>OX595857.1:755669-3155669 GCA_951392215.1 Epirrita christyi | reverse complement strand
TTGCGGGTTCGATTCTCGCCTCGGAACCAATATTTGTACGATCTGCAGAAAGTTCAGGGTGTTCTGGATATTTTTCTATGTATAATAAAAAAATATCTATGTATGTAATGTATTGTATTAAGTATATCAGTTATCTAGTACCCATAACACAAGCTCTGCTTAGCTTGGGGCTAGATAATGTTGTGTGAAATGTCCAGCATTTATTTATAATACTGCGATCACCAATCCACCAGCCAAACTTGGTGATAACTGACAATTAATTGATTCAAGCGTGACTTTGCGGAAATCCATTGTACAATATAAAATAGACGAACAAATATATAGTAAAAATTCCGCTCCTCTCCTACGAAAACTCTGAAAGAATTCGACACGTGTTTCGCCTCTTAACGAAGCATCCTCAGGAAACAGTATGCTCACTGCGTGCTAGAACAACAACACACAGAGAACACCACGCAGTGAGCCTACTGTTACCATATATTTGTTCGTCTATTTTATATTGATTACTGACAAATCTCCCCGTCGCATTTTATGGGGGCTTCCTCCAGGACTGATGATGATAAGCAAATATAATAATAATAATAATAATAATAAATGCTGGACATTTCACACAACATTATCTAGCCCCACGCTAAGCAGAGCTTGTGTTATGGCAACTAGATAACTGATATACTTAATACAATTCATTACATAGATAGATATTTTTTTTTATACATAGAAAAATACCCAGAACACCCTGAACAAATACCTGCAGCTCGTACAAATATTTGTTCCGAGGCGGGAATCGAACCCGCAACCTCCTGATATGATTACTTGACAATGTTCTTCAGATCATTGGCCTCGCAAATATTGTTATGCCCAAGACCAAGTCCTTTGTCAAACGAGTGGAACACCAGCGGAGCTGACGAGGAGTTACGGGACTGCGTCACCGATTGATGCAGCTGTGAACAAGAGCAGAACCTCATCATCATCATCATCATCATCAGCCTGTAGAAGTCCACTGCTGGACATACACCACCCCCTTAGGAACCGTCCATCAATTACGTGAGGCTTGAAAGGTGGAAGGGGGTTTAGAAAAAATCACGAAGTATCACAAGGGGGGGGGGGGGTTGGTTCGTTGCAAGATATTACGTGTATTTATTTTTTCGTCAAACGCCCGATTTCTTAACCGAAAAGCCTTGATTTCAGAATAAAATTAGCACTAATTAATTTTAAAAATACACGTGATTTTTTGGTAGTCTTAAACCTCACCGCGTATCACCAAGGGGTAGGGGGGGGGGTTAAAAATGCTAAAAAAACATCACGTGATTAATGGACGGCCCCTTAGAATGCCACGACGAACAGTCCTGAGCCACCTCCATCCACAGTCTTCCTGCGACGTTTATAATGTCTTAGTCCATCGAGTGCAGCGCCTTCCTCTACCGCGTCGTCCGTTTCGTGGTCGCCACTCGAGAACCTTTATTCCCTAACGGTTATCAGTTCTTCGAGCTATATGACCTACCCATTGCCACTTCAACTTGCTAATTCTGAGAGCTATGTCAGTGACCTTGGTTCTTCTACGCATTTCATCATTTCGGTTTCTATCACGTAGTGAAACTCCTAGCATAGCTCTCAGCAGAATCTATCTATCTATCTAGCCATGGTTTTCAATAAACAGTTAAGGTAAGGACTTACAGCTATTTGGTGTTCAATAGCCATTATGCTCAATCGGCATGGTATACAAACTCCGAAAAGCGCCCATAACGGACAAAGTCGAAGTCAAAGTCAAAAAGAACTTTATTCATTGAAATCACAAGGATCATTTTGAATCGTCTTATATAAAATTAAATTACTCCTGTTCCAACGCGACCAAGCCTAGAAGAATCAGGCAACAAACTCGGCTTGGCTTACATAAATGGTCCGTCTTACCACTAGGTGAGAAGCGCCTGTGTGGTGCCTCGGAGCAAGGAGTTGCTGATACATAGTAAATGAGAACTTAAAAACCTTAGGAAGGTAGTCAAAAGTAAATAAACATCAGCAAAAATATGCAAGACAGCACACGCTACGCTTGTTATACTTATAAATAATAATCTAATACAAACATGTAACTAGGTAAGTACAGATATTGCAAATTTCCATTTTAGCAGTCGAGGGGCAGAGCGACATCAGGCCACGCGGCTTTACAACTTGACAACTTGAGAACTTCAATTTCCCGATTCAATATTCAGTTACTCAATTATTTTATTAAATTTTATTAATTAGTTTCTTCTGTTTTTTTTAATTTTGTGCTCAGGTTAGTTGATGATACTAATACCATTTTCTAACAAAAAAAATTTACAAAAATAGATATATAATAGACAAATGTTCGTACAAATGCAAATTCAAATTCAAATTCAAAATTATATATTCCTTATTTTAGGGGGGGGGGGGGGAAGCTAGAGTAATGTCCAGGCGGGAGCTGTTGAGATGACGACAGCTACTCACAAATGCCTTAACAACTTAGGACTTTCTGCTGTGTCCCTGGCGGGGCACTTTTCATCTAAGCAGAGCTCTAGCCAGTCCGAGTGATCCACGTCCGCCGTCGTCCCCCCTGGGACCTTCTGTAGCCACGCGCCGCGTGACCGCCTACTGTACTTCGTTTGCGGTGAGTCTACTACGCGTCTGTGCGTCCTCCTTCTCTCCTGTATAATCATGCAGGGGTCGGGGAGGTGCGCGGACGCGGTGTTAACTCTCCGTGGAGGAACTACAGAAGCTACAGATGCCGAGCGATCCAGGGCATAAGGCGAACATTCTGCGCCTGTTTTGATCCATTCCGCGCTAGGCGCGTGTCGAGCTGCCGGGGGCTTGGCCGTTTCTCTGAGATCGTCTGGCCTCCCGTTGTTTCGTCGTGCTGGGCGCGAAAGGGACCACAACACCATCAGAATTTAATCACCAGGGAGTAGACCCGAAATAAAACCCCAAATCTAAGGTGTCATTCGTACCGTGCCTATGGATGTGTAGCTGAGGGGTACTCAGTTGCGAGCGGTGTCTTCCCGAGAACAGGGCGAATCGGGGAGTATTCAGCCCTCCCGTGGACACGAACGGAGAGCCATCTTCTCCCATTCCGGGAGAAACCATCGACAGGATGGAGGAGGAGGTCTTACTGGCCTCTCCAAAGCCTGTTGTTTCTACAGCGCCTTGCTTGGAAGATGTCCAACCCGAGGTCGGCGGCTCTTGTGCTGCGGCCCCGGTGGTGGTAACGTCCCTAGGCAAAGGTAAGCTGAACGGTGCGGCTCGGAAAAGGTTCCGAAGGCTGTTAGCCGCTAATGTTGAGGTCAATGAGGCCCGTGCATTGGCAGTTAAGCCCTGGAACCAAATTCCGATCCAGAACGTTCCTCCTGATCCAAAGCCTAAGTCTACCAAAAGGCAAAGGTCAGAGGAAGAATCGCCGAAAGAACAGCCCAAGAAAGCCCCCAGGCTAGAGGCGTCCCAAGGTGTGGGCCCGAAGCTTAGCTTCAAGCAGGTTGCGGAGGCAAAGCGAGTTGGTATCCGTAGCGCTACCTCCATGAGCGACGACCAGATGAAGCAGGTTCATCGGGCCCTTACCTTGGTTATGCTTGAAGTAGTTGGAAGCGCTAAGGCGCCGAAATTTGCGGGCTTTACGCATAAGCCCGGTTGGATTCTGGTTACGTGTGAGAACCAGGAGAGCCTAGGGTGGCTCGAAAGGGAGGTCCCAAAGATCAAGCCGTGGACTGGGGCAGAACTCTCGATTATACCCGAGAGCGAGTTGCCCAAGCCCATGGTTGCCGTCACGTTTGTACCCAGTAGTGAGGTAGAGTCTCTTGACGAGGCTATCCAGCTACTGAGGACACAGAATGAGGGACTCAACACGGGGCTCTGGAAGGTCCTGCACAGCAAGTCTGAGGAGAATGGGTACGTGGTTACCTTTTCTCTAGATGAATTGTCTGTGGAGGCCCTTGCAGCCGTCGACTTTCAAGCCACCTTAGGGTTTAAAAAGGTTACTTTCAAGGTCAGGGGTGGCTCTGGAAGTAAGCCTCCAACTGTGGTTGAAACAGACCCACAGCCGTCCACGTCTAGTGGGCAAGGTAGTTCGGGGCAGAGCATGGGGGGACCTGGGCCACGATCCATCGAGGTCCAAGCCTCGGTACCGTCGGGGAAACCTGTAACGGCTACCCAGGCAGGGACGGCGAGGATCCTCCAAGCCAACCTCCACCATGCCGCGGCTGCAACCGCGGTAATGGAGTGTTGTCTTTTGGAAGGACAAGCTAGCCTCGCCTTGATCCAGGAGCCTTGGGTAGCCAACACTCAAGTTCTGGGGCTTGGAACTACCGGTAAGATTTTAGTAAATAGTACTGGCATAAGACCCAGAGCATGTATAATTTTCAATAACAATGTTGATTTCTTGCCAATTCCAGAGGTATGTAGCGATGACCTTGTAGCAGCTTTTGTTGATCTGAGAGGCTGGAGTGGAGCGATAGTAATCGTTTGCTCAGCCTACCTGCCTGGAAAGAGAGACAACCCAACGGGAGACTTGGCGAAGGTGGTGGATTACGCCGCCCTAAACAACGTCGAGTTACTTGTCGGGTGCGACGCTAACGCACATCACACTACGTGGGGGAGCACCGACATCAATAATAGAGGTGAGTTACTTTTTGACTAGTTTCTTATTAACAATCTAACCACGCTTAACTTAGGATGCGAACCGACCTTTGTAACTCGTGCTAGACAAGAGGTATTGGACATAACATTCGCTACTAACAACCTTGCCAGGCACATTAATGACTGGCATTTCAGTAATGAGAACTCTATGTCCGACCACAGACACATTCTTTTTGAGATCAAGGCCGCCCTGGACTCTTAAATTATTACTTATAGGGATCCCAGGTTAACGGACTGGGATGTTTTTAAAGACAAACTAAGGCAAACCCTTGAAAACTGCCCGAAAAGTATCAAAACTCGTGACAGTCTTGAAATAGCAGTAACTTTACTTACGAAAGGCATTTGTATGGCATACGAAGAAAGCTGCCTGCTGAAGACAAAAACAACTAAGCGACAGGTTTCGTGGTGGAACTCTAGGTTAGGTAAACTCAGAGGGAAAACTGGAAATTGTTCAATAAGGCTAAAAAGACTCGTATATGGGAGGACTATATTAAAGCCTTAACTGAGTACAACATAGAGATTAGGAAGGCAAAGAGGGCATCTTGGAGGAAACTCTGTGAGGAAATCAAAAGCTTGCCTCAAGGAGCCAGACTTCATAAACTGCTCTCCAAGGCCAAAACTAACCAGATTGGTCTTCTCATAAAAGAAGACGGCTCCTTCACAACCAATGAGAAGGAAACATTAGAGTTGCTGGCCACGACTCACTTTCCTGGTTCACAGAATAGGGTCTCATGGCAGCTGCAATCTTTTTGTCACCATAAGCCTCGTAACGAGGACTGGGGTAGGGCGGCTAAAATAATAAGACCTAGCCAGGTAAGGTGGGCCGTCAATTCTTTTAAACCACATAAAGCATGTGGAGAGGATGGTGTGCTCCCTGTTCTTTTACAGCAGGGTGTAGATATCCTTTGTCCTTATCTGGTCAAAATCTTTAGGGCGAGTTTCGCCTGGGGTTTTGTACCAGAAAAATGGTCTAATGTCAAAGTTATCTTCATACTCAAGGCTGGGAAGAAGGACTATAGCCAGCCAAAGTCCTTCAGACCAATAAGCTTATCTTCATTTCTTCTGAAGACTATGGAGAAGATAGTTGACAGACATATCAGAGATGTTACGCTAGTCGCATCTCCCATTCACCATAGCCAACATACATACCGTAAGGGTAAATCCACCGAGACTGCACTAAGCAGTCTCATTGATAGGGTGGAAAAGGCTATGGAGGACAAGGAAATTGCACTATGTGCATTCCTTGACATTGAAGGTGCTTTCGATAACTCCCCTACCTCTCTGCTGGTAAACGGCTTGATAAACAAGAATGTCGACCCAACGACCATCAGATGGGTAGAGGCGATGCTGTCTCATAGAGGTGCAAAGCTAACCCTTCACCATACTACTATTGAGATATCCACGGCTAGAGGCTGCCCGCAAGGCGGAGTTTTATCACCTGTTTTATGGACTCTAGCAGTGGATCAACTCTTATATAGATTGGCAGACCTCCGCATAGACGCGCAGGGGTATGCGGATGACCTTGTGATAGTCGTGCGGGGGTTCTGCCAATCTACCATCTCTAGCATTATGCAGAAAGCTCTTAATACTGTCAGTGACTGGTGTGGTAACAGTGACCTCTCAGTCAACGCTGACAAAACAGTGATTGTGCCTTTTACTAATAAGCGTAGGCTGGATAGGCTTGTAAATCCAAAGCTTAACGGTAAAATAATCACCTTTTCCACGGAAGTAAAATACTTGGGCGTCACAATCGACCAAAAACTTACGTGGAATGCCCACTTAGTCAACGTTTTACAAAAGGCTAAGATGGCCCTGGGGGCTAGCAGCCGACTGATGGGTAACAACTGGGGTGTTAACCCCAGGATTGCCCTTTGGCTGTACACTGCCATTGTGAGGCCGATAATTACATACGCCTCCATGGTATGGTACGAGAAAGCCTTTCAGTCGACCGCCATTTCGAAGCTAGGCAGTCTACAGAGGACTGCTTGCCTTATGGCCTCAGGAGCTATGTCCACCTCCCCTGGGTTGGCACTAAGTGCATTGCTAGGACTACCGCCTCTCCACGTATATATACACAAAGAGGCGAAAGCCAGCATGTATAGGGCCTATACCCAAGGTAGGAGGAATTGGCTTTCCCGAAAGTTGAGATCTTTGCAAGACTCAATTCTGGAATCACCAACATTGAGCATGACATCTGATGTCATGCTTTCAAGACATGTATTTGAAAAACAATACACCGTGGAAATGCCCTCTAGAGAAGACTGGTTGAACAGCCAATTACTCAATGAGACTGCGTACCTAATTTGGTACACGGATGGCTCCAAAATGGGAATGGATGTAGGCTGTGGGGTTTATGGAGAGCGACCTAAGTTCAATAGGAGTATAAACTTGGGTAAGCACGCCTCTATCTTCCAAGCTGAGATCTTTGCCATTCTAGAATGTGCGGAAGTGAACCTACAAAAGCGCTACACCAACCACACAATATACATCAACTCCGACAGTCAGGCGGCCCTTCTGGCACTGGATTCGAAGGTCATCACGTCCGGTCTAGTTGAGGACTGTCTGTCACGTTTGAACTCTCTGGGCCTTAGGAACAGAGTTGTTTTAAGATGGGTTCCGGGTTACGCGGGCATACACGGTAACGAATGTGTTGATGCACTTGCGCGTGCTGGGGCTAGTAGCCCACAGATGGGCCCTGAGCCTTTCTGTGGTATACCAAAAAGCCTGGCTCAAAGAACCCTTACGAGCTCCTGTTTCGAAGAGTCAATCAAGCTCTGGTTTGAGACCTCGGGCTTGAACCATTCCAAAGCCCTTATCAAACCCTTCGATAAGCGGAACACCAACCTAATGTTGGCGCTGAACAGAAGCAACCTTCGCATTATGGTCAGAGCCCTGACTGGACACTGTCGCCTTAACAAGCACATGTTCAAGTTAAGGCTATGTGATACGCAATCCTGCAGACTCTGTGAAGAGGCGGATGAATCGCCCCTTCATCTGCTAGGAGAATGCGGGCCATTAATGCACAAACGCAGCATTTATCTGGGCAAACACTTTCTCAGCCCGGATGAGCTAATGGAAATCACCCCTAAGAAAATCCTACGGTTCCTAACAGCTGTAGGGTTTAGCGGTGAACTATGAACGCCCCTTTCTAGGGGCGATATGTAACAAGTGGCGATCACAATAGGTCTGTATGGCCGCAGTGATATTAAAGCCGCATAAGATAAATAAAAAAAATATATATATATATATATTCCGTGTTGATACCTATTATTATACACTAGGAAAAGTCAAATTCTACACAATTTTATAAAAACATAATATTCTAATTATAACAAATGATTGTTAAAATGATTGAACAAAAATTCAAACACAAGTACCTATACCAGTACTATTACATACTAAAGTCATCAGCTAGAGCTTCGTCAATGTTATAATAAGATTTTAATAGTAAAAAAATTCTAATATTAACACTAAAATCGTTAAAATTTAAATTTCTAATGTCCAAAGGTAATTTATTAAAAAGATTTATGCTTATGCATAAAAAACTATTAGCTACTTTAGCTAGTCTGTGCTTCGGAACAACTATATCGTCTTTATTGCGTGTATTATAATTGTGAATGTCACTTTTTATTTTAAATCGTCAATATGTAATTTAGTATAAATAAGATTTTGAAAAATATATTCACCAGTAAATGTCATGATATCTAATTCCTTAAACCTTAGTCTACACGATTCTAATTTACCAATTTGCAATATAAACCGTATCGCCCGCTTCTGCAACAGAAACACCCTATTGGACTGTGATGCATTTCCCCAGGCTAGTATACCATACGTCATCAACGAGTGAAAATATGCATGATATACAGCCCTGGCAGATCTCACATCGCTCAATACTCTTATGGTTTTTATTGCAAAAGCAGCCGACTTAAGCTTACCTACAAGAGAATCAATATGATTATTCCAAGTCAACTTACTATCAATTTTAACACCTAAAAAAGTAACGTCACCAATTGCATTGATTGAATGTTTCATAATTATATTTTGAGCTGGGTCAGCAATTTGTACACTGCCCAGAAAGAATCTCATAATATTAGTCTTTTCAACATTTAAAATAAGATTATTTGCCTTGAACCATTTATTAATGTTTATGATCAATGCATCTAATTTCATACACACATTTTCCTTATTTTTATCACTTACTACACTTACTTACTACTTACAGTAGTGTCGTCCGCAAAAAGAACAATGTCTGTTTCCTTTTCTACACATGTTACGAGGTCATTTATATACAATATGAATAATAAAGGCCCTAGAATGGACCCTTGGGGTACTCCCATTTCTATTTCACTAGACTCAGACTTAAAACCATCACATTCTGTTATCTGCTTTCTATTTTGAAGGTAAGACAAGATAATAGAAAGCTCGTTATTTCGTATGCCATAATGATTAAGTTTTGCCAGTAGAATTTTATGACAGACACAATCAAAGGCCTTGGAGAGGTCACAAAACAAGCCATACGCATTCTTAGAACTGTCCAATTCCCATAAAACTTTCTCGAGCAGACTGGTTATTGCATGAGCAGTGCTTTTTTTCCTTTGAAATCCGAACTGTCTACTATTAATAATTTTATTTGATTCCACAAATGCGTATAACTCATTTGCTATAAATTTCTCATAGATTTTACTAAAAACTGGCAGAATAGAGATGGGTCTTTAATTATTGGCATCAGAGTGGGAACCTTTTTTATGCAATGGAATGACTTTAGCTATTTTAAGCAAGTCCGGGAAGTTACCTCTACGAATGCAATCATTAATAACATTTGCTAATGGAACAGCTAGTTCAAATTTAAGTTTTTTTAACAGCAATGTGGATACACCCCATAGGTCGCATGAACTTTTACATTTTAGATTTTCAATTATTTTTACAATGCATATTGGAGTAATATATTTTAAAGAAAATTCCTCAACACTTGGAATTTTCCTTAAAATATATTACTCCAATATGCAATCATGTTAGGGTCTCTTTCACCCTGTGCGAGGTTTTTTGACAGATGTTTCCATATTACCTGACATCTTAAGAGGAGGTCACTGTAGCTAGCACGCGAACAAAGTTTGCTTCTAATTTGGTTATTATTTCATCAAACTCCATTAAACTTTGTACACATGATCAGTACACTAATACCTACCCATGGTGCGTCAGTTTTTTTTATTTTATGATTTTTTGACAATATATTTTATTTTGTATCAAAGAAAGTAAGGAAATCTCCCTGTCTTACCTTCACAGCTAGCTCATAAGGTACAATCTTGTCTCCTCTGCAGTGCAGCATCAGGGTTGGAATCTCCGGTACTTTGGCCAAATACTGATCCGTGGTAAAGGTGTAATCTGGCGACGATTTGAACGGTTTCACAAAGGTTTCTTTATAGTACGGGAGCCATGACACGAACTGTGAGAATAAGGTCCAGATAAATAGACGTAGGTACAGCAGCTTTAAATAATAACTTGTTTATTTATTTTTTTGTGTTCATAGTAAATTTGTTATCTTGTGTATCCCTATGCTTGTCTGTTTTTGGATGGCTCTGAGTAGTTTATATTTCTGTATTTGTTTCGTTTATTTTTTATTGTTCCTACTATGTGTGTAAAGACATAACCAAGTGTGCTGTAAAGCTCCTACGGTAAATAAATGAGTAAAATGAGTAATGAGTACTTCACGGTGACTAAGTGACGACCTCTGTGGCGCGGCGGGTGAAGGTTCGCCTGCGACGCAGGAGGTTGCGGGTTCGATTCCCGCCTCGGAACAAATATTTGTATGATCTGCAGATAATTGTTCCGGGTGTTCTGGGTATTTTCTATGTATAATAAAAAATATCTATCTATGTAATGTATTGTATTAAGTATATTAGTTATCTAGTTGCCATAACACAAGCTCTGCTTAGCTTGGGGCTAGATAATGTTTTGTGAAATATCCAGCATTTATTTATTTATTATTTTATTATTTAAGTCTTACTTTGAAATAGTCCCGTCTCTCTCTAATACGCGTGTTTTCAAATTTGTGTGACAGTGACAGGGACAGGTCTAAGCATTAGTACGTGCTATTTGTGCTAAGAAACGTCTATTTATCTCTGCATAAGTTTTTAAGGGGGATGCTTTCGATTACTTAAAGCTCGTTTCACGCTAGATGGCGTGGAAAAACAGATATTGACTTTTTTATTTTTTGTTCAAAACTCGAGCGTCTTTAGTGAGTAATTTTACCGTTTGCGAGCACGGTGTAGGTCATAGAATTTGATGCAGCATGAATTTTCGTTAAAGAGTCGTTAGAAATTTCAAATTCACTATAAATAAGATCTGACAATTTGCCTCATGTAATTACACGCACGCACACTTCTACATTCACTGTTTTGTTTTTCACTAGATGGCGTTGTCATTATCCCCAGATGTTATATAGATGGCGTTAAAAAAATGTTTATAAGGTATCTCGATAATGATGGCGTTAAAGAAAATTGTTAGAAGGGATGAGCCGCCACCATCCACCGACTTCCTGCCACCCTATAAAAAGTGCCGTGGTGTGCGGCGTAGAATCTATAATCCTCCTCCCGTGGATGTCGGAAAAGCCGACTAAGGGTTTACACCAGGGCATGGGCAGCAGCATCCATCTGAGTAACCGATACTGCAATCACCAATCAACCTGCCAAGGGTGGTAATTATGGCAAACACCCCCACAAAAATGAATGTCTTTTTACAGAAATTAATAAAAAGAAAAAACAAACAGATTAGGTATTTTTATTGGTTTATAATTACAAGTATTTTCCACTAGAAATATCATACACTGACAACAAATATTCATCAATAGGTAAGCGATCAGTGCAACTGCACATTTTGTCTTCGTATATTGTATTCATTGTTACCATTAGTGCCCATTGCATCTCTTCTAAATATAACTTTTCATTTAAAAAACCGACTTCCGCCATTGTATTCGACTAAATATTAGGATGAAAAAAAAATGATGAAAGAACCATAGTGGTGAAAGGATTATGATACTTTCTGAATGCAAATGCTTGGTTTGTTGCTGAAAATATCAAAATCGCCATATGTATGCCTAAAATATTTGAGGAGTTCCCTCAATTCCTCATGGATTCCATCATCAGAACTGGGTTTTGAAAAAAATGGGACCAATCTGGAAGTACATATATCTATTCAAATAAAAAAAGAATTTTCTAAATCGGTTCATAAACGCCGGAGATATGAGGTATCATCTTCATCATCATTAGATGTAGTTGATCTGATGATCAACTACATCATCATCAGCCTGTAGAAGTCCACTTAGGTGTCCCCTAGAGTGCCACGACGAACGGTCTTGAGCCGCCTCCATCCACAGATTTCCTGTGACGTTCATAATGCCTTTAGTCCATCGAGTGGAGGGCCTTCCTCTACAGCCTCGTCCGTTTTTCGGTCGCCACTCGAGAACCTTTATTCTCAAACGGTTATCAGTTCTGCGAGCTATATGACCTTCCCATTGCCACTTCAACTTGCTAATTCTGGTTGATCATCAGTGGCTAGAAAAAAATACATTTCTTGATATAGTTTTGTTTTAGACAATGTTGTAAGGGTTTTTTGTATGAGAAAAAATAACGTACATGATGTCATTTCATTGAGATCTATGCACTTTGCATTTTTCCGAACACGTCTCAATATATATTTCAGATAAAATCGCATTTTTGAAAAATGCTACCAGCTTTAGCATCATGCTGCTGATAAACTCATTTATAGGGTGTGGTGATACGGCGTTTGCAAACATAACAGTGTACAAATATTACTGTGTTGGAAATATATGATATTGGATAAACAATCAACAATCTGCCTCTCTCACTATTCCAAATTGACTCGCAGTCAGACGACTAGTTAGTAGTTTTGTTAGTAGTAGAACTTCTTGTGAAAGAGTTCGTCCGGGGAAGTACTACCACTGTACCTATTTCTGCCGCCAAGCAGTAGTGTTCGCATTGCTGTGTTTCGGTTTGAAGGGTACGGGTGCCGGTGAAATTACAGGCACATGAGACTTTTCATCTTTATGTCTCAGGGTCGGTAGCGCGCGTGTAATGCCTCTGGTGTTACAAGCGTTCATAGGCTGCGGCAACTGCTTTCCATCTGGTGGGCCGTAAGCTTGTCTGCTTGCCAAGTAGCATAAAAAAAAAACGTTCCGATCTGTGAGTAACGTATAAATCATTTCCATGCTGTTCATGTTGTGGACCATTTCTCAAATCTTCTGCCATCAAATCTGGCTGACTGCTGTTGTGCATTATTATTTTTCGTGCAACCAGAGTCAGCTTCGTCAATTTCGGCTTCAAAATATTTCGTCCATAAATTGGGAGCTTGGTGTTAGATAAGATCTGAAAACATAACATATTTACTTATTACATTTTCATTCATTAAATTTTTAAAGATATTTCAAGTAATATAAATATCGAGCTGCGCCTCGCGGTTTCACCTGCGTGAACCATGATATTATTATTATGACGTTGATTTATTTTAAAACTCGTTATAAAATACATTTTTCACTATAAAGAAATACTACTTATCTATAAAAACAAATAGTATATAAAAACAGTATAGTAAAAAATATATTACAAAACGGTAAACCACCGACCGCGGAGCAAAGGCCCAAGCGGTCGGAGGCTAGGGCTGCAGAGAGAGGAACCTCCTGACTATGCGTGCCGAGTCCAGGAGTACTGCCTTCTGAATCTGACCGTTGATCCAACCATTTAGTGAGAGCCTCTCAAGGTATTGGTCGAGGCTCTTTGCTATAAGGCCATTCACAGAAACAACTATCGGGACGATAATCGTCGAATCCACATCCCACATGGCGGTAATCTCGTGGGCCAAGTCAAGGTACTTGCTTGCTTATTATTATTATTATTATTATTAGGTATCTTCATTCCAAATTTCACTCAAATCCGTTCAGCCGTTTGGGCGTGAAGAAGTAACAAACATACTTATAAACTTTCGCATTTATAATATTAGTGTGATGTGATGAGATGAAGAGGTCAACCGACGAATCCAACTCGGATGGGCAGCGTTCGGGAAACTACGCCATATCTAGTTTGTTGGTTTTGTGAAAACTTCTTGTGAAAGAGTTCGTCCGGGGAAGTACTACCACCGTACCTATTTCTGCCACCAAGCAGTAGTGTTCGCATTGCTCTGTTTCGGTTTGAAGGGTACGGGTGCCAGTGAAATTACAGGCACATGTGACTTTTCACATTATGTCTCAGGGTCGGCAGCGCGCTTGTGATGCCTTTGGTGTTGCAGGCGTCCATAGGCTACGGTAACTGCTTTCCATCAGGTGGGCCGTATGCTTGTCTGCTTGCCAAGTAGCATAAAAAAAAATCTTCTCGTCGCCGATACCGCAGAGCCTCAAGACGAAAGTCTACACGCCAGTGTTGACTTACGGCACTGAGACGTGGTCGCTAACTATTGGCCGTATAGACAAGCTCAAAGTTGCGCAACGGGCTATGGAGAGAGCTATGCTAGGAGTTTCACCACGTGATAGAATCCGAAATGAGGAAATCCGTAGAAGAACCAAGGTCACCGACATAGCTCTCAGAATTAGTGGCAGTGGGCAGGTCATATAGCTCGAAGAAGTGATAACCGTTGGAGAATAAAGGTTCTCGAGTGGCGACCACAAACCGGACGACGCGTTAGAGGAAAGCTCTCCACTCGATGGAATAAAGACATTATAAACGTCGCGGGGAGTCGGTGGATGGAGGCGGCTCAATACCGTTCGTCGTGGCATTCTAAGGGGAAGGCCTATGTCCAACAACAACAACAACGAAGGCTTCAAACAAAGGGCAGGCATCTTCTATAATAGTACTACTCTACTAGTAGGTAACACATTAAAATTATGTAAATATCTGTTTACTTACGAAATTTCACCGTAAAACCGTTATAACCTGGCTTGCACTCGTTTCAAAGACACCGCCCCAAAGAAAATTAATCGCATGACACCCACAGTGCACCATAGACAAGGACCATAGAGAAAAAAGTCAAGGAACATATAGGGAGAAATAAGTGCACTGGGCTAGGTAACCACAGACAAACAGAACACCTTAAATTCAACAGGGCCACAAATCAAAAAATTTCAATATCGTTTTTAATGCAAAAATGGCATTTAGATGATTCCAATTTTTATATTCGAAAAAGACACCCATGGTTTTAGCGTTTAAAATAGTTCAATCACACAACTACCCATTTAGCATTTTGAGACTTTGATGACTAACTTCACAGCAAAGCAGCCATCTTTCCAGTTAATAATAATAATAATAATAACTTTATTACGAAACATAAAAGTGTCAGGTTTTGGAATGCGTTTCTTTTGAATGAAAGTTCAATAAGTTTGATTACTATTTTATTAAAACGAAACCGCAGTACTTGGAAATGTGTCTGTTTTGCATATAAGATTACCGTGATTATGGTTGTAATTGTTTATAAACAAACATGCAATATTTGTTAAATGACTGTTATTACAATCAGTCTGTACAATCAGTCTTAAAATACAGTGTTTCATTATTATACATAAGTATCCTTTGAATTAAATAATCACTTTTAAGATTATTAAAATTACTTTGGGATCACATCCTTTTCAATCAGTTTTAGGATGCCCTGTTTTTTGTCTCAGCAACTTGTAGCTTTTTGATATTATTTTATTTTATTTACTTGGGAAAAATCTGTATCCTGAGAAGTTTTGTATAAAAATATATTATGCCTTTACAACTCTTCCTTTGAAAATCTATGCCAAGAGGCTGAACACTAAGAGGTTCTGAATCATAACTGATTGGTAATCAATCGTCTGTACTGCTGTCTGAGCTTATAGATGAGGATTTACTGGAGTCTCTATCTTAATCGCTTCATCAAAAATGGTACAAATTCCATACCAGACAGACAGCCAACACAATCCTAGCCTATCGTTACTTGATGAAAACATTATCTGATTTTGGAAGTCCAGAGCAATGAATAAATTTAGTTATTGAGGAAAGTACAGACAGCGAGTCAGATATACTCAAGTGAATCCTCATCTTCAAGCTCAGACAGCAGTACAGATGATTGATTACCAATCAGTTGATTCAGTACTTCCTAGTGTTCAGCCTCTTGACATAGATTTCCAAAGGAAGAGTCGTAAAGAGCAGACCTCAAAGTTATTAAAACTGATCAACAACATTAAAATATATTTTTATACAAAACTTCTCAGGATACAGATTTTTCCCAAGTAAATAAAATAAAATAATATCAAAAAGCTACAAGTTGCTGAGACAAAAAACAAAGCATCCTAAAACTGATTGAAAAGGATGTGATCCCAAAGTAATGTTAAACTTTTTATACTTACTTATTTTAAAATTGATTATTTAAGCTAAAGGATTTTTATGTATAATAATGAAACACTTAATGAGATTACTGCGATGACTTAGATATTATTGATCGTAGATCTCATCGTTACTACTAGTAAGTCAAAGATTTATGGAGTATTTTATTTTGTAATATTGCTAGATGAAGAGGTGATAGTTATGGATAAGTTTCTTCCGCATTTAATTACATTGATCTCAATGTAAATTTCAAGGTAGTGTAAGGTTTAAAATACGCATCTTATAATATACCATACATATATGTAGAAAAAAAAGATTTATAAAGTAATACAAAAAAAACTACTATCAAAACTTTGATAGGCTTTCCAGTAAAAAAATGAATTTTCGACTTGTGGCTCTTTTGCATTTAAGGAGCGAGATGACAACTTCATACTACACTTTGATATTGATATATTATCAGGGTTGCTACACCGAGTTTTGAGTTTTTGGTTTTATTTTTATTTTTTCTCAAAAACTATATTGTAAAATAAATATATAAGTAAGTACATATATCAAGTTTCATCAAGATTAATTGAAAAATGCGACGTACGCGAGTACTTACGTACATAGGTACATACATCCGAACAGACGATAGCAAATTTTGCCATATTATATTGCAAGGACTTACCTTGCTTTGCTCGCTCGGTCAATAACTAATAATAATTTTTTTTTATTGCTGCGAATGAAGTTACGAAAGTATAGTTTTTACATATTCTTTCGTTGTTTTATTTTTATTTTATAAAACTGAAACTTGAGTTTCAATAAAGTACGTTACAATAAAGTATTTTCTCGAAGGTACCTACTTTGTTGATATTGCAAAGTATAAAGAACATAGCCGCAAATAACTTTGTAAACTATGATTATAACGAACGGTTGGCAACCCTATCAGAGCCAGCTCATAAAGCCTAATAATTACGGGTGACTAGCAAGCACTAAACTTGTGACGTAGCGTTGCCTGGCAACGTCGCGTTTCGCAATTTTGGTGACAGACCCGAAAATAACGCGAGGCATACTTTTATTTATTTAGCGCCATCTTTCACTATCTTTCTCAAAACTCGGTGCTCGAGGTCCATTTAACCGCCATCTCTGTCAAATTAAACAAAACAGGGTGCTCTGCGTAAAAATATCACGCTTCGATGGTAGGTGGCGACTCAAAATGGACATTAAAAACACTCACACATACGTAAAATTGGTCGTATTTCAAACTAATTTTAAAAATTACCCTTAGTAAATTTTTATTTGAAACAACCATTTGCGAGTACGATAATCATTAGAAAATCGAAAAAAAAATACGATATAAAGAACGACAATCTGTGGATTGAAAAAATACTTAAATTATTTTGTATGGGCAAGGCAACGAGAGCATTCACCTTAAAGCATGGTCATTTAACCCTCCCAAGTGTATACACGCCGACCCGGTGGTTCGACCTATTAACGGGTCTACGGGTTTTTTACCCGTAGACTAGTTATACTAGAGATTAAAATTCGATAAAATATAGATATCGATAATATAGAATGTGTATCAAAATACCCCTTAAGCCCGAGGGGAGGGTAGTCCACACGATAAAGATAAAGATGAAGATAATTTTATTTATTTCACGTCATGGCAAACAAATTTAAATTTTGAAGTTTTTTATTCACGAAATGCCTCGTAAACGTTCCTCATTCTATGGGGGAAGCCTCATACAGCAATAGATGCCTACGAACAGCTTTTGATATTATCTTATATAACTTTTCATTTAAAAAACCGACTTCCGCCATTGTATTCGACTAAATAATTTTGGATGAAAAAAAAATGATGAAAGAACCATAGTGGTGAAAGGATAATGATACTTTCTGAATGCAAATGCTTGGTTTGTTGCTGAAAATATCAAAATCGCCATATGTATGCCTACAATATTTGAGGAGTTCCCTCAATTCCTCATGGATCCCATCGTCAGAACTGGATTCTGAAAAATGGGACCAATCTGTAAGTATACCTATTCAAATAAAAAAATATTTTTTCAAATCGGTTCATAATCGACGGAGATATGAGGTAACAAACAAACAAAAAAAAAAAAAAAAACATCCGAATTGAGAACCTCCTCCTTTTTTGTGAAGTCGGTTAAAAAGGGGGGAAATCGCAGATTACGGACTCGGAACATTTACCGGAATGGAGTTGTCAAGAGTAACTTCTAGTATTCATTTATTTCTGCCACTTTTTGAGGGAGGCGAGGTAAACACGTACAGCACACGTTTACATACTCACGCACACTCATGTAGAAAGTGTTGACGTCTCTACAAACGCACACGCAAATAAATGCTGTCACACAAACAAGATTTAGACAACGCGTATGGCCAAAATGACCATACCAGTTTGGTAGAGGGGTTTGCCCACCTTTGCCATCTCCATCCAGTACAAAGATTTGGGCCTTTCGAAAGAGGGCTTTTCATCTTCGATTTAAAAAAAAAACAAAAAATCATTCAAATTGGTTCGATAGATGGCGCTGACTCAACTCTAGCTGCCAAGATTGGCAAATTTATTATCTGTAGTGTACGTGTACTAAGCTATTATCTAACTAGTCTGTAGCTATTTATCATGATATTCTGTTTGTGTCAGCTTCTTGTGTGAGAGTGATTTCGTGGTGTTTTTAGAAGCAGGCAAAAATAAATACCACGAAACGAAAATATATCTACGTTGTTGATGTTGACATTTAACTTTATTTTGTCACTTGACAGCTAAGTACAGAGAAGCGCCATCTATTTTCAACGCTGAATACATGATCTGAAACGGCCGTGAAAATTGTCATTGCATCGTGGGTTCGTCTGTAAAAAGGTTCCGTTTCTCCCGTCTGATCTACGGAAATCTAATAAGTTTTGCGTACCTTTGAAAAGGGATGGTTTTCTATCTCATTAATGAGATTATTGAAGGGTGATTCTAGCACCAAGGCATCAGGCATCGGCAGTATTGGCATGTCGTGCTCTTGACACAGCTGCTTTATATGGGCCACCATGTTTGAAACAACTGCTGAACCTGAATATTTAATTAAATTAAAATTATTCAAACTATTAAAGTCAAAAGTAACTCATTCACAGAAATCAGTAGGATAATTTCGAATAATCTTATAAACATTTACTCCTGTTCCAACGTGACCAAACCTATAGAATAATAATAACATAAGGCCCAACCAGTCACATAGATAGCCATGATCATACACTAGGATTACCTGAGGAATCAGGAACTACGATTACCATGGTACCTACAACACCCAGACCCGGAAAAAACATTTGCAGATCATGATATTTGTCCCACAGCGGGAATCGAACTGCGCAACCTCTTGCATCTCAGCTAGCTCGCCCGCCGCACCACAGAGGTCGTCAAAAGTTAAGTTAAAATAAAATATCAAACATTTAATTCATCGTATTCAAAATCCATGTTGAATTTGATGATAATTTAAACTTATAAAACTTTGGAAAACATCTAGAAAAGGAACTAAGAAAAACATCTAGAAAAGGAACTAAGGAAAACATCTAGGAAAGGAAGGAATTAAGAAAAACATCTAGGAAAGGAACTAAGGAAAACATCTAGAAAAGGAATTATGGAAAACATCTAGGAAAGGAATTACGGAAACCATCTTGAGGAAATTGGCATATCCTAGAACATATAAAATAAATAATGATTGTAGTGTATATAGTGACTAGTATTTATTCTATGCTACTACTTCATGCCAGCGGTTCTGTTTTGGTCTCTGCGTTAGGTCAGAAACCAGCGTGAGGCATTGTGACCTTGAAGGGTCTGCTGAGCAATGGTGAAGAAAACCAGTACAAAACGATTTTATTAAAATAGCATCATAATCATTCACAGTTGTGGCTGACACCTATCACCACATTGAAGAACTACAAGCAGATGTTATCATAAAGTGACGCAGCTATCTTCCAAAAGATGGCGCTGTCACAAGAAATCGCAGAAAGTTCTTAATCGTTAGACAAACTGCTTCTTTGTCAATTTCACATTTTAAGCATACTGCTTCATCGGTATATTATTATATATATTATATTTAGTATAAGTTTTATGTTTTGTATATTATTTATATTTAGGGTAAACAGCTTTTTAGGCAAATCCCATGTTTAGGTATAATGCCCTTTTGGCATTTCGCGTTTAAGGTAACTCGATCAAAAGGGAAATAATCCTTGAGTTTGGACCTTTGATTATATACACACTAGATAGAGCTTCATGACACAAATGCGTCGAAAAATATATCAGCTAACTGTTAGCTGATAAGTTGCTTCCCGCCCCTCATTGTTTATTGTATTGTCAAGGCGGTCGGTCGCAACGCAAATTGATATTTGTGCTAGCAATGACGAGTTGCGCCATAAAAGTGTGCAGAAATTACAAAGGACGTTTAAAAACGACTAGTAAAATCACCTACCATCGATTAGTATCCAGAATTCATAGTATTTTCAAAAGTATTCAATAAAAACAATGAACTTATTATCCCTGATTATTCAACTCAAGCTTGGCACTTTTGTCTGTGTTGCCAGTTTTTGAATGCTAAATTCCTTATGGTGACTGACCAAATGATTTCTTGTAAAGTGAGAACGTCGATTGGGTTCACCTGCTTTTACTTTACTTCACTTTTACCTATGAAAAGTATAGTATGTACAATATATCAGTCTCTGTGGGCGCGGCGGGCGAAGGCATACATACTTTATCTTATCCACTCTAACGAACGCCTAATAGCGATGATTAATCAAAAGATGACTGAGATGAGATTATATTGTGAGTTGAAAATTGAAAATATATTATGTCCGTTGAACGACTTTTAGGCAGTTTATTTTAACACTCAAATTGTTGTTTTTTTCAGAATACCTACCTAATGATCCCATAGTTCACAGTCACTGGGTTAATATTATTAAATAAAGCAAGTTTGCTTTTTATTTATTTATTTATTTATTTATTGTTATGACTACTAGCCCACGAAGTCGTGGCGACCTAATCACAATATCGCTAGTCTATCTATCTTAATTCAGTAAAAAATCAACAGATTTCACTGTTTGTTTTCTAGTAACCGGCAAAACTTGCTTACCCGAACATAGTCAGTTTTTCCCAATAAATTGGGAAATATGTCAGTAGCTGTTATCTTTACGCACGCAAACAGACACAAAAGCAATGACGTGACGCGAGTGTAAGACAAAGCTGCGCGCATGTTTGTGTATGTAGACACGCACACGCGCTAGCAAAGGCTGGCCTGTTTCTTTTGTAGTGATTGCAGGACGAAACTCTATCTAGTGTGTATATAATCAAAGGTTTGGACATATTTAATAACTCCCAACATCGTACGAACCCCGACAAGGCAATAGACTGGTGGTTTTATCTCGTCACAGCTCAATAAATTTTTAATTTTTCGCCTCTTGCGAAACATTTCACCATAAATGGATTTCTTGATCACCACCACCACATTTAATACCTCCCAAGCTCCCAACAACATCTTTTGGCCGCACAACCCCTGACAAAGTGGATAGTCCAGTGGAAGATCTTCCCTCTTAAATGGAGGACACATTTCTAACCGTTGTTTCCCGTAATAATCATAAATTGGCATCGTACCGAGAGAATGTCCCCAGACCACGACCGTAGGCCGGTTTTCAGGATCCAAGGCATTGATCAGCCAGGAGTAGACGTGCAGGCAGTCTTCAACAACACCACGTTCTGTTGGTCTGACGTATGAAGAGTCTCCGTATCCTGAACAGAAACAAAATACTTGAGAATTCAAATGTAACATGCTACAAATACTATGGATGGCCCATTATACGTGAGAGTTAACTGTCTAGATAGTTAGCCGGCCTAAATCCGTCCAGAAGAACAGAAGCTTCCTGGGGTCTTCACAGGCTTCGCGGAGTGACCTCGGGTTGTTGAAGATTTATTCACGTCAAAGCGTCAAGCTACACAGGTGTATAGGTTACAATACACAGTGTAATTACACTACAAAAATCAAAGTCAAATTTAAAATTATTATTTTCTTATTTATTATATTGTCACGGGTATTTATCGCGTGTTACCTTATTATTTATTATTCCCGACGTTTCGAATGCGTTACAGCAATCATGCCAAATATAATGAATATGTGTTCTAATTGTGGGAGTTTAAATAATACTATTATTTTCTTATTTAATTAATATGGTCATTAAATCAAAAAGAAAAAAAAAACTATTTTTTAAAAAACTGACGCACCACGGGTCTAGATATTAGTGTACTGATCATGTGTTCAAAATTTCAAAATTTCAATGGAATTTTGAAGAAATAATAGTCAAACTAGAAGCTCTTCGTTCGCGTACTAAAGGGCGTAAGCGCCTTACCGGCAACCTTCTCTTAAGTAGAAGTATCGTGATTAAAAGCGTACCCTTTGATAGATGTTATCTGTGTTACGTGTTATACATGCTTCTACCACCTATGCAGGACCTATTTAAAGTGTAGCAGTCGAGCATCAATTTACGTACATACATGTCAACAATTTAGAATAATTAATTTTTGCAAAAAACATAAACCGACTTCAAGCCTGTGCCTATAATGTAGGTAATTCATATTTGAATAAACGCTATCTATCGGCGGGTAGTTATTTAAGTATTTCTATAACGCCATCTGTCGACGTCTAGCAGTATCATCTAGCGCTGACAGAACCAAGAATGGCACAGTAAAATATTATTAGGTTTTTTCTATGGGAACCACAAAAAACCAAATTTTTCAAAAAGTGCTGAATCAATTTCGATAAAATTTATATGGGACCACCTTTGAAGAATAACCTACCAAACAAAAAAAGAATCATCAAAATCAATGCAAAATTGACGGAGTAATCGCGTAACACACATACAAAAAAAAAAAACATACGGGTCGAATTGAGAACCTCCTCCTTTTTTTGAAGTCGGTTAAAAAAACAATTAATTTAACATAACATAACACACCCAACAGTCACATATATAGTACTGATCCCACACTATAGATTCCCTTTGTCGTGGGTATCAGGAACTACGTGTACCTACCATGGTACAACAACACCCAGACGAACAAATATTTGCAGATCATGCAAACTAGTCCCTTCTCAGAGTCCCAGAGACTATACTCAGAGAGATATACCTCAAGCTCAAGTCTCCATATCATTACCAAGAAAGAACCAACGTCACGACAACCTCTGTGGCGCGGTGGGCAAGTACCCGGCTGAGATGGTTGCGGGTGCGATTCCCGCTGCGTGACAAATGTTTGTATGATCTGCAAATATTTGTTCCAGGTCTGAGTGTTATGGTACCATGGTACTCATAGTTCCTGATGCCCACGACACAGGGAATCCTAGTGTGGGATCAGAGGCCTTAGCCCTTACAGCGATTCAGTTCAAAAACTATTCAGTACAAAATATCGGTTCGTCGTCGACATGCGTCATCATTGAATAACTTTAATCGCTGAAGTCTATAGAACTTCTGCTACTGTGCCTTTAAATATAGCTACGGACATCATGGAACCGATATTTTGTACTGAATAGTTTTTGCACTGAATCGCTATAAGAGCTCATGGTAAGGCCTCAGCAAGTCAGGACTATGTAGCGACTGTTGGGTGTTATTTTGTGTTATGTTAATATTGATGTAACGTACCTCGATAATCGAATGCAATGACATGATAATTCAACTCCTGGAATACTCTGTACATCTGCAGTCTGTGTGGTGAAGCCCGATGGTTTGAATTACCTTAAAGAATTCAAAAATAATTCATAATTAATTTCATCATCATCAACAGCCCCATCACCCGTGTAGCAGTGCTCTTAAGGGGCATTCCATTTGTTATGGGCTGGGGTTACCACTTACCATCAGGTGGGCAATAAACCAGATCCGTAATCATGCCGTTTTGCTTTTAGGATGTTCTGCTTAAATGTCCTTTCGATACATAACTTTTCATTTAAAAAACCGACTTCCGCCATTGTATTCGACTAAATAATTTTGGATGAAAAAAAAATTATGAAAGAACCATAGTGGTGAAAGGATTATGATACTTTCTGAATGCAAATGCTTGGTGTCTTGCTGAAAATATCAAAATCGCCATATGTATGCCTACAATATTTGAGGAGTTCCCTAAATTCCTCATGGATCCCATCATCAGAACTGGATTCTGAAAAAAATGGGACCAATCTGGAAGTATATCTAATCAAATAAACAAAGAATTTTCCAAATCGGTTCATAAATGCCGGAGATATGCGGTAACAAACATTAAAAAAAAAAAAAAAAAAAATATATA
Source organism: Epirrita christyi (assembly GCA_951392215.1). Taxonomy (NCBI): domain Eukaryota; kingdom Metazoa; phylum Arthropoda; class Insecta; order Lepidoptera; family Geometridae; genus Epirrita; species Epirrita christyi. The sequence continues at coordinate 3,131,396 of OX595857.1, read as the reverse complement.
CATCCGAATTTAGAACCTCCTTTTTGCGAAGTCGGTTAAAAAGTCAAGTTTGATAGGCAATATGGAGGCTGATACCTACTCATAAGTATGTATAAGGCACATACCGTGACAGTACAAAACAACTGGGTGTTGTGTGACCTTCAAATCCCGCAGCAGTTCAGTTTCGAGGGCTACGCAATCTTTTACGTCACACACTTGTTTGGAAATTGAACAATTTGAACATGGTAATATGTGCCAGATTCCTGTAAAAACATTACGAAATGTAATAAAAAACTAGAGATGTGTCTCTTCTCAAAACACGTGTCGATTGAGATTTATTTATTTATTTATTTACACGCACAAAACACATTACAACCACAAATAAAACAAGAGATACAAAAAGCATTGTTTCAAACTTGGTAGGAATATAAACATATGTGCGCACATCTAAATTAAATAACCATACCACAAACTAGTAGGATGCTAATACCAAGCAAAGCAAGTGATTACTGGGAATGTTTACTCAACTCGAGACTAGATGTCACTACTATCGTAGCTTAGAACGCACTATCGGTTTTATTCCTTGAACTCTGTACAAGGAACGCTTATAGTTTCACCATGTTCATCTGACTGTCTGTCCGTCTGTAGTCAGAACTGTTCTAATCGTAGTACTACTCTACGTCCTCTACATACTCTACGTACTGTACGTACTCTACATACTTTACGTACTGTACGTACTCTAAGTACTCTATGTACTCTAAGTTCGTACAAGCTCTTACAAGCTCTTTTTATATCATGCGGATTTATTTAAGTGATTTGATTTGATTTGGTGCAGCCATGAACAAAGTTAGGTTTAAAAAACTTTATTACTCATAAAAACTAAATAGTTCACTTACAATGACATATAAATAATACTTATGTTATGATAATGTTATTCGGCCTCTGAAACCTTGGATAATGAACTTATACTATAGAGTACATACATTTCTTAATATGAAATAAAAACTTACAATCTTACCAATTTTAACGGAGCAGTCATCAATATTTGACTGGAACTTGATGCTGCAGTTCCTGCCCCCAGTGACGTTGACACTTGAGGGACTGTCAAAGTTCAAATTTCGTGGATAATTTACTGAAAATACCCATATATTTTTAATTGTTTTTTTACCATTAAATAAATAAATAAATAAATAATGCTGGACATTTCACACAACATTATCTAGCCCCAAGCTAAGCAGAGCTTGTGTTATGGGTACTAGATAACTGATATACTACATCAAGCAGCTATTACACCGTGGTGTGCCCGGCCTAAGAAAAGACCCCTCCATCTTCCTTCCGTGGGTCTCCTAAAAGACGACTAACAGATTTCCCTATAGGGGATGGGCAGTAGCATCCACCTGAGTACTCAACACCAATACGACCTCAGTAGCCGGCTGAGACGCGAGAGGTTGCGGTTTCGACTGCCGCTGCTAGACAAATGTTTGTATGATCTGCAAATATTTGTTTCGGATCTTGGTGTTATGGTACCATGGTACTCGTAGTTCCTGATAACCACGACACAGGGTATCCTAGTGTGGGATCATGACTACGTATGTGACTATTGGGTATATATGTTATGTTATGTTATACTGCGATCACCAATTCGTCTGCCAAGCGCGGTCTACAGACAGTAGACGTCTAAAGGATGCTGGATGGTGATGAAGCAGCTATAAGCTTGAATTAAGCTGCAATCAGCTACAATGTAGCTACTTCATGCTATAAGTAGATTTCCTACCAATAATTATATGACATGCTACGAGCTACGCTGTGATCTACGAAGAACAATTTAGAAGAAAAAGAAAGAAAGAAAACACGTTTATTTGTCCCAACAAGATAAGAAGAGAATATAAGAAACAAAATAAAAACAACAATAGGTACCTAGATACCTAAGTAGTAGGTAAGTTTAGGAAAACTAAAAAAATAAACACCAAATGGCGTAATGCATGTTGTGTGGGGGTCAATTTCTACTACGAGGTACAATTTAACTATTCCAAGCTACGAATAGATAGTTGGTTTTCGTCATCCAAAGGTTGTCTGGATGAAATCACTTCTAAACAAAAAGACCGCCCATTGTACCTAATTTAAATTAACATGTTAAGTTTTGTGATTTTTTTAAATCTTATGGTGTACAATAAAGTATGTTCTATTGTACGATTAGCCTGCTATGAACTTCAACAGCAGTTACAAATAAAGTTTAAGCTGCGCTACGAATTGTTTTTTCGCGTGCCATGAGATAAAATAGCTTCTTTGAGTTTCGATTTAGCTTCAGTGAGCTTCAATTTAACTACCACGAGCTACTGTGACGCACGATAAAGATGCTACGAGCTACGATAACGCTGCTACGAGCAACATCTTTTCGCCTACGTGCTACAACTGCTACGCGCTACAACAACTGCTCCGTGCTACAACATAGCTGCTACTAAATACAATTTAGTTGTTGATAAGTCAACTAAATATTACTTGCAATTGTAACTAATGATTATGGAATGGCTTATCATTATCAACAGCAGCTGGTGCACGTTCAGTGCTGGGCTAGGCCTCCCCCATTGAATGCAACGGGGGGTATATTGACATGATAACCACGCTTGGCAGACGGACTGGTGTTATGGATTCAGATGGAAACCCTTTGTTGGCGTCAAGCGCGGACAACAATATGACTGCTACAAAAAGATACCAGTTAAGCTTAAAGGAAAAATGTACAAAACTGTAATAAGACCAGCGATATTTTACGGGTCCGAATGCTGGGCAAAATAAACTACACGCTACAGAGAAGCGCATATCACGCTGGTCAGGAGGTACCACATTGATGGACAAAATCCGAAATGAGTACATAAGAGGAAGCTTTAAGGTCACCCCTATAGCTGACAAGGTTAAAGAGAGACGCCTTCGATGGTAGGGGTATGTACATAGGCGCCCAGTGGACAATATGGTCAAGCTTGCCCTTGATCTGCCGACAACAAAACGAAGACGCGGAAGACCACCTTCCACTTGGTTGACGACGGTCGATAAATACCTAAAAGAGGCTCAGCTTGACAAAGATATCGCACAAGACCGTGCGAAATGGAGAAAATGGACAAGGAATCCGACCCCAAGTAAATGGGACAAACGGTCGAGGAATATATAAAGTCAAAGTCAAAGTCAAAAAGAACTTTATTCATTGAAATCACAAGGATCATTTTGAATCGTCTTATAAGCTAAAATTACTCCTGTTCCAACGCGACCAAGCCTAGAAGAATCAGGCAACAAACTCGGCTTGGCTTACATAAATGGTCCGTCTTACCACTAGGTGAGAAGCGCCTGTGTGGTGCCTCGTAGCAATAAGCGCGGACAACCAATAACTGTTAGTGATAAACTTGAAGTATCATACTTCAAGTTTATTTCTACAAGTTCAGGTATCTAAAGGAAGGTTTATGAAAGTGCCAAAACAATAGAAAAATTAAAATAATCATCTTTCATTTGCAAGTGCGTGAAAGGGATGCAACGAACAAAATTCGCAATTCCAGCCAGAAATAGACAAGAGTTTCATTCATGTTCTTTATATTATTTTATTCATATATTTTAAAAGCTCCAATAATTTAATTTGCTTTTAAGTATGTACTGTGATGGAATCTCTAGGCGGGGCACGTGCACCTGTGCCCCTCCCCCCTTAAATCCGCCCTTGGTTGGTTAAAAGGCTTTATTTTTTTTGTTATACTACTTGGCAAGCAAACAAGCGTAAAGCCCACCTGATGGAAAGCAGTTACCGTAGCCTATGGACGCCTGCAACACCAGAGGCATCACGCGCGCGCAGCCAACCCTGAGACATAAAGATGCAAAGTCTCATGTGCCTGTAATTTCACCGGCACCCGTACCCTTCAAACCGAAACACAGCAATGCAAGCACCACTGCTTGGCGGCAGAAATAGTACGGTGTTAGTACTTCCCCGGACAAACTCTTTCACAAGAAGTTCTACTATTAACATATGTAAGCATTAAAACAATATATACTACTTACTGCAATTTGAAAAAACCATCTTTCTCTGAACAGATTTGCTATATTTAAAGACCAATGGAAGCACAGCCATTTGGATTACCAGAATGCTTGCTGTGAGGGATGCCCCAGTCATCAAAATGGCTCTGAAATTTGTGACATTCATGAACATAACACCCAACAGTCATAGGCCTATATATACATAGTCATAGGCCTATTACGAGTTTTGAATTGCAACATTACAACGTAGTAACTATTCATCATTCTGTGCCGCGCAGTCGATAGAAACAGCACAGTTCATTAATAGTTACTACGTAAGTCACGTTGAATACTCACGACTCGCAAAGTGATTCAAAACTCGTAATAGGCTTTCTTATCCCATACAAGGATTCCCTGTGTCGTGGGTATCAGAAACTACGAGTACCATGGTACCATAACACCCAGACCTGGAACAAATAATTGCAGACCATACAAACATTTGTCTCGCAGCGGGAATCGAACCCGCACCTCTTGCGTCTCGCCTACCACGCCACGTAGGTCGTCAACAATTTTGAAATATGTATGACTAGCACTGTACACAGCTGGACATAGGCCTCCCCCTTAGAATACCACGACGTACGGTCTTGAGCCGCTTCCATCCACCGACTTCCTGCGACGTTTATGTCTTTAGTCCATCGAAATTAAAATAGGTACATACAAGTCTAAACAAAAGTTGAAATATACAAATAAAACAGTTCAGCTTTTTAGACCGTTTTAAACAATCTAAAGATTAAGTTTCCTGTACCTTAGGCCGGACACGCCACAGCAATATAGTAGGTATAGGGCATAAAGTGGAAAATCCAATGGATTTTGGTCAAATCAAATCAACTCAAAAGAATTTTATTAATTGAAATCACAAGGATCGTTTTGAATTGTCTTATGAACTAAAATTACTCCTGTTCCAACGCGACCAAGCCTAGATTAAATAAAAAATAAATAAATAAATGCTGGACATTTTCACACAACATTATCTAGCCCCAAGCTAAGCAGAGCTTGTGTTATGGGTACTAGATAACTGATATACTTAATACAATACATTACATACATAGATATTTTTTATTATACATAGAAAAATACCCAGAACACCCTGAACAAATATCTGCAGATCGAAATCAAGAAATCAACAGTTGCAGAAGAATCAGGCGACAAACACGGCTTGGCTTACATAGATGGTCCGTCTTACCACTAGGTGAGAAGCGCCTGTGTGGTGCCTCGGAGCAAGGAGTTGCTGATACATTATAGTAAATGAGAACATAAAAACCTTAAGAATATCTCACAACCTTAGAGGGTATAGTCAGGATTCCTATTATATTTCCCGCGATAATAGGTTAGGTATTATGTAGGTACTTACCCAACAACCATTTTAAAAAATACAGTTTCCTTGTTTATTTATTTTCATTTTGTGTTTTTGTGTATTTTCTGATTTATTACGTCTGTAATAAAATTAGTTTTTTTTTATTAATACCCGTAATATTTTGTTGTCGCATTCAAAAAATACCAATGCCTACTGTCACATGACTGTCACTGAATTGACAACTGTCCTATAGGACAGTTGTCAAGCTTAACAACGCTTAACGCTTGTTGCTTAGCTTTGCTTTTGTTGTTGTTCCAATGCTTATAAGCAGTGGAATTTCTAAGATTGGAATTTTAAGTTCATGACTTTTTCTGCTCTTTCGAAGGGAGACGTCGTTCTTTTTTATTTTATTTCAATTTCTAGTGTTTTTTTGAGTTATATCGTGTAATTTTGATGGCAGTGTATTGCGTGTCTTTTCGAAGGGGTGGAAATTGTCCAGGAACATTCTAGTAAACTGCCATCAATTTACTAGAACATGACTTGACAGAGGACTTGACGACTGGACTTTTTTTGATAATTATCTATGCTTCTTGACATTGGCAAAATTGAGTATACCCTCAGATGTCATTAAAAAAAATTAAAAAAAAGTCCATGACTGTCAATGACTGTAAGTTTGCCATGGACACGCCATGGAAGAAGAAATTTGTCAAATTTTTTTGTGGTTCTTGAGTCTATGGTCTGTTATGAAATAGGCATGGACGATAGGGGATAAATACATTCTCATCATTATCATCAGCTAGTAGAAGTCCACTGCTATAGACATCGGCCTCCCCCTAGCATAGATAGATAGATTAGATAGATTAACACTTTATTGTACACCAGGAATGCATACCACGACAAACAATCTTGAGCTGCCTCCATCCACCGACGTCCTGCTACCTTTATAATGTCTTTATAGTGTTTTGACGACCTCTGTGGCGCGGTAAGCGAGTAGCCGGCTGAGATGCAAGAGGTTTGGGGTTCGGTTCCCGGGCGGATAAATATTTGTATGATCTGCAAATATTTGCTCCGCGTCTGGGTGTTATGGTACCATGGTACTCGTAGTTCCTGATACATGGAATTCTAGTGTGGGATCAGGACTACGTATGTGACTGTTGGGTGTGTTGTGTTAGTTGTTTATTGACACGGATAATAAAACACTCAAGATTATTATTTTTATATATTTCTTATCCATCACAAATTATTTTAAATATTCTGCATACAGTTTCCCAAAGTTACAAGCCACGTCCCAGAAATCCAAAGATATCTGAAAAAAAAAAAAAAAAAAAACAATCATCATCATCTTCATCAGCGTAATCAATGCAGCGATGTTGTAGAAGAATAAACAGCATAGTCCCGAAATCGTATGATGATGCGGGAAAAATATTAAATGGGAAGAGCGATGAAATGGGAATAAATAGTATAGAACCTCCATCGTATGATGAAATGGGGAATGATGAAATGGGAATAAGTAGTACAGAATCGGCATCATATGATAAAATGAGAAATGATGAAGTGGGAAGAATGACGAACTGGGAATAAGTACCTAGTACAGAATCGACATGTACCTAATATAATATAATATAAGTAATATGTATAATAATTAATTATCACCACTTCTATTTATGGGAACCTTTAATTGACTCTCTACAACTATCATACTGTGTAATCTTTTTTATAAAAGCTGTTGGTTCTCCTATAAATAAAATAAATAAATGGGAATTGATGAAGTGGGAAGTATGACGAACAGAGAACAAGAAGTTCAGAATCGGCATCATATGATATAATGGGAAAATGATGAAGTGATCGAAAACGATCGAAAAAGCTAATGGCCCATGAAGGAGCACATGAAGACACCACATTAAAGCCTCTCCATTAAAGCGTTGGAACTGTTCCCGGCTTTTCCAAAGAAGCTATCGTTTAATTTAATTTTCTAGTATTTTGAATTAAACCTTGTAATTTTGGTGGCATTTTAATCAGTGTAGCTTATTTAATAATCACAAGTTTAGTCAAATTAAATAGAAGTGTATTGCGTGTCTTTTCAAAGGGGTAGAAGTTTTTAGTAAAGCTGCCACCGCTTTGCTAGTCAGAGTCAATTCCAAACAATGTAATCAGCAAATAGCTTATGATTATGCTTGTTAGCGGGTTCGATTTCCGCTGCGGGACAAAATGTTTGCATGATCTGCAAATGTTAGTTCCGAGTCTGTGTGTTGTGGTACCATGGTACTCGTAGTTCCTGATACCCACAGCAAAGGGAGTTCTCTAGTGTGGGATCTGGACTATTTATATTATGTTGGGTGTTGTGTTTGTCACTCAATCACGCCGGGAATAAGCAATCACAGATGTATTTGTTAGTTAGCGGGTTCGATTCCCGCTGCTGGACAAAATGCTAGTAAAAAGTATTTTGTAAGTTTTTTAATAATGATAATAATTTTTGTAATGAATGTTAATTAGTGTAATTGGCTTAGGCCGTTCTAATTAATTAATTAAATAAATAAATATTCGCATGATCTGCAAATTAGATTAGGTTAGGTTAGTTCATTGTCTGTGTGTTGTGGTACCATGGTACTCGTAGTTCCTGATACAACAACATGGAGTCCATGTGCGATCAGGAATATGTTGTAATATATATTTATTATTTTTTCTAAATCGTATTTCTTACCTAATTTGTCTTTTATTGCTGATTCGAATTTTTCTTTGATATCTTCCACTACAGCTGAAATTAAAAGAAAATTTTATTTTGCTTGTATACTTATACCTAAATGTGAATACATAATAAAATACACAAAATAACACACAACAGTCACGTACATAGTCCTGATCCCACACTATTCCCTGTGGGTATCAGGAACTACGAGTACAATGGTACCGCAACACCCATACCCGGAACAAATATTTGTAGATGATGTAAATTGAAAATAAAAATTGAAAAAAAAAAAAAAAAAAAAAAAATGAATAGAAAAGAAAAGAGAGAAAAGATTTTTTGAGAATTGAAATTATCGTTGCTTGGTATCATTTTAGAAAAATTACGACTACTCATGAAGACCCCTAAATAGTCAACGAAACGTCAGCAGGAGAATAGTAAAGTACGTGGTGTATTGTCGTAATTTTTCTAAAAAGATGATATAAATATTTGTTCCGCAGCGGGAATCGAACCCGCAACCTCTCGCATCTCAGCCGGCTACTCGCCCTCCGCGCCACAGAGGTCGTCATGTCGAATGTCTGTCTATTGGTTTGTTTTTACACAAGACACACATCAGAAGCCTTTAAATGTCCACTGTTGAACGAGGCCTCCCCCATAGAACGCAATGGGGGGGATTTGCCTGGTCGTAGCTAAGGTCGTGAGTGCCCAGGGCAAGATTTGAATTTAGCGTCCCCCAAAACCTATTTTGTAGGAAGAGAAACAATCGTCATCATTTACAGCCCGTTTAAATGTCCACTGTTGGACGAGGCCTCCCCCATAGAATGCAATGGGGGGATTTGTCTTGTCGTAGCTTAGGTCATGAGTGCCCAGGGCAAGATTTGAATTTAGCGTCCCCCAAAACCTATTTTTAACCGACTTCACCAAAAAGGAGAAAGTCCTCAATTCGGTTGTATTTTTTTTTATGTTTGTTACCTCATGTCTCCGTCGTTTATAAACCGATTTGGAAAATTCTTTTTTTATTTGAAACTTCCAGATTGGTCCTATTTTTTTCAGAATCCAGTTCTAATGATGGTATCCATGAGGAATTGAGGGAACTCCTCAAATATTGTAGGCATACATATAACGATTTTGATATTTTCAGCAACAAATCAAGCATTTGTATTCAGAAAGTATCATAACCCTTTCACCACTATGGTTTTTCATCATTTTTTTTCATCCAGATTTTTAGTCGAATACAATGGCGGAAGTCGGTTTTTGAAATGAAAGGTTATGTAAGAAGAGAAACAATCATCATCATTAACAGCCCGTTTAAGTCCACTGTTGGACAAGGCTTCCCCCATAGAACACTATGGGGAGATTTGCCATAATCACCATGCTTTGCAGACGGATTGGTAATCGCATTTTGCTGTTACTCAGGTGGATGCTGCTGCCAAGCCCCTGGTGTAATCCATTAGTAAGGCTATTGGAGTTGTTTCCACGTAATAAGTCCCGCGGCCATTTGAGGAACTAACGGTGAACAGGTACAACAATTTCGCTTTTGCGACTTTGGGCATAGAAACTAGCGCCCCAGTCATGGGACTTCTTACGTGACGCAGACTCTAGTAGTAAATCCGCGTAGATGTAGATCCACGGGAGGACAAGGAGGGGTCTATTTCTTGAGCTGGACACACCACGGAACAAGACCAGGAACCAAGAGTAAATGCAATAACTTTAAAAATAACTGGCTAATTCAGACGTCGACAAGAGAAACCCCTTGACAAACCCCCAGACAGACGTCAGCGTAGGCTTAAAGTGGGGGGTTCTTATATAGTAGTAGAACATCTTGTGAAAGAGTTCGTCCAGGGAAGTACTACCATCGTATTTCTGCCGCCAAGCAGTAGTGCTCGCATTGCTGTGTTTTGGTTTGAAGGATACGGGTGCCGGTGAAATTACAAGCACATGAGACTTTTCATCTTTACGTCTCAGGGTCGGCAGCGCGCTTGTGATGCCTCTGGTGTTGCAGGCTTCCGTAGGCTACGGTAAGGTGGGCCGTGTGCTTGTTTGCTTGCCAAGTAGTATAAAAAAAACTCTTTGGGTACAGAATCATAAAAATCTTACCAAAGTTCTCCTTAAAATCGTTGAATTTGTCCTCTATATCAAATATATCTGTAAAAATAATGTTTTAAGTAATCTTGGTATGTTCATCATCAGCCACAGGTTCAAAATTATCATCATCATTATCCACAGCATCAAAGAAACAAGCATCCAAACATTTATACATCCAAACATTCTCAAAAGGTAACCGACTTAATCCTGTTGAATTTCTTACCTATGGCGTCTTTATCATCAACATTTGAGTCTGATTCATCACCGATCTCATAACTTTGATCGTTACTATTACTGCCACTTTCATCAGACCCTAAACCACTTTCATTTGTACTGGCGTTACTGTCTTCTCCACTGCCCGTACTATTTTCTTCACTAATTGATTCACTGTCTCCACTGGTGTTACTGTCTTCTCCACTGTCTTCGATACTACCTTTAGTATGTTCTTCATTGTCCTCATTGCTTATAATCTCTTCTCCACACCCTGTACTATTTTGTTCACAAGCCTTACTGTCTCCACTGGCATTACTGTTTTCACCACTTGCTGCACTGTCTTCTCCACTGCCCGTACTATTTTCTTCACTATTGGCTTTACTGTTTCCACTGGCGTTGCTGTCTTCTCCACTTGCTGCACTTTCTTCTCCACTGCCCGTACTATTTTCTTCACTATTAGATTTACTGTCTCCACTGGTGTTACTGTCTTCTCCACTATCTTCGATACTACCCTTAGTATGATCTTCACTGTCCTTACTGTTTATTCTCTCTTCTGCACATCCCATACTATTTTCTTCACAAGCCTTACTGTCTCCACTGGCGTTACTGTCTTCACCACTCACTGCACTGTCTTTTCCACTGCCCGTACTATATTCTTCACTATTAGCTTTACTGTCTCCACTGGCATTACTGTCTTCACTAGCGTTACTGTCTTCTTCACTGTCCGTACTATTTTCTTCACTATTAGCGTTACTGTCTTCACTGGCGTTACTGTCTTCTCCACTTGTTGCACTTTTTTCTCCACTGCCCATACTATTTTTTTCACTATTAAATTTACTGTCTGCACTGGTGTTACTGTCTTCTCCACTATCTTCGATACTACCCTTAGTATAATCTTCACTGTCCTTACTGTTTATACTCTCTTCTCCACATCCCATACTATTTTCTTCACAAGTCTTACTGTCTCCACTGGTGTTACTGTCTTCACCACTTATTGCGCTGTCTTCTCCACTGCCCGTACTATTTTCTTCACTATTAGCTTTACTATCTCCACTGGTGTTACCGTCTTCACCGCTTGCTGCGCTGTCTTCTCCACTGCCCGTACTATTTTCTTCACTATTAGCTTTACTGTCTCCACTGGTGTTATCGTCTTCACCACTTGCTGCACTGTCTTCTCCACTGCCCGTACTATTTTCTTTACTATTAGCTTTACTGTCTGCACTGGCGTTACCGTCTTCACCACTTGCTGCACTGTCTTCTCCACTGCCCGTACTATTTTCTTGACTATTAGCTTTACTGTCTCCACTGGTGTTACTGTCATCTTCACTATCGTTACTGTCTTCTCCACTAGCCTTACTTTCTCCACTGGCGTTAAGGTCTTCTCCACTACCCTTTCTGTTTTCTCCACTATCTTCTCCACTGTCGTTACTGTTTTCAGCACTATCTTCTCCACTGCCCTTACTGTTTTCTCCACTACCCTTGCTGTTTTCTCTACTATATTCTCCACTGCCCTTTCTGTTTTCTCCACTATCTTCTCGACTGCCCTTACTGTTTTCTCCACTATCTTCTTGACTGTCCTTACTGTTTTCTCCACTGCCCTTACTGTTTTCTCCACTATCTTCTACACTGCCCTTACTGTTTTCTTCACTACTATCTCGACTGCCCTTACTGTTTTCTCCACTGTCTTCATCACTGCCCTTACTATTTTCCCCACTGCCCTTACTGTTTTCTCCACTGCCCTTACTATTTTCGCCACTATCTTCTACACTGCCCTTGCTGTTTTCTCCGCTATCTTCTCCACTGTCCTTACTGTTTTCTTCACTACTATCTTGACTGCCCTTACTGTTTTCTCCACTATCTTCTTGACTGTCCTTACTGTTTTCTCCACTGCCCTTACTATTTTCGCCACTATCTTCTACACTGCCCTTGCTGTTTTCTCCACTATCTTCTTGACTGTCCTTACTGTTTTCTCCACTGCTCTTACTATTTTCTCCACTATCTTCTACACTGTCCTTGCTGTTTTCTCCACTGTCTTCTTCACTGCCCTTACTATTTTCCCCACTGCCTTTACTGTTTTCTCCACTACCCTTACTATTTTCGCCACTATCTTCTCCACTGCCCTTACTGTTTTCCCCACTGCCCTTACTATTTTCGCCACTATCTTCTACACTGCCCTTGCTGTTTTCTCCGCTATCTTCTCCACTGTCCTTACTGTTTTCTTCACTACTATCTTGACTGCCCTTACTGTTTTCTCCACTATCTTCTTGACTGTCCTTACTGTTTTCTCCACTGCCCTTAATATTTTCGCCACTATCTTCTACACTGCCCTTGCTGTTTTCTCCACTATCTTCTTGACTGTCCTTACTATTTTCTCCACTATCTTCTACACTGCCCTTGCTGTTTTCTCCACTAACTTCTCCACTGCCGTTACTGTCGCTACTGTCTTTACTCTCTTCTCCACTGCTGTTGCTATAAGTAGTTCTGGTACCATTCCCAATATCATTGGTACCATTCCCAACATCATTGGTACCATTCCCAATATCATTGGTACCATTCCCAACATCATTGGTACCATTCCCAATATCATTGGTACCATTCCTAATATCATTGGTACCATTGCCAATATCATTGGTATAGTTAATAACAATGCTACAATCACTATATTCGCCGCTATCGGCATATTCATCACATGTGTCAGAATCTTGATCACCGAAGGAGTCTCCAGACCCCGTGCATAACTTGCAAGGGTTTGTGATGTCACCTTTAAAAAGAAAACAAGATACTTTAAGAGGAGTGTAGGTACTGCTAGGGCGCTTGGGCCCTCTGCATACTATCATGCTTCTATCTTGGATATTATGTGATCAAACTCCATGAAATTTAGTAAAGTTGTAAATAGTTAATTTTTTAGCTCTCCCCAGAAAGGGTATGTCTGTGTGTATATTGAGTGACCAATAACGCAAGCTCTGAATATTTTCCGCGATAGCTTTTGAACTTTGTGATGATTTTCCGCTATAGCATTTCTACTTTTTGATGATTTTTCGCTGTAGGACATAAACTCGCTGAATACTTTTCGTTATTAGAGACGAACTCTGTGAATTTACACGTACCCGTTCTGGGGAAACAATAGTCTAAATCTGTTAGGAATGCGCGATTATGCACACCGAACGAAAAGAGGTTCTCCTCCGTTTTTCTTATTCAAAATGGCGTTTGCGTCAATTTTCGTTATGATATTCGTGATTAGAAGGTCAAAATACGTTAGTATACCAAATTTTAGATCGATCGGCGGTATACGCTTTTCGGAAGTTCATCATCATCATCATCAGTATGTAGAAATCCACTGCTGGACATATGCCTCCCCCTTAAAATGCCACGGCTAATGGACTTCTACAGGCTGATAATGATGATAGGGTTGATGATTCTGTACTTAGGGCCTTATTCATAATCATTTTTTAAACCTATTTTAGTTAAAATGACTTTTGTCTTCTTCTCTCTGATGTAAAATGTCATACGTCAAAACAAGACAAAACATATTTTAACTAAAATAGGTTTAAAAATTATTATGAATAAGGGGGTTAGTTTTTACAATAAAGAATTACTTTACTTTACCAACTTAATTTCTATGGAAATCGTATAACCCACGCTAGTTTGATTCTATACAACTTAATGGAAAACTGACTAACCAACAGGCCTAGATATTAGTTCTAGAACTTGCTGCTGTCATTACAATGTTATCCTTCACCGTATGAGAGCACGTATCGGGTGAAATTACAGGCACGTCTCATGTGCCTGTAATTTCATCTTTATGTCTCAGGGTCGGCAGCGCGCGTGTTATGCCTCTGGTGTTACAGGCGTTCATAGGCTACGGTAACTGCTTTCCATCTGGTGGGCCGTAAGCTTGTCTGCTTGCCAAGTAGCATAAAAAAAATAACGTAACGAAAATTAAAAAATCGAGTGGAAAAATTCATTGGTGACTGGGATTTGAACCAGCGACCTCAGGATCGTAAGTCGAGTTCCCTCCCACTTAGGGTTATCAGAATGAGATTTCTAGTCCTTGACTTTTCACTCGACTTCCCAACGATCTTAAGATACTATTTCCCAACGATCTTAGGATACTATTTCCCAACGATCTTCAGAATTATTCATCGAAGCGACTTCCTGAAATTTTGTCTTAAATGGCGGAGGCAGCGAGATTTTCAAAAGGCGCTCCTAATAGGTACTTATTAAAAATTCTTAAAATAAAACATAATTTGAGAATACAATATTCATAGTGAATATTAAATTCAACCAACTATTATTAATCCTACTAATATTATAAACGCGAAAGTTTGTGAGTATGGATGTTTGTTACTCTTTCACGTAAAAACTACTGAATGGATTTGAGTGAAATTTGGAATGGAGATACTTTACGCCCTGGATTAACACAGGCTACTTTTCATCATCATGATCATCATCATCAATTTTCATCATTATTCACGCGGGTGAAACCGCGGGGCGCAACTAGTATCTAATAATAACTAGTTAACTACCTATAGGGGAAACTTCTTGACCTAAATATTCCTTTTAAAGTTTCATATGATTTAAATAGCGCTATGATTTTCAAAATGAACCCCATTGTTGCGTTCCCCATTGCCATTTACTGCTGTAATTTGGCAGCTAACTGCATTTTCAACTTATTACCACCTACCTAGATCCATTTCTTCGGTAGTGTCTTCATCCATTTGTTCTGGCATCGTATTGTTGGATTCTTGTTGCTGTATAATAACATAATATCTTTAATAATAATAATCTTCCCCTTAGAGGTTTCCAGATTTTATATTATATAAATAAATGCTGGATAAAAAAATCACTTTACCAAACCCGGTTTTGGAATAGGAATTATTTGTCCTCTTCCAGTGCTGGTTTTGTAACTTGGTTATGTACGGGGAACAAGGGGATATTTCACACAACATTTATCTAGCCCCAAGCTTAGCAGAGCTTGTGTTATGGGTACTAGATAACTGATATACTTAATACAATACATTACATAGATAGATATTTTTTATTATACATAGAAAATACACAGAACACCCTGAACAAATATCTGCAGATCGTCAAATATGTGATCCGAGGCGGGATTCGAGCCCGCAACCTCCTGCGTCGCAGGCGAACCTTCGCCCACCGCACCACAGAGGTATTTTAAAACATAATGTTTTGTATAACATATTGTTTTTGTAGGTTTTTCCCCATGGACCCACTGCTATGACCACTGGTGGGACCACGGGAATTTTTTTTCCCTCGTGGATAGTATAGATAGTATTTATTTATAGTTCAAAATGTTTTTTTAAATCTAAATAAATTAGTGGCATAATAATAATAATAAATTTATTTCTCAAGTCATGCAATATTACAATTACAATAGTTATAAAATCTCTTTATTACAAAAGGTATCCTACTTGTACGGAATCATCTCCACGCGATCCAAAAAGTACTTGGCTGGTTTTTTCTTACTAAAATGACAGACATGTACGAAGCCGCGGGAAGCTACCACTAACATATTATGTAACGGGTTTACACTTACCAGGGATAGTCCAAATTCGATCAGCAATAAAATTAAAGATATTTTATTCATTTTGGATGCGTTAACTTGTTAAAATAATTAATTTGTGTTATAAATTACACCTTTTATAGCCCTTAAATTACTTAATCGACTGTTATCGCTGACTAACATAAGTAAGCGGTTGCAGCTAAGAACCTGTCCCACCAAATCCTGTCATGACAGCCCTGTCACCGTCTACACCTTTTTGACAGGTTCAATTTAACTCTGATTTTTAATCTTAGATATTTTATTTAAACCAAGAAATGTCAATAGGTACATATCTTAGGTACATATTGATACACATACATGACACTTATACACACAGTGGCATATCTTGACATTACTATAGGTTAAGCAAATCTTCCAAAAGCTTCATGGGCACTGGTGTAAAATTGTACAATAAGCTTTCCGATGAAGTTAAAAATTTAAGTTGCCATTTGTTTAAGATAAGAATTAAAAGATTATTGGTGCTTAAAAGTTACTACTCATTGGCAGATGCTCTGAATGATGTTAATTTTGGTTTATTTATGTCCTAGCTATAAGTATTTTTAACACAAATTTATTATTTTTTTAAATTTATTTTGAATTGTTTTTATATTTTACACATTTGACAAGGCCATTTAACAGCCGCAATTTATTTAATTAATAGTAGAATTAATTAAAATATGACATGGCAACATTATTCTTGACCAATACCAGTATTACCTGTAGCTGGATAAAGTTGTATACAAAATTAAATGGATTGTTAATTTATTATTTTCTCATGTTAATTATTTGTTTGAACATTTGTATTCCTTTTTTGACGTGTTCCTTGTGATCCTATGGTGGAAATAAATGAAATGAAATTACTTTGTTTGCAAAAAATGCCCAAGATTCAAAATCAGAGTATAGAAAGGAAGTGGGATTTTACAGTCATTGTAATCAGTAGTTTTGTTTGTAGTAGAGCAACTTGTGAAAGAGTTCGTCCGAGGAAGTACCTACTACCACAATATCTATTTCTGCCGGCAAGCAGTGTGCATTGCTGTGTTCCGGTTTGAAGGGTACTGGTGCCAGTGTAATTACACGCACACTTAGAGCATTTAAGGCCAAAGCACACCGGCTGCGTATGCAGCACCTAACGTAGACACGCGCGTCTCTACGTATGTACAGTGGCCTTAAAACGGATTTTGTACGGAAAAATCTCCGTACAAAATCCGTGATGAGCGCCCCTAGTGGCAACTTTGTGAACCTCTATTTGCAATCAAAAAAAACTGTGTTCCTCTACCTACGTCCATGTCAATTGTGACAAGCAATTGAAACTACAGAATAAAAGGCCTATCTTAGAATAAGGACTCAGGCACTCCTTATTCTAAGCGGCCTATAACTGCCATCACTTTTGCTAGAACACATGGACCTTAGAATAAGGGTGCTTCAGTCCTTATTCTAAGACATGGTCATCCAAAGTCCATGCTAGAACATGACAGAGGACTTTGAGTTGACTTGACTTCCTGATTTATGGCTTGTTGTCACAATTCTGCCAGACGACTTGACATTACTTGAAATAATCTGTTCTACTTGACATTGGCAAAATTGTTTTTAATCAATAGGCCACAATAATAAAAAAATTAAAAAAAAAGTTACTTGGTGAGAAAGGCCCTGACACAAGTAAATTGCGTCAATTAAATAAGGGAGTTTTCTTATCATGTCAGTAATTAATTATTTTGAAACCAGTTTTTATGACGTCATCTTCAGTATACAAATAAGCAGTCATCATCATCATCAGAGAAGTCCACTGCTAGACTCAGGCCTCCCCCATAGAATGGCACGACATGTCCTGAGTCGCCTCCATCCACTGACTTCTTGCGAACTTTATAATATCCTTGGTCCATCAAGAGGGGGCCTTCCTATATGCAACTGGCCATGCAAATGGGCACATATGGCCTGCCCATTGCCACTTCAACTTGGTAATTCTGAGAGCTGTCGACGATCTTGGTTCTTCTACAGATTTCCTCATTACAGATTCTATCACGTAGTGAAACTCCTAGCATAGCTTTCTCCATAGCCCGCTGGGCGACTTTGAACTTACACTATGGACTGCTAAGTTCTTTTTTTTTACACCCAACAGTCACTTTCATGTCCTTAAACACTAGGATTCCGTGTCGTGGGTACCAACTACGAGTACCATGGAACCACAACACCCACAACCGGAACAAATGTTTGCCCCGCAACGAGAATCGAACCTGCACCTTTTGCGTCTCAGCCAGCTACTTGCCCTTGCCCGTGCCTTTGCACCACGGAGGTCGTCAAATACTGCCGTAGTTTAGAAATGAAATTTTTAATATGCTTACAAAATCTTTATTATCCCATTTTATTGCAATACATCTTAATGCATAATAAAATAATAAATTATCTCGTAAAATAATAACATTTATCATAAATATATTAATACCTAGCAAACAATATCACCAATTTTTAATCACATGCATTAAAATTACGTATCTTTTACAATAATATCATACATATGTATACAGGATGTTGATTTGTAAAGGATACACATAAGACGGTACGGAAGGCGACGCAAGCGTCACTTCGCTCCTGGCATTCTATTGAGATACTATGAATGAGGAATGTTGTATTATTTTTAGCTATACTTCATTGGTTTAGTGCTAGTGAATGTCTTAATAATTTTTAGTGTCTTTTAAAACCTACAACCAAGATCTTAATAGGTATAACCGTAGAAGATTATTCAAGGTATAGAAAATATTAGATTAAAAAAAAATAATCAGATAAAATTTGGAGAGAAAAATAAAATTTAATTTAAATTTTAATCATAATTAAGCCGAAAAATTCAAAACGTGTCCTTAACCAATCAAAATTAAAGGTTAGAATTGAGTTTAAACTAAACCATTTGAAGTAATATATAAAAAAAAAACAAAATAATGATGTACCATGGCCTTTTTGAAAATGTATAATTCCTAACTTTCCATGCAACAATAATTTACATTCTAAGACAAACATAAATGTGTATTTATATATTGTATGTATCATAAGATACATATTATAGCTACGACCAAACGTAGCGATGCTAGCATACTACATAACATAACTCCCAACAATCACATACATAGTCTTGATCCCACACTAGGATTCCCTGTATCGTAGGTATCAAGGAACTACGAGTACCATGGTACCATAACACCCAGACCCGGAACAAATATTTGCAGAACATACAAAAATTTGTATCGCAGCGGGAATCGAACCCGCAACCTCTAGCATCTCAGCCGGCCACTCGCCCGCCAAGCCACAGAGGTCGTCCCTCATTTGCATGGAAATATCATATTATGGAGAGAAAAGCTAATATACTACTTTTAAATTAATATACACAACGAGACACATTTTTTGATCATCATCAGGAAGTCCACAGTTGGACATAGCCCTCTCCATAGAAACAGATCGACAGAATGGGGCATCACTTTGGCAGCCTTAGCCATTGATATTTGCTACTGTAAATTCCCACCGGGTCGCATCCATCCACCGACTTCCGCACTTAATGAATTTGCTCCATCGAGCATGCCTTCCTCTATTGCGTCGTGTGGTTTGTGGTCGCCACTCGAGTCTTTATTACCCAAATCTGCAAACTATATGGCCTGCCCATTGCCACTTAAATTTGCTATGACCTTGGTTCTTTTAACGGATGTCCACGTTTCGGATTCTATCAATTGAAACCCCAAGCAAGTATTTGTCGGTTGGACCTCTTTGGCGAAGTTGGACATACCTAGTTAAATCTTCTGACCCAAAAATAATCTAATAGTATTATTTACTTTTAAATATAAAAGTAATTCCACTATTTTTAAATTAATTTCAACACAGGCACATTTTGTGATTACAATTGACTAACTAAGGCCACAAAACTATTTTTTTTATTAAAACTAAAACTAATTATTCCCTTTACTTCAAACGTCCCTTACTTTAAGGGACACTTACTTCAAATGATATGTCACCATAATCAAATAGAGTCCTCTGGACATTGACCTACCATAGAACGCTAGCTACCATGCTGTTTGCCATTAATGTTAAGCACTCAGATGGATGCTACTGCCCATCTTGTGGAGTAATCTTTTAGTCGGCTTTCGCGACATCTATAAGAGGAGACGGAGGGGTTTTATTCTAGGCTGGACTCATTACAAAGAATAACATGTTTCTATCAAAAATGTAAAAATTACAAGCTGTTTAGTTCCTCGTAAAGTGCATCACACACGTAGCAGACGCGGTAATATTTTATATGCGTATAAAAACTTATCGCATCTGAAGGTATCGCACACGTAGCAGATACTATAATATACGAAAATGATACATTCACGCGGAAACCTTCATACTGTATTGTATTTCAATTTGTATACACAGATATCAACTGTCCATCTTTTGATACATGTCGGTGCCTACAGATGCTTGACGGTAAAATATAAGTGATCTGCTGCGTGTGTGTTGCTCCTTGAGTTTAGTATGAGCGATATGGACAGATACGCGCTCAGATAAAATAAATAAACAAATGCTGGACATTTCACACAACATTATCTAGCCCCAAGCTAAGCAGAGCTTGTGTTATGGGTACTAGATAACTGATATATTTAATACAATAACATTACATAGATATATAGTTTTTATTATACATAGAAAAATACCCAGAACACCCTAAACAAATATCTGCAGATCGTACAAATATTTGCTCCGAGGCGGGAATCGAACCCGCCGCGCCGCAGAGGTCGATACAGATATCTTACCGCATCTGCTACGTGTCTGACACACTTAAGCGTTAAGTATCCCATAGGTGGTAAGTGAAATTCAGAGTAAGTACATTACATTTTAAACCTTAATGCATAGAACAAAAAGTACTCCAACGAGTTTGGTGTCCAGAACTTGCATGTGAGTATTTCTTCATTCATACGTTGTTATTTACGAAATCACTGAAACAAAAAAAAAATATCATCACAAATACTCTCGAATAACGAGAGTGTTTGAGCCGTAATCGAAGCAAGAAAGGGCCGATAGACAAAGTGGCCATGCTAAAGTCAGCGTACTGCATTCGCTAACTTGGCAGTGTTGTGGCTGGTCTAAGAATAGCCCTCGGTCTCCAGTGAATGTCGTAAAAAACGACTATAGTATAGTTAAAATCTCGCTGCAGATTCGGTCATAAATCATTCGAGTGTTTCGCTCTCTTTCCCACTCACGGGCCTTATGGGCAGGCCACGCCCACACGTAGTCCTGTGCATTACTGCAGTCGATGAGTGATATCGATAGTTTTATATATTTATAAATGGGTGATAGAAATAAACACACATTTTTTTTATTTTATTACCAAATTTACTACAAAGCATATTAAATATATAAACAAAAGAACGTATATATAAAACTAAAAATAGAAAATCATTAGTTAACCTGCATACTTAATGAATGCAGTATGTTTACGTGATAACTTTAATGATTCTGTTATCGATAATGGCCTTGAGCGCGCGCAACTAGCGCACATCCCTACTCCGATTATGATTTATGACCAAGTCTGCAGCGAGATTTTAACTATACTATAAGAGTTTTTTCGCACTCCGTCCGAATCCGAATCCGATCCGAACCCGTGAAAATACGGTGCAGAGTAGTCGTAGAACTATTTGTATGGTAGTTTACGCACTAGATCCGACTTCCGTCATCCAATTTCTTCATATATACGTATTTTCACCGGATACGGATCGGACTCGGATCGGACGTAGTGCGAAACCGCTCTAAGGGCTATGGCCATTGCCGCGATTACGTAACTCTGTTGTTACCAGATTCAATGCTTTTTCTATTTTTAAATTTAGTAATCGCAATAGCGCCATTTCAGATAGAAACAGCTTTGACATTGATAGCAACGCAGAGTTAAAAAATACGCAAGGTGAACAGGGGGACAGGTAGCAGCATCAATTCAGCGTTGAATTCCTAGGAATTTGAATGACATTGGAGTTCTATGATTTTCGTCAAAAGGACGTTATCAATTATTTCGTCAAGTACTTTAGTTAAATACTAACAGGTATGTAGTATTTACGCCCCGTTGCTTAGTCCTATTCAAAGGTTATTTCGATGATGTGTAGGAAATTACCTCGAGGTTACATTTTGTTTCTTAGTAAATGTTATTAGAAATCGGTTAGAAGGGTAAAGAAAGTAAAATATGCAAAAAATATCTCGAAGAACACTTCAAGTTCTCTGGTAATGCTGATATGTATTATTGAACGAGCGAAGCGAGTTCTCTGAGTCAAGTTGGAAGAATCGGCGTTTGTATGTATGTATGTATGTATGTATGTTTGTCCGATGAAAACTTCCAAACCGTTAATCCGATCTTCATGAAATTTGGTATGGGGGTAGATAGTATTGGTACAATTTGTAGGTAAGGTTATGAGCTATATCGATCAGGGGGTTGCTGAGATATTGGGGTCTAAGAGGGGGTAAAAAAAAATAAAGTGAGACAATCAGATCAAGTGGGGTGTCTAATGAAAGCGCTTTGGTTGAACATTTCAAAACTGTTTTTAATAATTATTTAGCCTTAGTAGTTTTCGAAATATTAGGGAAAATAAAAAACGTAAAAACCCAAAATTCTAGGGTACTTCCAGCAATCCCACAATGCTGAAATTTGGTATGCTTGTGGCTTTTGTGTCACAACTACAGGGAAAAGTCTGAAATTGAAGAATTTAGAAACATGTACTCCATAAAACATAAACCAATATAACATCCATTGTTGACCTCCCATTACTAAGAATTTGAATGACGTTGGAGTTCTATGGTTTTCATCAAAAGGACGTTATCAATTAATTCGTCAGGTACTTGATATAGGCACTAACAGGTATGTAGTATTACGCCCCGTTGTTTAGCCCTATTCAAAGGTTATTTCGATGATGTGTAGGAAATTAGAGTAGTTACTGATAGATCCTGTACTGTACTGGTAGACCTCGAGGTGAAAATTAAAAAAAAAAAAAAAAAAAAAAATATTGAAATTACTTAGTTAAGTAGTCGGGCTGATAAAGGTGTTATCGCGAGGTCTCCGTTCGGGGCGAACCACTAGTTTAAGTATATTTTGTTCTACGAGGAGAAGTCGAACATTGAGGATTTTTTCTTTGTAATATCCATTTTTAACGTAGAAAACGTAAATCTTTAAAAATTAGGTAGCAAAACTACAACTCGATGGCACTGTTTATTTAAAAAAAAAAAATTCTTTTCAAAATCTCTCTCATGTTAGAGAAATTCGATTTCTGATGGATCATCCATACAAACATACTTAGATAGCCATTAAATAGAAACCCCTTTCTTCGCTGATAAAGGTGTCATCGCGAGGTCTCAGTTCGGGGCGAACCACTAGTAGTTTGCTGTAACTCATTGGCTATTAGATAACTGTTTTTATAGTATGAGGGATTTTTTTGAAATATAAATTCTCAATTAATTTGATATTTATAATATTTTTGTATATGCTGAATGCATTGACTAACATAGATTTAAGACCTAAGCGTGTAAAAATATGTGTATTCTTACAAATAAACTATTCTTAGAATATTCTCAATTGTACGAGTCTGAGCCGGATGGTGCGGCATAAAAAGGATCGAGATACGACGGACGGACACACAATCCCTTCGTCGACCAAGACACGTTCTTGGTGACCCGGATGACGAAATCACCGCCGCGAATGCAGGGGCGTCGTCATCCAATCACGACAGAGTAAACACTACACAAATACAGCGACCCCGCCGGCGGGGTCGAAGACTTTAAGTACCTTCAGTACCACACGCCTAAACCGGTACAAGCATGTTCCGGGGCGTTTGCTTCTATCCTCCAGTCTTTTCAGTACCTTCCGTACCACGCGCCTAAACCGTTACAAGCATGTTCCGGGGCGTTTTCCTATTCCTCCCAACCTGGCAACGGCCCAAGCCGAGGTCCGTACCTAAGTGGTGCCCTTGCGCTAGTTGCCCCAACCTAATTTTAACGGTTGAGCGCCTTCCGCGCTCACCAAAAGTCCGGTAACGCAGCATCGGCCATCTGAGGCCAACTGCATATTGTACATTAGGAAAAAAAAAAAAAAAAAGGACGGACACACTCTCTCTTCGGCTTTCGGACGCTACGGTGCTTGGATTTGTTAGCTTTGTACTTGTGTTGTAATTAAATTAACTCTGCGGTTATTGTTTTTTATGTTAAAAATAATTGTTAGAAGTATTTATTTGCTAGCGTGCATTGTATGTTCTTTTTTTAATAAATTCTGATGAGATTTATAAGACTATTGAATCTTGAATCTGCCAAGCGTGGTGATACTGACAAACCCCAAAGTGTAAATACTATTTCTGGACGTCATCTCTTTCTTTTCAGGCACATCTTGTCAAAATTCAGATGATTGCTGTCATCTTTAAGGTCATTTTGCGATTTTTTTAACACAATCTGTTTCAATGCTGTTTCTATCTGTAATAACGGTCGATTCACGCAGTTTGTCTAAAAAGCTTGATTGCAACCAGACTGCGTAAATTAGGCTATCGTTATTTCAAATGGAAATCGAAACCGATTGAAACCGGTCGCAACAACTATAGATACGTAATCGCGCCCCAGATCTTGAAAGGGATGCCAGCTAAAAATCACAAAAAGTCGCAGCAATAATATCTTACCCGAGAACTTGTGGTAAATTTGACGCCCGGCATACGTTTCTGTGTCCGAGTTTCTCGACTTTCTCATACGCATGAAACTCTACCTTCGCCCCACCGCCATCCTGACGAGCTTTCACTAAAAACCTGTACAACTGCAAATAAACAAATCTATTAATATACATAACATAACATAACACATAACATAACACATAACATAACACATAACATAACACATAACATAACACATAACATAACACATAACATAACACACCCAACAGTCACATACGTAGTCATGATCCCACACTAGGATTCCCTGTGTCGTGGGTATCAGCAACTACGAGTACCATGGTACCATAACACCCATACCCGAAACATATATTTGTAGATCATACAAACATTTGTCCCGCAGCGGGAATCGAACCCGCAACCTCTTGCATCTCAGCCTGCTCTCTGACGACCTCTGTGGCGCGGCGGGCGAGTAGCCGTCTGAGATCCGAGAGGTTGCGGGTTCAGTTCCCGCTGCGGAACATCATGATTAGCTAGCTTGTTCCGGGTCTGGGTGTTGTTGGTACCATGGTACTCGTAGTTCCTGATACACAGGGAATCCTAGTGTGGCATTAGGACTATGTATGCGACTGTTGGGTGTTATATTATACCTGTGCTTAAGGGGAGGTGTGCTTAAGGGTAGGGCGCTTAAGCCCTTTTGTACGCGAACGAAGTTTGCCTCTATTTTGGGCAATAGGGCGTAAGCGTCTTTACTAGCTACCGGAGACCTCCTCTTAAGAGGGCACTATACTACAATTTAGGCTCCCTCTTTAACGCACGCGATAACCCGCGCGCCATCTCGCTCGCGCTAGCGAGTGTCGTGCACAAAAATGTAGTTTTTTGTTTATTATGGCGAAAATAAAGTGTTAATCAAAAAACTGATTCTACCATAAGAATAAATAGTTATTACCTACTTGTTGTAGTAAAATTTATCTTAAAACACCGTGGGGTTCCTGAGATCTCATTCAAAACGTGTGCCAAAACAAGTATTTTTCATTAAATAAAACTATCGAGGTTTTTTTTACATATCGCGTTTTCAACTTTACACAATGAATGTAAAAATATAAAATTTTCATATTCCAAAATATTT
Source organism: Epirrita christyi (assembly GCA_951392215.1). Taxonomy (NCBI): domain Eukaryota; kingdom Metazoa; phylum Arthropoda; class Insecta; order Lepidoptera; family Geometridae; genus Epirrita; species Epirrita christyi. The sequence continues at coordinate 3,105,761 of OX595857.1, read as the reverse complement.
AACTCGTAGAACCCTAGAGTTCTAGATCGATTTTGTTGGGAAAAATCACATATTACGCCATCTTAAGATAAATAAATAGTCTTGAATTTTGAACACATACCTTTAATCCGATCACGAATGGTACAATATAGTCATCTTTTGCGTGTAATATAAGAATTGGTAACGAAGGTACACGTTGTAAATTCTCATCAGAACGGAACAGCTGCTCTGGATGTGTCCTGAATGGAGCTACGAACGTCATATCAAAGTAGGGTAGCCAGTTCACCATCTGTAATAATATTATAAGTAATTTATACAGATTATAAAAAAAACCATATCTTCTCGTCACAGATACCGCAGAGCCTTAAGGTGACTCCTCTCGCATGTGGCGCGAAATTCAAATTTTATTGCGTTTTTGCTCATTACAGCTCATCAACACTTCTTGAGATAGTAACAACTGATTTTGCGAAAACTAGGAGACCTAACACACATGTTTTAGTTTATAGTTTCACATATAGATCATTACTTCAGCTACGAATACTCTTCAATGATTTTTACAGTGTTTTTTTGGTTTAAAGGTATGCGTAGCTTAACTAATGACATTTATGAGATACTATCAATTAAAAAATGTGTGCTAGGTCTCCTAGTTTTCGCAAAATCTGTTTTCTCTATCTCAAGAAGTGTTGATTAGCTGTGATTTACAAAAAACACAATACAATTTGAATTTCGCGCCACATGCGAGAGGAATCACCTTAAGACGAAAGTCTATATTTTTTATACTACTTGGCAAGCAAACAAGCATACGGCCAACCTGATGGAAAGCAGTTACCTACAACACCAGAGGCATCACACGCGCTTCCGACCCTGAGACATAAAGATGAAAAGTCTCATGTGCCTGTAATTTCACCGGCATCCGTACCCTTCGAACCGAAACACAGCAATGCGAGCACTACTGCTTGGCGGCATAAATAGGTACGGTGGTAGTACTTCCGCAGACAAACTCTTTCACAAAAAGTTCTACTAACAAAACTACTAATTAGTGCCTAGTTGTCAGTGAGGACTTACGGCACTGAGACGATGGCCGTATAGACAGGCTCAAAGTCGCGCAGCAGGCTATGGAGAGAGCAATGCTAGGAGTTTCACTACTGTTGTATTGTTTTGCTAATGTTATTAAGAGGCAGGTCCAAACATAAAAATTAAAATATTACCCTAGCCACAGGAATATATGCAACTTCATCTGCCAAGTTGCTGAAGGGTGCCTCTAGTATCAGTCCATTGGGCAAGGGTAACGGCGCTCGGTCTAGCAGAGTTCCAGATAACGTGTCTAAGTTACCTAGGAAAGAAGATGATATCCCTGTACCTGAAAACAACATAGCATGTATTTAAAACATCATATCATGTATGTAAAACACCATGGCATGTATTTAAAACAACATAGCATGCATGCAGATGATCATATAGCTCGCAGAACTGACAACCGTTAGGGAATAAAGGTTTTCGAGTGGCGGCCACAAACTGGACGACGCGGTAGAGGAAGGCCCTCCACTCGATGGACTAAAGACATTATAAACGTCGCAGGAAAGTGGATGGAAGCGGCTCAAGGCCGTTCGTCATGGCATTCTAAGGAGGAGACCTATGCCCAGAAGTGGACTTCTACAGGCTAATGATGATGATGATGGTGCATGCAGAACAACAAAGCATAAATGTAAAATACCATAGCATGTATTTAAAACAACATAGCATGAATGTGAAATACCATAGCATGAGTGTAAAACCACATAACATGTATGTTCAAGAATATAGCATGTAAAGAGCAGGAAGACCCGAGGGCCTAGCCAAACGGCATTCGCTTCGAAGCGATTCCATTTCTACATAATCGTAATTCAATACAAAAGACGTGTTGACGTGACATATCGATAGCTAACGTCAATCCCATACATTTTGGACTTTTCTACTGGCGTCATCGCTATTAGAATGTTACTTTGTCTACGGCTTCAGGTCTACTATATGGACTGGCGGGTAAGAAGGGTATTCTTCATCAGCTGGAAGACTTCCACCGCTGGACTAGGCCTCCTCACAGAGTAGGGGAGATTTACCACAATTACCACGCTTGGGGCGGATTGGTGAAACATATTTTGAAATTGGCACCACCGTCGTTTAAAATAAAATCTAACTGAAATCTCCAAGTTCTGGGCCTGGAGTGCTCAGATGTATGCTGCTACATCCCCTGGCGTAATCCCTTTGTCGCCTTTTACGACATTCACTGGAGGACTTGGTGGAGTCACATTCTTAGGCCGTTACCACAACAACCAAGAAGAGTATATGAATAGAAAATGCAAATGACAGAGTTAAAAATAATGGTCTGTTGGTGACACAGTATGGACAAGATAAGAAATGAATTAAACTTTAAAGTTGCAAACATACCAGACTTACTCAAGGAAAACTGCCTGGTACAGTCATGTAAATTAGACGGAATACATCATCCCGTGAACAATTTAACAAATTCCCACATGACTGAGAATGTGTTGAAGTGTGAGAAGAGGGAAAGAGAGACCTTGGTCATTAAACTAACACAAGTAGACACCCATCTTGAAATAAAAGTAAATTCACACAATATATTAATATAAGACAATTCAAAATGATACTTGTGATTTACATTAACAAAATACGATTGAATTTAACGTGCTATGTGGCAGAGAACACTAGGACTGACACCAAATAAATTGGAATAAGAACAGAAGGCAAAAGTATTGTTCCCACTACTAGGACTCCTAAAAGTGGATTTTAGTTATCTCTTGCATACTACTTCCAACTTTATTTGACTTGGATAAGGACTATATTTATAAATCAATTGAAAACTACTTGAGCCTATACGCTAGATGCTACACAGACCTTTAGACTGCTTACCCACCAAAGTAAAGCTAGGTAAAATGAAATAGAATCTCTTAAAATCCACACCTTACCACTCCGTTCCAGCGACTCTATAAATCGATGTCTTTCCTAATCTTACCAAGGCCTTTGATACGGTGGCTTTGATTTATCAAGGCCTTGTTAGGGGTGAGTCAGGGAAGTGGTTACGGCCCAACGCTGTTTGTAATACACCAATAGGCATCACTCCTTAAATTTAAAACACTTATAAGCTCTTACCGTTCCCCAGAGGGGCAGGCAGAGTGTATAGTTTACCTAAAGAGTGTCCCCACACGAATATAGGCGGTTTTTGTCCGTTTTTCCTCGTGAGATTGAGAAGCCACTCATATACAATCAGAGAGTCTTCAACTACGCCCGCCTCGCTGGGGTTTACGTGCGTCGAGTCGGCGTAACCTAAAAATTAATAAAAAATAATGAGTAACTAGGTTTCGCATGCGGGTTCGCTCGCGTCCAGAACAGAATATAGCCTATAACTCAGTCCCATTACTCTGTGTCTATTTTATTACGAAAATAAGCTAACTGCCATGATGTCTATAAGCCATAATGGCAGTACGTGGACTCGGCTAGCTGATCAAAGATAAAATTGGAAAAAGTTGGAGGACTTTGCCGGCAAATGGGCACACAAAAAATAAAAAATACATAATAATATTATACATACTTACATATATGTACATCATAAAATAATATAAAATAAATAAATAAAGAAATATATACTAACATAATCTGATAATTTATGTTATAATTATTATTCTAATGTAAATGTTAAAAAAACGAAGTTGAAAAATAAGATATACTAGTTACGTAAATAATTGTAGTGAACTATTGGGGCAATGAAAAGGCTAAAATTAATAAAAAAAATAAAAAAAAATAACTATAGTAAATTTTGCATAGTTAGTTGATTGCTATCAATAACGCCGTAAAAGATAAACCGATTTCGATGAAATTTAGAAAAGATTATACCAAAATAAATAAATAATAAAATTGAGCGGAGCCACAGACGAATACTAGTTTATATAACATTATTAAAAATACTCACCTCTATAATCAAAAGCTATGGTGTGAAAATCCATTTTTTGGAAAAACTTATATAGTTGTACTCTGTGTTTCGTCGCACGATTGTTTGAGTTACCTGCAAATAACAAATATTATGTTATAGCTTTTTAAAATAATTAACCGATTTCACAAAAAGGAGGAAGTTCTCAATTCGGTTGTATTTTTAATTTTATTTTTTTATTTTTGTTACCTCTTATCTCCGGCCGTTTATGAACCGATTTGTTTTTTTTTTTTTTAATACTTCCAGATTGGTCCCATTTTTTACAGAATCCAGTTCTGATGATGGAATCCATGAGGAATTGAGGGACCTCAAATGTTGTAGGCATACATATAGCGATTTTGATATTTTCAGCAACAAACCAAGCATTTGCATTCAGAAAGTATCATAACCCTTTCACCACTATGGTTTTTTCATATTTTTTTTCATCCAGATATTTAGTCGAATACAATGGCGGAAGTCGGTTTTTTAAATTAAAAGTTATATCATAACGTAGACTTTCACCGCCGACGCCTCCCCCCTGATGGAAAGTAGTTACCGTAGCCTATGGACGCCTGCAACACCAGAGGCATCACACGCGCGCTGCCGACCCTGAGACATTAAGATGAAAAGTCTCATGTGCCTGTAATTTCACCGGCACCCGTACCCTTCAAACCGAAACACAGCAATGAGGGCACTACTGCTTGGTGGCAGAAATAGGTACGGTGGTAGTACTTCCCCGGGCGAACTCTTTCACAAGAACTTCTATTACATAACTTTTCATTTAAAAAACCGACTACCGCCATAGTACTCGACTAAATATTTGGATGAAAAAAAAATGATGAAAGAACCATAGTGGTGAAAGGATTATGATACTTTTTGTGAATGCAAATGCTTGGTTCTCTTATACGGATTTCCTCATTTCAGATTCTATCACGTAGCGAAACTACTAGCATAGCTCTCTCCATAGCCCGCTGCGCGTCTTTGAGCTTGTCTATGCGGCCAATACCAACTCCCACTGCTTACTCTGCAGGTAAATAGATTATTATTCTTACCATGTAAATAAATAACGATAGGCCTCTTGGAAGAAGCTAATTCATCATCCAGTAACTCGTTGAATTTTTCTTGGTCCTCAACCGCCTCGAAGTTACCTTTTAACCTCTCGTACGCTGTCTTTGGTAGTACATGCCATATTCCTGCAAACAACATACATAATAATATAACATAACTAGAGAATACAATCCCGAGTATGTTTTTCAATCCCGGGATTACGGGATTTTTGATGCGTAATCCCGGGATCCCGGGGCTATCCCGGGATTAGACTATGTGATATTATGGACAAAATATTAATTTATTTCGACTGTCACAGGTATGTGAATGTGCGCGCTGTTGCGATTCGCCGAGTTAGTTTTGGTTATTTAACAATTATTTGTTATAATTGATCCATTTTTTTTCACAAAAAACGAAGTACTAGTATTTTTGTCTTTGTTTAGTTTTAATAGGTTTTTGAACAATGAACTGAAAAAAGTGTTTAGGTCGAATTTCAAATATTAATTTAATTGCAAATGACAACTTTACTGCTTCTTACATATCAAGTTAGCAAATTTCAACCCTATTCCAACGACATAAGTGTTTTAGAAAGATCCCGGGATCCCGGGATTCGGGATCCCGGGATTATATTCTCTAAACATAACATAGACCCTGTCTGAAAACCATCGCCGCGCCGTTCCTTATGACCATCAATTGGACAATTAAATTCTTAATGATAATTTTGAGTAATTGATGGTAGTTTTACTTGTCAAACGTTAGTCACTGAGTAACTTTCAGTTAGGGAATAGAGGGGGCAAGTCTGGTGCAGCTAATGCTGAGACAGGGACCTATTTGACCCCACGAAACACAACGCCTACCTTCATACCGAAACGAGCATGGACCAACACTATAGATAACCTATGTGGCGCAGCGGGCGAAGGTTCGCCTGCGACGCAGAAGTTTGCGGGTTCGATTCCCGCCTCGGAACAAATCTGCAGATCTGCAGATATTTGTCCAGGTTGTTCTGGGTATTTTCTATGTATAATATAAAATATCTATCTATGTAATGTATCGTATTAAGTATATCAGTTATCTAGTACGCATAACACAAGCTCTGCTTAGCTTGGGGCTAGATAATGTTGTGTGAAATGTCCAGCACTTATTTATTTATAACATAGACAGAACTGACCTATTTTAATTTTGCATTTGTCTACTTTTGACGTATACTCCACGCTGAGGTTCCTGGCGCCTTCCAGTTCGGCTTGAGACGGTTCGTCGTAGTCGAAGAAAAGCGGCCATTGGACTGAAACATACAATTCAAATGATAAATAAATAATAAATGCTGGACATTTCACACAACATTATCTAGCCCCAAGCTATGCAAAGCTTGTGTTATGGGGACTAGATAACTGATATACTAAATACAATACATTACACAGGTAAATATTTTTTATTATACATAGAAAATACCCAGAACACCCTGAACAATTATCTGCAGATAGTACTAAAGATTAATAGTTAATCAATTATATTTGATATTGAAAAAAAAAAGTATTTTTAATAATATTTATCAAATAACAAATTTTAAAATTTATTTATTTAGATTAATTTTATGAATTATAATTTGACCTTAAAAAAAACTGGCCTTCGACTATCATCATAATCAACATCAGCCTGTAGAAGTCCACAAAATATATAGATACAGAAGGCCAGCTCACTACAGCAAGCGATAACAGGCGCATGCACACATAGACGCGCACCCACGACGATCTCGGTAGTACTCGGTCGAACGCCAGTCGCGAGTCGATCGTGTTCAAAGTGGGTACGCGTTGTACCGAGCTTGCCTTCTGTACCTATATATTTTGTGGTCGCGCGTTGCTATTGGCTCGTGCTGTCTCACGGTTGCTGGTAACAGTAATCGCCTTAATCATTATTATCGTAAATGTAGGTTTGATAAATAAAGTAGGTATGCAACCTACATAAGTGACCTATTAGGAGATATAGGTAGGTACCTACAATCCGATAAAATGGTCTTTGAACTGAACAGATTAAAAGATTAAAGTTTTTGTAACAAATAGATTAATATCATGCATAATGAGCAAATAAGTATTATCTAAATATAATTCAAATATCGTACACTTTTTTCAAAAATAATTATTTATTTTCACTGTGTATTAAAATGTGCCCTGACCCCTCCTTTTCGTCCCGTAGATGTATTAAGAGCCTTACTTAGGGATTACAACAGGGGATGGGCAGCAGCATCCACCTGAGTACTTAACAGTAAGCTGCGATCACCGATCCGTCCGCCAATCAGCAGACGTTAAAAATTTGGCTCATTTATGAGGTAGTTCCCCCTACCTCATAAATGAGCCAAATTTTTAACGGGAATAGCCAATTTCCGCATATTTTCTTTAATATCTTTTAAACTAAGCATTACTTTGTTTGGCAATTTTGGTTGGAATAAGATTTGTCCTGGCTACTGGCTTATTTAGGAGTGTGTTATTACTGGAAGAAAGCGTTAGCCGAGTTGGTCGTGGAAAGCAATGGCGGCGATTAGCTCACCATTTGTCACGTCTATTTTCCTGCGACTGTGCAAACCACGGTGAAAAGAGGCCCTTTGAGGCTCTGCCTACCTACCCCTTCGGGGAAAAAGGCGTGTTTTTATTTATGTATGTTTGTAATAAAAAATTATACAAAAAATATTTTTCATTTGATATGTCACGAGTTTTTTTTATGGTTTGCCCCCCAAAAGTATCCCTCGAAATCAGGGGTTCAATTCTCGTAATTATTCGACATTCAATTTACAATATAATCTCATATCAGTCATCTTTCGTTTAATCATCAACCTTTCTAGCATACAATATATGTAATTTAAATATATTAATAGGTAATTGTAAGTAGTAAATAATTTAATTAATCCGAGGCTTACAACTGCTCAAACAATGTTGGTCTTCACTTTGCAGACTTGGCCTTGTGTGGAGACCGCCGAATAAACATTTCAGTAGGTACAAGCACATAAATTCTCTAAGGTACAAGCTTTGTCAACATTCAAATTTTATAATTTACTTTTAGTCCGGCAATGAATGATTGTGGATATATAAATATAAATAATGCTGGACATTTCACACAACATTATCTAGCCCCAAGCTAAGCATAGCTTGTGTTATGGCAACTAGGTAACTGATATACGTAATATAATATACATTACATAGATATTTTTATTATGCATAGAAAATACCCAGAACACCCGGAACAATTATCTGCAGATCGCACAAATATTTGTTCCGAGGCGGGGATCGAACCCGCAACCTCCTGCGTCGCAGGCGAACCTTCGCCCGCCGCGCCACAGAGGTCGTCAATGGATGGAGTATGGAGGATGGAGTGGTCGAGCGCAGAAAGTTTGACTTCGCAACTTTGTTTGGACTAGTTAGGAGACAAACAAACTAAAAGTCCCTGAGCCCAAAGACAAACACAAAGGCACAAAGGCCTCGTTTTTTGGATTTTTGGTTACATCTCGAAAACGATGCGTTGTAGGAGATTTTGTAAGCTAATGAAAGCTGATAAAAATTTGTAATTTTTGTAGAAATTGTTATCAGATTTAATTATGTAGTATAACAAAATCTCCTACAACGCGTCGTTTTCGATATGTAAGCAAAAATATAAAAAACGGGAACTTTAAATTCCCGAAAAATTAAGTCAGGTGGTGACTTGCCGTCCACTAAACGCACCACTTAAATGTGCCGCCAATGAAGGCAGCGTAAGGGGCAACGTTGGCGTGGACGGCTAAAGGGTGTTGAGAGGTGTGCTGCAGTTTCACTAAGCGCTACTTCCGGCTTTATGCCTTTAAAACTTCCACCCTTGGAGCATAGGTTTCGCTCTTGCGCCTCCACCGTCGGCCAGCCGGCAAGGCAAGCCGAGGGTCAGGGGTCTCTGTTGACCCCAGGGAGAAATGGGGCTCCGCGGTGTCGCCACTCACCGTTATTATTATTATTATTATTATTAATTCTTTCAGAGTTTTCGTTGGAGAGGAGCGGAATGGTTACTATATATTTGTTCGTCTAATCAATATAGTCTATTTATATATGTTCAAATTTCAACTTTTTTGTTTTCATAACCCAACGCGTTAATGACCTTACATAAACAATAACAACATCAAAACAAACCCATCATCTAAGATTATTCTAAGAATGTGACATTGATCCCTCCGCCAAGGTCGCGCCGGCGCAGTCGTTCGCCTACCAAAACGGGTATCTGTGGCGCGATAACATAACTCTGTTGCTATTGGTTTCAATTGGTAGATAGATTATCTACCCTCATTCATGCTTTTATTGTCGCTATGCTTCGAGCAACACGGACTTCCTGCCGCGGGCCGGAAGGGAGTAGCCTTAGCGATATATTACCATTCAAATAGTTCTGTCATTTTTTGCGGGGGGAAATGTGCACTTAAGCGCAATTCCGCATATACACATCCAAATACAACACTGTAATGACGACACTCACACTAACAAACCTTGCACACCTCAGAATAACAACTAGTTTTGTTAAACGCATATGCCTACTTTGGCTTGTAGTTTGACAGAGGGGAACGCTGCGAATGGCTACTCCCTTCCGTGTTGCTCGAAGTCGCTAAGTATTCCTTGAGATTTAATGATACCTATAGTTCAAAGCTTCAACATTTTTACCTGTTGTGTAGGTACGCTAATGTATTTTAAGATTAGGATTAACTCACAAGTTACTACGATGTGGCCATTGTTCCTCGTTTTTCTTTAAAATTCTACTTCCTTGTGATTAACTTTTAATTATTAAGATTAAGATTAAATTTATCTTATCAGAGTGAAAAAAAGTAGTTATGTCTTCAAAAGTTAACATTATGAATAAGCGGCAACCGAAGGAAGGTATCAAAAACCATAACACAGGTATATTACACAGGTATTGTTCCGGGTGTACTGGATATTTTCTATGTATAATAAAAATATCTATCTATGTAATGTATTATATTATGTATATCAGTTATCTAGTTGCCATAACACAAGCTCTGCCTAGCAATGGCTAGATAATGTTGTGTGAAATGTCCAGCATTATTATTTATTTATTTATTAACCTATTTTGGTTTTTTGATGCACCCTCAATCATGTTTTTATGTAAATAACTACTAAGTAATATAAGTTTTTAGATATATATCCTTAGACCTAGTAAATATGTAACAGACGTTTGGTATAAATAAAAATATTCTTATTCTTATTGATTTCAATGCTGTTTCTATTAGAAATTACGCTCTTTCGACTACCCAATTTAAGCATGTTGTTTGCAGTTAATTGCAACAAGACTGCGTAAATTAGGTAATCGCATAAACGTTATTTCAAATAGAAACAACATTGAAATCGATTGAAATCAATAGCAACAGAATTACGCAATCACCCTCCTGAAATATCGATATGAATCGATCCCTATCGTATTTGGCCAACACTAGCAAGCTGATGCTAGTGACACCGTCGGCCACGAGTGTTTGAACTTTTAACAATTTTTTTTTTATTTTTTTATACTACTTGGTAAGTAATAAATCATACGGCCCACCTGATGGAAAGTAGTTACCGTAGCCTATGAACGCCTGCAACACCAGAGGTATCACACGCGCGCTGCCGACCCTGAGACATAAAGATGAAAAGTCTCACGTGCCTGTCATATCACCGGCATCCGTACCCTTCAAACTGAAACACAGCAATGCGAGCACTACTGCTTGGCGGCAGAAATAGGTACGGTGGCAGTACTTCCCCGGACGAACTCTTTCAAAAGAAGTTCTACTACTAACAAAACGTACTATAGTGAGCTATAAAAAAACTCACCAAAGTTTGCGAATACCAGCGTCCGTCGAAAGATTTTGGAGTATTTGAAGACCAGTGGTACCACAGCTATATGGAATATGAAGAAACCAACTGATATAGATGCTCCGAGAATCAGCAGTCTGGAAAATTTATTCAAAAATATTTTAGTACGCGAAATTTATCAAACGATCGAAGCTAGTATACGTTGTCTAACTTTTCTGCATTTCTTTTGGCTCGGTGATGTATCAAGCTAGATCAATGCGTTCCTTCGTCACCAGCCTTAAGATGACCACTGCTGCACGAAACCTCCCTAATAAATACAATGGGAGGGGATTGCCCTAATCATCACGCTTGGTATTCATGTTGAGTACTCAGGTGGATGCTGCTGCCCATCCGTTGGTGTAATCCCTTAGTCAGCTTATAAGACATCTACGAGAGGAGATGGAGGGATATGCTTAGGCTGGACATACCACGGCACTTCCTCATGCGTTCTTTAGTAAGTCTTATTCGAAGATATCTACAAAATTTTATGAAGATATTAATTTTATGAAGATGATAATTTTCGGACGTTTAATCCAATTTTCATGAAATTTAGGGTAGTATTGGTACATTTTGTAGGTAAGGCTAAAACTAAAACGGTTGAGGGTTTGTTGAGATATTAGGGTCCAAAAAGGGGGGTAAAATAATAAAAGTGAGACAATCAGGTCAACTGGGGTGTCATATGAAAGAGCTTTGGATGTACATTTTAAAACTATTTTTAATTTTATTTTAGATTTTGTAGATTTTGTTTTAGGAGCAATAATGTAAAAAAAATGGGGGTACTTCCAGTAATTCCCACAGCCCCCATTTTATCCAATTCCCCAATTTATCACACAGCGGGGTTTCAACGACAGAGGAATTATTGTTAGGGTGTGCATACAAAGAATTGCCTCGTTCATCGGACTACAGTATTTCAGTAAAATTGCTTAGCATAGTTAATTTTATACAATCGAATTGTTAGAAGCACTTACTTACTTTAAAATTAAGTTCTCATATAAGTGAAATGTAAATTTCTTTTGAGAAATAAATAATCTTTAAACCATAATTCCACAAATCTGATATTTGGTATGCTAGAGTAGTAGATTTTGTGATACGGATACAAAAAGTCCAAAGTTCAAGAATTTCGATATTTGTACAACAAAATGAAAAAGTAATTGTATATAAATGTTTTTGAATTAGGAACGGTTACGAAAGTATATACACGAGGTCTCAGTTCGAGCAAACCACTTGTTTATATAATATCCCATGTTTGTTTTTGTTTGAAAAGGGTACTCATAAAATATTATACAAAAAACATTTTAGCAAAGCACAGTTTAGTACCTACATATACCTAAATTAGAAATAGCTCGGCAGGCTATGGCGCCTATTATTTTGTTAACTACTGTTGTGTTTTGTCATTACTATTTATGTAAACATTGAGCACTTTATAAATCTAAATTCGTCTATATGCAATTGGCATATAGGGTGCAGTAATAAACTATTAGGTTATTACTATATGAGCACTTTGGTTAACATTCATAACGTTGAAAACCGACCAATTAAATATTTGGAAATAGAAAATTCTATGTTATGAATTTATAAGAAACTTTTTCGACATTAACGCGGTTCGATTTTCAAATCAAAACAAAATTCTAAAACAAGTACCTATAAGTAACAAAGCCCTGGATATAACAAAAATGGTTTAAAATTTTTTGAATCTGGCATTTAACCTTCCATTGTTTTAAAATTCACGCTATTGTTCAGATTTAAATTTGGAACAAATACAACAAAGTGCGAGTAAGATTTTTATATTTTTTTTATTTGTGTAGATTACGGAATTGACATAACAACCCAACAGTCACATGACCCCAAACTAGGATTCCCTATGTCGTGGGTAACAAGGACTACACCACCCAGACCCGGAACAAATATTTGCAGATCATCCAAACATTTGTACCGCAGCGGGAATCGAACCCGTAACCTCTAGCATCCCAGCCGGCTACTAGCCCGCCGCGTCACAGAAGTCATCAAACATACACAAACGTGCATATATATATATATATATATATATATATATTGCTAAACACACAACTAAATAATATAATATTCAAAACTTATAAGAATCTTATTCATAATAATTTTTTATACCTATTTTAGTTAAAATAGCTTTTGTTTTGTTCTCTCTGATGTAAAATGTCATACGCAAAAACAAGACAAAAGCTATTTTAGCTATCAAAGGTTTAAAAATTGATTATGAATGTAAGTTTCTATTTCAATCATTAAAATCTTTCTAGTTTTTTAGCCGTAGGTGTGTAACTTCTTACTCACTTACCTGATCGCCCAATATAAGAGAGTCACTAAGTCCATAGTTGTTCTGTGACCACTGTTGGATTTTGAACTGAACTGAGTGAGCCTATCTATCTAGATAATAAAGATACTTACCTAAGTGGGTGCTTTCTGAATGTTGTTTGTTTAGGTGGTAAGCATAAACTAATTAAGTAACTACAAGGATGTAATTTAGGCAAGTTTACTGAATACAAATAATTAAAGTTCAAATTTTATCCATATTTGGTTAGCTTACTTTTAGGTTTGGTTGGCTCTTAACATTTCAAATTTCAGGGTGCGTAGTAAGAGTAAGTTTCGTTTCCTTCCATACATTTACTTGCAGCGACCCTAGCGAAAACGAGAACAAAACTAAGGACGCTGTCAGTAAGTGTATGGAAACGAAACTTTCGAACTTCTAGTTTTGAAAACAATTAAAACTCGTAATAAGCCCATAGAATTGTTTATTGAGATGAATCGTCTCACATGTAGCGCGAAATTCAAAATTTATTGTATTTTTTTGCTCATTGCAGGTAATCAATTCTTTTTGAGATAACAAAACTGATTTTGCAAAAATTAGGAGACCTATGACACATGTTTTAGTTTACAGTGTCTCAAAGATAATTAGTTTAGCTACGAATATTCTTCAATGATTTTTACAGTGTTTTTTTTTTGGTTTAAGGATATTCGTAGCTTAACTAGTGATATTTATGAGATACTATCAATTAAAACATGTGTGTTGGGTCTCCTAGTTTTCGCTAAAACATGTTTTCGCTATCTCAAAAAGCGTTGATGAGCTGTGACGAGCAAAAAACACAAAACAATTTGAATACAAATAAAATTTCGCGCCACATGCTAGCCTTAAGGTGATTGCTCTCGCATGTGGCGCGAAATTCAAATTTTATTGAGTTTTTTGTAAATCACAGCTAATCAAAACTTCTTGAGATGGAGAAAACAGATTATGCGAAAACTAGGAGACCTAGCACACATTTTTTAATTGATAGTATCTCATAAATGTCATTAGTTAAGCTACGCATACCTTTAAACCAAAAAAACACTATAAAAATCATTGAAGAGTATTCGTAGCTGAAGTAATGATCTATATGTGAAACTATAAACTAAAACACGTGTGTTAGGTCTCCTAGTTTTCGCAAAATCAGTTTTTACTATCTCAAGAAGCGTTGATGAGCTGTAATGAGCAAAAACGCAATAAAATTTGAATTTCGCGCCACATGCTAGCCTTAAAGAAGCTACTTTATCAATCACGCGATTTATCCATGAACAGTGTAACCTAACGTAGATTAGATGCTTACTCATTTAGATAATGGCTATTGATATGTTTATGCATTATATAGTACACATATAGCTATGTAAGCCATCCCTGATATACCTAAGAAACCAGTTCCAATGAACTTGGCACACAATGATCTGTTGCAAGCAAAGTCGTAGTTTTTTATCAGCATTGGTCGATTCTTATACTTACTAAGTAAATACATAATTAAGAGAAGCCCTTTAGTACGCGAACGAAGTAAGCATCTATATCGGCTATTATTTCTTAAAATTCCATTAAATTTCGTACACATGGTCAGTACACTTATATCTAGAACAGAGAGCCAGTTTTTGCAAAATTTAGTTTGTTTTAAATTTGTGATTTGGTAACTATGTATATAATTTCATAAGAAACTAACGTACCACATGTACGTACCATGTGTACAAAGTGTTATAAAGTTTGAATAAATAACTTTTCATTTAAAAAACCGACTTCCGCCATTGTATCCAACTAAATATCTGGATGAAAAAAAAATTATGAAAAAACCATAGTGGTGAAAGGGTTATGATACTTTCTGAATGCAAATGCTTGGTTTGTTGCTGAAAACATCAAAATCGATAATGTATGCCTACAACATTTGAGGAGTTCCCTCAATTCCTCATGAATTGGAATTCATGAGGAATTGAGGGAACTCCTGGACTTCATCAGAACTGGATTCTGAAAAAAATGGGACCAATCTGGAAGAATATCTATTCAAATAAAAAAAGAATTTTCCAAATCGGTTCATAAACGTCGGAGATAAATGTATTCTATGTGGGAGGCATATAGTCCAGAATTGGACATCTACCGGCTGATGATAATGAGAGCTGGAAACCATAGTATTTGGTATTATTAAGTTGATACTCAAGCCGTTCCTTAGAAAAAGGGTCCTAAAAGACGGACAACATCGGACAGTGATCAAGTGATCTTTTGCGGGTTCTATTTCTCCTTCTGAGGTACAGATGAAACCAACATTTTTTTAATATAAAATTCAGCCTATATTTTAATCTGGTATGCCATATGTTGAATTTATTTTTATCTTGAAAACTACAAATGAGAACTTTTTTTATTGGTTCGTAGAATACCCTCTATTGGTTTGTTTTTTTAGATTTTTCAACTGGTTTACTACAGAGATAGGTATTTTTCACATTTTTGCCCATAAATCAAACAATTTTAGGTATAAATTTAAATACTTCACAATAACTTTTGAAATGTGCTAATTGTTGTAGTTACGTTAGTTTTTTTTATTAGGTCAATAAATAAAAAATAAAGTAGGTAGGTACTTTGAATATTTTCCAAACACATATTAAACCCCCTAATTAATGAGGATAAAAATACTTTCCAAACAAGACCCATACTAGTTAAGAAAAAACACTCCATACAACCAGACACACAACAAAATCTCTTTTACCTTAAAAAGGTCATTAATATATTGAATTTTTAGTTCACTGCAAAAATCTATTGAAGAAAAAAAAACAAGGAAAGAAAAATAAGGTACTTAATTCCATTTTAGCAATTGTGACCTCAAAATGAGTTTTTTTAGTAGTTACATACCTACTTAAATGTGCAGACACCTTCTTTCAGAAAAAAAAAACAGAAAGTGGGACAGTGTAGCAGTGTTCAACAAGTGAGAGGTAAAAAGAAAGTGCGCTCATTTAGTTCACCTGTTCAAAAAACCTGCAGGAGTTTTTATAAAAGGATTTTCATAAATTTTATTTTACTAAGAAATGTTATAAATTAAACACTTACCCTGCTGCGTAAAGAGGTACAGAAATGTATATTCCAACCAAGTCGATCATTTTAATTGCTCCGAAAATAGGCTAGAAGGTACAAAGTTAGTAATACATGAGGGCAATACTCATTAATTACGATTGATAAGATGCTAAATAATTATATACGTGCAAAAACAAAAATACGACACGATTTAAAATTATTTTTGTGAGCTTAGTGAATGGTGCCACTTTTAGTAAAGGCCAAACTAAGTTAACTAGTTATTTTTCCACAAATTGATGTAATTCAAACGTATTGAAATGCAACATGATAGAACTAAATGAATTAACTAACTATTTACAACGATAAAGACGAACCGGACCTTCGAACTTTTGACGGCATTTGGTGCGATTTGTTTTCGAATTTGATCGATCGATTGTCAGTCATTGCGGTTTCATTTTGACATTGACTGTGACTGACATACTTATTTTTTATTCTGCTTCAGTCATTGTTCTTAGGGTTGTACCATGGGATTGTAAATTGTACCGGTCGGTGTCTTGGATATAGTACCTCTGTAAGGATCGTGCAGTACATATTTTTGATAGTACAACATTACACCTAAATACAATGTATCAAGGTTACTTTTCTATAAAAATTGTACTAAGCAGAAAAACGAGCCATGTGAGAGAGCAATTTGCGGGAGTTGTGTTCTTGTCTAACAAGTTGCCAACGTTAAATACAATGGGGAGTTTTCAGGGAGGCAATTAACAAGAAAAAATAGTTCTTAAAAATCCGGTAGATGGCGGTGACTCGATATGGTTCTGTCTTCTAAAGATTTTGCTAAGGTACCACAGAGAACAAATTCTTTTTGCAGAGAACGAAGAAGCATACGTAGCACTAATAAATATCAGAATTTAAACAAAAACTTTTTACGCAGTTATTTCACCAACGAACGCGTACGAGCATGAGCGAGTCAGTGACACTGACAGTTGGGGCTGACCGACAAAATTTAGAGAACCAAATCCGGACAGGCGCCATCTACGCATGGATTTAGAACTATTTTCTTTTAGCTGTCAGAAAACTTCTCATTATCTTTGAATATATTTTGTAACAAATGAACATTGAGTGTGAAAAGAGCAAACTATACCTAATGTATATTATGTTTATAGTACAGTCAAATAAGTGATTTTTTGAAAAAGTGTGGAACTAAATAGATAAAGTCATGAAAACTTTTCTAATTGTTTTGTATGCCTTAAAAATCACCTCTAATAATAAGCATCAGTAACACCCCCCAGAAAGGGGTGAAATAACATGACAACGAGACAAC
Organism: Epirrita christyi; assembly: GCA_951392215.1. Classification (NCBI taxonomy): domain Eukaryota; kingdom Metazoa; phylum Arthropoda; class Insecta; order Lepidoptera; family Geometridae; genus Epirrita; species Epirrita christyi. The sequence goes on along the minus strand of OX595857.1, from coordinate 3,088,287 downwards.
CCACAACCATACGGTGTGGCGCAGAAGTACTAGGAGGGCTGACCCCAAATAAATTGGGATAGCCAGGAGAAAGAAGAAAGAAAAATAATTTCACCCCCCGGAAAGAGGTAAAATAGGGCGGTAAGGAAAATAGAAGTAGTCGGTACAATTTGGCATAGACTTTCAACCGTTTTTATCTACATTATTATTATTAATACGGGCCAAGTACTGACCAGAAATCCGAGGATGCACATATTGCCGAATCACCTCATGCACACATGGAAACGGTTACCAGACTCAGTGATCAATGCCCCTTAGTGAACTCTTTCAAAAACTGACTAGTCAAACATTTAAAGTGCAATGACAAGGACTAAACATACACGCATCAGCTCCGAGAGCTGCCTGTGAATGATAATAATAAAAAAAAAAAAACAAATTTATTTTCACTGCACTCACACAATAGAACATATTCAATTAAGTTAACTGGTAAATTATTATTGATAGTATTGTAGGAAGTGTTATCATGTTACGTGTTCTTACGATTAAAAATATTATTAGTGTTATTCTCATTATTAGCACAAAATGTTGTGCTATTCCTTAGAGAATTTATGTAGGGAGATGGCATGCTCAACTTCTAGTACTAAATTATTTCTGCCACTTTTTGCGGGAGGCGAGGTAAACACGTACAGCACACATTTACTTACTCACGCACACTCATGCAGAAAGTTGAGGCGTCTCTATAATCACACACGGAAATAAAAGCAGTCACACAAACATACAACAAGCACACAAATAAATAATTACTGTATACTATTGGTTAGTTGCACACTAGCGCAAAAACTAGTGATGGGGTGTGAAAGACTGAATGAAATTAAGATTATTTATTGTCTATGGATCTAGTCTATGGATTTATGTTTATTATGTTTGAATGGGTGAATTGATTCATGTTGATCAAAAGTAATCGCGTAACAAACATAAAAAAAACATAGTCAATTAAAAATTGTTTTGGGATTTAAGAGCTCACCTGTAGGACGCGTACGTCCTTTTGCACGCGAACGAAGTTTGCTTCTATTTTGGCTATTATTTCTTCAAATTTTGTATTCATGATCTGTACACTAATATATAGACCCGTGGTGCGTTGGTTTCTTATAAAATTATATGGTTTCCAAATCACACGCAACAAATATTTGCATGATCTGCAACTATTTGTTCCGGGTCTGGGTGTTATGGTACCAGGTTCTCGTAGTTCCTGATAGGTACCTACGATACAGGGAATCCTAGTGAGGGATCAAGACTACGTATGTGACTGTTGAGTGTTAAAAAAACAATGTTTTGGCTCCTGCTCGGAATGGATGTAAGGTTGGGTCCCGTGGTATTAAGGAGCTCCTCCTCATTGACATGACCATCAGACAGAAGGTCAGGAGGAGCAAGGGAAACCTCTCGGCTGCTTTTAAGAAAGTCTATGATTCGGTGCCACATACATGGATTTAACAATTATAAGCTGGGATTACATTTTTTATTGTATTTTTTAAATGAAAATATAAATAAGCTATTGGTTTTAAAATGGATCAATTTATTGTTAAGAAAATGTATTTTCGTGGATCTGCTTTTTTCATACGAAACGAGATTCGAATATCCGTATACTTTTGCATACCTTCCTAATTTCATATTGTGATTGACGAAATAACCCTAAAACCGTAAAAAAAATCGGAAATACAAACATCTAAAATAATCTTACAACCCCTTTAAACCCGAAAAACAGCTAATCAAGGCCATTTAACCTATATTTTAGGCTGGTATTGAACGATGTAGGTATTGATATTTTCTTTGGAATCAGGTTTTTTTTTTACAGCTTTTAGATCTTTTTTTCGGCCTGAAACTCCCTATCCTATCAATTTCATAAAAATCGTTGCAGCCTCTTTCGTTCATTCATTCGTTCGTTGTTTTCACATCACTTGTCCCCGTACCAAGAAATTACGTATCGTTATTTCTGTCGTAAGCTTGCACTAAGAAAATATATTTTACGGTGAAATTAATGGCTTAATTGTGTTGTCAATTACTTAAATGTGATAAGAAACTCCATATTTTGTTAAATTTGATGTTTCCGACCGCCATTTACACGAAACCACAGCACAACCAACCATTTTTAGGAGCTCCGTATAGCGACAGGTATGAACGCAGAATGGCGAACGATCGTGGCTAAACTAGTTTTTATAAACTGACACGAACGACCGTTCATGTACTTCGGCAGAGGGGAAAGCGTATGCTTGCCATCTCCCTACTATAAATTCTCTGAGTGCTATTCGATAACTTTTAGACGGCAACACATTCATTTGACATCTCAGATAAAATAATATCTATCTGAGTTTGACTTGACCTTGGAGCAAGGAACAAAATGGAGCGGCAGTAACATTTATTTTGTATGAAAATTGCCCACCATTAGCTTGCCATTCAACCATTCATTTAATACTCTGTGACCTTTGATTGCCTTCATTCAAAGTTTTGTTTACTTTTTGTGTTTTCGTAAATTTTCACTATTTTATTAGCAAATATCTATATTTTTTACTACACAAGTTGGATTCCACAATGCCTGAGTGTAATATTGTGCATTGTGGTACGAGGCAAAGCCAGTATCGGCCTGGGCTGACTTTACACAAGTGCTTCAACAGTTTTCATTGAAATTGTAGTTTTGCTTCATTATTTTGTTCTAAATGTATGTTTCGTTAGTGAGCTTTAGAGTAAACATAAGGACATTAGTGCCATTGTTGTGTAAAATATCATTATTTCATAGTAATTCATTTATTGCTTACAAGATTGTTTACAGCTAGGGCTCGGTCGGGCAAATAGCCGACCCAGTCCGACCCAAAAATCGAGCACGCCTTATTTATCAGAACAACCGCCCTGTGGACTTGACACGTCCTAATGAATGACAGACTAGAGAATATCAGTTATTATAATCTGTCTAAATCTATTTTATAATAGAAATAGATTATTTATTTTAAAGAGGATACTTAATACATTAATTAACTACGTTAGATACCAACGAAGCGACTAAATAAAATTGTACCTGTTGGAGTTATTATTTTACTTGCTTGCCGACCAACGTGGCTACAAGACCTCTGGGGAACTACAAGAAAACTGACCGTTCGGAATCTGAGAAAACAGCAAAATGGACATGATCAAGAAAATCCAGTATTTCTTCAACTACTGGTACGTCCGGTACCTTTTGGCTACAGAGCTGTACATGGTGGAACCCTGGGAGAAGCTTGTAGTCCGTATCCTTTAACAAAATCTGAAAATATTACATTTCAGCTGAAACCTTACCGACCTTAGTGTTGGGTCGGAGTGGCGATAAAGGGGCACTGAGGAAAAACACGGTTTTTTTTTTTTTTTTTTTTTTGCTTTTTATTATTATTTTTCGCTTGTCGTGTAGTTTTCTTCAACCAGGTCCAGATTAATAAAACGTACTTCACTACTGTGAATAAGTATAAGTCTTACTTTGAAATCGTCACTGTCACACAAATGTTAAAACACGCAGAAAAAAACGTATCAGAGAGAGACGGGGACGATTTCAAAGTAAGGCTTAGACTTAGTCACTGTGAAGTACATTTTATTTATCTGGACTTAAGTCCTGGTGATTGTTTTGTGACTCATTTGTCCAATCCAAATGACTTAGATGCCTACTAAGACTTTAAATCGATAATAACCATTTGATTTTGGGACATTACAAAAATCTTAATTCTCCCTAGTTGTGGGAAACTTAAAAACAAAGAACCAATATCATTTGTTAAACATTGGTTTGAGCAAGTTTATAGCTGTTAAGTCATATGCCTATCGCGTGTATTCTTGATCCATGGTTTATTGTCTACAGCTCATTTAAGGTGATTCCTCTCGCATGTGGGGGAAATTCAAATTTTATTGCGTTTTTGCTCATTACAGCTCATCAACACTTCTTGAGATAGTAAAAACTGATTTTGCGAAAACTAGGAGACCTAACACACATGTTTTAGTTTATAGTTTCACATATAGATCATTACTTCAGCTACGAATACTCTTCAATGAATTTTACAGTGTGTTTTTGGTTTAAAGATATGCGTAGCTTAACTAATGACATTTATGAGATACTGTCAATTAAAACATGTGTGCTAGGTCTCCCATTTTTCGCAAAATCTGTTTTCTCTATCTCAAGAAGTGTTGATTAGCTGTGATTTACAAAAAACACAATAAAATTTGAATTTCGCTCGACATGCGAGATGAATCACCTTAATAATTGGAAAATAACTATTTAATTTAATGATTATCGTTATCATCTGATAGACTTGCACTGCTGAATGAGGCCCCCCCCCCCATTGCATTCAATGGGGGAATTCACCATATTGACCAGGCAGGTAGATTGGTGATCGCAGTATTTTTGTGCTGCTGCCCGTTCCCTGGTGTGATCCCCTAGTGAGCTCTTACTACATACATGGGAGGTGATAGAGGGGTCTATTTTGGCCGGACTCACCACAGTACTAAAGATACTAAATGGTAAATATGATTCAAAGAGGATTTTAGGAATAATGGTGCCAAAAACACAGCCATCATCATCATCATCAGCCTGTAGAAGTCCACTGCTGGACATAGGCCTCCCCCTTAGAATGCCACGACGAACGGTCTCGAGCTGTCCCCATCCACCGACTCCCCGTGATGTTTATAATGTCTTTAGTCCATCGAGTAGAGGGCCTTCCTCTACCGCGTCGTCCCGTTTGTGGTCGCCACTCGGAAACTTGATTCCCCAACGGTTATCAGTTAATAACTATATGACCTGCCCATTGCCACTTCAACTTGCTAATTCTGAATAAATAAATAATAACCTGTGATTAATAATAAACAAATAACTCAATGCAAAAATTAAGAATTAATAATTTTAATTTGTTAAATCTATGACAAAGATAAAAATTGTTAGTAAAGTAACCTACATACATATTTGCTCTATTAAATGCCTACTATGGTATCTTTTTGACCTGACCTCGAAATGGGCCCGAGAATTCGGGCTCCGAGACTCGGGCTGCCTCGCTGTTGCAATGCCCTGAGCACAGGGTTCATGTGAGATACTACATATTTATTTAGCAATTAATTGTAACCATCTGAAAGCAATTTTATTAAGTACTAGTTGCGCCCCGCGGTTTCACCCGCGTGAATAATGATGAAAATTGATGATGATGATGATGAAAAGTAGCCTATGTGTTAATCCAGGTATCTCCACTCCAAATTTCACTCAAATTCGTTCAGCCGTTTGAGCGTGAAGAAGTAACAAACATAATAGGTAACAAACTTTCGCGTTTATAATATTAGTAGGATTGAAATGCTACTAAGCCTGAATTTTCAGTTCCAAAACGGATTATTGAACTAACTTTATAATTGGGTTGAATTTAGAATAATTTATCAGAGTTTTAAGATAAGATAAATAATAATCAAAATTGTGATCAAAAGGGGTTTGATTTTGGTAGAGGTTTGGTCCTAAATCACAGAGCTACCACTCATTAAAGTTGAATGCACCATGTCCAAAAAAAAAATTCTAAAGTGAGTAAAGCAATCTTCACTAGACTAGGGAAAATCTAACGATAGCCAGTGCTCAAAATCCTATCTCAAATCAATTTATTTTGACCTTTGTTGATTATAATTTAATTTACATTGATGAAGGGTAAAGCAATTTTGCTTTGTAAGAACTAATTACCTACTTTTAATAATTTTAAATTGAAAAAAACGGTTAATTACACCTGTTTTTCATCACTTTTGCTGATGTTTCGAGACTGAGTTCAGATGCCTCTTCATCATGAACACCGTCCGCGACCAACAGAAAAAAAACAGTGGTAATTAGCCCTTTTTTCAATTTAAAATGATTCCCAACCACGAAAGTTTAATTTCTATACATTTAATAATAATAGTGTTATTTTGTTTTAAGATTACAATGACCTCTGTTTTCTTCAATGTGATAGTGAAAAATGTATAAATATTACTTCATATTTTCATCATAAGCCTCGACAAACGGTCTTGAGCCGCCTTTATCCACCGACTTCCTGCGACCTTCAAAATGTTGATGATCCACCGGTTTCCTACTGTGTCGTCTGATTTTTAGTCGCCACTGGAGAACCTTTATTCCTCAACGATTGTTAGATCTGCGAGCTGTATGGCATGTCCATTGCCACTTCAACTTGCTAATTCAATAGTCAATAGTCCTCGTTGGGTGGTATTTAAGTTGATTTTCAGAGGTAGGCTATGATTATTAAAATGAATATATCCTTGACTCGCTATCAGATGCAACGGTTGCTGTGCTATTTGGAATGGTGTGGATTTTCAACAATTCCATCGTGATCAGCGCTGTCTCCAAACTGAGGACCTCTGCAGCAAACTGGGAGGAGATTTTATGAGGGCTTATCGACTACATTATATAGCTTAGGCGTGGCGTAAAACTGTGCTGCAGGACGATTCTACAACGTCGGAAACGTTTCCGAACGAATTCGTTAGTTTTTAATTTCGATGTGGTAAGTAAGTTTGTCGACCTCTGTGGCGCGGCGGGCGAAGGTTCGCCTGCGACGCAGGAGGTTGCGGGTTCGATTCTCGCCTCGGAACAAATATTTGTACGATCTGCAGATATTTGTTCAGGGTGTTCTGGGTATTTTCTATGTATAGTAAAAAATACCTATCTGTGTAATGTATTGTATTAAATATATCAGTTATCTAGTACCCATAACACAAGCTCTGCTTAGCTTGGGGCTAGATAATGTTGTGTGAAAAATGCCCAGCATTTATTTATTTAGTTACTAAAAAAATTTTCTAACAATTTTCTCTAGTAAAACACAGTAATATACAATATTTACTGTTTTTTACTAGAGAAAATTGCTTACTTACCACATCGAAATCAAAAACTAACGAATCCGATCGGATACGTTTCCGACGTTTTAGAATCGCCCTGCTGGAGTTAAGAGTCATTGAGAAGTTGCAAACAATGAAGGGTTTTCATCTTTGATTTAAAAGAAAAAAAGTAATTCAAATTGGTTCGATAGATGGCGCTGACTCAACTGTATCAATCAAGATTGTCTGTGGTGCATGCGTGCAAAACTATTATCTAAGTAGTCTGTGGCTATTAGTCATGATATTCTGTTTGTGATTGCTTCTTGAGTGTGCGCTAGTAATTTCGTTGTGTTTTTAGAAGTTGGCAAAAATTAATACCACGAAACGAAAATTATTTCTACGTTGTTGATGTTGACATTTCACTTTATTTTGACACTTGACTGCTACGTTACAGAGCAGCGCCATCTATATTCAACGCTGAAAGCATGATTTGAAACGGCCGTGATAACCCCTCATTGACACGGACGTATGGTGGGACATGGATTTTGTATGGAGATACCGATGAGCGCCCCCCTAGCGTACACTCTGTGAGTGTGACCCTCATTTTCGATACAAAAATCTGTATTACACTACACCACACGTCTGTGTCATTTGCTTGTTAAAACTATGGCATCGGGACTACGAAAGTAATAAGCTTCGGCAATCTTCGTCTTTTCGAAACAGAAATACTAGTGGTTCGCCCCGAACTGAGACCTCGCGATGACACCTTTATCAGCCCGACTAATTTAAGAGGGGAAGAAAGGGTTTTGTATTTAACGGCTATGTAAGTATGTTTGTACGGATGATCCATCAGAAATCTAAAACTACCGAGTCAATTTCTCTAACATGAGAGAGATTTTGTGAAGCAGAAAAAAAAGTTTTTTTAATTAAGCAGTGCCATCTAATAGTAGTTTTGCTACTAAATTTAAAAAAAAAATCCTTTTCTACGCTAAAAATGGATATTACAAAGAAAAAATCCTCAATGTTCGACTTCTCCCCGCAGAACAAAATATACTTAAATAATAAATTTAAGCATTACCAGAGAACTTGAAGTATCTTCGAGATATTTTTTGCATATTATACGTTCTTTAACTGATTCCTAAAAACATTTACTTACTGATAAAAAAAAATAACCTCTAGGTAATTTCCTACACATCATCGAAATAGCCTTTGAATAGGACTAAGCAACTGGGCGTTAATACTACATACCTGTTAGTATTTAAAGTACTTGACGAATTAATTGATAACGTCCTTTTGATGAAATTCATAGAACTCTAATGTCATTCAAATTCCTAGGAATGGGAGGTCAACAATGGATGTTATATTGGTTACTGTTTTTTTATGGTTCAAGATTCTAATTTCATAAATTTCAGACTTTTCCCTATAGTTGTGACACAAAAGCTACAAGCATACCAAATTTCAGCATTGTGGGATTGCTGGAAGTACCCTAAAATTTTTGATTTTTACCTTTTAGATTTTCCCTAATATCTCAGAAACTACTAAGTCTAAATACTAATTAAGAACAGTTTTGAAATGTCCAGCCAAAGCGCTTTCATTAGACACCCCACTTGATCCGACTTTCTGACTTTTATTTTTTTACCCCCTCTTGGACCCCAATATCTCATCAACCCCCCGACCGATATAGCTCATAACCTTATCTACAAATTGTACCAATACTATCTACTCCCATACTAAATTTCATAAAGATCGGATTAGCGGTTGGGATGTTTTCATCGGACAAACATACATACATACATACAAACGCCGATTCTTCCAACTTGACTCAGAGAACTCGCTTCGCTCGTTCAATTATTGCGAGTGAGTGAAACAGCGATAGTCAGTTACGAACGAAGATTGCCGAGGTACATTACTTTCGTACTAGTATTGTAACAGCATTAAGATTACTATTAATATTAGTCTGTGTTCTGAGTCTGGGTGTTATGGTACCATGGTACTCGTAGTTCCTTACCTTTTTTGGTAAATGGTGGATTCTGGAAATGGCAGATTATTGAAATACCCACGAAACAGAGGAACCTAGTGTGGGATCGAGACTATACGTATGTGACTGTTGGGTGTTATGTTATGTTAATATCTTTTGTTTTTAAAAATGTTTGATTTAATGTATTAAAGTCGAGACTTCCTTGACTTGCACAGTTTTTTTACGATTCCTTAACTACCGAAGTTACGCCGTTCAATTTCATATGACATATTAATTATTACTGTACAACTTTTAACAGATAAGAAACAACATGCACTTGGTATTGGGATAATGTAGATAAAGATATATTTTTTTTTAAAAACGTCTTTTATATTTTTAGGTGTACCTCCCCTACATGTAAACTAGGGGTGTTTTTGGTGTATCGTTAAAAAGGTCTTTATAAATAAGGTAGTGTTTTGCTACACCATTTTTTTATTAGCCTGACCTTTAGTTTCAAGGTTGAATCGTTTATTTGCTAGGATACACATAATTTTACACATTAAAGTCTTCCAATCCTAAGGATATTATATCCAAGTAGTTTACAATGTGTTTCTCTGCCATTTCTAATCTGGTTTACTTAGAAACTTGTAATTCCCCATGAAAATAGATCATGGTAGAAATTTGAATGATAAAATTGTCTGTGATATCTGGATCCTGTGATAAAGACAGTTTTGGAGGGAAAACTGTGACTTAAGGCACGGTATGATCCGAAAATCCAAACATACAAAAATAAAAAATATCCAAATGACTTATCGCCTGTAATATTTGACGATAAAACTGGTTTGCACTTCAAATTGTATCATTTTGAGGGTTTTTTTTAATAAAACAATATATATGTTATAGGCAATGTGTATAATGCAGGTATTCTATACAATACCTAGGAAATGTATAGAATGCCGGGGTCGTTCAGGCAATGTATGAAATGATGTTCAATGTTTGAACTATTTTACACTTTACCTAGGAAATGTATAGAATACCTAGTCATTGTACAGAATGCCGGTTGAAGCATAAGTAATGTATGTAATCGAAAAAACTTCTAATCACAGGCCCTCGGTAGGTTGTTTGGTTTTTTTTTTAATACTATTCTAAAGTATTTGTATGCACGAAAACTTCTAATCACATGCCATAGTATACACAGGTCCTCGGTAGGTTGTTAGGTTTTTTTTTTAAAACTATTTTATAGTTTTTTTATACGCAAGAAAACTTCTAATCACATGCCATAGTATGTACAGGCTGTTGGGGTTGGGGTCGTTCATTAATTCATTATACACATTGCCTGATGCGCTTCGGGCATTTTATACAATACCTAGGCATTGTATAGAATAGAATATATTATACACATTGCCTGAACGTTTTTGGCCGGATTATACACATTGCCTATAACATATACACAAATCATAAAAAAAATATGCGTTTAAAACTTTAAAATACAAGTCTAGCTATTTAATTCGTAAAAAAAGTTGTTGTTGCCGTTCAAAATGAAGAGTATTCGAATGGTAAATTTTTTTAGGGTGGTCATTTTTGCGTTTTTTTTTGCAAACCCAGACTTTTCAAAATTCTTTTCGGTTACAATTATTATTAGGTAGTATATATTGTTCTACCTACACAATTTTTTGCATCTCATTATTTAATCTCGTCACGTCGCGCTGCGCGTTCAAAATACTACTTTTGAGATCAGACACGCTCTAAGCTGGGTTTTTTTAACTAGGGATAAAATAAACAACATGAATCTAATGAAAAATATATTTCCCCTTTCTCCTTAAATGCCGTTTTTTCAGATTCACATTCAATTCTTCTCCTGTATCTTGGTCATACACTTCAATTTTGGGATTTGTATAGAACCTCACTTCCAAAAACTCTTTCGTAATAATTTCATTCTTTAAATTCGCCGCTCTCATAATATTTTGTAGCGCTGGTGAGTAAAAATGGTATTTTCCGTACAGCCTGTCATAGTCTGCTATAATATTTCCAACTAGCATTGCTATATATTCTATTTCTATTAACATAACAACCTTATTCCCTGATAGTTTGCTTACAATCGTCTGTCCAGATTGCAAGTGTACAATACCTTTAGAAGCACCGAAAGGTAGCTGTACAGATTTAAGCCTTTCGTCCCTCCAATTATCGTCAAAACTCCAAATTCCATATCCAAAATCTATGTTAACACCATAGTGTATTATGTCTTTCGGCAAACCATTAGTAGACCATAGCGACGATACAGTATTTTCTATTACCTCCATCATATCAGTTTTAGACTGTATACTCACAGTTGTATTATTGATATGTTCATGTGTTTTGATAACTACATTGTTTTGTATAAATTCTTCAATTTTCGCGCTTTTGATTGCTAATACTCTACTAACTTGTGGCCATTCATACTCCTTGAACAGATCTTGAAATGGTGTGGGGTCTTTGAGGTAGATATCATCAGGAACCTTACCCATTTCTATTCGAATCCCCCTGTTTAAATTCTGATGTGTTATGTTGAATAGAATAACTTCTTCATCACTTACTAGATTAATATCTTTTCCTGTATATTTCACTTCAGTTTTGTTTAAATGATTCGATGTTTTTATGTATATATTTATTTTTGCACTACACATTGTCATTAAAACTGTGAATATTGTAAGTTTTTTCATGTTAAAGTTTAAATATACGTCTGTTTGTAAAGAAATAATGATTATTACTGTTTATTTATGTACAAAGATTCCAATACTTAACATCTTTATCTATTTATTAGGTCATGATCATAATTTTATTACAAGATACCAAATGGATTACCGATATGATGCTTATTTCTTCATTTGATGACCTCCGTGGCGGGTGAGTCGCCGGCTGAGAAGCAAGAGGCTACGAGTTCGATTCCCACTGCGAAATGTTTGAAATGAAATTAAATTAAATTTATTGCAGAAACTGTTTACATAAAGATCTTAAAAGCTAGGTGGAAACAACAGTTTATCCATGAATTATGGACGTACAATATTTAAATTATATAACTAGGTAATTTATTGATTATAATAAAAAAAAAAACACAAAAACATACAAAAAACATACATAAATTTTTATGACATTAAAGAATTCTATAGAATTCATGGTGCATGGCTCATAAAAACATTTTTTTATGAGCCATGCACCTACGGAGTTTTGTCTTAAAAATACTAGTAGGCAGTTCTCTCATGTCTCTAGGAATTTTGTTATAAACTTTTACTGTCATGCTAGAGCAATTTTTCCCACTCAGTGCAGTATTGTGTTTGCATGATATGCGAATATATGTTTCGGATCTAGGTGTTGTGGTACCATGGTGTACTCGTAGTTCCTGATACCTACGACACAGGGAATCCTAGTGTGGGATCAGGACTAATATCACTGTTGGGTGTTATTTATTTAATCGTATGAGTCACCTAAGAAATCTTATAAATAAAAAAAAATGCAGATTGCAATAAGATTGATCCTCAGAATGGAATTGAACTTGCGACCTCGGCTGCCACGGTATTTATCTTATTTTATTTCGGCTGTGGACTCATTGTGCGCAGTCACAGGTTACGAACCTACGATCTCTGCCTTCATGGCCTACTATACCATTTTATAACTTTTCATTTAAAAAACCGACTTCCGCCATTGTATTCGACTAAATATTTGGATGAAAAAAAAATGATGAAAGAACCATAGTGGTGAAAGGATTATGATATTTTCTGAATGCAAATGCTTGGTGTTTTGCTGAAAATATCAAAATCGCCATATGTATGCCTACAATATTTGAGGAGTTACCTCAATTCCTCATGGATTCCATCATCAGAACTGGATTCTGAAAGAAATGGGACCAATCTGGTAGTATATCTATTCAAATAAAAAAAGAATTTTCCAAATCGGTTCATAAACGCCGGAGATATGCGGTAACAAACATAAAAAAAAATACAACCGAGTTGAGAACCTCCTCCTTTTTTGGGAAGTCGGTTAAAAAGTGAGTTTATACCACTGGCGCGGCAAGCGAGTAGGCGCTTGATTCACGCTGCTGAACAAATGTATGTTCTGCAAATATTTGTTCCGGGTCGTAAGTGGATGGAGGCGGCTCAAGACCGTTCGTCGTGGCACAGGAGGAGGCCTATGCCCAGCGGTGGACTGATACATGCTGATGATTATGATTCAAAAGGCCACATTGAGCAATTCATTTTGCGATACACTTTGGTAGACAAACACGTATTATAGTGTGTCACACACGTAGCAGACGAGTGTATCTGAACGCGTATCTGTCCATATCGCTCTCTATACTAAACTCAAGGAGCAACACACACGTAGCAGATCACTTATATTTTACCGTCAAGCATATGTAGGCACCGACATCAAAAGATGGATAGATGATATTATCTGTGTATACAAATTGAAATACAATACAGTTTGAAGGTTTCCGCGTGAATGTATCATTTTCGTATATTATCGTTTCTGTTATGTGTGTGATACCTTCAGATGCGATAAGTTATTATACGCATATAAAATATTACCGCATCTGTCACGTGTGTGATGCAGTATAAAATATACTGACTACAGCCGGCTCTGCGGTTCCGGCCTATGTCAAATGTACGTGAGTTATGTGAAATGTCAAAGTATCGCCTACTTTCTGAGCGCCTACTTCGGTAATTTTTAATACGCTTTTATTAGCTTCAGACGTATGTTAGTATGTAACGGAATCTTTGAACATGATTTTGACCCCCTTCAAAACGTCGGATTAACTCGAAATTCGGCATACTTATTAAGGACCGATGACAATTCAATATTTTAAACATTTTGACCCGTTATCCTTACTAGGATAATCAGGATCAGCGATTTTTTGTTTTCCTGTGACCCGGAAGGTCTGCGTCAATGTCAAGTAGCATAGATAATTACAAACAATGTTCAGTCGTCAAGTAAAAGTAATCTGTCATGTCATGTTCTAGTAAATCGATGGCAGATTACTAGAATGTATTTTTAATTTTTAAATCAATAATAAGCTATTAATTTGTACAGCGATTGAATAAGCGAACGATACAGCGAACGAATTTAAAAGAGCTTATTGATGTATTTCTACCACACTCAATGAAACCTGCAGTATTTTAAAACCCATTCTGCAGATTGTAAATTGTTTGCATTGATAGCAATATTTAGAGTTCTGCATTTCTGATCTAAAGTATCAACGTAGACTCCATTATCTAGCAAAATTTTGATTTTTTCACCACTACCTTTCGAAGCAGCGTAATGAATTGGTGACATCCAGGTGTCAGTATTAATATTAGTACCTCCAGATATTAGTATCCCTGTAATTTCTTTATCGATATTCAAAATATTTTTGTGTAATGGGGTGAACCAATTTTCCCATTTTGGACCAACTAAATTAGCATCCGCACCATGTTGAACAAGAAGTTCAACAACTTCGACACGTCCGTTGTTAATAGCATCATGAAGCGGTGTCTCATCATCCTTATTCATTCAGCGCTTCAACATCTGCACCTTCCTTTAACAAGATTTCCACTTTAAATAATCACTAAAAAATGAAAAATAAATAATAGTTTAAAAAAACTAAAAAATACGCTTTTATAAAAAATTCGACCAAAAAATGAAAAATAAATAATAGTTTAAAAAAACTAAAAAAATACGCTTTTTATAGAAAATCCAAATAAAAAATAGAAAATAAATTTTTAAAAATTTGAATTAAGAATAGTGTAAATAAGAAAAAAATATTTTTTATTGTAAAAAAAGCGTGGGGTGATTTTTAAGATATTATCAAAATGATAATCCTTCTACTCATATCTGTCAATAAAATATTTATAACTGTTGACACCATGCACCCCACTGTAACTCCCCCCCCTTTCTTATCTCTCACCTCTAACCTCAACTCCCATCTTAACTCACGTCTACTTAACCTAGTGCTGACTTGATAGGTATATGAACCTATAAACTTCCTATTTAAGTTAACCTAATTTGTGGAAACCTACTTACTTAATTAATGTGGCCAAAATGATCGTCTAGTCTAGTGGTAGGAACATACATTGTGTAGTGTAATAACTCAGATCCTTTAAAGTTTTAAAAAGTCCTGTACTACCTAATGACATAATTAACTAATCTAATCTTATTTAGATTACTGATATAATTACCTGTTTATCTTATTGAATGCTCACCAAATCTAACAGAAGGTCTAATTATTAAAATATTACAATGCTTAACTATGAACTGTAGGTAGAATTAGGAATGTTAATGTAAACTCAATCTCTCAAAAATAATCTATAGTTATTTAAACTGACTAATTTCTATAAATTGATCTAGGTAATCTATTGCAAGTTAATAATCCTAACATGAGATAGTGATCTAGGATTTAATGTCTTTCTATCTATATAAAAAGGTAATTCGCTAGTATATTAGTTCAAGATCGCTTCATCATACCTATCTATGAAAGAGTTAGTAAGTTGAGACTTAATTATGGTTATCCTACCTCAAGAATAATGATACTACTCTACCTATCTTTCTATTGACAATATTGATTTGATTCCACGTTCTAGAATAAGATATATTAACAGAGGTTTTTAACATAACATTTTAGTAATCACCTTCTTTCCATTCTGAAGTTACTCTACTGTATGATTTAATCAAAGCAAGGGACATTTCATTAATGTCTGAATTGTTCTCTAATAGTTTAGTCTTTGTATTTCTAGTAAAACAATAAACTTCCTTTAAATGTTGATGTTGATAAGTCATCACTAGGGGATATCAATTTAGCAGCTTGATTTAAGGCTCCTCCTTCGCCTTAAATAATAATTTTCTACCCGTAAAGTCTTGGTCAAATTCCTTCTGCTTTTATATAGATTTAACTATATATAGGGACGGACAATCCAAAATGATATTCTAATAATGCAAACTCTTTCGGTACTTTACTGCAAAAGACAAAGAGGAATTTTACTTGAGTATGTCGGAAGTAAGTCATTCTGTTTCATTCCAAATAAAGTTACATTTACATCATGAACGCAAAATCAAATATTACCTCCCTAGTTAAAGTGGAACCTAACGGTTCCGTAAGGCAGTCCTGATCACACCGCTGGCCACTGGTCTAAACTATGTGTTCTTATTCTAAATAAACTTAATCAACATAGATTCGAACTATGATTCCGCATACAAACAATGTATGGTTATGTAGGCAATTACTAAATAGCCCTTTTAGCAATCTTACTTCCGATTCTATTAATATTGAAACGAAATATAGTACCCATTTTATTCTGAACTAATTAATCTCTGAAACATATACTTATCTAAATCAAAATCTTCTAATTTCTGTTAAAATAATAGTCTATAATAACTACTCTTTTTGGTAGATACCTATAAATAAATCTGATAAAGCAAGAGTCCTGCTAGGTACTCAAACTTATATCTAGATAACATGAAGTATACACAACTTGAGAATTTCTTCATATATTTTCATTATAAGAATTATTCTTATATTATAAATAAATCTGATAAAGCAAGAGTCCTGCTAGGTACTCAAACTTATATCTAGATAACATGAAGTATACACAACTTGAGAATTTCTTCATATATTTTCATTATAAGAATTATTCTTATATTATTTGAAGTTACTATATGTTTATTTGTATAAAATCATCTCTAGAATGCTATTGATTCTATCAGATATTTCGAATAATCTATTAGATATAACCTGGAATCAAGCTGAACTAAAACATGAGGTACCCTTTTTTTTGGTTCCTGGTTTTAAATATTATAATTATTTTAATCTAAAATCCCAACTTTACAAAGAATAGATTTAATTTGAACTTTTAGAACTTCTAGGCTGAATTTAGACTCCACAATCTCCTTAAAATAACACAAGAGATAAGTAGATATTCACCTTAGATATCTTGGATCATTGACTCAAGTTTAATCCTCTTTTCTAGTCAGATTTAACTTTAGCTCTACTCTTGTTTGGCTATAGAGTTTACACCACTGGTATCGAAATTGAACACCTTTATATCTCAATTTATTTGTATAAAATTAAATAAAAACAATTTCCTTTTGAAATCAGCTCAGAAGTTCATATTTCTTTTAAGTATCTCACGTAATAAGTTGGATTTAAGATTCAATGAACTCAAATTCATTAAAAGTAATGACTAACTTTCGAATTTGTAGTTAATAATGACCAAGTAGATAAAGGTTACGTAGGTATTTAGATGGCACAAGTATTTTCATGTAAATTTTGTAGAATTAATTGAAGTCAAACTCATAATTAAGAAGAGCACAGCTTAAAAATGTTATGCACACAAAATGTAGTAGAACACATGACAATATCAGTTAAAAGCATATAACAATTTCAAAGACAAAAGCTGAAAGGAAACGGATCAACTTGATTACAACAATATGACACACATATGGTGTAGTGAAATTAAGTCTCGTAGATAATCTGAAAGAGAGCGGGTTAGATACCTACTTCAATAAATTTAAGGTTCCTAAATCCATAATGACACGCAACAACAAACAGGTAAACGCTTCTTTATCATCATCAGTATCTCGTAGAAGTATTTCAAGTCATAGTGACTTCATAATGACTCTAGCAAGTACAACATCTTCAGCCTGCAGAAGTCCACTGCTGTACGGAGCCTTCACTATTAAAATGCCACATCGAACAGTATTGAGCCGATATAATAAAAAAGGTAAGTATCTACAGATAAGTGAAGTTAAATCTCAAAGACATAAGCTGAAAGAGAACGGGTTAAACTTACAAGTCGCAATGACACATTCATTAATAAAATAGATAGTCAGATGAAATTCAGTCTCGAAGGCCGCTGAAGAAGTCTATAATCTAGGGAACCTAGAACCTAGAATTTTGAAAGTAAACTCTCATCCTTTCTCAGATAATCACTAGTAAACAGATGTATGTAACCCTTTTGAAATTATCTATTGAAATCTGTAAATAAATCATCATCCATTAATCAGTATTCACTGAATTGAAGTCTTCCCATAGTAGATATAGATGTAGGTATCTACTATTATTTAAGTAGTTCCAACAATAAAATTCTATCTGAGATTTTACTAGATCTTAAAAATTCTGTCAAGTCCTAAACACAAATTACACTAAATAAATCAAACACACTGGTAAAATAAAATACATAAACACTTACCAATGATGCACCAACTATATCCAAATCACTGAAATCCAAAATTAGGGCACTCACGTCACAGCACTTTTTATCGGAACTAGGGTTCTGTACCCAACCGCGACTCTAGCTTCACTTTGTTGCCCGTAACCGCCCGCGATTCAATAAAAACTCAGTAGCCCGTAGCCGCCCGCATTTCAACCATAACTTCTACTTCCACACCTGCCCGCGATTCAATAATAACTCACGCTCCCCCAGAGCCCTGTTTTATTTATATCCATTTCCGTGATGCATTCCCACATCATCTGAACCTCCCCTCCCCCCAACTTTTACAGCAAACCTACATCAATTCGCACGAAATTTCTACAGTGTAAATTTTTGTCACAGCTTGCCCATCTAACAACACAGCTCGCCACGACGTAAAACACGCAATGGCTTGGGTGTACAAACTCTTAGTTCTCGCTGTGATATCACAGTCGTGCCCACTCGCAATGGCTCGTGTGTACCGACTTTTGGTTCTCGCTGTGTTATCACAGCCGTGCCACTAGCAATGGCTCGTGTGTACCGACTCTTGGTTCTCGCTGTGTTGTCACACACAAGCCAAACTCAATTCCATTCACTAGAATACTTTCGGTTTTCAGTTCAAACTGCTTAACTCATTATTTTGAATGATTTTTTCCCCTTTTCTTTTTTTTAAAATAAATTTATATACATATTTTTTTTAACATTTTTCTAAATTTTTAATATTATTATTTATTTATTTTTTTAATTATTATATTTTTTTTATGCCACGGAAAAGTAACTAAAAATCAACCATGAATATTTGTTGAGATTTTGCTGCTTATGCCCAATTATTGTGAAATCTTCATTTTGTGTACTTAATTTTTCTGCCGTAAAAGCCAATAATTGTGCAAAATTTACTGCTATCTCAAAGTAGTTTTTGTATGTTTACGTCGAAATAATTTATGATTTTTAGTGAAACTAAATTTGAAGTGACGCAACTTAAATAATTATTTTACCTACTTTTTTTTATTTTATTATTTGAGAAACTCAAACAATAAAACTGACCGACTGACCGACTGACTGACTGACTGCTTGTGCATCTTGCATCATCATCTTATATTTGATTTTTCTCAACTTTATGAAATAATTTGTAGAAGTACCAGAAACATTTTCTGCAAAACCTTTAGTCTTTGTCATGAACGAATATAATTTTCAAGCTTTAATCTGATTACCAGGTAATCGAATCCCTTTCAGCATTGTGATTCGTTACACCACGCTTTTTTACATTTTTTTTTTCTTATTTACACTATTCTTAATTCAAATTTTTAAAAATTTATTTTCTATTTTTTAGTTGGATTTTCTATAAAAAGCGTATTTTTTTAGTTTTTTTAAACTATTATTTATTTTTTAATTAGCCTATGTCCAGCTGTCGACTTCTACAAGCTGATGATGATGCTCTAGGTAGGTACGAAGTCCCGGAATGGACTGATCTAAAGTAATAAGTACTTCCAATATTGGTTAAAGTTAAACTCTGATTTAACAAAATGGTAAAAACGACCCGACATAACGAAGTATTTGAATGCATGTTTTGTATGACATTGTAAACTCACGCATAAATCCACACATTTATTCACCGCATTTTAATTTATATTTCATAAGTAACAAAGATGATTTTCCATTGATAAGACTAGTTCTTACCAATTTAAAATCAGGGCAATCTATTGTCACCTCTATTTTACCTCTAATAATTGACAGTTTTGTTTGTATGGTAACTAAGTTGTCATCAAATAAATGATCCATTATTATGGTCGTGTGCCTTCAAGTGATCGAATTTTACGTCCTTGCCCTAATTAGCTAGCCCGTTTTGGCGATAGCGTGATGGTGATCATTACGACTTGCAGGGGGGCTGGCTTGTTGGGGACAGCCGAAGAGACTCAGTGGCGGGCAGTGGGAGACATTTCCAGCCTTTCCAGCCAGCTAGACTGCAATAAGTTGGTGATGATGATAATGAGGTTTCAAGTCCTCAAATCCAGGAGTGGGGTCCTAGTGACCTGTAACACATGTTTTTGTAAACCTATATCAGGCACCAGTCTCTCACAATAGGTTCACAGGTTTGAAATTGTATGGTTTTTCATAACTAAATGACCTTTGTGAAGAGAAAATAAACGAATTTATTAGATATTATTATTATGACATTAATTTATTTTTTATTGACCTATATCTCGTTTAAAAACATTTTTTACTATAAGTAAAGAAATACTTTCTACAAAAACTTATAGAAAAAACCATTATAGTCAAAATACATACCAAAACGGAAACCTCCGGCCGCGGAGCAAGACCCAAGCGGTCAGACGCTAGGGCTGCAGAGAGAGGAACCTCCTGACTATGCGTGCCGAGTCCAGGAGTACTGCCTTCTGATTCTGACCCTTGATCCAACCATTTAGTGAGAGCCTTTCAAGGTATTGGTCGAGGATTCTTATTATTATTATTAAATCAAGATGAAAAGTCTTGCGAAACATGCCCACAAAACCAATACTGATAATTTAATAACTCTGCTGTAAATCGAAGCATATAGTGTGTCGCAACAATACTATCAAAATAGCTAACATCCGAGTTTGATAGACTATAATATCAAATATGTAGAATGGTGTAATCGATCTCTTTCAAGGGAAACTGTTTGGTTCTTTTAGGGTTCCATACCTTAAAAGGTACCAACGGAACCATTTGACGACCTCTGTGGTGCGGCGGTTGAAGGTTCGCCTGCGACGCAAGAGGTTGCGGGCTCGTTTCCAGCCTCGGAACAAATATTTCTACAATCTGCAGATATTTGTTCAGGGTGTTCTGGGTATTTTTCTATGTATAATAAAAAATATCTATCTATGTAATGTATTGTATTAAGTATTATCAGTATAGTACCCATAACACAAGCTCTGCTTAGCTTGGGGCTAGATAACGTTGTGTGAAATGTCCAGGATTTTTTTTTCCGTGGTGCGTCCGGCCTATGAAAAGACCCCTCTATCTCCTCCCGTGGATGTAATAGTAACCAAGGCATTACATCAGGGGAAGGGCATCAGCAGCATTCACTGCGATCACCAATCCAATGCCTCCAACCAATATGAGGCCTTGCCTAGCAGTGGACTTCTACCGGCTGGTGATGATGATGAGGAGCTTCCTTGTAGAAAAGCTCATGTTGGTTTTCTTTAAGAAGGCGTAATATGTGATTTTGCCCAACAAAATCGATCTATAACTCAGTAACTACGGGTTCTACGAGTTAAATATTTTGGAATATGAAAATTTGATGTTTCTGCATTTATTGTGTAAAGTTGAAAATACGATATGTAAAAAAAAACTCGATAGTTTTATTTAATGAAAAATCCTTGTTTCGCACACGTTTTGAATGAGATCTCAGGAACCCTACGGTGTTTTAAGATAAATTTTACTACAACAAGAAGGTAATAACTATTTATTCTAATGCTAAAATCAGTTTTTTTATAAACTCTTTAATTTTGCCTTAATAAACAAAAAACTACATTTTTGTGCACGACTCTCGCTAGCGCGAGCGAGATGGCGCGCGGGTTATCGCGTGCGTTAAAGAAGGAGCCTAAATTGTAGTATACTGCAGATAACACGGATTTCCTCGGTAACAATATAAGTGTAACTCAATAGCCAAATCAATTTCACCATGTCCCTACACAACAATACAGAAACCTTGAAAAATTGGTCAAAAGGAACCTGTCCTCCTCACTACATGATACACTTAGCGGCCGTTAGTCTGGCACATGACTTTTTCATATACATAACACCCAAACAGTCACCATACGTATAGTCTTGATCCCACACTAGGTTCCCTGTGTCGTGGGTATCAGGAACTACAAGTTCCATGGTACCATAACACTCACAGACCTGGAACAAATATTTGCAGACCATACAAAATTATAAAAAAACTAGTTGCGCCCCGCGGTTTCACCCGCGTGAATAATGATGAAAATTGATGATGATGATGATGATGATGATGAAAAGTAGCCTATGTGTTAATCCAGGGCGTAAAGTATCTCCATTCCAAACACTCAAATCCATTCAGTAGTTTTTACGTGAAAGAGTAACAAACATCCATCCACAAACTTTCGCGTTTATAATATTAGTAGGATAGGATTAGTAGGATTGCCCAAGAGCTAGGGCGTACCCTACAGGCGACGGAAAGGAAGAGGAAGCCCTAAAAAAAGATGGAAGATATTGAAAGAAAAAGACGTACTGTGCCGACCCCAAATAAATTAGGATAAGGGCAAGACAATGATGATGCAAACATTTGTCCCGCAGCGGGAATCAACCTCTTGCATTTCGGCCGGCTACTCTCCCGCCGCGCCACGAAGGTCTAGAGGAGGAAAATGACTTTTGCGATATCAATGAATAAACGCGTTCATGATTAGGGCATGCGCATCGTTCAATACTTTGGTCAAAGCAGATGTTGATGTAGATTTATTCAATACCCCAACTAGTAGGCTTAAGCGCTTACTCAGTGACAAATTTTTCTTATAACATTAGGTAACTTAACTTCGCATTTATCATTTAATTTCATTTTGTTTATCTTTTTTTTTCTCTCTTCGTCGTCTACGATTACTGTTTTTATGTTTACTCGTTTGTGACCTATATGTGGAAACTTTTAAATGGCCCTCTGGATACATGTAGGTAGTTCTTACATGTATTTTAGTTTATAATCCGTATGTATACTAGCTGTAAGTTTTCCCAAAATTTGTAAAATAAAATAAAAATAAATAAAATTATCTTGATTTGATTTGACTGCCATCTGCCAGTTTAAAGGCCGGCTAATGTACAAATTAGATCGAATTTCGACACAAGCCTATCAAACACACAATACACAGCCTTACCACAAATAGTCCAGTCATTTAAACTTAACAAAACCTCTTTTCTAAAAGCTATAAGGCCTAAAGTCCCCAAGCAAAGTGATTGGTGATTTGAAGAAGGTTGTAGATTGAACTAGGTATTGTTATTTCGTTTTGTATAAATAGTTGAGAATGTTAAGATGTCACCATTCGATAGCTGAAGTGTCTTCGTGGTATCATCACGAGTTTTCAGGGTAGGCAGTGCGAAAATTCAAAGTCCAAACTCTTAAAGGGCTTTGAGTATTTAGAACTAGCTTAATAACCTTAAGAAAACATAACCTAAAGAAAAAAAAAGTAAAGAGTTCAAAATGGAGAAAAAAAGTCAAAATAGTTTTTTCAAGATTTGTGTTCAAAAATAATATCTTCGTTTTATTTTTTCAGAAAAAGGACACAAAGAATTTACTTATTAACACACGTTGCTGTCTTGGGGGTAGGCAGACACCACTATAACACACAACTTGATCTCACTTAGCTCTACAATGAAGGTAAAAATTTTTTTTTTATGATTTTTATATAATTTCTTGTCGTCAGTAACAATTCGTTAAAGTCTCAGTTGAGTCATGTTCTAGTAAAGCGTTAACAGTTTTACTAAATTTTGGTTGGCAATTTCCACCCATTTGAAATGACACGCAATACTAAATTAATTTAAATTTACTACCATGTTTTCTTTAAATAAGCTACACCTGTTAAAATGCCACCAAATTAACACGATATAACTCAAAAACCACTAGAAATTGAAATAAAATAAAAATGAAAGCATAAAATAAAAATGGACGTAATATAAGTGTTTTTTTTTATACTACTTGGCAAGCAAAACAATTAAAAAAAAATTTTTAAGATTGTTTTCACCTCAGAATAATGACAAAAAAAAACGAATTTTCACAGAGCTTTCAACTTTTTGACACATGTCAGATGTTTTGACATTAGGTTAACCATCTCCTCCAAATAGTTTGAAATAGAAGTAGGTAGAACATAACTTTATACCCCTTGTCTCCGTTAAGAATCAACATAATGTATGATTTCAAAGCCCTCTAAGTAATTAACAGCAAGACGTTGTTGAGACGGAAACCTAAAACTCCATTTTTATTTTTCAGATGTTCATTCCTCTTCTTTGTCTGGTCTCCATGGCGTTGGCTGAACCACCTGTAGGGTAAGTACATCATTTTCTTGATTACAGAGGCCCAATTCTCTAAGTTATTTTAAAACTACACTGAAAGTTGTCTGAATCGAGACTGAATTTTAAATTGACTGAAACTTGTATTTCTAGTCCCTCATAAATAACAATTTAGTCTACTTCCAATTTATGGTGACCACCATTAGAGTAGGATAGTTATATATATAATTGGAAAGGACCGAACCGTTCTCGCTAAATTCCGTTTATGACAGTAAAAACTGCATCAAAAATCGTTCAGCAGAAACAGAGGTCTAAAAACTACGTCCTTTCGTACGCGAACAAAGTTTGCTTCTATTTTGGCTATTTTTTCTTCAAACTCCTTGAAATTTTCTGCACATGATCGGTACACTAATATCTAGACCGTTAGTTTTTTATAAAATTATATGATTACCAAATAATATTTACATATCTAAAAACTATTTTTTTCAAACTGACGCACCACGGTTCCTTTGACCCCCGGTGACCTCCTCTTAACTTTTTGAGATATTTTGACCTGCATTTACAGATTTAGGAATAAATGTGAAGTCAGTAAGAAAATTATTACCTGCTTAATTTATACATAAACTTTTTTGATGTCAATCAAATCAAATTACTACTGGATCAACTGAATACTTATATATAATAAATATCAAGAAATATGTAAAAATTACAGAAATTCCATATACATTTCATAGGAAACCAATGTGGCTTCGATAACCCTGTACAACGTAAGTAATAAAACGAACAAAATTTTTATACTGAAAACGTATTAGGTATATATTTTTATTAAAGAATCATATCATTTACATAGCTGGTGAGTAGTATGTACATAACAATCCTACGCACGGCGCGTTGCCTTTGTAAACCAATCAATAATGTAGAGAAGACTGAATCAACGTCATAATATTATGAAGACAAAATGTAATTTAAATTTAAATTTGTTTCTTTGCAATTACAACTAGAAAATTATGAGCACACAGTAACACAATAATACATAACTAAACAATAATATTACATTTGTTACTTTTATCACAAAGTAGTTACGTAAAGGTCTTTTTTTTCTTTGTACCTAGCTCCCAACTCAGCGTTGATGCAGGAGTTGTAGAGGGGAGGGGATAAAAATGACTTGTACTTGTAGGTACCTGCGCTGGTATTCCGTTGATCCCAGCTACCAACCATTCTGAAGATTTTAATAATATTTTATTATTATTTCAGTGACGGCTACCCAGCGGCAAGATCCCACGATCACGACCATTCGGACCTCCAAAGATCTCCCTCCCAGGAGTACGGCCCACCTCGCACCTTTGGATCCTCTAGAAACGCCCTCTCCACTGAATACGGCCCTCCTAATGCCAGGAATAGCCCTGCGACTGAATATGGCCCTCCCAACTCAAGATCTGCCAGTCTTTCAACTGAATATGGTCCTCCCAACGCTAAAACTGGTAGCTCCAGACAGAAATATGCCCCTCCTGCTGCCAGGATCAGTATCTCACAGACATACGGCGCACCAAGAAACCAGGCAAAGAGTGCTCAGGATTATAGAGGGTCTAGCGCTAGAAGTGGTATCTCTCAAGAATATGGAGCACCTAACGCTCGCAGTGGACCTTCTCGGGAATACGGCACCCCTAATGCACGAAATGGACTTTCCCAAGAATATGGCGTTCCTAATGCTCGAAGTGGAATATCTGAAGAATATGGAACTCCCAACGCTCGCTCTGGACTTTCCCAAGAGTATGGAGTTCCAAGCGCCAGAAACGGTATCTCCCAAGAGTACGGAGCACCAGCTCAACGTTCCCTATCCCAAGAGTACGGAGCCCCTGAACTGTCATCCAGGTCTTTGTCTACTGAATACGGAGTACCCGATACCAAGTCTACGCCTTCTGAAGAATACGGGGCTCCAGCTGTTGCTAGAAGTGGCATTGCCAAGTCCAGCCCTAAGTCTTTCGGTTCTACCAGTTCAAAGTTATCTTTCCGTAGCTCCCAGTCCCAAGGTTATTCTTCTGCTCGGTCTGTCTTCCAGCCTAAATCGCTCTCACAGGATTATGCTGCCCCTTTCTCCAGATCAAACGAGCTATCTCAGTCATATTCTGCTCCTAAATCATCAGCCAAAAGCACTTTTGGATCCCGAAGCCTGTCTTCAACATATTCAGCCCCAAAGAACTCGGCTCAGTCTTACAACTCACCTGCTAGGTCATTGTCAACCTCCTACGGAGTGCCTTCAGCAAGGGATTCGGATTCCTATTCCCAGGATTATAACACCCCTTCTGAATCCTACGGAGTGCCGGCTGCAAGGGACCTGTCAGATACCTATGGAGTGCCCAGTGCAAGGGATCTGTCTCAGGAGTATGGTGTGCCATCCAGCCGTGCCAATTTGAAAACGAATGCTATTGTGTCTTCTTATTCTTCTGTTGGGTAAGTTTCTTCGTTATTTCATTGATTGCGAAGAGTTCTACAAAGAAAGCAATCTTTTCGCTTGGTGGATTATAAACCTACGCCCCGCTTGGGCCATTGAAGTGACAAAAAGAGGCTTAAATAGAAAGAGGACCACGTCCCATGATAAAAGTGAGGAACTGCCCAACTGTATAATCTGCCTTTTGATGAGTTTTGTTTTCGGTCTTCGAGGCTCCTGTGTCCTACGATCTTTCTAAGCTAGGTACTCAAAGTCTTTGAATTTATTGACAATCTTGAATTCATTCAGTTCCAGGTCCTCTCCCTCATTAAACTATGGTGCGCCATCAGCCCGTGACGCGATGCCTTCTGAACAGTATGGTGTGCCATCAGCCCGTGACGCGATGCCTTCAGAACAGTATGGTGTGCCGGAACAGTATGATGCACTGTCCAACCAGGGTTACAACTACGCTAGGGGTGCTTTAGATGAGTCTCTCAACGAAGTAAGTCTTCTTTCGTTCGTCGTGTCTCTTGTTATTTCTTTGACACACTGATTTAACTCAGTATCCAGGTTGGTTCTGCTTCTTTGTCACCGCTAAAAGCTTTCTTACTTCTACGACCTAGAAAAGGATTAGGTGGAGAAAAGAAGCAGAACCCGTGCTTTTAACCCGTTTTTTTATGTTTATAACCCCCGTAGCAAGAAGACGGGTGTTATAAGTTTGACATGTGTATCTATGTGTATGTCTAAGTGTCTTTGGCATCGTAACTCCCAAACGAATGAACCGATTTTGATTTAGTTTTTTTTATTAGAAAGTTTACCTGATCAAGAGTGTTCTTAGCTGTTTGTTTGAGTCGGGGGTATTTTAAATTTTCACTTTTTCCTTAGTACCTCATGCTAGGGTTGAGACTTGAGAAACTTGAAACCAGTTTGGTGGTAATAAGACACCTGACCGCGCGGTGTGTTCGGGTTAAGAACAAGATCTCTCAGTTTCCTCCTGTGCATGTCGTAAAAACCGACTTACCAGGGGATGGGCAACAGCATCCACCCGAGTACTTAACACCAATACTAACATCACCAATCGAAATTATGGCAATGCCGATGATTTGAAGATCAAAGAGTGCTAATCATCAAAATATACCTTTATACTTACTCAGGCAGGTCTCCCTAAACAAAGAAAAACAACGACCCTGACGTATACCTGTTTTCATAATAATGCTTTGTTATTTTAGGAGCCAGCCAGCTACGACTTCGCTTACAAAGTGAGCGACTTTGAGTCAGGCAGTGACTTTGGTCACACAGAGTCGAGGCAGGAAAACCATGCAGAAGGAAGCTACTTCGTTGTACTTCCTGATGGGACTAAGCAGGTAAGGATTCAACTATAGGAAAAAAGAACTACTTAGATCATACTTAAGCGTAACTATCACACGTAACCTATTGTTTATACCTACCTATATATCTTTGATTTAGGTCCTACGACTAAATTTAAACCTGACTAGTTAGCGCAAAGTAATTACTTACCTATAATAATTATAATGACCGTATTAGAATAGGCAAGGTTCTCACAACAAAGGGTATTCTAGTGCGAGAGCTAATAACTTTAAACCTAACTTATTTTTCTAGTAATAAGTACTTACTTATTTTATTTTTCTACGGATCTAATCCTGATTATATCACTCTTATCCGGGTTATGCCACTCTTATCCGGGTGGTGTCACTCTTATCCGGGTTGTGTCACACTCATCCGGATTGTGTCACTCTTATCCAGATAATGTCACTCTTATCCGGATTGTGTCACATAGTGGAAAAAAACAATTATTGACTATTTTTTTTTTCCCAGACTGTAGAATACGAAGCTGATGAGCGTGGCTTCAAGCCCAGGATCTCTGTCGAGCCTGCTGATGCATCAGCTCGCAATGGAGGCTACGATGAGAATGCGTCAAATCTTGCAAGATCCGGTGATGGACCCTACTGATGATGACCAAACGCATACCAGGATGTAAATACGTAATTTAGTTGCTATCAGTTTCAAGCAGTTTCAATGTTTCTATTTATATTAATTTCATTCATTTATTTTTTCAAAAAACAATTGCAATAAACCATAAGTACTAAAAATAAAATTATGATGATAGTAGGCTAAAAGCACTATAATTTCAAATAGAAACAACATTGAAACTGATAGCAACAGAATTACTTAATCGGCTTTCATACGTTGACAGATGCGAATAGATAATGGATTATTGTGATGGTGTTGAGGCCTTTGTTCTGTTAAGGACAGATTCTAAAAAAGACAGATTCTTTTAGAATGATATAAATAGTTCTAAAGGTCATTTTCACCAATTAATTAATGACGATGAAAAGACGATCTGCCGACCGGACATGATGTGGAATAAGTACAGGGAGATGATCGATCTCGGAATACTTAAAATTATATTTTTTCATGATCAATTTTACATACGTTTAGTGTCCCGCAAAATAAGTTTCGACTGGTGAAAATGGGCTTTAGGTTAACTACTTACTAGATACAAACAGGGGCAAAAGTTAGACCGAAAAATTTCGAATTTTTTATTAACAAAAACTACGTAGGTATGTAGATTACATTTTAGTTTTCCTTTCTAAAGTTAGAGCAAGTTGACGACCTTCGTGGTGTGGTGGGCGAGTAGCCGGCTGCGACGCAAAAGGTGCGGGTTCGATTCCCACTGCGGGACAAATGTTTGCATCTGCAAATATTTTTTTCGGGTCTATGTTTTGTAGTACCATGGTACTCGTAGTTCCTTGATACCCACGACACAGGGAATCCTAGTGTGGGATCAGGATTATGTATGTTACTGTAACTGATAAATTTATAACGTGACTTTTGACACTGATGAGTCTTGGTAAAGAGTCTAATGTAAATTAAAATATTGATGTATAGAAATAACTTAATTAATTAAAAAAATTGATTTTGTCAAACGAATATGCTTCGAATACGGACTGTGTTTTTAAAATACTCAATTATTTATTTTTAGCAAAGAGTAAAAAATAATAAAAAAAAATGTAAATAAACCTCATAGTTTTTAAGTCACTTGTGATGTAGATTTAGTGCAAAATAAATCAATTTGGATTTTATTTATATTTTATTTTTTGTTTCACATTTCTACATGTTATCCCAAGAAATATATAAATTTTTCGGAATTCGACATTCTAAAATGTACCTAGGTGCATCATCATCATCATCACTAAATAATAAATCCTACTTCCTACTATCCTACTAATATTATAAACGCGAAAGTTTGTGAGTATGGATGGATGGATGTTTGTTACTCTTTCACGTAAAAACTACTGAATGGATTTTAATGAAACTTTACAATAATATAGCTTATACATCAGAATAACACATAGGCTACAATTTATAAAGATATTGTGTGAATTGTCCATAATAAGTGTCAAGTAATTAGGAAAAAATCTACCATCCGCGAGCTATTCTGGCGTGCGCTGCCAAAACCGCTAGAGTTACACATATGTGATGTTTGATAGAAATGTTTATCTTAAATAGTCCTACAAAAAAGCCCGCCACAGTATATATCTATATCTTATGTGTAAGCCATTACAGCCAAAATGTGTAGGTATAATATTATAAACCCGAAAGTTTGTTATCTATATTACGTT
Source organism: Epirrita christyi (assembly GCA_951392215.1). Classification (NCBI taxonomy): domain Eukaryota; kingdom Metazoa; phylum Arthropoda; class Insecta; order Lepidoptera; family Geometridae; genus Epirrita; species Epirrita christyi. The sequence goes on along the minus strand of OX595857.1, from coordinate 3,058,260 downwards.
TGTTACATCTTCACGCTCAAACAGCTGAACGAATTTGAGTGAAATTTGGAGTGGAGATACCTTATAACCTGGATTACATAGGCTACTTTTCATCATCATCATCATCAATTTTCATCATTATTCACGTGGGTGAAACCGCGGGGCGCAACTAGTAAGTAATAAATAAATAAATGCATTTCACACAACATTATCTAGCCCCAAGCTAAGCAGAGTTTATGTTATGGGTACTAGATAACTGATATACTTAATACAATACATTACATAGATAGATATTTTTTTATTATACATAGAAAAATACCCAGAACACCCTGAACAAATATCTGCAGATCGTACACATATTTGTTCCGAGGCGGCAATCGAACCCGCAACCTCCTGCGTCGCAGGCGAACCTTCGCCCGTCGCGCCACAGAGATCGTCGAATCACTAACCTGTTTACATCCTCTGCTGGACGAAGCTTCCCCCATTGAATACAATGGGAGGATTTGCCATGGTCAATTGGTCAGGGTAATTGGTGATCGCAGTATGGTGTTAAGAGGCCTCGAATGGATGCCGTTGCCCATCCCCAGGTGTAATTCCTACTTAGTTGGCTTTTACAACATCCACGGAAGGAAACGGAGGGGAAACTTTGGCCGGAAACACCACAGTATTTAATACTTAATACTTACTTACATATAATAATAATAATAATAATAATCCTACTAATATTATAAACGCGAAAGTTTGTGAGTATAGATGGATGTTTGTTACTCTTTCACGTAAAAACTACTGAATGGATTTGAGTGAAATTTGGAATGGAGATACTTTACGCCCTGGATTAACACATAGGCTACTTTTCATCATCATCATCATCATCAATTTTCATCATTATTCACGCGGGTGAAACCGCGGGGTGCAACTAGTACTTAATAAAGATGTATTGTTTTATTTATCGTTATATTCTAACCGTATTAAAACTTAATTTTCGTATCTTTAGTCAATCAACTTGAAATAAGAAAATAATTTTCGATAAATATTAATTGTACAATTAGAATAGAATCAGCATACTTATTAATCTAAACCAACATATATATAAAAGGAGAAATTTTCATAAAAGTAATCACATCAGTTCTCGCTTTCCTCTGAAATGGCTTTTCTTGTGAAGTTCTATTTTTTGATAACGGTGGTCATGTAAGTTGTCTATTTTAAGTAATAAGTTACCTACAAGTAATTCACTAATTTGTTCTATACTATTTGTTTTATGGAAAAGGATAAACACAGGTCGTAATTATTATAAGTCAATTGGTCTCTTTAGTAATTTGGGAATGCAAAGGAAAAAATGTTTTATTCGGCCGACTTAACACGTTCGAGCGCGGTACCTGACTGACACAACGTATAGTGACGTCCAGAAAAAATACTTTGTATAAGGCAGAACGTGTACACACGATGTTTCGTAATGTTAAATCCTATTAGCTACCTTTTAACGTCATATCATATCCAAATTTCAAAATCCTACCGTCACATGGTGTCAGTTTATGTTCACTCCAATGAGAGGCGGTGTCACTGTGTGTGTGACATACACAGTGACGGATTAACCGCAATTGCCTAAGGCACCACGTCTGGGGGGGCACCAGAAGAAGCATAAAAAAATCCTTCCTTTGGTCATCACATCTTACTCTCACGTCACCAAAAACCACACCAAAAAAAGTTTATAGGACTAATTTGAAAATTCGCGCGTTTTAAGTTGACTAGAGTCCGACCTAGAGTCATAACCCCGCTCCGTCTTGCCCACTCGCTGCCCGCTAGTGCATTAGGCGATTCAAATGCACCAGAATTGCGATCAGCCAATCACAAACCACCCCTTCACTGCGGGCCCACCGCCTGGCACCCCCGCAAATCCACTTCCCACTTCACAATCATAATACTCCACTTGTAAGCTACGTTACATCTCATCATCTTATTTCACAAACAACAAATGTTTTTAGGGGGTAAAGATTTAAAGACCGATTCTAATTGACATACGGATAGGGGGGCCCACAGGCGAGGATTGTTTAGGGCATCAAGTAGTCTTAATCCGTCACTGGACACACAGTGTCGTATTGAACGAGTCACGTGCATAAACGTTACTGTCATAAGATGCTCATATGTATCTAATAAGTACCTATCATACTACGTATACAGACGTCGTCTTAATATGTATGGGAGTTTTTAGTGTCATGTTACCGACCGCCGCAAATTGGGCACCGCGCTCGAACGTGATAAAAGAGGGCGGGCTAAAATTAGGCCCTAGAGTGCGCGCCAGATAAGTCTGCGCGCAGCTTAGGTTCATGATTGAATAGATACAAATCAATCTTCTACTCTTCTCTTAAATCTTGGGTCACTCATGGAAACTAGATAAATATAAAGAGAACAGCTAGTACCTATGCCCAGTACTTCTAATCTGAACAGCCAGAGTCAATACGCCTCCAGGCGCGCGCAAACTTATCTTGCGCGCACTCTACGTACCTTGGGATCGTGAAGTTCAACACAGTGATTAATCACTGACTTCACCCTGAACCTGTGGCGCGGCGGGTGAGTAGCCGGTTGATATGCGAGAGATTGCGGGTTCGATTCCCGCTGCAGAACAAATGTTTGCTTGGCTTATTCCATGATATCCAAATATTCGTTCGGGATCAGGGTGTTATGGTACCATGGTACTCGTAGTATATCCACGACACAGGGAATTTTAGTGTGGGATCAAGACTAAGTATGTGGGGGCGGTTCAAGAAAATAAAACAACAAAAATTTACACGAAATTACATTAATATTCATGTGAAAGAAACCATATTCACTACACTGGTGTTTCTTCAAAAAGTATCAGATTTTGTCAACATTTTCAATATTTCGGGGGTTGGGGTTGAACCCCTAAAACCTCCTATTATTCTTTTAACTTGCCCGATATAGCAACGACCACAACTGCAATCTAAGTATTTTATATTCACGCACCATTAAGTGCATCTCATCCGTAGCAGATGCGGTAATATTTTATTTGCGTATAAAAACTTATCGCATCTGAAGGTATCACACACGTAGCAGATGCGATAATATACGAAAATGATACATTCACGCGGAAACCTTCAAACTGTATTGTATTTCAATTTGTATACACAGATATCATCTGTCCATCTTTTGATATTATGTCGGTGCCTACAGATGCTTGAAGGTAAAATATAAGTAATCTGCTACGTCTGTGTTGCTCCTTGAGTTTAGTATAGAGAGCGATATGGACAGATACGCGCTCAGATACAGATATCTTACTGCATCTGCTACGTGTACAAACTAACTGTTAACTCTTAACTGTTTATTTGGATGTCTTGCCGTGGTAGTTATGGCCTAAGAATAGAACTCCTCCAACTACTGCGGATGTTGTAAAAAATTACTAAGGTTTTGCTCCAGGGGACGGCCAACAGCATCTACCTGAGTACTTAACACAAAACTGCTATCACCAATCCGCCTGCTAAGCGTGGTGATTATGGCAAATCCCCCACGCACGCTATGGGTTTTAGACTGTACGTGCTATGGGGGAGGCCTCATCCAGCAGTGGATATCTACCGGCTGCTAATGATGATGGATGTCTGTCATGATTTCACGTCAAAACAGCTGGGTTAAGTTCAGTGACGGATTAACCCTTAAGCAAATTAAGCATTTGCCTAGGGCATCATGTCTGGGGGGGCACCAGAAGAAAAAAATCCGTCCTTAGGTCATCACGTCTCACTCTCACGTCACCAAAAACCACACCAATTTGAAAATTCGCGCGTTTTAAGTTGATATAAAGTCCGACCTAGGACATACGGATAGGGGGGCCCACAGGCGTGGATTGCTTAGGGCATCAAGTAGTCTTAATCTGTCACTGGTTAAGTTTGATAAAGTTAGTATAACATAACATAACACCCAATAGTCACATACATAGTCCCCACACTAGGATTCCCTGTGTCGTGGGCATCAGGAACTACGAGTACCATATGGTACCATAACACCCAGACCCGGAACAAATATTTGTAGATCATACAAACATTTGTCCCGCAGCGGGAATCGAACCCGCAACCTCTCGCATATCAGCTGGCTACTCGCCCGCCGCGCCACAGAGGTCGTACCTCCAAAGTCACCGTCAGGGGGCTTAGTACGGGTTTTGATAGTTTACGAAACTAGATATATGAAGTTTTCACTAGAAACGGGAGATTTACCGTGATTTTTGAGCTTTATTGATTCCCGATATTTCGGCACAGTTTCATGCGCCATGATCAGTGGCGTAGCTACCTTGGGTGGCACCCGGTGCGGAAGTTGGTGTCACCCCATCGAAAGTAAAAAGCAATAAATTTTATATGATAAAGGACATGGATCATTTATTATTTATAAAATTGAAGAAATAACAAAACACAATAACAACTAAGACAGAAAAGGAATTGTTATACAATCAAAATTTCTTCTTTCTAGCTTTTCTAGCTTGTAGAATAATACACGTTTAACAATTCACGCCAACCAAACACAACACACTTCACGAAACAAATGAGAAATGTTGCAACTGGGACGTCAAAGATCGCGAGTATGGGACGGGGAATCCCCCACGACAGCGTCTTGCTCTTTTGCGGGAATCCCCAAAATATACATAGAGCTGAGCTAGTGCTAGTGGAGGAATCCCCGAAAAAGAAATTTTTGTGCTAGCGGGTTTTTTTTTGTTTGTACATTGTTCAAAGTTGAGAGACCGGGTGGGTGTCACCCCAAAAAAGGTGACACCCGGTGCGGCCCGCCCCCGCCGCCCCCCCTTTGCTACGCCACTGGCCATGATCACGGGTAAACTGAAGTCTTTGCGAGTAGATTTATTGTTATTGGTAGCCGTAATTATCTACCCTCTTTCTCACTCTTTTATTACGAACACCCCTACCATCAGTTTCATTGTCACACTTAACTCCATCACGACACACCACACTAACGGTATCCGGACGAGCAACTGGTACCACACAATTTTTCCGATTCCTACACATTCTCACCACAGGATTCCAGACTAACAATTGAAAACCATCTTCTCTATTGAAATTATTGATTATTGTATTCCTGATTCTGATGGTAGGGGTGTTCGTGATAAAAGAGCGAGAAAGAGGGTAGATCGTTACGGCTACCAATAACAATAAATCTACTCGCAAAGACTTCAGTTTACCCGTGATCATGGCGCATGAAACTGTGCTGAAATATCGGGAATCAATAAAGCTCAAAAATAATGGTAAATATCCCGTTCCTAGTGATAATTATGTTAATAACCATGATAGTTTCAAAAGTTATGTATGAAGTTTCGTTTCCTTCCATACATTTACTTGCAGCGCCCCTAGCGAAAACGAGAAGAAAACTAAGGACGCTGTCAGTAAATGTATTGGATTGAAATGAAACTTCATATAGTTTCGTAAACTATCAAAACCCGTACTAAGCCCTCAGAGGTCGAGAGGAATATAGAATTTGGAATCAATGTGAATAAAAAAAAAAAATGTTCTATTTCCAGAATGGTCAGTATAACAAGCGATCACGTTGTCGATGCACAATACCGTTCGAGCTACCCGGAGTTCCCAGGGTTTAGGGTCCCGTACTCCAAACTGGAAGGAAAGCGCCCGAAAGATATTGATGCATGTTGTGTTTGCCCGCCGCCAAAAAACATGTAAGTATCTAAGCATATAATATTCCTAGGGTGGCTTCTTTCATCAAACAACCAATTAACAATATTGAGTGCGAATAGCCGTTTATTCCACGTTTACCAAAGGTGATGTCCAATAGTGGTTTTTTAATAATTATTAAATCTAACCGGGATTTTAATATATTTTTCACACCACCTGCTCGACAATGTCCAATTACAAATCATGCAACCTCAACGTAAAGTAAAGCATTGTCTCTCTAGGGATATAAAGTTATATGAAACTCCCTAGGGATTAAAGTGATTTGAATTTGGAACTTCAAATTCGTGGGGAGACTCGTGGAAAACTCTAAGTAAAAAAATGGCCATACGGCATTGTAAAGAGGTTTGTTCGAAATTCGAAGTGGCCACCATTAACAGAACTCAAAAAAAAAGAAAAAGGTGCGTTTACAAAGAATGTGAACAGCGTGTTTGGTGCTGTGATTTTCAGTAAATTTTATTGCAATATTCATGTTGATAAAAAATTACAAACGATAGTGATTCTACTCCAAAGTTTATCAAAACAGACGCTTTAGAGATTATTGATAATCTACTACCGCAAAAATCAAAACAAGCCCTGGCTTTTTACTGTCTGCAGAAAGTGTGAAAAGTAGAGTATGCTTCTCTGGAATAAAGCCTGTCTTCGTCTTGGGCAGCTTGAACCCCTCGCTTCACTCAGGACTCTATAATATAACTCCCTCGCTACACTCGGGAGTTAATTTTAGAGTCCCTCGTTACGCTCAGGGTTCAATATGCCGCCCGCGACATAAGACACTGCTTTATTCCCTTAGTGCATAATCTACGATTGGGTAGAGATCCCTAAACCTATTTTTTCTATGAAAACCATACATTTTTAGACCATTGCCTGGCAGAAGTCAAATGTAAGGTATCTTGGGCGGGATCTCTATCTATCTTATGCCAATGGGAAGTTCTCAGGGAAGCAATTAAAAAGAAAAAATAGTTCTTAAAACCCCGGTAGATGGCGGTGTATCGCCATGGTTGTCTTCTGAAGATTTTGCAAAAGTACCACAGAGAACAAATTCTCTTCGTAAAAAAAACTAGCACTGCTTTTCTTCCTCAAAGTTTCGCGTTGTGATTTCGGAGCTCATTTTTCAAGTCTAATATAGACCATGAACATATGACCCTAATATGACCCTGCTCATCTTAGTTCGGCTTCAACAATAACAATGACTCAACAACAACAACAAAAAATTATAACAATAACGTAACACTAACAAATACATCAGAATTTCAACAAACAAAACAAAACTTTACGCAGGTAGATACTTCATGAGCGAGTGAAGTGAAGTAGAGTGAAGTCAAGTCAAAGTCAGTGATATTGACTGTTGGTGGCTGAGCGACAAAATTTAGATAACCAAATCTGGACTGCGCCATCTATGAATGGATTTAGAACTATTTTCTTTCAGCTGTCAGAAAACTCCCCATGGTATAGCTTGCGCGACAGTAAACATGCGCAACTACGCAAACGTGGAGGGGACCACGTTTCCTTCAGCGCTAGACTTACGTGCCACTACTTAGGTACCTACACTACCTTTTTCTGCTTTTTCGAAAAGCGACGTCCGTCCGTTTTTATTTTATTTTAATTTCTAGTGTTTTTTTGAGTTATGTCGTGTAATTTTGGTGGCATTTCAACCGGTGTAGCTTATAAAGAGCACATGGTAGTGAATTTAAATAAAATAAGTGTATTGCGTGTCTTTTCGAAGGGTTGGAATTTTTCCAGGAACATTCTAGTAAACTGCCATCGATTTACTAGAACATGACTTGAAGACTTGACATTATTTGATAAATCTATCCTACTTGACATTGGCAAAATTGAGTAGGTTGTAGTACTTACATACTCAGACGCTATTAATAAAAACAAAATTTTAATCATTTCGTGACATTGTTACATTTATTACTGACATGTCAAATTGGTACTTACATAAAATACATGGGAATAAGAACCAGAGGCCCAATTCTCTAACTAAAAAAATAGTTAAAATAGAGTTCGATCATGTTTCGATCTTGTGTCGATGTATGTCAGAAATGGTATTCTCTTAACTTAAAATACAACACTGTAATGTGATTATATCGAAATGTGACCGAAACTTGAACGATTCAAAGGGTTTTCGATAATTTTAGCTTAAGTAGCTGGAGTCTCTCTTCACTCTTTCCAATTATATATATAACCATCCTACTCTAATGGTAGTCACTGTGAATTGAAAGTAGACTAAATTGCTATTTATGAGGGAGCAGAATACCAACTTTTTGTCAATTTACAATTCAGTGTCGATTTGGGTAACTATCAGTGTAGTTTTAAAATAATTTAGACAATTGGGCCTCTTGGCTTTTGCTAAATTTGGGGTATTATTTCAGTTCACCTAGTGATCCGACGGGCAAAACGTTCTTAGAAACAAAAGGCCCCGACACCGCAAATGAAGGTTTGTCGAAAAGAGACAACATGAAATTGGTGAGTAACATCAAATAGACGATGAAAGTTAAATTGATCGCGTGGAACAGGAGTTAAGGTGGATCGTCTCGCATGTGTCGCTAAATTTATTTATTTATATACCTATGGTATGGTACACAAAACAGAACACAACTGAAAAAAATATATATTATCAACTTTATCACCTTCTCTCTAGCCTCAAAGGTTTGCTGGAAGAAAACTCTTTTAAGGGTTAAGCTCGCCTTTGTACTTGACTTTCTTTATTACTTATTTGTATAATATTTTCTGTGTGTAATAAAGAATTATTAGAATTATATATTTGAAACTCGACGAAAACCGATTTTGCGAAAACTTGAAAAAGACCATAGACACATGTTTTAGATGTTAGAATCTCATAAAGATAATTAATTTAGTAAATGGTTTACATGGGGGTGATTTATGATGTGACAAACCTCTGTGGCGCGCCGGGCGAAGGTTCGCCTGCGACGCAGGAGGGTTCGATTCCCGCCTCGGAACAAATATTTGTACGATCTGCAGATATTTCAGTTCAAGGTGTCCTGGGTATTTTCTATGCATAATAAAAAATATCTATCTATGCAATGTATTGTATTAAGTATATCAGTTATCTAGTACCCATAACACAAGCTTTGCTTAGCTTGGGGCTAGATAATGCTGTGTGAAATGTCCAGCATTTATTTATTTATTATTTATTTTTACTTATATTATGGTACCTCTTGTCCTCTACCTCTGGACTTCCATTTGACACTATTTTTTGGGACATGCTGTATAACTGCCTTGTTTTTGTTTTCAGACCCTCCTGTATAAATGGATGAAACAAAATAATGTTTTTCTATATTCTGTATATCCTGAGGAAAAGAAAATGGAAAATTAAAAAAAACGAACGCTCATACTTTCCTATGTTACATACGTATGTAACGTCTTACGCTTCAGCGAGAACCGCTTTTAACTCAGAAAATTTTTAGGGTTACGTTCCATGTTTAACTAATTACTTACATAACATTACTAAGAACCACATCAAGACAGTCTATCCATGTCAGTAGTTTTAATATAATAATAAATTTATTTCAAGCTTAAATGGGAAATGTACTATAAATTATACCTAAACATAAAGCCCATAGAAATATATACCTTAAGACATACAACATATACATATTTATACCTAAAATCTTATTTGTTGATGACACGGTTTTTTTTAACGTTTTGGTTCTTTGTGAATGTTATGCCTTCGAAGTTTAGTAAATATACCTAGGTAAATATACCTAGGTAAATATACCTAGGTAAATATACCTAGGTAAATATACCTAGGTAAATATACCTAGGTAAATATACCTAGGTAAATATACCTAGGTAAATATACCTAGGTAAATAAGTGATTTTTGTGAATACAATTGTGTACAATTCTTGTGTTAATGGTAAGACGGACCATTTATGTAAGCCAAGCCGAGTTTATTGCCTGATTCTTCTAGGCTTGGTCGCGTTGGAACAGGGGTAATTTTAGTTTAAAAGACTATTCAAAATGATCCTTGTGATTTCAATTAATAAAATTCTTTTTGACTTTGACTTTACTAAAAACATAAATCATTTACATGATGATAAACAATTGTATTAAGAGTAGTTACTGATAAATCCTGTGGTTTTGATCCCTTGTAATAATAGATCCCTTGTACTGATAGATCCTGGCTTAGATCCCTTGTACTATTAGATCTCTTATGCTTATAATTTAGTTACTGATATGTGGTTTTGATTCCTTGTTCTAATAAATCCCTTATGCTTATAATTCAAAAAATATCATGAGTTCCTTGCGCGCACTGGGAGTTTCGTCTAGTGCATCGCATCGGAATTTTCTACTCTCCTGTCGGATTTGCTCACTTTGTCTTCTGGGGATTCATCTTTTCATCTATTTTATTTATATTGTTTCCACATGTGCATGGTTCCTCCTTTTTGTTTTGTCTTCCGTTGCCACTGTCACTGTCAGTTTTTATTTTTAATTATTTATGTACCCACGTTTTATCTCTCACACTCTTTTTTTATATTTTTATTATTTCAACATTTAATTTTTTTTTTTTTTTAGATTTTAAGTTATTAGTGTTTGTTTTTTTATTAATTTATAATCTGTGAAGTCGCTCTTTCTGGGCTCTGTCTGAAAACCAGCGCAGCTCCATATGTTTAAGGACATGGAGCTCTGTAGGTACTTGTTGTGTTGTCGAATAAATGTATTTCATTTAACTTTTTTTAACTTAGTTACTGATAGATCCTGTGGTTTAGATCCCTTATACTATTAGATCCCTTTTGCTTATAATTTAGTTAAAATAGGTGAAAAGATATTCACGTGTCCATATCGACGGTACTTCCTAAATAAGTAATTAACTTTAGTCACTTACATACCTAATTGTTGTTGTTGTTTAATCTAAATAAAGTTTCAATGATCTATTAAATAAAATGTTTTAATTTGAAATCCTGTGTTCTAGTAATATAATAATAATAAATGCTGGACATTTGACACAACATTATCTAGCCCCAAGCTAAGCAGAGCTTGTGTTATGGGTACCAGATAACTGATATACTTAATACAATACATTACATAGATATATATTTTTTATTATACATAGAAAAATACCTAGAACACCCTAAACAAATATCTGCAGATCGTACAAATATTTATTCCGAGGCGGGAATCGAACCCGCAACCTCCTGCGTCGCAGGCGAACCTTCACGTAGAGAATGGAGTCCATTGCCCAGAAGTAGAAGTAGGGAAGAGTGGAAGTAGGGAACGGAGTCCTTTGCCCAGAAGTGGGTTAGTTACGTCTAAATAATGCAAATAAGTGTAAATAGGTACCTGGTTGTAATGAGCTAAACAGAGCAAGGTCACGAGGAAGCTGTCACGTTACGAGTAGGTAGGTATACGTCGTGGGGACACATCATAGCTACATCCTTGAGTGAGATTTTGGTGGCTACAGAAATGCGTAGAGTTGAAACATAGCATAATATTTTTTTTAAGAACCCCGACTATTCTCATTGAATTTAATTTAAAAAAAACTTGCCAAGTCCAGGCCACGTATTCCCAGGTTAATCACGTCTACGAGATGACGTTACATCTCGTATGACTCCTATACAAGATTATGGTTTTTATGCAAGATATGACGTCATCACGTGCACGAGATTTTTCTGAAACTATTGACCATTTGGATAAACTCAAAGTCGCGCAGCGGGCTTTGGATGGAGCTATGCTAGGGGTATAACTACATGATAGAATCAGAAATGAGGAAATCCGTAGAAGAACTAAGATCACCGACAGCTCTCAGAATTAGCAAGTTGAAGTGGTAAGGACAGGTCATAATATAGCTCTCAAAACTAACAACCGCGATGGGGGATTAAGGTTCTCGAGTGGCGACCACAAATTGGACGACGCGGTAGAAAAAGGCCAACCACACGATGTACTAAAGGCATTATAAATCAGAAGAAGTCGGTGAATGGAGGCGGCTCAAGACCGATCGTTGTGGCATTCTAAGGGAGAGGCCTATGTCTAGCAGTGGACTACTATAGGCTGATGATAACGATGGTGATGATGATTTTGAAAATGGATACTGTTTTTTAACCAACTTCCCAAAAAAGGAGGAGGTTATCAATTCGGTTGCATTTTTTTTTTTTTTTCTGTTTGTTACCTCATATCTCCCGTGTTTATGAAACGATTCTCGAGTTTCGAAAATCCTTTTTTTATTTGAATAGATATACTTCCAGATTGGTCCCATTTTTTTTAGAATCCAGTTCCGATGATGGGATCCATGAGGAATTGAGGGAACTCCTCAAATATTGTAGGCATACATATGGCGATTTTGATATTTTCAGCAACAAACTAAGCATTTGCATTCAAAAAGTATCATAATCCTTTCACCACTATGGTTCCTTCATCATTTTTTTTCATCCAAATATTTAGTCGAATACAATGGCGGAAGTCGGTTTTTTACAACGATCTTTAATACTTAAAGATCGTTGGTTTTTTAAATGAAAAGTTGTATCATTTAGAGTCACTCCAAAGTAATTAGTCGCAACGCCTCAACACCATTCTCTGTTCCAAATCCATCGACACCTTGAAGCTGTCAACTTGAAAGCTCCTCTTTATGTCTCTAATGAGAGTCATTTTTCAACCCCTTACAGAATAGATAATAGTACTTTGTACTGAGTATAAAAGATACTCATTGTGATGGAGATGTATCACTTGTAAGATATCTCGTCTTGTGTTGTGTTGTGTTCATTTGGATTTGAATAACATGAAGGTATAGTGTGATCTTCTTACAAAAACATTTCAGCTAAATAGTATCCAAATTAAAAGATTAAATAAAACAAAATTTTGACTTGAAATTGTTTATTAATAAGTACTTAGGTACACAATCATAAGTAAAGGATATATTCATATTTTGTGATCCCTTCAATATTTATAGCAATAAATATTTAGGGACTCCATTTAAGTTTTGTGATTCTCCCTATGGGAACCCTCCTTCTTTCTAAGCATTGATTTGTTTAGTCTCTCTGCATTGATATTGATACGCTAGTAATATATATATCTGTCTCTCTGCTAAAGTGACTGACCCGTTACCATCGCCATCATCATCAACCTGTAGACAAAACCTACAACGAGGCCTCCCCCATATAAAGCAATGGAGGATTTGCCATAATTACTACGCTTAGCAAGCGAATTGCTGATCGCAGTATCCGTGTTGAGTATTCACAGGTGATGGATGGGTATATTCTAAGGCCGGACACATTCCACGGCATCAAAGCCAGTCCAAACTTCTTTAAACAACGGAAAAGGATTTTGTGTTGATGGCAACACTATTCTAAGTATCACCAAGGGTGTTCCCTCCCTTCGTCATGCCTGTTTTTGCCTTTGGCTTATGTTGATGCAGTTTGCTAACATGCTCCTCTGTATCTTTGTCTTGAAGACACGACATAGTCTACGGTCCGTGCCCCTGTCTTCATGAGCTGGTGTATCACCGGATGGGATCATGGGATCACAGTATCCCATGATGATGTACGTTACTATCATCCGTAGCTCTTCGCATTTTATTTCTAACAATGTGTTATGTTATCTTTCTGTTTTACACTGGAAACTTTCATTGTGGTTTACTAGTTTCAGTTTCCATAAATTTATGTTAGTTGTTTTCGAAATGTAGTTTCAGCGTGTTTTTGATATTCACCGTCATAATAGTGAAAGTTGGGCTTTGAGTTTAACTCCTTTCTTTGCTAAGGAGCAAGATCTGCTTATAACACACCCACGCCCTACAGCCACATACATAGTCTTGATCCTGTTTTGTGGGTATCAGTAACTACGAGTCCATGGTACCACAATACAGAACGGAAAAAATATCAGCAGATCATGCAAACATTTGTTTTTTTATCGATCTTCTGTCTACACGCCCGACCCACGAAGTTCGTCACATGCTTTATTTATGATTGCTTTTTAAAAACGATGTCAATTTTTACGTATAACTTCATATTTTTTTTCTTTATTTTAGTCCATCGCTGCTGTAGCACTTATCGTGGCTTTCGTGGTAGCTGAACCACCTCCATCTAACAGGTAAATATTTCTTGATTCTACCAATCTAACAGCATAACTATGCCTCAGGCAGGACAAGGAAGGAAACAGTGACACAGGAGAAAAGAAGACTTGCCTAGTTTTGTTTGCTTCCAAGTCTTATATACCTATAAGTAACTATTATAATATATCAGCGTCTGGCTGAGATAACTATACTAATGCTTGGCATTGTCCGTCACTCTCTAGCATTCGTTTTTTATCATTTACATGACAGTGACAGGGACAGTTCTAAAGATGAATACGTGCTAAGTTACGTCTATTTATCTCTTGTAGATTACATCATCGCTTCGATACACCAGCTAGCCACCATTTTACCCTTTAAGCAACTAGTACGAAGTCAGCCTATGTGAAAGTTTGGATGTGTGTTTGACTCACAATCACCGCACGCCGTGATCATTAACCCTTTGGCTCGCGCCTAAAACCCCCGAGATTAAGCATGCTCTATTCTTAGATGAAATTTGGTACCAAATTATAAAGACAGATTGATTTATTATCGAAGCCGTGGGTAGACATTTATCATTATCACCAGCCTTTATACATCCACTGCTAGACGAAACCTCTTCCATATAGAATGTAATGCGTGATTTCTCAAAAAAGAATTACCTACATGGAGAAAACCTCCAGTTGGCATCTATGTCTACGCCTTAAAAGTCTTTGAAAACAAAACAAATCTTCCTTTTTCAGCTACCTTCCACCACCACCATCCAGTCGCGGTGCTAATGCTGGCTATCCTCAGTCTAACCAGGGCAATAGCCTCCCTCAAGTGGTTGCAGCGAGGAGCCTCGAACAAGGATTCGGAAGAGACAATGGAGGGCATGGTGCTGCTGCTAATGGATTTGCTAGGTAATAACTTGAATGATAAAAAACACGTGCTCGATTCAGCGTCCATAGGTACATATATAAACATAAACACACGCCTTTTCCCCGAAGGGATAGACAGATCCTCAAAGGGCCTCTTTTCACCGCAGGAATATAGAAAGAAAGAAAGAAAACCAGTTTATTTATGGCCTAACAAAAAACACAACTACAAAAATAACAACAGAACAGAAAAACTAAAAAAATTACTCGTAATAAAATAACAATGGCAAAATTTATGTGTCTGTTGCAAGCCACAAAAGGTTCTCCAACTCAGCGTTTGCTAAGCCGCGTATGTAACCCAGCGCTGGTCTTCCATTGGGGCCCAGAGTGAACCACGCGTCCGCGTGGCCTGATGTCGCCCTGCCCCTCGACTGCTAAAATGGAAATTTGCAATATCTGTACTTACCTATTTACTTGTTTGTATTAGATTATTATTTATAAGTATAACAAGCGTAGCGTGTGCTGTCTTGCATATTTTTGCTGATGTTTATTTACTATTGACTACCTTCCTAAGGTTTTTAAGTTCTCATTTACTATGTATCAGCATCTACTTGCTCCGAGGCACCACACAGGCGCTTCTCACCTAGTGGTAAGACGGACCATTTATGTAAGCCAAGCCGAGTTTGTTGCCTGATTCTTCTAGGCGTGGTCACATTGGAACAGGAGTAATTTAATTTTATATAAGACGATTCAAAATGATCCTTGTGATTTAAATGAATAAAGTTCTTTTTGACTTTGACTTTGACACGGAAATTGCGTCACTATTATGGAAGCAGTATCAACTACATTCTTTGCCTATACATTGTTTTCATCACAAATAAAATAACAATTATCACCAATAATTAACCAAATATAACTCGGCGACGTGACAAGTGGTGAGCTCATCGCCGCCATTGCTTTCCACGATCCACACTCCTAAATAAGCCAGTAGAAAGGACAAATCTTATACCAACATTACCCAACAAATCCCGGGTTATAATAGTCACCCATTTCGTTTGCTTTCAATTTTTAAACTCTTATTGGATGGCTCTGAAGATTTCTAAATAATTTACGAATTGGAACCCTTAGGGCGCAAGTCTCGCTTTCACTTGTCCGTTTTTATTATTTACTGGCTCTCTGCAAGAACTCAACTTATAATCTTCTGAAACCTCTTCAACCTATCAAACCAACCTAGTTCTCAAATTCTTTTTTCATCAGGAACAGCCTCCAAAATGGTGCCCACGGTGCTTTCGGAGCTCAAGGACCTCACCAAGGCCCTAATGCCCGCGGTGCCCAGCCCAGGTTCAACAGCCAGCAGGGATACGAACAGAAGGGACAAGGATATGACCAGAACGCTGCTGCTCTTGCTAGAAACGCTTTGGAAGAAGCTAACGCTGTGAGTTATTCTTTTAGGTCACCAGAAGGTTACCATGAGCTCTTATAGCTATTCAGTACAAAATATTGGTTCGTCGGTGACATTCCCCATCGTTGAATAACTTTAATCACAGATGTATGTAGATCTTCTGCGTGTGTGCCTTTAAATATAGTTGCGGACATCACGGAACCAATATTTTGTACTGAATAGTTTTTGAACTGAATGGACATAAGAGCTCATGGTAACCTAGCAGGTTTTGCAGGTTTGAAGTATGTATCTGTCTCAAATGTCTGAGTATTAAGTTTTACTGGTATTGGTTTCCAATTAGTTAGATACCTACCCCCTTGGTTTAAACTACAGGATATGGGCGAATTGATCGTTACCGAATGGGTGTGGTTCACCATTGTTCATTGAGTCAGTGATAATTATTTGAGAATAAAGCAGTGTCAATTTGATTTAATATGTGCTATACTGCCTCCGGACCAGATGTACCATTGAGTAGTAGGTACCTACCATTGATGGAACAATTGGCACCGATTTGTCCCACTGCACGACTCAAAATCCAACGCTTACTTGTAGGTGCTACCTAAGTAAAAATGCTTGTAATTTAATCGGGAAAAAATCCTGTCTACACTTTCATATTTATAAGTATCTCTGATCAAAAAATTATACTTACAATTTGAGAATCAAAAGCGTCATATGAGCTACCGACGCTTTAAATTCTGGAACACTATCTCTAGATTCTCTCATTTCTTTAGTTTTTGGGTACTTATACTTATGTTTTGTGGACAGGAACCAGCCAGCTACAACTTTGGGTACATGGTGAATGACTATCAGGAAGGCACGGACTTCGGACACCATGAAGAGAGACAGGAGGAGAGTGCTCATGGAGAGTACCATGTTGTACTACCTGACGGGAGGAAACAGGTCTGTGTTCAGTCTTTCGTGTGTCTATGTCTATGTCTGGTGGTGTTTGAACTATGACCTAATCGAATCATCATGGAATCATGTTATAATCTAAGAAAGCATCTTGCGTTTGAACAAGGACTTTCATGCGTAATGAGTATATAGTGTTACTTACTACACTCGAGAGCAATGAATCCGGGTCACTTAAAGAATCCTAAAAATCTCGGAAACTAAAAATGCTAGGTTAATGCAATAAATTGTATTTAATAGACAATGTAATACTCCTTAAATGAAGGTATTAAAACTTCTTAGTTATTGTAAAGTTATATCATAAAAAAATCAAATTTGAAAAAGGGCCACTTTCGAAGATGGAACTACGAAATTACAGCATTTGGTTTTGCTTTTGTTTGTAATCTGTCATTTATCATTGTTTGATTTCTGTTTTTTTGTTGTTTTTTTTCTGCGTAAACGCAGTAATGGAAGCACGAGGAGGCAATACGAAGTATTCAAATTCAAGAAAATCGTAATAAAGTTCAAAAATTTCATGTTTCCTATTTTTGTTTTAAGGAGAGATCAGCAGTTTTTTTCTTTATGTAATTTTGTGTTAATAAAATGTATGGTGACTCATATTTTTTTACCTTCATTTAAGGAGTATTACATTGTCTATTAAATACAATTTATTGCATTAATCTATCATTTTTAGTTTCCGAGATTTTTAACATTCTTTAAGTGACCCGGATTCATTGCTCTCGAGTGTAGTTGTTTTGCGAACAGTAGACCTCGCGAGCACAAACTTTTTTGTATTTTTTTTTTAAAACATTGATATTCGCATCTGTAGCGCAATGTAGCTTAGCATTACCTATAAGTATAACTTAATTACTTAGGTATTTACTAACTTTAACTTACTTTTTTGCAGACTGTAAGCTATGAAGCTGACGAGGGAGGTTTCAAGCCTCAAGTCTCCTACGAAGACTCTGAAGACCTCGCTCGTTCCGGATACGATTCCAATGCTAACAATTTCCGTTCTAACAACGGTTACCAAGGCAACGATCAAAATGGCGGCCGTAATCAAAATGGCGGACACGCCAACGCACGTGCTGGTGGCTACAACTGACTAACCAGTGTTATTCACTTGGTTTTAGGTCTCGTTTTCTTTGTATGATACGTTTTAGATTAAGTTGCATAGTAAAATACAAAAATAATTGTTTGTGAAATTGATTTATGTATTGTTTAACTAATAAATTATATTTTCAATAATTTATGTTGTTTTTTTGAAACGTTAGGTAGGTACCTACTTATAGAAGATGCTGATACTCTTGCAAAATTCAATCACCAAATGAAAATATCTGACTCCCCCAACTGTGCGACATGCGGAGTTACAGAAGACGTTCATCATCTTCTGGTGGAATGTGTACGAAGCCAGTTTTTGAGAACACACATGTGCAGCCAATATGGTCTTAACTTATTGGATGTTGGCGCGTTTCAATGTATCTTATCCGCCCCTTTATGTGAGGCGGCTAAGGCACTTTTTAGTATAGTGTATAATATTATTTGTAGTTAAGTTTTTATTGCAAGATGTAACAGGGCTGACATAGTCGCAAAGCGACTCAAAGTACTTATAAAAATTTAAGAATAAAAAAAAAAGATGCTGATAGACATACACAAGCAAATTTTAATTCGGTATATTTTAGTTAAACCTATAAAAGCGCGTTGAAGTCTTTGATAATAAGAAAACAAACTGATGAATAATTTAGGAATAACCGAAAAATTAGCCATGAAGTGCAAGTCCGACTCGCGTCCTACTGAGGAGTCTGTTATTAAGCAATCTTCAAATATTTTTGCAGCTCCCACATAAATATTCATATTGAATTTCTAAAATCTCAAAGTCGTTTTGCCCTATGAAATTTTTCCATGTCCATATTTCTCCTAAGTCATCTCAGTCTTTCCTAAGAAAATTCTCTGTCTTTTTGAGGTTGGTGAGTGCGCAAGCTTGTTAAAAAAATACTATTATCCCTATACTTATCTTATTTCTATATTAGGTGTTAGAAGCCTCTGACACGAGATGGAAGGACAGCGTTACCAGAAACATAGTTCTGTTTTGACCCTCGGCCTTATTACAGAACATGGACTAAATCTGAATTTAGTCCAGGCGTACTAGTCTAGGATTAAATATCAACAATAGGCATATGCGACTTTAAATACGAAAGCAGATGGTTTGTTTTCCGAAATCAATTCTCGCGCTACTTCGCAAACCAAAGTATCAAACTGACGGATTGTGTCACATCACAATTGAGATGTCCAAATTTTTACCTCTAACAAGCAATCAACTGTCAATTTATAGACCATTGCTAAACTAGGGGGCTGCCTGGTTTTAGATAAACCAGAGATAGTCCAAGCTTATGTCATTTTTGGCATATCTAGCTCGAAAGTTGCTTCTGGAAAACATACCATCTGCTTTTGTATTACAGTCGTATATACTCCAGGTCGATATTTAAGCCTAGACTAGGTAGTCTTGGTTAAAACCCAGACTAAGGGCATTATTTATAACACCCTTTAGGTCTCATTACCTACGAAAGATGGTTCAACCTGAATTTAGACATGGCTTACCAGTCTAGGCTTTAATATCGACCTTTGGTGGGTATATACATAATTAGGAACCATTGCTTTCCGGATAAATTCTCGCGCTACTATAAGTAGGTACCTATATAATCAGACAAATTTTAAACGTGTCAAACTGACGGATCTTGGATGTAATATTCTGCCGCTTCCTTGTATGTACTTACATAAGGGAGGATTTATTTCAAACAACGTAGTGATGTTATTTTTTTTTACTCGACAAAAAAGAGCTAAGTTTATGAAGCTACATCAACCTATATGCCATTAAGATATTTATAAGAGAAATGTTTTTAATATATCTATAAAAATATATAATAAGTTACCTGAAGAACTGAAAGCATTAAATGGAAATATATTTAAGAAGATGCTAATTCATTGGCTATTAGATAACTGTTTTTATAGTCTAAGAGAATTTTTTGAAACCTGAATTTTTAATTAATTTTTCATTTATATATTTGTACGCTATTGTTTGCCTGCTTGCAGGCTGAATGCATTTACTAACATAGATTTAAGAACTAAACGTGTAAAATTATGTGTGTATTCTACAAATAAACGATTGAATCTTGAATCTTGAAAGTATCACATAACCAATACACAATCGAGAAGTCCAAATTCTAACCTCCAACAAGCAATCGACTGTAAATTTATATTTAATTACCATTGCATAAACTGGGGGTTTGAGTTAAACCAGAGATAGTGCGAGGTTTTGTAATTTTTGACATAACTTCAAACTATCTTAAACCTCGTGAGTTGATTTTGGAAAATAAACCATTTGCTTTTGTAATAACATCGTATACTTAATTATACCAAGGGTCGTAAACCTGTTTAAACCTATTTCGTAATTATACCCTGATTTTTAATTTCTGTCAATTTTTGTAAGCAAACAAATGTCAAGATATGCCACTGTGAGTATAAGTGTCATGATTGTGTAGCATACGTGTAAATTCTCATATGCCACACATACATGACACAGTGGCATAATATCTTGACATTTGTTTGCTTACAAAAATTGTCTGAAATTAAAAATCAGGGTATGGACTGATACCCTAACATGGAATGTGGAACCCAAACCAAACAAATGAAATGACACCATGGCACAGAATGTTTTTTTAAAAATTACACAGAAACTTTTTTTAGAGCCTGATGAAAACATGATTTTTGCATTGTCAACTTTTTAAAGATTTTTTCCCAGGACTCTGTCACGACCGTTTAAATTCAATAAACTCTCAAAACTGCTTACCTACATCATTGAGCATGAAACGAGCAAATATTTGAGGCAGTTTCTTACATGCCCTGTGGCCTTGCGAATAAAATTCTTAATTGATTTATTGGTGTTTGTTTATTGGTAAATCGATTTCTGCTAATTAGCAAGTAGCCTAGTGGTGCATGTAACGTCTCTTAATCTAAGTACAAGGTTGTAGGTTTAATTAATGTACTATTACGTAACATAGAATAGCGAAAAGGGCCTCAACTGACCTCAGGGAGTATTGATTTATCACTGATGTAATTACTTGGTGGATCTTCTTTATCAGCCGGTAGACTACATCATTTTGTTAGTAGTAGAACTTCTTGTGACATAGTTTGTCCGGGGAAGTACTACCACCGTACCTATTTTTGCCGCCAAGCAGTAGTGCTCGCATTGCTGTTTCGGTTTGAAGGGCACGGGTGCCGGTGAAATTACAGGCACATGAGACTTTTCATCTTTATATCTCAGGATCGGGCGAGTGATGCCTCTGGTGTTGCAGGCGTCCATAGGTTACGGTAACTACTTTCCATCAGGTGGGCCGTATGCTTGTTTGCCAAGTACCTACTGAGTAAAAAAAAAACGACTGCTGGATGAGGCCTTCCCAATAGCGTGCAATGATGGGGGGATTTGCCGTAATCACCACGCTTAATTGGCAGGCGGATTGGTGATCGCGTACTCAGGTTGATGCTGCTGCCTATCTCCTGGCGTACTTGCTCATGTCACTTGGTATATAGATAATGATTGTTATATTAGGCAACTTGCATACCTACCCCCCGAAGATCCAATCGTACAGTTTCATCCGAATAAGTTCAGGCGTTATGGCATGATAGGATCCACCTTGGGGGGTGAATTTTGAAAAGACTTCTACTACGAGAACGAGAGGCCATTGCAGTCCACCAAAAGCCTCTAAGAGAACACGGGAAGCCTCAGGATCTGCGCAATGTTCCCAGACACCCAGGAGTGGACTACCCGATCTACCACGCGGTTCCACAGACCAGGTTCTCATGTGACCATGTCCCTGTTCGTCCTGGAATGTACGCTAATGTCGAGACTGGATGGAAGGTAATAAATCACATTGATAGGTCAAGTTTCAATTGAACGATGCACGAGGAGTGATGAGTAGCCGTTTGACGTCCTTCAATAAACTGGGTAGATGGATGAGGCTCTTCCTCTCCAAGAGTTCTCGTGAAAAGCACAAAATTAAGAGGGGCTTCATTTTCTCAGTGCACCCCTAGACCAAACAAGGAATGTAGGCTTCCAATTTCTGGTCTCTACATAGAACAGTTTTAGGCTGTGCGTTGTTTGTCAGTGAAGTGATTCAGTTAGTCCAGTCACACAATGATTTTATGTATATTGATGATGATGATGTGCCGTGGTGTGTCCAGCCCCCTCAGTCTCCTCCCGTGGATGTTGTATAAGCCGACTAAGGTATTACACCAGGGGATGGGAAGCAGCATCCACCTGAGTACACAACATGAATACTGCGATTACCAATCCGCCTGCCAAGCGTGGTAATTATGGCAATTCCCCCCATTGAATTTATGGGGCCTCGTCCAGCAGTCTAAAGGCTGGTGGTGATGATGATGATGATGATTATACTCTACAGGATAAAGCTGCGTGGTCTGATGTCGCTCTGCCCCTCGACGGCTAAAATGTTTTGCAATATCTGTAGGCTACCTATTTACATGGTTTTATTTTATTGTTATTTACAAGTACCTAGGCGTATCGTGTGCTGTCTTAGAAACTTTGATGATTCTCCTTACTTTTGAGTACTTATCTAAAGTTTGTAAGATCTCATTTTTTCTTCCTGCTCCGAGGCACCACACAGGCGCTTCCCACCTAGTAGTAAGAAGGATTATCAAATTAAGTCAAGCCGTGTTTGTTTCCCTGATTCTTATAAGCTTGATGGCGTTAGAACAGGAGTAGTTTTAGTTTAAAAGACGATTTAAAATGATCCTTTATAATTTCACAAAGTAAAATACATTTTAATTTAATTTGATTTGAAATTCTGTTGATCTTGAAGAAGCCAAATCAAATCAAAATGTTTTATCGCGTTCATGTTGTACAAATTAAGATCTTATGGTTAAGTTACAGCTTCAACATGAGCCCGGGTTGGGCACTGCAATATGGAACATTTATTCCAGGTGGTAACAATTATTTGCTACAATTTTATACTTAAAAATGTTTAGAATACTACCTACTGTACAGAGTACTACAGTCTTAAATTAAGATAATATAAATAGGTGCCTAATTCCATACAGTAAGAAGTTATTTTTCAAAAAATTCCTCCAAGTTATAAAAATATTTTTGAATTTTAATAACTTTTCCCCCTCCCCTCAATTCCAATTCCTCATGGATTCCATCATCAGAACTGGATTCTGAAAAAAATGGGACCAATCTGGATGTATATCTATTCAAATAAAAAAATAATTTTCCAAATCGGTTCATAAACGCCGGAGATAAGCGGTAACAAACATTTAAAAAAAAAAAAAAAAAAAAAAACAACCGAATTGAGCACCTCTTCCTTTTTTGGGGAGTCGGTTAAAAAGCTGGATTCATTCTTAATGTCTTGGGGAATAGTATTATAAATTTTTATCGACATAGCATGTGTTCCGGAATGAAAAATCTGAAGCATAGAAAAGGGGAGGGCTAATTTTCTATGGGGGCGAAGATTTTGAGGGCGAGAATATTCTTGGAAAAAATCCATGTTTTTTTCTGACAAATATACTTATTTCTAGAATATATATACCAATGAGCGTTAGGATGTTTTCGTTAATAAAATAGGGTTTGCAACTTTCCATTGAATTCAGGTTGTGTATAATTCTAAGGCATCTTTTATGGAGACTAAAAAGTTCCAATCCCACTGCCCAGGTCCAGTAGTGGGAATTTACATGATAATGTTGATTTCTAGACTCCTAACACGAGACCTTGACAATGCTATCGTTTATCTTCAAGAGCAATTACGAAACTCGATCGAATCTAACCTTCGTCAATATTTGACCAAAACCATCAAAGTTCTATTTGTTTTGCAAATTTTACCGGCTAATATTTTGATATATAAACTGGTGGAATCCAAAAGACATCATTCAGTTCTGCTGTTCTATAGATCTCAACAATATGAAGGTAATTTCAAAAATAGTGTATTTTCTCGCAAAAAAAAGTGAAGACTCCTAAAAGTGACAGTTTTGGACAGTTGAAGATAGCTTTGAAATTGTTTTTTTTTCTATAGTTGGCACCACATAAATGCTATAACTTTCTTCAGGAAACTATCAAAAAAATATGTATCTGCTCTAGAACTGGCCAACTACTAAGTACCTACAGTTAATTCAAAAATATTCGATGCAAAAGTGATGTGATTATACCAAAACCAGTGTTCTAAGTCTTGTACTAACGACCCATAATTTTACAATTTTTTTTTGATGTTAAATATAATACACAACAATACAATACAATATTGTTTGTTGTTACATTGCAAGTTATTGCAATGTATATTGTGTTTGGTCCGGGTGGAACCTTGCAAATTAATTTTAAATCAGTTATCTTTAACCGATTGAGCTGAAATTTTTCATACCTGTCAAGTTAAGATGACAATACAATATTATGGTAACGGTGAGCTGATCTGATAATGGAAACGGAAGGTGGACAACGGAACTCCTCGATGATTAGTAGTAGCCTGGCAGTGTTTGGGTTCATTTTGATTAGATTCCGATAACGAATTTAACAAAAGCTTGTTCTGAGAAATAAATTTTTCAACAATATACTTATTTTTAACTATGTTGCTGAAAAAAAACATGTTCTTTTTATTTAAGGCAAAATATTGCCAGAAGCTTTAAAAACATGTTGTTTAAAGGTTATCGTAGCTGTCTTCCTCGCCATCGGCTCAGTGTCTGCCATTGGCTCAGGACCCTACCTACCAAGTGGATGGAGGCCTCAGGGACCAGCATTCTTCCTGCCTTCTGAAGTTCAGGTACCTATATTAGAAGCTAGTTTTCTAAGTTATACATACCTAATATGACAGTCGTATTAGATATGTATTATAGTCGTGACTACGGTTAAGGGCGTTGCGGCTGCGCAGCGATGACGCAGCGACGACGGAGCGACAACGGAGCTCCATAGATTTACATACAAATCTGAATGACATGCGACACGGGCGTCGACGCACCGGCAATGCCCGTGTGGTCGTGTGGCTGCCAAAATGATCCCCATTGTTGTATTCCCCGCTACTGTAACTGGGGGGCCGTTCGGATCGACCACTGGAGGGCAATGGAAAAAAGTATCCCTCACATAACACCGGTTTCTTTGCCATTTGAACACGCACGTGGTAGAAAGAGCTCATTGTGGTTATTCCCAGAAGATGCACAAGAGCCTTAAAATTATGAATGTCAGTCTTCGTCAAGACGTCACTTACTATTAATAAGGAGCAGAGACAGACATTCCTAGGTTTCGTTGACTGAAGATGGTGTCACGGAACACTGTGATCTCAACCACCATCTGCTGAAGACAGGGGCTACGGACAGTGGGCTATGACGCGGCTGTCTTCAGGACGAGGAGACAGTGGAGCATGTGATATTATTCTGCACGGCCACAAAAGAAGCCAGGAAAAAACCAGACTCCAGGAGCTGATAGAGTCCTGTTTAACTTCATCCATTACTCATTCAGTGACACTGAAACAGTGCTGCCATCAACCCAGAGTCCTTCTCCGTTGATCTTATCTCCCCCATTTTGAATTAGATGGTTTTCAAAATCTACGTTACCCTTTCAGAAGCCAGCAGACAATCCCATCAAAGATACCATACTTTTTGAAACTGAGGCGTCAGGTTCGGAAGGTCTCCGTGAGTACGGACCACCCAAGGTCCAGGAGTCGCTGAACGCCGTCCAAGCCCTGCCCGATGTGGTGACTGACCAGACCTTCTATGTGGTGGACAATGCTGTAGGTGAACAGCTGGTAGCAGAAGGTAAGTTGAAAGTTGTTGACCCATTTAGGTACTGCTAAGTTTTTTTACTATTTATATCTGATCTACTTCAGTTAAACACTTAACAGTTATTTCAAAAAAATTACAACTGTAGGTACACCACGCACTTTACTATTCTCCTGATGACGCTGACGTTTCATTGAGCACCGACCACGACCACGTGGTGCTCATGAGGAAGGACCTCAAGATGGTCAACAAAACGTCAGCAGGAGAATAAGTACATGGGTATAGTCGTAATTTTTCTAAAATGATACCGAGCCACGATAATTTCAATTCGATTACTTCACATAAATGGTCCTGATCCCACACTAGGATTCCCTTTGTCGTGGGTATCTGGAACTACGAGTACAATGGTACCATAACACACAGACCCGGTACAAATCAGATTATTGTAAACATTTGTCTCACAGCGGGAATCGAAACCGCTCTTGCTTCTCAGCCGCCTACTCGCCAATCGTGCCACGAAGATTACCTCACTAGTTCCTTAAAAAACATACCTTACGAAGTTAATTTTTAATATTTTTATTACAGTCATTGTTGAACTGTTTTCAGTGAGATTATTTATGCATTGTTTTTATTATTTAAAGATATTCAGAGCTTACAAGTCTTTATTAAAAGATTTTCAGTGACGTATAAAGTATTTTTTCTTTTTAGTAAACGTGGAACAGAAAACCGACGTCATCCAAGACGCAACCACTGAATCTCAGGTCACAGAGGTAGTCGAAAGCAGGACCCAGGACTTTGAGCTTGAGACTGAAGTCAGCACAGCTTCTTACGAAGCTGTCACTGACAAAGTTGAAGTTGAAGCTGAAGTTGTGACAGACAACGCTGAAATTGTTAAACTTGAGTCTGAAGTCAAAGAGGTACTTATGAAAGACTACCATTTAAATATAGATAACCTAATTCAGCAAGTTGAAGTGGCAATGGGCCGGTCATATAGCTCACAGAGCTGACAACCATTGGGGGATAAAGGTACTCGAGAGGCGACCACAAACAGGATGACGCACTAGAGGAAGGCTCGATGGACTAAAGACTAAAGGTCGCAAGAAGTCGTTGGATGGAGGCGGCTTAAGACCGTTCGTCATGGCATTCTATGAAGGAGGGTTATGTCCAGCAGTGGACATCTACAGGTTGATGATGACCTATCTACTTAAAGTCCTAACTACTGCACGCACGTCTGTACTCCCAGATGCATTATGGATATTTGCTTTTTGAATAAGTAGTTTTTTTATTTTTTATACTACTTGGTAAGCAAACAAGCATACGGCCCACCTGATGGAAAGCAGTTACCATAGCCTATGGACGCCTGCAACACCAGAGGCATCACACGCGTGCTGCCGACCCTGAGACATAAAGATGAAAAGTCTCATGTGCCTGTAATTTCACCGGCACCCACCGACGGTACCCTTCAAACCGAAACACAGTAATGCCAGTCTGCTTGGCGGCAGAAATAGGTGTACGGTGGTAGTACTTCCCCGGACGAACTCTTTCACAAGAAGTTCTACTACTAAAAAAAGACCAACTAAACTAACTAACTAGTACTAGTACTAGTAACTAGTAGTTGTACCGACAACAGCAAAACTAATAACTTTAATCTTAACTACCCAACTAAGCTAGGTTTTTCTAATTACCATTCCGTATGACAACCTTTAAAATCAAGTCTTAGAAAGTTCTTTAATTTTTTGAGGTTCTGCTAGACTAAATCAGACATGACAATGATACCAAACGGAAGCGTCCCCAAGACGCTAGCTGCATTGGCACGCTGAATGACAATACTAATGCGTTGAGCCAGATAAGAGCTAGCACTCGGGTCACATTTATCTATTTCGAAGAAATACTTCACCCTTGAAATTCATTACAGTCAGTGAAACTACTGGGATGTAAATGTTTAACTAGTTCCACTGGTTCGTATGAAGTCAATTACATGGTGTTCTAATTACAGGTAGAAGCGACTGTAGCGGCTACAGAAGAGAAACTTGAGAATGTTATCGTTCAAGAAGAGAAACTTGAGAATGTTATCGTCCAAGAAGCTAAGCTTGAGAATGTTATCGTCCAAGAAGAGAAACTTGAGAATGTTATCGTCCAAGAAGAGAAACTTGAGAATATTATCGTCCAAGAAGAGAAACTTGAGAGCATCGTAGAAGAGAAGCTTGAGAAAATCGTTGTTCAAGAGGAAGAGATTGAGAAAGTGGCAGTGGAAACAGTTGAAGGAGTTAAAAACATCGCTGAGACTCTTGTCAATCTTGAAAATGAGATCAAAACAGAACAGGTAACAAATAGCATCCAAATTCCAAAAATTACCGAACAGGCGGGAATCAAACCCGCAAACCTTGCAAATCGGGAATGCTCTCCAACGGCACTGTCCAAGCCTAGATCAAAATATTGCCTAAAAACTTGAACTTTTCAACAGATTTTTAGCGTTTTAGTGAAATTCTATATTTTATTTTTATTCTGTAGGCGCAGCAAAGCGTCCAAGCCGTCAGTGAACTGAAGATAACACAAGAAGGTTCAGGGTAAGTAAACTAGCTCATCAGCATTCGTTTTTGGTGGTGAATTTGATACTTATTAGTCAGTATCAAAATTGAACTCGAGGTAGATTATTAGTTGAGTTACCTATAGGCCTGATTATTGATACCTACATGTTTTTTAGATCCGCCCAAGTCCCAGAGGGCTTCCTCGAATACGGACCCCCCGGCTTCAGGGAGTACGGACCCCCCAAGGGAGACGAGATCCAGAGGGTAACCTTAGAAAACAACGAGACCAGACGGCGTCGGTTCTCCCCTAAATTCAGGTAGTTTTTATAGATTCATAAGCAGGTGATTAAAAAAGACAACGATAAAATCTAAAATGAGGAGATCCGTAGAAAAACAAAGATCACCGGCATAGCTCTTAGGAATTAGCAATGAACTGGCAATAGACAGACCATATAGCAGAACCGACAACCGTTGGGGAATAAAATGTTCTCGAGTGGCAACCGCGAACCAGACGACGCCGACACGCATGGTAGGAAGACCCGTCTCGACGGAACGTCATTTGAAAGGTCAATCGCTGGATGGAAGTGGCTTAAGACCGTTCGTCGTGACATTCTATAGCCTATATCCAGCTGTAGACTTTTGCAGGCTGATTAAGATGAACTCTGCCCGAGATCCTGGACAACAATATGTGTTTAGTTGAATTAATATTTTTTTGTGGTAAAATTGCCTAGTATCATACAGCAACACTGTTTTGAATCCCACATTGACATTGAGTGTGTATAATTCATTTTTTAACTTTTTTTTCCAGATCTTCGAAGAACAAGAAGCAATAAAGAGGCGATAATAACCGATAACTTTTAAAATATGATCAAGCTAGTCTTATGGAAAAATACTTTAGGAAATAACTATTACTTAATATTTTAGGTCCCAGATCAACAATCCGTTAACGGGCTGTTACCTTTAACCATTGATCATTGATTAGATGACAGATAATGTAATCATCTGTCAAAGCCTTACCCCCTTATTCGTAATCATTTTTTAAACCTATTTTAGTTAAAATATGTTTTGTCTTGTTTTGACGGATGATATTTTACATCAGAGAGAAAACAAAAGCTATTTTAACTAAAATAGGTTTAAGAAATGATTATGAATATAAGGCCCTTAGTATTTTCACTGCCTTAGTTTTGAATGTTATTTCTATGTGATAAAAATGTATACTTACTTAACTTTTATGAATGTAATAAATATACGTTGCAAGATATGAAAAAAACTAATTATTTGCTATCCCATTACCATATAACCTAGGTGTTCTGCAGGGTGCAGATCCTATCACCGCACGGGTTCCTTCAACATCGGTTACTATTAAGTCCTAATCAGATTCACTCGAAGTATTGACTAAGTAGGACCTACTATAACCAACGCATAACGTGTAAATTCAAACATCTATTTTTATACAGAAAAATAGATGCTGGAATGTAGATACGTTAGTAAGTACTTAGTAGAACTTCTTGTGAAAGAGTTCGTCCGTGGAAGTAGCACCGTACCTATTTCTGCCGCCAAGCAGTAGTGCTCGCATTGCTGTGTTTCGGCTTGAAGGGTACGGGTGCCGGTGAAATTACAGGCACATGAGACTTTTCATCTTTACGTCTCAGGGTCGGCAGCGCGCGTGTGTTGCCTCTGGTGTTGCAGGCATCCATAGGCTACGGTAACCGCTTTCCATCAGGTGAGCCGTAAGCTAGCTTGCTTGCCAAGTAGTATAAAAAAATATATACAAAGTGAAGACCAAAAAATCAATGCTAGCAACATTCGAATAAACTTTATTTAACTCCTCAAGACATAAATTAATACCTATTATAATAGAATACTTATTTAAAAACATAACCCTCCTTCTGGGTAGAAGGGTAAAAGTGTGTCTATAATAACTTTTCATTTAAAAAACCGACTTCCGCCATTGTATTCAACTAAATAATTGGATGAAAAAAAAATTATGAAAGAACCATAGTGGTGAAAGGATTATGATACTTTCTGAATGCAAATGTTTGGTTTGTTGCTGAAAATATCAAAATCGCCATATGTATGCCTACAATATTTGAGGAGTTCCCTCAATTCCTCATGGATTCCATCATCAGAACTGTATTCTGAAAAAAATGGGACCAAACTGGAAGTATATCTATTCAAATAAAAAAAGAATTTTCCATATCGGCTCATAAACGCCGGAGATAATATGAGGTAACAAACAAAACAAAAAAAAAATACAACCGAATTGAGAACCTCCTCCTTTTTGGGAAGTCCGTAAAAACAATATAAAGCCTCATCATTACACTATTATAAAAAAAAAACAAATTTGATAAAGTCTGGGGTGCGTTTTTTGAATGTCATCGAATGAACTTAACGTCAGTAAATTTACCGTTTATTCGACGATTTCCAAATTTCTATACATCTGAAACTCATTGATGACTAAAATTCTTATACATGTGCCTCCTCCTGAAAAAACCGTGATTTGCGGCCTTTCTGATGATATATGACTCAGTTATTTATTTACTTTTGACTACCTTCCTAAGGTTTTTAAGTTCTCATTTACTATGTATCATCAACTCCTTGCTCCGAGGCACCTCACAGGCGCTTCTCACCTAGTGGTAAGACGTACCATTTTTGTAAGCCAAGCCGTGTTTGTTGCCTGATTCTTCTAGGCTGGGTCGCGTTGGAACAGGAGTAATTTTAGCTTATAAGACGATTCAAAATGATCCTTGTGATTTCAATGAATAAAGTTCTTTTTGACTTTGACTTTGAGTGACATTCAAAAATTGCAACCCTGTTCCTTGACTGGGAATCCATTTAAGTTGTAGGCGTGCACTAAGAAAGAATTTTTCCAAATTTCACCCTTAAGGGGGTGAAATGGGATGATTCCCAATACAAACAAGTATGTAGGCCTTAAGATATCAAATAAGATATTAATATGAATTATTATTTAGGACTAGGTAGTTAATGAGTTGGTATTTTAGTTTTTTTTCTCAGTTTTTGTCGACACCCAAAATTATGACTGCTGGTCCAAAATCTCGCATGGCTCTCCATAAATCCTGAAATAAAAAAAACAGTTAAGAGCGAGTCGAACTTGCGTGTAGAGGGTTCCTTGCAAATAGGTTAACATAGTAACCAAATAACCAATTAACTTAATAGTTAAATTAACACATTTTCTCATTACGTGTATTTTCCGTTTCCCGTAGGAATTTGAAGATTTAGGATTTTCATTTAGGTTTTCTTGCAAAGGCCCAATATTTAATAGTTTTTTAAACCTTTTTGTTTCCGTAGTTTTGTAGATAGGGGGGTGTGGGGGGGGGGCAATTTTCACATATTTCCTTTAAATATCTAATAGCTTGTTTAGAAAAAAATCATATATGTATAAAAAACTTCATTCAGTACAGACACTTAACTAAAACCATAGAACGCGCTACGTATTGTGTGCTTTTTGGATCCCCGTTCACCCTCACCAGTCGAGAGTAGACGCATTGACGCCTTCGCCACACTGTGAAATTACAGGCCCATGAGACTTTTCATCTTTATGTCTCAGGGTTGGCAGCGCGCGTGTTATGCCTCTGGTGTTGCAGGCGTCCATAGTTAACTACTTTCCATCAGGTGGGCCGTACACTTGTTTGCTTGCCAAGTAGTATAAAAAAACTGTTTCTTTAAGTAAGAACAAGAGGTAGGTACATGAGGAGAAGAATACTTTACCTTCAGGTCAATCTTTTGGAATTTCATTTTATTGATTTCCTTCTTTGTTATATTTAAATCCAGTGGTTCACCAGTAGTTTGGCCCTCAAAATCCGGGGGACTAAAATAAAGCAAATAAAACTGTAAGTCTGCGTCCCCAGTAGGGAAATTGTTTGCCGCCGACTGAGTGAGCAGCAAATTAGTGGCGAACTGAAATTCGAGTCAGCGTCACACACAGATCAATTTATTGACTGGAGCCGGTTTTCCTGTGAGTCGGCCGCCCACTATGACAGTAGGCGCGCGTAACGCTGCAAACTGCGTAGAGTGAGCCCAAAACTGGCAAACTGTGAACACATCCATATATTTGAAATGGAGTGCCATTTCAAATATATGGAAGGGCGTACTAATAAGCCCATACGCCGCTCGGCGTCACACAGTCAGAGTCGGCGGCGAACAGTTTGCCTACTTGGGACGCAGCTTTATAATCTTTGTATTTTTTTTTCAACCGAATTCAAAAAAAGGAGGAGTTTCTCAATTCGACTATGTTTTTTTTTTGTATGTTTGTTACGCGATTTCTCCGCCAATTTTATGAATTTGATCTTGATGGTTCTTTTTACAAGCAATGTATATGTATGTTTGTCCGGGTGGAATCTTGCAAATGCATTTTAATCAGTTATCTTTAACCGATTGAGCTGAAATCGAATCAAAGCATCCGAGCCGCACGAACTGTTTTCTATCACGTAGGTAGTCTGCGAAAAATCTCAGTAAATTAGGGGTGAATCCGAAGGTGCTTAGCTTACTTAGAAGGACATCATTATCAACATGATCAAACGCTTTCTGAAAATCGAGATAGATAACATCAACTTGGGTGTTCGAATCTAGTTCGTTTGAGATGTAATCAACGAGAGTGAGTAGATTTGTATTGACAGAGCGGCCCTTTCTGAATGCATGTTGGGCGTCGTTCAAGAAAGGTTCTACTTGTCTATACAGTTTAGTGTGTAATCCGCTCTCAAATAGTTTGGCAAGTGATGAAAGGATAGCAATAGGTCTATAATTATTAACTAAAGATTTATCACCCGTTTTTAAAATAGGAACTACTCGCGATTTTTTCCACGATTCAGGATAGGTACATGTTTTCAGTGCTATGTTGAAAATATGAGCTATGGGACATGCAAGCTGTGTTTTGAAAGCCTTTATAATATATGGAGGAATATTGTCAGGGCCTATGGAGCTTTTTGGTTTGAGTTTTTGTATGATGGATTCTATTTCGGCTTCTGAGAAATCTAAAATACTTATAGAAGAGTATTCGTTGGCTGATGTTATTAGTTGGGTATCAAGAGAGGGTATTTGGGGTAAAAATACACTGCTAAAGTAATCCGCAAAGGCTGCAGCTGCTTCCTGGCCTGTATATTTATGACCTTCGTGAGTAATGCAAGGATCAAACCCTCCTTTGGTTCGCAGACTTTTAACGTAATTCCAGAAAGCACGCGGGTTTGAGGTGATGTTATTCTGAATGTTCGTTGTGTAATTGACATGCGCTACCGCTACTTTGTGTTTTATTGAAGCTCTAGCTGCAGTAAAGAAGCTATATACATATGGGTCCCTAGAAGCTTTCCAGATTTTGTGTAAAATCCATTTAATTTTAATATCAGCAATAATTTCTTTAGTAAACCACGTAGGATATCTGCGAGTAGGTTTAGTATTGCGAATTTTTTTAGGGACACTTTGGTTAAAACAATCATTTACTTTGGAATAAAATAAATCTACAGCGCTATTGACATTAAGATCATTTAAAACATCATTCCAAGCAGTATCACTAATGAGTTTATAGAGCAGTGGAAAATTAGCCTTACCAAAATTCCAATCTGTACTAGTGTCTATGTTGCTAGCCTCCATTGGTACATTCCTACCCGTGATATCAATACTGACCGAGATATCCAGGGGTGGGTGGTATTTGTCCGCAACATCCACCAATCCGCAGTCTGCCTCACACACACTCACCTCCCTGACGTTGTTATTTACAAGCACTACATCCAACTTACTTCCTTTTTTATTAATAATGTTGTTAAAATCTATGAGATCACAATAATTTAAAAAATAGTTTGTGTAATTATTAATGTTCCAAGATGCACTGTTTAAATTTAAGTCACCCAGTATAATGACGTTAGAGTTATATAATAATGTAGACATATTTTCTTCTACTTGACAAAACCAAGCCATGTAGTCCTCGTCTTTGGCAGAAGGTTTGATGTATACGACACACACATACACTGTACGGTTTTTGTGGCAAAACGATGCCCAGAGGTCCTCACCATGCCCAGTCTCCAGATGTTGCTGACGAGAGCCGCAGGTCCTATTATCATGCCATATAACTTGCACGGGGAACTGTTAGTTAGACCACAGACCGTAAAAGATTTAGGTGTCGTATTTGACCCAGAACTTACATTCCACAATCATATTAGTAAACTTGCTGTTGATAGCTTTAAAAAATTAGGATTCGTAACCCGAAATTGCAGAGACTTCACAAACATAAGCGCTATTAAACTACTCTACACTTCTCTTATAAGGTCGAAACTTGAGTCAAGCGCGTGCGTGTGGAATCCCCATGAAGTGACGTACACATTAATGGTAGAGAAGGTACAGAAAAGGTTTTTACGATTCCTATACAAAAGGGTGTATGGCTATTACCCCTTTATGTATCCAACCAAATACCTTCAGGGTACTCTGGGGTTCAATTCATTGGAAACGCGAAGACTCTCCGAGCAAATGGTCATAATCTGTCGCATTATACGGGGGCTTCTCAACTGCCCTGATCTTTTGGTTGAGGTGTGTAGGCTATGTGTGCCGGAGCAGCGCGCCAGATTCCGCCCAGGGCGAGTGCCGCTGTTTGCTCCGAGGTCCGCGCGCACAGTAGCACGTCAGCAATCCCCAGTCTGCCGCGCGCAACGTCACCTAAATGCGCTTGTCGCTGCAAATACAGATTTTGATGTATTTGCAGATAGTTGGCCAAAAATCGAGAAATATTGTATGCGCTATTGTGAGAAACCTAGCTCACTAGTACCGTGGTTGACGGATTCATAATAGGACTCTGTACTAATTTCGTTGATGTAAAAAATAAAAATACGGCTCATGTAATTTATGGTTTTATTTGTGTTTTTAGTTAAGGAAGTGTTAATTAAGTTTTTAATTTAAAAAAAAATGTTTGTTTTAGTATTAGAATAGCTTTGTTAGTAGATGTAACGCATTGGATTTTTGTGTATCTGTGATGTTACTCTGTTTTTGTGAATAAATAATTTGTAATTTGTAATTTGTAATTCACTGCGGCCGTACAGGCCTATTGTGATCGCCACTTGTTACATATCGCCCCTGGAAAGGGGCAATATGTAACGTGTAGCGGTGAACTGTGCACCGCTAAACCCTACAGCTGTTAGGAACCGTAGGATTTTCTTAGGGGCAATTCATCAGCCTCTTCACAGAGTCTGCAGGATTACGTATCACATAGCCTTAACTTGAACATGTGCTTGTTAAGGCGACAGTGTCCAGTCAGGGCTCTGACCAAAATGCGAAGGTTGCTTCTGTTCAGCGCCAACATTAGGTTGGTGTTCCGCTTATCGAAGGGTTTGATAAGGGCTATGGAATGGTTCAAGCCCGTGGTCTCAAGCCAGAGCTTGATTGACTCTTCGAAACAAGAGTTCGTAAGGGTTCTTTGAGCCAGGCTTTTTGGTATACCACAGAACGGCTCAGGGCCCATCTGTGGGCTACTAGCCCCAGCTCGCGCAAGTGCGTCAGCACATTCGTTGCCGTGAATGCCCGCGTGACCCGGAACCCATCTTAAAACAACTCTGTTCCTACGGCCCAGAGAGTTCAAACGTGACAGACAGTCCTCAACTAGACCGGACGTGATAACCTTCGAATCCAGTGCCAGAAGGGCCGCTTGACTGTCGAAGTTGATGTATATTGTGTGGTTGGTGTAGCGCTTTTGTAGGTTCACTTCCGCACATTCTAGAATGGCATAGATCTCAGCTTGGAAGATACCCAAGTTTATACTCCTATTGAACTTAGGTCGCTCTCCATAAACCCCACAGCCTACATCCATTCCCATTTTGGAGCCATCCATGTACTAAATTAGGCACGCAGTCTCATTGAGTAACTGGCTGTTCAACCAGTCTTCTCTAGAGGGCATTTCCACGGTGTATTGTTTTTCAAATACATGTCTTGAAAGCATCATATGTCATGCTCAATGTTGGCGATTCCAGAATTGAGTCTTGCAAAGATCTCAACTTTCGGATAAGCCAATTCCTCCTACCTTGGGTATAGGCCCTATACATGCTGGCTTTCGCCTCTTTGTGTATATATACGTGGAGAGGCGGTAGTCCTAGCAATGCACTTAGTGCCAACCCAGGGGAGGTGGACATAGCTCCTGAGGCCACTGTAGACTGCCTAGCTTCGTAATGGCGGTCGACTGAAAGGCTTTGTCGTACCATACCATGGAGGCGTATGTAATTATCGGCCTCACAATGACAGTGTACAGCCAAAGGGCAATCCTGGGGTTAATTTAACACCCCAGTTGTTACCCATCAGTTGGCTGCTAGCCCCCAGGGCCATCTTAGCCTTTTGTAAAATGTTGACTAAGTGCGCATTCCACGTAAATTTTTGGTTGATTGTGACGCCCAAGTATTTTACTTCAGTGGAAAAGGTGGTTATTTTACCGTTAAGCTTTGAATTTACAAGCCTATCCAGCCTTCGATCCATTAAAAGTTAGTTATTAGTAAAAGTCAAACTGACAGGTGTCAAAGTGATAGGTGTCAAACTATGAAGGTTGACTAAGAGTATTACTACCAGTAGTAACACGGGTAAAAAAAAACTTCCCGTGTTACTCCTGGATCGCTTAGTAGTTCTACGGGATTTTTTTTACCAGTTTTACTACTACTAAACTACTTAATTGGTAGTAATACTGGTAGTAACACGGGCAATAAACGTTTGTTTTGTAAGTATAAATTATATTTTGCGCATTAAATCTATTTTAATAAAAAAAAAGTTTTTTATTAATACCTTTTACTTCTTTTTGTCACTTAGGTCCTTTTACAGATATAAAAAAAAACAGTCCGTAATGTCAAACCCAATTTAGCAAAAACGACTCAACCCCATATTTTTCGCAATAACTAAAAAAATACGATAGTCTGTGTAATACAAGTAGGGACATAAGAATAATGGTATTTTTGGTCATCAGACATAATAATTTCTATATTATCCGAACGCAATAACATTGTTGAATCATCGTCTAAACTTTAAAATGTCATATCTCTAAAGTAACATTATGTGGACTGAGTCCTTTCGGCGTAACTACGTCCACTTATGCTCACAAATAAATCAGTCATAATGGCAATTATCCCCATAGTATTCAATGGAAGCCACATCCAGCAGTGAACGTGAACAGTCTGGTGATGATGATGATGATGATGATGGGTGTAAGTACTTACATATCCTTTATTGGTTTCGTTCCGGTAGAAATATCTTCAAGTACACTGTCTGAACGTTTCCATTCTGATGCCATCTTGTATTGGTCAGCGAGATCTTGGTAGTTGTTTAGACGAAAGTATTCGTGGTCCCTTACACCGTGAACCAATCTGATAAAGACAAAAAATTAGATAAATTTTGTAGAAAGAGATTATTTTATACTAAAGTAAGTACCTACTTAAGGCAGTACCCCGACCAAACACGGCGTCAAGCTGTTTTTTTCAAGCCTCTCTCCTCGTTAAATAAAGCAAGTAGAAAAAAAAATAAAAGTCACCACATATATTTGACATTTTGTCATCAAGTTCCACGATTGGTTTAATGATTTAACGTCGTAAGTACTCGACAATAAACCCATGAAAAAATTGAAATAAATCATGATTTTGTACATCTTCTCTTAAAGTTCACGTTACTGATTTTTTTGGTTTACACAATTGGATAGTTAATTTAATAGTAGACATATTACACGATTAATTTAAAAAAATGGGTTCTCTTTTTTTTATGAATTATATTTCATGAATCCGTGCGAATCTGGCTGTGCGCAAGGAGCGGACCAGTCAGCCGCCGGCTCTCGGACGGACGGCTAGATGGCAGTACTATTAGAACGGACTACATAGGTGTCACTAAAATAAATAATTTGCTATGTATTGTAGAGGCGAACACCTCAAGGTCATTCGGTCAGGGAAGCGCCTTAAGAGAAGGTTAGGTAGGGTAGGGCGTCTACGCCTTTTGTACGCGAACAAAATTTTCTTCTGTTTTGGCTATTATTTCATCAAACTCCATGAAATTTTGTACATATGATCAGTAAATTAATATCTAGATATCTAGATCATGTGCAAAGTGATGCAGTGGTGCTTTGATGATCGTTGAGTTTGAGGCACAATTGAGAAAAACGTTAATAAAACATACAAATTTAACATAATTATCACTAGAAACGGGATATTTACCATGATTTTTTGAGCATTATTGATTCCCGATATTTCGGCACAGTTTCATGCGCCATGATCACGGGTAAACTAGTAGTGATAATTATGTTAATAACCATAATAATTTCAAAAGTAAGTACTTAGTAATATTATACATGATAAACATGATATCGTGTACCAAAAGGAGCGCTGTCCCCTGCACTAGGTCTCAAAGAGCCTGTGTTGCAGGGTCACAGTGACTCACCCCGGACTCTCCATCATAGTAAAAACACAAAATTAAATAAAATGAGCATAATAGTGTTAGTGGGAAACACTATACCTTAAAACTAACAAATCTTAAAAGTTAACGCGTAAAATACATTAATAATACAGTAGAAAAAAACAAAAATAAAAGAAACAATTTAAGAATAAATTAGTAAAAATAAATAAGTAAGTAAG
Source organism: Epirrita christyi (assembly GCA_951392215.1). Classification (NCBI taxonomy): domain Eukaryota; kingdom Metazoa; phylum Arthropoda; class Insecta; order Lepidoptera; family Geometridae; genus Epirrita; species Epirrita christyi. Next base: position 3,019,513 of record OX595857.1, on the reverse strand, counting down.
AACCCAACATTCTAACATTCATTCCAAATTATGAATGTGTTAGAAGGGTTTAGTTTTTGTAAGTGTTGCGTGTAGGTGTGTGGATGTGTTATATACAAATTAAAAACTTAAAAAAAAATAAGTATCTACTACGATTCCAAAAAGAATAGTTTAATTTTTATTTATTAATTTATGTACCTACTTAAAAAACTATTATAAAACCTTAAAAGAAGACCCAAAGTGATGCTGTATGCACATGATTATATAAAATAAAAATAAACAACCAAGCTTAAAATAACCAAACAATACTAATGAAATACTACTTTTTTACTACTAATGACTTTTGGACAACCCTCTACTCACATCGCCACCGTCAGCAAAACACAGCACTTCAGAAAAGCCATTTCTAAAGAAAGCTAGGGCTGGTGTGATAACTTTCATGAAAATAACGTCTTATATACCTAGATCGTACCAGATAATTATGTTAATTCTATTGTAATTATTCAATTATTATTTATTGAAAACGTTATTTCTCATTTGATTATTTATTAGATCAAGGCTTTGAGCATGCCCTATTTTCCCATATTTACGTTGGTACTAACCTACCCATTAACACAAAACAGTTAGTCGTGATCTTCGGTTTTACTATAGTTTTTAGAGTTCCGTACGTTAACATTAAGGATACCCTCAGGTATATGATCCGACCGACCGGCCCACGTATTCTCTATCTCGCGACAAGTTTGCAAAACAGGCGTTACTTGTGCGACCATGGCTGTCAAACGTCACATTACTCATACAAAAGTTACCGTTTGACAGCCCTGATTGCACAAATTACGCCTGTTGCAAACCTGTCGCGACCGCGAGATAGAGAATAGTCCTGCGGAACCCTCAGGGTGCGACTCTTACTCGCACTTGTCTAATTGACCATTCCTAACCAAACTAATGAGATTCCGAAGCTAAAAATTTTGATGAAAATACGAAATATTGGGCTTTATTCATAGTTTACAGCAAAAACCAAGCTATGCATGGAAATCTTGTTTGAATTTTTCACGGCCGTTTCAAATCATGCTTTTAGCGTTGAAAATAGATGGCGCTGCTTTGTACATAGCTGTCAAGTGTCAAAATAAAGTCAAATGTAAACATCAACAACGTGGATATATTAGATATAATAAAAAAAAAATAAAAAAAAACTAACTACCTATTAACTATATTAGACTTGAAAAATGGGCTAAGATGAAACGAATATTAGATATATATATATATAATATATCTAATATTCGTTTCGTGGTATTTATTATTGCCACAAAAACACCACGAACTCACTAACGCACCTCAAGAAGCAAACACAAACAGAATAATCATGACTCAGGTACTAGCCACAGTCTAGTTAGATAATAGCTTAGTACGCGTACACCACAGACAATCTTGACAGCTAGAGTTGAGTCAGCGCCATCTATCGAACCAATTCGAACTACTTTTTTTTTAAATCGAAGATGAAAAGCCCTCATTGTGACGCACCACGGGTCTAGATATTAATGTACTGATCATTGTATACAGAATTTTATGGAGTTCTCTCTTGGTGGAAGTGAGCTCTTAGTGGAAGGCTTCACCTCCTTACAGCACTTCTCAGTACCGCTGCCCATCCCCTGGTGTAATCCCTTAGTTGGCTTTTACGACAACCACGGGAGGAGACGGTGGGGCCACGGCACAACTGTTTTCCAACTTGATGCCCAATATTCCGTAGGTAATTAAAAAAATGCCTCGCTAGCTATAGTCAGTTTTCGCATAAGTATATCGGTCCATAAAAACTAAGCAATTCAAATTATAAAAAAATATTACCTAATGGTACCTACCTAGGTATTTCTTGAGGTTCTAGGTTTTTATGAGCTCTTTCATATGATATGTCACTTGATCTTTTAAATCTATGCACTTGATGCATAGCCTATTTATAGCATTATTTTCTTGCCTAAGTAGGTAATGAAATCACAATTTGTTGATTTACGCTCCATACGTCCGTGATTGAGTCACCTAACTCTATTATTATGTAGGTAGGTACCTACGAAACTTTAGCTTTCTTGGTCCAGTAGACAGACAGACACCTAAATGATCCCATATAATAGTTCCGTTATTACCTACCCTTGAGGTACGGAACCCTAAAAACGAGGATAGCGAGGACCACGCGAACGAAGCCGCGAACGAGCCGCTAGTCTAAAACAACTTTGCTGTTTTCCTACCTATTTATCTTGTTACCGAATTTCGTTAAGTAGCTTAGCTGTGGACCCTACCATGTAGTAGTTGTAGGTGGTAAATTGGTACTGGTAACTTTAACTATGTACAACGATAGGTAAATGGGAAGTTTTCAGGGAGGCAATTAAAGAAAAAATAGTTCTTTAAACTCCGGTAGATGGCGGTGAATCACCATGGTTGTCTTCTGAAGATTTTGCAAAAGCACCACAGAGAAAAAATTCCCTTTGTAAATAAACTAGCACGGCTTTTTGTCCTCAAAGTTTCGCGTTGTGATTTCGAAGCTCATTTTTCAAGTCTAATATAGACCATGAACCATAATCCCTGCTCATCTTGGTTCGGCTTAAACCATAACAATGGGTCAACAATAACAACAAAAAATTATATTACTTAATAATTTTTTTAAATTTGCCGCGCATTTTCAGTTTCTTCTTTCATTATCCTTAGAATAATGACTAGAGCACTGTCATTATTCTGAGACTATATCCATCCTCAGAATGTATCCATCCTTCGTCCGAGATCCATCCGCTCAATAGAGCTAGTTTCCAAAGAGAATGTAATCACTACGTGAGGTCATTCAATCAAGCAAGACAGACAAAATAATAATAATTGTTTTTTTTACGGTTGGTATTCCTGACTGAATGAATTACATTTAATGTGTTGCCAGACAATACGTATTTGCAGATAAATTGGTAAAATCTGCAGTTGTTCTTTGGAAGAAACCCATCCACTACTAAATAATATCGTGATCGGTAACACTGTAAATACGCAAAATTAATAGGAAAAATCCCTCAAATCTACGTATTTAGGTATACTTATAGTGCGCCACACGTTCAGGGCCTATTACGAGTTTTGCGAAAGGGGAATTAGGTAAATCTCAGAGTACTTTCATCGAGCATAAAAATAAAACCTATAACTACCTCTCACTCAGCATTGTCATAGCGCCATAATATAGTTTGCTACAGAAACCTATTTATAAAAATATGTGTCACTAGTGATGGATGACAACTCCACCATTTTGTGGCGAATTTGTCACATATGGGTCAGTAACCGTTTGAGACTGTATATTACTGGCGAGAGTTTATTCCGATAAATAATTTAGCTACGACGTCGAACAAAGAACCACTCTCACAATCCACTCACCTTATTACAAGGATGCGGCCTCAGCCACACACTAGACGATTGCGATTTGTATTTCCAGGCACCTATGCACTTTCAGCTATCGTCTTTGCACCAATCTTTATTAGGATTTTCACTAGTTTGTTTTTGTTGTAAATAACAAGTCATGCCCACGAACGAATGCCGGCCAGAAGGGAGTGAGTTGCGACCACAGGGCGGTTGTTCTGATAAATAAGGCGTGCTCGGTTTTTGGGTCGAACTGGGTCAGCTATTTGTCCGACCGATCCCTAGTTGTAAACAATATTGTAAGCAATAAATGAATTACTATGAAATAATGATATTTTACACAACAATGGCACTAATGTCCATTTGTTTACTCTAAAGCTCACTAACGAAACATACATTTAGAACAAAATAATGAAGCAAAACTACAATTTCAATGTAAACTGTTGAAGCACTTGTGTAAAGTCAGTCCAGGCCGATGCTGGCTTTGCCTCGTACCACAATGCACAATTTTACACTCAGGCATTGTGAAATCCAACTTGTGTAGTAAAAAATATAGGTATTTGCTAATAAAATAGTGAAAGTTAACGAAAACACAAAAAGTAAACAAAACTTTGAATGAAGGTAACCAAAGGTCACAGAGTATTGAATGAATGGTTGAATGGCAAGCTAATGGTGGGCAACTTAGAGAATTTATGTAGGGAGATGGCAAGCATACGCTTTCCCCTCTGCCGAAGTACATGAACGGTAGTTCGTGTCAGTTTATAAAAACTAGTTTAGCCACGATCGTTCGCCATTCTGCGTTCATACCTGTCGCTATACGGAGCTCCTAAAAATGGTTGATTGTGCTGTGGTTTCGTGTAAATGGCAATCGGAAACATCAAATTTAACAAAATATGGAGTTTCTTATCACATTTAAGTAATTGACAACACAATTAAGCCATTAATTTCACCGTAAAATATATTTTCTTACTGCAAGCTTACGACAGAAATAACGATACGTAATTTCTTGGTACGGGGACAAGTGATGTGTGTGTATTTTTAGGGACGTTAATATAATAACCTTGCCCTCTTTATACATATATGAGTGTATTATGTATATACGTAAAAATATAAATACGTTTAATAAAAAATGCGACTCACACTCATTTAACACAAGAAATAAATGTAAGCTGTTTTTCCCCAAATGTAGACTTCAAAAGTGTAATAAATCATTTCTTAGAAATGGTATACGATTCTACAATAAAATCCCAAAGCAAATATTGGACTTAAGCGAGAGACAATTCAAAAAACATATTAAAATTGCTTTAACTAGGGCTGCATACTATAAGTGTAGTGAGTATAATAGCGATAAAGATGTTTGGACAATGTCCGTCTCTGCCCTGGCAAAATACAAAAATAAATAGTATCTCAACATGTAACTACCTATTTTAACTATTTTGACATAATATAATATTGTACACGTTTTATAATTATTCTTAATTTAATCAATATTGTACTTTTTTATTATTTACACTGTTTGACAAGGCTCCTTTACAGCCGCAAAATAAAATTAACTTTTGACACATTTGAATAATTATGTGTTATAATTTTCTTGATTTAATTTAATTTTTATTGTTTGTATTTTCACTATTTGACAAGGCCCCTTTACAGCCGAAAAAATAAATAAAATAATAATTAAGTACAAAAATGTTTCGGTAGAAATTTTTATTATTCTACGGCAACACATAACTTTGTTATAATTTGTTTTTTGTTTAGTTTGTTTGTGTTGTTTTCATAAAAAATATTGTTTTGAAGGTTTTGTGTATGTAATGTGTATGACATAATGATTTTATATAGGTATATTTTAGAATTAATTCATTATTATCTGACAAGGCTTATGTGCGGCCGCTAAAATGTATGTACACCATTACAAAACCAAGTGCTCCCAGTGTTCCTACGGTGAATAAATGATATGAATATGAATATGAAAACAACGAACGAATGAATGAACGAAAGAGGCTGCAACGATTTTTATTCGGATATTCGAATCTCGTTTCGTATGAAAAAAGCAAATCCACGAAAATACATTTTCTTAACAATAAATTGATCCATTTTAAAACCAATAGATTATATTTTCATTAAAAAATTACAATATAAAATGTCTATAATAAAATTGTTAAACCCATGTACCTATGTTGCACCGAATCATAGACCTTCTTATAACCAATACAAGCAGCCGAGAGGTTTCCCTTGCTCCTCCTGACCTTCTGTCTGATGGCCATGTCAATGAGGAGGAGCTCCTTATTACCACGGGACCCAACCTTACATCCATTCCGAGCAGGAGCCAAAATATTGTTTTTTTTTAATCTCAACAGTCACATACGTAGTCTTGATCCCACACTATTCCCTGTATCGTAGGTACCTATCAGGAACTACGAGTACCTGTTACCATAACACCCAGACCCGGAACAAATATTTGCAGATCATACATGCCTGGTGCGTGTGATTTGGAAACCATATAATTTTACAAGAAACCACGGTTACAAAATTTCATGGAGTTTGAAGAAATAATAGCCAAAATAGAAGCAAACTTCGTTCGTGTGCAAAAGGACGTACGCGTCCTACCGGTGACCTCTTAAATCCTAAAAATCAATTTTAACTGACTATGTTTTTTTGTATGTTTGTTACGCGATTAGTTTTGATCAATATGATTCAATAATTCACCCATTCAAACATAATAAACATACATACATGCATAGACTAGATCCATAGACAATTAATAATCTTAATTTCATTCAGTCTTTTACACCCCATCACTAGTTTTTGCGCTAGTGTGCAACTAACCAATAGTGTAATTACAGAAATTATTTATTTATGTGTTTGTTTTATGTTTGTGTGACAGTTTTTATTTCCGTGTGCGTTTATAGAGACGCCTCAAATTTCTGCATGAGTGTGCGTGAGTAAGTAAAGGTGGGCAATTTTCATACAAAACAAATGTTACTGCCGCTCCATTTTGTTCCTTGCTCCAAGGTTGCGACTTGCGACCACAGACTAGTAGGATGCTAATGCATGACATGAGGTTCCAAAGAGAATGTAATCACTACGTGAGATTCATTCAATTCAATCAAGCAAGACAGCAAATAACATATTTTTTTTTACGGTTGGTATTTCTGACTGAATTTCACTTTATGTGTTGCCAGACAATACGTATTTGCAGATAAATTGGTAAAATCTACAGTTGTTCTTTTGAAGTAACCCATCAACTACTAAATATCGTGTTCGGTAACACAGGAAATACGCAATAATATAAGGGAAAATCCGTCAAATCTACGTATACGTACTAATACTACTAATACTATAGTGCGAAACGGATCCTAATGAACGTGAGCAATAGCGTTGAGGGCCTATTACGAGTTTTGCATTGAAACTATAGTTTTGCGAGTCGTGAGCGTTTATCGTGACTTCTGTAAAGTTCTGTAGTAGCTATTAATCATGCTGTGCCACGCGATCGATAGAAACAGTACAGATTAGTAAATATCTACAATACAAGTCACGTCGAACGCTCACGACTGGCAAATCGATAGTTGCAATGCAAAACTCGTAATAAGCCCTCTGGTGTTAATTAGTGTTGTTTACAGAAAAACGTTGAAAACAACCAAATACTGACCTTTTTGAACATTTTGCGCGCGAAAACAAGATGCGACACGTGGCACACCACAATAGGTTACTAACAGACTGAATGTATGAAATCATGACGCCCACGTATGTAGCTGCGTGAGAGGGGATCGAATAAATATCAATGTGTGCGCGGATGTACTTGAACCTAATGTTGTGAAAGCACAAGGGTATGAATTACACCTTCCGTGACACTACAGAAAGCCATTCCTTCTGTTTTTATCGAAAATTGATCGTCGGTTGCAGTGGGTGCACCTACTGTCTGTAGACAAATAAAAACTCTGTCGTCGTACTGTCGTATTACTTTTGACGCTTTAGCGTCTGTAGGCGATACTGTCCACCAACGTGGATAGTACCTCAGACAGTACCACCCAACGAGAAGGCAACCGGTAGGGCGCTTACGCCCTTTTGTACGCGAACGAAGTTTTCTTCTATTTTGGCTGTTATTTCATCAAACACCATGAAATTTTGTACACGTACACTAATATTCTAGACCCATTGTGCGTAAGTTTAATTTTTTTTTAAATTTATGATTCATCTAGGTAATTTATTTATGAAACTAGCACACCACATGTATATTAGTGTACTGATCATGTGTACAAAGTTTCATGGAGTTTGAAGAAGTATTAGTCTAATTGATTGGTTGACGGATTCATAATAGGTCTCTGTACTAATTCGTTGGTGTTAAAAATGAAGATACGGCTTATGTAATTTTCGGTTTTATTTGTTTTTAAATTTAGTTATGGCAGAGTTAATAAAGTTTTTAATTAAAAAATATATGTTTGTATCAGTATTAGAATAGCTTAATAGATGTAACGCATTGGATTTTTGTGTAAATGTGATGTTACTCTGTTTTTGTGAATAAATAATTTGTAATTATAAACAAACTTCGTTCACGTGCAAAAGGGCAACAACAGCGCTCTTATTGCTAGCTACCGTTGACTTCTTCGCACAGAGTTAACTTAATAGTGAGAAGAGGGACGTCTTCTGTTCTTATTTAATATATTTCCTGTTTAAAATAAATGCTCTGAGCGTTAAATAGATATGTATCTTTCTACTATGTACTCAGACAAGTGTGTTGACATGCCTTGTCACTGTCAACTTCATCCCCCTATATTTAATAAGCTTTTTTTCGTTAGTTTTAGTTTTAGCAGTTAGCACTTCCATGCCCTTAACACATCTATAGGTTGTTAACAATTCGTCCATTAATGGCCAACAAAGTTCGGTAAATGCTATCTTGCACATGGCAACTTCACAAACGTCACGTCATTCTGTTTCGTTGAACGATTGTGAATGATTTCTGTTCGTTTGTCAGTTCCTTTCGTTGCGTGTTCTTCTCGCGTGTGTTGTTTATTTACATTTTATTTACACCGCAACATTTTAACGCCTTCATTTGTTTACATTTTTTTATTTACGTTGCATATTGTTAGTTATGACAAAACACTGATAACGCTAGAGACTAGAGTACAGTGCCAATTTGTGAAAAGTTAGTCATCAAGAAAAAGTTTTGAGTGATTTTGTGTAAATATCCATAGTGAATTGTTTTACTAGTGATTTTCGTTATCTCCGTATTCTAACAAGTAAGAAAAATCTAATTGTTTTACGAATACCTATTGAATTTATGATCGGTAAAATCATGACCATACCCGAAAATGTTTGCATTGCAATAGGTACATTGTTGCCAAATGATTTCTGAGTTGGTTGACCTCGTATTAAAACTGTGTTTCTCAAAAACATCTTATTAATTAGGTAGGTAGTCATTCTGACTGGATGGATTAAAAAACCGTAGTACTTACTCGTAACTAGATAACGAAATATTGTGAAACAAAAAAAAATTTAAGTAATTTGACCTATTCAAACATACAATCATTGCAAGTTAAATAAGAGCTTGTAAAAGATGGTGTGGTGTGATTCTTTTTTGAAAAAGTGTTGGTCGTCCAACCATCGTTTGTTACTTACGGAAGAAACCGTTAATTATTACTTACAACCCTCAAGGTCCATGTTTGTATAGCTAACTACCAAATGCTATCTACTAAATGATTTTTATGAATATAATGATGACCTAAAGTACCTAGTCTGTGGTTAAAATAGAAATGGGTTTCTCAGGAGTTCTTCCCAGCCAAAAATTATGAAGAAATGTTCATGCATGATGTATCATAGTGGGTGCATGGTGGTCAGCATGTAGAAATAATGTTATGTTCAATGTTTTTATCTGACTATGCCCAGGAGAGTGGTTTTCGGTAGCATACTACCCTCCACCCACCTACGTACCACCCTCCTGGGCATAGTCAGATAGAAACATTGAACATAACATTATCTCTACACACACACATACAGAGGACAGACATTCTGTCCCTCTGGCTGTGATAAACACTGTGTTCCCTAATATGCACATGGTTTTTATTAAAATCATAATGCACTAAGACAGTCTCTCTATACATAATTTAACTTGCATCAAGTAATTTTTTTCTATTTTAAAATTTACGGCCTTTTAAAGTTTGTACCTAATATTTAAAAGGGTTCCGTAAGCACCAGAAACGGTGCAAACCTAGGATAAGCTTCTTTTCATGTCTTCTAACGTTTCCATACTACATGCCACGACTACATGACTTAGGTCCACACTTTTTGCTAATTTGCCTGTACTATTACTGTAGCTTATACACCTGCCAAGGTTGGTGATTATGGCAAATATCTCCATTTTATTGAATGGAAAAGCTTCGTCGTTGATGTAAACTGATAAAGAAAGAAGAAGAAGAGTAGAATGTACTTACACTTTATTCATTTAACAGTACAAAATATGCCACAGGTAAGCCACAAAAATTACCACTCGCAATATATTCAATGTGATGATGTCTCGAATCATTCAATAAGTCTAGCCGTACAAGACAATGATGAACAAAAGTAATTATAAAAAACATTATAGTCCACATGAGGGTATGAGAAGCCAGCCTTATGGCTGTTACAAAGAAGTTTTGCACAGACGCATACATGATAACGCACATACAACGATATAGATCTACTAAACAGTGTCTAAAGAAGCATGCGAAGAAACAGCACATCCCTCATCAACATTATCGAGCATCTTTCCAAAGGCCAGCAGTTGTGCAGATGCAAAGATATGAAATGGATAACTTGGGTTAAGGTCATAATGTCTGCACCCTCTTTCAACATAACAGTTTCCAACATCTAACCACCTCTTGTATGCAAAGGCTGCCAACTTGCCATCAAGATGGACTTATTTTGTTTTTATTCGTTTTGTTAGAATATTTTTACTTTTAAATATATCAAAAATTGAGGATATAATTGATTCTGAACGTACTTTACGGAGAATTGACTTTTTGATATGTAGTCGACTACTATTTCGTGGCAAAAAGGATCTCAGCGTTATAGGTCTTTTTTTTTTTAGTTGGCATGACAATATCAGGCTTAGTTTGTCTGAGAAGTATGTCTTGAGAAGTAGGTGAAAGTTCTCTTTTTTACATAAGAATTTGTTAAATTTGTCCATGATTTTAATACTGTTGGCTGGTGTTGTATGGCATATTCGGTCGTAGTGGTTTCTTCGTTGTTTCCAGTATGAGTTGCCTTCCCATCTACTGTAGTTGTATGCTTGTTTCTTGATGGATTGTTGCTAATCTTGTTACTCGTAGGTATATCAGTTGTTTTAACTTTGATTGTGTCACTTCCTAATCTTCCTATGCTTGTAACAGCATAGCGTTCTGCTTTCTCATAGTTTTCAATGGGAAAGAAAAATGTTTATCTATTGGGTTGAGTTAACTAAGATATTTCAATCTAAAATAAAACTAGTAGAATGATACGAAACAACAAGGAATCACATGAAAACATTATAACATATATATGTATAAGTACCTACTTTAAAATTTATGACTATAAACTTTATTTAAAATATTTCTTGAAGGACATTGATATAAATAGTAATATTATACAGTATATACAGACAAACAGTCAAGGAATTTTTATACGACGTACACTATATCCATGCAAACATGATGCAAACCAATGCAAACAGTATACAGGGCATCCCAAGACTATGCAACATGAAGGGAGAGTATAATATTGTAGATGGGATATCTTCCAATTTCCAAAGTTCATTGATGACTAAAATTCTTATAAGTACATATGATATCAATACAATTGCCTCCAGTACATATCTTGAAAACGGTGATTTGCGGCCTTTTTGATGATATTTAGTCTCGGTGACATTAAAAAAACGTTGCACCCCATTAACTTCAATAATAGGTAGCTAAAACCATGATTGTAATGTATTTTCTCTGTAAAAAGTTATCAAAACAAATCTCTCCCGCCAATTGTGCAATCAAAATGCACCGCAATTCAAAGTCACGCACGTTCGAATTACAAAAATTCGAGCGTTGAGCATCGTTTGTTGTCTGTGGGAAAAACTCGGTGGAAAATAGTGGAGATTCGATGCGGCCAGCGACAATGCAGAACGACAGGAAGGTCGTGCGCAACAAAATGTAAAAAAAAAACATCAAAATATTGCAGTGACTGCCAATCAAACGAATAAATTGCTCTCCAATTCCAGTTTTTTGACGTGAATACGTCATTAAATTAGCTTCCATAGTGAGAAGTAGTAGTAGGCATTGCGCCATAATGTGAGGAATGTGACACATCACGCGCGGCTATTATAGCGGAAGCGCCGCTATTTTTTATTTTGGTGTATCACATAATTTCGTATTCACGTAAAAAACACGGCCGTGTCGCACCCCGATGTTTTTGTCTACCCTCTACCTCTTTATTTGTACAGCCTAGAAAGAACTTCGCTAGTCTTTGTAGAGCCTAGAAAATACCTCGCTAGTAGTCTTTGTAGAGCTTAGAAAACAAAAATACCTCTTTTGTCCTTGTGGAGCCTAGAAAATACCTCGCTTGTCATTGTAGTGCCTAGAAAATACCTCGCTAGTCTTTGTAAAGACCTTTAAAAATACCCCGTTTGTATAGACAAACGGGCTAGTCGGACTAGTGATGTATTTTCTAGGCTCTGCATAGGCAGGCAGAGCCTAGAAAATACATCACTAGTGTTCCTCGCTTGTTTTTGTAGAGCTTAGAAAATACCTCGCTAGTCTTTGTAGAGTTTAGAAAATAAAAATAGGTACTTCTTTTGTCCTTGCAGAGCCTAGAAAATACCTAGCTTGTCTTTGTAGAGCTTAGAAAATATCGCGCTTGTCCTTGTAGAGCCTAGAAAATACCTCGCGTGCAAAAGGGAGTAAGTGCCCGTTTGCTAGCTACCGGTAACCTCTTAAAAGCCTCCCGAAGACCTTCCTATCTAAGGATAGAATAATAACCACAAGATTTGTCTTATTAATTTAGCTTTATAAAAGAAAGTATCGTAAGTAACCCCTACATCACTTTCCATTGTTCCAACATCGGGTTCACTTTCATTATTTAATTTATCGAGTGCCTTGTCTATTTGAGTGACTAATGATCTTACTATCATTCAAAACTGAACCCTCTCTTCATCTTATAAGATCTATCTCAGCGTATTCTCTTCTAATTTGATTGTAACCGGTTTTTTAAATTATTCCGATATGAAACTAATCAATATGTACAAAGGCGTATTTTTCAATCATAACTCACTACTTTAGACATTGATTTCATATGTGACGTCATTGACTCTATGTTAGCATAGTACGTTGTATGGCCTTGTTTTACTAAGATCGCCCTGAACTGAGGCCTCGCGAATACACACGATATAAGTTTTTCCACTCCAAAAAACGAACTCAGATAAAGTTGGGTTTACTTTATATAGGGTACAAATGTCGAAATTCTTCAATTTTGCATATGCGTGTTTGTGTAGGGTTGCCATCTCTAAAATTTGACAACCAGGACAGGACGCGTGAAAAACCCGGATTTTAGAGCCCAGAGGCCCAATTCTCTAATTTAAAAACATTCAATTCGCAGTATAATCTCGTCTCAGTCGCACTGTCAGCTGTCACCTATATAGTAACTATTACTTAATCTTCGCATGCATACGCGAAGATTAGGTAGTAGTTACTATACGATACAGTGCGACTGACACGAGATTATATTGTGACTGGAATGTTTTTAAATTAGAGAATTGGGCCTCTGAACTCAGACATGTCAACAGGTTTTTTAAACATAGTCATAAGCCTACAAAACAGTTGAAAATGTCATAAATCACCTTTTTATTTATATTCAGACCATAAAATTAAATTTAGTCATCTTTTATCAACATTTTAAATGTAAATAACAAAACAGAATCTTTGAACGAGCGAAGCGAGTTCTCTGAGTCAAGTTGGAAGAATCGGCATTTGTATGTATGTGTGTATGTATGTATGTATGTATGTTTGTCCGATGAAAACTTCCAAACCGTTAATCCGATCTTCATGAAATTTGGTATGGGGGTAGATAGTATTGGTACAATTTGTAGGTAAGGTTATGAGCTATATCGGTCAGGGTTGCTGAGATATTGGGGTCCAAGAGGGGGTAAACAAAATAAAAGTGAGACAGTCAGATCAAGTGGGGTGTCTAATGAAAGCGCTTTAATTGGACATTTCAAAACTGTTTTTAATAAGTATTTAGCCTAAGTAGTTTTTGAGATATTAGGGAAAATAAAAAAACGTAAAAATCAAAAATTCTAGGGTACTTCCAGCAATCCCACAATGCTGAAATTTGGTATGCTTGCGGCTTTTGTGTCACAACTACAGAGAAAAGTCTGAAACTGAAGAATTTAGAAACTTGTACTCCATAAAACAGAAACCAATATAACATCCATTGTTGACCTCCCATTTCCAGGAATTTGAATGACGCTGGAGTTCTATGGTTTTTGTCAAAAGGACGTTATCAATTAATTCGTCAGGTACTTGATATAGGTACTAATATTAAGCCCCGTTGCTTAGCCTTATTTTGAATAGGGCTAAGCAACGGGAGTTATTTTATTTCGATGATGTGTGGGAAATAAGAGTTGTTACTGATAGATCCTGTACTGTACTGGTAGACCTCGAGGTGAAAATTTTCAAAAATAATAATAGAAAAATGGAAATTACTTGGTTAATTAGTCGGGCTGATAACGGTGTTATCGCGAGGTCTCAGTTCGGGGCGAACCACTAGTTACAAATTGTATGAATAATCAGTTAAACCCAAAAGCCCCCCCCGCCCGGACGCTCTCCGGATGCCCTCTAAACTAGAACAAATCTGGGGAAACCCGGACGGATGTCTACCCTATGTTTGTGTCGCAAAAACTAATCGAAATTTCAGCATTGTGTGATGGAAGTAGGTACCCTAGAGGTTTAGTTTTGCGTTTCCTCGAAAACTAGGTACAATGAATAAAATAAAATTAAAAATATTTAGTTTATATCTTTTCATTTAAAAAACCGACTTCCGCCATTGTATTCGATAAATATCTGGATGATTTTTTTTTATAAAAAAACCATAGTGGTGAAAGGGTTATGATACTTTCTGAATGCAAATGCTTGATTTGTTGCTGAAAATATGAAAATCGCTATATAATATACCCTACAATATTTAAGAAGTTCCCTCAATTCCTCATGGATTCCATCATCAGAACTGGATTTTGAAAAAATGGGGCCAATCTGGAAGTATATCTATTTAAATAAAAAAATAATTTTCCAAATCGGTTTATAAACGACGGAGATATGAGGTAACAAACATAAAAAAAAACATTGATTGATTGAGAACCTCCTTTTTTGTGAAATCGGTTAAAAATGTCCAAACATGACGTGAAAGTGATCTTTACATACTCTTAGCCTTTTTGCCCTTTGGGCCTCTTCACTCATCATCATCATCACCACCAGCCTGTTTACATCCAATGCTGGACGAAGCCTCCCCCATTAAAAATAAAATACAATGAATACAATGAGGGGATTTGCCATAATCACCACGCTTGGCAGGCGGATTGGTGATCGCAGTTTGGTGTTAAGTACTCAAGTAGATGCTGCTGCCCATCTCCTGGTGTAAACCCTTAGTAAGCTTTTACTACATCAATGGGAGGAGAAGGAGGGGTCTATTCTTTGGTCTCTTCACTGCGGGTCGTCAATTACCTACTCATTACAAACGAAATAAGAACAGAATTCTAGCATTAACCTCGACGACCTAACGTTCTTAGAATACGAAATGGAATTTTAAAATAAACATTCTAGTGTTTGAAGATTATAGATTCTGAGAATTGAAACGAACAGACGCCTAAAAACGTTCGATATTACAAAATGAAAATACACCTCTGAATCATAGACTGAGGTGAATTTGATTATTTTGAAGATTTTGATTGAGGAAGAGTTATTATTGGCGGTGAAAGAACCGAAGAGTTGTCAAAAATCGCTCACCAGAGGTCGCTACGTCTAACAAAAACTGATTGGTGAATCTGGGGCCCAATTCACTAACTAAAAAATAGTTAAAATAGAGTTCGGATCATGTTTCGATCTTGTGTCGATGTCTTAAATGTCAGAAATGGTATTCTCCTGACATAAAATACAACACTGTAATGTGATTATATCGAAATGTGACCGAAACTTGAACGATTCAAAGTTTTTTCGTTAATTTTAGCATAAGTAGATGGAGTCTCTCTTTACTCTTTCCAATTATGTATATAACTATCCTACTCTAATGGTGGTCACCATGAATTGAAAGTAGACTAAATTGTTATTTATGAGGGACTAGAAATTCAACTTTCAGTCAATTTACAATTCAGTCTTGATTCGGTCAACTTTCAGTGTAGTTTTAAAATAACTTAGAGAATTGGGCCTCTGATGACAAACTTAACATAGATGACATCACCAAAGCACCAAAACTAAAAACAAGATTGAACAAGTCCTGTATCCTCTGAGGCAATGCTAGCAATGCCCAGTTAAGCCACTAATCCGTCCATCTCATAGAATGAGCTTAATCGAAAGCTGAATAGGGTACAAAGTTGTCTGCTCCCAATGTGATGAAACATGCTACGGAAATATTTCATTCTCTCTATCACTGATAATACTTTAGATAGCAAGATCTATGACAAACAAAAACAAGATAAAAATATTTGAATAGTTCACTTATAATACCCACTTTACGCCTAAAAAGGTGAGTGATGTTGAAATTAGTAGCCCTGGCCTAGAAATTTTCAGATTGAAATCTATCTTCATAATAAGCAATCACTTAGCGAGCACTGAACAGACTAGGTAGCTCTCGATGACCGCAATAATAATCTGTTGTATGATGATGTTATGAATCTTTTAAGAACAGTCGGTATTGATTTAAAACGTATAGAGCCTGCCGTAGATGTCGTAAAAGCCGACTAAGGGGACATCAGGGGATGGGCAGCAGCATCCATCTTAGTACTTAACACCAATACTGCGATAACCGATCGTGGTGATCATGGCATATCCACCCATTGTATTAAATGGGGGAGGCTTCGTCCAGCAGGGACGAAAACAAGCTCATAAAAAAAGAAAGATCTAGGGCCTTACTTAGGGGACCTCCTAAGGCGGAGTGAGATAGAAATATACCAATATTTATTATTATGTGACATTGGTATCACGTTATCTTAAAGTGATTTTCATTTATTCCCATTTGTCTCACCAGCCGTGTTCTTTAGCAGACACTGGTTCGAATCAATCTTAAATTTTATTTATACTAGTGGTTCGCCCCGAACTGAGACCTCGCGATGACACCTTTATCAGCCCGACTAATTTAAGAGGGGAAGAAAGGGTTTTGTATTTAACGGCTATGTAAGTATGTTTGTATGGATGATCCATCAGAAATCTAAAACTATCGAGTCAATTTCTCTAACATGAAAGAAATGTGAAGCAAAATAAAAGTTTTTTTTAATTAAGCAGTGCCATCTAGCTGTAGTTTTGCTACCTAATTTTTAAAGATTTAAGTTCTCTACTCTAAAAATGCATATTACAAAGAAAAAATCCTCAATTTTCGACTTCTCCCCGTGGAACAAAATATACGTCCTTTTGACGAACACAGAACTCCAACGTCATTCATATTCTTAGAAATGGGAGGTCAACAATGGATGTTATATTGGTTATTGTTTTTTATGGTTCAGGTTTCTAATTTCTTCAATTTCAGACTTTTCCCTGTAGTTGTGACACAAAAGCCACAAGCATACCAAATTTCAGCATTGTGGGACTGCTGGAAGTACCCTAGAATTTTCGATTTTTGCGTTTTTTATTTTCCCTAATATCTCGGAAACTACTCAGTTTAAATACTTATTAAAAACAGTTTTGAAATGTCCAACTAAAGCGCTTTCATTAGACACCCCACTTGATCTGACTGTCTCACTTTTATTTTTTTTACCCCCTCTTGGACCCCAATATCTCAGCAATCCCCTGACTGATATAGCTCATAACCTTACCTACAAATTGTACCAATACTATCTACCCCCATACCAAATTTCATGAAGATCGGATTAACGGTTTGGAAGTTTTCATCGGACAAACATACATACATACATACACACATACATACAAACGCCGATTCTTCCAACTTGACTCAGAGAACTCGCTTCGCTCGTTCAAAAAACACTATGATTCTAGTAAGTTTTGCTTATTTTCAAATCTTCTTTTGAACATTTGGGTCATTAAGTAAAATTATTTGCTAACTATACTGCTTTTCTTTGACTGATACCATTCCGGCAGACAATATGAGTCGAACTAGAGGTCACCGAATACTAGCTCGCTGAATACTCTGAAGTAAACAACTTTGTGTTTGGATGTTTCGTTCGTTTGCTTCCTTTTGTTTGATTTGTAAATCATCATCTAGAATCTAGAACCTTAGATTACCCACTGCTGGGTAAAGCATAGGATTACTATTCGTTCATAGATTCACAAATGCTACTAATCAGCAAATCAGCAGTGAAGCGCTCAGTGCTCGCGTCGCGTTATGGCTGTTGAAACTCGTACAGATGAAACTGTGTTGCTTTGTTATAAAACAACTTTTCGACACTCTTGTTCATAACATCACACCAAACAAAAACCTCCTTTACAAATTGGACAAAAATGTACCGAAACCAATCTAAATATGATATGGCTCGATGGTACGTAATACTTACATGAGTGTACATAACACATACAAAATATGTTACGTAGTACTCTATAAATAGTCCAAATTACCCATATTGTGATTGACGGATGTCTACAAGTATAGTTTGGATCAAGGGATTGAAAGCAAGCAAGTGTTCTAGGAGTATAAAGGTACGCCGAAAATTCAGGTTCATCGAAGTTCGATGGATACTCGTCTAATGTTCAGCCTAGCAGTGAATTTAAAATTAAAATAAAAGTTATAATCAACTGATATCGATGATTTTAACTTTTTACTCGAATAACATTTTAACACTTTATTTTTATACATTAAGAACTAAGAAGGGCCCAAAACAGACCCCCAATGTACTCTAACCACAACTTAAGATTTCGCAACACATACAACGTAATAGTAATAGTTGCTTACGCAACCTAGCTAAAATGGAAGTATTGTTTAGAAGGCTCATTACTTAAACCACAGGCCATTCATTAAGGAGTGACTCAGCTGAATTCGAGTATTGTTGGTCAAAAGCGTGGCCGGCCGATATCCAGTCAGTTGTTGACAGCGGTTTCTATTTGATGGACGCTGGATAGCTGTTATCGAAGGGAATGATCTGTGAATGTATTAGGGCTTGCTAGCTGTTGTTCATTGGAGTTAGGGCCGGTATCCGCCAAAGCAGAGAGGAGATGTCTGTCAAATTAATTTAATACACATGGCACCATGTGCATCGCAGAGACAAGCTAAACCTACTGTTCAGGTTGAAGTAGTTTCCACACCTGGTACGCAGTCTCCGGTTAGACAGGTAAAATCCTGTCGGCAGACCCGGAAGACTGTAGTGTTTTCAGATAAGATAGGTGTTGGGATGGGTTTGCTTCTTAGTGATCTGTTAGGGCAAGTTGTGACAAATAATTGCTTTCCAAATGCCCCTATTCACAAACTTATAGATTCTATAAAGAGGGAGGATTGCTTTGACAACGACACCACTTTGTTAGTACAATTAGGTGAGAGTAGTGGTGTCATGCGATTAGATATTATTAAGCTGGTTGAGACTTTGCTACACAAGTTAAATTCAGGATTGGGAAAATTAATTTTATGTGCTTTCCCTTACTCAAAATCTTTGAGTGCCAAAGACAATCAAAAAATATGGAATCTTAATTTAATGCTATATAATTTGACATGTCGTCATAGAGACGTTTTGTATTTTGATACTAATAATTTTATTAGTAATTTTGTTTTGACAAGAGATACTGTGTACCTGAGTAGACATAGTAAATTAATAATTGCTAAATTGTTAGCATTTAATATTTTTGATCCCGTTATAAGTACTATAACGCAGTTCACCGACAAGCCCGTAGTTAGTAGTAGTACTAATGAGGGCAAACAAGTAGGAGTAGCTGACAGTCATTTAAACTGACGAGTTCGACAATGAGACAGCCGGGCACGTTAAATGTAGTACATCAAAACGTGCAAGGCCTTCCCAGCAAAATCTTAGAATTAGAATTATTTTTAATCCGTTTTAATGTTGATATTATGTGTGTAACTGAACACTGGATGTTACAATTTGAGTTACTCCCTTATTATGAGAATTATAATATTGTAAGTTCATACAAACGCAAGAACGCCATACGTGGGGGTTCCTTAATTGTTGTTCGAAATACTTTAAAATGCAAGGAACGTAAAGATGTTGCAAATCTCACTATTGAGAGGACTATTGAGCTATCTTGTGTTGAGCTAGAGCGGCATATCATTGTAAGCGTTTACCGTCCCCCTGACGCAGACTTCGCATTATTTGAATCCACTATGGAAGAAGCATTGCTTAAAACTTTTGTTCGTAATAAAATGCTAATAGTCTGCGGAGATTTCAATATAGATATTCCGGTTAATCCTCTATCTGAGAGGCTGCTTAATTTATTTAAATGCTTTAATTTATATCACCTCTTCGAAGAACCTACAAGGGTGACACTAACAACATCCACCTGTTTAGATAATATTTATTGCAGTAGTGTTCCAATTAATAAATCAGTAATTAAACATTTCACCTCAGATCACTATGGTCACAGTGCTATATTTACTTGTAATTTTGTAGATGAACCTAAGGAATTCACTTATCGGCCTATCACAGAAAGTCGCATTAAGAAGTTCCAGGGCAGTATTGAACTCAAAATGCCCCTTGTACCGTGCGTAGATGATCCGAATGACCTTTTTACTAGTTTGTTTAAGTTGATATGTGAGGAACATAGTGAGATATTTAAGTTAAAAAAATGTAAAGCTAGAGCTAATGTCGGGTTAGCTGATTGGGCTACAACCGGTATTTATAGAAGTAGGAATAAATTATATGAACTCTATGCGGCTAGAGAATCAATGTTGCACGATCCATCGTTTATCTTGTACATAAAGAACTATTCCAAGACCTTCAAAAAAGTTTGTCATGCAGCAAAATCATTGCATTTGAGAAATAAAATAGAAAAATCAGCAAATAAAATTAAGACAACTTGGAAATTAATAAATAATGAAACAGGTAAAACTAAACCTCGTAGTAAACAAATTAATTTAAACGTAAACAATACAACATTATCAAATAATACTGAGGTCGCAAATGCCTTTGATAGTTTTTTCTCTAGTATACCTAATTTTGTGACTCAATCTTTAAAATCAACTGCCTCTGGAGCATCTACTTTATTGGAATTAAGTGTTGATAAGTGTGAGGTCGCGTTTAGTTTCAGATACGTTAATGCCAATGATATTGTTAAGACATTTAAGTCACTTAATATTAAAAATACTGAAGACCTTTGGGGAATATCTACAAAGGTGTTAGGTGTTATAATTATTGATATTGCGCCGTGTATGGCCTACATTTTCAATGGATGTGTTGACGAGGGAGTCTTTCCTGATCTTATGAAACATAGTAAATTAATTCCTTTGTTCAAGTCTGGTAACGAAAAAGATCCAGGTAATTATAGGCCAATTTCTATATTGCCTGCGTTAAGTAAAATCTTCGAGAAACTTATTCTTACTCAGTTATTGTCACACTTTAACCTCCACGGACTTCTTCATAGTCATCAATTTGGATTTACTAAGGGTCGTTCGACAGCCGATGCTGGTACCATGCTCTTAGAACACATATTTGAAGCATGGGAGAACTCGCAGGACGCGATCGGAGTTTTCTGCGACCTGTCCAAAGCTTTTGACTGCGTGAGGCATGATACTTTAATTTCCAAGTTAAAACATTATGGCATACAAAATCAGGCAATTAATCTTGTAAATTCTTACTTATCCAATAGGATCCAAAAAGTTGATGTTGGTGGTGAAAGGTCTTCAGGATCGACTATTGTCATGGGGGTGCCACAGGGTTCAATACTAGGCCCTTTTTTATTCCTAGTTTACATTAACGATCTCCCTTTTTTTGTGAAAGACATATGTGACATAGTTCTATTTGCTGACGATACTTCTTTGATTTTCAAAGTTGATAGATCTAAAGCTAATTACGATGATGTAAATGATTCACTATCGCGTGTTCTTGAGTGGTTCACAGTAAATAATCTTTTGCTTAATGCTAAAAAAACGAAATGCATCAAATTCACATTGCCTAATGTAAAACATTATCCAACTAATATTAAAATAAATGGGGAGACACTTGATCTTGTCAAGTCTACCATTTTCTTAGGGCTTAATATTGATGCAGGGTTGCAGTGGGCACCACAAATTGTGGCTCTTGCTGGTAGACTTAGTTCCGCTGCATATGCAGTTCGTATAATAAGGCAGCTTACTGATGAAGCTACAGCTAGGCTTGTTTATTTTAGCTACTTCCATAGTGTTATGTCATATGGTATCATACTGTGGGGTAAAGCAGCAGATATCCAAGCTATTTTTGTCTTACAAAAACGGGCAATACGTGCCATTTATAAAATGAAGTCGCGTGACTCCTTGAGGGAGCGTTTCAAAGAAATCAATATTCTTACAGTAATATCGCAATATATCTATGAAATATTATTACATACACATAAACACTTGGATAGTTTTATGATAAAAAGTGACGTGCATGGTATTAACACGAGAAATAAACACAAACTTAATATACCAAAATTTCGATTAAAAAAAGTAAGTGGGTCTTTTATGGGGAATTCTGTACGGTTCTATAATAAACTTCCAGAAGGTGCATTTAAACTTCCTATTCGAAGATTTAAATCCTACATAAAGATGAATCTAATTAAGAAAGCGTATTACACTTTTGATGACTATATTAATGATAAAGCCGCGTGGCCTGATATCGCTCTGCCCCTCGACTGCTAAAATGGAAATTTGCAATATCTGTACTTACCTATTTACATGTTTGTATTAGATTATTATTTATAAGTATAACAAGCGTAGCGTGTGCTGTCTTGCATATTTTTGCTGATGTTTATTTACTTTTGACTGCCTTCCTAAGGTTTTTAAGTTCTCATTTACTATGTATCAGCAACTCCTTGCTCCGAGGCACCACACAGGCGCTTCTCACCTAGTGGTAAGACGGACCATTTATGTAAGCCAAGCCGAGTTTGTTGCCTGATTCTTCTAGGCTTGGTCGCGTTGGAACAGGAGTAATTTAATTTTATATAAGACGATTCAAAATGATCCTTGTGATTTCAATGAATAAAGTTCTTTTTGACTTTTTTTTTTTGAAATCAAACTATAATCGCTTGATGTGAGCATGAAATGATTACACCCGTTTATTTTACACAAGCTCTCCTCCGCTTTTGATAAGCGGCCCTTTGTGGTACGGACGGTATTACAGTTTTATTTTGATCGGTTTCTAGTAAAAATTTCCAAATTTGCTTACTCGGATAAATTACGTATGTTCCAATAATTAGGTAAAGAAAGTTTGCTTATCGACAGGCACCGGTATCTAGATGTTGCTTTCATCACCTAATAACACAGAAATGTTTTACGACAGGCTGGCTACATTAAATGTAATTTTATAGACGCATCGACCTGTTTCACATAAGTACTTGAAATCGGACAAATAGGTGTCTGTTAGTGGTGGACGTAGCTTGGAATCAGGATAGCTGACTCACTTCTAAACTTAATGACCCAGCGATTGGCTTAATGCTTCAAATGTGATGTAATAAGATCTTATTCGCAGGATGTAAATAGCACAGGATTCGTCTTAACCTTCAACAAACTACTAGCAGAGGATGTGTTATCCTCATATCTTACCAGTTATCGTTTGTCGATTTGTCCTTGACTTTAACGTTTCCTTTTATTTCACTGTTTTTATTTGCTTCGTTTCTTTTGACGAGTAGGTTACTGATAGATCCTGTGGTTTAGATCCTGTGAACTACTGGACTGATTTTGTAGGTATCTTAAGTTATAGTGAGTGAAGTCAAAGGAGGTTTGGATTGTTTATTTTAATTGTGACTTGTGATAAGGATAAATTGAGATAAAGACTAAGATCACTGCTCGTGTGTAAGTAATAAGCCATCTATTCTCTCATTAGCTGTGATATGGGCAGTAAATATCTGCTGTGGTATCAAGGCAATCACGGAGCTGTTTCTATCGAGTGGAGTCATAGTGGAGTTGTTAATTTTTTATTGGGTATTAATGTTTGGTTTTGATTAATATACCAGGTGGTAGGGCTCTTTGGAAGTATAAGGTACTGTCCTTTTAGTTCGTCAAATAAAGGAATTAGATAGAACATAGAAAACAAGTGTGGAAACAAATAAGGGTAAAGAAGCTACCCTGCCCTTATCGATCATAAACAATTCTCCTAGAAAATTCTTACATAATATAGGTACCAAATTCTGACAAGTATTTAATTTTTTTTCTATATTTGATGGACATGCTGATGTTGTAGGGACACATGAGGAACAGTTATTATTATGCTGAGCGATTTTAAAAAGCCCGCTAAGGTACGATCGCCAAAATAACATTTGATTATTGGTGCTTGGCCAAACCCTTCATGTGCGTGGGTGCAAAAACTAATAAGGGCAAGATCTCCGACATCCAATACCATATATACCTAACCTACTCAGTATAAAACACCCGATACAGAGAGCCGGTTTTGCGTTGCGAAAGCAAAAAAGATAACAAAAGTTACTGCTTAATCTGCCTTGCAGTTTATACAACTTGCAAATAATGTAGGTTTATTGAACGAATCGATTGTATTGGCGATAGATTGATTGGTCAATATTTAACGAGCGTTGGCAGATAATATTCCTTAGAAATGGTCACGCTTTTCAATGTTGGATCGTTTTTTATGTCTACTTATAAATGTTTTCTCAATACCTCATACATTTTTAACCATTTTATGTGTTTGTTCATCACCGTTATTATTATTGATGCTGTGCTGGGTCTTCTGATTCGCAGTTATCGTCACATTTCCTTGTATGACACCGACTCTATGCATTATAATCTTTAAGAGTTCCTGTTTCTTCGCCTTCCGATAAATTCTGTCCTTCAATCAACTGCACGTTTACAGCAATGCAAACAAGTTTCACAGATATGGTGAGCCGGTGAGGTATTCGACCCACCTTATAATTAAGCCACATTCTTATCAAAAATGGCAGTAAGTACTTTTTTATGGAAAAACTGCCCACTGATTGAAATCTCCTACAAATTCGTTAATACGTTTTCGTAATAATTCCTTTCGTTGCATATGTCATTGTAGTTATTCTGATTTATTGAATTGATCTTATAATCTGCAATACGACCTCGAATAAAAACATCCTACGCAGTTACAACAGTCATTTTGAATCATAAACATTGTCTGCAGGAACAGTAAAAGCTGTAAGGATTTAACGGTCTCTTGATTGTGTTAGGTATCTTTATTGTTTAACCCTGTGAAAAACTTGTCAATAACTTTGTATTCTGTGCCTAGTTTGTAATTTGTATTGTGTGACCACACAAGTATGCAAATTGCAATATAAGTGAAACATTAACAAACCTACATCATCCATAGAAGACTGTGCCCTTCGATACATGTTTATTCACACTACATGGTATTGTGTACTCAATGATCTAAGCTCTTACGTCTAGCTTATACAACATTGACCCACAAACCCACGTTGAGGCAGCAGCCCACTGTTCTGTAATTAATTTAGGTCTATAATTTTTAAATACGCTCACGAATTGACCTTAATTTGGTTCTCATTGTCTGGTAAAGGCGTACGCTCACTAAACCGGAGCGCGCTCAATCAGCACAATACACTGCGAGAGAGGTCCATGTGACATTGAATGAAACATAAGCGAAGTGATTTCGTGATTGACCCAATCACACTATGCTGAACCGATCACTAGTACAATCCAACTTATACCGTCGGAACAGAGATAACCCTAAGGTAATGTTTAAAATTGTGAATGTGTATGTACGCTTAAAAGCCATTCATTCCATTGGGTCACATAAGGTGCGCCACTGAGCCCTGTCTGTCACCTCATCAAACCATTTGTGAATTATGAATGGGCTTACACAATCACAATGCATCCCATTTCTGATTCAGCAGTGCAGAGGTCATTCCACCTGCATGGGTCGTCCCACACATTTATACCTACGTGGATTTGTCAATGTCAGTTGTCAACTCAAAGGTTGTACTATAGAGCCTATTGCCTTTATTAAGCTTGGGCAGTTCAAGCTCTTTCTTTTCTGCGAAATATGGAATGCTATGTCGCTGACAGTGATTTCCATTTGCTGGTAGATTAGGTGTTCTTGTTGTCTTTTGTTTATTAACGTCCACTGGCTTATTTCTGTGTGTTAATTTTTAGTCCCGTGCTCTAACCGATAACGTATCTCAATCCATAACTTCCATACGAATGTTTCTATCGCAATCCTCGGGTTTTGAATTGTGAGATGTTGCATAACAACTCGTTGTAGGTATCTTCTTTGTTATTTCTAGTTCATTATCCTCTTATACATATAGGTATGTATGCATGAGCTCTTATATTATAGCTAGAGTATTATTTATCTGGTGATGTTGTTAACATTGAAATCTTTCGCCCCCGGGTATATTGAGCAACCTTCAAGATGCCATCTGTCATAATAACGAACATATTACAGTTGATTGAAATGTGTTCGTTGCAATTGCCGGCTATTAAATTCAATAGCCCCAATTTTGTGTCCTATATTTTAGAAGGCAAGAGGTCTTCAATGCCTATCATAGTTTGATTTGTAAGACCATTATTGAGTTGTATTGTCAGCCAATCATTATCGCTAACC
Source organism: Epirrita christyi (assembly GCA_951392215.1). Taxonomy (NCBI): domain Eukaryota; kingdom Metazoa; phylum Arthropoda; class Insecta; order Lepidoptera; family Geometridae; genus Epirrita; species Epirrita christyi. Next base: position 2,993,307 of record OX595857.1, on the reverse strand, counting down.
TATGTTTTGGTTAGACATGTTTATTTACAACTTTAACTGATAACATAGTAAATTTACTATCTGCGAAGGAGTTAATAGATGTTTTATTCTTATTACATAACTAACAAAATAGTTAAAATAGAGTTCCGATCATGTTTCGATCTTGTGTCGATGTCTTAAAATAGAAATGGTATTCTCCCATGGAAGTACTACGTACGTAGTACTTATTACTTTCATGTATTCTCCTAACTTAAAATACAACACTGTAATGTGATTATATCGAAATGTGACCGAAAGTTGAACGATTCAAAGTTTTTTCGATAATTTTAGCATAAGTAGATGGAGTCTCTCTTTACTCTTTCCAATTATGTCTATAACTATCCTAATCTAATAGTAGTCACCGTGAATTGAAAGTAGACTAAATTGTTATTTATGAAGGAGAATACCAACTTTCTGTCAATTCACAATTCAGTCTCGATTCGGTTAACTTTCAGTGTAGTTTTAAAATAACTTCCTCTGATATGACTAGGGCGTCATTAATCATTATAGCCTGCATTTTATTTTAGTCCTAGATTGCAAAATTCTAGCTTCCAGTTCAGAAATATTCGCTATTACGAGTTCGACGAAGTATTTCGTAGGCTTTGAGCTATTCTAGCCATAACGCACATAGGTAGTATACATACAAGGAAGTTGAAAAAAAACAACAAACAAAACACCTTTATGCTTAATGTAAATCAAATAGAAAACGGCACGGGCCTTCAATGCTGTGAATGTGCGCGAATATTCATACTCTTGTCACGTAGTTAGGTAAAATGCTGTAAAGTATAAGAGATCAGCAGGTTCTAGAAAATCCTGATTCAAATATTGGGAAAACTAAAAAAAGAACAGCTTGACTGTTATGTATTAGCTGTTCTAAACATGAAGTAAATGTAACTTTTGATACTATCATGGTTATTAACATAATTATCACTAGAAACGGGATATTTACCATGATTTTTGTTGATTCCCGATATTTCGGCACAGTTTTTTTAAACTCAAAAATCATGGTAAATATCCCGTTTCTAGTGATAATTATGAAGTAAATGTTACTTTGAAAAGCCTCGATCAAACAGGGAAGAAAAGGCTCGTCGTCTTTAGGTCAATAAAATAAAGAAGCAACCATAAATTTTCATTAAAAAAACCGATAATTGTGAAAAAACCAGTGTGGCGATTAAATAAAGGCCACACATAAAATACGACTCAAGTAGCACAATTTGAACGCGGGATATTACCATTAAAATCATTCATAGTCAGAGTGCATGCCATGGCGAGTAGACAATTCCAATAAGCCCAAAATTATGCTCATTAAAGTGACAGAAACATCAGCTAAAAAAGTAATAATGATAATATAAACTGCAAATCTTGTGATTGCTTAGAAAAACTTTAACTTGCACCAGACCTGAGGTTTTACCCAAGTGACGAACTGACTTGAGGACAATAAGGTGTTTACGTTTTAAAATGCGGTATATTTGAATTGCTAATTGGCTAAAACGGTAATGACATACTAATCGCACAATTCGAAAGTATCTATAGTACCTACTAAACGATGCGAGTGTGTCGAGCTAAGATATATATAAATAGATAATTGTGGACAGAAAACTACGAGTCACATAAAGATTAATGCGAACATAATAAGGAACTTGGATTTATACAGCCTAACAAAATAGCTGAAGATACAGGAAATCAATTTCAACCAAGGTGAAGACAGTAAAATAGGAAGGCAAGATCCAGGCAATTATCCTGTGCTAGTCTACTGTCAGCATGTTATTATACCTACCTAGCTGATATTTGACCTAAAGCAGGGTGAGCAAGAAAAAACCAGTGAAATGAAATAGTAGTAGCATTTGCTCTTCTGCCACCTTACTTAGCAATGTCGTCTGACCATTAGCCTCGTTGTCTATAAACTTCGCGTCGTCTCTTCGAAATATATGATCAACTTAAGGAAGGATATTCATTAATCCGTCAAAAGCCAAGCAAGGTCTTCCGTCATTGGTTACATAATGTTATGAATCACAGTTATATTCCCGATTGCCATAACCAGTAACCACTGATGCAGATAATGAAAACAAACGTGCTAATGTGTTTAATGAGTGAGTGTGAAATTGTTCAACCACAAAGTTGTATTTGAATGATTATAACAGATCTGCGGTTCTGCGGTGAATGCATGATTCATGGGTAGATTACACTCTGTTCTACGGTATGTAGATTTGGGCCGTATTTTCTAGTTTTTAAATATAAGTTGTAGGAACTCGGACCTCGTAGTTTTAAGAAAGTTCTTCTGGTTTCGGCAGCAGAATACTTTTGCAACATTTTTGGATACATTTTTTGCGACAACTTTCTCCTTTTGTGGTTACTGGGTAGTCGTAATACGATGTTAAGGTGGATCGTCTCGCATGTGGCGCGAAATTCAAATTTTATTGTGTTTTTTGCTCGTCACAGCTCATCAACACTTTTTGAGATGACGAAAACAGGTTTTGCGAAAACTAGGAAACCCATCACACATGTTTTAATTGATAGTATCATATATATCACTAGTTAAGCTACGGATATCCCTAAACCAAAAAAACACTGTAAAAATCATTGAACAGTATTCGTAGCTAAACTAATTATCTTTTAGAGATACTATCAACTAGAACATATGTGTTAGGTTCCCTTGTTTTCGCAAAATCAGTTTTCGCTATCACAAGAAGTGTTGATGAGCTGTGATGAGCAAAAAACACAATAAAATTTGAATTTCGCGCCACGTGCGAGACGATTCACCTTAATATCAAATACCATAAGTCAAAGTATTTTATTCATTGAAATCACAAGGATCATTTTGAATCGTCTATTAAACAAGGTGAATTTACTTCTGGTCCAACGCATCCAAATCTAGAGAACTAAGCAAAAAACAAGGCTTGATTTGATATCCTATACTATGTATAGGATATCAAATCTATATCTATATCTTACTACTATGATAGTAAGCTTTCTTGATCATTAAATTAATCTTTAGGTAGGATTTAAATCTAAGAATAGAATTTCCCATAAAATACACTTTCTTACGTATGTCTTAAAACTAAAAACTCGGATGTATGTGACATCGTTGACTACATAAACACTCACTTATCGAGAGTAGCCTGTGTCTCAGATAGGTTGCTTTTATTATTATGTAACGGATAGGAATGTTAGACATTATAAAAACATGTCTTATCAATGTACAAATTATTACTATGATCTAAGCGACTATTCGATTGCGTGTGCGCTAGTTGGACTTGTATAATACCAAGGTCTTCAAGGTCGGTCTCTAACTCAGTACCTCCTATACAGTCGATTTATTTAAATCTGTGTTCATTGGTTTTCTTTAAGGCGTAGATAGATGCCAACTAGAGATTTTCTCCATGTGGCTCTTCAAATTTACAAAAAAATATTTATGTTGCTTATTAGACATTAAATTATAATTTGAACAATATAAATAATTCTAATTATATTATTACAATACTAAAAAACTATCTAAAGTGAAGTTTTTTTGTTTGAAAATTTGTAATACGCAAACTTTTCTTTGTATAAATATTTGTCAAGGTTTTTTTCACGAAGTGTACAATTGGCTAGTCAAATTAATGATTTATTATGCTGCAAATCTTTGTTTTCGTGATTTTCACTCACTTTTTGCTTCGCGAGCGCTATTCTGTCACCGACTAACTTACCATGAGTTAGATAGTGACGAAATTTGACATCTATCACCGCCTTAAGGTATTTTGTGACGTGACTTATCTCGCGTTTAACAAGTTAATAACAAGTTTGGGCTGTTTAAATCATATTGATTTACATTCATAATAAATAAATAAATAAATAAATGCTGCACATTTCACACAACATTATCTAGTCCCAAGCTAAGCAGAGCTTGGGAATAATAATACTTAATACTCTACATATTCATATTAATCGATAGTATAGTTTCGATATTTATGAATAAGATTGAAGTTTTCCATGCCTTGCTAGAATTGGATGCAAACTTAGGTCGGTCTAGGTCAAAAAACTCACGACCTTCAGCATACTACTACATCATCTACTTAAGCGCCATCTGGTGGTGAGTGGCGATAAACATATTCTAAGAACGTAAGAACAGGAAGTCGGTGGATGGAGCCGGCTCAAGACCGTTCGTCGTGGCATTCTAAGGGGGAGGCCTATGTCCAGCGGTGGACTTCTATAGGCTAAGGATGATGGTGATGACGATGAGTAATTTATAAAAACTAGCTTGTTTCTTTATTGTTTGTGTGTTTGACTTCAAAGCTACCAGAGGCCTTACCATGAGCTCTTATAGCGATTCAGTACAAAATGTCGAGGTAATCTCGTGTCAGTTGATGAATGCTGCTGCCTATCCCCTGGTGAAATCCTTTACTCAGCTTTTACAATATCCACTGGAGGAGACGGAGGGGTCTATTCTCTGGCCGACGCAACCACGGCATTAATAATTTGACTCATTCCGCCCTAATTCATATCCAATTCTCACAATCTGCCAACCTGCTTTTAACACTATACACGCATGCTATATTTACACCTAAAGATGCGATGTGTGTGATGAAATGGAGGAAGTTGGCAGACTGACACAATTTTATTTATTTAGGTGGGGGGACCTTTGTTGGATCATTCACCCCATTAATAGGTATATATAGTATAGGGAAAAGAAAGGTGCCATCCACAGGACTCCACAGGAGTATCCCGTGGATGGATACCCTCCCATGGATGAGTATACTCCCGTGGATGGATATTCTCCTATGGGTAGGTCTCCCGTGGATGGATATCCTTCCGTGGATCGTTATCCTCCCATGGATTAATATCCTCCCATGGATGGGTCTCCTCCCGTGGAGGATACCCTCCCGTGGATGGATATCCTTTTTGGTGGATGAGTATCCTTCCGTGATTGGGTCACCTTTTGATTTCTTATACTATAATATATATATTTTATATCTCTAACAGAAAAAAGTTCTCAAAGGTCTCAGATAATAATAACAATAATAATAATAATTTATTTATGAAACTTAATGAGAATACATAACATACAGTTAAACAACTAGGTTAACTTAAACAGTTAATTACCATAGGTGCTAAGGTTAGGTATGTTATGATAATGTTATGCAGTAAAAGAACACTAACTCCCACCCTAGGTACAGCCTGTGTTGTGGGAGATAGTCTCTTTCGTCCGGTTCAGCTTCATTCAATAGTTTTGAATTTGATGCTACATTAAAAGATGTCATTCATTAACCGATTTCAAAGAAAGGAGGAGGTTATCAATTGTATTTATTTTTAAGATTAATTTCTAGTTCATTAGCAGCTTTATATGAATCGTCGTATTCATATAAAATGGCTTTTTTTTAGACTTCCAGATCCTTGGAGGCTACCGTTAAATCGTGCTTAATATCCGTTCACAGTTACACTAACCGATATGGCTTATGCCCACTTCCTTTTATTACGCTGTGGCTTAACGCTATGCATTTAAATTATCTTTGGGACCTTTGATAAACAATTTTGGGACGGTTAGATTGTGTTCTTTCATATTAAAATACTAAAGTAACTAAATTGAATAAAACTGGCGCACCACGGTTCTTGATATTACTGATCATGTTTACAAAGTTTCATGGAGTTTGAAGAATTAAAAGCGAAGTTTGCTTTCAATTCTTCGCGTTCTCGTCAAAAAGGGCGTAAGCCTTTTTTGAATTTGTGACCCTTATTATCAGGGATCTTTATTATCAGGTTATCATCGTGCCTTCTCTTTCTTTCACAGCCATGATCGTACGCAGCCGGTGATGACTGACGTAGCGTAACGTCATTATGTCTGGTCTGCAAGCCAGGGGTGAAGAGGGCATCAACGGCGTGGATGTCAGAGAGCAGGGCAACACTTTGAGGTAAGTGCAAAGGATCCCGTCAAAAACATTAATGTCAAAAAGAGCCAAGTGTGCATTTACCGAAAATCTTATTAAAAACATGAATGCAAAAACAATCCAAGTTTGAAGCTAGCGCAAATTCTACTAAAAAGTATCAAGTTCGATAAAAAAACTGTCTGTTTAATCATTGTTTACGTCAACTGCTGGACGAGGCCTCCCCCCTTTTAAATAAAATGGGGGATTTGCCATAATCACCAACTGGTGATTATGGCAAATCCCACACTTGGCAGGCGGGTTGGTGCTCGCAGTTTGGTGTTAAGTACTCAAGTGGATGCTGCTGCCCATCCCCTGGTGTAATCCCTTTATAAGGCTTTTACTTCATCCACGGGAGGAGAAGGAGGGTGCCTATTCTTAGGCCGGACACACCACGGCACTGGTTGTTTTGCTTCGCCGATAAAAGAATAAATAACTTTTCATTTAAAAAACCGACTTCCGCCATAGTATTTGACAAAATAATTGGATGAAAAAAAAATTATGAAAGAACCATAGTGGTGAAACGATTATTATACTTTTTGAATGCAAATGCTTGGTTTGTTGCTGAAAATATCAAAATCGCCATATGTATGCCTACAATATTTGAGGAGTTCCCTCAATTCCTCATGGATCCCATCATCAGAACTGGATTTTGAAAAAAATGGGACCAATCTGGAAGTATATCTATACAAATAAAAAAAGAATTTTTCAAATCGGTTCATAAACGCCGGAGATATGGGGTAACAAACAATAAAAAAAAAAAAAAAGTACAACCGAATTGAGAACCTCCTCCTTTTTTGGGAAGTCGGTTAAAAATACAACCGAATTGAGAACCTCCTTTTTGAGAAGTCGGTTAAAAATAAAGGTACGTATATTTTTTTTATTTAAATCTTCACAAACTAATATTATAAATGCGAAAGTTTATGGTGTCATGGTGTGCCCGGCCTAAGAAAAGACCCCTCCGTCTCCTCCCAGGGATGTCGTAGAAGTTGACTAAGGGATTACAACAGGGGATGGGCAGCAGCATCCACCGAGTAACACCAATACTGCGATCATCAAACCGCCTGCCAAGCGTGGTGATTATGGCAAATACCCCCATTACTATAAGAAAATCTAATCTAGTCTAGGCTAGACAATTGTATTAAAATTTTTCAAATGTAATTTAATTTAAGTATATGACATAATTAATATTTATTCATATTTAAAGTGTTATTGAAATTCTCGTGATAGGGTTTATTATACCTAATTATTTTTTAACCGACTTCCCAAAAAGGAGGAGGTTCTCAATTCGGTTGTTTTTTTTTTTTTTTTTTTTAATGTTTGTTACCGCATATCTCCGGCGTTTATGAACCGATTTGGAAAATTCTTTTTTTATTTGAATAGATATACTTCCAGATTGGTCCCATTTTTTTCAGAATCCAGTTCTGATGATGGGATCCATGAGGAATTGAGGGAACTCCTCAAATATTGTAGGTATACATATGGCGATTTTGATATTTTCAGCAAGACACCAAGCATTTGCATTCAGAAAGTATCATAATCCTTTCACCACTATGGTTCTTTCATAAATATTTTTCATCCAAAATTATTTAGTCGAATACAATGGCGGAAGTCGGTTTTTTAAATGAAAAGTTATTATGTTTAGGTTCATCTGACTATGACAAATGGTAATTCTTTGCATTTGTTTGAAATAAGTAATTATAAAATTGACAGATGGAGATACTTACCTTGGTAGTGCTGTAATAACAATACATGTGTATAATTTAATTATTAACGTGACACTGTTTATAACGCGTTGGTATCAAAACTGTTAGGTTATAAATTATGAAATAAATGAATTTGAATTTGATTACATATGAGGAAGGCCTCCAACAGTGAATGTCTAAACAGCTGGATTTATTACAAGGAAGGAACTAGTTAGGTATGGTACCTGATGTTGGTTATCTACGAATCTGAAATTTCACTGCACAGACAGATTAGATAATTCGATTACCTATGCTATTATGCTATCAATTTACATAGGAATACGTATCATATTCGCTTGACCGGCCCGCATCCGGGGTTGGCCAGTGGAGCGAGAAATTGATGTTTAGATCTTTCCGTAAAATGCTTAGGAAATACATTGGATAAAATATTTTAAAAAATTATAGCGGCCCATAGTTGCTGTCATGGGCTCTTTTGTGGGTTTACGAATCTAAAGGTGAAATCAGACGGATCACTCGAATGAAGGTTCACTCGAGTGAATGCATCATTTTTCTTTCATTCCATGTTCACACGACTTAGCTGGAATGACTTAGAAAAGAACATCCACCTCCTCTTTTTAACCGACTTCAAAAAAAGGAGGAGGTTCTCAATTCGACCGTATTTTTTTTTTGTATGTATGTTACTCGATTACTCCGTCAATTTTGCATTGATTATGATGGTTATTTTTTTGTTTGGTGGGTTATTCTTCAGAGGTGGTCCCATATAAATTTTATCGAAATTGATTCAGCACTTTTTGAATAATTTGGTTTTTGTGGTTCCCATACAAAAAAAACCTAATATTTTACTGTGCCATTCTTGGTTCTGTCAGCGCTAGATGATACTGCTCTAGACGTCGACAGATGGCGTTATAGAAATACTTAAATACCTACCCGCCAAAAATAAACTTTATCATTCAAGATGTCGTCAAATGAAGTCGTGCGTCTTGGAATTAGTTCAATATGTGATCGTTAGACCGGACGTTCGTCTGCTACCAGGACTCAAAACAAAATGGCGGAATGCGAGTGAACATTCACTCTGTGTTCAGATTCAGATTGTTCATTTTTCGTTCATTTGGAGTGCGAGTGAAAGATGCGAATGAAAATATCCAACATCGTTGGATCGTTTCATTAATGAATTCATTCGGCACTATTGTTTCATTTTGTGTTCAAACGTTTCATTTCGAGTGAAAGGTGCCGAATGAAAGACGAAAATGAACGAAAAATGACCCGTCTGATATCACCTTAAAGAGGTGCTTCTTATCTCAACCCATTTAGGTATTTATATCGATCGACTCAACCTATTTTTAAAGGTGTAACGCAAATTGTGTTAAGCAAATGGCGCAAAATTCAAATTTTATAGTATTTTTTGCTCATCAAAGTATCTGTTAAATATTGATTTAGCTACAAATGTCAATGAACCAAAAAAAACACTGTATAAATAATTCATTGACGACATTGATGAGATAATGGTAGCGATGCTCTAAAATAAATAAATAAACCACCGAGGACTGTAGCGACTTGTTATTATAACAAGTCAATATTAATATTGTTTGATAAATTGAGAACAATTCTAACACAATTTGTTTAGTAGAATTGGGGCCCAGAGGCCCAATTCTCTAATTTAAAAACATTCAATTCGCAGTATAATCTCGTCTCAGTCGCACTGTCACGTACAGTAACTATTACTTAATCTTCGCGTTTCTTGCTAAGAATAAGTAATAGTTACTAATGATAACTAAATAATATGATACGATGTCATAATAAAAAATAAAAAAAATAAAAACAGTTGATGAGAGGTGATAAGCAAAAAAACACAATCAAATTTGAATTTCGAACCATCTAAGTACTTTAAATAAATAAAAAAACTGTTGATGAGAGGTGATAAGCAAAAAAACACAATAAAATTTGAATTTCGAACCATCTACATACTTTAAATTAAAAAAAATAAACCTCTTGATGAGAGGTGATAATGCAAAAAAACACAATAAAATTTGAATTTCGAACCATCTACTTTAAATTAAAAAAATAAAAACTCACAAAGCACAGGTTTCAGACAGGGTAACAGCTGCACAGTATAAAAATTACTGACATAATGTAATAGTTAATTGTATTAAAATATCCCGTTATTTTTTTATCTGGAGTGTTGGTGATGTTTAGTCATACGAACCTAGATTGCACGGGAAATGACGAGGTGTGTTTGTCATAGATAGTATATTTTACAGGAAAAAGTACAAATTTTACCTTATTAACTACATAATGTAATTTTAATATTGGATTAAATTTAATTGGTAATGAGTTAGGTAATTCACAGCAAGAAAATCCAGAAACATCACATTCATATATTTATTCGTCATGATGTTATGAGTTAGTGTATGAAAACGTCGCGGCAAACAAAGGCGATGCCCAATAGTGGATTTTTAATAATCATTAAATCTAACCAAGATAAAGAAGATGTTTCATCCTGGGCCTGCTCTAAGTACACTACACAGAAAGATATAAAAAAAACAGGGGATTTTCATAAAAATACAATTTTATTAATTTGAAGCATAATACAGCGGTACAAAAATGTTTATTTATGAGTTTTTTAATATGGTCACCCGATTTTTAGAGCAGCCATGACAGACGAGTGACTTTGACAACTGACAGTTTTGTTGAGTGTCATTGACGCTCAACAAAACTGGTTCCTTGTGTGATTTCCTTGTGTGTGATTGCTCTCATTAGCGAAGATAATCTTGCATGTACACTAACACGAAGCAATGTTATGGAAAATAAACAATAACAAATGGTTTCTATATTGCTTAGCTATATTGTGCAGGCCCAAGCTCCATACATTCATGAAACATCTTTAATATACTTGGGTAGAGATCCCTAAACCTATCTTTTCTATTAAAACCATAAATTTTTAGACCCCCCGTTTAGGAGAAAATCATTTTTTTATTTTGGTGGATATTTAGATCTTTGGAAGACTAATGGAGGTTTGGTTACCTCAAAAAAAGTTAATATGCTCTATCATTAAAAAAAAAACAATCAATCAATCAAACTGACTGATCAAAATTGTCAATACATTATAAAAACAACATTGCACAATTTGCACATGCACCGTTATGCAAATAAACTTATCGTATCTTATCGCTGCACACCCCATTTACCTACTGACATTTACTTACAACGACATTAGCAGAGTTGTGTCAAAATGTTTTTTTTTTTAACTTTGCATTTCTTGTGTTGCCAACTGCTTTTTTTGCAGGATATTTGGTGTTACCACTAACAAAGAACATATTAATTTATTTAAAAAAACGGGGGGGTCCAAAAATATGATTTTTGCAGTCTTAAGTTTATTATTTTTGTATGTTCCAAATCAGTACCGTTTTGGGCTGGTTAGATTTTATTCGGAATAAAAAACCAACCTCCATACAAATAATTATTTTTTGGAAAAAACATAAACTGACTTCAAGCCTGTGCCTATAATGTAGGTAATTCATATTTGAATAAACGCTATCTATCGGCGGGTAGGTATTTAAGTATTTCTTTAACGCCATGTGTCGACGTTTATATAGCAGTATCATCTAGCGCTTACAGAACCAAGAGTGGCACAGTAAAAATATTACGTTTTTTCTATGGAAACCACAAAAAACCAAATTTTTCAAAAAAGTGCTGAATCATTTTCGATAAAGTTTATATGGGACCACCTCTGAAGAATAACCAACCAAACCAAAAAATAACCATAATTTTTCATTTAAAAAACCGACTTCCGCCATTGTATTCGACTAAATATTTGGATAAAAAAAAATGATGAAAGAACCATAGTGGTGAAAGGATTATGATACTTTTTGAATGCAAATGCTTGGTTTGTTGCTGAAAATATCAAAATCGCCATTATGTATGCCTACAATATTTAAGGAGTTACCTCAATTCCTCATGGATTCCATCATCAGAACTGGATTTTGAAAAATGGGACCAATCTGGAAGTATATCTATTCAAATAAAAAAAGAATTTTCCAAATCGGTTCATAAACGCCGGAGATATGCGGTAACAAACATATAAAAAAAATAAAAAAAAACACCCGAACATCTTTTTTGGGAAGTCGGTTAAAAATCAATGCAAAATTGACGGAGTAATCGCGTAATATACATACAAATAACTTTTCATTTAAAAAACCGACTTCCGCCATAGTATTCGACAAAATAATTTTGATTGATTTTTTTTTTATGAAAGAACCATAGTGGTGAAAGGACTATGATACTTTCTGAATGCAAATGCTTGGTGTCTTGCTGAAAATATCAAAATCGCCATATGTATGCCTACAATATTTGAGGAGTTCCCTCAATTCCTCATGGATCCCATCATCAGAACTCAATTTTGAAAAAAATGGGACCAATCTGGAAGTATATCTACTCAAATAAAAAAAGAATTTTCCAAATCGGTTCGTAAACGCCGGAGATAAGCGGTAACAAACATTAAAAAAAAAAAAAAAAAAAAAAAAAAAAAAAAAAAAAAAAATACAACCGAATTGAGAACCTCCTCCTTTTTTGGGAAGTCGGTTAAAAAAAACATACGGGTCGAATTGAGAACTTCCTCCTTATTTTGAAGTCGGTTAAAAATGGATATCACCTTTCTAAAACATGAAATCTTAAGAGAAGGTTACCGGTAAGGCGCTTACGCCCTATTGTATGCGAACGAAATTTGCTATACCCTGATTTTTAATTTGAAACAATTTTTGTAAACAAAGAAATGTCACTGTGTGTATGAGTGTCATGTATGTGTGTCATATGTGAATTTACACGTATGCTACACAATCATGACAGTTATACTCACAGTGGCATATCTTGACATTAGCTTGTTTACAAAAATTGTCTGAAATTAAAAATCAGGGTATATTTTGGCTATTATTTCATGAAAGTTCATGAAATTTTGTACACATAATCAGTCCATTAATATCTAGAAACGAGGTGCGTCAGTTATTTAAAAAATAGTTTTTTAATTTAATTAGGTATCTTGTTAAGTTTTGTGTATTTTTTTAACAGACTTCAAAAAAAGGAGGAGGTTCTCAATACGGTTGTATTTTTTTTTTAAATGTTTGTTACCGCATATCTTCTTCATTTATGAACCGATTTATAAAAAAAGCCAGTTCTGATGATGGAATCCATGAGAAATTGAGGGAACTCCACAAATATTATAGGTATACATATAGATATTTTGGTATTTTCAGCAATAAGTTATTGTTTTGTATACCTTTAGCAAATAAAAACATGCAGATAGCCGAATTCAATGGCGGAAGTCGGTTTTTTTATGAAAAGTTATATAATCTTATGATGTATATAAAGTATTTTCTATTCTACTGACTGAAATCTCTAGCACGTACACCTAGCTAGTTCTAGTAACTACTTTTCCCCTTTAGGTCCTGCTAAGAATAGTTCCTACAATGCAAATAGGAAACGCAAAGTCGCGAACGTTGCCGGTAATCAATGCTAACGAAGCAATACACACAATCCTTCAAACAAAGTCGTCTTCCGCTATTACTATTTTATGAAAATGGTTTCTCAGTATTCAGACGTAGTAGGCAAGTTGGTACTATATAAGCTGCGTTTCCACCAAAAGATGTGCGAGGTAGATGAGCGGTGCGAGGATGCGTAGCGAGGCTGTGGAACGATGTGAGTGTTTCCACCAGAGATGTGCGAGGTAGATGAGCGGTGCGAGGATGCGTAGTGAGGCTGTGGAACGATGTGAGTGTTTTCACCAGAGATGTGCGAGGTAGATGAGCGGTGCGAGGATGCGTAGCGAGGCTGTGGAACGATGTGAGTGTTTCCACCAGAGACGTGCGAGGTAGATGAGCGGTGCGAGAATGCGTAGCGAGGCTGTGGAACGATGCGAGTGTTTCGACCAGAGATGTGCGAGGTAGATGAGCGGTGCGAGGATGCGTAGCGAGGCTGTGGAACGATGTGAGTGTTTCCACCAGAGATGTGCGAGGTAGATGAGCGGTGCGAGGATGCGTAGTGAGGCTGTGGAACGATGTGAGTGTTTTCACCAGAGATGTGCGAGGTAGATGAGCGGTGCGAGGATGCGTAGTGAGGCTGTGGAACGATGTGAGTGTTTCCACCAGAGACGTGCGAGGTAGATGAGCGGTGCGAGAATGCGTAGCGAGGCTGTGGAACGATGCGAGTGTTTCCACCAGAGATGTGCGAGGTAGATGAGCGGTGCGAGGATGCGTAGCGAGGCTGTGGAACGATGTGAGTGTTTTCACCAGAGATGTGCGCGTTAGATGAGCGGTGCGAGGATGCGTAGCGAGGCTGTGGAACGATGCGAGTGTTTCCACCAGAGATGTGCGAGATAGATGAGTGGTGCGAGGATGCGTAGCGAGGCTGTGGAACGATGTGAGTGTTTTCACCAGAGATGTGCGCGTTAGATGAGCGGTGCGAGGATGCGTAGCGAGGCTGTGGAACTATGTGAGTGTTTCCACCAGAGATGTGCGCGTTAGATGAGCGGTGCGAGGATGCGTAGCGAGGCTGTAGAACGATGTGAGTGTTTCCACCAGAGATGTGCGAGGTAGATGAGCGGTGCGAGGATGCGTAGCGAGGCTGTAGAACGATGTGAGTGTTTCCACCAGAGATGTGCGAGGTAGATGAGCGGTGCGAGGATGCGCAGCGAGGCTGTGGAACGGTGCGTATAGATAGCGGTGCGAGGATGTATTGTGTAGCGGGCTCTTTTCAGACTGACTACCAGTATATAGTTTCTCGGTCCCGTCCATCCTTTGCACACATCCCTCGCAACACATTCCACGCAACACATCCCTCGCACGCACTTCGCTTGTTTAAAAACCTCGCTCGCTAAGCCGTTTCCACCAGAGATGCGCTAAGCGAGGCTTTTTTTTTTTTTATGCTTCTTGGCAAGCAGACAAGCTTACGGCCCACCAGATGGAAAGCAGTTACCGTAGCCTATGAACGCCTGTAACACCAAAGGCATCACCGAAAGGCCGACCCTGAGACATAAAGATGAAAAGTCTCATGTGCCTGTAATTTCACCGGCACCCGTACCCTTCAAACCGAAACACAGCAATGCAAACACTACTGCTTGGCGGCAGAAATAGGTACGGTGGTAGTACTTCCCCGGACGAAGTCTTTCACAAGAAGTTCTACTACTAACAAAACACAGGCTAGGTAAATGAAGTGATTCTATTGGTTCTTAACAAACACATCCATCGCTACGCATCCTCGCTCATCTCTGCTGGAAACGCACGCCTTATTCTGTAGAATGGGTACAGAGACGCGGGCAAATTGTAACAAAAGCTCTCCCTGTGTGGTCACTGAACAGTTAACATAACATAACACCCAACATGTCACATACATTTTAGAAAAATTACGACTATACACCACGTACTTTACTATTCTCCTGCTGACGTTTCGTTGACCATTTTGAGGTCCTTCCTCATGAGCACCGACCGCGACCACGCTCAAAGGTCGTGCGACGAGAACGACGGACGGGGACGGGTTCTCGTCGCACGACCTTTGAGCGTGGTCGCGGTCGGTGCTCATGAGGAAGGACCTCAAAATGGTCAACGAAACGTCAGCAGGAGAATAGTAAAGTACGTGGTGTATAGTCGTAATTTTTCTAAAATGATACCAAGCCACGATAATTTCAATTATATTATGTCACATACAATAGTCCTTGATCCCACACTAGGATTCCCTGTGTCGTGGGTATCAGGAATTAAGAGTATCATGGTACCATAACACCCAGACTCGGAACAGATGTTTGCTGATCGTGCAAACATTTGTTCCGCAACAGGAATCGAACTCGCAACGTCTTGTTTCGCAGCCGGCTACTCGTTCGCCGCGCCACGGAGGTTGTCAAAACACCAACAGTCACATAACATAACGAGAATATTTTCGTGATTATAAAAAACTAGCATTTGCTCGCGGCTCCGCCCGCGTATATCCTATGTAAATTATAGCCGATGTGTTGTGTGACAAGCTCAAAGTCGCGCAGCGGGCTATGGGGAGAGCTATGCTAGGAGTTTCACTACGTGATAGAATCCGAAATGAGAAAATCCGTTGAAGAACCAAGGTCACCGACATAGCAGCTCTCAGAATTAGCAAGTTCAAATGGCAATGGGCCAGGTCATATAGCTCGAAGAACTGATCACCGTTGGGGAATAGAGATTCTCGAGTGGCGACCACAAACCGTACGACGCGGTAGAGGAAGGCCCTCCACTCGATGGACTAAAGACATTATAAACGTCGCGGGGAGTCGGTGGATGGAGGCAGCTCAACACCGTTCGTCGTGGCATTCTAAGGGGGAGCCCTATGTCCAGCAGTGGACTTCTACAGGCTGATGATGATGATGATGATGATGATGTGTTTTCTGTGTTAGCTATCATACTCTATACTTAAAGATTTATCAAAATCCGTTCAGTACTTTTTGCGTGAAAGAGTAACAATCATCCATCCTCACAAACTTTTACACTCATATTATTAGTAGGAATTGTGACATGGGATTTTCTTGTTATTCAGGTTTTCATTTGTTTTTCTACATTCTCTTGTTTTTCAGAATCGCAAACAAACACTAGAGATTAGGCACTTAATTACCATAGTTCGTATTTTCTAGGGGTGGACCACGGCCAATACATTCTTAAAACCATATATTAATATATACAAAGGTGAACCACGGAAGGAAATAAAAACCCTTGGTACACCCAGTTATCTTGAGGTGGCCAACGGGAAGAAAAAGTTGCCCCTGGTAAAGCCAGGTGAACTTTTTAGATGGACCACGGGCAGGGAGTGGATTCTTATGCTATACGAGGGCTGCACTAAAAGTATCGGGTATGGAATATTTCCACTGTTTCTGTCATATTAAAATCTTTTTAATTGAAAACTCCTTGGTTTTAAAAATCGAATACCATTTATTTATTTAAAAAAAGATTCTCGGTCTTGTCACAAGGTTTTGTCTAACTTGTTTAGTCGTTGAGAAAATGGAATTGACTCGAGAAAATTCAAGAGCGATGATTTATTATGACTTTCGAAGTGGTTTAACACAAAAACAGTGTGTTGACTGGATGATTTCTGCATTTGGTGATGAAGCCCCAACCAAAACCACAATTTATCGATGGCTGAATTTCAACGTGGACGTGTCAAGCTCAGTGATGATCCCCGTCAAGGTCGTCCAAAAACTGCAGTCACCCAAAAAAACGTTGATGCTGTGCGTAAGCTGATTGAGGAAGATCGACATGTGACATACCGCGAAATTCAGGCAACTTTAGACATTGGCATGAGTCAAATACAAATAATCTTGCATGAACAATTAGGTGTAAAAAAGTTGTTTTCCCGATGGATACCGCATTCGCTCTGTGAAGAGCAAAAAGCGGCTCGCGTTACTTGGTGCGTCAGAACTCTCGAAAGATTCCACGCAGGATCCTCAAATGCTGTATACAACATCGTATCAGGTGACGAATCCTGGATATACGCGTACGAACCCGAAACAAAAAACCCCTTATGATCGAATTACCTTAAACGCGAGATGCCAATGAAGGCATTACACCTAAACATGAGATTTGCCAAGAAAGCTGTTTACCCTAAACGTAAGATGCCAAATGAAGCAGTATGCCTAAAATGTGAAATTGACAGAGAAGCAGTTAGTCTAAATTTAAATTACCTGTAAAGCAGTTTGCCTTAAATACAAGATGACCTAGAAGCGGTAAGTCAAATAAGTCAGTTGACTGTTAGCAAAGCCTTAAATATCAAGAGAATTGGCAGCCGTAAAGTCGATTTCATAGTAAAATATTGTCTCATAATATTTGCTAATCTCTGTTGAAAATTACTGTTATTGTGGTTATTTTTTTTTATGAAGTTGGTATTTGATGGATATTATACGAATTATACTGGAATGAGACAGTCATCAGTTAAATGAGTCAGAATAGAAGGTAGCCTGCATAATTATTACTTAAAGGCTGATAGGTAAAATAAAAACCATAAAAAACGAACCACTATGTAAATAGACATTTACCTGTATAGGCTTTTAACCACCTAGACATTCACCTTTGCAGGCATTTAACCACTTAGGCATTTTGTTTTGTAGGCATCCACTTTAGACAAACTGCTTCTCTGTCAATTTCACATTTTAGGCATACTGCTTCATTTGGCATCTTACGTTTAGGGTAAACAGCTTTTTTGGCAAATCTCATGTTTAGGTATAATGCCCTCATTGGCATCTCGCGTTTAAGGTTATTCGATCATAAGGGCAAAAAACCACTTCCTTGATTCCCGAAATTTTCAGTGCCGCCCTCGTACTTACAATGTTGAACAGATTATTGCAATTCGCATTCTCAGAAATTTGCGAAGATCCAATAAGCGGCATTCCTCCCAGGGCTTGCGTCAACTGAAGCCTTAGAATAAAGACTAAACTCACGTCGACAATGCCTTCCAGTAATATTATTTTTGTTGATAAATGAATTTTTCAAAACAATCTTTTATTAAATCAGTGATCGGAACCGTGAGCTGATCAAAATGAGCCCAAACATTTATCAAGCAACTATTTAGCAAGGAGTTCCATTGTCCACCTTCCGTCTCGATCATCAGAACAGCTCGCCGTTACCTATTATTGTATTGTCATCTGAACTTGACAGGTATGAATAGTTTCAACTCAACCGGTTGGGTGGAACTGGTTCAAAATTCAGTTACAAGATTCGTCTAATACTAACTTACCTAATTATACATACTTCTAACAAGTCAAGTTAAATAATAACTTTTTATTTAAAAAACCGACTTCCGCCATTGTATTCGACTAAATATCTGGATGATCAAAAAATTATAAAAAAACCATAGTGGTGAAAGGATTATGATACTTTCTGAATGCAAATGTTTGATTTGTTGCTGAAAAAATATCAAAATCGCTATAATGTATGCCTACAATAATTGAGGATTTCCCCCAATTCCTCATGGATTCCATCATCAGAACTGGATTCTGAAAAAATGGGACCAATCTGGAAGTATATCTATTCAAATAAAAAAAGAATTTTCCAAATTGGTTCATAAACGCCGGAGATCTGCGGTAACAAATTACTGCGGTTGTTTTTTTTTTTTTATGTTTGTTACCGCATATCTCCGGCGTGTATGAACCGATTTGGAAAACTCTTTTTTTATTTGAATAGATATACTTCCAGATTGGTCCCATTTTTTTCAGAATCCAGTTCTGATGATGGAATCCATGAGGAATTGAGAGAACTCCTCAAATATTGTAGGCATACATATGCCGATTTTGATATTTTCAGCAACAAACCAAGCATTTGCATTCAAAATATATCATAATCCTTTCACCACGATGGTTCTTTCATCAAATTTTTTTCATTCAAATATTTTGTCGAATACAATAGCGGAAGTCGGTGTTTTAAATGAAAAGTTATAAATCTATTTCAGTCAAAATAACCTTGTTTTGTTCTCTCTTATGTAAAATGACATACGTCAAAACAAGACCAAAACAATTTTTTTTACAATAATAGACCCTCGTTTGACCGCGATCTCACCTGTTGGTAAGTGATGATTCGGCCAACGATGGAGCACGATGGTCTAGAAGGCGCCTATTCACTCTTGCCTTGAAAAGACCCAAATTATAGTTATCAGGAAAGACCGACGACAGCAGCGAGTTCCACTCCTTAGCAGTTCGCATTATAAAGGTGAAACCGAAACGCTTAGTACGAATAGAAGTTATATTAATGAGGTAAGGATAGTACTAAGCTGTGCGCCTGCTCGTCGTATGATGAAAAGGAGATGGTGGGATCAGATCATATAGTTCCTGTGCACATTCTCCGAAATGCAACCTGTAGAAGATGGAAAGGCTAGCAACATTACGGCGGTGCTCGAGACTCTGGATCTTAGTCTCCGCCATATGTTGCTGCCCTATAAGCCTGAAAGCTCTGCTCTTAATCGAATCGAATTATTTTAACTAAAATACACTGACCTGCAAAAATAAGTATCACACTTTTAAAATTGCAATAACTTTTTAAGTACACAAGATATACTTTCGAAACAAAAAGGACACGAAAAAGAGTTTAATTTTGTACATAAAAACTTCAACCGCAGACCACCACCTACCACCCCAGGGCACTAAAACAGGCCCTGATAGAAGAATGGGAGAAAATTCCCCAGCATCGGCTCCGAAACCTCGTGTTTCAGTATGCTAAATCGACTCGAAGCTGTAAGCAGAGCCCGAGGAGGCAATACCAGTTATTAAAAAATAAATAACATGTAAAACATACTTGTAAATGTTAATTGAGTTTTATAACACTAAGGTAAAAATGGCTATTTTTATTGATTAAAATGTTACTAATGTATAATTTACTGTAGTTTCAAAGAAAGCTGATAAAAATTGCTATAAAAGGTTTTTTATTTAAATCCCTAACTTCTATAGACCAGAAAAAAAAAGTGTGATACTTATTTTTGCAGGTCAGTGTATGTTTAGAATTTATAATTAATGAAGAAGCCGGTCTCTCCCATAGACAATGGGAGAATTTGCCATAATCACAACGGCTTGGCAGGCGGATTAGTGACCGCATTGCTGGTGCTCAGTACTCATTACTCAGATGGATTCTGCTGCCCATTCCCTGGTGTAATCTGTTAGTAAACTTTGACGACATTCGACATATTACGCCATAGCCGCCATTATCCATAGATGCCATTGCCAAGTATAATAATAATAAATGCTGGACATTTCACACAACATTATCTAGCCCCAAGCTAAGCATAGCTTGTGTTATAGGTACTAGATAACTGATATACTTAATACAATACATTACATAGATAGATATATTTTATTATACATAGAAAATCAGAACACCCTGAACAAATACCTGCAGATCGTACAAATATTTTTTCCGAGGCGGAAATCGAACTCGCAACCTCCTGTCGTCATCTCATCTCATCGTTTGATTTCAAACATCCTCGCTCAACTCATTGTGGGGCTGGGCAGCAGAGCAGCATCCACCTGAGTACTTAACACCGATACTGCGATCAGCAATCTGCCTGCCAAGCGTGGTGATTACAGCAAACCTCTTTGAGTCCTCGTCCAGCAGTGAGCGTCTAAAGGCTGATGATTACTCATGACGTCAGGAGTAAATTATCTTCAAAATTAACCCCCTTCCCCCCCTCCTCCAAGACCGCTGACACCTAGGTTTGGAAACAAAGCTTAAAAGTGGCCGATACCCATTTAGGGCCTGACTACATTAAGACTTTCTCTATTTAGTATGGATTTGTGTCGACGTCTGTTGCCAAAAATGCAAAAAGTACGAAACCCGAGTCGAGTTATTATTCTATGTTGTGAAGTCGTCTGAACTATACTTATCAATTAGTAACTAAATTTCTTTAAAAAAAAATAACATCAAATTCCAACGTTCTATGTTCAAGACTGTTCGTCGTGGCATTCTAAGGGGGAGGTCTATGTCTAGCAGTGGACTTCTATAGGCTGATGATGATGATATAATCATTTTTTTTATGCTACTTGGCAAGCAGACAAGCTTACGGCCCACCAGATGGAAAGCAGTTACCTTAGCCTATGAACGCCTGTAACACCAGAGGCATCACACG
Organism: Epirrita christyi; assembly: GCA_951392215.1. Taxonomy (NCBI): domain Eukaryota; kingdom Metazoa; phylum Arthropoda; class Insecta; order Lepidoptera; family Geometridae; genus Epirrita; species Epirrita christyi. The sequence goes on along the minus strand of OX595857.1, from coordinate 2,972,081 downwards.
CGCGCTGCCGACCCTGAGACATAAAGATGAAAAGTCTCATGTGCCTGTAATTTCACCGGCACCCGTACCCTTCAAACCGAAACACAGCAATGCGAACTACTGCTTGACGGCAGAAATAGGTACGGTGGTAGTACTTTCCCGGACGAACTCTTTCACAAGAAGTTCTACTACTAACAAAACGGGTCAGTTACGGCTAACACTATGTTACTCAATTAAGTTAAAGAAATAAACATTATTATTATTAGTTCAATGTGACTAGAGCTTTAGGGCTGACAAATTAAACACTTTAACCGACTGCGTCGACAATTAAGCTTAAATTGATGCAACTATGAGGTCGACGAACCGCCAACTGTTTTATTCCTGGTTTAGTCATAGATTGTATAATGATAGAGAATAGAACAGAAGCGACAAAAAATAATGATAACTGAAAACTATAAATAAAATGCAATGGACGATTGGCTACTGAGACTTCAAAAGACAAATGTGCAACCTTGAAAATAGGGTCTTGGAAAAACCTCCAGAAAAAGGCACCACCTTGAAAATGGGGACGTAAATGGAAATCCCCAAGAAAAGGCACAACATTGAAATTATTTGATAAAAATCAAGAACCCCAGAGTCCCATTTTAGCCAGGCAAAAAAAAATATTTAAAATGGAATAATATTCTGTAGTGTCTGGGGTGCGATTGTTGAATTGAGGGGGTTCTTGATTTTTATCAATTATTTTTAATGTTGCTCCTTTTTCTGGAGATTTCCATTTTAGTCCCTATTTTCAAGGTGGCGCCTTTTTCTGGAGGTTTTTAGAAGTCTCTATTTTCAAGGTTGCACATTTTTCTGGGGGTTTTTATGTAAGTCTATTTTCAAGGTTGCCCCTTTTTCAGGGGTGCGCTTTTCTAATTACTGTATATTGAAACCTTTGATGTGTGTATATAATCAAAGATTGAAACTCATTGATTACTAAAATTCTTATACAAATGCCTTCTCCAGTAAATCTCCTGTAAAACGGTGATTTGCGGCCTATTTCATGATATTTAGTCACTCACGGCCTTATTACAGAACATGGACTAAATCTGAATTTAGTCCAGGCGTACTAGTCTAGGATTAAATATCGGCATTAGGCGTATGCGACTTTAAATACGAAAGCAGATGGTCTGTTTTCCGAAATCAATTCTTGCGCTACTATACTTTCCAAAGTATGAAACTGACGGATTGTGTCACGTCACAATTGAGATGTCCAAATTCTTACCTCTAGCAAGCAATCAACTGTCAATTTATAGACCATTGCTAAACTAGGGGGCTGCCTGGTTTTAGATAAACCAGAGATAGTCCAAGCTTATGTCATTTTTGGCATATCTAGCTCGAAAGTTGCTTCTGGAAAACAAACCCTCTGCTTTTGTATTACAGTCGTTATTTAAGCCTAGACTGGTAGTCCTGGTTTAAACCCAGACTAATTGTATTTTTTATAATAACACCCTCAGTGACTTTCAAAAATAGCACCCCAGAGGGCGTATTACAAGTTTTGCATTGCAAAAACCGGAATATGAAACGTGAGCATTCAACGTGACTTACATAGTAACTATTTACTAATCTGTACTGTTTTTACCGACTGCGCGGCACAGAATGATGAATAGTTACTACGTAAGTCACGATGAATGCTCACGTTCCGCATTCCGGTTTTTGCAATGCCAAACTCGTAATAGGCCCTCCGGTCTTTCAATAATAGTTGGCATTTTTTATTTCACCGCAAGTAGGTAGTAAGTACCTACCTCAATATCCGATTAATTATGAAATTTCTCGTTCATTATGAGCATCTGCATTTATTCATTTATTCTTTGACCTGATGTTAATGGCATGACGAAGGAATAGTGTGCGTTCTGTGTTACAGACCTGTCTAGTAATATCAGTATGCAAAACCAATTGGATGACTCATGTTTCTAAACTATTTTTGTTAAATCATTCGGTTTTGTTGTCGGTATGGCTGCAACATCTGCATTCGTAGACAACGCGGCAGCTGTGAATTGATTTTGAGTTTAGGGTTGCCAGATGATAGGCTTTTTGTCTGTTTGTCCGGGTAACATTTCCAATTTTACACTTTTGAAGAGACAAGATTAAAAAAAAACAATTCCAATTCCAATTTTGAATGAGAGCTTTTTATTTAGATAAAAGTACCTAGTTTCATCTGGCTCGATAGATGGCGCTGACTCATCATCGACTATTAAAAACTCCTACAAGGTTTACTTTTGTAGTTTTTCAAAATCACAAAGTCACCAAGTCAAACTTAACTAACACTAGTTGCGCCCCGCGGTTTCACCCGCGTGAATAATGATGAAAATTGATGATGATGATGAAAAGTAGCCTATGTGTTAATTCAGGGCGTAAACTATCTCCATTCCAAATTTCACTCAAATCCATTCAGTAGTTTTTACGTGAAAGAATAACAAACATCCATCCATACCCACAAACTTTCGCGTTTATAATATTAGTAGGATGTAGATAGCGTTGTGGACTACATTATTAACAAGTCTTGTATACCTAAATTTATGTACTAACACAGATTGTACCTAAAATACATCATGTATTTGTTTGTCTCAATAAATAAAAATAAAATAAAATATACTTTCTTTTGACAGTTTACCACGCGTGCAGCGACACCAGAAGGCCTATTACGAGTTTTGCATTGCAAAAACCGGAATGCGGAACGTGAGCATTCAACGTGGCTTACGTAGTAACTATTCATCATTCTGTGCCGCGCAGTCGCGACAAACAGTACAGATTAGTAAATAGTTACTACGTAAGTCACGTTGAATGCTCACGTTTCGCATTCCAGTTTTTGCAATGCAAAACTTGTAATACGCCCTCCGTTTTCAACGCTGAAAGCATAAATAAAATAAATAAATTGTACTCTGATGAATGCTGCTTCCCATCCACTGGTGTAATCTCTGAATCGGCTTTTACTACCATCCACGGGAGGAGAAGGAGGGGTCTATTCTTAGACCGGACACACCACTGTTATTGACCATAATCTCCTTTCGTTACCTAACTTGACCACTTTCGCGATTTTCTCTCTTGAGTTATAATAATCGTGAATCAGTATTTCTATAGTGAAAGTATATGAATGGTAATCCGCGCGGAAACATTGTTTTATTTTATTAGGGTTCCGTACGTCCATAGGTTAGGTACCAAAGGAACCATTACCTATAGTATCAATCGTATCTGTCTATCACATCTAATTTTCTCCGAAATAAATTGAAATTTTAATTTTATTTTAACTACCAAATTGGAATTTGGAACAAATTAACACCAAAAAGTTTGGTGACTCAATCACGGACATGTAGTATTAATAAAATAAAATAAAAAAAGGGCATTTATTCAGTTACACTAATCCTAGTTACAAAGGTACAAGTAAAATATAATTTAATTGTTAGTGTAAGAGATAAAAATATTTTTTTTAAATTTTCATTTAAAAAACCGACTTCCGCCATTGTATTCGACAAAATATTTGAATGGAAAAAAAATTACGAAAGAACCATAGTAGTGAAAGGATTATTATACTTTTTGAATGCAAATGCTTGGTTTGTTGCTGAAAATATCAAAATCGCCATATGTATGCCTACAATATTTGAGGAGTTCCCTCAATTCCTCAAGGATTCCATCATTAGAACTGGATTCTGAAAAAAATGGGACCAATCTGGAAGTATATCTATACAAATAAAAAAAGATTTTTTCAAATCGGTACATAAACGCCGGAGATATGCGGTAACAAACATAAAAAAAAAAAAAAAAATTACAACCGAATTGAGAACCTCCTCCTTTTTTGGGAAGTCGGTTAAAAAGGACGAGGGCTCAGCCACGCTGTTTTTCAGCCTCACCTTAGAATGCTGCTGTCGTCACAGCCAGCCATGATACTCGGAAGCTATAGCTATAACGTTTGTTGTCCGCGGTACTACCATTAGTATTCGCAGTATTCTAGGGGGGAGGCCTATGTCCAGCTGTGGACTTTTATACGCTGATGATGATGATGGGCAGCGAGGTCTCAAAGTATGTATGGAAAAAACTTCATGCGAACGAAGTCACGGGCGTTTCACTAGTCTTCTGATATAAACATCCTCTCTACACATTATTACCCAGAATCCACTGCCCTACTAACACAGTTACTCAAAATCTAGACTTCTTTGTTTTGTCTAATTTCTTATCTAACTTTCATTACATTGCTACAGCAAAACATATCTTATACCTTCAAATTACAGTCCTAAATCACCCATTCTCTCAAATCTCAGATGGTAATTGCTTTATTCTGAACCGTATGTAACTGTAATAAGAGTTATTTGTTTACAATGGAGGCTGACATCAGTCACATAATGACTTGTGAGTCGTGAGTTGTTGGACAATGATGTCATACTGGACACTGAGTCCGAGTTTTGCAAAAACCAAAGTAACAGAGACGATTACGACGATCGTCCGTGAATAACGTAGTAACTATCAACTAATCTGTGCGCGACGCTATAGATTCACAAAATGCCTTTAATGAGCTCTAGAATATTTAAGTTTTTAATATGAGTTCTTATAGTTTACAAAAACAAAAAAAATATATCGTATTCCTAAGCATTTTATCTAGTATAAATTCAGTACACAATTTCAATTACTCCACTCGATAAAAAAATAAACAAAGATACCTCTCCTTTTTAACCTTTTTAAAATTGAAATCTAATTTTAGACTAACTTCTAACACGTTTTAATTTTTGGAACATTTAGTAACTTATAAGTTATAAATTGGGTTAGTGAATTCATCAACAAAATCTAACAAAACTTAAAAAGGGAATTTGTGCATCATTATTTTATACACAAAACCAAGGTATCAGAGCGTGCGCTCACCTTCTTAGTTCATACATAAATTTTCGTTGAACCTATACGGCCTTATTACAGAATATTGACTAAATCTGAATTTAGTCCAGGCGTACTAGTCTAGGCTTAAATATCGATATTGGGTATATACGACTTTAATACGAAAGCAAATGGTTTGTTTTCCGAAATCAATTCTCGTGCTATTACACAAATTTCCAAAGTATCAAACTGACGGATTGTGTCACATCACAATTGAGATGTCGGAATTCTTACCTCCAACAAGCAATCAGCTGTCAATTTGTAGACCATTGCTAAACTAGGGGGCTGCTTGGTTTTAGAAAAACCAGAGATAGTCCATACTTATGTCATTTTTGGCATAAACTTGGACTATCTAGCTCGAAAGTTGCTTCTGGAAAACAAATCATCTGCTTTTGTATTACAGTCGTATATACCAAAGGTCGATATTTAAGCCTAGACTGGTAATCCTGGTTTAAACCCAGACTAAGGGCATGTTTTGTAGTAACACCCATATGGCTAGTTACTACGAAATACACGGACGATCGTCGAAATGGGCACGCTGCGCTAATTTTTCTAACAAAACATGTTATTGTTTGTAAAACACTGAGGGGACTGTCTGTTGCGAGTTATTCATGAATTCCTTAACAACACGAGATTATTACGTTACATAATTTCTTTTACCAACCTGTGAATGCCCCTTTAAACAAATTGACCTGTCAATTAAAGAAACCATCTTCAACTCTGTTGTGTGATGAATAAGGGTTTTATTTCTTTGTGGTAACAACGTTCAGCTTGACCTGTCAATCGTAGAAATGAAAAGCAACTCTATTCCACACAAGTTTAATTCTAAATTAGTGTGGTTGTTCAAATTTGAGATGAGTCAATCGAAAGATACGTTGAACCAAGAGATCTATCAGTAACTACTCGTTGTAATCTTATCTGGATGATACGAGATTCTTCTTACGCTAGTAAGTGGCAAGTACTTGTTATGCTGTGTAGGTGATGTATTGCTGGCAAGTCGGAATTTATGACGTCATTAAGGTGCTACGTCAGGTCAATCAACAAAATACATCTTTATGTTGACTGTACTTACCTCTTTGTGATTTCTATTTAGACTAATATGTCCGGCCACCGCGATAGAAGGTCCAAAGCGGAACATCTAAAATTCGGGCCACGAATGCGAATGCACAAGGAATGCAAGAAGTGGTCAATGTGGGAAATGGCCAATTAGGGAAGGGATATGGTCAACGTAGGAAGTAAACATAATGGGAAATGGGCTTTGTGGGAGTAGGCAATGAAGGAAGTAGTCATAATTGGAAGTAGGCTTTGTGGGAATAGTCAATGAAGGAAATAGTTTTGATTAGAAGTGAGCTTTCTGGGAGTAGTCAATGAAGCAACTAGTCATAATTGGAAGTGGGCTTTGTGGGAGTAGTCAATGAAGGAAGAAGTCATAATTGGAAGTTGGCTTTGTGGGAATAGTCAATGAAGGAAGTAGTTTTAATTGGAAGTGGGCTTTGTGGGAGTAGTTAATGAAGGAAGTAGTCATAATTGGAAGTGGGCTTTGTGGGAGTAGTCAATGAAGGAAGAAGTCATAATTGGAAGTGGGCTTTGTGGGAATAGTCAATGAAGGAAGTAGTTTTAATTGTAAGTGGGCTTTGTGGGAGTAGTCAATGAAGGAAGTAGTCATAATTGGAAGTGGGCTTTGTGGGAGTAGTCAATGAAGGAAGAAGTCATAATTGGAAGTGGATTTTGTGGGAATAGTCAATGAAGGAAGTAGTTTTAATTGGAAGTGGGCTTTGTGGGAGTAGTCAATGAAGGAAGTAGTCATAATTGGAAGTTGGCATTGTGGGAGTAGTCAATGAAGGAAGTAGTTTTAAATGGAAGTGGGCTTTGTGGGAGTAGTCAATGTGGGTAGTGGTTATCGTAGGAAGTAGTTACATTGGGAAGTGGGCTTCGTGGTATGGATAGTGATATATGGGAAGTGATCAATGAGGGGTGTGGTTATTTTGAGATGTGGATTTAAAAATAAATCATCTGTCTAGCCAAAACCCATTTCAAACAAAACTATGTAGCCTATGGTATTGGATCTTACTATCTGTCTACAAAACTTGGTGTTCCGGTTCAATTCCAATATGTCTGTATCTGTTACCTATAAGTGACTTTACGAGTAACATTATACGGAACCCAACCCCAAGTGCAGAGCAAGTGTAGAGTTGCTGTAACCCTATAAGTGCAGTACGGCACTTTACTATGCGCATTTAAATAAATAAAAACCCAACTTGGGACAGTCAACGCTTTTATTTTATACTACTTTGCAAGCAAAAAATCATACGGCCCACCAGATGGAAAACAGTTACCGTACCCTATGAACGGCTGCCACACCAAAGGCATCACGCGCGCTGCCGACTCTGAGACATAAAGATGAAAAGTCTGATGTGCCTGTAATTTCACCAGCACCCGTACCGTACTCTTCAAACCGAAACACAGCAATGCGAACACTACTGCTTGGCGGCAGAAATAGGTACGGTGGTAGTACTTCCCCGGATGAACTCTTTCACAAGAAGTTCTACTACTAGCTAACGCTTACTATGCGTATTTAAATAAATAAAAAAACCCAACTTGGGACACTTAACGCTTACGGGACACTTAAAACTTACGGAACACTTCATCATCAGGCGACGTCCACTGTTGGTCGATGCATTCCTATGCAATGGGGCCGGGATTTGCACCTTGGCAGGTGGATTGATCGCAGTATTAGTGTTGTGTACTCAAGTGGATGCTGCTGCCCTTCCCCTAATGATAACCTCGGCTAGGTGCTGGCCTTCCTGGAGGACATCGGGTGGCTGGATTAGCAGCCGTCACTCGCCACGCAAAAAGGGCCCATTGGCGGCCTAGTTGCGGAAAATAGCCTGCGCTACAAGTAAGCCCTTAGTCGACTCTTTCGACATCCACGGGAAGAGACGGAGGGATCTATTCATAGGTTGGACATATCACGGTAACAGGACACTTAACACGTGTCTTGTGTCAAATGTTATTCATAAACCTCTCAATTTTTCAGTGTTAAAAGAGTATCTAGATTATATTCGATCATTCGATAGAGTAAACAGAAACTCCATCTATTTAAGCTATAACTTTTCATTTAAAAAACCGACTTCCGCCATAGTATTCGACTAAATATTTGGATGAAAAAAAAAATTATGAAAGAACCATAGTGGTGAAAGGATTATGATACTTTTTGAATGCAAATGCTTGGTTTGTTGCTGAAAATGTCAAAATCGCCATATGTATGCCTACAATATTTGAGGAGTTCCCTCAATTTCTCATGGATTCCATCATCAGAACTGGATTCTGAAAAAATGGGACCAATCTGAAAGTATATGTATTCAAATAAAAAAATAATTTTCCAAATCGGGTCATAAACGCCGGAGATATGCGGTAACAAACATTAAAAAAAAAATACAACTGAATTGAGAACCTCCTCCTTTTTTGGAAAGTTGGTTCAAAATTAGCGAAAAAACTTTGAATCGTTCAAGTTTCGGTCACATTTTGATATAATTAAATTACTAGATCGGAACTTGATCCGAACTTTAATTTTTATTACGAGAATTGGGCGTTTGATGGGCCATTTGCATAATCCGGGTTTTAATCAAACAATTTAAAAAAAAAAAACTTGGTTTTGCTGTTTTTTTCCAACACTTGGTTTCACAACTTCGACACGGTGTCTACCTTCAGTGCTTCGTAACGCTGCGTGCACTGTACATAGAGTAAGGTTCAGTGGGTAGTCATTATTCAAGAGGCAGGGTGTCTGTCTATCTGTGTGTTAATTAACGAAACCACAACGGGTGCTACTTCTTATACAATATGGTTTGTTGTTATTTTTTATACAAGACTAAAAAAGAGCTTTTTGCACATACCTGGACAATTTATTTGCTTGCGGGATATTTTATTTATTGTATCCTACTAATATTGTAACTCACCATCCACCTGAGTACTCAACATGAATACTGATCAAAATAAAATAAAATAAAAAGAAAATATTAATTGAAATCACAAGATTCACAAGTATCATTATGAAAGTCTTATAAACTAAAATTAATCCTGTTCCAACGCGACCAAGCCTAGAAGAATCGGGCAACAAACACGGCTTGGCTTACATAAATGGTCCGTCATACCACTAGGTGAGAAGCGTCTGTGGTGCCTCGGAGCAGGGAGTTGCTGATACATAGTAAATGGAAACTTAAAAACCTGAGGAAGGTAGTCAAAAGTAAATAAACACCAGCAAAAGTTTATAAGACAGCACACGCTATTGATATACTTATAAATAACAATCTAATAGAACTGCGATCACCAATCCGTCTACCAAGTATGGTGATTATGGCAATTTCCTCTATTGTATTTTATGGGGGAACCCTCGTCTAGCAGTGAACGTCCAAAGGGGGTTGAATTACTGATGAATTTTATAAACGCGGTAGTTAGATATTTATTAGATACTAGCTGGTGCCCGCGACTTCGTCTGCGCAGGATTAGTATTTCGAGTAGCTTATATTAGCGTGGCGTAGAAAAGAATATAACATATATATATATATAATGTGGCGGGCTTTTTTTGTAGGACTATAGATAAACATTTCCATCATACATTACATATGTGTAACTTTAGCGGTTTTGGCAGCGCACGCCAGAATAGCTCGCAGATTGTAGATTTTTTCCTACTTACTTATCGTCATATTATGGACAATTCACACAATATCTTTATAAATTGTAGACTATGTGTTATTCTGATTTATAAGCTATATTATTGTAAAGTTTCATTAAAATCCATTCTGTAGTTTTTACGTGAAAGAGTTACAAACATCCATCCATCCATCCATCCATACTTACAAACTTTCGTGTTTATAATATAGTAGGAGTAGGATATTTCGATGTTACTCAATAACTCCGTTACGGTCCGTAACGTACCTGTGCTGTGTTTCGGTTTGAAGGATACGGGTGCCGGTGAAATTACAGGCACTTGATACTTTTCATCTTTATGTCTCAGAGTGGGCAGCGCACGTGTGATGCCTCTGGTATTGCAGGCGTCCATAGGCTACGGTAACTGCTTTCCATCAGGTGGGCCGTATGCTTGTTTGCTTGGCCTAGCGATGAAATTTGGTAGAAAGTTAGATTATGACCTGGGGGCTTAGTACGGGTTTTGATAGTTTTCGAAACTATAATAATATGAAGTTTCGTTTCCATCTAATACATTTACTGACAGCGTACTTATTTTTCTTCTCGTTTTCGCTAGGGGCGCTGCAAGTAAATGTATGGTATAACTTCATATAGTTTCGTAAACTATCAAAACCCGTACTAAGCCCCCAGGATTAACACAGACACACTTTTTATCCCAGTAACATGCGAGCGAAGTGGGTGTCGTAGGATGTGATTAAGGGAGTTTTGGAACCTTGATGTGCACACTATCGCACCTTAGGTGCACCGCGCGGTGGCGGGTAAACCACCTCCAAGCATTCCCAAGGAGGGTGTTGTTGTCAGGCAGAGGCGGTCCACTGTAAAAATTTAGCCAAATCCTTCTGCAGTATGACGAATACGAATGATAATATGCCCGATAGAGCTAGGGCGTACCCCAAAGGCGACGGAAAAGAAGAGGAAGACCTGTGAAAGGTGGAAGAGAGTGGAAGAAAAAGACGTACTGCGCCGACCCCAAAAAATAAATTGGGATTAGGGCAAGACAATGATGATGATCATGCGAGCGAAACCGCGGTTGGATACTTCTTCTTTCATCAGCCGGAAGACATCTACTGCTGGATGAAGCTTCCCCCATAGCATGCAATGAGGAGAGTGGCCATAATCACCACGCTTGGCAGGCGGATTGGTGATCCCGTTGGTTGGGTACTAATACAATCATAATAATCCTAACTGCCGGCTTATTAAAGAGTGTTATTAGTGGAAGAAGCGTTAGCCGTGTTGGTCGTGGACAGCAATGGCGGCAACGAGCTCACCACTTCTCTGTCACCACTGCGACTGAGCAACTTACGGTGAAAAGAGGCCCTTTGAGGCTCTGCCTACCCGTTTCAGGGAAAAAGGCGTGTTATGTATGTAAATATTCTTAAATAAAATCAAAAAGTGAAAAGTTCTATAGGGTAACTAATCCGTGCTGCTGGCTGTATCGAACATGGAATAACTAATACTGTTATTTTTCTGTTTCATCATTTCTATTATCATTTCTCCCACTCTAAGGTTTGCTGGAAGAAAACCCTTAGAGTTGAGGCCTTTGTACATGACCTATGCGTAAGTGTTTGTGTCCGTAATATTGTGTACAATATACAGAACTAGATGTCGCCACTAGTGGATTAGAACGCGCTATCGAAGCGTTTTGGCGTTGCTACAAATGCTGGTCATCTACCTAGAATTTCACACGCGGACGAAGTCTAGGTTTCTTATTCTTACGTCCTGACTGACTGACTGATTATTATCAGTATTTGTTTTTGAAGGTCACCTCAATAAGAGTGTGATTATTCTTAGAATAAGGACTAAAGCGATTTATTTATTGAGTAGATTTTTTTAATGGCATCTGAGGATATCTTGGAGCAAGGAACAAAGAGGTTATACTCAATTTTGCCAATTTCAATTATAATTAGCATAGATTAAAATATCAAACAATGTCCAGTCGTCAAGTCCTCTTCTAGTAAATCGATGGCAGTTTACTAGAATGTTCCTGGACAATTTCCACCCCTTCGAAAAGACACACGCAATACACTTATTTTATTTAAGTTATAAAATTTAAAAGATGAGTTATTGCGCCGTAAAAATGACGGTGAGTCGGATCTTATGATAAAATATGTCAAAGGAGTCCCAAAAATTATGATTATGCCGCCAAAAAACTCCAACCAGTAAATCAGCTAGATAAAGTAAATAATTCTGAATCTGTTACCTATTATGTCAAGTCTACCTATGAAAATATTTCATTTCACTCCTCCTCGCTAAAGATTTTCTATGCAAACCTAGGCAGTATACGTAAGCCAGGAAGGTTCGATGAACTGCAGTGCATTTTGAAGGCAATTAAAAATACAACACATTTAATTATAGTAACAGAAACATGGATTCAATCGGAAATGGAATCAACATACTACTCTCTGCCAAATTATTCACACTTATACAACTATAGAAAAGACAAAAGAGGTGGAGGGGTATCTATCTACATACACAACAGCCTAAAATATGATTTATCAGAAGAATTATACAAAGATGGAATTCATTACTTATGGATATACCTACCTCGTTTTGGATTGCATATAGGTGCTATCTACAAACCTAATAAAAAGAAAATAAACGAATTTTTGGAAATAATCATCAACTACATCAACTAGAAAAGCGAAACAGGTGCATTGTTGCCGGTGATTTTAACATTGATTTATTGACTTGTGAGAGCGGCATATACCTTACTATGCTACAAGAAACGGGCTATGAAGCTATAAACAAAATACATGAGGACTACTGTACCCGTCAAACTAGCAAAACTAAAACAATTATAGACCACATATGTACTAATATAAACAAGTTCACGGGTAATCTGACCGTAATTACTTCACCCCTATCTGATCATAATCAGCTGTTTCTAGAGCTCACAAAACACAGGCACTGTCATAAGCAAAGAATGCAGTATGAATCCACAGACTACTCTAAACTATATACGAGCGTCTCTGAAGCAAACTTCTCGGATGGAAATTACCTGTATAAAGACATTGAGTCATTCATTAAATGTCATATCGACCAGAATAAAGTTTTTAAAACTAAAATATTAAATGCTCCGAGAGATGACTGGATAAATAAATCAGTAATAGACGGAATAAACGCACGTAACATGCTATGGCGACAGCTAAAACAAGATGCTGAAAATGAGGAACTTAAAAATGCTTTTATCAAAGAAAGAAATAAAATAGGTATGTTAATAAAGAATACTAAAGTAGCACATTTTTATAAGGAATTTAGTCAATGTAAAAATCCTAAAAAAATTTGGAATGTTATAAACTCATTGGTAAAAAACAAAGTTAAAGAAAATTGTGTTCCCTATAAACTAATAATCAATGATTCAAGTCATGTAGATGACCCTACTAAAATTTGTGAGATCTTTAATACCTTTTTCTCATCAATAGGAATGCAACTGGCTAAAGACATACAAAAACAACTCTTTCTACACGATGACATACATGAATGATAAACCTAAAACTGAAATGCGAGACTTACGACCGTGCACTGCAGATGAAGTCATAAAAATTGTAAATAACCTAGATGCAAATACCAGTACTGGTATCGACGGCATTAGTACAAAATCAATCAAGTGTATAATTAATATTATAGCTCAAAATCTAACTAACTGTATAAATAAAAGTTTTAACGCAGGAATTTTTCCGGACAGTCTAAAAACAGCCAAAGTGACCCCCATTTTTAAATCAGGTAGCAGGACTGATCCTGGCAACTACAGACCCATATCGGTTCTACCAGTTATATCAAAATTTTTTGAAAAAGTAGTTTATAATAGACTTGAGTATCATTTAGAAAAAATAAATTTCTTAAATGACCATCAGTACGGATTTAGGTCAAAATCGAATACCCTATCAGCGACAATAGATCTTTTAACAAAAATTAAAACTAATATAGATGAAAAATGTTTCTGTGTAGGGATTTTTATAGATTTAAAAAAGGCTTTTGACTCTGTTAGCCACCAAATTCTAATTGAAAAACTGAATGACCTAGGTATTAAAGAAAAAGCTTTGAATATTTTTGAATCTTACTTGACAGATAGGTACCAAATTGTAAAAACAGGAAGTCATCAGAGCGGGCTTCAAAGAATTGAATGTGGCATTCCCCAAGGATCGGTCTTGGGTCCGTTACTTTATTTAATCTATGTCAACAACGTAAGTAAAATAGGTTTAATGGGACATGTAACCTTGTACGCAGACGATACTTGCCTCTTTTACTTTGGGAAAAGTTTGTCCGATTTGATTACTAAAGCGCAAACTGATTTGCTAAAATTTAATATCTGGTGTCAAAGCAACCTGCTAACAATAAATGCAAAAAAAACGTCATTTATGATATTCGCGGCGAAAAACAAAAAGATTCCACAATATCCACCCCTGACCATAGGCAATACAAAAATTAATCGATCTCATCAAGAAAAATACCTCGGTCTGCAACTAGATGATAAGCTCTGCTGGGTGCCACATATTGCACACATAAGGTCAAAACTATCATCACTAACAGGAGCACTACGAAGATCTGTAGGATGCATACCACGCAAAGTCCGCATGACCATTTATAACTCTTTGGTTAAGTCTCACTTAGATTATCTCATTGAAGTGTGGGGATCTGCAGCAAAATCAAATCTAAATGACCTTCAAATCTCGCAAAATAAGGTAATAAAAACATTGTTTAACTACGACTTCTTGACAAATACACGTACCCTCTATGAAGAAACTAAAATATTTAACTTGCAACAGCTTTACACTTACACAACATGCATCCTGGTCTAAAAGATATTAACTGGCAGAATACACACAAAAATAGAATTTTCGAAAAGGTCTTACAGCATTAACCTAAGGAACACAAATAAACTTAAACTAAGAAAACACAGAACCAATTATGGAAAAAGGAGCATTATGTACGAGGGTGCACAATTATTTAACAACTTACCGAATGACATAAAAGTTTGTGAATCTCTATTTTTATTTAAAAAAAAGCTAAAAAAACATGTATACGATAAGATTTTTTAAGTAACCACCAGATCTCTGGAAAATTATTAGTACTTAAGTAACTTATAGTTAGTTATAATCTTAGTTCTTAAACTCATTATAAGTGAACCCTGTTCTTTATGAGTAATAAAATTCTTTAACCTAAAAGTTCACTACCATGTGCTCTTTATAAGCTACACCGGTTAAAATGCCACAAAAACTCAAAAAAGCACTAGAAATTGAAATAAAATAAAAAAAGGACGACGTCTCCCTTCGAAAGAGCAGAAAAAGTCCTTATTATATTTCGTTTGTGTCTGTTGTGTTGTGTGTGTGTTTGTGTGTGTGTGTGTGTGTGTTGTGTACGTTCTTACTGCGTATACGTACTAGCTATGTATGTAGGTACTGAAAAAGGGTTTTACTTGCACGGGATATTTGTCACGCACGCTAATAACGTAATAATTATGATACTTTTCCCCGAAGGCAATGGCAATTCTCAATGGGCTTAATTTAATCGTAGGTCGCACATTTTTTTTTAAATCAATTGCTGGAACATTAATGTGACCAGTGGTGAGCTCATCGCCGCCATTGCTTTCCCACGACCAACTCGACTAACGCTTTCTACCATTATGCTAACAGTAAACAGGGCGTAAAAAGACTACTCCCGAAAACTGAAACAGTGCATTCAGACCATGATTCTGAAAATATTAAAGTTAAAAAAACACGAAAAAAAAATGCTTTTTTCATGTTTTCTTTATAAATATCCATAAAATTACATTAAAGGAACACAAAACCTATAACACATTCTTATATAAGTAATACTCATCAAAAACTGTGCACGAAATCAGGAGCTTTAATTCCTATTTTGAGTTTGTTTTCGTTTATGAAAGTTATAAAACGCCAGCAGTATTTCAACTCTAATCTGTACGATATAAAGTCCAAAATGTCGATAACTTTAGAAAACAGAAATAGCATCCGTATCCTGTTTATGTGACAGGAGATGTAATATTATTGGATGTACTCTATTTATGGAGATGTTCGGGAAACGAGTGGCCATATTGCTTGAAATGTCAAGAGGGGCTAAATTATAAATGAATTTTATATCATCATCATCAGCCTGTAGAAGTCCACTGCTGGACATAGGCCTCCTTCCTAGAATGCCACGACGAACGGTCTTGAGCCGCCTCCATCCACCGACTTCATGCGACGTCTTAGTCTATCGAGTAGAGGGTCTTTTTCGTCGTCCGGTTTTTGGTTGCCACTCGAGAACCTTTATTCCCCAACGCTTATCGATTGTTGCGTTCGTCGAGTCACTAGTTATTTCTTAGTCACACTATACAAATCCAGTTTCTGAAATTAGATGTGTGAATAGGTACATTACTCGCAACCTCAGTGGCGCAGTGGGCGAGTAGCCGGCTGAGACGCAAGAGATGCGGGATCGATTCTCGCTTCGTGGTACCATGGTACTCGTAGTTCCTTATACCTACCTAAATAGAAATTTGCAATATCTGTACTTTCTTATTTACATGTTTGTATTAGATTATTATTTATAAGTATAACAAGCGTAGCGTGTGCTGTCTTGCATATTTTTGCTGATGTTTATTTACTTTTGACTACCTTCCTAAGGTTTTTAAGTTCTCATTTACTATGTATCAGCAACTCCTTGCTCCGAGGCACCACACAGGCGCTTCTCACCTAGTGGTAAGACGGACCATTTATGTAAGCCAAGCCGAGTTTGTTGCCTGATTCTTCTAGGCTTGGTCGCGTTGGAACAGGAGTAATTTAATTTTATATAAGACGATTCAAAATGATCCTTGTGATATCAATGAATAAAGTTCTTTTTGACTTTTTGACTTTGACTACGACACAGGGAATCTTATATGTGACTGTTGTTATGTTATTGTTATCGGTCTATCGTTATGGGGCTTTCCTACCCTGCTTTGCCGTCGACCGGTTCGTGTAAGCATACCATCATAAATCTAATTTCTAAAAGCCAGTAAGTCTTTCATCTTACTTTATAGCCAACTAAATTCAGTTGAAAGATGCAAATGCAGTCCGAGGAAGCGACATTCTATTTAAAGTAGCGCCGGAGTTGATTTGCCCTTTTTGCGGCTACGCCCTTTTAGTGGGGTTATAAAGGAGTAGCATATTTTGTGATTTTGTGGGATAATCCTGTAAAAGCATATATGCAACTAACTGGCATGTTTTTTTTTCACGACCACCTTTTCGAGTCCTACGTACTTGCACTGCAGATGCGTACAAAATGTGTTAGGACTCGATTCGATAAATTTGTCATTAAAATTCGAAAAAATGGGACTTTGTAGAGGTAATAGTCCCGTTTTGTCGAATTTTAATGTCAAATTTATCGAATCGAGTCCTACGTACTTGCAGCCCTGAGTCGAGCGAGATATATACCCTGCCGTAACACAGATAAAATCTAGCGGGTACGCTTTTGTAATACAGGAAACCACTTTTAATATTATTATAAAGCAAACTGAACTTCTGTTAACATTATTCATGGAATTGAAACTTTCGTGTGGGGAATGGGAATCATTTTAAATTGAAAAAAAAAAACGGCTAATTACCATTGTTAACTCACTGTCGTTCACTGTCTTGAAACGTCAGCAAAAGTGACGGAAAACAGTGGTAATTTGCCGTTTTTTTTTCAATTTAAAACATTATTTATGTTAGTAATTTAATATTTCTAGTTTATAAGCAACATTTTACTCCCTGCATTACAAAGATTTTGTACTTTTAAATTTGTAATAAATTATCTTTATCTTTGGATATTCACACTTCGTCTATAACCGTTTTTGTCTAGTAAACATTTTATTCAATCCGGTTCATATCCCACACGTAACTCGAATTATGGTCACCCCACTTTCCCCAGCCTGTGGTTTATTTAACAAACTCATTATTAGCATTATGTGGCCATTCTGTTTATTTACACTGGTTTTATTGGAATCACTCGCGGCAAATTGGAGATCTCGGGTCAAGATACGAGGAATGGTTATTTCTGCAGAACTATGTTTGAATCGTTTAACTTCATTGTCATCATCAGCCTGTAGAAGTCCAAGGAATGAATGAATGATTTATTTATTTGCTTAGAATGTAGGTACAGTAAAAGACAGATGATAAATATCAAAGTCAAAGTCAAAAAGAACTTTATTCATTGAAATCACAAGGATCATTTTGAATCGTCTTATATAAAATTAAATTACTCCTGTTCATATCCAATGGGTTGACCTTATTGGGTTGAGTTAAGAAGCACTGATTCTGTCCACTATTAGATAGATAGATAGAAAATACTTTATTGCACAAGACAAAAAAAAACAAGTACATAGGCGAACTTAATGCTAATTAGCATTTTCTTCCAGCTAACCTTTGTGTAATGTAGAGTGGATGGTAGTGCTTAGGGAAGTAATACAGATCGAGATTATAAAGTTAACATAATTCATTACCTACTTAAAATAACTAGATATTATACCTTAATATTATAATATATAATATACGACCTCTGTGGCGCGGTGGGTGAAGGTTCGCCTGCGACGCAGGAGGTTGCGGGTTCGATTCCCGCCTCGGAACAAATATTTGTACGATCAGCAGATATTTGTTCAGGGTGTTCTGGATATTTTTCTATGCATAATAAAACATATCTATCTATGTAATGTATTGTATTAAGTATATCAGTTATCTAGTACCCATAACACAAGCGCTGCTTAGCTTGGGACTAGATAATGCTGTGTGATATGTCCAGCATTTATTTATTTTATTTATTTATGTTTATGATAAAGCCGCGTGGCCTGATGTCGCTCTGCCCCTCGACTGTGATCATTCGTTGCATGTGCCTACTAGAAACTAAACAAACACTTTTCTTTACTTCCAGGGTGGCTACCAACACTCCTCATCTGGTGAGCCTCGGCACTGGAAGACTGAGCACGGCGGTCACTCTTCATCCTATCAAACAAGGTTCGTTAGATCCTCCATCGTAATCAGCCCAACCCCATTAGAATATGCCATTCATCGCAGCACAAAATCCCTGCCCGGCGTACTGAATCCTTTCACGGTAGTGGTTCTTTCTACCATCGGCTAGTCAAAAGCTCTTTGCATAGCCTCAGGTTGACTGGTTAATTGGTTTTATTAGGAACATTTGTGTCTGTTAACCCAACACACACGAGATACATGAGGTTCTTTTATAAAAGCGACGGTTTCTCCTGAAGCAGGAATGACGGGTCTGACCTATTATCATCATTAGCTATTAGACGTCTACTGTTGGACGAGGGCTCCCCCGTTGAATGCAATAAGGGGATTTGCCATGCTTGGCAGGTATTGGTGTTGAAAACTCAAGGTCATTGCTGCTGCCCATTCCCTGGTTTAATCCCTTAGTCGGCTTTTACGTCATCCACGGAAGGAGATGGAGTGGTCTGTTTTAGGCCAGACACACCACGGCAATGCACGAAGCACGGGTCTGACCTAAGTCATGTCTTTTATGCTACTTTTGGGCTAAAGCCTCGCCTCGCGTCAATTTAGTGCTTAGAGCACTTCTTAAATGCAAAAATCTGACTTATCCTATTTTTCTTTCATATTTCAGGTCGGGTAACCGTCGGCTCAGACCCAACATGCGATATCTACGTGGTCGGATCTGGGGTAGCAAGCGTGCACTGCCGCGTCGAGAACTCCCACGGCGTAGTGACGCTGTACCCTGTCGCTGGCAGTACTCTCGTGGATTCTACTCCAGTCGACAAGCCCACCAGGCTGTCTCAGGGTAAATAGAAATTATCGCAAAGTCTCGGGGTCTAGATAGAGTACGAAGGAGTCCTTCGACAGACGCAGCGAAATCTTCGTGTTCAAACACACACGCGTCATGTATCTACTTATGGGCAGTACAGGTGGCCAGCGAGCAATATCCGCGTCAATAAACTCCCATGGCGTAGTGCTCCCATGCTAGAATCTTTCGGCTCAGATACACTATGCGACGACGTCAAACTCAAACCCAACAATACTTTGCCTGGTTTGTGGCGTGGCTGTCTTGTCGCTTGTTATCCTCTTCACGTTTGAACTAAAGCGAGCATAATGAGCTCCTCTATTTGCATTGGAAGCGAGCGGAGCGAGCCCCTTTTATTTACACTGTGATTGAATTAACCATAACACCCGACAGTCACATAACACAGGGAAACCTGTGTTATGGGTATCAGGAACTACTTGTACAATGATACCACAACAGCTTGAGGGGTGTGGGGAGGGGGAGCTATGTCCAGCATTGAACGTGAAACTTCAGCGTCGAGCGGTATTTCTTATTCACATTTTTTAATAGAAACGAGAAGTTACGGGAGAGCCGGTAAAGTATTTTTTTCATAATGATTATTAGAACAAGACCGTCATTGTATTGTACTTGAGCATGAGCTAAGCATGTTGCAACAATTCACTCACGAATGCTCTTCCAACACATCTCTGGAGGTGATTCTCGGTGAAAACTCTTGCGTGAAATGACGTCAAATACCGTGAAAACCATAGCTTTATATGGACGTCATACGAGATGTGATGCAATGTCGTGAAGATTTATCTGAGAATACCTGATAATAAAGGGTTTTGAGCTAGTATCTGGCCATAGCGAACGTAACTCTGCGAGTTAGATTAAAATTTAGCGTTGTTCAAGGTTATAAAGTCAAGAATTGAGATCGCAACTGGCTTGGCCACCGTGATAACAACCCTTCAAGACAATATGAAACTTGAAAAAGGAAAAGTTTTAATCAAGAACCCATTTTTAAGCTTCAGCCCTTTTCAAGTTTAAAAAGTTTTGGACAACGCAAATCCTAGGGATATACTGCGAACACTCGACGTCAGCACCAGACCACTCGACGGGCACCGTGTATACTACAAACCTTCCACGCCTGCTACTTCTGCTGTCTATCTTCCAACTGCCTTCATGTGTCTCGACCAATCATGAAGAGTGTGTTTAATATAGAACCAATCAGAGTATGTAAAACAATACCATGCGTGGCGGGGATGACACAATATCTGGAATGTAAAGAAATTAGTACAACAGAAAATGTGTTCAGACGTGGTGTCAGGTCAAGTGTTCGTTGTATATCTCTACCATGTGACTGCCCAAATGATACGCGTTTCCCATGGCCAGACGCTAGCGTAATTAGGAGGCTGATCGACTTCTAATAGCATTTCCTTGTCTGTTTGTCTTGTAATATCTTCATTTGGACTTACAGGCAGCATGCTTACGATAGGCCGCACTAACTACCTCCGCTTCAATCATCCGGCCGAAGCTATGCTGATGAAATCCGTGTTACCATCGGCGAGACGAGATCAGATCACAGCAGGTAAGGACAGAGCACTGCATAACACCCAACAGTCACATACATAGTCCTGACCCCGCTCTAGGATTTCCTGTGTCGTGTGTATCAGGAACTACTACAGCAATACACAGATCTGGAACTAACATTTGCAGAACATGCGAACATTTATTCCGCAGCGGGAATCGAACCCGTACCTGGTCGACTCTTAGTTAAGGGTAAAAGCCTTGCACGGCATGTAGCCTATAATAATCAAAAATAATTGCATCAGATTCACTTTGCCAAATATAAAACATTAACCAACTAACATTAAAATAAATGGGAAAAATCTTAAAATTTGTACTATTTTTTTAAGACTTAGTATTGTTGTAAAGTGGGGATAACAAATTCAGGAACTTGCTGGTATACTTAGTTTCGCTGCATATGCAGTTCGTATGATAGGCAGCTAGGCTAGTTTGTTTTAGCTACTTCCATAGAGTTATGTCATATGGTATCATAATGTGGGGAAAAGCAGCAGATATCCAAGCTATATTTGTCTTAAAAAACGGGCAATACGTGTGCCATTCATGATTCATTTGTATTGCTTTAAATTTTGTAAATACATGTATTTGTTTATTCTGTCTGTAAATAAAGTATTAATGTTTTTAAATAATTGAACTCAAGTTGTATTAAAATCGGTTCAACCATTACGGCGTGATGCATAATAAACCCATAAATGGGATAACAATCAATTTACTTATTTTGTATGGTGTACTTAGAGCTGATTCTTAATAATAAGTTTTTAGCACACAATTGACACGGCCGTATGGTGTAGTGTACCAAGGATTTTGTATGACGACACCGATGGGCGCCCCTAGCGTACACTCTGTGAACTTCATTTTCCACAAAGATCCGTGTAACACTACACCATACGCCCTCTGTGGTGCGGCGGGCGAAGGTTCGCCTGCGATGCAGGATTTTGCGGGTTCGATTCCCACCTCGGAACAAATATTTGTACGATCTGGAGATATTTGTTCAGGGTGTTCTGGGTATTTTTCTATGTGTAATCAAAAATATCTATCTATGTAATGTATTGTATTAAG
Source organism: Epirrita christyi (assembly GCA_951392215.1). NCBI lineage: Eukaryota > Metazoa > Arthropoda > Insecta > Lepidoptera > Geometridae > Epirrita > Epirrita christyi. Next base: position 2,950,118 of record OX595857.1, on the reverse strand, counting down.
TATATCAGTTATCTAGTACCCATAACACAAGCTCTGCTTAGCTTGGGGCTAGATAATGTTGTGTGAAATGTCCAGCATTTATTATTATTATTATTATACGTCCGTGTCAATTGCTTGTCAAAACTCAGAATCAGCTCTCCGAGTGAGATCTGATTTGAGAATATTTACATGAGGAATTGAGAATTACATTCGTGAGCTTATTGTATGTAAATTGTTTTGTTTTGTTTCAGGATACGTAAACGTTACCCACACAGACAACAGCCAATGTTACCAACCGAACAAATACAAAGACCTCACCCAACTAGACAAAGAACTAGATATTTCCATAAAAGAAATGTCTAGAACAAAACCTCCCGTCGCGCCTAAAGACGACAAAATCACAAGTATTATGTCTAAAGTATCTAAATTTGAATACTACGCGAAACAACACAAAAATGTCGGAAGATCACAATTCTACACTAACACTGAAAGTGAAATTTCCCCTAAAGTTTTTAGCTCGAAATCATTGACCGTCAATACACCCGCTAAAGACGTCTTAGGCGGCAAAACTATGCCTAATTATATGAAAACGAAAGACCAAAAAGTGGTAATTAACGAAAATAATACCGTAGATCCTAAAAGCTGTACATACGCTAATGTTGCCATACGAAATAATACGAAAATAGGTGATATAGTCAAGAACTTTGACGAAAAACTGCCTAAGAAAGTTAACAACGATGTTATGAACGATAGTCTTTACGGAAAAATAAACACTGACAGAAGAGACGAAAAAAACAACATAGAAAGAATGGAGGCGATAGATTTTAGAAACGAAACAAAGTATCAAGAATACGCTAGGTGTGATCAAGATAGACAGGATGAGTCATCAAGAAGTTACAAAGACACTAGCTTTGAAATATCTAGAAGTAACCAAGGAATCAGAAATCAAGACTATGCTAGAACTAAGCAAGAATTTCTAAGAAATAATCAAGTTACAAAGCCCCAAGATTTCTCAAGAACGAATCAACTTAGTAAAGTTCTAGAACACTCAAGAAATAATCAAGTGAGAAGTGATCAAGAACTATCAAGCAGTATCCAAGAATCTTCTAGAAGTCAAGACAGATATCCAGAAAGTTCTAGAAGTCAAGATAAAAATCAAGAATTTCCAAGTCAAGAAAAACATCAAGAAATGTCTAGAAGTCATGATAGGCGACAAGAAAGTTCTACAAGTCAAGACAGATATGCAGAATCTTCTAGAAGTAATCTAGAAATGTCCAGAAGTCAAGAGAGGAGTCTATTGAATGGGGCGATCGGGGTACCGCAGTACTCTCCGGTATATGCGAATCAATACGAGCGGGCTGAAACTATGAGAGTCAAGGTATGTACTATTTTTGCATTTATATTATAGGTTAAAAATTACGGCTATTGGCTGACTTCTGCCTACCCCTTCGAGGGAAAAGGCGTATCTTTTTAGGGTTCCGTACCCAAACGGTAATACGGACTCTATTATTAAAGTTCCGCTATCCGTCCGTCTGTCATCAGGCTGTATCTCATGAACTGTGATAGTTAAGAGTAGAAATTTTCACAGATGATGTATTTATGTTGCCGCTATTGCAACAAATAATAAAAAACAGATTAAAATAAATGTTTAAGGAGGATTCCATACAGCAAACCTGATTTTTTTGCCGTTTTTATAGATAATGGTACGAAACCCTTCGTGCGCGAGTCCGACTCGCACTTGGCCGGTTTTTATATATACATACCTTTCATCAGTTATTAAACTGTGAGCAACATACAGTTCGACAGTTTTATCTGGGTGTGAGATAAGTTTTTGTCAGTTTTACCTACCTAACAGTTTCTGAACTTATTTGCCAACAAATTCAGTGGTTTTGTTTTGGACACAGTACTTACACTCTAGTTATCCAGGAGTCACAAACATAACACCCAACAGTCACATAAATAGTCCTGATCCCACACTAGGTTTCCCTGTGTCGTGGGCATCAGGAACTACGAGTATCATGGTACCACAACACCCAGATCCGAAAAATTTGCACATCATGCAAATATTTGTTCCGCAGCGGGAATCTAACCTGCACCTCATTCCTCTCAGCCGGCATAACATAAGTCGTCTTTTAAGTAGTCGTTTTTTTTTTTTTTTTGTTAGTAGTAGAACTTCTTGTGAAAGAGTTCGTTCGGGGAAGTACTACTACCGTACCTATTTCTGCCGCCAAGCTGTAGTGTTCGCATTGTTGTGTTTCGGTTTGAAGGGTACGGGTGCCGGTGAAATTACAGGCACATGAGACTTATCTTTATGTCTCAGGGTCGGTAGCGCGCGTGTGATGCCTCTGGTGTTACAGGCGTTCATAGGCTACTGTTACTCCTTTCCATCAGGTGGGCCGTAAGATTGATTGCTTGCCAAGTAGCATAAAAAATTGTAGGCTGTGTATTATTTCGATCATTTATTGGGGTATTTCAGTAAACACTTACACAATGTTGGCATTTCAAGACAAATATGTAAAGACACAATAAAGAAAATATCTTTTAATCTCACGCGGAAGGCCACATCAAACTTCATATTAATTTAAACAATACTGATAACAGATATCATTGACGTAGTGATAAGCATATGCAGGTATTCAATGCGACAAAGAATAATTACTTCTTGTGATGTGTTAGAAAAACGACAGTGGTGTTAATATAATAATAAAAATTAAAAATGTAATTAAAATAATAATAAATAATGTGTTAATAAAATATAATTATCTCGTAAATAGTGTTTAAAATACAAGTGGCTAAAATATTAAACATATATAAAATAGACATTTATAAATTGATAAACGTGTGTTAAGTATAGTTTAATGTTATACGTGTCGTTTTAACAACTGCCTTGAAGTGTATTGTTATGGAAAGAGCCATTGTGAGGCGCAATTAATCCTCTCAGCACACTGGTTATGTTAACATCGGACACTACGTGTAGTTTTCAAAAACTTCCTTGAAGTGTCTTGTTATGAAAAGAACCATTGCTGGGCACACTGAATCCTCTCACCGCACTGGTTGTTTTAACATCGGACACAAGCCCCTCTCATGTCGCACTGTATCTCAAGCTGCCCCCCCCCCCCCTCCCTCTATTGCTTTTGTCTCTAATTTCGCAGTACATTGCGCCGCGTGTTTTAGCTTCTTTTCCAAGAGCAGAAATATTTGAAACATAACACGCAATGTAACATAAGATCTTTTTTTTTATTGTGCTTGGCAAGCAAACAATCATACGGCCCGCTTGATGGAAAGGTTACCGTAGCCTATGGACGCCTGCAACACCAACATCACACGCGCGCTGCCGACTCTGAGACATAAAGATGAAAAGTCTCATGTGCCTGTAATTTCACCGGCACCCGGCTACCCTGTAACACAGCAATTTGAAAGTTTGATAGGCAATACGGAAGCTGGTTACTGACCTAACCATGTTAACCATGAATGAACCATTCCATGAACCAACCAAGTGACGCGAGCAATAAGACGAGTGCTGTGTGATGAAAACTCAAAGAAGAATGAGATCATCAACCATCAGACCTCCCCCTAAGAATGCCACGACGAACAGTCTTGAGCCTTCTCCATCCACCGACTTCTTTCGCCGTTTATAATTTCTTTCGTCCATCGATTGGAGGGCCTTCCTCTTCTGCCTTTCAAATACTTTTAATAAATTGCTTAAAGGCTGTTGTCAAGGTTAATGTCCCTCAAAAGCCTCCTTGAACTGACTTCACCTGAGTAGTAAACTCATAAATACCTACTCATAATGGTTTGTGTTTAGAGCGATTACGTTTTATGGTTTAAACATAGGTCAATGTTCATGTTATATTGACATGCAAACCACTTAAGAAACCCCATGTACACCTCGTCGAACTTTTCGGCTGGATTACACTTATTTTTTCATTGTTTTTATAATCGAACGCAGGCCTTGATTTTTCTTATTCGATTATATCTACAAAATTTTATGAAGATCTAACTTGTAATTTATAAATTGATAACAATTATTATTACTATTCTTTATTTGCATAAATGTGATACAAAGTTCTTATATGTAGTTAATTTAGATGGCTTACATTTCCCATGTCTTAGATACAAATATTAACAAAAACAGGCAGGTTACCAATCTAAAACCACCAACAAATTACAACAAAATAAATAAACAATCACAAATGCCAACAATTAAAAAAAAATCGTATTAGACCGGGACAAGGTCCGCAGCGTTCTAGATTTTTAGAAAACATTAACCTGACAAAAATACAGAGTTTAAGCTTAATTCAGCCGAAAATTTCGACCTGAGGACCAAGCACAAACATAATTGTCGTTATCGACACGAGAATTTCGTGAAATTCAAATATTAACCAATCAAATTACAAATCAAATCAAAAGAATTTTATTCATTGAAATCACAAGGATCATTTTGAATCGTCTTATAAAATAAAATTACTGCTGGTCCAACGCGACCAAGCCTAGAAGAATCAGGCAACAACAAACACGGCTTGGCTTACTTTGATGATCCATCTTAACACTACACTACACTTCAAAGATTTTAAGCTATCGCGTTTTAATTGACCAATACTTGAAATCGACTAGCGTCTAGAGCAGGGGTTCCCAAACTTATTTTGTGTACTGCCCACTTTGAGAATAAATTAATTTTTAGCGCCCCCATTTTTTCACCTACTTAAAAACTATTGTAACTTTAAATTAAATTAATTACTGCGAGCTATATTAGCGGAGAGTTAAACATTCATTCTAAACGAGACTTTAGGCCTTATCGCCCACTTTGGGAAAGGCTGGTCTAGATATATTCGTGCTTACCCCACACATGTACGTGGGAACCTTAAATAACAGTAACAACAACAATTTGTGCAATCGACACATTTACATCAATTTAGATTTGTAAAAACTGTAGTTTTATTATAAATAATTGTTTCATCTTCCATTTAACCTGAGAATGGAGTTTTGTATGAACTTTCACCTCACTGGGTCTTTTTACCCTTTTCTGAGACACCACACCTTAATTGCTCACTGGCTTAACCCAAGAAAAAACCAGTAACGTGAAGATAAAAGACAGAACTTGTAGGACATCAAACTGAACCAAGCTTTAAATAAATAAATAAATGCTGGACATTTCACACAACATTATCTAGCCCCAAGCTAAGCAGAGCTTGTGTTATGGGTACTAGATAACTGATATACTTAATACAATAATATTACATAGATAGATATTTTGTATCATGCATAGAAAAATACCCAGAACACCCTGAACAAATCTGCAGATCGTAAAAATATTTGTTCCGAGACGGGAATCGAACCCGCAACCTCCTGCGTCGCAGGTGAACCTTCGCCCGCCGCGCCACATAGGTCGTCAGGCTTTTATCAAATGGTATTGTTTTAAACAATGTGGTAATTTAAAACTCGATTCGCTCATCTTTGCCACGCGAATTCCTGCCTTATCTTTATTGTGAAAAGGACGTTATGGTGCTATGCTATAGTAACCTTACCTAATGTAATGTATTCGGTCTCGCATATCAACTTAACGCAGTTTTAATAGAATCGATTACAATTCAAAGTTGACTTTCATTTTTATCTGAATTTAGATTAGTGTATGTGTACCGGTGATGTGGGCAGTGTCTTGATAACATACCGAAGTTTTCTTGATATCGAATGAATTTATAGTAACATAGAAATAATTTTGCGTAACAAATTCAATTTAAAACTAAAAAAAAGTGACAGTTTAAATAATAATAAATTGAAATTAGAAAAAAATCGGGACAACTTATTTGTACAAACTTAGCAAGTTATTAATAATGAATACGAACGTTTTCTAAATATATTCGTGGATAAAGAAACTGAAGCAGTATTTAAAAGTGTATAAGTTATTTTATTGCAAAGTGTGAGTTACAATGAAAAACAGTTGAAATCAAAAGTAAATAAAACAACAGTGCTTCCACCACGGAAATCTTCAGTACCCTTAATAAGTGTTGCTACTACAAAAAATTCTTGGGCATAAAAACCGAAAATGACAGCAAAGCCATTCCACAAAAACAACTTCTACTATAACATCTTAAACAATTAATACATAAAACGTTTTCAATATTTTCGTAAATAAAAAAAACTCAAGCATTTTTTAATACATATTAATTGATTTAATTAAGTGTGAGTTAGAATAAAAAACAGTTCAAACTACAAGTTAATAAAACAACAGTGTTTCCAGCTTGAAAACTTAAGTACCCTAAATTAGTGTTGCCACCACGAAAAACTCTGTGACATAAAAACCGAAAATGACAGTGAAACCCAAAAAAGGACCATCCCACAAACAACTTGTTAAAATCTTCGTGAACTGTCTCAAAAAGAATACAGTAGCTTTAAAAGAGCTGAAACACTCCCTCGACATAAAGCATCCACAAGAAAACATCGATAAAATTATCGACATATCGACGAACGTCAACGAGAAACTCGATGTAGTTCACAAGCTGCGAAACGACATCAAAATCTACAAAACTATTAACACTATATTAACGAATCATTACATCAAAAAGACTAAAGACCACGAAAACGATATCGATCAAAAAATCATTAAAATCGAAACACAAATAAGGGATTCGTACGATGATTTGAAAAAGGAACTATCCAAGATGGCGGCCGGTGTTGCCAGTAATAATAATCCGGTGTTGAATAATGTGGGGTCGCCGATACAGAATAGTAATGTGTTTGTGGTCGGAAATAATGTAAATTTAAAAGATTTACATGTAAAGAATGAGATTTATAATGGTATTATCAAGAAGATTGATAAATTATTTTGCTCTATGGTAAGTTTATGAAAATAATGTGTCATCATCATCATTTTCACCAGCCCATTTACATCCTTAGCTTGACGAGGCCTCCTATTTAATACATAAACAAATAAATGCTGGACATTTCACACAACATTATCTAGCCCCAAGCTATATATTTAATATATATTTTTTATTATACATACAAAACTACCCAGAACACCCTGAACAAATATCTGCAGATCGTACAAATATTTGTTCCGAGACGGGAATCGAACCCGCAACCTCCTCCGTCGCGAACCTTCGCCCGCCGCGCCACAGAGGTCGTCAAAGGGGCATAGGGGGGATTTTCCACCACCCTTGGCAGGCGGATTGGTGGTCACAGTTCGGTGTTCACAGTTTGACCTCTGTAGCTCGATGGGCGAGTAGCCGGCTGAGATGCGAGAGGTTGCTGGTTCGATTCCCGCTGCGGTACAAATGTATAATCTGCAAATATTTGTTCCGGGTCTGGGTGTTATGGTACTATAGTACTCGTAGTTCGTGATACCCACGACACAGGGAGTCCTAGTGTGGTATCAAGACTACGTATGTGACTGTTGGGTGTTATGCTATGGTGTAATCCCTTAGTTGACTTTGCTCGATCCACGGGAGGAGACGGAGGGGTCTATTCTTAGATCGGACACACCACGACACATAAATAATGTGTGAATACATAGATATATAAATAGCTGACGAATTGATAATTTCCTCTTCCACATTTACATCATCATCATCAGCCTGTAGAAGAAGTTCACAGCTGTACATAGGCCTCCTCAATAGAATGCCATGATGAACAGTCTTGAGTCGCCTCCATCCACTGACTTCCTGCTACTTTTAAAACGTTGTCTGTCCATCGAGAGACGCGCCTTTCTCCACTGCGTCGCTTCGTCCATTTCGTAATCGCCATTGGTTTACCTTTATCCCTTAACGGTTGTTTCTTTGCGAGTTACATGGCCTGCCCATTGCCATTTGATAATTCTGAGAGCTACGTTGGTGATCTTGGTTCTTCTATAATCTATTCGCGCTAGATTCTATCACGTAGTGAAACTCTGAGCATAGCTCTTTCCAAATCCCTTTTTTGAGTCGATTAAAAATTATTTAACAACTGAAATTTTTATTTCTCTTCTTTCAGGCGTATCAAGAGAGAGTAAAAGAAGAAGAGAAGAAGGAAGCGGAAATGGAACGTCTCGAAGAAATTCTCGACATATTCACTGAATACCAGAAACAGCTATCTACAGGTAACAATCACTTAATTACCTAAATACTCTAATTGTTGTGTTATGTTGTTTTGTTGATGTCCATTGCTGCACGAGCCTTCCACATTGAATTCTAAGTGGAATTTTGTCATAATCACCACGCTTGGCAGGCGGATTGGTGATCGCAGTATTTTGGTGTTGAGTACTCAGTAGGATGCTGTTTATCCACTGGTGTAATCCATCGGCTTGTACGTCATCAATGGGAGCGGATGGAGCGGTCAATTAGGCTGACACACAACGACTAAATTTGATTTTCAAAAAAATTAAGGATCCCCACGAAACTCCAGGTGTAATCCAAGGTGTATAAAAATATATAAAACTCGGTTGCCACACACTGATTGACTGATTGACTGAATGACATGCTCAATTTCGTAGCAGAAACACTTTAAGACAGGGATGATGTTTTAAAAAATGTGTTTTGTTTCTTTCTTTTTGGTTCACGCGAACGAGCCGCTTGTTCTACTAATACTAGTAATACTAATGGTTGCGGGTTCGATTCCCGCTGCGGTACAAATGTTTGTATGATCTGCAAATATTTGTTCCGGGTCTGGGTTTTATGTTACCATGGTACTCTTAGTTCCTGGTACCCACGACACAGGGAATCTTATGCCGAGATAAATAGACGTTACTAAGCACAAGCTTAGCACGTACCAATGCTTAGACCTGTCCCTGTCACTGTCACACAAATGTTAAATCACGCGTATTAGAGAGCGACAGGGACGATTTCAAAGTAAGAATAGTAGTTTTATAGTTAAGTTTATACATCAGAATAACTATAATTTATAATAGCTTAGAGGTTCCACGCGGACGGAGCCGCGATCAAATGCTAGTTACGTATAAAGACGAGAATTTGTTACAATTGCAGATTTCCGTCCTGGTATACCCGTCACTCCCACCGAGAAGAGATCACACAGCAAAATCATCACTAACGGTTCCTTACCAAGGAGCGTCGCGTTCAACAACCCCAATTTTGTCAAAACCAGCGAAGGATATTACAAGTGAGTCCATATGTCTCCATAAATGTGGTTGTTCATCATCAGTAGCAACTCCTGGACATAGGCCTACCCTCTAGAATGCCACGATGAAAGGTCCTGAGCAGCCTCCATCTACCGATTTGTATTAAGGGGCCAGCGGAGGATAAAATGTCCATCCAAACGCAATAGCAAAATTATTTGTAATTCAATAGTAAATTGTATCATAAGGGAGCAAAATAATATTTTTACGGCGAGGGCGCTTTTTTGAATCCATAGCGAAGTGAGGGGATTCTTTAGTAGAATCCCGAACAATTCCGAGGGATTCAAAGTACGTCGCCCGAGCCAAAAATATATTTTGCGCCCGAGTGTTACACTCTACTTTTCATCACCCTCTATGAGAAAATAAAAGGCGCTTTATATTTTATTTCAAAACAAAACCATGAATTTCTAACAATCCGTGAATAACTTTTCATTTAAAAAACAGACTTCCGCCATTGTATTCGACTAAATATTTGGATGAAAAAAAAATATGAAAGAACCATAGTGGTGAAAGGATTATGATACTTTCTGAAAGAAAAAAGAAAGAAAGAAAAAACGTTTATTTGTCCCCACTTAAAAGAAACAAAATAAAAACAACAATAGGTACCTACCTAAGTAGTAGGTAACTTTACAAAAACTAAAAAAATAAAAATAATCACCAAATGGCGTAATGCATGTTGTGTGGGGGTCAAATAGGTCCCTGTCTCAGCATACAGCTACACCGGACCTACAAGTAGATACGGCGCGGCGCAATGCCAATTTCTGAATGCAAATGCTTGGTTTGTTGCTGTAAATATCAAAATCGCCATATGTATGCCTACAATATTTGATGAGTTCCCTCAATTCCTCATGGATTCCATCATCAGAACTGGATTCTGAAAAAAATAGGACCAACCTGTAAGTATATCTATTCAAATAAAAAAAGAATTTTCCAAATCGGTTCATAAACGCCGGAGATATGAGGTAACAAATATAAAAAAAAATACAACCGAATTGAGAACCTCCTCCTTTTTGTAAAGTCGGTTAGAAATGACGAAATCGCGGGCTGTAGTTCGCGCGTTTCTAATTTGTTTTTTTTTTATTCAGCCGGTGGCGCGACTATAGGCCGTCGTCGCGTCGTACCAGCCAGTATTTATTTAAACAATATTTGCGTACGACTTCTTTGGCGCTGAACACTAAGATGTTCCAAATTTAAAAAGGGCGCGGCAAAGATAATTGCGTCGCACTTATTTGTGTTTGATTCTTTTCAAGATGTTCCAAATTCAAAAAGTGCGCGTAAAAGATAATTGCGGCGCACTTATAGAAGCTTCATACAGAAAACACCACCTTTGGGTGCACTTAAAGGCGAACCAAGTCGTCCTTTTAGAATAGATGGGATGAAAACATATTTCCACCATATTATGCTATGACAACCTCTGTGGCGCGGCGGGCGAAGGTTCGCCTGCGACGCAGGAGGTTGCGGGTTCGATTCCCGCCTCGGAACAAATATTTGTACGATCTGCAGATATTTGTTCAGGGTGTTCTGGGTATTTTCTATGTATAATAAAATATATCTATCTTTGTTATGTATTGTATTAGGTATATCAGTTAAGTATATGACGAGTCGAGGGCGTTATGACGATCACTAGGATGGTCGTCATCGTCTTTTAGGTACAGCGAGCAAGAAAACCGACAGGTTGGATCTGCCAGTCTGGTGCGGACGAAACTCCAGAAAAGAATGACCGCCCTTTCAGCGCCACCACGTGTCCGCCACCAATATGACTTTTCAAACCTGTCCAGGAGTGCCAACCTTAATAACTCAATTCCTATTGGTCGGCAATCTTGTTGTTCAGTTGACACGCCTGCGTTTCCTCCACAGACAAATTAAATCAAAACAATAACTTCCGGTACTACGAAATCAAATAACACTCCACTGTTGAACAATTATCAATGACTACGACACGGCCAGAACTGACAAGTCACACGACCTCGTGTGTACCCATGGACACGAAAACCCACATTTGAAGTTCACAATTCACAGTTGTGTGACCGAACTGACCAAAGTATCAAATTAAATAGCAAACTATTTACAAGGAGAAACTTCTTAATTGTTATCTCGTCATACAACAAACGGAACAAAAAGACGCAATAGTCAAGTTCCATTTCAATGTTAAGCACTGCATTTTACTGCTTACATCATAATTTAAATGCATACACACGCAGACGTGGTCCAGCTGTCCTCGACAGCAATAGTAACTATCCAGTTACCCAGGTTTCAGTCACTCGCTAGTAACTAAACCAAACATAATAGAATCACAGCAGTGAATCCCAGGCTCCTACAAAGGCAGCCAACAATAGTCTCGCATGTGAGACCCAGGTCCCCGCCACATCACCTGCCGCCCGGCGGCGCAGTGCATGTGGTGCGACCAATAACCACCATGCGTGTATTTTACTTCAAAAAAAATAACGTTTCGTACTCAGCGTCGAACGCTGCACTATCATCGCTACAAACACTGTAGGAACTTGACAATTGAGGCACTTTGCGAATTCTGTCATGACAACAATAAGGTTGAGTAACTCAACAATAATAAGGGCACCTTTGAACTTAGGATCTAGTAAAGTCACCTACGCAAATATTTTAATTTTGGCTTTTGTTTGATCAAGTCTCTATCAATGCTCTTAACGTTCCATTACGTTGGCAATTCCTGTGCTGCCATTTCAACGATCAGTCAGTTTCGTAAAGACTTCACCAAAGCGTAAGAGCTTGACGTTTCCTTCAATCAGTCAACATTGACAACTATAAACTACAACGTTTTACAACAGATGGCGCTAGCGCCCAAATAGTTACATGAAATCACCAGAGATGACGCAATACAACGAAATCAGGATTATAATATTGTCACTCTATACTGCCATCCTGACATCTCACACGTCCCAGTGTGAGGCACATGCGTGAAAAACTAACAGGCCTTTACAAATTTACAAGATATCGCTCGGCCTACCCTGACAATAGGGTTATTTTAGACCTACCCTGACCATAGGGTTATTTTAGACAATGATAAGAATGCATGGCTCAAAATACGTGTGCCGACTTACTTTGTGCAAATCTATAGTGGACCAATTTTAACACACACACACACACGTGTAAGTAACCACACAATCGATTATAGCTCAGCTCTACTCGGCAGCGAGAATCAGTGGTCTCTACGGACCCCAAATCACAGTAGTCTATCCAAGACCCAGCCTTGACTCGCAAATGAATCGCAGTTACAACTACGACTGAAGTGAAAGATTTGACCATAAAATACAGTGGTCGACAGATCCAAATTCACAGTAGTCTATTCAAGACCCAGACATCATCCCTTCAGCCGCGCACCGCGCCCTGGACGATTCACGAATGAATCGCAGTTACGACTACACGACTGAAATGAGTAATGTGACCAAACAAAGTATGATCGTACTAAGCCATGCTGTGTGTTTATGTACTCGCGAAAGGTCCCTCACAAGGGCTTTCTACGTCAGATCTGAAATGTCAAGTTCAGTAGGTACAAAACTTTGAGGCATGTTTCTTACGTGATCGTGAGCGTACTTTAAGTGCAATGCTTTAGGAACATAGCCATTACCTTCTAGTAGCCTGCCTTCCTATTAGAGTAGGCTACCTCATCTTTAGAGTGAAAAAACAGAAAGCAGATCATTTATTACGCAGGTCACAATTTTGTCTTATCAGGTACATAGCTCATCTAAATTGTAATGTCGAAGTAATCGATGATACGTTGTCCAGCGGAATGCGATGCCACCAACTGGATGTCTGCATAACACCAGGGATCCAGTAGACCACCTTCTTATTTCGCTGTTCATGGCACCTCCACTGCCGAAGCTTGCCACGTCCTCTTCACCGCTGATCAGAATCTGTAGAAACGCGTGGTCGTAGTGTAGGTACTCCCGTCTCGATGTTCATTACGCATGACATGAAAAAAAACTAAAAAGTTTAGAGTCTGTATGTTAGCCTAACGCGAAGAACAAGAAAGAAACAGTAGGTATCTCTCCCTCATTCATTTTTGAGGATCAGTACCTCAAAAGAAAAAAACTAAAGGAACCCTATAGGATCACTTTGATGTCCATTGTGTCCTTTTTTTATACTCAGGTCTGCAATCCCTTAGAGCTTTGATAAAACCAAACTTCTAAGTCAACGCAATCAAAAGATACGCCTGTTTATGCCACATCATTTTACACTCGCAAGGGAATCAAAACCTTGAGTACTTCCAGTAACCTCACATTTCTGAAATTTGGAATGCTGCGAGTCTTTATGCCACAAGTAAAGGAAAAAGTCTAAAATTAAAACATTTCAACTACCCCTTAAGGTGATGCTGAAGTCTGTAGAAAAAGTGGCTAAAACTCAAAATTAGTCAATTTTGAAATAATTTACGATTCGGAACCCGTGCGAATGCGAGCCTCGCACTTGTCTGTTTTAATTAAGCAAACTCTCATTGAAAGAATTTGATAATCAAAGCAAACGAAACCAAAAAATTATCGAACTACCCACAAAGCCATTTTTTAACAAGGAAGGAATCAAAATCCTTTGTTACAATCATGTGTGTGCATAAGCACGGCATAAAACCAATGTAAACCAATTTTACCACAGTCGTAGGACAAGATCAGCAATGAAAACCCAAATAAAAATCGAACGACTGACCTGGTTTTCACAAAAATCCTTTGGTGGGTGTTCCGCACAAGTAAACTCCATTGCAAAAGTGGTCTTGCTCCGCCGTTACTGCTTATGCTGCTAGCACCCTCTGCTGCTGTCACCCTCTGCTCCAGATAGCTGCGTCGATCTTGGTTCTTCATCGATGATCTCCGGTTCGATTCCGTTGATGCATGGTAGCCTCAACACGAGCGTCGTACATGAGATTTGTAAACGTGTTTTCTTTATCCTGAGATAGCTGCGTCCATCTTGTTTCTGCATTGATGATCTCCGGTTCAATTCCGTTGGTGCATGGGGTTGATATGGTATAGCCTCTTTACGATCATAGTGCACGAGATTTGTGAGCGAGTTTTCTTTATCCCAATTTCTGATGACGAGTCGAGGGCGTTATGACGATCACTAGGATGGTCGTCATCGTCTTTTAGGTACAGCGAGCAAGAAAACCGACAGGTTGGATCTGCCAGTCTGGTGCGGACGAAACTCCAGAAAAGAATGACCGCCCTTTCAGCGCCACCACGTGTCCGCCACCAATATGACTTTTCAAACCTGTCCAGGAGTGCCAACCTTAATAACTCAATTCCTATTGGTCGGCAATCTTGTTGTTCAGTTGACACGCCTGCGTTTCCTCCACAGACAAATTAAATCAAAACAATAACTTCCGGTACTACGAAATCAAATAACACTCCACTGTTGAACAATTATCAATGACTACGACATATATATTTAGTACCCATAACACAGGCTCTGCTTAGCTTGGGGCTAGATAATGTTGTGTGAAATGTCCAGCACTTATTATTATTTATTTATTTTATTATTATTTGGATTTGGGTCCTATTTATCTAGGTACCTGGATATTTATTTTTTCAATTAATATCCTATTTACTACTATATATTACTATTTTTTACTATTATACGACATGTTTTCATCTTATTTGTTTCGTATTAAAAACAATGTATTTTCTAGTATTGTTTGATCAGGAACATAGCTTGTATTGTCAAGTTAAAATAACAACAAAATATGAAAAAAACATTAAGTTATTATTAATTATTTTTGGTATTACGGAACATGAATCAATGCTCTTAAGAAAAGCATTGATACTTACAAATTGTGACACACCACGGCAATTATAATAATTATGATCCAAATTTTCTTATTTCAGGTTCGAAACTAGTCATAGCCGTAACGAGCTCAGTCCTACCGTCCCCCGAAACGTATCTGGCTATGAGAACTTCAGCCCTCAACCACAAACCCCAGTGGTCACGTTACCAGAAAACAACTACGAAAACATCGGTCGAATGGACGAAATAGGCATACCCATCTTTGATGATATGACTTATGAACCAAAAGATACTCATTTAGGAAGTCCTAATGACCATAATACCAAAACTATAGGAAACGACCAAAGTTCTGGAAGTTCTATAGGACACACAAGTCCATATGAGAATGTATATACAAATAGAACTGTATATAACGGTTTGAAACCTAAATCGCCTAACACTAATAGCCCTAGAACTAGGATCAAGACTACTTTTGCTCATAAAAATATCCAACCGCCTCAGTTCTTTATTTTTCCGACACCTGAGAAAAAACCTATCTTCAATGATCAAGATTCTAAAGACACTCAAGATGTAGAAACTCGTAGAAGTGAAGTTAAAGGAAAGGAGACTGAAAAGATTGGTATAGAAAAGCAACTCAGTTTAGAAGAAGACATACCTATGATAGATGACTCTGAACTGACCAATGATATTGAATTCAGATACTCAAAAATCATTAAAAATGATGTAGCAAATGAAAATGTGACTAATCAGAGTTTTGATGACGTTAAAAAAGAACTGATGGCTGACATTCCAGAACTAGAAGCGTTCGAAAAAGACTTGAGTCATAAAAGAGATAAAATCATCAAAAATATCACTGATGACATAAAAAACATTGATATAGAAGTTGATAATTCGGTCTTGGATGTGAATATTGATGATTTAAAGGAAAGATATGAGCGGTTGAAGAATGAGAGACGCAAGTTGGTGACGACAATACACGAAGTCAAGTGTAAGATGACGGAAATTACGTCACAGGAGGATGATATCTTGAGAGAGGTAAGACTTTAAAATGTAGATAATAGGTAAAAAAACGTTTTATTATTCAACACAGAAAATAACTAACTTAAGAACAAAAATAAAGACTAATTATGGGAGTACAATGGGTAGTCTGATATGAGCAATCTTTGCCAGACAACCACAGAACACAGGAACAGGAACAAATAAGACAGGACAGGAATTAATAAGAACGGTAGCTTATAATCTAACAATGTGACCGCTTTATATACATGTGCTTACTTATATAGATTGGCAAATATTCGCGGACTGATACTAGTTTCAAAACTTTCAGTTGGAAATGGAGAAAGCCCTTATAAAAGGAGAATACGACTCAGAAATAGCCATCCTCAAGATAGAACAGAAAAAGAAGATAGATCTGGTCGAAAAGGCGAAGAAGATAGAAGAGGAGATCAAGCAGTTGAGGGAGTCGCAGGAATCCAGGCAGAACGAGATGAGAGATAGAGTCGAAATTGCCACCATGAAAGTCGAAAGGTAAGTCGGAATCGCCACTGCGAAATAAGATAAAAAGGTAAGGTAAAAGTTAGCGAGCTAACATGATGATGGAAACGGCAGGTGGACAACAGAACTTATCGATAAATTTCGTCGTGTTTGGGCTCATGTTTATCAACTCACAGTTCAGAATATATGTTTCTTCATCAACATCATCATCATCAACCTGTAGAAGTCCACTGCTGGACATAGGTCTCCCCCTAGAATGCCACGACGAACGGTTTTGAGCCACCTCCATCCCCCGACTTCCTGCGACGTTTTCGTCCATAGAGTAGAGGGCCTTCCTCTACCGCGTCATCCGGTTTTTATTTGCCACTCGAGAACCTTTATTACCCAACGGTTGTCGGTTGTTCGTCATCATTTAGATCTAATTCGTAAAAGCTGGTTTTGAAAATATTTTTAACCGAATGTATTATATTCGCAGGCTAGAAAAGAAACTAAAGAGCCACGGCGCGACGCTAGAAGAGCTACAAAACGCACAGGACATCCTCGACAACGAGTCCAAGATCTACGAAGACCTGGAGTTCCAGCACTTAGAAGCCGAGTCTGAACTGTATGTTTACCCTATTAACACTGAACACACCGGTATAAATAAACCCCCCTCCAAATAAATGCTTCCCATATATGAGTGAGACGATTTGCCATAATTACCACATTGCTGCCCATCCTTTGGTAGACATCCTCAGGAGATGGAGGGGTCCAATACTAGGAAGGACAAGCCACGTCTATTTTTAATAATTTAAATTCATATTTCCTTACAGATTATCAAACCGAGAAGACTTGCAAAATGACATAATACTTTTAACAAAAAAAATCGAGGCTCAAAAAACTAGAATACTCACTCTAAAGTCCGAAGCCAATAACAATTTAACATCAGCCTTGGACGAAACCAAAGTACTTCACACTGAGTACGTCAAACATTTAAATAACGTAGAAGAACTAACAGCTAAAGTACAGAGCCTAGAAAGAGAGCTTAAACCCATAGTAACAAAACTTAATGAGATAGAAAGAGCACAGAGCCCTGATAGCGCTTTTTATACAGACCAAACGCGAACGAAGTCAGGGGAGTTCGGCTACTCACCACAAACCAGTGACAGTGACGATATCGACACAAAAATCAGTAACTTCGAAGAACACACAAAGGAATTAAACAATAAATTTAACTCAATAGATCAAATGTCACAATCTATGACTGTTGATATCGAGAAACGATTAGAACACAATGATAGTCCGAAATCTAAAAAAGGATTTTGGGAAAGAAATTTCGATTCTTTAAAACGAAAGAAAAAACCAAAATTACCCGAAAAAGTTGACATAATGTCGCAAAGTCTCAACGAGAATCTTTTTTACAACAGCGAAATCATCGAAAATGATGCAGCTTTTGACAGATTTGGAAGTTTAAGACATTCTAAGAAAAAAGACAAGGCCACAGGTCCCGTGAAAAGTAACTCGTCATCAAAAATACCTACGTTCGCAGCCTTGGGCAAGATCATAAAAAAAGATTCATTCGGTAAAAAATCTCGTGAAGACGAAGAAAAGACTAGATACATAAAGAATTGTAAACCTTCTGATAACAAATACAAATCGAAATCATTATCTCCTGATAAAAACAACACTGATAAAATAACTGAAGAAATTGATGAGAATCTTTTTCAAACAACCAAAGTCTTGCATAGAAAGAGCTGCGGTGACGAACCGAATGCAAAAGAGTTTAGTAAAATTTCGGATTCGGGTAAAATACCATCTCAAGATGATATTGATAGGATTTCTAAAGTTACTATAGACGCGCCATTGTTATTGAGTGATACAGATGTGAATACTATGGGGAAAAGGACATTGGACAGTCTTATGGAGATTGAGAGAAAGAGATTTGAGATGTTGGAAGAACAAGGTACGTAACTTTTGGTTTACAAGATGAATTTTATTGAACAAAATCCACAGCCCTTAATACAAAACAATAGTAAAGTTATCTCAAAACAGAATTTTATTTCATTTAATACGTTTTTATTTAAAAAACATTTTGATTTGGCACCTACATCGTTTAAAATAAAATCAAACTGAAATATCCGCGCTAGCGTACTGGGCCTTAAATCGAATAGAATCCTTTCAAAGCTTCGAGCAACACGGACTTCCGCGCGGGCCGGAAGGGAGTAGCCTTAGCGATATATTACCATTCAAATAGTTCTGTCATTTTTTGCGGGGGGAAATGTGCACACAAGCGCAATTCCGCATATACATATCCAAATACAACACTGTAATGACGACACTCACACTAACGAACCTTGCACAGAATAACAACTAGTTTTATTGAACGCATATGCCTGCTTTCGCTTTTAGTTTGACAGAGGGTAACGCTGCGAATGGCTACTCCCTTCCATGGTGCTCGAAGTTTCAAAGTTATCTTATCACCGCTTTGTTGGATACCGGCCCTAAACCGATCCCACCTAAAGAAACCACGCGCAACCTTTAAATTAAACAATTGCTGATATCCACTAATGCACACCAATTTCCAGGATGCCAAATGATAGAAAACGAACGAGAGAAGATATCCGAACTAAAACGACGTGCCCAAGACGAAACCAAGAAGCTATGGGACCAGAAATATAGAGAGAAATCTGTTGACAGTGACTTTAGCAGTTTGACGGACGACAGACGTAACAGCGGTCAATCTATCGACTCTGGGAAAGAACGATTGAGCGGCGGAAAAGAAGCTGCCAATGAAAAGTCTGACCGATTGAGTCATGAAAAGTCTGAACGGCAGAGTCATGAAAAATCCGTTGCTTTTGACCGCACGAACGAAAAGAATGAACGGCCGAACGAAATGTCTGCTCGGT
Organism: Epirrita christyi; assembly: GCA_951392215.1. NCBI lineage: Eukaryota > Metazoa > Arthropoda > Insecta > Lepidoptera > Geometridae > Epirrita > Epirrita christyi. The sequence continues at coordinate 2,930,915 of OX595857.1, read as the reverse complement.
CAGTGTTTGATCGGTTGAGTCATGAAAAGTCTTCACAAAGTCACAAGCCACAAAGATCAGTTGACTTTGACCAGTCTGAAAACTTAGATCGATCAAAGTTTGAACGATCTGTAAACTTTGACCGGTCAGTGAATTTTGATCGATCTGTGACTGACAAGTTTGAACGTCAAGAGATGCATGATTTTGACCGTTCGATGGAGTTCGACCGATCAGGGCAGTTTGATCGGTCGATCAATGCTTATGATCAAACCGTGGAGGATTCTAGTCTGATCGAAGATGGGTTTATGGTGAATTCTACTATTTTTGAAGAGAGGTAAGTTTTTAAAATTAATTATTAATATTATTAATTTCCAATTGTTTGTTTCTGGTCGAATAATATGTCGGTACATTTGTGGCGTAGCGGCCGAGTAGCTGGCTGGGTCGCAAACGGTGCGGGTTCGATTCCCGCTGCTGGACAAATGTTTAAAACGGTGAAGGAAAACATTGTCAAGAAACTGGCATGTCCTAGATTCTAAAATTCGAAGGCGTGTAACATCCACTGCACTGAGTCTGCACTGAGTGTGTGATCACTGTCATCGAGAATAGGTAGTGGGAATATTAAACAGAGGCATCCTTTTTCCTACTGTGGCAATGCAGAAGGATCAGTTAAACTATAATTAGATCGGTTGCAACGGTCTTTAGATTACTCAACTGTTTTTGTTTTTTTAGTTTTATTTGTTATATTAACTATACTAGCATTTTCGTGGCTCTGCCCGCGTGGAACCTCTATTATAAATTTTAGCCTATATTATGTTATTCTGATGGTGATGCTGAGCTATAATACTGTAAAGTTTCATCAAAATCCATTCAGTAGTTATTGCATGATTATTCCGTCACAGGGGTATATCTCGGCATGTTATGTCAAATGTTATTTTATAAGTGTTTCCGCATGAACCCTACGCAAATACTAAAAATGCAAAAAACCAAATCACATAAAGGGGGTCCCTCTCCCATGAACATAAGTTCTCTAACAAAGGAATAAAACTGATAGTGCGTTCTTATCTACTAGTGGCGACATCTAGTCCTGATCTGAGTAAACTTCAGAACCCTACCTACACTATAGAATTGAAATTGTCGTGGCGCGGTATCATTTTACAAAAATTACCACTTTACTATTCTCGTGCTTACGTTTAGTTAATCATTTAGAGCAGCCTTTCCCAAAGTGAGCGATAACGCCCCCTTATGGGCGCAGCTGGCCTAAAGGGGGGCAGTAAGAGACCCAGAAAATGTGGGCGTTGTGTTGACTTGTAGAGGCTCAGGGGGTGATTTGTAATTTTATCTAGCTAGGAGGACTCTTAGACACCACTTAGACTTACTATAAAGTTTCAATAATCAATCTCATTGGCAGGTGTAGCCCGTAAGAGTTAACTTGAGACCTGAGCGCCGTTGTGTACTACCTACTGCGCTAGTTAACTCTTGCCGGTTATAGTAAAAGTCTCGTTTAGAATGTACGTTTAACTCTCCGCTAATATAGCTCACAATAATGAATTTAATTTTAAATTATTGTGGGTTTAAGTAGGTGAAAAAATGGGGGCGCTAAAAAATAATTTATTCTCAAGGTGGGCAGTAGACAAAATAAGTTTGGGAACCCCTGATTTAGAGTTCTTTCCTCATGAGCACCAATGCTCCACGCTCGAAGGTCCTGACGAAACCTCTCTGTGTTCGAGAGGAGACGTACGTGGTCACGTTTATTATCACGGTATAACGCGAACGACTATGCTAGTATTATTCTGTAAGGACACTTCAGGTTATAAACTAGGTTTTCGAAAACTATTACACACAAGTTTCACCTATTTACCTAGTTAAACACCTGAGCAAACATACTTAGAAAGCTAAAATATAAGGTTCAAATTTGAATGCAAATTTGACTTATTCACATAAGTCTGTCTGTATTTATTAAGTTCATTCAACCTCAACACGAAATTAAACCATAATTCAAGACCGTTGTTGATCAATTTCGTTTGCTAGTTATTAAGTATAGGCTATAATCGTGTGATAAGATAAGGCCAGTTGAATCGCGTTCATTGTCGCAAACGAACGGTTTCGCGAGAAATATCAATTTTGAGTCATGTGACGTGTATTCTAGCGTGGACACAGTATTTTTTTTAATATAATCTATAGAGGAGCTGGATCCCACTGCTGGGCAAAGGTCTCCCTTCCTCCATTTATCGTGGTCTGGGAACTCTGGTCGCTAAATTTTTATTGTAAAATAATTATAGCATTTCCTAATCTATGATTTAATAAATCGATTCGTGTTTGGCCTGACCGAGTCGTAACTAGGACGGTTTTTGTTCACGACTCCAGCGTTTAAAATATCAATAGAAAAATTATAAGAATTATTAAGTTATTATAAATATATAATAAATAAATTGAATGTAAATAGTATCATTAAAAAGATGAATAAGATGTCCCTCTAAATTAATTACAAAAAATCATGTATAAGCAATAATATTGTGAGTTTCATCAAAATCCGTTTAGTTGTTTTTGCGTGAAAGAGTAACAAACATCCATCCATCCAAACAAACTTTCGCATTTATAATATTAAGTTATGAGAACGCAGAACTGAAGCCTCCTATCAAGCCTAGTTGATCAGTTGGCCACATAAAAAATACAATTGAATTGAGAACCTCCTTTTTTTGAAGTCGGTTAAAAAGGCGTAGAAGTTTACAGAAACACTACAAATGGGTGTAACGTACTTGTTCAATATTTCTTTCCATCTGGCTCAAGTGAGACTTGAAGTCAGTTTTCTTGAAGAGCTGTAATCATACTCCACCTGAATCATTTATCCACGTCCTAAAACAAGCGGTTATTACTTTCGACCTCTATTACATAAGTAGTTATATAGCTTTTTAGAATACCTTCACAAATACCACGACATGTGTAAGTGGACATTTTGTAAATGTTATCTTTCTCGGTAGTACAATAGGGTTTTATTTTATCTGAAGGTTTGAAATAGGCTAGTTCTTATGTTAATAGAATACGTTTATTTGTATAATTTATTTTTTATTTTCAGTATCAACCATTTATTCATTTTGTTAGAGCTAATTCCATGATTCAATGAAAGACTCATCATATCATTGAATGTATAATTAGACCATAGTGTAAATGTACTGACTTATTCAATCAATCCAATCAAGTGGCGCCATTGTGTTCAATGATTTCGGCCTTTCAATGATTGGGTTACATAGTGTTAGGTAGTCACTATTGATGTTATATCCTGCTTATGTTACAAGTTATGTGTGTACCATAACTTTTTTGGCTACAAAAACCGACTGTCGCCTTTGTATTCGGCAATGTAGGTTTTGATTGATAAAAAAAAAACATCTCAAAAGTTCGAAAAGGTTTTGTTTATCATTCGAAATCTGCGTGCTTTTTATCCGTTTGCGTGGAAAAGGTTTTTAAAATTCGAACCTATTCAAAAAGTTTTTGTTTGGTTTTGAATAGAAAGGTTCGAATTTTAAAAACCTTTTCCAACTTGAAATTTATACCATAGATAAAAGTTTGTGAGCTTCATTACTGGCGTAAAAAATAAGGCAAATTTAATTTCTAATTTTTGTAAGAAGTTGAAAACCTCTAGCGAACTTCCAGTGACCTCACAATTTTTAAATTTGGAATGCTAAAAGGCTTTGTGACACAAATAAAGGAAAAGGTCTCAAATTGATTGAACTTCGTCTGTTTTACGACTTAACGATGAATTAATTAATGGTGAAGTTGGTACGAAAAAGTGGCTGAAACATGCTGAAAGTCGAAAAAGGCTTTAATTATTTCGTAATAATTTACGAATCGAAACCCTCAAAGCGCGAACCTCGCTCGAATTACCTATGTTTTTTACTGTCAATTTATTTTATGTTTAATCATATTCTTAGATTAATTATCGAGGAGTCATCGTAAGTCAAGTTCATTACATTAAACAGTGATATCATTTTGCGATAACTAAGCTATGCGACTATAAGATAGCGCCCCAAATATTTGCTATTACGCGGTTCGGTACATAGTACTTAGCTCTTGGAGCATTTTTCGTTAAATGCTCTAAGACTAAGACATTATAAACGTCGCATGAAGTCGGTGGATGCAGGCGGCTCAATGCCATCGTGGCATTCTAAGAGGCCTATGTCCAGCTGTAGACTTCTACAGAATGATGATAATGATGATGTTTTAAGACTTAGCTAATCAAAATTGCTTTTTGGATTCGACCTCTGTGGCGTGGCGGGCGAGTAGCTGGCTGATATGCGAGAGGTTGCGGGTTCTATTACCGCTTCGGGACAAATGTTTGTATCATCTGCAAATATTTGTTCCGGGTCTGGGTGTTATGGTACCATGGTACTCGTAGTGATACAGTCTCTATATACATTATACACTGTATAGCAATGAAGTCTAGTTAGTAATCACAACGCTCGCAACGAATTAATAAACAATAGCTGAATTTGGAGCGGCCATATTGGGTTTCAACATACAGTATGATCCATTAAATTAAAATCGTAGAGTGCGTCTAGTCCCTCAATTCCTCATGGATTTCATCATCAAAACTGGATTTTGATACAAATGGGACAAATCTGGAAGTATGGTCCTATAAAATAAAAAATAATTTTCCAAATCGGTATAAAAGACGAAGTTATGAGGTAACAAAAAAAATACAACCGTATTGGAACCTCCTCCTTTTTTTGAAGTCGGTTAAAAATTCAACATAAAATGCATTTTTCCTACAATTCTGGACCTCCTCTAAAATGTCTTAAAATTTCTGGCCCTTGGGGGCCAGAAAAAAAAAATAAAAAAAAATGTTAAATATATATTATATATGTATATAAAATATTTATTATTATATTTTTATTAAATTGGTTTAATAAAGTTTGCCCACCACTGGTCTAGTCTAAAGCCGAGTCCGCTCTGCTCCGCTAATTTTTCTAACAAAACCTGGCGCAGCGAACCCGTCTTTATTGTGTTTTTGCTAACAAAACAGTTAGGCCACGCCCCCTTTCATTTAGAAAACAATGTTATATGTCTGTCAAACAGCAAAACATGCCGCTGCGGACCCGGCTTAAAACTGTACGCTTTTATTTGGCACTTGTTACAAGCTTGACGTTCGAAAACGATTCTTGTGGTTACGGATTATGGAATATTTTACTTTGACGTAATCTAATAGTGGGGCGTTCAGTTCCAGACAGACGCTCTCTAACAAAATTTTAATTTGAAGAAATACTGTAGGTGAAGCAGTAAATGGTAGATTTGAAAACCTGCTAGTCCTGAAATAACTTACTATGAAAATGACTCGTTTTTTGCTAATTGAAACCGCATTTGTGTGACAGTGACGGGGACAGGTCTAGGCATTAGTACGTGCTAAGTTTGTGCTAAGTAACGTATTTATCTCGGCACGAGTGTTCAAAATTTGCGGTAGCGTAAATTTTTAACACTCTGTACGTCAGCCGTGTCATTGCATATTAAAAACATCCTGACTACCATAATTGAGTGCACAGATGTTTTCACCCGTCGCTCGCTCTACTAGTATTGCAATATAACTAGACCGTCCTAACGTTGGCTGCGCTATACTTTTATAGTAACTAAATTTAATGTCAAACAGCTAACTTCAGTTCAGTGAATTCAAGTAGTTACAAGTTATTTTGTGTGTTTTTAACAGACTTCTTTTTTGTGAAGTCTGTTTCGGTTGTATTTTTTTTTTATGTTTGTTTCCTCATATCTCCGGCGTTTATGAACCGATTTGGAAAATTATTTTTTTATTTGAATAGATATATACTTCCAGATTGGTCCAGAATTGGTTCAGAATCCAGTTCTGATGATGGGATCCATGAGGAATTGAGGGAACTTCACAAATATTGTAGGCATACATATGGCGATTTTGATATTTTCAGCAACAAACCAAGCATTTGCATTCAGAAAGTATCATAATCCTTTCACCACTATGGTTAGTCGGTTTTTTTAAAGTTATTGTCTTAATTCTTGTAGTGACGTGTTTTTGAGTTTCGTTCGAAGAGTCGCTGTCTATACAAAAAATCCTATTCCCCTTCAAGAAATACTTAAGTGTTTGACTTATTCTTTGTCCATTACTATGATATTATCCTTTTTGATACATGTAGCAAAGAGTTTTTGAGTTGCCCACCTGAGGTTAAGGTAACCGGAGTTCATTACAAATGCTATATCGCTGACACTTTTATTCATAACTTCAATTATTTAACAATATTTATGTCTTATTTTTTGTTTATACACCACCCCCACAACACCTCCTCATATAAGGGGTTGATTTTTTTGATAATAATAATATGAAATCCTTTCTTAGTGAGCATGTAGAAGGCAAAAGTTTGTAGAGTTTTGGAGATATGAGAAAGAGTAGATTTTAATGCATAAATTTTCATTTGTGGATACATAAATTTTCAAAATTAATATTTTTGGTTATAATAACTACCCCATTCTACACTGCTTGAAGGTTAGCTGAAAGAAAATGCTGACTAAGCATTAAGTTCGACTATGTACTTCGTTATATGTAGTAAATAATTTTCTACATCTATCCTTTTCACCAAATGCTGATAATTTGCGAATAGCTTATCCTAAGCTGTTTGTCTGACCATTATCAGCTGGTAAACGATGCTGTTGCTATCCTCTAGTGCAGCCATACTCTTAAGTGTGTTCCGCGGAACCCCTGTAGTGGTCCCGCAAGAATTTAGAAAAAAAAAACAAAACACCTCTCTCTGCTCGACCGTTCTGATGCGGCGTATTCACGAGGCGCAGCCGAAGTTAGTAAATCGTATAATTATTTTGTTTTATTGTAGGGTTCCATCAAATATTTCGCTTTCCAAAAGGGTTCCGTCACCAAAAAAGATTGAGAACCGCTGCTCTACTGTAATCCCTTAAAATTTTACGACATGGAGGGGAGATGCTGGGTTCTATTCCTAGGTCGGACACACCACGTCTCTTTGACAGATTTATTCTTGCAATACGTATGTCTCATCTTAACTGATGTATAGGCTGAGAGACCCATAGTTAAGGCGAGGACTGATCTCAAATGTAGTATTTTGAACGTTCAGTGCGATGTGACTTGATAATGAGATGCAATAACTTTTCATTTAAAAAACCGACTTCCGCCATTAAATTCGACTAAATATCTGTATGAAAAAAAATATATGAAAAAACCATAGTGGTGACAGGGTTATGATACTTTCTGAATGCAAATGCTTGATTTGTTGCTGAAAATATAAAAATCGCTATATGTATGCCTACAATATTTGAGGAGTTCCCTCAATTCCTCATGGATCCCATCATCAGAACTGGATTCTGAAAAAAATGGAACCAATCTGGAAGTATATCTATTCAAATAAAAAAAGAATTTTCCAAATCGGTTTATAAACGACGGAGATATGAGGTAACAAACATTTAAAAAAAAAAGTTAAAAAAAAATACAACCGAATTGAGAACCTCCTCCTTTTTTGTGAAGTCGGTTAAAAAATAGTGAAGGTTGAACAATATACTAATAATAGTTGTAACGAAGCTGAATTTTGAAAAAAAAACGTCTGGTTTTGCAAATAAAAATACCACACAAATGACCACCCTAAAAAAACTTTGGCATTCAATTGCTCTTATTAACTTAACTTTTATTTTAATGTTCTAAACGCATATTGTTTATCTGCTTTGTATATTTCGATTAGTGCTAAAAACCCTTAAAATTAGTACAATCTGAAGTGTAAACCAGTGATATCGTCAAATATGACATGCAATTTTCAACTTTAAGCAAAGCCGTTTGAATATTTATTTTTTATTTCTGTATGTTTGGTTTTTAGGATCATAATAGCCTTAATTGAATAGCCTCACTAATTAGACACAATTAAAAACAGAAAAAAGTTAAGGATACTTTCACTAATCATGTAACTAAATATTCTATTAGCTAATGATTCCTAAAATAGATTCAACGTTCGGCTATGAATATTCTTCCGACATTTACCTTACCGTTATCACTTGTAATTTATGGTTCCAATTTGAGACAGCATTTTCTTAGTTATTATTGAAAAGCTGTAACGGATGAAAATTAAACTTAATCTTAGACATTTTTTGTAAATAAAGAAATGTCAAGATATGCTACTGTGTGTATAAATGTCATGTATGTGTATCATTATGTGTTATACATACATATATATATATATATATATATATATATATATATATATGTTATGCACATATGATACACGTACATGACACTTATACACACAGTCTTCGGTACATTTTGAGATTTCTTTGTTTACATAATATATATATACACATTTTATGTATGTGTGTGTGTGTGTGTGTGTGTATAAATACATGTAAGAGTTATATAGTATAAGTATCGCGAAAGCCAATTACAAGTTTCAAGTACATAACGAAGTAATTTTTGCCGTCTATGTAATTTGAGTATATATATACAGTAGTCAGTTTTAGATACATAGCTATAATAACTACTCAAGAAATTCAAAATGTTTTAGACCCGTTTATTACTCAGTCCGGCAGGGCTATTCTCTGTCTCGCGACAGGTATGCAACAGGCGTAAATTGTGCAATCAGGACGGTCAAACGTCGCTTTTCTCATACAAAAGTTACCTGTAATGTGTTGTTATGATGTGGTAATTAGCTAAAACAATTTTCTCTAGTAAAACACAGTAAAAAACAATAAATATTGTATATTACTGTGTTTTACTAGAGAAACTTGTTAGAAAATTGTTTTAGTTAATTACCACATCGAAATGAAAAACTAATGAATCCGATCAGAAACGTTTCCGACGTTTTAGAATCGCCCTGCTGGGCTGTCAAACGGTAACTTTTGTATGGGAAAAGCGACGTCTGACAGCCCTGATTGCACAATTTACGCCTGTTATTGCAAACCTGTCGCGAAATAGAGAATAGACCTGCCGCTCTGGACCCCAATTCTACTAAACAAATTGTGTTTGAATTGTTAATTAATTATCTCAAGATGGTCACTTTTGACACTTCTGCCATACCAAAAGTGTCAAAAATTACAATTTTGTGATAATTCATTAACAATTCAAACACAATTTGTTTAGTAGAATTGGGGCCCTGGTAGGTAGGTAACATAGTTAGAGTGTGTCTAGTCTTAAACTAACTTTAGACTAAGTTAGAAAGTTTTATTTAAATATGTCAAATATAATACTCTTTATTCTGTATACACAAGGACTGTTTCCGAACGTCAAGCTAGTGTCAAGTGGCAAGTGGTGGAGGGGGGCTTTCAGTTTTAGATAACGTGTATTGAGGGTTCAGATAAGCCTCACCGTTTCCGTTAGTTACCGTATTTTAAGTTAAATGTAATAGAATAGTTTTGGTCCGAAAACATTTTCTTACTTTACCTAAAAAAAATTGTGAAGAACAATTTAGAAGAAATAGTCAACTAATTAGTTTTATTGTGAGATTAAGTGTTATAAAGTGATAGAAAATAGTGAAGTTGCAAAATGTCCAAGTCCAAAGAGAAAAAGACTTCGTTCCTATGTTGGTGAGTTTTACACTGTATACTGATTTTTAATCTTAGACATTTTTTTAAACAAAGAAATGTCAAGATATGCCACCGTGTGTGTATGTGTCATGTATGTATATCATATGTGTATATATATGTGCTACCCGTATCTTAAAATATGAACAAAGTACTGAAAAATATTTATTTTTCATACCACTTTGTCAAAAACTCAATTTACGCAGTAATATATACGTTAAAATTATTCTGGTTTTTTATTCTATTGGGTTTTGGTTACTAAAAAATCCTACCTATTTTTTTTGGGCAAATTTAGTAACCTACTATAATTTTTATTTTTTTACCTATTATACGGGGTGTAAAAAGACAGCTCCCGAATACTGAAGGTACCGGTAAAGCTACCTATATCATAGCTATATAAAATAGCTTTCGCCTGAGAGGTGATTCATACCGGATAAAACTTTTTTTTTCGTTTCGTATCGTATTTGTCAGCCAGCAATGTACGCATTTATTCCGGCCACGCGAGTTCAACGCTCCCGGTCAGCTGATCGACCCGTGGGGCCAATATTTCTCATGTGCTTTTCATTGCTTTTTTTGACGTTTTTATTTATTAACATCTTTTTAATGATGGAAAATAGGTTTTTGTGTTCCTTTAACGATATTTTATGGATACTTATAAAGAAAACACGAAAAAAACGCACCAAAAGTAAGAATTTTTTTTCGTGTTTTTTCAGCTTAAATATTTTCAGAATCATGGTCTGAATGCACTGTTTCAGTTTTCGAGAGTAGTCTTTTTACTCCCGGTATTTTTGAACGTATATTTTTGCTTTGGTATCCCCTTTGTTCACAAAAAATATCTAAGATTCAAAATCAGAGTATAGACATAATTTTTAGGTATAGCTTTTGCCCACGGCTTGGTTCGCCAGATACCTGCATATCCAGATAAAAAGTAGCCTATATGTTATTTCATGACACAAACTATATCCATTCCAATTTTTATCGAAATTGGTTTAATAGATACAGCATGATAAAAAACATACAAACACCCAAAATTCACATACGTGGCATGATCCCACACTAGGATTCCCTGTGTCGTGGGTATCAGGAACTACGAGTATCATGGTACCATAACACCCAAAGCCGGAACAAATATTTGCAGATCAAACAAACTTTGTTCCGCAGCCTGAATCGAACCCGCAACCTCTTGCATCTCAGCTGATCACTCGTCCGCCGCGCCACAGAGGTCTACGTAAATAGGCTGGTTATGATAATGATGATGATGATGTATTTGTTTAGATTTAAAAATTCTATGCCACTAGAGTACGTTTGACTTATGACTGGAGTTTACTTAACTGTAGTTAGTATGGCACATGAGAGGTAAACAGCAAAGCCGATCTTATCAAAAGACCCAATTCTCTAATTTTAAAACATTCCAGTCACAGTATAATCTCGTATCAGTCGCACTGTCACGTATAGTAACTATTACTTAATCTTCGCATAATACGCGAAGACAATGTAATAGTTACTATACGTGACAGTATAATCTTCGCGTATTATGCGAAGATTGTGTAATAGTTACTATACGTGACAGTGCAACTGACACGAGATTATATTATAAATAATTAATAATAAATAAATGCTGGAAACATTTCACACAACATTATCTAGCCCCAAGCTAAGCAGAGCTTGTGTTATGGGTACTAAATAACTGATATACTTAATACAATACATAGATAGATAGATATTTATATTATACATAGAAAAATACCCAGAACACCCTGGACAAATATCTGCAGATCGTACAAATATTTGTTCCGAGGCGGGAATCGAACCCGCAACCTCCTGCGTCGCAGGCGAACCTTCGCCCGCCGCGCCACAGAGGTCGTCAAATATATATTGTGACTGGAATGTTTTTAAATTAGAGAATTGGGCCTCTGGCATGTGCTCACAGACGCCAGATGTGCCAGATGAATGGCCGTTAGTTGTACATGCATCGTTTTCCGATGTAGTTTTGTAGAACAGAAGCATTTATCAAGAAAGTATAAACTGACATGAAAATCAAAATTCTTGAAGTCATTGCTCTCAATTCTGTAGACATTGTTATTTTTTATTCTGGTTTTTTTACCCGACTGCCCGGGTGTGTGCTATATGGATTGGTGTGTACTTTTGATGTTCCTATAACCTAGTAAAGTAAGTAGATATGTTCTAGTAAATCGATGGCAGTTTACTAGAATGTTCCTGGACAATTTCCACCCCTTCGAAATGACACGCAATACACTTATTTTATTTAAATTCACTACTATGTGCTCTTTATAAGCTACACCGGTTAAAATGCCACTAAAATTACACGATATAACTCAAAACAACACTAAAAATTTAAATAAAATAAAAAAGAACGACGTCCCCTTCGAAAGAGCAGAAAAAGTCTCCTCGATCTTTTGAGAGTGATATGGGATATCAAGTGTCAAAAAATCCAATATGGCGGGTAGCCGCTGCTAAAAGTACATAGGCAATAAATACATTTTCAAAAATATTAGGTATCTCTACGAAAACTCCAATAATGTAACTCAAGGTGTAAAAATGACCTGAAAAATTCTTAAATCGCGTGAGTTGCGAAAACTATTTTGACGATTTTAACAAAATATTTGTGTAATAATGTGTTATAAATATTTTGTAACAAAATAATGTACATCAATTAAAGAAAATAATTTATATCAAAAATTTGTACAACAGCTAAAGAAAATAATTTATAATAGAGATTCCGCGCGAGAAAATGCTTGTTTAAAAAAAAATTAATGCGTTTCAAAGATTTTTATGATGTCTTACGTGTTTAAAATAATTATTTTTTGTTGCAGTTCCGGCCTGCTGTCCTCATCCATCGAAGAGGTAAGTTGTTTTGTTATTTCTATTAAAACTCTCTTTCTAGATAGATTAACTTTATTCTCCTTATTCTTAGGTGCTACTATAATTCTCTAATTATGACTGCCTTCTTTCCTGTCTTGGTCTCGAATGCCCGTCGACTTTGTCAAATCCCTCCTCGTAGCTTCGCCGTCGGTCGTTAGCGTCCCTCGTCGGCGTTCGTTGTCGCTTCTGCCTCTTCGGCGAACGCTATTGGTTTACGCAATCGCCTCGCCGTCGGCTGCTCGGCTCTAGTGCCCTGAACTTGTCGGCAAACACTATAACATCCGGTATCAAATAGCTAACATTCGGCCATTCTGACCATATGTCTGTCCTCAGACATTAAGCTTTGTATTTCATTTATTCAAATTAATTTACCTACTTACATTTCTTCATATTAACGTACCTCACAATTGATATTCACAAAGAAAAACAACATTCAGAAACAAATAACAAGACAAGCCAACAATAAGAAAAACAATATTCAGAAACAAATAACAAAACAAGCCAACAATATTATTCTATGACCAGCTTTGGACAAACTATGGGAAAAAAACATTATGTACCTACGAAGGTGCGCAGTTAAACAATAAAATACCGAAAGTCATTAAGGAGATAAAGACATTAATAACATTTAAAAGGTTTCTTAAAGCTCATATAATAAAGGATTTTCATTAATTTAATTGCTTGATTATTTTTTTGTTTTGCTACTACTGAAATTATCAATGAGTATATCAATGAATAATTCTATTCTATTATAATTCATCATAATTATATCTCTGGCGCAACTTCTCGTTGATATTGCTCACAAAATTATCTAATATAAGTTTTCTTTTTGTCATTGTATTCTTCGGCCATCTTGATCCTTGAGGGATGTCCTCATTCCTCGGTCTATTGTATCATCAATGTATATATTCATGCTATGTCATTTATTTTCTTGGCAACTATCTCGTTCCATGTTGAAAGTTATTTACTGACAGTCTATTGTATTATCGATTTCCATATTCATGCTATGTCATTTGTTTTCTTGGCAACTCTCTATTTCCATTTTGAAAGTTATTTCCAGACAGTATTGTATCATCATGTCCATATTCATGCTATGTCATTTATTTTCTTGGCAACTCTCTCGTTCCATTTTGAAACTTAATTCCAGACAGTCTATTGTATCATCAATGTCTATAATCATATACATGCTATGTCATTTATTTTCTTGGCAACTCTCGTTCCATGTTGAAAGTTATTTCCAGACAGTATATTGTATCATCTATGTTCATATTCATGCTATATCATTATTTTTTGGCAACTCTCGTTCCATGTTGAAATTTATTTCCAGATAGTCTATTGTATCATCTATGTTCATATTCATGCTATATCATTATTTTCTTGGAAACTCTCTCGTTCCATTTTGAAATTTATTTCCAGACAGTCCACTGTATCATCAATGTTCATATTCATGCTACATCATTATTTTTTGGCAACTCTCGTTCCATGTTGAAATTTATTTCCAGATAGTCTATTGTATCATCTATGTTCATATTCATGCTTTATCATTATTTTCTTGGCAACTCTCTCGTTCCATTTTGAAATTTATTTCCAGACCGGCAATGACCGTTCTCTCACGTCATCATCACAATTGGAAATAGTCGGTACGTCATAAGTTGTGCCATGGCAACAGTCTTGTTCCATGATCGCAACATGCTCAGTTTCATTTCTTTTCTGGCAACTCGCTCGTTCCATTTTAAAAGTTATTTCCAGACCGGCAATGACCGTTCTCTCACGTCATCATCACGATTGGAAGTGGGCAGTTCGTCATAAGTTGTGCCATGGCAACAGTCTTGTTCCATGATCGCAACAAGCTCAGTGTCATTTGTTTTCTGGCAACTCGCTCGTTCCATTTTAAAAGTTATTTCCAGACCGGCAATAACCGTTCTCTCACGTCATCGTCACGATTGGAAATGGGTGGTACGTCATAAGTTGTGCCATGGCAACAGTCTTGTTTCATGATCGCAACATGCTCAGTGTCATTTGTTTTCTGGGAACTCGCTCGTTCCATTTTAAAAGTTATTTCCAGACCAGCAATGACCGTTCGCTCACATCATCGTCACGATTGGAAATGGGCGGTACAAAAGTCAAAGTCAAAATCAAAAATAATTTTATTCATTGAAATCACAAGGATCATTTTGAATCGTCTTATAAAATAAAATTACTCCTGTTCCGTCGTACGTCTGTTGTACGTCATAAGTTTTGCCATGGCAACAGTCTTGTTCCATGATCGCAACATGCTTCTTCCTTATTTTCAGGGACACGCTCTGTATTAGTTTCATCTGCAACACATACAAAGAAAACAGAGCAGTATGCATTGTAACTTTATGTTATGGATAAAGTAAATCAAACTGGACTAACTCATCAAATTATTATGGAATTTCTCCAAGATAGTATGTAGGTATTTTAATAAATTAACCGTGTGAGCCGTGGGGCTGTACAAGCGCGCTTGTATTGCTGTGCGAGTAGGAACGCACTGTGACGACCGACGTCATACACATGCTACGTCGGTGTCTTACTCTACGCAGATTCTGATTGCTTGGTACTGCCGGCCCACTCAGCACGCTGTAGTGACGGGGCTTCGAGTGCCCACGCGCACTTTTTATCTACTTGTCCATTGATTATACGCAATTTAATTAAATTCACGCATTGCTACACTGCTTCTAACGAGTGTAACCTATCTCCTCGGTACTTATTATTTCCTAGTCCAATGACGGACGTTTCTGACTAATCGCTCTCGGACTCTGATCGGACAAGACACTACAAAATCCATTCACACGCTTCAAAAGACGTAGAACGGTTGAGTACACTTCTGAGCTAAGTATTTTTAAGGTGAAGATAAGAACCTTTCTTTTTAATCAGGAACAATACCTGAGAAAAAATTCTGAATGAGATACCAAGAGTATTCAGTCCTCCGTTACTCTCCTCATTGCGCAAAATGAAGAGTTTTAGAAGAAGATTGAGAAACTGGGCAAGAACTTTAATGTCAAACACAAGACTTGTCGAGTGCCTTACACTTAGGCGTCCGCACATCTGGGGACACGCCCGTCTACGTGTCGGAGCAATTAATTGCACGAGGCTCCCGCTTACACTTCTTGGCTCAAGATCTTGCCAAGTCAAAGCAGAATTTTGTTAGATGGCGTATGGCAAGGTATACGTCAGAAGAAAGGAGAACTCTCTAATCATCATTTACTTAATGTGAATTAATTGAAACTTTTAATTAGCCTTTGTTTACCACTTTGCTTTCATCAATACTTGTACTAGCTGTAAGTTTTCCTAAAACTAAAATAAAATAAATAAATTGACAAAATATCATTATCAGAACTGAAGCCCAGGTTCATCAACTACTGCAAGGGCAATGACTTTACTTCTATCCATTAAAATATGAATTATCAAGTCTTTATTATTATTATTTTATAAAATCCTCTGCCAACCATATAAAACACAAAAAATTAACCATACACACTTTACACGCCATTAAACTTCCAGTATATTATGCCATCAAGATTGTTATCAAACACAACATAAAGATTACGTTTGTCTCTCTGGATATTTTCAACTTATTCTTATTTTGCCAGTTTAAAATAAATTAAAAACCTCGCCATGATCTTAATAAAACCTGCAGTCCTTTTGCACCTCATGAATAGCTCTCTCTCTACTTTGAATGAGATAGATGAAATTGAAATTGCTCGCTCTATCCAATGTTATCACATTGGATTGGAGGATCTTACAAGCAAGACACATAGTAAAGTCATTCTCAACATATTAGAAGCATATACGCTAACATAGACGGTTTAATTATAAGTCTGAATGATGACTATACCCTGACCAGCCCTATTCCTTCTCCAGCAAATTACACCTCATTTGCAACAACACGCCAACGTTGTGGCGTAAGTATGTAAGAAATTGGATTATTTTGACAAAGGTCAAAGAAGTTAAATACTGAAATGTTGACTTGTATTCTGTGTAGTTTTAGTAATCTTTGTTAATCTATGTTTATGTGTGTGTCTCTTGTATTTTTCTGTGTCATTCTCGTCTTGTCATCTACATTTATCATTAGATCAGGCATAACGTTTATTAACTTGTTAAATTTACACATAGAATCATCAAAATTATTTAAAAACATAATACTAACAGGAGATATAAATATAATTTCGAAGGAAACCGAACTTGCGTAAGAACGAAATAATAGACTCAATTAATCAATTGGCTTTAGGAGCACATGAAACCAAGCTTAACTCATTTGTTCTTTTGGAAACTGACCCTAACAAAGTATATGATGTACTTACGAGTCAAATCAGACTGCACTCCTGGCTGGGGTAATATCCCAACTAGCTTTTTTAAAACTAGCCTAAAACGAAGTAGTCCCTATTATCTGTTACTTAGCCAATCTCTGCTTCAATAACGGCATTTTCCCTCTGCCTCTGGCGATATGGACAAGGTCAATAACTAATGACCAATTTCTGTACTGCCGGTCATTTCAAAATTTAAAGAAAAACTACTACATTAAACATTAATTAATACTTAAATCAATTTCAATTATTATCAACTCACAATAGGGCTTCACAAATGGTAGGTCCACTGAAGATGCCGTGAGAGCAATAAACTCTTATTGTTCAGATCAGTTTGATCGTGGGAGAAAATGCATAGCTGTATATTTTTACCTAAAAAAACGTTAAACACCGTATGTCCCAATCGAATCAAATCAAAATAATTTTATTCATTGATTTCACAAGGATCATTTCGAACAGTCCTACAAACTAAAATTACTCCTGTTCCAACGCGACCAAGCCTAGAAGAATCAGGTAACAAACACAACTTGGCCTACTTAAATGATCCGTCTTACCACTAGGTGAGAAGCACCTGCGCGGTGCCTCGGAGAAAGAAGTTGCTGATACATAGTAAATGAGAACTTAAAAACCTTAGGAAGGTAGTCAAAAGTAAATAAACATCAGCAAAAGTATGTAAGACAGCACACGCTACGCTTGTTATACTTATAAATAATAATCTAATAGAACCATGTAAATAGGTAATACAGATATTGCAAATTTCCATTTTAGCAGGCAATGGGCAGAGTAACATCAGGCCACGCGGCTTTATCATTAATATAGTCATCAATAGTGTAATACGTATTTTTAATAAAAATACATTATTTATAGGTACTTAACGTAATGAGATTGATGATTCTTACAAGGCTTGTCTAAGATGCAATTAATTCCTCATCTTTATATATTAGGTTGAAAGTACATAAACATTTCATATAATTTCAGTTAAACAAGTAAATAGGTAGGTATACAAAGTTACAATCAAATTACAGCGAGTTGAATTAGATTCCTTGTGAAGAAATTGGAAAATATTGGTATCAGAGACACATTACTGGCTTTATTTATTTAAAAATCAGCATTGTTTGTCGTTTTTGTGCCAAATAAACGTTTTTCTTTCTTTCTTTAAAAATCTAAGTCACCGGAAGCAGAACATCAAAATTGCCCAATACTTAAGTAAAGACTAATATTTCCTATGGAACAAAGTTCACATAATACATCATGGAACAAAGTTCGTGTAGATTTGTAGAAGCTGAGCTGGGTCTTGCGAGGATAACTTTATGGCTAAATGCAAATCTACTAACCTTCATTGCCTCAAAAATGAATAACATTTGCTTACTTACACAATTTATAATAATAACCAATCTGAAAATGAATATTTAATAACACTATATGAATCAGAAAATATTCAGGAACATAATGAATGAAACAAGATATCTTTAACTAGGTACTTGGCGAGTCGTGAAGTACCAAAGACTAACTTGGTTTCCACAAATCGAAGTACTTACTACTAGGATCAGAACTGAAGAAGTATACATTGCACTTGCCGAATCTGTCCTTAGATTCTGTCCTGTTCCAGTATGGAGTGGAGCTGCTATACTAAATTTTGGACACTTATCCCGTTTGATCATCACATGTGCACATTTTTGCTCACGTATAGTATTAAATTACAAGCAATACATACTACTTATTTAACACGTGCTGCTAACATCCAATGAGTAGCCTTGGCAAAAGCATCGCATAGTGTTAACCAAATATAGTGAAGGTAGTCTCAAATAATAAACACGTGCTAGCTTCCAAAGAGTAGCCTTGGCAAAAGCATCGCACATGGTCAATTATAAAAGATTTAGCACACGTAGTTACAGTAATAAATTAACATAAATAAATACTACTTCATTAACACATGCTAGCTTCCAAAGAGTAGCCTTGGCAAAAGCATCGCATAGTGTTAACCAAATATAGTGTAGGTTGTCTCAAATAGTAACCACGTGCTAGCTTCCAAAGAGTAGCATTGGCAAAAGCATCGCACATGGTCAATTATAAAAGATTTTGCACTCGTTATTGCAGTAGTAAATTAACAGCAATAAATACTACTTAATTCACACGTGCTAGCTTCCAAAGAGTAGCCTTGGCAAAAGCATCGCACATGGTCAATTACAAAAGTTTTTACACTCGTAATTACAGTAGTAAATTAATAGCAATAAATACTACTTAAACTCACCAGATATATTTTTTTGAAGATCACTTTTATGGGCGTAATAACTTTTTCACTTCTGATATATTAAAACTCTCTTTCTAGATAGATTAACTTTATTCTCCTTATTCTTAGGTGCTACTATAATTCTCTAATTATGACTGCCTTCTTTCCTGTCTTGGTCTCGAATGCCCGTCGACTTTGTCAAATCCCTCCTCGTAGCTTCGCCGTCGGTCGTTAGCGTCCCTCGTCGGCGTTCGTTGTCGCTTCTGCCTCTTCGGCGAACGCTATTGGTTTACGCAATCGCCTCGCCGTCGGCTGCTCGGCTCTAGTGCCCTGAACTTGTCGGCAAACACTATAACATCCGGTATCAAATAGCTAACATTTCTATACTTGTAGCCGGTTCTTTCTTGGTCACACAGGTTGCTATTCAAAGGTTATTTCGATGATGTGTAGGAAATTACCTCGAGTTGAAAATAATGGAAATGACTTAATTAAGTTGTAGGGCTGATAAAGGTGTCATCGCGAGGTCTCAGTTCGCGGGCGAACCGCTAGTAGTTTCTAATAAGCAATTTAATGATAATAAATAATTTAATAATAATTATTTATTTATTTATTATTTATTTAAGAGCTAATAGTTTCGAACCTAACTGGTACTGAATTCGTAGATTTTAGCGACGATAACTTTTCATTTAAAAACCCGACTTCCGCCATTGTATTCAACTAAATATCTGGATGAAAAAAAATTATGAAGAAACCATAGTGGTGAAAGGGTTATGATACTTTCTGAATGCAAATGCTTGATTTGTTGCTGAAAATATCAAAATCGCTATATGTATGCCTACAATATTTGAGGAGTTCCCTCAATTCCTCATGGATTCCAACATCAGAACTGGATTCTGAAAAAAATGGGACCAATCTGGAAGTATATCTATTCAAATAAAAAAAGATTATTCCAAATCGGTTTATAAACGACGGAGATATGAGGTAACAAACACAAAATAAAAAATAAATAAAAAAAATACAACTGATTTGAGAACCTCCTCCTTTTTGTGAAGTCGGTTAAAAAATTTGTTTTCGTTGTAGTCGCAACACGTTAAAACTTCATGTTTGGGTCCGATTTCACTTTAGTTTCTTAGTACGGAACCCAAAACAAAACAGACGTCCTACCGCACCATTTGAAAACCAAACATCTTTATAGCAGTGATATAAAAAGAGATAAACTGAGAATAGACAACAAAGGAATATGCACGTCATAGCGTTTAGTTGATATTGTACATATGAGTACATAATAATATGTACACATTATATATGTACACACTTATGAGTGTATGAGTAGGTAGGTATATATGATCTGCAAATATCATACCTCAAATATAACGCCCTCTGTGGCGCGTTGGGTGAGTAGCCGGCTGAGATGCAAGTGGTTGCGGGTTCGATTCCCGCTGCGGGACAATGTTTGTATTATATGTAAATATTTGTTCCCAGTCTGGGTGTTATGGTACCATGGTACTTGTAGTTCCTGATACTCACGACACAGGGAATCCTAGTGTGGTATCTGCCCCTCAATTACATTTAACTTTTATTTAACTTTTTAGCCTTCTAACTAAACGAAATGACAGACATTTAAATATATTATTATTATTTATTATTTATTTTATTATTATTTAGTAAATGGCAATGAGGAACGCAACAATGGGGATAATTTCGGCTGCCTTAGCGCTAATGTTATCAAACTTGAATAGGGGAAACTTCTAGACCTAAATATTCCTCCTTTCATGTTTCAAAAGAGTTGGACAGCGCTAAGGCTGCCAAAAATGATTTCCATTGTTGTGTTCTCCATAATCCACCGTTAAACAACCGTTGCCGTAATCAACGCGGCACCGGCAAGATACCGACAGAGTCGACGACGCTGCATGCATGTTGAGCCGACTATCAAGATCTACCTCTCCCGAATAAGTGAGACAAATTACAAATTACAAATCATTTATTTGTTTCCAAAAAACACTGAATCCATACACTTAATCATGTAAATAAGTTATAGGTACCTTAATATTATTGAAGTAGTAAGTACCCTAGGTAGGTACTCACTATAAACATAACTTTTCATTTAAAAAACCGACTTCCGCCATTGTATTCGACTTAATAATTTTGGATAAAAAAAAAATATGAAAGAACCATAGTGGTGAAAGGATTATGATACTTTCTGAATGCAAATGCTTGGTGTCTTGCTGAAAATATCAAAATCGCCATATGTATGCCTACAATATTTGAGGAGTTCCCTCAAATCCTCATGGATCCCATCATCAGAACTGGATTCTGAAAAAAATGGGACCAATCTGGAAGTGTATCTATTCAAATAAAAAAAGAATTTTCCAAATCGGTTCATAAATGCCGGAGATATGCGGTAACAAACATAAAAAAAAAAAAAAACAACAACCGAATTGAGAACCTCCTCCTTTTTGGGAAGTCGGTTAAAAATTTGTAAACATACATAAGTAAGTAGGTAATTTACTAACCCCCACACTAGGATTCCCTGTGTTGTGGGTGGTTAGTCTCTTCCAGGAGTCTAGTAAATAAACTGATTTAGGTAGTATATGTGATGTACATGCAAAAAACGACAACATTAGGTGATGATGTTCTACGGTTCGTGAGGAAGAGGTGCCAGGGCCGGATTCAGGGGACGTTTCGACTGTCTCTTCAGAGGCTTGAGACCAGCAGGGCCACTGATTTCAAGTCCTACACTCCAGGTTCAGGCGTAATACAAGGATGTGCTTTTTGATCCGGATTTCTGGCCAGCTGGTATTGTTAACAGACGCTATAGGGAAGCGGTTTTGAAACAAAATCCCTCAAAAGATGTTAAGTGATAGTTTTGTAGGTACTTATAAAATATGTATGTTAGTCTGTAAGGTATATATTACTATGGGCTTATTGTTTATGTATAATTTATTGTACATTTCCCATGTAGCCTGAAATAAACATTTTTTTTTTATTTATAGGCATTATGCTACTGTAATTGAGAGGCAGAGCCAGTCGCTTTGACAAGACGACCAGAGGCCTTATATACCATAAGCTCTTATAGCGATTCAGTTCAAAAACCATTCAGGGTGGTTATTCTCTATGGCCTAAGAGACTCCTTGTCAATGACGTGTGACGTCACCCATGCTATTTAGCGATGATTCCTCGCAGATATCGTAACGAGCCCGCGTTATGTCACGTTTGGTTATAGCGAATAAGGGGGCAGTACAAAATATCGTTCGTGACATCCGTCATCATTGAATAACTTTAATCGCAGATGTCTATAGACCTTCTGCTACTGTGCCTTTAAATATAGCTGCAGACATCACGGAACCGATAGTTTGTACTGAATAGTTTTTGAACTGAATCGCTATAAGTGGTCATGGCCTCTGAAAGAATGAAAATAAAATCTAAACAAATTAGTTCCTTCAACCCCTCTGTCATAAAAATAAAACAAAAATTAATTCCTTCCTCTTCAAAAACGGCTATTTCTAAACTTTTCTCAAAAGTTCTATAATTAAGGGCATCCTGGCAGGAAATTGTAATTTGTTCTCTGTAAATGGATTCTATGGTATTCTTGGATCTATGGATGAGGGTAAATGGTATAACTTTTCATTTAAAAAACCGACTTCCGCCATTGTATTCGACTAAATATTTGGATGAAAAAAAATTATAAAAGAACCATAGTGGTGAAAGGGTCATGATACTTTTTGAATGCAAATGCTTGATTTGTTGCTGAAAATATCAAAATCGCTCTATGTATGCCTACAATATTTGAGGAGTTCCCTCAATTCCTCATGGATTCTATCATCAGAACTGGATTATGGACTAATCTGGAAGTATATCTATTCAAACAAAAAAATAATTTTCCAAATCGGTTCATAAATGCCGGAGATATGAGGTAACAAACATTAAAAAAAAAAAAAAAAAAAACTGAATTGACAACCTCCTTTTTGGGAAGTCGATTAACGAAGATATACTGCTACTAATCTACATTTAAATAAAACTATCGTGCATAAAGTTTAACGTATAACGTAACGTAACACCCAACTGTCACATACGTAGTCATGACCCACACTAGGATTCCCTGTGTTGTGGGTATCAGGAACTACGAGTACCATGGTACACACAGACCCGGAACAAATATTTGCAGGTCATGCAAACATTTGTTCTGCATCGGGAATCGAACCCGCACCTCTTGTATCTCGGCCATCTACACGGCCACCGCACCACGGAGGTCATCACGTAGCACTTCCTCATGCAAATACTGTTATCATATCTAAAGTTATCTAAATTACAGCTCACAAAATTCATTACCACGATATCGGGAAAAATTTATCGGAGTACTAGCATTTGCTCGCGTCTCCGCCCGCTTGGAACCTTTAATATAAATTATTATTATTATAACCTATATGTTATTCTGATTTATAAGCTATAATACTGTAAAGTTTCATCAAAATCCGTTCAATAGTTTTTGCGTGAAAGAGACCAATGACGACCTACGACGACAGGAGGTTGCGGTTCGATTCCCGCCTCGGAACAAATATTTGTACAATATTCAGATATTTGTTCAGGGTGTTCTGGGTATTTTCTATGTATAATAAAAATATCTATCTATGTAATGTATTGTATTAAGTATATCAGTTATCAAGTACCCATAACACAAGCTCTGCTTAGCTTGGGGCTAGATAATGTTCTGTGAAATGTCCAACATTTATTTTAATACTCTACCTAACCTTCAGGAAAATTAATTTTTAAGTTTGTACTCAAAAGTACTTAAACTGTATTATTTTGCAAAATCCTTTGTTAATAAGCACAGTACAAGCAAAATATTTACAGACAAATCAGACAGTTAGGTTAATATATGTGTAAACACATAGAATCAATTCAAAGTAAAGAAATAAATCTGGATTTTATGAAGACAGTTCGTGCCAACATGGCATTCCGTAGGTAAAAAAAACGTGTTTTGCGTTCGGATCAATCACCCAGACCCGATAATACAAACATTTGTCCCGCAGCGGGAATCAAACCCGCAACCTCTTGCATCACAGCCGGATACACGCCCGCCGCGCCACAGAGGTCGTCAAATCATAATCTTTATAATCTCGTCGCCAATAATCTGTGTACCAAATTTTATCAAAATCGGTTCAGCCGCTATTGCGTTATTGAGTAACAAACATCTAATCTATACTTTCACATTTTTCGACGACCTCTGTGGTGCAGTGGGCGTGTAGCCGGCTGTGATGCAAGAGGTGCGTGTTCGTTTCCCGCTGCGGGACAAATGTTTGCATGATCTGCAAATATTTGTTCCAGGTCTGGGCGTTGTAGTACCATAGTACTCGTAGTTACCCACGACACAAGGAATCCTAGTGTGGGTTTAGGACTATGTACCTCTGATGGTAGCGTAATAAATACGATCCATTAACATATAACATCTAGCTGGTGGCCGCGACTTCGTCTGCGCAGGATTAGTATTTCGAGTAGCTTATATTAGCGTGGCGTATAAAAGAATATAACCTATATATATACTGTGGCGGGCTTTTTTGTAGGACTATTTAAGATAAACATTTCCATCATACATTACATATGTGTAACTCTAGCTGTTTTGGCAGCGCACGCCAGAATAGCTCGCAGATGTTAGATTTTTTCCTACTTACTTGACACTTATCGTCATATTATGGACAATTCACACAATATCTTTATAAATTGTAGCCTATGTGTTATTCTGATTTATAAGCTATATTATTGTAAAGTTTCATTAAAATCCATTCAGTAGTTTTTACGTGAAAGAGTAACAAACATCCATCTATCCATACTTACAAACTTTCGCGTTTATAATATTAGTAGGATCGTTGTTGTGGTGCGAGAAGTCACTAAGTACAAAAAGCTAGTTACGAGATAATCACATTTTAAAGTTTGTTGTTCTTTATATTATGACTATTGGGTGTTATGTTATATATATATGTTTATTAGGGAGTGACGAATCAGCTTATTTTCTATTCAATTCATCATCATCATCAGCCTGTTGAAGTCTACTGCTGGACATAGGCCTCCCCCTTAGAATCTCTTCCTCCTCGTGCTCCTACTAAATACTCCTACATACCACGAAAACCTCGACTAAATTGAATTGTCTATTCTATTTATCGTTTTAAATATAAATTAATTAAAACCTATTTGCGCCCTCCATCGGTGTCAAAACATTAAGATCAAGAAACTCATAATGACTACAATTTCCAGTTTCCAGCTCAATGTTAATAATTTAAACGCTTAATTCTAATGTGTACAATATAACACTCGCCCACGGATCGTGAAAACTAAAATAACACTTTTAATTCTGACTCTGCACCACAGATCATCAAAAGATTATGAATCTCGTCGCTCGTAGAGACGACACGTCTATAGATTTCGTTACATTCAATGTTATCAAAAACATACCGTGTTAAAATGATGCCAAGTTTCTTGACCGATACTTCAATAAATGTTGAGATTTTACGTAGAGTCAAATCTCTGGACTCTGTAACACTTACCTAAGTCTTATTTAAAATTAATATTTGGTTAATTAAATCGATAAAAAATACTAGAAATGGCTGGCTGATTAAAAAAACTAAAAAAAAGTAGCGCCTAGGCCAATGTTTGCGCCTGCAATACAAAAGTTTGATCAATAAGGTGAAAATAGTTATATAAGCCGTGGTAGTCTTGGAATTGGACTCCTCCGACTCCTACTGTGGATGGAAAATTGTTGCAAAAAAGTTTGTGCTCGCAAGGTCTAATTTTCGCAGAACTACTAGTAATAAAATATATTCTAATTCTGTTTGCACTGCCACCCTGAGGTTTGCTTCAGGGTGGCGCAGGATGGTGAATAGTCTCATGTGCCTTTAATGGCGTCCATACCCTGTAAAACGAAACCATCCAGAACACAGCAATGCTTGCATTAGCAGTAATAGAAATAAATAATAGTAATTAATGGCAGAAATAGTTATGGTAACCGGACTCTATCACAAGGAGCTCTTCTCATGAAAGTAACACTATTTTTTTTCTGGCTTCTAAAATACAAGTTTTTCTTAGTTTAGAAGCCAAGGGGTCCATATAGATTTTTATGTGCTGTACAATCTCTTTATTTGTTTACTGTTCATTTATATCAACCTTAGATTTTTTTATTTTGTACGTTTTTTTTATCGACAATAAACATTTTATTATTATTATTATATTACTATAGACCAGTGGTGGCAAAGTACGGCCCGCGGGCCAACTCCGGCCCGCGAAAGCATTTAATACGGCCCGCCGACACGGTCCTTTGATATGAATAGTATATGACCCGCGATAATTATATTTTGACGTTCCAAAAGTATAAAGTAGATTCTACAGTAGAATAATTGATGCATAGGTAAAGGAGCCAGCTAAACTAGCCGCGTTTCGCAATTCGTACATTGTGTAAATTCGCACTCTAGTTTTATGTCTCTCTTGTCGTTACGTCTTCAGGGAAACTCTCCTTGCAAGTATAAATTAAATAGAGAAGAATTTGACCTAGAGACGTCCATCAAATCGTTGAGTACAGAATTTACTTCGTCAAGCTCGAACCTGCATTTGATAACTTTTCATCTTCCGCCATTGAATTCGGCTATCGGCATGTTTTCATTTGGTAAAGGTATACAAAACAATAACTTGTTGCTGAAAATACCAAAATCGATATATGCATGCCTACAATTTTGAAGAGTTCCGTCAATTCCTCATGGATTTCATCATCAAAGTAGATTTTGATAAAAATGGGACCAATCTGGAAGTATATTATCCATTCGAATAAAAAAAGAATTTTCGAAATCGGTTTATAAATGACATAGTTATGAGGTAACAAACAAAAAAAGATACAACCGTATTGAGACCTTTTTTTTAAGTCGGTTAAAAATTCAACACAAAATGCATTTTTCCTATAATTCTGGCCCTCCTCTGAAATTTCTTAATCTTTCTGGCCCCCAATTAAAAAAGTTTGCCCACTACTGCTATAGACTATGGGTTGCAAAGTTTTCGGAGCTCTGTGAAAAAAGTAAAGCATTTAATTCCGTCTTCACTAGCTTCCGAACTGTCAGTGCGACGCCACCGTCAGTCTACCGTGAGACTTGGCTGTTCAAGGGCGGAAAGAGATTTCGTTGTTTTTGAAAATATATTCGGTGAAAATAAAGTGAATTGAACTGGTAAAAAGATTTCTGTGAGAAAAGTTATAGTGTATATTTTATGGTTTCCAAATTTATTGGATAGAAAAAAATAAAAATAGCGCGTGATAAAATAAATTTAAAAAATCTTAACTATTCTTCGTGATCTTAAATTATATAAACTAATTTTAGCTGTATAAATATTAAAATTAAAATATAAATATATATATATTGTATATATATAAAATCTCTAAATGTATTAAATTGAATATGTAGAAATTACCTAACGCTTTAGAAAAAAAAACTAAGTACGTTGTTAACACAGGTATAATACAAGAGACCTGAAATTTGTAGGTTATATATGTTATATATGCCTTCCAATTGAATTATCACTGGAAGAAATCTCTATCCGAGTTGGTAGTGGAAAGCAATGGCGGCAATGAGCTCACCACTTGTCACGTCTATATTCCTGCGACTGTGCAACCTACGGTGAAAAGAGGTTATTTGAGGCTCTGCCTACTCCTTCGAGGAAAAAGGCGTATAAACACACGCCTTTTTCCTATGCAAAAAAGAATTACAAACCAAAAACATCGATCATTGATATAATTGTACCAATTTGTGACAATTAGGTCTGATTTCACCAACAAATAACAGGCGGATAAACAACTGTTTAGTTTGACCAATGCTTTTTGTCAGGTGGTCAAAGATTATCTGTCACCTTGGCTCGTCTTTTATATACGGGACTTGTCGTAGACTCTTCAAATTTTTATGCAAAGTATACTCATTATCTTGGGCAATCTCACGAAGTTTCAGATCTAGGAAATAATTTTAATTTTTGTACGTAAAAAATCATGAGACCGCAAGAAAAAATCTTACACAGGGGCTATAGTATAGTCAGGCCCTCGGTAGGTTGTTAGGTTTTTTTTTAATACTATTTTATAGTATTTGTACACAAAAAATCTTGAGTCCACAAGAAAAACTTCTTATCACAGGACGTAACTATACACAGGCCCTCGGTAGGTTTTTCGTTTTTTTTTAAACTATGTTGTAGTATTTGTACACAAGAAAACTTTTTATCACAGGCCATATTACAGAAAAATTACCAAAACATAACCTCAAAATAAGATTTTAAAAAAAATATTTAAATAAAACTATGCATTTCCTAAACTTCCCCCATGCGGGGGAGGGTCCTCCCTCTCCCTCCCCACCCTCAAATATACATATATATATGGACCCGTATATAAAAGTCCTTCCGTCACCCTGACCAATGGTTAGATTTAACAAGAATTTGCCAACTAACAGAGTATGGTGAAATTGGCTCTTAATTTACTTTGCCTTTGACCGCACGACATTATTCTGTCAAAGTTCCAATTCCATTACCAACGCAAAGACACCCACGTTTACTTCATTGACAGAACCAATAGTCACATGCTCCTCTCTATATATAAATAGCAACGTCTGTCTCTATGTATGTAAAACAAACGATTTTTATTCGCGACGTAGTGGTAATTATACCTTAAATTTACGTGTACTCTCGGCCAATTTTACAGATTTCTCCCCGTTCGAAGGTTGTCTGGAAGAAATCGCTTCTGAGCGATAAGACCGTCCATTGTACTTTTTATTAAAATGCTAAAGTTTTGTTTATTTTTTATTATTTTAACGTGCATAAATATTTTCTATTGTATTCTATATTTTACTCAAATTCGACTGGGTATCTGGATATGCGTTTCTGACAGTCAAAATCAATATAAATCAAAAAAAATATTCATTGAAATCACAAGGATCATTTTGAATCGTCTTATAAACTAAAATTACTCCTGTTCAACTGTCAACTGTTGTGTAGGGTATCATATCGAAAGGTTTTTAAAGTATGAGTACTCTACACCATGCATGACAAACTCAAAGTCATTGGTGGGCCAAATTCCTAAAGACTATAGAATCAGTGGGCCGCAAAACCCAACCCTAAAGAAAACAAACTGTAGGGACTTTAAAAACTGTAGGGGGTTTAGGGGGGCAGCGCTACCTACTAAGTATATATCTATATATACCTAGTAGGCAGTACTGCCCCCTATTCCCTAACTGAAAGCCACTCGGTGACTAACGTTTGACAAGTAAAATGACTATCAATTGACAATTCTTTAAGATCATTTTTAATATTCTTGCTTGTCAAACGTTGGTCACCGAGTGACTTTCAGTTAGGAAATAGGGGGGCAGGACGCTAATCGTTGATTTAATCACTACCTAATAGTAAAATTACAGAAAAATATACTATAATAATGTTCTTAAAATTGAATCGGGCCGCAGTCAAAGCTGTAAAGGGCCTCATGCGGCCCGCGGGCCTCATGTTTGACATGCTTGCTCTAAGTCTAAACCAATACTGCGCTCACCAATCCGCCTTCCAAGCGCGGTGATTATGGTAAATCCCCCCATAGCATTCGATGGGGGAGGCCTCGTCCAACGGTCGACGTTTACAGGCTGATTATGATGAACCACTTAGGTTCCTTGCGGGCGAAACCGCGTGCAAACACTAGTCACGATATATATGAGGAACGCTGGAGTTCAGGAATAAACAACAATGAAATGCGTCATTACATTCATAACACATAATTCACGGTTATAATTTCCCGTAAACATGTTGAAGATATTTTATGTATCAACAGATTTTGAAGGTTTAGGCTGCCCACCTGCTAAATACCATTAAGGCGTAGATAGATGCCCACTAGAGGTTTTCTTCTTGTAAATCTTCTATGATGAGTGATTATAAATGTACATAAAAAAATATGTTGCATAATAGACATTCAATTATAATAAATAAAAAAAATAAATAAAAAAAAATATGTTTAATATAGTAATATATTATTATTATTATTATTATTATTTTTTTCAATTTAAATAATTCTAATTATATTATTACAATACTAAAATAATATCAAAAGTGAAGCATTTTTTGTTTCAAAAGTAACTACATACACAGCCCTAAACGGCATTTTTTTTGTTGGCTTTTGAACATCATGTTCACGTCAGCCCATATTGTCAAAAACAATTGAACTACTAAAAGTATACATAACAACAAAAAAAACTAATTACATTTGATAATAAAAAAATAAACGGCATTGAGTTTTAGTATTTTTCCTTTACACAAATATTTGTCAATGTTTTGAATTTTTGCTTTTGATTTCTAAACAAAAAATTTATCCACGAACGACGCCTATTAAATGCAATGTTTTATTAGCCATAATGAGAAAAAGAATTTACTTACTTGGCATGGACTCGAAAAAACGCGTTTACCCAGAGATGAAACCTAGCTAGATCGATTTCTTGCCCCATAAACCCCTAATATCAAATTTAATCGAAATCGTTACAGCCGTTTTTGAGATCTCAAAACATATACAAATATTCCTCGTTTAATAGTGAACGAGAATGTCTATAGAAATACATATATTTAGTATTTTTAACCAACTTCCCAAAAAGGAGGAGGTTCTCAATTCGGTAGTATTTTTTTTTTTTGTATGTTTGTTACCGCATATCTCCGGCGTTTATGAACCAATTTGGAAAATTCTTTTTTTATTTGAATAGATATACTTCCAGATTGGTCCCATTTTTTCAAAATCCAGTTCTAATGATGGGATCCATGAGGAATTGAGGGAACTCCTCAAATATTGTAGGCATACATATGGCGATTTTGATATTTTCAGCAACAAACCAAGCATTTGCATTCAAAAAGTATCATAATCCTTTCACCACTATGGTTCTTTCTTAATTTTTTTTTCATCAAAATATTTAGTCGATTACAATGGCGGAAGTCGGTTTTTTAAATGAAAAGTTATTGTTTTATAAAATTTGTGTTTCGGTTGATAACGTTTTGCACCCACTAAATTGGTTGATTGGTTCATTGACATTCGTAATGTTTTAATTTATTAAACAAAATTTTAATTATGCTCCTAATTGCAAACGTCCAACCTTAATTTTTTTATGGTCAGCCCAAAAAATACGTATGGAAACAACAAGTACTTAAGGTACTAACTACACAGTACTACATACTACAGAGAGATTCTAAGTTTTGACAAGCAATTGGCGCGGACGTCAGCTGTAGTGTAACACGGATTTTTGTATGGAAAATGAGGTTCACAGAGTGTACGCTAGGGGCGCTCTTCAGTGCCAATTGCTTGTCAAAACGTAGAATCAGTGGGTTCAGCATGAACAACTAACGTTAACGGTGACATTAAGAAATCGTACCCCAGTAGACGCATTGAGCCTATGCACACCATCATTGTCTTGCCCTTATCCCAATTTATTTGGGGTCGGCGCAGTACGGTCTTTCTCTTCCACTCTCTCCTGTCGGCCGTCACCTCATCATTCACTCCTTTCTCATTCATATCATCTCTCACGCAATCCATCCATCTTTTCTTAGGTTAATAAAATATCAGAGCGCTTTTATCGCGTTACAAATTAGTTGAAAGGAACATACCAACGCGCGTTTGTATCGCGTTTGTATTGCTGTAAGAATACGCTGTAAATACGTCGTGTGCATAGACCCTAACGTAATGAAAAGAGGTCAAATTAAACCATCGTCACTTGATTATTTAGGGCAAAGGCAAAAATAGACATGTCTGACGTAAGAATTACCTACACTTCACACTTCGGTGAATCATCACGTAGTACTATCCTATCACATCTTTAAACGATAGATCTTGCCTTTAACAATTAATATGTCAACGTTCTTTGAACGCGCAAGCATTTAAAAGGGCAAATTAAAACTTAACTTGAATTGTAGTTTGTATTGTGTCTCCATCAAAGAGCCACACGGGCGTAGCCAAGTTTTAGTATCGGGGGGGGTTCATGAAAATAAAATAACAATCATCATTGTCTTGCCCTTATCCCAATTTATTTGGGGTCGGCGCAGTACGTCTTTCTCTTCCACTCTCTCCGGTCGGCCGTCACCTCATCATTCACTCCTTTCTCATTCATATCATCTCTCACGCAATCCATCCATCTTTTCTTAGGTCTTCCTCTTCCTTTCCATCCACTAACCTTCATATTCATCACTCTCCTAGTTACATGTGTTTCATCCCTCCTCATAACATGCCCATACCAAGCTAAACGATTCCCTTTCAACTTTTCTGTCACTGGTGCAATTTTCAAACTTCCTCTTATATACTCATTCCTTATTTTATCCATTCTTGTTACTCCACACATCCATCTTAACATTCTCATCTCTGCTGCATGCAATCTTCTTTCATCCTTCTTCTTCATGGCCCAGCAAAATAAAATAACAATAATGTACACGAAATAACATTAATATTCATGTAAAAAAAAGTACGGCGAGGGACGTCAATAATTTTACCGGCGAGCGGAGCGAGCCGTGAAAGATTTGGACTTAAGAAATGTGAACAGCCAAATTTTTTTGACTCGCACATAGCTTTTATCGATTTAACTTCTCGTCTCTCCTTATTTCAATATGATAATAATGTAACATTTTTAATATTTATTTTATTTTAACTACTAAGCCTAAAAGTTTAATAAAAAATACGGAAAAAGAAGGGATTAAATACTTTTCCTCTTCTTTTTAAATTCCCTAGGGGGAAAATGTGTTTAAAATTTGTGTTGCTTAATTTCACTGAGGAATCCTCTCAACGCGAGTCCGACTCACACTTAACCGATTTTTTTTATAATAGGCCGACACTATAAATCGGTCAACTCCAATTAGTTATGTTGACGAACCCTAGGCCACTGCGGTAAACACATAAATTTTGTGGCCAAGGTTCGATATTTCAGTAATTTACATATATTTTTGTTGTTCAATGTCAAATAAAAAATTGGCCTGCATTTATACACCGTTTTAAAAACAAAATGTCACTCGTTATTACTATAAAACTGAATGGTGCCAGCAACTAAACTCTTGGCATGGAGAAATCTATTAGCAAGGACAAGCAGAATCTACACTAATATATATTATATTATATAAGTGAAAAGATTTGAATTTTTGTTTGTTATGAATGAATTTAAAAAAAAACTTGATCGATTTAAAAAAAAAATTCAACAGTGTAATGTTATATTATCACTGATTACATAGGCTTTATTTTATTTTCAAAATAAATAGGGATCTCTACGAAAACTCCAATAATGTAGCCCAAGGTGTAAAAAAGTATTATACTAGTAGTTCTGCGAACAGTAGGCCTCTCGAGCACAAAGTATATTGTTAAATTTTTCGCTAATTGAAACTTTTAACAAATGAGAGATCACGTTATATTGTTTTTTTTTGTGTAGAATAGTTTTGGAACGATATAAACCTTTCTTATACTACTTGACCGGTAAATAGCGCCACAGCATATTTCATTATTATATTTGTCACAGAATTGTCAGTTTTTATATAATAGTATTGAGGTATTATAGTAGGTACACGTCCACATAAAATTGGGGGGGGGGGAATGGGAGTATAGGTTCTCCTCTATAGTTGGTTAGTGGCAACCACGCACTAGACGACGCAATGTAGGAAGGCTCCCTCTCGATGGACAGCCGAAATTTGTAAGGTCGCAGGAAGTCGTTGGATCGAGGCGGCTCAAGACCGTTCCTCGTGGTATTCTATGGAGGAGGCCTCCTCCATAGAATACCAGCATTCCTCATGGACGACCTCTGTGGCGCGGCGGGCGAAGGTTCGCGACGCAGGAGGTTCGATTTCAGCCTCGGAACAAATATTTGTACGATCTGTAGATATTTATTCAGGGTGTTCTGGGTATTTTTCTATGTATAATACAAATTATCTATCTATGTAATGCAAGCATGTCAAACATGAGGCCCGCGGGCCGCATGCGGCCCTTTACAGCGTTGACTGCGGCCCGATTCTATTTTAAGAACATAATTATAGTATATTTTTCTGTAATTTTACTATTAGATAATGATTAAATAAACGATTAGCTTCCTGCCCTCATATTTCCTAACTGAAAGTCACTCGGTGGCTAACGTTTGACAAGTAAGAATATTTGAAAATTATCTTAAAGAATTGTCAATTGATAGTATTTTACTTGTCAAACGTTAGTCACTGAGTGGCTTTCAGTTAGAGAATAGGGGGGCAGTACTATCTATAGGTATATATAGATATACCTAGTAGATAGTACTGCCCCCCTAAACCCCCTACAGTTTTTTGAGTCCCTAGAGTATGTTTTCTTTATGGTTGGGTTTTGCGGCCCACTGATTCTACAGTCTTTAGGCATTTGGCCCACCAATGACTTTGAGTTTGACATGCATGATGTATTGTATTAAGTATATCAGTTATCTAGTACCTATAACACAAGCTCTGCATAGCTAGATAATGTTGTGTGAAATGTCCAACATTTATTTATATATTCCATTCCTCTACAATTTTGAATTTACAAAGAATTCGAATGAACGCCTATTTTTACATACCATCTATTTGTACCCGCCTTTAGTTCACACGCAAATAATTTTGATGAATGACACAACAGGATTTTAAGTCTTAAAAATTTGCGTGGGCGTAATATGTATTTTGATCTCATGAGTCGTGTGAGACATTTTGTCTGGAAGAGATGTGACCGTAAGACGTCAGACTTAAATGCAGTAGACATAACAAATAGTGCGATAAATAAAGAAAGAGTTAGTGCTATTTGTCAAAAAATGTGCTTACCTACTTATTTTTTGATAAAAACTTTTGTGAGTGGTTATTTATATAAGTAAGTTAACCGGTTAAAATCCCAAACCGGAATCGGGGTAAACCGGTTTAACTTACGTAGATTGTATATATTATATAAGTAAGATAACCGGTTAAAATCCCAAACCGGGATCGGGGTAAAACCGGTTTAACTTACGTAGATTGTATATATTATATAAGTAAGTTAACCGGTTAAAATCCCAAACCGGGATCGGGGTAAAACCGGTTTAAGTTACGTGAAAATATTGGTTATGTTGTTTATCTGGTTCAGTTAAACCGGTTTAAATCTATGTAATAATGTACTTCAAAACACTAGCTTGTTATATTCAATGTGTAACAAAACACCCCTATAAGCTCGAGGGGAGGGTATTCCATAGGTACACCCATAGGTAGGCTAGATTAGGTAGGGCGAACAACATTAGTTCTGCTACTTTATAAATTTCGATGTTTTTCATTCACATTGTTTTCTTCATTTTCTTATGTATACCTATCATCATCAAGCCGCCTTTAAATCACCACAGTGTTGTACGAAGCCTACCCCATAAAATTTAAGTCAAAGTCAAAAGAACTTTATTCATTGAAATCACAAGGATCATTTTGAATCGTCTTATAAACTAAAATTACTCCTGTTCCAACGCGACCAAGCCTAGAAGAATCAGGCAACAAACACGGCTTGGCTTACATAAATGGTCCGTCTTACCACTAGGTGAGAAGCGTCTGTGTGGTGCCTCGGAGCAAGGAGTTGCTGATACATAGTAAATGAGAACTTAAAAAACCTTAAATTAACTTAAATGGGGGGAATTTCCATAATTACCACCCTTAGCAGTCAAATTGGTGATCGTAGTATACGTGTTCAGAACTCAGGTTAATGCTGCTCCCATCCCCTGGTGTAATCCCTTTGTCGGCTCTTAGGACATCCATAGTGCGCACCTAGCTGCAACCGGTTATTGGTTAACCGGGTATTGGGTGGTGGTTATTGGTTATTGGCACGGGAATACCACCTAATATTTTGGTATAATGCGTATTGCACTTTTTGCGTGTATGTCAAAATGCGTATTGCTAATTTTGCGTCAATGTGAATTAATTTGGCATTATGCGTATTGCACTTTTTGCGTGTATTTCAAAATGCGTATTGCTCATTTTGCGTCAATGTGAATTAATTTGGCATTATGCGTATTGCACTTTTTGCGTCTATGTCAAAATGCGTATTGCACATATTGCGTAAATGTCAAGCAAGATGCGTATTTAAAATTAAACAAAAAGCGTGTTGGTCATTATGTGTCAGAAGGATATCCACTCTGTGATTGTGTCGCTTTTGTGTGCGTTGCTAGCTAGTTTATAGTGATGTAGGTATTTAAAATATTTCATGCATTTGTTTATAGGTATTGCTCGTGTTTTGGACGTATTATAACATAAAAACTTAATTCATCGAGAACCTAGTGTCTAGACAAACCTAACTTAGGTTTTAAGACATTACTAACCAAATTTTTGTAATTAGTTTGTTCGATAAATAAATAAGGGAGGAGATGGAGGGATCTATTCTTACGCCTTACAACATACAAGCTCCGAAATCATACGCATCAGTAACTCTAGAAAATTAGCCTGAAATCATTTTGGCAGCGATCTTGAAATGAAACGGCTGTCGACAGAAATGACGGTGATTGGAGCAAATTGAGAAGTTGGTCCGTGTTCAATTTGTTTATTTATAAAAAAAAAGTTTTCTAACTATTATGAATCGTAAATCAAATGTCAAGGTATTCGTATTGTCGAACTTGATGATCCCGGTGTTTATGATGCGTTGTACTAGATCCCGTATGCTCATAATTTAAATCCTGTGTGATCCGGTCACCAACGGATCATTTTGCAGCTGAATAATGTTTCAACTCAGTGTTTTTTTTTTACTATTTAGTTATTTCTATTAGATAGGTCATAATAGATTTAATATACCAACATTTCCTACCGGCCGCGAGGTTCGATCGCGTTGAAATTCTTTGTGGTTCGATTCATGAATGAAGTTCAGATTACTAAGATGAAAATAAAAAACCCGGAACGAAA
Organism: Epirrita christyi; assembly: GCA_951392215.1. Taxonomy (NCBI): domain Eukaryota; kingdom Metazoa; phylum Arthropoda; class Insecta; order Lepidoptera; family Geometridae; genus Epirrita; species Epirrita christyi. The sequence continues at coordinate 2,894,078 of OX595857.1, read as the reverse complement.
AAACATAAAACTACAAGATAGATCTTCTTCAAATTTGTTAAGATATGTATAATCTGATAAGACTTACGAAATTAATATTAGCATAGAAACAATGAACCAAAAAAAAATAAAGAGTATAAATACAGAATTTCACGTAGCTTGCTTATTCAGAAAACGTTTGCTAGTTTTATACAAAACTATAGCTTACCGAAAAACCAAGTTTTTCAATGACAGTCAACCGCTTGGTACGGTACGGAGTCGACTTGGCGGAGCACTACCGTGTCTTCAAAAAATATAAGCTTGTGAAAACTTGTTCTGTGCCTAAAAAAAAACCACAAAAAGAAAATTCCGATACCGGGAATCGAACCCGAGCCTCCTGGGTGAGAGCCAGGTATCCTAGCCACTAGACCATATCGGATATTGGAAGTTCACGCGAATTTAACAGTGATATTCTTCGTATGATAATTAAGTGATGTGATATTAATATGATGATATTCTTCGGCGACGTGGTGTCTTATCGTTAGCATGGACGAGATGTGGGGGTCCACAGAATGAAATGGGGGCCATAACCACCACGATTGGCAGGCGGTTTGGATCGCAGTGTTAAGTACTCAGGTCGATGCTACGGACTTTTTACATACACACAAAATACCACGTACCTACTGCGGATCGTTTTCCCCGATTCGCATGTAAATACGGTTTTTCATATCGAAACACGTGTTTGTGAAGTCTGCGTAATAGTCGCACAGTTGAATGAAAAAATCGCCAAAAGAAAAAACTGCTCTCGTGGGTCAAATATCGCATATTTTCAATAAACAAAGCGTTTCAAAATTTTACAAAAAAACATGTTTTTATTTTTCACTAGCTGCCCGCACGCGACTTCGTTCGCGTGGTCTCGGTGTTCCCGGTACATTTAAACCTTCCCGTGACAATTATGAACACAGCAAAACCAAAATCAAATAAATCCGCCCAGCCGTTCTAGAGTTTTAGCGAGACTAACGAGCAGCAATTGATTTATATATATATACCAAAACCTGAATAAGCGAGAGTTCAAGGGAGCACAATCTCATTCTCGCTTATAGAGGTTTCTCACTAACCCGAGTTTCTCGCTAATGCAGGTACATGGGTAGCGTTTCTCTCTTATAGAGGTACGCAGCAATAAATAACAAGACATATATTCATGCACTATGTAATTTTATTTTATTAAGAACTTATTTACACTTAAAAAAATCCGTCAATTTCGTTTGGGTTTCTGTTTTTGTATTTTGAATGTTTTTCTCTAACTCATAAATTTTGTCGAATATTGCTTGATCAACAACCGCCGCGTATTCAAAGTACTGATGTACCGTTTCCAACGCATTTAAAGCCCAATTCAAATGATAAACTGAGTAAGTCCGACAAACAGGACGGTACACAGGCACACGTGTCCATTTGAAAAGAATGCGATAAAATAACAACGTTATTTAGTTCCACGAAATAGAATAGGAACAATATTGACGAGGAAACAATACAAAAACAATGGTAAGAAGTTCCACGAAAGTTAAGATGAGTCATAAAATAGCAGATGTTAAATTTGTAATTTGTTTTGTCATTTGTTCCTCCTAAATAATATACATAAATAAATAAAGCTCGACTGTCGCTTATAGAGGTATAGATAAGTAGCAGTCTCACTTACGGAGGTTCATGAGGGAAAAACGACTTTCTCTTACAAAGGTTTCTGTTTCTCGCTAATAGAGGTTTTGGGAGCTTAAAATGACGGGTCCTGGCTATTACTCTCACTTATAGAGTTTTCTCACTTATCAAGTTCTCACTTACCCAGGTTTGACTGTATATATATATTCATACTCATTATATATATATATATATATATATATATATATATATATATATATATATATATATAATGAGTTCTTTTATTTGATTATGTCACATAAACATTTGACACAAGTTTTTTTCTAGTTTGCCCCAAAAAATAACCTGAAATCAGAATTCGTTGATTTACACTATACGTCATCTAACTTACCATCCAAGTAGGTACTAAATTTTAGCTTTTTTGGTCCAGTATAGATTCGGAGAAAATAGGCTCTGATAGACAGACACATGTAATACCTATATTAGCAAGCCTAGAATGGTTCCGTTAGTACTTTTGAGTTACCTAAAAATATTGTATTCGAAATTATTAACATCTTCAAGAACAAAAAATACCTTGTAATTTACTTCAATTTCCTTCATAAAAAATTAAACAATTACCTACTCACAGAAATCCCTTTAACCCAGTGTCAATCAAACCACAGAAAAAAGTTTCTACGATCAAACTACTCTAAACAAACAAACCAGTAGACCAGTGTATTAATTGTTTGTATGTCAATCAAAAGTGTATAAATAGATAACATAACATAAACATAAAAAATTGTATAGAATGTCCGTCTGGTTGACGTTGATAAAGAGTTCGCACTGGGGCCTCGGCTGCAACCCTCGACCTGTCTTCGTAAGTACATGCAACAGGGACGTATTCTTAAACGACGCAGTGCGAAGGGTAGCTCATAATGTATGTTATTCGGTATCTTGATAATCTTGTTGTTGTTGTACAACAACATAGGTTTTGATTTAAAATCTTCATAAAGGATTTGTATGAGGTCATAGGTCATAAAATATTATGACCTCATCGGGAAGATTTTAAATCAAAAGGAAAAATTAATTTTACAAACCAAGCTTTTATTAAATTAGTGATCGGAACCGTGAGCTGATCAAAATGAGCCCAAACACTGCCAGGCTACTACTAATCATCGAGGAGTTAGGCGGATTGGTGATCGCAGTATACATGTTGAGTACTCATGTTGATGCTGCTCATCACCTAGTGTAATCCTTTAATCGGCTTTTACGACATCCAAAGGAGGAGATTAAATGGTCTATAGGCCGGACAAACCACGGCGTAAATAAAATAATAAACATTATTATTGATTTTTTGTTTCAGCTTCAAGTGAGGAACTCCAGAACCGAATCCACGGAAGACGAGAAGCGAAGCGACGACAGCCGACCTCTCAGTCATGCATCAGATTTCAGCAGAGACAATATCCGTGAGTTTTTTTAATTAGAAAATGGTAAAATCTTTGCCAGGCAACCTTTCATATCAAATCAAATCAAAATAATGTTATTCATCGAAAACACAAGGATCATTTTGAATCGTCTTATAAGTTAAAATTACTCCTGTTCCAACGCGACCAAGCCTAGAAGAATCAGGCAACAAACACGGCTTGGCTTACTTTGATGATGCATCTTACCACTAAGTGGGAAGCGCCTGTGTGGTGCCTCAGAGCAGGGAGTTGCACATAGTAAACAAGAACATAAAAACCTTAGGAAGGTGGTCAAAAGTGAACTTTGAAAGGACTCGAAAAAATAGTTAGCAATAGTTTGTTAGTAGTAGAACTTCTTGTGAAAGAGTTCGTCCGGGGAAGTTCTACCGCCGTACCTATTTCTGCCGCCAAGCAGTAGTGTTCGCATTGCTGTGTTTCGATTTGAAGGATACGGGTGTCCCGGTGAAATTACAGGCACATGAGACTTTTCATCTTTATATCTCAGGGTCGGCAGCGCGCTTGGATGCTTTTGGTGTTGCAGGCTTCCATAGGCTACGGTAACTGCTTTCCATCAGGTGGGCTGTATGCTTGTTTGCTTACCAAGTAGTATAAACAAAAAGAGAAGGGGCATATTGGTGTAACCTTAGTACCTTCGTATTCTTAGGCTCTGACCACAATGGCCCTATATGTTACTAGGTACTAAATGTTGATTAAATTATGGACGACAGAGTCTTTAATAGCTACGTCTTTCACCTCATAATCAAATGAAACGACCGCCAAAACGCTCTCGACAAGCTATAAAAAATACATAAAATCAAGTAAAAAATACATAAAAGCTATGACACATTGCAATAAAGAATAAAGATTATTTTTATAACGTTACCCCTTGGCGAAGACAGTTATAAATCTAAAAATAATATTTTATTCGATATTTTCACTCAGGTAGGTACTGGGAAATTAATTTTGTAAAGCGGGAAATTTTCACGTACCGATATGTTGGTGGAAGCACCAGGTTCGACCCTAATCGAGGGTCTTCTTTAAGGTGGGTATAGGATACACGCTACACTTCCTCCGCGTCCCTCCTCGCACTGTCTCTGAGCTCGCTCCTCTCGGCTCGTCCGAAATTTCCCGTTTTACAAAATTAATGATATAATTCACGAAAGTTGTTTTAGTAATACTGAGATATTTGATTGGGCGTGAAATTTATACGAAAAATGATAATGCACAGACCATTGGTTGCTCATCGTAAACTTCGGAGAGCCAGAGATTATAATTTATTCCATTTATCTACAGTATCGCTCAGCAATGCGCCGCGTCGCAGCCGGCGCGGTGTGGCGCCCTACAGCGAGTCGCAACGCCCGCTCACGCGCTACCTGCCCGTGGACCGGGACGACTTTGACCTGCGACGTCACGTCGAGTCCGCAGGTATGTTTATATGCAGTGTCGCTCAGCAACGCGCTGCGGCGTGGTGCCTTACAGCGAGTCGCAACGCCCGCTCACGCGCTACCTGCCCGTGGACCGGGACTACTTCGACCTGCGACGCCACGTCGAGTCCGCAGGTATGTTTATATGCAGTGTCGCTCAGCAACGCGCTGCGGCGTGGTGCCTTACAGCGAGTCGCAACGCCCGCTCACGCGCTACCTGCCCGTGGACCGGGACTACTTCGACCTGCGACGCCACGTCGAGTCCGCAGGTATGTTTATATGCAGTGTCGCTCAGCAACGCGCTGCGGCGTGGCGCCTTACAGCGAGTCGCAATGACCGCTCACGCGCTACCTGCCCATGGACCGGGACGACTTCGACCTGCGACGCCACGTCGAGTCCGCAGGTATGTTTATATGCAGTGTCGCTCAGTAACGCGCTGCGGCGTGGTGCCTTACAGCGAGTCGCAATGACCGCTCACGCGCTACCTGCCCATGGACCGGGACGACTTCGACCTGCGACGCCACGTTGAGTCCGCAGGTATGTTTATATGCAGTGTCGCTCAGCAACGCGCTGCGGCGTGGTGCCTTACAGCGAGTCGCAACGCCCGCTCACGCGCTACCTGCCCGTGGACCGGGACTACTTCGACCTGCGACGCCACGTCGAGTCCGCAGGTATGTTTATATGCAGTGTCGCTCAGCAACGCGCTGCGGCGTGGTGCCTTACAGCGAATCGCAACGCCCGCTCACGCGCTACCTGCCCGTGGACCGGGACTACTTCGACCTGCGACGCCACGTCGAGTCCGCAGGTATGTTTATATGCAGTGTCGCTCAGCAACGCGCTGCGGCGTGGCGCCTTACAGCGAGTCGCAATGACCGCTCACGCGCTACCTGCCCATGGACCGGGACGACTTCGACCTGCGACGCCACGTCGAGTCCGCCGGTATGTTTATATGCAGTGTCGCTCAGCAACGCGCTGCGGCGTGGTGCCTTACAGCGAGTCGCAACGCCCGCTCACGCGCTACCTGCCCGTGGACCGGGACTACTTCGACCTGCGACGCCACGTCGAGTCCGCAGGTATGTTTATATGCAGTGTCGCTCAGCAACGCGCTGCTGTCACGGAAGGTGACAAGGTAAGAGAAAAGATAGCTAATTGAGGAGAGAAATTAAAGAGAATTTAAAAATAGGTAATACAAGTTTAATAGAGAACACAAAAGTCGTAAGGTCAGGCCAAGGTCATTTTTCACTCCGTTCCGGTCGAGAAATACCGCACTCTCCTGGCAATCTCGTCCGCAGCCCTCCGCCGTGCTGCCTGGTTATTGCTCCCGTCCGGTATTAAGTCCAGTAGGTAGGTTACAATAGTTCCAGGTGAACCAGTTGTCATCCGGTGGTCATTAGCTGTACGCGGACTCGGTTCAACTAAGTATGAACCCAGAGGGTGTTCCCAGTATGGGAACACGAACACAGATTTTAGTTATTGAGTATAGGTAGGTAACAGCCTAGGTATGGCACGAATTTAATATAATAATAGGCTCAGTGGTAACAGCCAAAGACGTCACAGTTTGAAAATGTCACCGTTTGCGGCGCAAATGAGCGTAGTCACACCTTGGGATGGAGTAGTGGACTCAGCGCTCGTCAAATATTCAATGGTAGCTCCCATCTTACTGAGCGGTGACGTCACAAACTGGTACAGGTAACTTTAACTACTCCAAAAGCATATTGCGCGAGTTTGTCTGTTCGTAAGAAGATAAATTATTATAATTTTATAAAAGTTTGATATTATTAAAACGTTACGTTACACTGCGGCGTGGTGCCTTACAGCGAATCGCAACGCCCGCTCACGCGCTACCTGCCCGTGGACCGGGACTACTTCGACCTGCGACGCCACGTCGAGTCCGCAGGTATGTTTATATGCAGTGTCGCTCAGCAACGCGCTGCGGCGTGGTGCCTTACAGCGAGTCGCAACGCCCGCTCACGCGCTACCTGCCCGTGGACCGGGACTACTTCGACCTGCGACGCCACGTCGAGTCCGCAGGTATGTTTATATGCAGTGTCGCTCAGCAACGCGCTGCGGCGTGGTGCCTTACAGCGAGTCGCAACGCCCGCTCACGCGCTACCTGCCTGTGGACCGGGAAGACTTCGACCTGCGACGCCACGTCGAGTCCGCAGGTATGTTTATATGCAGTGTCGCTCAGCAACGCGCTGCGGCGTGGCGCCTTACAGCGAGTCGCAATGACCGCTCACGCGCTACCTGCCCGTGGACCGGGACTACTTCGACCTGCGACGCCACGTCGAGTCCGCAGGTATGTTTATATGCAGTGTCGCTCAGCAACGCGCTGCGGCGTGGTGCCTTACAGCGAGTCGCAACGCCCGCTCACGCGCTACCTGCCCGTGGACCGGGACTACTTCGACCTGCGACGCCACGTCGAGTCCGCAGGTATGTTTATATGCAGTGTCGCTCAGCAACGCGCTGCGGCGTGGTGCCTTACAGCGAGTCGCAACGCCCGCTCACGCGCTACCTGCCCGTGGACCGGGACTACTTCGACCTGCGACGCCACGTCGAGTCCGCAGGTATGTTTATATGCAGTGTCGCTCAGCAACGCGCTGCGGCGTGGTGCCTTACAGCGAGTCGCAACGCCCGCTCGCGCGCTACCTGCCCGTGGACCGGGACGACTTCGACCTGCGACGCCACGTCGAGTCCGCAGGTATATTTATATACAGTGTCGCTCAGCAACGCGCTGCGGCGTGGCGCCTTACAGCGAGACGTAAAGCTTGCTCACGCGCTACTTGCCCGTGGACTGGGACGACCTCGACCTGCGACGCCACGTCGAGTCCGCAGGTATATTTATATACAGTGTCGCTCAGCAACGCGCTGCGGCGTGGCGCCTTACAGCGAGACGTAAAGCTTGCTCACGCGCTACTTGCCCGTGGACTGGGACGACCTCGACCTGCGACGCCACGTCGAGTCCGCAGGTATGTTTATATGCAGTGTCGCTCAGCAACGCGCTGCGGCGTGGTGCCTTACAGCGAGTCGCAACGCCCGCTCACGCGCTACCTGCCCGTGGACCGGGACTACTTCGACCTGCGACGCCACGTCGAGTCCGCAGGTATGTTTATATGCAGTGTCGCTCAGCAACGCGCTGCGGCGTGGTGCCTTACAGCGAGTCGCAACGCCCGCTCGCGCGCTACCTGCCCGTGGACCGGGACGACTTCGACCTGCGACGCCACGTCGAGTCCGCAGGTATATTTATATACAGTGTCGCTCAGCAACGCGCTGCGGCGTGGCGCCTTACAGCGAGACGTAAAGCTTGCTCACGCGCTACTTGCCCGTGGACTGGGACGACCTCGACCTGCGACGCCACGTCGAGTCCGCAGGTATATTTATATACAGTGTCGCTCAGCAACGCGCTGCGGCGTGGCGCCTTACAGCGAGACGTAAAGCTTGCTCACGCGCTACTTGCCCGTGGACTGGGACGACCTCGACCTGCGACGCCACGTCGAGTCCGCAGGTATGTTTATATATAGTCTCAATATAGCTAGCATCATCATAATGTAAGTTCATATAACTGTTTTTCTTGATATTACACTCTACTCTAGTTTCATTCACACGATCTTCATCAAGGAGCAACAACACCGGCTCACGAAGCAAACATACCGGTCTTGAGCCGCCGCCAGCCACCAATTTCCTAAACGTAAACTCCAAAAAAGGAAATAGAGTATCGAGTGGAGGAAGGCCCTCAACTCGATGGACTAAAGACATTATAAACGTCGCAGGAAGTCGGTGGATGGAGACGGCTCAAGACAGTTCGTCGTGGCATTTTAAGGGGGAGGCCTTTGTCCAGCAGTGGACTTCTACAGACTGATGATGATGATGAAACTCCAAAATGTAATTGGTCCATCGAGATCGTTGCGATCACTGTATCATTCGGTTCGTTGTCGCCATTAGAGAACCAACGGTTGGCGGTTCTGCGAACTATAATGCCACTTCAATTTGCAAATTCTTAGAGTTGTCGGTGAAATGGGTTCTTCAACAGATCGTCTCTTTTCTGATTTGATCATTAGATCCGTTTCGTTTGTCCCGCAGGTCATCAGATTGAGCTGTGCCCCTACGTGACGGTGACATCCGGCTCGTGTCGCGGGTACCTCCACAAACTGGGAGCTAAGTTCCACACGTGGTCCAAAAGGTAACTTATATTTCGACTGATTTAAATCTTGTTACATAGTATGAGATGTTTGCTGTCATCTGGATTTATATCAGAGGCCCAATTCTCTAACTAAAAATAGTTAAAATAGAGTTTGGATCATGTTTCGATCTTGTGTCGATGTCTTAAATATCAGAAATAGTATTCTCCTGACATAAAATACAACACTGTAATGTGATTACATCGAAATGTGACCGAAACTTGAACGATTCAAAGTTTTTTCGTTAATTTTAGCATAAGTAGATGGAGTCTCTCTTTACTCTTTCCAATTATGTATATAACTATCCTACTCTAATGGTGGTCACCATGAATTGAAAGTAGACTAAATTGTTATTTATGAGGGACTAGAAATTCAACTTTCAGTCAATTTACAATTCAGTCTTGATTGGGTCAACTTTCAGTGTAGTTTTAAAATAACTTAGAGAATTGGACCTCAGATATACAGAGTGTTCTGTTTCAGTCTCCTCCCGTGGATGTCGTAAAAGCCTACTTTGGGATTACCCCAGAGGATGGCAGCAGTATCCAGCAGAGAGCTGCTATTTACGAAATAATTTACACGGATGTATATTGTAAATTGCTGATTGCACTTTGCATTCTATGGGGGAGGCCTCGTCCAACAGTGGACGTTACGAATATAAGAGTTTTTTAACCGACTTCAAAATAAAGAGGAGGTTCTGAATCCGACTGAATGTTTTTGTATGTTTGTTACGCGATTTCTCCACCAATTATGAATTGATTTTGTGGTTTTTTTTTGTTTGGCAAGTCATACTTCAGACGTGGTTCCATATAATTTTTTTATCTTCGTTGCGGGTTCGATTGCCGCTGCGGGACAAATGTATGATCTGCATTTATTTGTTCCGGGTCTGGGTGTTGTGGTACCATGGTACTCGTAGTTCCTGATACTCACGACACAGGGAGTCCTAGTGTGGGGTCAGGACTATGTACATATGTGACTATTGGGTGTTATGTTATGTTATGCATTTGTTTGTTTGTTTGTAGGTGGTTCGTTTTCGACCGGGAGACGAAAACGTTCGTTTACTATTGGGACAAGAGTGAGAAGAAACCGCGCGGCGGAGCATACTTTCAGGTGAGTGTCACTGGTTTTGTCTTGGTCACTAACCTAGTGACTAGCTTGAGGTATCATCATCATCATAAGCCTAAATCAATTTCTTAAAAAAAAGGCTCTATCGATTCCAGTTCCAATAAGGAATAGTTTTCCCGAAGTAACCTGTCACACCCTGTATATGAAGGGTAGTGAACCTTGTACTTACTTCAATAAAATAATATTTTTTTTCGTACAGGTAATTGAAGAAGTATACCTAGATCACGGTAACACCTCTAAGTCACCGAGCCCTCAAACCACATTCATAGTCAAAACACGTCAGAGACGTTACTATCTTATGGCGCCCTCTGGCGAGGCAGCTAGGATATGGATAGATGCTATATTCACCGGCGCACAGGGATACACCGAGTATTTGGAATGAAAAAAAAAATTGAGGGTAGTCGAAAAAAATAATTTCTTGAATTTGTTAACAGCAAATGCTGTTTTTTATAGAAAATAGAAGTAATTCTATTCAATTTGTAGAAAAGACGGTTTAAAAGTGAAAGACGTTGAGGTTGGAATAGCTATCAACAAGAAATAATAAATGAAATGTGGGTAGTCGAAGAAAATATATATGTCAACCTCAAAGAAAAATATGTGTGATGTAGGTAACGGGTTGTATTGAAAAGCTGTAAGTATATGAAATTAGTGTCAAGTTGCTATGCCATTTATGCCCTTTTTCACCAACCAAATTCTTATTTTACGCATGTCAAGTTGATAGGTTTTTATTACTTACCTAAATTGTTTCTAAATTTGACGTTCATAAGAATGTCTTGTAAGAGTTAAACCCATCAGCGGTTGGTGAAAGTGAGCATTCATTTTATAGACGAGGTTTTGGTAGCACATTGAAGGCTTTGGAGTGAAAATAAATGAAAATGTAAGTAAATTCAGTTTTTTTGAAACTGTAATTCAAAAATATTGTGAAAAACTATGATCTTACAATTTTTTATAGTACATTTATCAATATTTACTCAGACAAGGCGCTCAGTTGGTAAGCACCCCCGTATCTTGGTGAGAGTAGCGGGTTCGATTCCCGAACTGTCGATAATTTTTGTAATGTTAGAAACGTGGTTGTTTTCAGTCAATTTCTGCTGATTTAACTTAGTCATAATTAATATATTTTGCGTTTAGATGAAAATCTATGTAATTAAATAGTTTGTCCTCTGTGCAAACAAACAAATGTGTTCGAAGGAGGTTCTTAATTCAGCTCTAGCATTAAGTTAGAGGCTCTTGGATATTACTGGACCAATTTTCATGTAACTATTACTAACAGAATTTGAAAATTCGATTATTTAAATTACGGTCCAATTCCGGAACGGTTACGACACTAAATTTGCTAATCAGCGAAATTCGAAACTCAAAGAAAACTAGGACGAACTGTAAGTTCATAACATTAACGAGAAATTTAATTTAAATTTCAATAAAAATAATCAAATAAAACAACTAGCAATGTACACTCGAGAGCAATGAATCCGGGTCACTTAAAGAATCCTAAAAATCTCGGAAACTAAAAATGCTAGGTTAATGCAATAAATTGTATTTAATAGACAATGTAATACTCCTTAAATGAAGGTATTAAAACTTCTTAGTTATTGTAAAGTTATATCATAAAAAAATCAAATTTGAAAAAGGGCCACTTTCGAAGATGGAACTACGAAATTAAGTTAAAAAAAAAATTAATTTAAATTTAAAATTTAAAATTAAAATTTAATAATAAAAAAAATTAAATTAAAGTTAAATTAAAAAAGCACGAGGAGGCAATACGAAGTATTAAAATTCAAGAAAATCGTAATAAAGTTCAAAAATTTCATGTTTCCTATTTTTGTTTTAAGGAGAGATCAGCAGTTTTTTTCTTTATGTAATTTTGTGTTAATAAAATGTATGGTGACTCATATTTTTTTTTACCTTCATTTAAGGAGTATTACATTGTCTATTAAATACAATTTATTGCATTAATCTATCATTTTTAGTTTCCGAGATTTTAACATTCTTTAAGTGACCCGGATTCATTGCTCTCGAGTGTATACGAAAGTGCCTAAACTTAACACAAAGAAACAAATTCTGATTGGCCATGACGTTGGCTGGTGTTACCAACGTGACAATCGTTTCTCGGAATGCCATGGAGCAGTATATTATTATACCAACCTAGTTTTAAAATTGTTTTTTTTTTTGCCTATGCGTAACGTGTTAAGGTTTATATACATATACAATCGATGTTCTAATCTGGATTTTATCATTTAAGTGCTCAGTATTTTAGTACATATTCTGTTTGATATAATACAGATGATGTACTTACCAATTAATTAAAAAATATTAATATTTACGTCGTGTTCCATGTAGTGTTAATGAGGATTAGTCAAATTGTAGATTATATTTACTACGGTAATATTAGTAGAATGTCCTTCGTAATATATTTTAAATAATGGAATTGAATAACTTAAGACAATACAACAAAGTGCCAACATGATGCCTTCTAAGCAAGCTATTAAATACTTATTGGTGCCTTTTAAAGACTGAAATATGTACAGAAAAATGAAAAATGTAGCCAGGGTTAAAATCTGATTTATTTTTTACAGGTTATGAAATATTAATTTGCAATGTTGCCACTTGAAATAAAAATATGATTAATTCGTTGCCCAACTTAAGCTGCTGTGCTGTTTAGTATTGATTCTGAATTGGAGTCTATTTTACAAATCAAAATTCTATTAAGTATAATTCAATTTAAAATATAACTAATGTAAGTTTCTATACACTATGTAATGTATACAGCTTTTAATATATTGCATAGTTGCATGTGATTTTTTTTTTAATGTAAATTGAATCTTTTTTTATGGTTCATTTATGTAAAACATACATATTTGTCTTATTAACATAAATATAGTACATAAGGCATTCACAGAAAGTCTAATTTTGCATGAAATGAGTTGTGATGAATTTAGTATTGATTCTTAATGTTACCATTCTAGTATATTTAGCGTTTTATTTAACGCTGGCAACTTCTCAATTAGGAATCTTATTGTTGTGTCCTATTATCAACGCAGTGTTTCCAACTAAAGGTTTATAAGTTTTATTTTAGTATTTTTTACTTAAAATTTGGTAAAACAATTTAGTTGGCAACACTGTATTGTTCAAAATGAAATTGTTACTTTGAAGGCAGCTACAAAGTTGTCAAGATACTAAATATAAGTACAAACTTAAGAATGTGTACCCAGTTTATGTAGTTTGAGCAAGCATCATGTATAATTTTTAATTTGTTTTTAGTTGAAATGGCTGATACCAATTTTAATTTAGGCTAAGGTCACATTTATGTATTAACCATGCTAAATAAAGCTGTTTACTGTATGAATAAGTTTTATTTTATAAATAATACCTTTTAATACAGTACCGTGGTGTGTCCAACCTAAAAATAGACCCCTCCTTCTCCCGACCACACCAGGGGATGGGCAGCAGCATCCACCCGAGTACTTAACACCAATCCGCCTGCCAAGCGTGGTGATTATGGCAAATCCCTCCATTGCTGGGGGTGGTTGCGTCTAGACTAGACTAGACAGCTAGTAGTTTCTCTCTTTCTCTCGCGCGCGTCCATCCCTCGCAACACATTCCTCGCACGCATCTCCCTTGTTTAGTATAGTACGTATACAAACCTCGCCGTTTCAGATCGGTGTACCTAATGCGTAGAGGGACTAGGGACTAAAGTCGCGTTATGACTAGTCACAGTGCGAAGTAGACATTATAGTTAGGTCTACTGCGATATAGGTTAGAAGAGAGGAAGGCAAAGAGATTCACAGACATACTGAATTACAGTTCAACAGCTATCTATCTACCTACCGTTTCAAATCGATGCACCTAATCCGTAGGGCATGCATGTCAAACTCAAAGTCATTGGTGGGCTAAATGCCTAAAGACTATAAAATTAGTGGGCCGCAAAACCCAACCCTAAAGAAAACAAACTGTAGGGACTCTAAAAACTGTAGGGGGTTTAGGGGGGGCAGTGCTACCTACTATATATCTATACAGGGCGTCCCACGGATGTGCCACATGGAGGGAAAGTACCTTAAATATTGTAGATGGAACATTTTACTGAAACAAGACATTATTTGAATTTAAAAAAAAATGTAAACTGGATTCATAGATTCTTAAATAATTACATGGTTGAACCGGAAATCGAACCCGTTACACGAGAAAAATAATCACCTGTAGCTTTATCATACCGATAGAAAGGCTTCATCATAAGGAGTATTTTTTGCTAAATAACATAGTGTCAGAAATAAAAGGAAGACCAAGAATTTTAACCTTTTTTGTATGTACAAAATTAATCAATTTATCAAATGCTCAAAATGAGTCCCTTCCTGTTGAATACAAAGTCGCACTCTTTTGATTATTTCGCTCCCTGTCGATTTTTTCATCTTGTGGTGGATAACGGGTTCAGTTCCCGGTTCAACCATGTAATTATTTAAATATCTATGAATGCAGTTTAAAATGTTTTTTAAATTCAAATAATGTCTTCTTTCAGTAAAATGTTCCATCTACAATATTCAAGGTACTTTCCCTCCATGTGGCATATCCGTGGGACGCCCTGTATATACCTAGTAGGTAGTACTGCCCCCTATTCCCTAACTGAAAGCCACTCGGTGACTAACGTTTGACAAGTAAAATGACGATCAGTTGACAATTCTTTAAGGTAATTTTTCATATTCTTGCTTGTCAAACGTTAGTCAACGAGTGACTTTCAGTTAGGAATAGGGGTGCAGGACGCTAATCGTTTATTTAACCATTACCTAATAGTAAAATTACAGAAAAATATACTATTATAATGTTCTTAAAATTGAATCGGGCCGCAGTCAAAGCTGTAAAGGGCCGCATGTTTGACATGCCTGCCGTAGGGACTAAGTCGCGTAACTAAATATCATATTATCTACATATTCTACATAGATATATTATAATATTATTTATTTATTAGATCGATTTGCATTAATCATACATGAGAAAAGGAGTGATTCACTTTAAAATATATGGATATCGTGGCAGTAAACCCATATTTTTAGTTCGTAAAAATCGCTTAGATGTAAAACTAACTCAAACTTCAAATGTTAATGACCTCTTTTACATGTCTTAGATTAATACCTATAATACTTATAAAATTTATATTACGACTTAAGCTAATGACTATGATAAGATCTTTTTTAATTATGTTCATATTTTTTGCGTTGAAAACAATTTATATTCTCCTTGTTTTCCCTTCATATAAATATTGCTTTATTTAGCTTTTGACTTTTAGGCAAAACGCGATTTAGGCTGATGAATGTTTAGGTCTTAAAGATTATCTTTATAACGGAGCAAGCAATCTGCTAGATAGACTAATACCGTTCTAGACATAAACTGTAAGAGGTACTGCAGTGCGTCGAGCATGTTCTCCGAGGCGAGAGTTCCTGATTTCTTCGCTATAATAAGGACAAGGATCGCGGCTTTCTGGGATCGACTAAGTCGCTCTAACAACACCATGCTGAGGGCTGTGTCTGACTATCTGGCCAATTCTATACAATATGTTGTTTTGTATACTTGCCATACTTGAATAGCGCGTGATACAATGTATACGTAATCATCTAAAAATAAAATAAAAATCCTACAGATAACTATTCCATTAATAACTTATGTTGAATAATTTCTTCCAAACTGATTTTTTTATGAAATCAATTTTAGGTCACACTAGAATAAGCTCCTAGTAAAATTTGAGAATAGACCCCAAAGAACGTAGAAGTCAAAGAACGCTGCGGAGACCACGCCACGCGGCTCGCGCCACAGGGGTTGATTTTGTGCGGTGAATTTAAACACGGGTGGATATTTTTAAATTGCAAAATTTTTACTAACTATGTAATGTTTCAGTTATGTTTTTTTACTGATTTGTTATCGGTGTCAGCAGTATAGTAACCTCCGTAAATATGGCAAGTGTACAAAACAACACGTTGTATACAAGCACTGGATTTGACTGGAAATAAGAAATGACCCTGACGCAGTAGGTGTGTCTTATTTTATTTTTATTATATCTTAATTAATTTTGTGTTTATTTGTATTTTTGTGTGATATGGGGGTGTACACTGTACAGTGCCTGAATTAAACGGATTTTATTTATTATTTTATTTTATAAAGCTTAAGAAAATTACATTAAGTCATAACGCGACTTAGTCCCTCTATGTATTAGGTTCACCGATTTGAAATTACTAGTTTGTTGGATGAGTAAAAAAGTAGGTAAAAGTTTAAACCATTTATTTTCAAACTTTCAAATAGCTTACAAAAAACCCGTTCGTATAACGGAACGATTCCGGAACTTTTAATGACATTTCCTGCAAATGTTCTATTCCACTATTAAACATGCTTTTGGATATATCCGAACTGACCACAGCTGGGTCTGCGAGCCATGACTCAATTTCATCGGTCAGTGATCGCTCAATTTTGTAAAGCAACTTTGTAACCGAGGTTGATTGAAGTTCAACTTTGTCATTAACAATTTCTTGTTTCTTAATTCTCAACACTTGTAACTCCTTATCCATCACCCATATAAGCAAATATTGTTTTTTATTATCGGAAATATTACATTCTAATACAATTTTACACATTATAGTATATTGGAAGCCGAGGTCGAATTCTTTGATCATACTTTCAACTGTAAAAATAAAATCGTCCGTCGCTTTGTTTCCTATAGAAGTTTTATAGGAAAATACACATTTTTCTATACTATCCTCTTTTATAATAATCTCTGAATTAAACAGTTTGATCATATCTTTGTTTTTGAATCCCAACCAAGCTAAGCAACGATTGCAATGATACACGTCTCTCTTAAAATTAAACTTATTAGTCTTCTCAGATAAAAGACTACTATTTATAAGAAAATATGTAAGCCGATACAAAAAATCCATTTTATTTGGTTTCAATACTACCTCATTCTGTTCCGAGTTACCGTGGCAGTGTCCATGACAGAACCACTCGGACATATCCAAGTTCTCTGAAGGCAGCTCCAAAACTCTATCGAACTTAATAGCAGCGTTTGATATGACATTTGAACAGTTTCCACAAGTGATAACTATTTCACTACCTACTTTAACGTTGATATTTAAATCGTTGCCTTTGTTATTGACAGTAGTTTTTGGGGATAACAATTCTTTATAAAAATTTCCACCATTTTCTGGTTCGGTTAAAAGTCTAAATGATATTGTGTCCTTATCAATTTTGAGGCAGGACATAGAGTTTGGTATAATTTGACAAAACTCTTGTATCGGAATCTTCGCAGTCTCTTCAATGGATGTTTCATCCTCCGAGCAATCGGATAAACTCTCTATCGAGGACAAACTATCTCTTCGTTTCTTTCCATCATCGCTGTAGTAATTGAGCACTATACAATTACTTTGTATGCTAACTTTCAAGTTGCAATTCTTGTTAAAATTTATTCCTGTTGTTATAAACACGTTACAACTACGTAACCGAGACCGAAGCTCCACAAACACACTTTTAATCAGCATTTTGTTTGCTTATTTATCAACATCGGTTATCTTAATTCTCTGAACGTGACCGTTAGTTTCGTACAAGTTGAAGATATTATCCATTTCACGGATAGTGAAAGGTAGGGATGCTTTTTGGTAATAATCACCCATCATTTGGATGTTGTTGATAACCGTATCGAGGAGATGTGCCTTCTCGGCATGGATGCCCGGGGCCTCGTGTCGGAGGTACGTGAAGTGGACGTGCAGGTGGTAGAATGAGGGCTGGTAGTGCAGGTAGATACGGAGGTGGGTCCCGGGGACCTTGTATTTCTCAAGTATCTTTTTCTGAAATTAAAAAGAATAATATAATATATTTGTTAGTAGTAGAACTCCTTGTGAAAGAGTTCGTCCGTGGAAGTACTACCACCGTACCTATTTCTACCGCCAAGCAGTAGTGCTTGCATTGCTGTGTTTTGGTTTGAAGGGTACGGATGCCGGTGAAATTACAGGCACATGAGACTTTTCATCTTTATGTCTCAGGGTCGGCAGCGTGCGTGTGTTGCCTCTGGTGTTGCAGGGGTCCATAGGCTACGGTAACTGCTTTCCATCAGGTGGGCCGTATGCTTGTTTGCTTACCAAGTAGTATAAAAAAAAGTATCGTGGCTTGGTATCATTTTAGAGAAATTACGACTATACACCACGTACTTTACTATTCTCGCGAAGAATAATTAATTCGGAGTTCCCGTCTCACGACCATCGAGTGTGGTCGCGGTCGGTGCTCATGAAGAGGGACCTCTAAATGGTCAACGAAACGTCAGCAGGAGAATAGTAAAGTACGTGGTGTATAGTCGCATTTTTTTTTAAAAAGAATAGGTTTTAGTTTCAGCTGTTTTACACATAGCTGGGCATTAACTCGTTAATCCGTTAATCATTAATTAACGAAGTTAACATTTTGATTAACGGATTAACTTTTAAAAATGTTAACGGACACGTTAACTTTCGTTAAATGTGCAGAAGTCCATTAATCATTAATCCAATTCCTAATAGTTACCGCACGGCACCGACAAGTGCCGGGCGGCGCGTGGCAGCGAGTGAAACAAGAACAAAATTAGATATATTTTGCCGGCGCGTGCGAGTGAGAAAGAAAACTGCGAAGAGATTTGTTTCGTTTGATCATTCATTCCATTACTTAGCGCCGGTGCTTAGAGTGACGAGTGTTTTGTTTGTTTGTTTCATGTTTGTTGTTATTATAAATTACTGTCAGTGATCATTTGCGTGTTGATAATTGATGCTGCATTCCTCGGGGAACAGATATTCATAAATCTATTCCTATTCATTAAATACAATACTGCTATACCCTCAAGCGCTGCAATTGAACGTCTTTTTTCCACGGGTAAAGACATTTTAACACCAAAACGAGCCTCGCTTTCAGACGAGAACTTCAACATGTTAATGTTTATGAAGGGGAATATGCCCCTTATGCCCGACGATTAAATTACACATTTGAATTATACAAGTATTTTGTTTTGTTCCTAACCTGTTAACTTCCAGAACCTGAACCAACAGGTTTTATAAGTTCACTAACGCAACGATATAAAGATGCAATTTTACACATATTAACGGATTAACGATTAACGTTAACTTGCGTTAATTCTTCCGAAATGTAACGCTTTAACGTTTGACGAAGCTAACTTTTTTTGTAGCGGATTAACGATTAACGAAGTTAACTATTTGATTAACGGTGCCCAGCTATGGTTTTACATGATACGAAACGTATAAGTGGTTCTTTCGCGGTGCTACGTTTGATCGCTGAGAAATGATGGAAAAGCGTCTTGTGACTGGTGAGAGAACAAGCATGGTGGAAGGATTATTGCACTGAGTAACGAAGCTCTATAAATAAAATAAATAAATGCTGGACATTTCACACAACATTATCTAGCCCCAAGCTAAGCAGAGCTTGTGTTATTGGTACTAGATAACTGATATACTTACTATAATACATTACATAGATAGATACTTTTTATTATACATAGAAAATACCCAGAACACCCTGAACAAATCTGCAGATCGTACAAATATTTGTTCCGAGGCGAGAATTGAACCCAACCTCCTGCGTCGCAGGCGAACCTTCGCCCGCCGCGCCACAGAGGTTGTCAATGACAAATGATGAATCTTCTATGAATGACAAAGTCCCAATGGTAACCTATCTTTTCCTTTAGCCTGAACTTCTTGATAGCTCCATCCCATAGGTAAAAAAGGTCCAAAAGATGCCTGGCAGAGAACGCTGTTAGCGATAAGGCCGCCCAGTGTATTACCCTTAATTTTTTTTTTGTATGTTTATTTTTGCGTGGTGATCAATAAATAGTTATCTATCTATTTAAAGAACAAGTGTGGTGAAAGAATCAAAGCCAATAAAATACCTTTCCTTCGTCCCGGACACGTTTCAACAGGGGCAAGTGTCCCGCATCCAAGTCCCGGAGACTCCGGATGCCTCTTTGCCGAACGATGGCCAGTAGGTACAGCGTCTCCTTGGAGACCCCGTCCCACTTGAGGTCTGGCAGTAATACGAAGCCCTCTCTCTCGCACTTGTTGTCGTGTATCACTCTGTCCTGCTCACTCTTGCCTTCTAAGATGTTGTACACCCACTGGAACCAATGTCAAAATGTTTTTAGTAAATCTTTTTAGGAGATCTTGTGTAAAACATATGCTGCACTCTTGACAGTGTCGGATTTACTGTGCCCTAAGCAACTCACGCCTATGCCCCCCCCCCCTCTCCCCATCCACTGGTAAATCAGTAACGGTCAATAAAAAAAAATCGTATTAAGAGGGCACTATACTACAATTTAGACTCCCTCTTTAACGCAAGCGATAACCCGCGCGCCATCTCGCTCGCGCTAGCGAGAGTCGTGCACAAAAATGATGTTTTTTGCTTATTATGGCGAAAATAAAGTGTTTATCAAAAAACTGATTTTAGCATAAGAATAAATAGTTATTACCTACTTGTTGTAGTAAAATTTATCTTAAAACACCGTAGGGACCTGAGATTTCTTTCAAAACGTGTGCGAAACAAGGATTTTTTCATTAAATAAAACTATCGATGTTTTTTTTACATATCGTGTTTTCAACTTTACACAATAAATGCAAAAATATAAAGTTTTCATATTCCAAAATATTTAACTCGTAGAACCCGTAGATACTGAGTTCTAGATCGATTTTGTTGGGCAAAATCACATATTATACCTTCTTAAGGGGGATCGTCGTAAATTTTATTGCTTTTTGCTAGTTTGTCATATGTCTCCTAGTTTTCGCAAAATCAGTTTTTGCTATCGCAAGAAGTGTTGATGAGCTGTGATGAGCAAAAAACACGAATAATTTCGCGCCACTTGCGAGACGATCCACCTTATGATGAGTTTTACTTACCTATTAATCGTTATGTTTTGGGGGTAGTATGTGATTATTGGGTGTCATTGTATGTTTACCTGCAAAGTAAACTGTTCCTTCTGTATATGAGGCAGGGTTAGTTTCTGATACAGTTCTGGTGTCTCGAGGACGATGTGCAGAATCTGCTGGCTGAACTTGGAGATATGCTTCTCTGTGGCTGGGTATACTATACTGGTTTTAACTCCTGAAACATTTATTACAATAATATAATGAACGAGCCACAACCATTTTTCGCCTCTTTGCATGATAGTTGGACAAAACAAACTTTAGACTTTGCAGTATCAAAGTGTATAGTAAGTTTTAGTTAGGAAGCGAGCATAAGAGTAGTCTTTTTTTTTTTTAATCTTGCTTCTTGGCAGTTATCCCCTAGCTAACTGAAAGTCACTCGGTGGCTAACGTTTGACAAGTAAAATGATCATCAATTTCTCAACATTATCATTAAGAATTGTCAGACCACGGTTAAGAAGCGAATTGATGGTCATTTTACTTGTCAAATGTAAGTCACATAGTGACTTTCAGTTAGGGAATCAGTTAGGGGGCTGTTTCAATAACAATAATCCAATCTGCTGTCTGATTTGATCCAGTATTTGTGTTGTATGGAGAGAGATGCGTCCAGTGAGTCATCGCTCAGTCTTTCTATGCAAATCTTTCCGCTGGACTTTGAATGCCATGTCTTTTCAGAGTCTTTTCTGTATAGTACGTTTGAGTATGCTAGCAGAACTTTAAAATGTGACTTTGCACTATGAAAAAACCAGTGACAAATAGTACAAATATTTAGATAGAATAGATTAACACATTATTGTTCACCAGGAATAAGATAAGATAAGATAAAGTTTATTCAAAACAAACACAAGTTGAGCTATAACATCAAACAAAGTGAAATTTACAAAAATTAAAAATACTTATATTTTATAACATGCATTGATGAGGTACAGATTCTACGAAGGGAATTAAATAATTAATAACATTTATTTAAATTGACTGTGGTAGTCTCTGCTTAATAGAACTTCTCCAACTTATCCCGTGGATACACCAATATTGCGATCAACAATCAGCCTACCAAGCGGTGGTGATTATGGCACATCCTCCTTTTCTATGGAGAGGCCTTGTCCAGCAGTGGACATCTACCGGTTGATGAAGAAGATTAAAATTAGCAATACAATATTGCTAAGCGCAATTTCTTTCAGGCAACCTTTTCATGGACAGTAATGAGTGAAACAGACAAAAAACTGTTAACTGAAAACTAATCTAATTCTAATTCAAAATGGGGGAGATAAGATCTGCACTGACTTCCCGCATTGGGGTGTATTGTGCATTGTCCCCCTGCTAACCCTAGCCCAGCCAGCCCAACTCCTTAAAATAACGGAGGACTTTGGGGTTGATGGCAGCACTGTTCCAGTGTCTCCGAATGAGTAATGGATGAAGTCAAACAGGACTCTATCAGCTCCTGGAGTCCGGTTACTAAACTAACTGAAAACTAGTACTTAACTGTAAATGTGCAACAAAATTACGTACCTTAACACTTCACATTATTTTTAGAATAAGTAATTCTTTATGTTATCAGTTTGACTTCTCATTAAAACAAAAGACAGTATGACCTACCTATAAATAATTACAAATCGTAACATATGTTTGTGACAATTTGTGACGAAATTATGACAAGAGATTGCATAGAAAACGCGACGTAAGTTACCCTGCGTCGTATGTTGTGGATGTCAAGCAAGACAGACATTGAATTATAGATTTTTACATAATGCATCTCCTAGTCCTAATATGTACACAGAATTAATGATACTAACTAAAATGATGACTCGTAATCGTAAATGTACACACAAAGAAGTGGTGAGTGAGTAATCACCTCACCTCACCTTGACTGACACAGCGCAAGTCGGAAAAGGCGCGTAACCGTACGTAAACTTACCGTTGATAGCGGAACGCGGAAAACACTCAAAATTCCCGTAAATATCGTTCTGAAAGAACGTACGGAGCTCGGTATCTACAGAAAAATAACCACTTTCATCTAATTCCTCTTCTTTGAAGGCATTTTTCTCTAAAATAACCAAAGCCACACCACTCTTGTTCTTAAATCTTCCTTGTAAACAAACGGTTTTCCTGTTCGTATTGTTGTTTAATATATTTTCTACGATGAAATCTTTCAACTCTAGCTGATTTTCACTCACACCATTCTCATTTTCATTGTCGATTTTCTTTTTTTTGCAATTTGGGGAATCCGAATCGTCAGCTTCGCGATTACCGTCGGACATTTTGTGACATCAATCACGTGACCAGTGTTGCCAGATGGCTTTGTGTGTTTCCCCCCAAACCTCGCCAAAAAAACCCCCGAAAAACTGCTTTTTTTAAAAAATAACCCCCATGCTATTAAATTTTTTTTTCTAATCCAGATTCAGTTTTTTGTATTAATTTAAAGGGAATAAAAATACATGTTTTCTGTTGCTTTTTAATTATAATTGTTTTTTACTCAGGTTAATTCAGCCAGAGCTTCTAATATTACATCATCATTCTCACCTTCAACTTTAGTTACATTCATATTAGTATTAGTTTTAATATAAATTTTTTCAGAGTTAACAAACTTCAATCCAGAATTTCGAAGATGAGGTAAGCTAGTTAGCGTTGTGCTTAGCTTAACGTTCGATTGATTCAATCGATCGACTCGTATCATTATTTCGCGATGAATTAGTAGGTTTAAAAAAACTCCTAAAAACCCCATATTCGAATTATTTCCACCCGGAAATCCCCCCAAAGGATTTATCCCCCCGAAATTCCCCCCGGAGGCTTTAAAAACCCCCGAATTTGCATGGAATCCTCCCCATCTGGCATCAGTGCACGTGACGTGACGGCTTCCGTCACGCACGCATGTCAATCATTTCTTTTTTTGTCTTTTCGCCCTTTTGGACAGGCCAAAGTCTTCAGACCATACCCTCTTGTAGGGCTTCGTGTTTCGTTAGAAATTAGAATTTATTTTACTTCAAATATACGCCACAGATATCTTTTGATTTTATCTTTATTGTTTTAGGTCTAGTCAAGTTGTCAAAGTTTCAATCAAGTTCATTAAGTCCATGGTCAAGTCATGCCATGCCATAAAGCGGTTGCATGGAGCGGTTGCAGTATAGCAACATAAAACGAGACATTACGTAGGACAAGGTGGTATAGTCCTGAGACTTTAGCCTGCCCGATAGGGCGAAAGGACAAAAAAAATGTATAACTAATCTATGGTTTTTTAAGTGGTGGAGAAAGAGGGAGGAGAAGGGAAGGAAACGAAACCAAAGTTAATTGTCAATTTTCTGTAATTTCCTTTGGAAAAAAATCCTGTCTCTTGGTCTGTGTCTGGCATTGTATTACCTAGCCAAGAAGAAAAATAACCGCGATAACAAAGACTACTATTTGGGTGATAATAGGTAAGTATTGGAACCAGGTGGGATTCCACAAGCTTTCTAAAGATTTGTTTCATAATTATCAAGTACCTTTTCTACTTTGGTTGTCCGCATCGTTGAACTCTAAAATACTAAACCAGCCACTGTTTACCATTATTTCATTGATGGTAAACAGTGTGTATGGGTGGTTACACTGCTATTTTAGCCTCGCCAATTCTGACAATATTATGTTTTCATACATGAATTAACTTTCACCTTGACCAACGGCTTCGGTAATCGCCCATATAAACAGCGGTGCTCCTGTGAATATCAACTAATACCTACTTTAAAATACGTAATTTGAGGAATAAAAGTTCTCGACTGGCGACCACAAACCGGACAACACAGTATATGAAAGCTCAATGGACCACAGACATTATAAAAGTAGCAGAAAGTCGGTGGATGGAGGCGGTCCGAGACCGAGGTGTATGTTCACGTGTGTGCATTGTGGCATTCTATGGAGGAGGCCTATATTGGGGAACTGAATCAAAAAAACCTGTTCCTGTGTAATTTTAATTTATAAGTACGTACCAATATATATATCTGTTGCTCCGAATTGCAGAGATGCCATAAATTCTCCAAAATGTCTCAAAAAGCTGAAAAAAATATTGTGGATCAAGTTACCAGTGAACGGGAGGTATGTTTGAATATATAATTTGAGAGCTTTTCATACATACCCACATTTGAATAGGAAAGAGTACCCATGCTTCATTCTCATCTTGCTATATTTTCTTTTCAGGTAGTACAAAACCCAAATACCGATGATCATTTTAATGATGAAATTACTCAAATATCTGTGAAGAAAGAGTATATTGAAGTTGAGATACCTACACTTAATGAAGACACCAATTTTGTATGTTTAAATAACCATTCAAATTATGAAAGTATTCAAATATCCGTGAAGGAGGAAATCAATGAAGTTGACGAAGAAATCAATGAAGTTGAGGAAGAAATCGGTCATGACCATTCAAACTATGAAAGTATTCAAATATCCATGAAGAAAGAAATCAATGAAGTTGACGAAGAAATCAGTCATGACCATTCAAACTATGAAAGTATTCAAATATACATGAAGAAAGAAATCAATGAAGTTGTGGATGAAATTAGTGATAACCGTTCAAATTATGGAAGTACTCAAATATCAGGGAAAAAAGAAATCAATGAAGTTGTGGAAGAAATCAGTAAAGTTGAGGAAGACCGCACTGAAGTTGAGGAAGAATTCAATGAAGTTGATCCAAGTACACTAGTTGAAATTGAAATAGATGAAACGTTAGAGAAAAGTGAAAACTCTCAAACGAAGAAACTCACTGGAGTAAAACCATATACCTGCATTCAATGCAATAAGACATTCCCCTCAAATAGTCCATTTCAAACACACATGAGAACCCACACTGGAGAAAAGCCATTTGCCTGCAATCAATGCGATAAGTTATTCTCCCGTAACTGTCATTTGCAAGCACACATAAGAACTCACACCGGGGAAAAGCCGTATGCCTGCAATCAATGCAATAAGTTATTCACACGTAACTATCATTTGCAAAAACACATAAGAATCCACAACGGAGAAAAGCCATTTGCCTGCAACCAATGTGATAAATCATTCTCTGACAGTGGCGGTTTGCAAAAACACCTGAAAGTCCATACTGGAATAAAACTGTATGGCTGTAATCAATGTGATAAATCGTTCACTGAAGGTGGTGGCTTACAAAGACACCTGAGGGTCCACTCCGGAGTAAAGCCATATGCGTGCAAACAATGTGATAAGACATACTCTAATAGCCATGGTTTGAAGGACCACCTAAGAGTACATACAGGAGTAAAGCCATATGTTTGCAAAGAATGCGATAAAAAATATGCATCAAGTAATGGTTTAAAAAACCATTTAAGAGTTCACACTGGAGTAAAGCTGTATATCTGCAATCAATGTAATAAGTCATTCTCTTCTGGCAGCAATTTGCAATCACATTTGAAAATACATACAAGAGTGAAACTGTATGCTTGCACCCAGTGTGTTAAGTCATTCCCTGACAATGATGGTTTGCAAAGGCACCTCAGAGTACACGCTGGAGAAAAGCCATACACCTGCAACCAATGCGATAACTCATACTCTTGCAGTGTTGGCTTGCAAAACCACATGACAGTACACACCGGAGAAAAGTCATATATCTGCAATGAATGTAACAAAGCATTCTCTTCTAAAAATAATTTGAAATCTCATATGAAAATCCACTCCGGAGAAAAGCCATATATTTGCAATGTATGCAATAGGACATTTGCTCATAGCAGTACTTTGTATGTGCATCTAAGAGTCCACAGTGGAGAAAAGCCATTTGTCTGTAATCGATGCAATAACATGTTCTCTTCTAACGCCCAATTGCAAAACCACATGATAACGCACACTGGAATAAAGCCATTTTACTGCCCAAAATGCAATAAGTTGTTTGCTCGTCAAAGCAGTTTGAAATACCATATAAGAAAGGCAGTATGCATGTAAAAAAAATCCTCAAAGCCATCAAACAAAGATTGTGGTTGTATAAGGGCCGATTAAATGTTATTGTTTCATTAAATAATAATAATACTTAAATGGTTTGCTCTCACTAAATCTTGTTAGATTAAGGGTGAGATTCAGAAGGCTGTACTCCTGGACTCAGCACGCATAGTCAGGAGGTTCCATTCTCTGCAACCCTAGCCTCCGACCGCTTGGACCTTGCTCTGCGGTCGGAGGTTTCCCGTTTTGATACATATTTTTTACTCTAATGTGTTTATACTATATGTTTCTGTAAATAGTATTTCTTTATAGTAAAAAATGAATTTTTAACGAGATTAAAAATAAATTAGTGGAATAATAATAGTAACTTTTATTTCGGTTTACACAATAAATGCCTAGGCGCATCAAGGTTTGGTATAACTACCAAATTCTCAGTGTAATAAACAATTTCATTATAAATTGTGTAATTACTGGTTTTATTTATTAAACTTGCAATATTTTCCCATAACTATTTGTTTTAATCAATTTCGTTTTGATGTTACCAATCTCGGTAATTTATTTTAAATACCTATGGTAGATTCCCACGAGTTCACCGTATCCCACTATTAATTTTCTTGAGTGAGCGTTTATTCCAAACTGTCCTACCAACAGTTCGATGATCTAACTGTTTGGACAAAAATGTTCCAAACTGTTAGCCTGACTAGTCAGACAGTTTGTAGTCATTAGTGGGTCCTACTTAGTCGATCAAATTATTTTTGATCTTTCATGTCTCTGAAACTGTCAATCCCGCAAATTTAATGCATTTTGGTTCACTTAAGTTTTTTGCATAGCTTTACTTTTTTATTCATTTCAAAACTTTCTCCCTATTGAATTGAAACAGTAACTACACTCGAGAGCAATGAATCCGGGTCACTAAAGAATGTTAAAAATCTCGGAAACTAAAAATGATAGATTAATGCAATAAATTGTATTTAATAGACAATGTAATACTCCTTAAATGAAGGTAAAAAAAATATGAGTCACCATACATTTTATTAACACAAAATTACATAAAGAAAAAAACTGCTGATCTCTCCTTAAAACAAAAATAGGAAACATGAAATTTTTGAACTTTATTACGATTTTCTTGAATTTTAATACTTCGTATTGCCTCCTCGTGCTTCCATTACTGCGTTTACGCAGAAAAAAAACAACAAAAAAACAGAAATCAAACAATGATAAATGACAGATTACAAACAAAAGCAAAACCAAATGCTGTAATTTCGTAGTTCCATCTTCGAAAGTGGCCCTTTTTCAAATTTGATTTTTTTATGATATAACTTTACAATAACTAAGAAGTTTTAATACCTTCATTTAAGGAGTATTACATTGTCTATTAAATACAATTTATTGCATTAACCTAGCATTTTTAGTTTCCGAGATTTTTAGGATTCTTTAAGTGACCCGGATTCATTGCCTCGAGTGTATAATATTCCAAGCTTTCTCCCTTCTACTAATAATCGAATACTTATGCAGTTTTTTGTACCTCTGCCTCGACAAACTTTACTTTTTACTCAATAGGTAGGTTTTACTAAAATAACTTTCACGAATTATATCATTCATTTTGTAAAACAGTAAATTTTCACGTACCTACGGATATTTTGGTGGAAGCACCTGTTTCGACCCTAATCGAGGGTCTTCATTAGGGTGGGTCTGGGTCCCACCCCCGCGCCCCGGACGAGGCGAGAGGAGCGAGCTCGGAGACGCAGTGCGAGGAGGGACGCGGAGGGAGTGTAGCGCGGATCCTATACCCGCCCTGATGAAGACCCTCGATTAGGGTCGAAACCTGTTGATGCTTTCACCAACATATAGGTACGTGAAAATTTCCAGTTTTACAAAATCAATAGGTAGGTACTTATAAGGTTTCGGAAATGGCGCGAAATTCATATGCATTTTATTGTTTAAATCACAGCTCATCAACACTTCTTCTGATATCGAAAACTAGGAGACGTATAACACACTTTTGATTTATAGTTAGCGACCACGTCTCAGTCAGTTCTTTGACGAGAAGATAATATGGTTTCGACCTATGTTAATATGGCGTGGTGGGCAAGTAGCCGGCTGAGATGCGAGAGGTTGCGGGTTCGATTACCGCTGCGGGACATATGTTTGCAAGTATGACCTGCAAATATTCGTTCCGAGTCTGGGTGTTATAATACCATGGTACTACTCGTATTTCCTGATACCCAAGACACAGGGCTATGTATGCGACTGTTGGATGTAATTGTTATTTAGTTTCCCGAACGCTGCCCATCCGAGTTGGATTCGTCGGTTGGCCCATCACTTGATGGACTAAAGACATTATAAACGTCGCAGGAAGTCGGTGGATGTAGGCGGCTCAAGACTGTTCGTCGTGGCATTCTAGTTGCCTTTGTTCAGCAATGGACTTCTACAGGCTGATGATGGTTCTAATTATTAATTTAGGTCTCCTAGTTTTTGCAAAATCAGTTTTCGCTAGGTATCCCAAGTGTTGACGAGCAAAAACATAAATAAGAATTTCGCACCAAATTGTCATCGTCGCAATTTAAGTATCTGGGGCCATTGGATCACCGAGGCTCTTACAGATGATATAGATATGGAGAGGGAGCGCAGGGCATTAAGTATCCGAGCAAATCGTAGGTTTTCGCGATGTTCTGGACAGGTAAAGACTACGTTTTTCAGGGCATATTGTCAGTCTTTTTTTTTTTTTTTTTTTTTTACAATTATATTATTACAGTCGTTTTATGCCTGCAGCCTATGGGTCAAGCATACACAGAAGGCTTGGAATGCCCTGCGCGTTCAATACCTATAACAATGCGTTTAGGGTGCTGATGGGGCTGCCGCGCTTCTGCAGCGCATCAGGTTTACAGACGCACGAGTAGACGGTTTCGCGGCGATAATGCGCAAAAGATTTGCGTCCCTGATGCGGCGGGTGCGCGTTAGCTCCAACAGCCTACCTACAACTTATTGCGGCGAGGATGGACACAGACTGCGTTTTCATGGAGCACTGGACAAGAGCCCATATTGTGGTTTCTTAACCATGGGCCCCATGAAAGATTGTGTTTGTGTTCTAAAATATGTAAAATTATAGATTTTAGGTATAAAGTATGTATGTTAGTCTATAAGGTATATATTTATATGGGCTTACTGTTTAGGTAAGTATAGTTTATTATGCATTTCCCATGTAGCCTAAAATAAACATTTTATTATTATTATTATTAAATTCGAGAAAATCAAACCGCGGTGCGGACCACTTAAAAAAAACAAAAATCCCACAAAGTAGGTACCTTTTCCTTTTCGTATAGAATTGTAAGAAAAGCAGGAACCCGCGACTTCGTCCGCGTGGAAGATAATGCATACAACCCCTAAAAACCAATACAATGCCTTTCAATCGGAGGAACGGGAAAAAAAATTCCCGCTCCTCCTACCAATCGGAGTTCCGATCGGAGGACTGGGAATAACCCCCTATAAACCCCTACAAACCCTAAAAAACTTTTTACCCCTCTATACTTTTATGTTTTCAGGACCTCAAGGTCCAAGGGGCCACCCCTAAATCGAAAAACTTTTGGGGATAAGGGGTATCCCTTATCCATACCCTCAAACTTTCAAGTCTCTAAGACCAGCGGCTTAGGCTGTGCATTGTCTCAGAGTCAGTCAGTCAGGACTTGTTTCTTTTTTGTAATAGAAGTTTTTCAACTTAAGGGTGCCCCCTTGGACCTTGAAGCCCTGAAAATATAAAAATTTCAACAACCACTGCATGAAACAACCTTTGAAACAACATCATACTCGAGTTGTTTAATTATGGGGTCCCATTTTAAACTTAAGATCCTGAAAATATTTTAATATCAACAGCTACACCGTGAAACTAACGTTTATTGCGTCGAAATAAATTAAAATCGGGCCAAAACGTTGTGTATTTTTTTACAAAGACAACGTTTCCCTATCTTTTTTTTAAGAAAATTTCAGGTTTCTCTGAAACATGTGTTTGTTAATTTCATTTGAAGAATTCTATCATCAGAACTAGATTTAAAAAAACAGGGACGAATCTGGAAGTATATTACTTTCAAATAAAAAAAGTTTTTTTCAAATAGGTTTATAAACGACGGAGATATGAGGTAACAAACATAAAGTAAAAAATACTGTGATGTACCCAATTTGCATCTATTATTGCATTGCAGGCATATTAGGGCTTTTCTCTCTTATGGACTCGCTGCAGTAACTTTTTACCACATCTGTTGCAGGGTTTTCTCAAGTGTGAATTCGCATGTGTCTTTTTAATGCTCCTGCTATAGCATATTTTTTATCACATGTTTTGCAGGCATATGGCTTTTCTCCTGTGTGCATTCGCATGTGTATTCTGAATCTAACTGAGCTAGCAAAAAATTTAACACATATGTTACAGGTAAATGGTTTTTCTCCTGTGTGAACTGGCATGTGTCTGCTTAATTGACACGTTTCAGTAAATTTTTGATCACATATGTTGCAGACAAATGGCTTTTTTACAGTGTGAATTTGCATGTGTCTGCCTAATTGACAAGCGTCAGTAAATTTTCTAACACATATGTTACAGTCAAATAGCTTTTCTACGGTGTGAATTTGCATGTGTCTGCTTAATTGACATTCTTCAGTAATTTTTTTTAACACATATGTTGCAGGCGAATGGCTTTTCTACTGTGTGAGTTTGCATGTGTCTTTTCAAATTACATGCTTCAGAAAATTGTTTAACACATATGTTGCAAGCAAGGGGGGGGTTTGTGTCTATGCTTTAATAGTTGCACTGCCTAGCTTGCACTTTTTGCTTTTCTGGTGTCTCTAGTTTAGCTGCTTGCATAGTATAGATAAAAGCCTGCCTTACTTGCCTCCTCAAGTCAAGTAAGGTGCGAATGGTCTTGGGGGAGAGTACAACAGTTGCCGTGATCCCCAAGGCAAGCCTGGTGGGCAAGCCTTCTCGTGGTTGCCCCCTGTTATTGGTCTAGTTCCATAAGAAATAGACGTAACTAAAACCACCAGACGACACACTGCCGGGATGCGGAGGTCAGGTCCCGGCGGGTTCATCATCGACAGTCAGATGGTGGATAGTAATGATCTCCCGCGTGTTTGTGCCGTGCGCGGGGACCCGTACCGGAGGATGAAGGAGTCCTGGTGATTGAGAACGTAGCGAGCCGGTGGTTGTGCCCGCTACCTTCAACACATCTCTTTGGTCTGGATTTCTCTTCACACGGGCGGTCTTGGGTTAGCCACTCCAGATCAATCGGCTGTGTCTCCCCGTCTGAGGGTCGTCGGCTAGGGCCCCTAACTGCAGGAGGGCAGACGGCGAGGCGCGGGACCCGGCGGTGAGCGTGCGGCTTCCTCTTTGGCCGTAGGCAGCTCCGGTATCCTTCGCAGCGTTTAGTCTCGTCCATCTTTCAGGGTGTGGGTCCTAAATCCATGAAGTAACTCTGGCGATCGCGCGCAGAGCGCGTGACGTCCCCGACTGAGGACTCCGTGGCGGGTGGAGAACTTCATGGATGACCTTACTACCTTTTTTCGACATGGATTGCAAAAGAAATAATAGCAAACCTACCGAGGCTGCAAAAGCAGTCAAAACAAGGCATCATGCTGCGTCCCCGGATGCGCAAATGCCTTCAACTTCAAGGGCTGCTGCGTCTGTAGATGCGCAAGTTCCCTCTACTTCTCGGGCTGCTGCGTCTTTAGATGCGCAAACACTTTACCCGTTACCACACACCCCATCGACCGTATCGACTGGCGCGCCTCTCGGGGCTTCGTCAAAGGATACCGTCATCGAACTGTCGGCTCTGAAGGATGCCATTTCTGAGCAACCCGTAGAGCCGACTTGGACCTTGGTTTCTCCCAGGAGAAAACAAAATAAAAAGGGCAAGAAGCCCCAGCAGGCCAAAGCGGGCACCCAGGCTCGGGTGCAGGCAAGGCGGACGGTTGCTGACGGGGGACGGCAGCTCCATTCCGGTGCTGCGTCCCTGATCCAAGTAGGCCAGACTACTAGTCAGGCTGAACAGGTCCGTGCGCAGGCAACGCCTGAGGCAACGCCAGCGACTAGCGTTGGCAACCAACCGCGACGCCGATCGAAGCCGAGGGGCAAGCGCGCAGGCAAGCTGGTGGCTAAAGCCCGACACCACACCACCGCGGCAGACCCTAATGTGCCAAAACCAAGCGCCAAACGTTCCCGGCCTGATGACACGACCACGCCTACTGGCGACAGTAAACGCGTGAAGCCGGGAACCAGTCAGCGTAAGGGGTCCGCCAGCTACGCAGCGTCGTTTAGGGCAAACGAGCTGTGTGTGGCGGTCATGACCGATCCATACCATGACCTGACGGCGGAACAAGCCACCGGAATCCGCACTACGCTAGAGATGAAGTTCGAGGATGAGCTCCTTGAGCCATCAACTACGACCCAAACAGCGAAGGTGCATTTCCGTGGCAAAGCCCACTTTAGCGAGGGCGTCCTCAAACTGTGGTGCGAGGATGACTATGCGCTGGGTTGGCTCCGCCGTACGGTCAACAACACTGCATCGCCAATCGCCGGAACGAAGCTTGTGGTCAGACCACAAGCTGAAATCCAGCGAAGAATTCTGTGTGGGTTGTTTATCCCAGAGCCGAACAGGGAGATAGACAAGCTGCGCAAACTATTGGCCTTGCACAACCCGACTGTCAATGTCAACTCTTGGTCCTTAGTCAAGGCGGAAAGACAAACGGACAGGGAGGTACCTGGTGTCCACCTGCTCCTACGTGTTCCGGAGTCTGACGTTGATAGGATTAAACAGAAAGAGCGACGTCTTTACTGGCTGTTCGGCAACATTTATCTCCGGATCCTGGAGGGGGAATCCGGAAACGCCACGGACAACGCTCCAACCGACCCTGCTTCTCAACCGCCTGAGAAGCCTCAAACTGAACAACCTGAGTGTCAACAACGTTTACGCACGATGGATGTTGAGGTCGCCCCTCCATCGACCTCAAACCTAAACGAGGAGTACTTTCTGGACGGAGAGGGGAGTGAGGCTAGCGACAGCTGCCTTAACTCCTCTCCGATCAGAAAGTACTAAACCTTTACCTGTTCCCATCCTCCAAACCAACCTCCAGCACAGCCTCATTGCGACGGCTTCCTTGCGCAGAGCGCTGGAGGAAAACACCGAGACCATAGCTCTGATCCAGGAGCCGTGGATCAGAAAGGGCAGGATCTGTGGTCTGAGCAGTCTCGGAGGCAAACTTCTCCTCAACACCACCGTAAGCAACCCTAGAACATGCATTTATACTTCTAGACATTTGCGAACACTATTGATTACCGAATTCTGTTCCAGAGACCTGACAGCTGTTAGGATCCTCGCAGTAACTAACCAACTATCCCGTGACATAGTCCTAGCGTCCGTCTACCTGCCAGGCGACGAGGACATACCTTCGCCGGAGTTGCTGTCACTGGTGGAGTACTGCGAGAGGGAGAAGCTGGAGCTTGTCGTCGGCATGGACTCCAACGCGCACCACACACTGTGGAGCAGCGATAAGTCCAATGCCCGAGGAGAAGAACTGGTAAACTATATCTTTTCCACTAATCTTACTCTCCTTAACAAGGGCTCGGAGCCGACGTTTGTCTGCTCCCGAGCCCAAACTATTATTGATCTTACACTGTCGACAGACGAGGTGTCGCGATCTATCTCTGACTGGCGCGTGTCCGATGAGGCGTCGTGCTCGGACCACAGGTGGATACGCTTCAACCTCAGCATGACCCTACCAGTACCGCAACCTAGACGTGTTCCGCGTAAGACAGATAGGTCTAAATTTGTAAAAATAGTCCGTTCAGCTCTTGCAACCGTGACCGCACCCCCCAACAACGTAGAAGTCGAGGACATCGAAAAATACGTAAATAACCTTACTTGTATTCTGACTAACAGCTATGAACAATCCTGCCCTCTCGTGACGCCCAAAGTTGGGGCTAGACGACACTGGTGGAGTCCTGAACTGCAGAGGCTACGTCGTAGAGCAAGGAAACTGTTCAACCGAGCAATAAACACCCGGCAACTCGTGGATTGGGGAAACTACCAAACTACAAAAGCAACCTACAAGAAGCGCTTGCGTCTCATGAAACTGGAATGTTGGAAACGCTTCTGTACAAACATCGAAAGCACCAGTCAGGCAGCCAGAATAAAAGGCATACTTTCACGCGAACCTGAGCGTACACTAGGATGTCTTAAAAAACCTGACAACACGTATACCAAATCAGATGTTGAAAACAGTGAACTACTGCTTGAGACACACTTCCCTGGATGTAAAATAGCTGACACCCACGACTGGGAAGTGTATGCCGAACGAGCATCCAGTAGTCAAGATTGGACCGTAGCCCAAGACCTAATCAATCGTGACAAGGTGATATGGGCCATAAACAGCTTCCTTCCCTTCAAATCAGCTGGGCTTGACGGGATATTCCCGGGTCTGTTAAGATGGAGCGGCGATCTGCTAGCCGACTATCTTGTTAATATCTTTAGAGCCTGTGTCGCCCATCGCTACGTACCTCGGAAATGGAGGGAAGTGAAGGTAGTATTTATACCAAAACCGGGTAGGAGCGACTACACTTTGGCAAAATCTTTCCGGCCTATAAGTCTTACATCGTTCCTCCTTAAAACTCTTGAAAAACTATGCGACCAGGAAATAAGAGGAAACGCTCTCTTGCACAAGCCCCTACATCCACAACAACACGCCTATAGCAAAGGCAAATCCACAGAATCCGCACTTCACAGCGTAGTATCACGTATTGGAGATGGACTAACCACAAAACAACCAACTCTGGGCGCCTTTATAGATATCGAAGGAGCGTTTGACAAAACCTCATTCACTAGCATACACCAAGCATTGGAGGAGTATGGCGTTGCTCCAACGCTAGCAGAGTGGATAGACAATATGCTGAAATACAGAGCTATACAGTTCACAGTCAACACAACCACCAGAGGCATAGTGGCCAGAGGCTGCCCACAGGGTGGTGTTCTCTCGCCACTTTTATGGAATATAGTCGTAGACGAACTCATCCGGAAACTGAATGGCCGCGGGCTATTCACGGTGGGATACGCAGATGACCTTGCTATTCTCGCGACCGGATGCTTCGAGAATATCCTATGCGACCTCATTAGCTCTGCCTTTAGAACAATCGAAACCTGGTGTACAAGCCATGGTTTATCAGTGAACCCTACAAAAACTGAACTCATTATGTTCACACACAAGAGGAACTTAGGAAATCTGAGACTCCCGAAGCTATTCAACACTGAAATAAGATTAACCAACGAAGTCAAGTATCTAGGGGTCATACTGGATAATAAGCTGCTATGGAATAAGCACCTTGACCATAAACTGCAACGAGCATGTGCAACTTTCTTTCAATGTAGCAGGATGCTCGGGAAAACTTGGGGGCTTTCTCCAAAAATAACATTGTGGCTATACACAGCCGTAATCAGGCCGACACTTACATACGGAGCAATTGTATGGTGGACCAGAACTGAACTAAGCACCGTAATTACTAAGCTGCAGCGATTTCAGAGACTCGCATGCTCTGCAATCACGGGCTGCATGAGAACAACACCGACAGCCGCCCTTGAGACCATTCTGGGCCTACCCCCGCTCGACTTCTTTATACAGCAGGAAGCAACCATGGCCGCTATCAGACTCAAACACCTAGGATTGTGGGGAAATACTAGGAGTCTGCACGCATCCATTCTAAACCGAGCGATAACTTACGAACCGCTGCTAGCCGCCCCGTGTGATAAGATCCCTAAACAACACATATTTCAAAAACACTACCACATACAACTATACGAGGACCAAAGAGATCAATCAGGAATCAGCGAGGTCCGTGTCTACACTGATGGCTCAAAAACTATACAGGGAACAGGCGCTGGAATACACTCGCTGGATCTCAACATTAACATATCATTGACACTAGGCACACACAGTTCCATTTTCCAATGTGAATGTGTGGCCATCACCGAAGCTGCCACCGCAATGAACAGGAGAGGGATCACAGACTACAATGTAAGGATCCTCTCCGACAGCTCAGCAACACTCAGAGCTCTGGAGAGCCATAGCTGCAACTCCAAGCTCGTTTACGAATGTCACCAGGCCTTGGAGAGAATCGCCATAGGAAACAAGGTGACTCTACAATGGATAAAGGGACATAGCGGATCACTGGGTAATGACGCCGCAGATGAGCTCGCTAGAAGAGGGTCGGGAACAACCACAGAGGGCCCATCTCCATTCCTTCCTCTACCCTTTTCTCAGCTACGCACTTGGATGCGGCTTCGCACCCTAAACCAACACAACGAACGTTGGGCACGGACCACGGACTGCAGACAGTCAAGAGCAGCCCTTCCGGCTGTCTCACCACGACTCACGCGTCGTCTACTCAACCTTTCAAGACCAGACCTTCGTACCATCGTGGGGACACTCACTGGCCACTGTCTCCTGAACAAACACCTCTATAACATCGGAGCCACAGACAGTCCACTCTGCAGAGGGTGTCTGAGCGAAGAAGAATCGGCTGCCCACGTAGTCCTGGAATGCGTGGGAGTAGCAGCTCAACGTGAACAAATCCTCAACAACCCGAGGTCACTCCGCGAAGCCTGCGAAGACCCCAGGAAGCTTCTGTGCTTCTGGACGGAGTTAGGCTGGCTAACTATCTAGCCAGTTAACCCTCACGCATAATGGACCATACATAGAGTTCGAATGCGGAAAAGGGAGTTCTTTAACATTAACATTAACATTATGTTGCAAGCAAATGGCTTTTCTCCTGTGTGAATTCGCATGTGTCTTCCTAATGCTCCTGCAACAGTAAATTGTTTATTGCATCTGTTGCAGGCATATGGCTTTTCTCCTGTGTGAGTTCGTATGTGTCTTTTTAATGTACCTGATTCAGTAAATTTTTTATCACATGTTTTGCAGGCATATGGCTTTTCTCCTGTGTGCATTAGCATGTGTATTCTGAATCTAACTGAGTTAGTAAAAAATTTAACACATATGTTACAGGTAAATGGTTTTTCTCCTGTGTGAACTAGCATGTGTCTGCTTAATTGACACGTTTCAGTAAATTTTTGATCACATATGTTGCAGACAAATGGCTTTTCTACAGTGTGAATTTGCATGTGTCTGCTTAATTGACAAGCGTCAGTAAATTTTCTAACACATATGTTACAGTCAAATAGCTTTTCTATGGTGTGAATTTGCATGTGTCTGCTTAATTGACATTCTTCAGTAAATTTTTTAACACATATGTTGCAGGCGAATGGCTTTTCTACTGTGTGAGTTTGCATGTGTCTTTTCAAATGACATGCTTCAGAAAATTGTTTAACACATATGTTGCAAGCAAATGGCTTTTCTCCTGTGTGAATTCGCATGTGTCTTCCTAATGCTCCTGCAACAGTAAATTGTTTATTGCATCTGTTGCAGGCATATGGCTTTTCTCCTGTGTGAGTTCGTATGTGTCTTTTTAATGTACCTGATTCAGTAAATTTTTTGTCACATCTTGTGCAGGCATGTGACTTTTCGCCTGTGTGAATTTTCAAATGATGCAACAGGTTATATTTATACTTAAAAGTTTTGTTGCAAACTTCACAAATTACATTAAGTTTTATATCATTAGCAATATTCATGACATTACTCTGTTTCATTGAAGTTTTTTTCCTAGTCTTTGGCTTCTTTTTCTTAGCATCACTAATTTGAATATCTTCAAAAAGTGTACTGTCCTCAATTTCAACTGATTCATCTTCAACCTTTGTTTCTTTTTTAACACCTACTTGTTCTTCATTAACAGCTACTTGTCTTTCCTTACTAGATACATGTTCTTCCCAAACAGCTTCTTGTCCTTCCTTACAAGCTATTTGTTCTTCATTAAGAGCTACTTCTTCTTCCACAACAGGTGTACTCTCCTCAATTTTAATTGATTCATCTTCAGTCTTTGTTTCTTCGTTTACATCTACTTGTTCTTCTTTTACAGCTACTTCTTCTTTAACAGTCACTCGTCTTTCCTTACCAGCTACTTGTTCTTCCATAACAGGTGCATTCTCCACAATTTCAGTTGATTCATCTTCAGCCTTTGTTTCTTCTTTCACAGCTACTTGTTCTTCATTAACAGCTACTGATTCTTTCTTAATAGTAACTAGAGTACTATCATGTTTTGAATCATCATTTATAGTCAGGGATTGTATAGGGGTTACGGACAAGTTGTGTGTCAAGCCATGGTTCTGCATAGTACCGCTTTTACGTATGACCTGAAAAAACACATAAATAATTATACTAGAAAGAGACTGCTAACACCCCACGGGCACAGTGTCTACTAAAAACACACACCTGCCACGCCTGCTGTGGTCACAGATTATCTAGAGTTTTCATCTTTCTTGATTAATTTGTCTCAACCAATCATGAAACTTCAATTAATCTTGAATCAATTAAATTAAGAATTGGAGTTTGAAAGAATTTTCATAAATGCAAACAATTTAAAAAATGTCAAAAACGCTTTCCTTAGCAGCTTATGAAACTGACTTAATATGTGGGTATGAACTGATGGATCCTTGCTTCAACTGCTCTGAAATTTTATGCGGATTTAGAAAACAAATTGCAAAATTTGGTTAACCTCAGGTTTGTTTTTTATATGTTTACATTACATAGGAATAATTCAAAAGATAGGTTCAACAGAAACTACTCAATGGATAAAAGTAGGAAGTAGAAGGTTTGACAGCCAGGGTGTAATGATAAAACCGAGAGGAATTCAATGGACCTTCGCAGTGCAATTAGGTAAGAGTGATGTTTGGTCTCTTTTAAAACTTCGAACCTATCCCCAATTTACCTAACCTACCTTCGAACCTATCTATTTCTTATGCAATGAAGGAAGGCCCTCCTCTCGATTAAAAATTAAAAAATTAAAAATGTATTTATTTAGAACAAAAACTAGCAGGGTGTACAGTAAAATGGGAAAATGATGATAGTAGTGGACTTCTTTAGGCTGATGATGATGAGCAACTTGCTACTCTCGCTGGGAAGGTCTCTCACACATTTTATAAAAACTTTATTTTAAAAGAATTAAATAACTCAATTCAATTCTTAATGATAATTAACCTTTATGGTGTTTGTCAAACGCTCCAATTCAATTCATTGACTTGAAGCTTTTGTGATATTGGATAGTCATTAGATAGAGGTCCACTGCTGCACGAGGACTTTGATATAATCACCCCGTTTAGCAGACAGATTGGTGATCTCGGTATTGGTGTACTCAGGTGGATGCTGCTGCCTAGGTGTAATCTCTGTCGGCCTTTACGTCATCCACGGGAGGTGACGGAGGGGTCTATTCTTAAGTCATGGACCCGACTCGGAACAAACATTTGCAGATCGTGGAAATATTTGTCCTGCGGCGGGAATCTAATCCAAACCTCTCTCGCCGCGCCGAGCCGGCTGATCCGGCTTTTCACCCGACTCTGCATGTGTTTAAAATTGTTATCCTAGGAGGAGCACACGTATTCTCAGCAAGACAGACAGACATTATTTATTTTATACAATACCTTGGTTCTTGAAAGTTTTTTGTAAGTACCTATGTACATTATTTGTTTGTAGAAGTTTTATTTATGTAATTTCCAACAATAGGTACTATCTTGGACGAATTATCACAATCACAATTCGTCCAAGGGTAAGGGTATTAACTTATAAATCTGTCTGTGATATCAACCCGCCGACCAGTGTTGCCACAGCCGACGACCGACCATAGATAGAAAAACCACAGACTACGGAGAGGAGAGTACTACTGTACTACAGAGGGCCTAGTGTGAGCATCGCGTTTACGTGACAACCGCGTAAACGCCTGTAAACGCGCGTTTTTTGAGCAACCGGCAAAATTAAAGTATACGTAAAAACGCGCGTTTTTGTATGGTTGTAAGAGCTAAACTTAAAAAGCAAGGAATTTTGCGTGATACTTCCTGGCAGGACCACTTTTATCATCCATGGTTAAAAGTCATTATTCTGAAGTTCACTTGCCAGAATTGACAGATTTGATCGGTTTTGGCGGCTTGCCTTGGTCTTTGTCTTTAATGTCTTTATGGCGTTAGTAGTAAGGTTTATATTTGAATAACAACCTTAGAAATTATATTTTTTAGGTGTGTGTTGTTTTGAAGTTTGAATTTGGACTATTTTGGACTTCGATTCTTTCTTTCTTGCGAAAAGGATAATTGTGGGATTTAATCTCGTCATCAATCATTGTTTTTTATTGAATTTTGTTTGATCCTGTTTTGTTTTCTTTATTACATAATTAATTGAAATTGAGATGGCTGCGTTTTTAAAGACTATTGTTAACGTTCAGCCCAAACGAGCTGCAATCAGTAAGTATTTTATAAGATGCTCTCAGAGTCAGGAGTATCAAACCTTAACCTGAGACAGGACTTCATGATAGTTAATTAATGTAGTTCTATGTTATTTCACGAATTTAGACACATTGCAACTGCAAGTTTAATCACTTACGATAGGTATGTGCTTTGTAAGATGTGGCCCTTCTTCTATGCATACATGAATTTCCTTTATAAAATCACTCTTCCTGAGGGACTCATATACTCCATTACTCTCTATATTTTTTAAAGAAGACATCCCTTCCACTCCATTAATTATGATATGATAGCTATAAATAATATCACATTAGGGGATGATTGGGGAGCCGCGTGGGACCCCCTAACATTAACATATTGTATTTTATGTATCCTATGTATCTATTTACGTAAATGTAACTCTGTTCACCTTTTCTTTTTATCCAGGTGCATTTCTGAGAACATATATTTCAGGCACAGAAATACCAAAGTTTGAAACGTTAGCTGTCTCCATGCCCAAGAAAAATGTGTTTCATGTGGAACTGAATCGGGCCATGAAAATAAACACATTCAATTTGGCTATGTGGGAGTAAGTATTTTGTGATGTCAAAACGGTGAATAAAATCTTTAGAAAATCGGTATGTAAAATATAGATATAAAATTTTAAATTCAAAGCTAAAATGCCATCAAGTATTCCAATAAGAAGCAATGAGCTTACAGGCAGTCCGATGGGATAGTAACTGATATCCATCTGTTAGTTTGCCAAATTGTAAAAAACTGAACTGAAACCCAGATACTAAACAATTAGTTCATATTGCAATACATTACATTTGCTGCCTTGCCGCACACAATGCTCTCCCGAATGCCAATCCTGAGTTTGACTTGTTTGCGGATAGGTGGACAAATATATTGTCAGAATGCTTGAAGTTCTGTGAGCGTGATGTATGAATGGATATAATGGTATGATGTGACTGTAGCCTAATGACATGCATGACGTAATCTAATTTTTGTTGACTTTATTTTTTATTTTTTGACTTGTATTACCTATTATTATTATTTCATTTTTGACATTATTAAATTGTTTTATTGTCTGTGTCTTTAATTAATGTTATTGGTAAATTAACCGTGTTAATTAATAATAAATAAATAAATATTATTGTTAGGGATGGGCCGAACATGGGTTTCACCGAATACGAACATTCGCCCGAATGTTCGGCCGAATATTCGGCTTAATTGATTCCCTTACGCGAACAGTATACAGGTATGAACTTGTTCACGCAAAGCGCGCGGATTGGCACCGGACCCACGATTTGCGGAAAAATACTTTCGCGGGGAGGCAGCGGCCGAAAGGCTTCATCTTCAGCATTGAGCAACCACATAAAATTGAAGCACGCTACGGAATTTACTGAATTACCTACCTCATAAAAATAACACATTTAACACTCAACTCATGATAAATCATACACGGCTCAAGTAAAAACTTTGAGTAGCACTTGGCTGAACATTCGGTGGTATAGCCGAATATTCGGCCGAATATGCCGAATACCGAATATAAAACGAATATTCGGCCCATCCCTAATTATTGTAATTGGTAATATTGCTAAACATACCTACTGTTCCGATTGTACGTCCAAAATGGGCAGACTGTTGACACCACATACCTGTACCTACAATCTTTTTACACAGTTACCAATAAATGCTTCTTATTCTTAATTAAAAGACATTCTATACGGTGATGATGTAGAGTTCGTCCACTGAACATTGAAATTGAACGCCCCACAATTTAATTATGTCAAAATAAAATATTCCCTAATCCATAACCACAAAGACCGTTTTTGAACGTCAAGCTTTTGTCAAATGCTAAGTAAAAGCGGTGGAGAGATGTTCAGTTTAAGATTAGACTACACATATCAGAGAAAGCATTTTTTTAAAATTTATTTATTAGATCAATGGGTCCTTGGAGTTAAAGATACAGATAGGTTGATACAAAGGAACATGCAAAAAGATTCTAACAAAAGGACTATGAGAAA
This sequence comes from Epirrita christyi, assembly GCA_951392215.1. Classification (NCBI taxonomy): domain Eukaryota; kingdom Metazoa; phylum Arthropoda; class Insecta; order Lepidoptera; family Geometridae; genus Epirrita; species Epirrita christyi. The sequence continues at coordinate 2,851,088 of OX595857.1, read as the reverse complement.
CATCTGACTTCTGAAGTAGGAATAAACCTATTCTCAGAAGCCAGCGCCCCCTCTCTCTTTACAATATTGTACAAAACTAGTGAATTAGGCAGCTTCTCGTGCTCGTCTTTAAATAACTAAATAAAACAATGTGGTATTTTTCAGAGAATTAAAGATATGTTTCTCGGCTCTGAGCGATCATCCCGAGTGCAGGGTTATTGTGCTCTCTGGAAGAGGGAAACATTTTACTGGAGGTTAGTTTGTATGTATACATAATATAACACTCAACAGTCACATATCCCACACTAAGATTCCCTGTGTCGTGACTATCAGGAACTACGAGTACCATGGTACCACAACACCCAGACCCGGAACATATATTTGCAGATCATACAAACATTTGTACCGCAGCGGAAATTGAACCCGCAACCACTTGCATTTTAGCCAGCTACGCGCCTGCCGCGCCACAGAGGTCGTTCTTTTCTTAGGCCGAGACTACCACGGCAGATATAAATGTATACTTATCCGGATATAAATAAATAAATAAATGCTGGACATTTCACACAACATTATCTAGCCCCAAGCTAAGCAGAGCTTGTGTTATGGGTACTGGATAACTGATATGCTTAATACAATACATTAAATAGATAGATATTTTTTATTATACATAGAAAAATACCCAGAACACCCTGAACAAATATCTGCAGATCGTACAAATATTGTTCCGAGGCGGGAATCGAACCCGCAACCTCCTGCGTCGCAGGCAAACTTTCGCCCGCCGTGCCACAGAGGTCGTAAATAAATGTTTACTTATCCAGATATAAATGTTTACTTATCCAGATATAAATCCAGATATAAATGTTTACTTATCCAGATATAAATGTTTACTTATCCAGATATAAATGTTTACTTATCCAGATATAAATGTTTACTTATCCAGATATAAATGTTTACTTATCCAGATATAAATGTTTACATATCCAGATATAAATGTTTACTTATCCAGATGTAATTGTTTACTTTTTCAGATATAAATGTTTATTTATACAAATATAAACGTTTACGTCTCATATTTTCTAGGTATTGAACTGACAAGTCTAGTGACATTGTCACAGAGAGCAGAGGAGCTGTCAGATGTAGCAAGGAGGGCCAGATTTCATTCAAAGTTCATCAAGTTTGCTCAGGTACTTACACTACATACATACAATTATATCATGTACATGATTCCGTCTATACAAAGGATGTCTGGAAGAGATCGAGACCGCCCATAGTTTTGGCGTATATTATTTTAAATCACGAGAGATCAAAACAAAAGCTATTTTTAACCGACTTCCCAAAAAGGAGGAGGTTCTCAATTCGGTTGTATTTTTTTTATTTTTTTTTCTAATGTTTGTTACCGCATATCTCCTGCATTTATGAACCGATTTGGAAAATTCTTTTTTTATTTGAATAGATATACTTCCAGATTGGTCCCATTTTTTTCAGAATCCAGTTCTGATGATGGGATCCATGAGGAATTGAGGGAACTCCTCAAATATTGTAGGCATACATATGGCGATTTTGATATTTTCAGCAAGACACCAAGCATTTGCATTCAGAAAGTATCATAATCCTTTCACCACTATGGTTCTTTCATAATTTTTTTTTCATCCTAAATTATTTAGTCGAATACAATGGCGGAAGTCGGTTTTTTAAATGAAAAGATATAACTAAAATAGGTTCAAAAAATTATTATGAATAAGGAAGTTTGTGTCTGTTAGGTGTTAAGTGAGAATTAGTTAATTTGTATTTTGTCTTTGTTTTACTATATTATAAAGCTTTTTATTTTTATTTTTAGGATGGAATATCAGCACTGGAGGAATGTTCCAAGCCGGTTATAAGCGTAGTGCACAATGCGTGCGTAGGCGCAGGAGTCGACCTCATAACTTCTTCAGATATCAGGTAGAAACCATAATAAAAAATATTTTTTTATTGTTAGCGATAAAAAAACCCATGGTATGTCTGGCCTAAGAAAATACCCCTCCGTCTCCTACCGTGCTATATCAAAAAGTGTTGATAAGCTGTTATGACCAAAAAACACATTAAAATTTGATTTTCGCGACACTTTGCTAATGTTACACATTAAAGGCGCAGACCCATCGCGGCGCACGGAGAGGCTACGCACGTATGTTAAGCTTCACTTTGCAAGAAAATGTATGTGATCGTTTCTACTGCAACCCACGGACACGCTACGCATCAATTGACGTCATTGATACAAGCGTGGCTTGCTCGAATAGGCGCTTACATAGCTCAACGCTACCAAACGCCATGCACGCTGTGCATGCGGTACACGCGGCTACTTCCACAAAGCGTATCTCATTGCTAGCGCTATACATAGTCGTGGGTTAGTATTCGTGTCTAGTGTGTACTGCAGTGGAAACGTAGACCCACGGGGTGTTATTATAAAAAATGCCTTTAGTCTGGGTTTAAACCAGGACTACCAGTCTAGGCTTAAATGTCGACCTAGGGTATATACGACTGTAATACAAAAGCAGATGGTTTGTTTTCCAGAAGCAACTTTCGAGCTAGATATGCCAAAAATGACATAAGCTTGGACTATCTCTGGTTTATCTAAAACCAGGCAGCCCCCTAGTTTAGCAATGGTCTATAAATTGACAGTTGATTGCTTGTTAGAGGTAAGAATTTGGACATATCAATTGTGATGTGACACAATCCGTCAGTTTGATACTTTGGAAATTTGCGAAGTAGCGCGAGAATTGATTTCGGAAAACAAACCATGCGATTTATCGTCGTAAGTACTCGACAATAAACCCATGAAAAAATTGAAATAAATCATGATTTGTACATCTTCTCTTAAAGTTCACGTTACTGAATTTTTTGGTTTACACAATTGGATAGTTAATTTAACAGTAGAATTATTACACGATTAATTTTTTTTTAAATGGGTTCTCTTTATTTTTCATGAATCCGTGCGAATCTGGCTGTGCGCAAGGAGCGGACCAGTCAGCCGCCGGTTCTCGGACGGACGGCTAGATGGCAGTACTATTAGAACGGACTACATAGGTGTCACTAAAATAAATAATTTGCGATGTATTGTAGAGGCGAACACCTCATGGTCATTCGGTCAGGGTAGCGCCTTAACTTCACGCGTTTTTGTTCTAATACCTGAAATTAATGCCGTTATCAAAGATTGCCGAAGTTATTAGGATAACGGTTCCTTGACGACCTCTGTGGCGCGGCGGGCGAGTAACCGGCTGAGATAGAGGTCGTGGGTTCGATTCCCGCTGCGGCACAAATGTTTGTATGATCTACAAATATTTGTTCCGGGTCTCGGTGTTATGGTACCATGATACTCGTAGTTCCTGATACCAACGACACAGGGAATCCTAGTGTGGGATAATGACTAAGTATGTGACTGTTATGTTGCCTGAGTCGAAATCCTAAAAAAAAAACTGTTTTTTAATTGAATTTTTTATTTGTTTTTAGGTATTGCTCTGAAGACGCATGGTTCCAAGTCAAAGAAGTTGATGTAGGCTTAGCGGCTGATGTAGGAACATTGCAGAGATTACCTAAAGTAAGTCCAGTTTTTGATCAGCATAGTCATGGTGGTCTCAGCCTTAGGGCCGGTTTCCACCGGGCCGGAGAGGAGAGGAGACGAGAGGAGATGTGCTTGAATAAACCAATCCGATTTCCTTTTCGTTTTTACCTGACAAGCCTGCCTGCCAATAACATGCCAGCTTTGCTCTCGTCTCCTCTCCTCTCCGCCTCGGTGGAAACCGGCCCTAAGAATAGGATTCCTCCAACTCCTCCCGTGGATGTCGTAAACGCACACTAAAGCCCGATTTACACTTCAATAAGTACAGTAGCGAGTTAACTTGCGTCATCGGCGAGTTAAGTTGTTAATGTTGTTTGAACGGCAAAAGCGAGTTAAGTAGTAAGTTGTTGATTAAGTTGAGTTGAATAGATCGCGATCCTATTTTTTGGCGAGTCCAGTGCGAAGTAGCCCCCTCGCTCGCGTCTCCCGCGCCCCGCCAACTTAACTGGCCGGCATGTAGACGGGCGAGTTTAGTACAGTTCACAAGTTCGCACAAAGCGGCCGCATAAGAAACGTGTTGTTGTTTTCTTGAATTTGAATTGAAAATGAATAGAAATGAGGGCTCACTCATTCGTAAGGCATATCTATATTCAACTGTGTCTTCTGTAGACAATTCCATTAGAAGGTTACTGCTGGTACCACGTTCATTTCTTCTAGCAATCCACTTTCGTTCCCATGTGCGTTTGGGTCTATTTATTTCTATTGAAATTTCAGTTTCAATGTGTTGTGTAAGTTCTCATACTATTTCTCGTATAATAACACGTAGATTGGTATTCAATTGTTCAAGGTCCATTTTATCGATTAAAATAACTGTTAACAATCTCAAACGACGCACGACGCGGCTAGTCTTCGTCTCCGATCGGCAACTTATGACTTGCACTCGCCTACGTTTGAACTATACTTACTACTTATTACTTAACTGACAATTTTTTAACTCGCTACTGTACTTGTTGATGTGTAAATCGCGCTTAAGGGGTTACGCCAGGGGATGGGCAGAAGCATCCATCTGAGTCCTCGCTAGCCAAGTGTCGTGATTATGGCAAAATAACGCCCATCAGTCATATATACAGTCCTGACCCCAGATTAGGATTACCTGTGTCGTGGCCAGGAACTACGAGTACCATGGTACCACAAATAAATCATCATCATTATAATTAACAGCTTTTAGATGTCCACTGTTGGACAAGGCCTCTCCCATAGAATGCAATGGGGGGGATTTTCCATAATTACCACGCTTAGCAGGCGGATCGGTGATCGCAGTATTCGTGTTGAGTGCTCAGGGGGATGCTACTTACAATCCCCTGGTGTAATCTGGTGTCGCGTTGGAACAGGAGTAATTTTAATATACAGGATGGATTGTTGAGATGGGATAGTCCGTTATAGTTACAGGAAAACGTTCGTAGGAGACCATCCATAACTTTATGAGATATTCTGATCTGCATTCACAGATTTAGAAAAAATGTACAGTCAGCAAAAAAAATGGTAATTTTACACAAAAACTTTTTTAAATGCCAATCGATCCTGTTTCTTAAATGGATCCAAAGTCTCTACTGGACCAACTAAGGTTTGAATACTAGAAATGTCAAAATCACCAAAAAAAAATCCCATTAAAGAAAGTTTTTGTGTAAATTTACCATTTTTTTTTTGCTGACTGTACATTCTAAATCTGTGAATGCAGATCAGAATATCTCAAAAAGTTATGGATGGTCTCCTAGGAACGTTTTCCTGTAACTATAACGGTGAAAGTAGGTACCTGCCCTTACAGTCCCGTCTTTAAAACCCACCCAGTGTAAAGTGTGTCACACACGTAGCAGATGCGGTAAGCTATCTGTATCTGAGCGCGTATCTGTCCATATCGCTCTCTATACTAAACATAAGGAGCAACACACACGTAGCAGATAACTTATATTTTAACGTCACGCATCTGTAGGGACCGACATGTATCAAAAGATGGACAGATGATATCTGTGTATACAAATTGAAATACAATACAGTTTGAAGGTTTCCGCGTGAATGTATCATTTTCGTATATTATCGTATCTGCTACGTGTGCGATACCTTCAGATGCGATAAGTTTTTATACGCATATAAAATATTACCGCATTTGCTACGTGTGTGATGCACTTAAGGCGATTCAAAATGATCCTTGTGATTTCAATGAATACAATTCTTTTGATTTGATTTTATTTAAATCCCTTATTAGTTTGGCTTGTATAACATCCACGGGAGGAAATGGAGGGGTCTATTCTTAGGCCAAACACACAACGGCAAGGTATTCAAAACTGTACAATTTTCTCAGGTAGTAAACAATACATCTATTGCCAGAGAGTTGTGCTACACGGGAAGGAAGTTCGACGCGAAAGAAGCATTAGCAATAGGACTGGTTAGCAAAGTACTACCAGATAGAGAGAGGTACACACATCATCATCATTAGCCGCTAGGAGTCCAATGCTGGACTTTCATAACATAACATCCCAACGGTCACATACATAGTCCTGCCCCGAATTACAGTAGCAAATAAATAAATGGTTGACATTTCACACAATATTATCTTGCCCCAAGCTAAGCAGAGCTTGTGCTATGGTGGGTACAGATTGGTGCAATGCAACATGTAATGCAACATGCAATGCAAGAATTTGAGGTCCACATTGCTGCAATGTATCATGTAATGTAACAGAATTCCCATAGTGTGGACGCCTCGCGCGCACGAACTGCGCCTGGGTCGCGCACGCTCCGAGCGTTACAACTCGTGCGCGGCTCGATCCGAGATTTGTCAGTTTTTAGTACGAACACAAAGGGGCGCGCAGTGTTCTCGTTCTGATTCGTAGTCAATGCGCGTACCGCGCGCGCCACACGTCTGCCAAGGCAGCAGGGAACATGCAATGTAAGGCAGAATATTACATTACATGTTGCATTGCACCAATCTGTACCCACCTTTATGGGTACTAGATAACTGATATACTTAATACAATACATTACATACATAGATATTTTTTATTATACATAGAAAATACCCAGAACGCCCGGAATTATCTGCAGATCTTACAAATATTTGTTCCGAGGCGGAAATCTAGCCCGCAACCTCCTGCGTCGCAGGCCAACCTACGCCAATGGCAACGCAACAATGGAGATCATTTTGAAACCCTTAACCCTGTTCAAATCTTTTGAAACTTGAAAGACGGAATATTGAGGTCATGAAGTTTCGCCTATTCAAGTTTCATAATAATTAGATAGCGCTAAGGCTACCAAAATGATCCCCATTGTTGCGTTCCCCATTACCATTTTCTACTGTAATTAGGGGGCTGATCCCACACTAGGATACCCTGTGTCGTGAGTATCAGAAACTACGAGTACCATGGTACTATAACACCCATAGGAACAAATATTTGCAGATCATATAAACATTTGTGCCGAAGCGGGAATCGAACCCACAACCTCGTGCATCTCAGCTGGCTACTCCCCGCTGCGCCACGCCACAGAGGTCGTCACAATGTTATCAGTCCATAGAGTGCGGAATGTCCTTCACTGCGTCGTGATCACCTCGGGTACCAAACCTGGAACCTTGGATTCATCACCATGTTTATCATCATCACCACACTGTTTACGTCCACTGCTAGACGAGGCCTCCCCCATTGAATACAATGAAGGGATTTGCCATAATCACCACACTTGGCAGGCGAGTTGATGATAGCTGTTTGGTGGAACTCAGGTGGATGCTGCTGCCTATATCCTGGTGATCCCTTAGCTTACTTAGCTCTTACTATCATCCACGGGAGGTGGAGAATAGACCCCTATTCTAAGGCCTGTTAGTAGTAGAACTTTTTGTGAAAGAGTTCGTCCGGGGAAGTACTACCACCGTATCTATTTCTGCCGCCAAGCAGTAGTGCTCGCATTGCAGTGTTTCGGTTTGAAGGGTACGGGTGCCGGTGTAATTACAGGCACATGAGACTTTTCATCTTTATGTCTCAGGGTCGGCAGCGCGCGTGTGATGCCTTTGGTGTTGCAGGCGTCCATAGGCTACGGTAACTGCTTTCCATCAGGTGGGCCGTATGCTTGTTTGCTTGCCAATTAGTATAAAAAAAACACACGCTTGGCAGGCGGAGTGATGATACTCCGATGGATGCTGTTGCCCTGGAGCAATATTTTAGGCTCTTACTACATCCACAGGAGAAGGACACGGACCTCTAGATGATAATAATATCAATGAATAATTGATAACTATTATTATTTTACTAAAATTTAATATCTATTTAATATGATAAGTATTTAATTAAATATATTTTTTTAGCGTACATTTTTATGTACCCTAATAGCATTACAAGCTAGCCGTAAGGCAGGCTAATAAGTAATTAAACTTTAACCTAGGTTTATAATAGTTATTTGTTATACAAGAGTGCAAAGTTGCTTTTTAACCGCGTGCTCAGTGTTCAAAAGAGCACGAGGTGAAAAATCTTTGCACTCGAGTGCAACACGTAACTTTTCATCCCACCTCAGCGAAGAAATGACAATAAACACTTACAGTCACATTATACTTTTGCGCATTTTCAACAGTTTCAGTCAATTCTGTTGGCTTCAAATAAACTTCTTCGTCGCTAGAATCACTCATTTTAGGGTTTACTTGTTTTCAAGTTTCTTGTTTTTAAGCTAAGGTTTTAACAATATGACGTGAAAGAAAATGGCGCGCGTAAAGCAAATTAATAAAATAGTAATACACCAAGAAGGTTCCGAGTCTAAGTTTTTAACAAATTAAAAAAGGTAGTATGATAAATTCGGCACCATGGAGGTAAAATAAATAAATAAATAAAAGTAAATAGGTTTAATGATGTTTTGAATTCACAAACTTAGTGCACACGATGTTCTAAATTCAATTTTACTTTATCCTCTAGAGGATAAAAACGGCTTTTACACTCAGATATCGAATAGCAAAAATACTCTTTCCGAGATGGTGGGATGAAAAATAAATTATAGCTAAGAATGTGTCCATTGGCACTTTTTTTACTGTCTCTATTTAAGGGGATGACACTTTTGTCTTGTTCTTATTATCTAGCACTAATTTGCACTACATTACACTATTATTTACACTAAAGTATGTCACACACGTAGCAGATTCGATAATATTTTATATGCGTATAAAAACTTATCGCATCTGAAGGTATCACACACACACGTAGCAGATACGATAATATACGAAAATGATACATTCACGCGGAAACCTTCAAACTGTATTGTATTTCAATTTGTATGTCCATCTTTTGTTATATGTCGGTGCCTACAGATGCTTGACGGTAAAATATAAGTGATCTGCTACGTGTGTGTTGCTCCTTCAGTTTATTATAGAGAGCGATATAGACAGATACGCGCTCAGATACAGATATCTTACCGCATCTGCTACGTGTGTGACACACTTAACTCATGAGGTTTCGTCCTTTTGAGTTTTTTTTTTCAAATGGTTTAATGATTTATTTATTTTATTTTCAGTGCCCTTAAACATGTATTCGAATTAGCAGAAAATATAGCATTGAAAAGTCCAGTGGCTGTACAGACTACAAAGCAAAGCTTGGTGTACTCGCAGAGCAGGCCCAATGACGAGGGACTGGAACACATTGTAAGATTCCTTGCCATCATCATTATCATCCTCATTGCCATATAAGTGTATTGCGTGTCTTCCAGTAGAAGTCCAATTCTAAACTCATCCTCCCCAAGCGATTCAAGACTGTTCGTCTTCTCTCTCTGTCTGTGTGTGTGTTCTCGTCTGTGTGTATTGAGTCTTGAAAAGCTCCTTAGACCGAGCATTGAACAAACACTCAAATGATACCCTGACCCTAAAATTCTAATTCTAATTCAAAAATGGGGGAGATAAGATCTGCACTGACCTCCCGCATGTGTGTGTTCTCGTCTGTGTGTATTGAGTCTTGAATCGCTCCTTAGAGCGAGCATTGAACAAACACTCAAATTATTCCCTGACCCTAAAATTCTAATTCTAATTCTAATTCAAAAATGGGGGAGATAAGATCTGCACTGACTTCCCGCATGTGTGTGTTCTCGTCTGTGTGTATTGAGTCTTGAATCGCTCCTTAGACCGAGCATTGAACAAACACTCAAATGATACCCTGACCCTAAAATTCTAATTCTAATTCTAATTAAAAAATGGGGGAGATAAGATCTGCACTGACTTCCCGCATGTGTGTGTTCTCGTCTGTGTGTATTGAGTCTTGAATCGGTCCTTAGACCGAGCATTGAACAAACACTCAAATGATACCCTGACCCTAAAATTCTAATTCAAAATGGGGGAGATAAGACCTAAAATTCTAATTCTAATTCAAAATGAGGGAAATAAGATCTGCACTGACTTCCCGCATGTGTGTGTTCTCGTCTGTGTGTATTGAGTCTTGAATAGCTTCTTAGACCGAGCATTGAACAAACACTCAAATGATACCCTGACCCTAAAATTCTAATTCTAATTCAAAAATGGGGGAGATAAGATCTGCACTGACTGCCCGCGTTGGGGTGTATTGTGCATTGTCCCCCTGCTAACACTAGCCCAGCCAGCCCAACTCCTTAAAATAACGGAGGACTTTGGGGTTGATGGCAGCACTGTTCCAGTGTCTCCGAATGAGTAATGAATGAAGTCAAACAGGTCTCTTTCAGCTCCTGGAGTCCGGTTTTTTTTCCTGGGTTAATTTGTGGCTGTGCAGTACAATATAATATGCTCCAATGTCTCCTTGTCCTTGAAGACAGCCGCGACATAGCCCACTGTCCGTAGCCCCCTGTCTTCAGTAGATGGCTGGATGATGGATGGATACCCTGACCCTGTTGGGGGAGTCTCTGCAGAGGCCTTCATCATTATCACTAACCTGTAGACGTCCACTTCTAGCCAATACCCCCATTGTATGCACAAGGCCTAGTATGCAATGGAGGGTTTTGCCATAAACACGTTTGGCAGGCGGATAGGTGATCGCAGTATTGTTTAATGGGAAGTTTTCAGGGAGGCAATTAAAAAGAAAAAATAGTTCCTAAAATTCCGGTAGATGGCGGTGACGGGAGATGGTTGCGTCTTCTGAAGATTTTGCAAAAGCACCACAGAGAACAAATTCTCTTTGTTTTGTCTTTTTTTCCTCCAAGTTTCGCGTTGCGATTCCGAAGCTCGTTTTTCAAGTCAACTATGTAAACTTTACGTAGATACTTACTGCGTTTACTTCACCAACGAACAGCATGAGCGAGTGAAGTCAGTGACACTGACAGTTGGTAGCTGACCGACAAAATTTAGACAACCATATCTGAACTGCGCCATCTATGCATGGATTTAGAACTATTTTCTTTCAGCTGTCAGAAAACTTCCCATTGTATAATAATTGACAACATGTACATAATTTATAGCTAAAGATAAAGATAAGTTTATTTCATTCAGCTTATTAGGAATATTAGGATACACGACATACACAAAACAGATGTACTATAACTATATAAATATTAACAGGAATATTTGCATCCATTCTACTAATATTATAAACGCGAAAGTTTGTGAGTATGGATGTTTGTTACTCTTTCGCGTAAAAACTACTGAATGGATTTGAGTGAAATTTGGAATGGAGATACTTTACGCCCTGGATTAACACATAGGCTACTTTTCATCATCATCATCATCATCAAACGCGAAAGTTTGTGAGTATGGATGGATGTTTGTTACTCTTTCACGTAAAAACTAATGAATGGATTTGAGTGAAATTTGGAATGGAGATACTTTACGCCCTGGATTAACACATAGGCTACTTTTCATCATCATCAAACGCGAAAGTTTGTGAGTATGGATGGAAGTTTGTTACTCTTTCACGTAAAAACTACTGAATGGATTTGAGTGAAATTTGGAATGGAGATACTTTACGCCCTGGATTAACACATAGGCTACTTTTCATCATCATCATCATCAAACGCGAAAGTTTGTGAGTATGGATGGATGTTTGTTACTCTTTCACGTAAAAACTACTGAATGGATTTGAGTGAAATTTGGAATGGAGATACTTTACGCCCTGGATTAACACATAGGCTACTTTTCATCATCATCATCATCATCAAACGCGAAAGTTTGTGAGTATGGATGGATGTTTGTTACTCTTTCACGTAAAAACTACTGAATGGATTTGAGTGAAATTTGGAATGGAGATACTTTACGCCCTGGATTAACACATAGGCTACTTTTCATCATCATCATCATCATCAAATGCGAAAGTTTGTGAGTATGGATGGAGTGAATCATCATCATCATCAATTTTCATCATTATTCACGCGGGTGAAACCGCGGGGCGCAACTAGTAATTTATAAAAATGGTGAATGGTGAATGGTGATTGAGAACCTTACCTTCCGTGCTAGTTTAAAAACTGTGTTACGGCAAGTTAACGCTTCAGCTTAGGTCTAAGACTAGCTTATGAAAGTACATGTACCCTGTAGGGCGGTGCAGTTTTAATATTATAATGCATGCATTATTCGCAGTCAAATTATATATAAATTGTAAAAATTATAAAAAAATCGCGTCTACCTAAAAAAGTTGAACAAACAAGTCAAGTACTAACGTGTTAGTGTTAAGTACTCACGTAAATAATAAATAAATAAATAATGCTGGACATTTCACACAACATTATCTAGCCCCAAGCTAAGCAGAGCTTGTGTTATGGCAACTAGATAACTGATAATACTTAATACAATAACATTACATAGATAGATATTTTTTATTATACATAGAAAATACCAAGATCACCCTGAACAAATATCTGCAGATCGTACAAATATTTGTTCCGAGGCGGGAATCGAACCCGCAACCTCCTGCGTCGCTGGCGAACCTTCGCCCGCCGCACCACAGAGGTCGTCACGTGGACTCTTACTCCTCCCGTGGATGTCTTAAATTGGCGTGGTGGTCTCAGCCTAAGAATAGGACTTCGGTGACACCTCCCTGGATGTCGTAAAAAGCGACTAAAGGGATAACGCCATGGTATGGGCAGCAGCATCCATCTGAGTACTTAACAATATTACTCAGGTGGATGCTGTTGCCCATCCCCTGGTGCAATCACTAAGTACGGCTTTTAATAAATCCATGGGGGGAGATAGGGAACAAAGGTGTCTATTCTTAAATCGGACACACCATGGGCAGAAGCCGTTGTCTAAGTTTTTTGTAAACAATGAACACGGATAGACGGTGTAGATTACACCAGGGGATGGGCAGTAGCATCACAGAGCGGTTGGTCTGATAAATAAGGCGTGCTCGGTTTTTGGGTCGAACTGGGTCGGCTATTTGCCCGACCGATCCCTAGTTGTATACAATCTTGTAAGCAATAAATGAATGAGGGCTTTTCATCTTCGATTAAAAAGAAAAAAAAGTAGTTCAAATTGGTTTGATAGATGGCGCTGACTCAACTGTATCAATCAAGATTGTCTGTGGTGCACGCGTACAAAACTATTATCTAAGTAGTCTGTGGCTATTAGTCATGATATTCTGTTTGTGATTGCTTCTTGAGTGTGCGCTAGTGGTTTCGTGGTGTTTTTAGAAGTAGGCAAAAATAAATACCACGAAACGAAAATTATTTCTACGTTGTCGATGTTGACATTTCACTTAATTTTGACACTTGACAGTTACGTTACAGAGCAGCGCCATCTATTTTTAATGCTGAAAGCATGATTTGAAACGGCCGTGAAAACCTCTCATTACTATGAAATAATGATATTTTACACAACAATGGCACTAATGTCCATATGTTTACTCTAAAGCTCACTAACGAAACATACATTTAGAACAAAATAATGTAGCAAAACTACAATTTCAATGTAAACTGTTGAAGCACTTGTGTAGTCAGTCCAGGCCAATGCTGGCTTTGCCTCGTACCACAATGCACAATATTACACTCAGGCATTGTGAAATCCAATTTGTGTAGTAAAAAATATAGGTATTTGCTAATAAAATAGTGAAACTTAACGAAAACACAATAAGTAAACAAAACTTTGAATGAAGGTAATCAAAGGTCGCATAGTGTTGAATGAATGGTTGAATGGCAAGCTAATGGTGGGCAATTTTCATACAAAATAAATGTTACTGCCACTCCATTTTGTTCCTTGCTCCAAGAGTAGCATCCACCTGAGTACTTGACACCAAACTGCGATCACCAAATCACCTGCCAAGCGTGGTGATGATGGCAATGCCCCCCCATTGTACTAAATGGGGGAGGCATCGTCCAGCAGTGGACGTAGACAGGCTTATGATGATAATGATGATGATACATTGTAAATATATCCCAAACGGGACTTAAAACTGCACTATGGTCAAAGTATTTATTTTTTATTTTCAAATCAAATATTTTTATATCCAAATAAAAGTACAAACCACTTCTTACTCAAACTAGGTACAAACTTATTCAAAAAGAAATACAAATGAATCAGCTGATTCGATTGATTAGTTTGTGTAACAGTAGGTAATAGTATTATGTAAATATAGTAGTTGGTGGCAGATTTAGATTCGCCCTACCACTCCGAACTAGTTTTTAACTGTATCTCGGAGGGTAGTATTCCTCCTCCTCGTGCGTGCCAATCGGCTTTACCTGACCTTGCTTCTAACAATTAGATATAGTATAAGCAGAACAAACAGATAGATTCATGTTTGGAGCCAAATTTGATATCTTCACTCAATCACATTTTATTCATTTAAATCACAAGGATCATTTGAATCGTCTTATAAACTATTAGAAACCCGCGCGACTTCGTCTGCGTTAAAAACTGATACCTGACCGTACATCATGTATGTCAAACTCATAGTCATTGGTGGGCCAAACGCTTTAAGTTCGTAGAACCAGTGGGCCGCAAAACCCAACCATAAAGAAAAGTCATTGCATAGGATATAGGTACCTAGTAGTAGGTACTGTCTGGTTAACTGAAAGTTACTCGGTGACTAACGTTAGTCACCGAGTGACTTTCAGTTAGGGAATAGGGGGGCTGGACGAGCATAAATTAGCGAGCCGCAAAATTATGACACCAGCAGAAATTTTGGGACTGAAACAGTGTAAAATCTCAATTTTTCCCTGACTTTCCAGATGGCCCCTCGATTTCACTGACTTTTCCCTGACTTTCCCTGATTTTCAAGGAAGTGGACACCCTAATAAGTTGCCCCCTTGAATGCCATAACGAGCGGTTTTGAGCCGCTTGTCATATTAACAAGCAAATTAAAATTCATTAAAACTACTAAACTAAAAATAAATCAAGTACCGAAATGTTTTTTGCCGGAAGTTTTCTATTCATACTGGCAAATCAATCTTTTATAATTATTTAATTTATAATAAGTTTTAAGCAGGAACTCGATTATTTTTTTGGTTTGTCAACTCGTTTTTGGGGTGGGGGGGCATGACCCCTACGACCAATAAAAAAAACACTATCACACCCCTGTTAGGGTTAAGTTTGGGAAATATTTTTGAACACACTTTTATCATTTGTATTGTAGAACATTTATGCAAAGTTTCAAGTTTGTAAGTCCAAGGAATACGATTTTTCGTACAATCGTTTTCATCCCTTTTCACCCCCTTAGAGGGCGAACTTTCCAAATGACTTCTTAGTGCGCCACTACATACTAAAAGAAACACACCCTGCTTTCATGTCTCTAGGACCAGCGGTTTGGGCTATGCGTTGATATCTCAGTAAGTAAGTCAGTCAGGACTTACTTACTTATTTAATTTTACAGACAGATTGAAACGTGTTCCAACATGATCATCGCATCGTCATTCTAAGCTATATTTTATGTGTTAATATTAATAATGAAAAATTATATTCTTTAGCGGCTACTTAACGCAGCGATGAATCAAGGCGATGATCTCCCAAAAGCAGCAATGGCGCAAGCTACTAAAGGCGAAACACCTGAATTCGAGAACTTGTAAACTTGAATTTAATATTGTAGACCAGAGGCCCAATTCTCTAAGTTATTTTAAAACTACGCTGAAAGTTGACCGAATCGAGACTGAATTGTAAATTGACTGAAAGTTGAATTTTTAGTTCCTCATAAATAACAATTTAGTCTACTTTCAATTCATGGTGACCACCATTAGAGTAGGATAGTTTATATAGAATTGGAAAGAGTAAAGAGAGACTCCATCTACTTATGCTAAAATTAACGAAAAAACTTTGAATCGTTCAAGTTTCGGTCACATTTCGATATAATCACATTACAGTGTTGTATTTTATGTCAGGAGAATACCATTTCTGACATTTAAGACATCGACACAAGATCGAAACATGATTAACTATTTTTTAGTTAGTGAATTGGGCCTCTGAATTCATCATAGATTTGTTCTGACAGCTGAAAGAAAATAGTTCTAAATCCATGCATAGATGGCGCTGTCCAGAAATGGTTCTTAAGTTTTGTCGGTCAGCCACTAACTGTCAGTGTAACTGACGCGTTCGTTGGTGAAGTATCTACGTAAAAAGTTTTTGTTCAAATTGAAACTGATAAATTTGTTAGTGCTAAGAAGTTGGACTTAAAAAAAGAGTAAATTTCCACAAAAACAAGTTTTTTTACTAGTGACCGCCATCTAACGGATTTTTGAGAACTATTTTTTATTGTTTCCCTGAAAACTTCCCATTGGACAACATAATCTAGACATGATTTCGACAACTTGTAGACCTGAATTCGACAACAAAAATATGGTCAAATATCGTTATAGTCAAGTTAACTTCACAATTTTAGTAATTGTATTTTAATACATTTACGTACCAAATTTTATAAATAATTGTTTTATATAATTTAATTATGTAAGCATAATTGCTATTGTATATTTACTATTTTAAGGAATACCTACCTATATATCATAATATTAAAAAGTGCTACATACTATTTTGAATAAAAAATAAACTTATATTTCAATCTGTTTACTTATAACATATTTATTTTAACACTATAAAAATCCTAAAAAATATAATAATTGGATGATAGAGCTTTGCTCGGAAACGGCCCCCCAATGACAGTAGCAAATTGCAATGGGGAACACAACAATGGGAATCATTTTGGCAGCCTTAGCGCCAGGGCCGGATTTAAATTTGTGCCGCCCTGGTGCACGAAAATGCCGCCCTATGACTTAAATTTTATTTGAATAGTTTTGATATCTTATTTTTTAAGAACTAGAATAACTAATTGATTGCAGGAAATTTATTATGTATTATATAGCATTTATTATACATTATGTTTTATTTATATTAAATAATATACAAAATTTTAATGCGATACATAATACTTGAATTATATTTCTTGAAAGATAAAATGTTTATTTAAAATAATTCGTTAATTATATATTGTATAGAATTTTTTTTCTCACTTTCCAAATTTTGCCGCCCTAGAAAATTTGCCGCCCTGGGCACTAGACCCGACTGCCCCTAGTATAAATCCACCACTGCTTAGCGCTATCTAAATCTAATCATACTTGAACAGGAGAAACTTCTTGACCTAATCTTCCATTCAAGTTTCAAAAGATTTAGGCTGCCAAGATAATCTCCATTGATGCGTTCCCCATTGCCATTTGCTACTGTGCGATCTGAAAAGGGCCAGTGATGGGTACAGAACCAGTGTGATGAAAGAATCCAAAGCGCCTCGTAGAGCGTAGTCCTTCATGCACGCGTCACATGTTTTCGAATTTTTAGTTTTTGGAATCAAAAGAAACAACAAAATAATAATATACAGGTGTTTTTTTTAAATGGGACAGTATGGGGATATCCGAATCAATAGATACGGGAAAACTGTCTTTGGAACCATTTGCTAATTTTGTATGAAAATGATTTTGGCATAGTTATTTTTTTGATCAAGCGTGAGTTCTCCATAAAAATGAGTAGTTTGATCAAAAATGTTTTTATGCGTATCGACTCAGTGTCATGTAAGGATTGTTTCATTGTATCGGAAGAAAAAAATCTGAGCAGCAGAAGTTAGTCAAATTTTATAAAATGTTTTCTCATACAAATTGTAAGTAATCTGGTACCTACGTTAATAAAACTATCGCAATAAATTTTCAAAATGGCCTCCCTCTTGCTGTTTCCAGGCACAGGTACGTTTCAGAATACATCTTGTGGCCTTAGACAAAGATTTTCTTATGAAAGTTTGACTAAGTTCTACAGCTCTGATTTTTCTCATTTCACGAGACCATCAGAGCAGTAGAACAACATTCACCACACATATTTGTCTATTGCCACTAGAGATGTTCTGAAACGTGCCCGTACCTGGAAAAAAGCACGAGGGAGGCCATTTTGAAAATTTATTGCGATAGTTTTATTAATGAGGTACCAGATTACTTACAATTTGTATGAGAAAACATTTTATAAAATTTTACTAATTTCTGCTGCTCAGATTTTTTCTTCCGATACAATGAAACAATCCTTACATGAAACTGAGTCGATACGCATAAAAAAAATTTTTGATCAAAACTTAATTTTTATGGAGAACTCACGCTTGACCAAAAAACTAAGTACTTATGCCAAAATCATTTTCATACAAAATGAGCAAATGGTTCCAAAGACAGTTTTCCCGTATCTCTTATGGATTCGGATATCCCCATACTGTCCCATTTAAAAAAAACACCCTGTATACCCCTACCCCCTTATTCATAATAATTTTTAAACCTATTTTACTTAAAATATGTTTTGTCTTGTTTTGACGTATAACATTTTACATCAGAGGGAAGAAGACAAAAAGCTATTTTAACTAAAATACCTATAGGTTTAAAAAATGATTATGAATAAGGCCCTTAGTCTTTGATAAACCTTGGCAAGATATAGGATCATAGGCACATCATACATACTACACGATAGACGTCCATTGGACATAAGCTTCCCCCATAAAATAACCGGTCAAGTGCGATTCGGACAATCAGTTTAAAACCCGGAATCTCCAACGGACGCACGATTTATGACGTCATGGAATACCACAGTGTAAATAGCAGTACACTAGGTATTGTAATTAGGTCAAGCTAGGTGGCCTAGGGTAGTATTGATTTTATCTGTACAACTCGTCAAATAACTTCTACATCATCATGATCATCCGATAGATGTCCACGGCCGGATAAGGTGCCTCTCCCCCATAGAATTCAATTGGTGGATTTGCCAAAATCAACACGAATGGTGATCGCAGTATTGGTGCAGTACTCAGGTGGAATGCTGCTGCCCATAAAAAAAATATGTTCTAAAAACTAACACATCATTTAGTTAGCCAAATAATTCGCGAAGTCGGTTTTTTTAGTTGGCATTATTTGTATTATTCCGTATCATAAGCACATTATGTTTAGTTGTTGATGCACTTATCATATGCATTATTGAAGGAATGGGGTAAAAGCTTACTATACAAAATTCCATTATATTGATTTACAAAGCATAAATGCATCAAGTAGGGTAGTTGATGCGTTGATGACTAGTGATCATGGGCTAAAAGCATGAGAGGCTGCTAGTGATAAGTACCTTTTTCAAATTATATAGTACACTATACTATATATTTATATATGCTTGTATTTTATGTATTCTTGACACTTTTATCTTTGTTTTCGTATAACTTTCATATCGGTGTCTCTTAACGTTCAGGAGATACAAGCAAAATAAAAATAAAATTTTCAAACGTGTTTTTCTCGAAAAGTGTCAAAACCTAGTTAATGCGTTTATCGGAAGCGCGGCAGCATTCTCTAGAGTAGCGGGTGTGAATTAACTAGGGGGTAGGTAACAGGTCGCGGGTTAGAGTAGAGGGGGATTGGCCATAATCACCACGCTTGGCAGGCTGATTGTTGGTCACAACAATAAATGTGTACTAAATAATGGGACTATTAACTTAAAGTCTTAACTTAAGAACTTTATTCATTGAAATCACAAGGATCATTTTGAATCGTCTTATATAAAATTAAATTACTCCTGTTCCAACGCGACCAAGCCTAGAAGAATCAGGCAACAAACTCGGCTTGGCTTACATAAATGGTCCGTCTTACCACTAGGTGAGAAGCGCCTGTGTGGTGCCTCGGAGCAAGGAGTTGCTGATACATAGTAAATGAGAACTTAAAAACCTTAGGAAGGTAGTCAAAAGTAAATAAACATCAGCAAAAATATGCAAGACAGCACACGCTACGCTTGTTATACTTATAAATTATAATCTAATACAAACATGTAAATAGGTAAGTACAGATATTGCAAATTTCCATTTTAGCAGTCGAGGGGCAGAGCTACATCAGGCCACGCGGCTTTATTTTTTTATTGGTGTTGAATACTCCGGTGGATGCTGCCCATCCCCTGTTGTAATCCCTTAGTCGTATTTTACGACATCCACGGGAGGAGACTGTAGGGGTCTATTCTTAAGCTGGACACGCAGTATAGAAGCAAAAATTCTAATGTGTCACACACGTAGCAGATGCGGTAAGATATCTGTATCCGAGCGCGTATCTGTCCATATCGCTCTCTATACTAAACTCAAGGAGCAACACAAGGAGTTCAAGAACTTCTTGTGAAAGAGTTCGTCCAGGGAAGTACTACCACCGTACCTATTTCTGCCGCCAAGCAGTAGTGTTCGCATTGCTGTGTTTCGGTTTGAAGGGTACGGGTGCCGGTGAAATTACAGGCACATGAGACTTTTCATCTTTATGTCTCAGGGTCGGCAGCGCGCGTGTGATGCCTCTGGTGTTTCAGGCGTCCATAGGCTACGGTAACTGCTTTCCATCAGGTGGGCCGTATGATTGTTTGCTTGCCAAGTAGTATAAAAAAAAAACACGAAGCAGATCACTAACTTATACCTAATTACCAAAGTTATTTCATAGAGAATTAAATTACTTACTCAGGCATTTTAATAACAGTGACATTTCTTTGTTTACAAAAATTGTCTAAGATTAAAAATCAGAGAATAAGGTACCTCATACTATATTTTTCGAAATTTAGAAAAAAGAATGTCGGTTGGTAAAGTAACTATTGCCCCATTATTATTGGGTTTCCGTATTGAAATCCTAAAATTAAAAGAATAAATAATAAATAGAACCATTAAAAAAATCGTAAAGTATTTACTACACAGAATAAACCTCAGTAACTATGTGAACTATGACGTCACGAACCTACGTCATGCACTATTAACAAAAGAAAATCAGGTAACCTAGTTCGCTGCACTTACGCTCGCGAATGACCCCCCCAAATATAGGACATCTATTTATAGCAGGGAGGCTGTGCAGCCATGAATGGTTGCAACTAGGCCACGTACTAACTACAATTTATTCTGGCGCTGCAATTCATTTGACCTATATATTTTTGAATGGGCTGCATGAACGGGGCTCGCCCATTCATTTCCAGTCGGAGCGTCGAAGCCTCGACCCACTTCCGCACGCACCCCGTCCAAAAATAACGAATTTACAGCTATTAACCACAAAAGATGTGTTCGAAGCGAGAGTTTTGTTGTAATCAACTGTATTTTACAAAGTGAAACAATTATCGTGATAAAAATTACAAAATTGGACACCGTAGGGTCGCTTACTCGCTAAAATTGATAAACCGGCGGCTGGCATTTCGAAAATTCGCGGGAGTTAAGTTCTTTGTCCTCGAGAAACTGTCATTGGTGCGCGCGCAGTATCGAACGCTCCCATTGGCCAGTACGTCACAAACGAGAGTTACTGCCAATCGCGTGGGGGCTCGGTCTGTTCTGCGCGACAAACACGCCACCTGTCGCACGGCCGCGCCGCGTTCATTGAATAAACGCCCGGACTGTGTTGACGCAGGCGCACTGAGGCCCAACAAAGGGCCGAAACAATCGTTCTAAAGTGAATCTGATGTATTTATGTCATAAAAATGGTGAAATCTGTGAAGTGGCGAGTAGAAATTAGGATATTCGACGTGTCGAATCATGACCGAGGCATCTGAAAAGTAAGTAATGTGATTTTGACTCAGTTTTTAGTGAATCTTTGCTCGCCCTGTCGAACTAGGTAGGGCCTTACCCCGGCCATTTTACCCTAACAATCCTTCAATTTCCCTTACATTACTACTACAAGCCCTTTACCTTCTAAACAAACTTATAATCTACATTTGTGCTGCAAAAATGAGTGATCAAAGTACCTAAATTTGGGTACGACCGCCGCCCTTGTCAACCCTGCTGTGTACCTATAGCTTTATTTTATTTCAATGACTCTTCGTTCATTCACAATAATGTAGAAATGCTTTCATGGTCACACGAACTATTGAGCTTTGCTGCTGTATCATGTCCTTGCCTTACCTTATTCGTTCGTACTTGACCATGGATGGAGTTAAAAAAATAGAGATGAGACCTTTTTAGTTCTCCCCGACTTTATTTCGAAATTCGAAGGTCTATGACACTGGCTGAATAGAATAATATTTTTATATCAATCATAATGAAAGTAAAATAACGTAGGGGGCTTTGTAAAAGTTTGAATAAAAACCTACCATTATAGAAACAAGTTGAATTTTATGATAAATAGGTAGGTACACATAGATTTTAGTATATGTCTATGTAGGTACATGATGTTGAAGTTTTAAATTGTCGTAATGATCTTTCAAGTGGTCCTGGTGGTGGTACCTACTGTTTTTAATTTGTGAGTCATCATTTTATTGACGTCTGCATAATTCGACCATAGTGTGTCTGCTAACTGCTAAGTTACGATTATTAAGTAGTCGGTAAGCAAAGGTTCCTTTCACCACACTGGTCCAAACATTAAGCTGGTATAGATCTAACGCAGAGCAAGAAATGACCAGTGATTCAAAGGAGCATGCCATCTAATCATTATAAAATGACGTACGTAGGTATAATTAGAGATTTATAAACCCTTTAGGAAGATACCTACTTGTTATGTGGGCACTCGTATATAAGTGAGGTTAGGTACTTTCGAGGCTAGGTCTCTTGGTCATCATAGGTAATCTAGATAAGTATAATGTACCTACCTACCTAGGTATAATAAGTTGAACAATTGGTAGGTAGGTATGTTTTTCAGGTCAAGAACTAAGGTCTTATGTAGGAGCTACCTAGGCTAGGCACCTCATAAATAATAAATAAATAAATGCTGGAAATTTCACACAACATTAGCCCCAAGCTAAGCAGAGCTTGTGATATGGATACTATTTAACTGATATAATTAATACAATACATTACATAGATAGATATTTTTTATTATACATAGAAAATACCCAGAACACCCTGAACAATCATCTGCAGATTGTACAAATATTTGTTCAGAGGCGGGAATCGAACCCGCAACCTTCTGCGTCGCAGGCGAACCTTCTCCCGCCGCGCCACAGAGATCGTCAATGAATTGACGTTAAAGAATACGTTCGTAATTGAAAGAATATTTATATTTAGTTACGACAAATACCTAGGTAGGTTCTATATTAATGGTGTGGAATAAAGGCCAATTCACACTGGATGCGTATGCAGCACGTAACTTAGACATGCGCGTCACTTTGTATGCACACGCTTGCGTGCACGTCACGCAAGCGGTGCGCCATGTCTCATAGAGTTCCATACATTACAACGTCAATGTACGACGACATCTACGCGTACGCAGGAGGTGTGCTGCAGCCTTAAAAGTCCTTGATTACCATGGATGTCGTCAAAACTGAGTTAATGTTAATGTTAAAGAACTCCTTTTTCCGCATTCGAACTCTATGGATGGTCCATTATACGTGAGAGTTAACTGGCTAGATAGTTAGCCAGCCTAACTCCGTCCAGAAGCACAGAAGCTTCCTGGGGTCTTCGCAGGCTTCGCGGAGTGACCTCGGGTTGTTGAGGATTTGTTCACGTTGAGCTGCTACTTCCACGCATTCCAGGACTACGTGGGCAGTCAAAACTGAGTTGCCATTATCACCACGCTTGGCAGGCGGATTGGTAATAGCACTTTGGTGTTGAGTACTACGTAAATGCTGCTATCCCCTGGTGTGGGTAGTGCAGGCAGCATCCACCCGAGTACTCAACACCAAAGTCGTTTACCAATCCGCCTGCCAAGCGTGGTGATTATGGTAATGCCCCGCATTGCATTTTATGAGGGAGGCCTCGTTCAGCAGAGGACGTAAATAGGCTGGTGATGATGATGATTAATTAAAATCAACCCCTATTAGAAGATATAGCGCTACATGGACAGGAGATGTGTTGCGCTAAGATATTATACTGATGTGCAATGTTTACGAAGAGGTCCAGGATATAGCGAAGTGTAGGAAGGAATAGGAGGAAGGCTGACCTCACCACCATGCGGAAGCATAGCCAGGAAGAGAGAGAAATTGCCAAACGGTCATGCAATAGGTACGACGCCGACAACGCGCGTAATTTTAATGATCTTTGTAGCTTCGAAGCTGCAGTGCCTACCGTCGAATAAGGTGAAGCTAAATACCTGAAATCATAAAAAAAACTTTTCTCTGAATAGCCCTACCTATAAACATACCTGTATACATAATATACCTGTAGGTAGTTATGCTCTACACTAAAACGTCTTTAGTTTGTGTATTTTGGTAATTCTACATTCGTTATTAGCTTAGCTGAAGCCACATAAAAATGCCTTGTTAGTTGATATTTTAAGCGTCTTAATCGTTCAAGGAAGTGCTTCCGTAGATCTCTGACGTCTCAATAAAAGACGTAAGAGACAGACGTGAGAATTTATAGTAGGTACCGATAAAATTATAGCACAGGAAATACGATGAATGAACTATAAAGTTGGCTGCATTCTCTATAGTAGGTATAAAAGGAGTATTTATGTCCTCCAAGATGAATGCGTCGACGGCGGTAGTATGGGTGAGAAGGTAGTGCAGTGGTGACCTAGTGACCCCGTGGTTCCGTACCTATCTTTCCAGACACTAATGTCTCTATGACGTGGACTGTTCTGGTGTGGTCATCATCATCAGTGGAAGTCCACTGCTGGGCATAGGCCTCCTCATAGAATGCCACGATGAAAGGTCTTGAACGGCCTCCACCCACCGACTTCCTGCGTACTTTATAACATCTTTAGTCCATCGAGAGGGAGGCATTCCTCTACTGCGTCGTCCGGTTTGTGGTCGCCACTCGATTCCCTAACTGTTGTCAGTTCTGCGAGATGTGTGACCTGCCCATTGCCACTTCAACTTGCTAATTCTGAGAGCCATGTCTGTGACTTTGGTTCTTCTACGGATTTCCTCATTTCGGATTCTATCACGTATGGAAACTCCGAGAATAGCTTTCTCCATAGCCCACCGTGCGACTTTGAGCTGTGTATGACGCCAATAGCAAGTGTCTACGTTTCAGTGCCGTATGTTTTCACTGGCAACCCGCACTGATTATAGACTTTGGTCTTGAGGATCTGCGGTATCTGTGACGAGAAGATATTGCGCAGTTTTCCGAACGCTGCCCGTCAGAGTTCGTTGGCTGACCTCTTTGTCAAAGTTAGATCGTCTGACCCAAATAGACATAGTGGTCAACAACTATATCGATGATACCGTTCCCAACGTTTACCAGCATGGTTGAGACATGGGCATTTGACATGATGTGCCATCTTCATGCTTTGGTCTCTAGTAGGTATCTAAGTATTGCAGGAGCATTGATGTACTCAAAGATGTCTCACTCGACAGATAGCATATCTTAATAAGGCTTGTAAATAGTATTGCTGAACGGAGAGCAGTGGTGACCTAGTTATGCTTCCAATTATCCTAGGTTCTATTGAGTTTAGTAGAGTGAAGCGTGTAATCTTTGTGATTCTTATGCACATTTTAGAAAGGTGACTTATTAACATCCTAAAGTCTATTAAATTCGGTGACGAGAGTGTATCGTGGGGTCTTATTTTCGAACAGTGACCTATTACCAACGAACATCCTAAGATCTATTGTCGAGAGTGTATCGTGGAGTCTTTGGAACTCATGCATATTTTCTAAACGTGACCTATGTAGGTAGTTACCCCCGAACATTCTAAGATCTATTGAATTTGGTGACGAGAGTAGGTATCTTATTACCCCCGAACATCATAAGACCTATTGAATTCGGTGACGAGAGTGTATCGTGGAGTCTGTGGGCTTAAGGCCACAGCACACCGGCTGCGTACGCGTAGAGACGTGCTCGTCGAGGTACCATAACGTTGTAAAGTATGGAACTGTATGAGACATGGCACACCGCTTGCGTGACGTGCACGCAAGCGTGTACATACGTAGAAACGCGTGTCTACGTTACGTGCTGCATACGCATCCGGTGTGCTTTGGCCTTTATTGCACATTTTCGAAAGGTAATTTGAAAGAAAACGTGCATCCTACTAATATTATAAACGCGAAAGTTTGTGAGTATGGATGTTTGTTACCCTTTCACGTAAAAACTACTCAATGGATTTGAGTGAAATTTGGAATGGAGATACTTTACGCCCTGGATTAACACATAGGCTACTTTTCAACATCATCATCATCATCAAACGCGAAAGTTTGTGAGTATGGATGGATGTTTGTTACTCTTTCACGTAAAAACTACTGAATGGATTTGAGTGAAATTTGGAATGGAGATACTTTACGCCCTGGATTAACACATAGGCTACTTTTCATCATCATCGTCAAACGCGAAAGTTTGTGAGTATGGATGGATGTTTGTTACTCTTTCACGTAAAAACTACTGAATGGATTTGAGTGAAA
Organism: Epirrita christyi; assembly: GCA_951392215.1. Lineage (NCBI taxonomy): Eukaryota > Metazoa > Arthropoda > Insecta > Lepidoptera > Geometridae > Epirrita > Epirrita christyi. Next base: position 2,824,923 of record OX595857.1, on the reverse strand, counting down.
TTTGGAATGGAGATATTTTACGCCCTGGATTAACACATAGGCTACTTTTAATCATCATCATCATCATCAAACGCGAAAGTTTGTGAGTATGGATGGATGTTTGTTACTCTTTCACGTAAAAACTACTGAATGGATTTGAGTAAAATTTGTAATGGAGATACTTTACGCTCTGGATCATCATCCAACCATCCATGAAAAGTAGCCTATGTGTTAACATAGGCTACTTTTCATCTTCATCATCATCATCATCAATTTTCATCATTATTCACGCGGGTGAAACCGCGGGGCGCAACTAGTAGGAAATATAATTGATTGATGTTGGTGATGATAATTGGGACAGATACAATAGTGGTATCAAAGAAGACCATTTGCTTGACAAATGTGTTGATAGTTAGGTATTTCAAAATGATCCAAGTGATTTAAATTTATAAAAGACACTGTCTTTCATCAACCAGAGATTATATCGCATAAGTTTATATAGGTTACGATAAATTAATGATCAATAAAATAAGGACCTAAGTAACATAGACAGAGCTAAACTTCTTGTGAAAGAGTTGTGAAGGGAAGTACTACCATCGTAGCTATTTCTGCCGCCAAGCAGTAGTGCTCGCATTGCTGTGCTTCGGTTTGAAGGGTACTGGTGCCGGTTAAATTACAGGCACATGATACTTTTCATGTTTATGTCTCAGGGTCGGCAGCGCGCGTTTGAAGCTTTCTTATTGGTCACACCACGGGTGTAACGGAGATCGATACTGTAAGGTTTTATACCATATTCCTTATTAGAAATATTACTACTATACACCACGTACTTTACTGTTCTCCTGCTGTCGTTTCGTTGACCATTTTGAGGCCCTTCCTCATGAGCACCGACCGCGACCACGCTCGAAGGTTGTGAGACGGGAACTAGATCAGCTTCGTCAACTTACGTGGTGTATAGTCGTAATTTTTCTAAAATACCACCAAGCCACGACATATTCCTTTCGTTAGTGACAGTTCATCAAAACCAATATTTTGATAAGTGACCCTATCAGTATCTGCAAAAGTAATTCCATTCAACCCCAACCGTCCCCTAACTCGTATCTACCTGTGATCTCCCCTAACCGTTTCTCTACAGTCGGTACGCACCCTATTGCAATCTTCAGTTTGATGCAAAATGCGTCATTTTACAATTACAATGTGTAAAAAAATAGCCCTATAAGCCCGAGGGAAGGGTAATATATTACGCACGTCATGGAGAACAACTTTATTTCTAAGACTTTATAAATTTCGAAGCTTTTCATTCATGAAATGCGTCGTAAACTTTCCTCCAGAAATGTACATTAGCACTACATGGAGTTACCCTACTACAGCTGTTCATTTGATCTCTATGCGTGAACTCTGAATGCGTAATATATAGGCAACCCCATGTTGTATTATGTACTTTCTGGAGAAAATTTTACGAGGCATTTCATAAATAAAAAAATCGAAATTCATAAAGGCGTAGAACAAAAGTTGTTCGCCTTATAGTGTTCGAATACCCTCCCTCGGATAGGGCTTATTTTGTATTTTGTTACTCATTGTATTATGGCCCTGTTGTATTATTAAACAGTCGTGACTTCCGTCCCCTAAGCCTAAAACTTTAGGCAAAAACCATGATAACCAACAGAGAAACCCCCATTCGAATCCATTCAGAGGTTTTGGAGAAGTGTAACAACGCGAATAGGACCTTATTTATAAGTACTTAGTTGTGCTTGTAGAGTTTCGTGCGACTCTAGATCAGGCAGGAGTGCAATTCTCCAAATTGTTGCCACCGGATGCGTTGGGTACCCTCCGTATAAAGCACGTAACGTATGTCAATGTTAGAACATGCGTGTTCGAGAGTGACAAGGACAATGCTAACCATTAGCACGTGCTAGGTTATCATTACCAGCCTGTTTACGTTCACTGCTGGACGAAGCCTTTCCCATTGAATACAATGGGGAGATTTGCCATAATCACCACGCTTGGCAGACGGATTGGTGACCACAGTTTTGCGGTGTTGAGTTCTCTAGAGGCCCAATTCTCTAAATTATTTTAAAACTACCCTGAAAGTTAACCGAATCGAGACTGAATTGTGAATTGACAGAAAGTTGGTTATCATAAATACAATTTAGTCTACTTTCAATTCACGGTGTCTACCATTAGAGTAGGATAGTTATATATAATTGGAAAGAGTAAAGAGACTCCATCTACTTAAGCTAAAATTATCGAAAAAACTTTGAATCGTTCAAGTTTCGGTAACATTTCGATATAATCACATCACAGTGTTGTATTTTAAGTTTGGAGAATACCATTTCTGACATTTAAGACATCAACACAAGATTTAAACATGATCCGAAGTCTTTTTTAACTATTTTTTAGTTAGAGAATTGGGCCTCAGGTGGATGCTGCTGCCCATCCCCTGGTGTAATCCCTTAGTCGGCTTTTACGATATCCACGTGATGAGACGATGAGGTATATTCTCAGGCTGGACACATCACGTCCTAAGTAACTTCTATGTATCGTCTATTGGTGTTATAAAAAATGCCCTTAGTCTGGGTTTAAACCAGGACTACCAGTCTAGGCTTAAATATCGACCTAGGGTATATACAACTGTAATACAAAAGCAGATGGTTTGTTTTCCAGAAGCAACTGATATCTTCTTAGATATGCCAAAAATGACATAAGCTTGAACTATCTCTGGTTTATCTAAAACCAGGCAGCCCCTTGGAGCAAGGAACAGCCCCTAGTTTAGCAATGGTCTATAAATTGACAGTTGATTGCTGGTTAGAGGTAAGAATTTGGACATCTCAATTGTGATGTGACACAATCCGTCAGTTTGATACTTTGGAAATTTGCGAAGTAGCGCGAGAATTGATTTCGGAAAACAAACCATCTGCTTTCTTATTTAAAGTCGCATATGCCTAATGTCGATATTTAATCCTAGACTAGTACGCTTGGAATAAATTCAGATTTAGTCCATGATCTGTAATAAGGCCGTATGTGTCTATGTATGTATGACGACCTTCGTGGAGCAGTGGGCAAGTAGCCGGCTGAGACGCAAGGGGTGCGGGTTCGATTCCCGCTGCGTGACAAATGTTTGCATGATCTGCAAATATTTGTCTGGGTGTTGCGGTACCATAGTACTCGTACTTCTTGATATCCACGACACAGGGAAACCTAGTGTCGGATCGGGGCTATGTATGTGACTGTTGGGTGTTATATGTTATGTTATTGTATGATTTCAGTGGGTACTTGGTGCGCGTGCGTGCGCAGGTGATGTGCCGCGACGAGGGCGCGGACGGGTGGGTTGCCACGGGCGGGGGAGGGCTCGCAGACATCCGCGTGGGCAAGCGCCGACATACCAGTGAGTGAACACCCTTATTCTCCTTTCCACCGTTTGATCAACGTGAATCTGACCGTGATGTGAACCTTGGAATAACTGATCATGTGTACAAAGTTTCACGGAGTTTGAACAAATAATAGCCAAATTAGAAACAAACTTCGTTTGTGAGCTACCGGTGACCTCCTCTTAAGTAATAGTTAATGCGTCTACGCCGCTAAATTACTCAACTGCATCAAGTTGAGCAGTGGGCAAATGAGCATGGCAGTTGAGCAATATCAATGCTCAACTATTCATAGTTGAGCAATCTTTAGTTGATCAGGGTAATACCCTCTGATCAACTAAAATAACTATATTTATAGATAGAAATAAAAACTCCAAATCTCATAATTAATGTACCTACTTTACCCCACTATTAAGAAATCTTAAAATAAAAAAAATAAACTATTTCTTCTTACAAGATAAGTGTTAACAAATTAAGAAAAAAACTTTAATTACCCTTAAAATACGTCACTATTAAATTTTAAAAGTAAAAACTAATTTTATTTTTTCTTTTTTCTTGTGTTATCGTAATTTTTCCAGCGCGTGCCTCAAGAGCAGTCGAGCAGTAGGTCATCTGTTCGATTTTATACCAGGATGACCTACTGATCAACTAACAGAGCAAAAAATAGTTGAGCTATAGAGCATAAAATGTTCGGTAATACAAACTATGTCCTACTGCTCAACTGCTCAACTAGTTGAGCAATTTAGTTGAGCAGTGGGGAAGTAGCGGTCTACGCAAACAGTGACAGACGTGACAGTTGACTGAGATGACAATGTATTGTGAATTGAATTTAAAATAATAACGTTAATCAGGGCTCTTGGATAAAGCATCATACTAAAGTGGTCCATTCCTTCCCAGACGGAGGCGAGACGAATGGCGACACGACACCCGCGCCCGCACCCGCACCCACGCACGAGTACTACATACACGGCACACGAATCAGCGATAACATGGTACGTAGTGTTACCAGTTGACCACATCTATCCCCGAATATCGCTAGCATCTGGCCACAGGGAACGCAACTAGGGGTTAAGCTATCATTTTGACAGTCTTAGTTTCGTCCAATACTTTTATAACTTTAAAAGGGGATTCTTATTTACTCCTTTTCTTGGAGGGGTAGGCAGAGATCACGGATTTCAACTTGCTACGATCCTGAAGTACCTCTTTAGCTACATTCACTGTCATTACAATCTTCATACATGCGCGTCGGTTTAGGTTACTTTTGACCAGCAGGGCTACTCTTGAAAACAGTTCTAATCGCAATCCAGTTTCAATCCTAATAACGCTTATTTGGCACTCTTGAACCAAATCGAGTTTGAAATATAGATAAAGCACGCGTGTTGACTCGTGAAGAACAACCAACAGAGACAGAAAGTCGATTTCACTTAGTTCCATAAAATTCCACCAATTTCCACTCCAAATTGTGCGCTAGTATTGAATTCAAGAGTACCAAATGATCAAGGAATCGTACTCTCTGACGACAAATGACACTAAATCCTAAATTACGATTGGAGTAGAGCATCAAGAGTAGCCACACAGGCCTTTCTCCAAAACATCTCCGATTTGGTCAGAATAAGTACGCAGAGATCTTTCCTTTCCAACTGGCCCATTCACACTCGTCTTATATACTTGTTTCGTCAATCTTCTTTCATCCATTCTCTCTAAATGCCCAAACATCACAGCGCTCTCTTAACACACTTTTTCTCACTCTATCATTCAAAGTTAAACTACACATAAGTTCATAATATTCATAAACAGGCACCTTATCAACAGCAGCCTTTCTAAGGCCTCGTCCAACAAAGCCGAAAGATTCTGATTCTTAAATTAATCTCCAAAACGTAATAAGTTCAGTTTCTTGCAATTAATTGTAAAACTTAATTACTTGTATTACAGGTGGTCTTAGAATGCACAATAAAGAAAGATTTCCACTACAACAAAGTAATGCCTACCTTCCACCACTGGGTGACGGATGGAAAGCGCTTCGGTCTGACCTTCCAGACGGCTGCAGACGCCAGGGCTTTTGATAAGGGTGTTAGGACAGCTGTTGAAGAGTTATTAGAAGGTTAGTTTCCTCTTTATTCAAGATACCCCACCCCAAGTGAAATTACCCCTTAGCCAAGTTACCCCTTTTGCGGTGATCTGTTGTCAAGATATCTAAGGTTAACTCCAAATACCCCAAGTGAAATTACCCCTTAGCTAAGTTACCCCCTATTGCGAGGACTTCTTAGTCAAGATATCTAAGGTTAACTCCAAATACCCCAAGATAAAATTCCCCTTAGCCAAGTTACCCCTATTGCGAGGACCTTAGTAATGATATCTAAGTTAAACTCAAAATACCCCAAGCCAGAGCCCAAGTCCGAAACGTCCCCTCAATCCTTCATCTCAATCCGGATCTTAAACTACTTTAGATAAAATCATTTATTGAATGAATGAACTGACTTTTCGTGAACTAATTTATCTAATGTGCTTTTTTCTGCTTTCCCCTTCCATATACTGGATTTCTACATGGTGAGTTAATGGAGATTATTTGTGTGATGCTTTTATGTGTTATGCAACGCTGAAAAACAGTATACTTAAGCTGCCCTGATGACCTTTTGAATGATGGTGAATGTATCAGAGCGTGGTGAAAGATTGCTACAAGTAGCGGCACGAAACTCTAGCGCTGACCGTTATTGCGCAGAAGTCAAAAGTAAGGTATCTTTGCCCGATCTCTATCTCTATCTGTATCTTATACTAATTGTATTGCGTGCGCGATAGTAAACATGCGCAACTATTCCCTCCACGTTTCGTTCAGCACTAGACTTACGTGCCGCTACTTATATATATTTTTGCATTATTCATTGACAGATGCTTAATTGTGACATTCAAATCGTCTATTTAAAGCTTGCATTGTCTGCCTAAAATCCTTGATGAACCATAATTTGTGATGAAATTTGTTTCTTTTACACACTACATTGCCACTCGTCGTTGTCGTTGTGATAACTTGTTTATTTGATTAGGTCTGGGTGGGGCGTGGCCATCGCTTCACGCCTACAAAGAACGCAATCCGGCGCCGAAAGATGATGATGAGGAACAAAACATCTTTGAGGTAAAGCATTATCATCACAGCCACAATTTCATCACCACCATCGACCGTCATACCATCAACACCTTCAATCATAACTTCATCACCACTTCATCACAGCCACAATTTCATCATCATCACCAACCATCATGAGAAGAAGTGAATTATAAGAAATAAACATACTAAACTATTCTCAAGGAATGTTTTTTATTTGTATCTTTGTAAATTCTTATAACAATGTTAACAAAGGAATACAGTAATAAAGAATTGTTCAGTTTGCTTTCATCATTAAAATTCAATTCTATACCATGAACACCTTCATTCATAACTTCATCACCACTTCATCACAGCCACAATTTCATCACCATCATCAATTATCATATCAACACCTACAATCATAACTTCATCATCAACCATCACTTCATTGTGTCTATAGTCTAACACCATTATCAACCATATTATCATCACCACTTTCTATCATAACTTCATTACCATCATCAACCATAACATCATCATCATTACAACAAACACAACTTCAACCACCAATTCATCATCAAAATCATCCACTATCACTTCGTCACCATAATCTATCATCAACCACCTTTTCAACCATCTTAACGACGTCAAAACCTGGTTTATTGACCGCTTTTTGAGGTTTCTTTATCTAACTATTAGTTAAGACAAACTACTTCTTTGTCAATTTCACATTTTAGGCATACTGCTTCATTTGGCATCTTACGTTTAGGGTAAACAGCGTTTTAGGCAAATCTCATGTTTAGATATAATGCCCTCATTTGCATCTCGCGTTTAAGGTAACTCGATCATAAGGGACTATAATTATGCATACCTGTCAAAAGTAATTAGTAAAGCCGTGTAACCGCAACGATTATGTGTTGGTGAACTTTCTATAATCAGCAACAGTATTAACTTAAAAAAATTGTGTACTTTCCAGTGTCTAAATCTACCCTGCTCATCGCGTTCAAGCTCAGAGAACTCGAGTGCGAGCCGGCTGCGCACCACCGACACTCAAACACCCATCCTATGCGCCATCGCACTGCCAACTCATCACGGAGGTACATAACACCTGGGTATCAGGATCTATGAGTACCATAACACCCAGACCCGGAACATATATTTGCAGATTATACAAACATTAGTCGCACAGTGGGAATCGAATTCGCAACCTCTTGTATCTCAGCTGGCTACACGCCCGCCGCGCTCAAGAGGTCTACATAACATGGTACGCCAAGAACATTCCAGGATAATCCATATTCATATTCATTCTTATGTAGTAGGTACATACATGTCGGTATTTGTCTTATTTATAGTTAAGTACACATACACCCCGAGAAGGTGCTGTAATTTCATTAGATTTGATTATTATATTGTATGCATGCATTGCTATTTACTCTAACTATAAATTTATTGACACACAACGGCCACCATACATACATACATGTAATTATACATAACTACAACAAATAAATATAATAAATAATAATAATATTAATATATAATACAGTAAATTCCATAATTGCATGTGTTTTCAGAATCAATGAAGTATGATGCTGTTTATCATCACCGAAGTGTCGAGGAGAAATTGAGCGAAATGGACCCCGACCGGTACCCTTACGTACATTTATCAGCTGTAAGTACTTATTCGTTTTTGTATAATTTGTTAATTGTACTCATTTTTGAATTTATTATTATTTCCCGTTTCCCGTGGGAATTGATTTGGGGGACGCTTGAATCAATGAATTATTAATTGATTGATTGATTATTTGTGGTACGGAACCCTAAAAATAATGTATTTATGTCAATATTTAAATGTATTCCAGGTCCACGAGTACACATACCCACAAGTGGGACCGGGGGGCATCATCACGTCGGAGAAGTCTTCGCCTAACACCAAACCACCGTTACTTAAAAGGGATTCAGGTAAACACGATTGCATATTTACCCCACCTTACCCCAAACTGTATCTATCCCATGGATTTCTAATAGAATTTAATTTTTTGATTTCTATTATATTGGGGTAAGATCAGAAACAAATCTGAGATGTTCAGAAAATAGTACCCTTAACCGAAACTAACATGAACCCAGCCTACCCCAACTTGTAGCCACTTTAACCCATCTTACCCCATCCGTGCAACAATAGTGATTACTTACATAATGGTACTGTTTTGTTTTTGGTTAATTTTTGTATATAATTGTTTGTTGCATTATTCTTTGTGTAAATAAAAATACTTTTACAATAATATTACCTGCCATCTGGGCTATCATATTCATCATCATCAGCCGCTAAACGTCCACTGTTGGACGAGGACGTCCCCATAGAATGCAATGGGGGTATTTGCCATAGTCACTACGCTTGGCAGGCGGCTTGGTGATCGCTGTATTGGTGTTGAGTACTCAGATGGATGCTGCTGCCCATCCCCTGGTGTGTAATCTTAGTCGGAATTTACGTCATGGAGATGGAGGGGTCTATACTTAGGCTGGACACACTTGCACATTACTATATCTTTTTTCAGGATCAATAAAGAAATGTTCATACAGCGGCCCACCACCGTTGCCAGATAAAAAACCCACCGACAATTTTCAAGCGCGAATCAAATGCAGGTTAGTGTCTAAAGCTGGTTTATTAAGTACCTATAGCCCATCCGAGATATAGTTAATTAAGTATTATAAAATCTTCGTATTTTTCTTAACCAATGAGGGGTTTTCACGGCCGTTTCATATCATGCTTTCAGCGTTGAAAATAGATGGCGCTGCTCTGTTACGTAACTGTCAAGTGTCATAATAAAGTTAAATGTCAACATCAACAACGTAGATATATTTTCGTTTCGTGGTATTTATTTTTGTTTACTACTAAAAACATCACGAAATCACTAGCGCACACTCAAGGAGCAGACATAAACAGAATATCATGACTAATAGCCACAAGTTTATCCGTTTTCAAGTTATGCACCACGCACACATTTGCCTACGTTGGTACCTAGAAGAAAGAATGCACGCACTCTTGGAAAAACCTCTTGGCACACACTACAATATGTTTAGATTATCTGTGTCTACCCTCATTCTTGCTTTTTTGTCGCTATGTATTCCTTTTGATTTAATGATATGTACCTAGTTCAAAGTTTGAACATTTTTACCAGTTGTGTTAGGTATGCTAATGTATTTAAAGATTAGGATTAACTCACAAATTACTACGATGTTGCCATTGTTCCTCGTTTTTCTTTAAAATTCTAGCTCCTTGTGATTAACTTTTATTTTATTAAGATTAAATTTATCTAAACAGAGTGAAAAACAATAGTAATGTCTTCAAAAGTTAACATTATGAATAAGTGACAACCTAAGGAAGGTATCAAAAACCATAACACAGGTATTGACCTATTTTGGTTTTTTGATGCACCCTCAATCATGTTTTTGTTTAAATAACTACTAAGTAACAGAAGTTTTTAGATATATATCCTTATAATATAATAATAATAATATATACCTATAAAATATTAATATTATACCTAGTAAATATGTAACAGACGTTTGGTATAAATAAAAATATTCTTATTCTTAATAGCCGCAGGCTAGTTAGATGATAGCTTAGTACGCGTACATCTTGACATTTACAGTTGCGTCAGCGCCACCTATCGAACCAATTTGAACTACTTTATTTTTTAAACGAAGTTGAAAAGTCCTCATTACTATGTGATATGTATTTTCAGACACTGTCACGAATGGTACTTCGAGAGCGCGAATAGGCCGGGTGCTTGTGAGTTCGCGCCGGATTGCTTTAAATCTTGCATCGACTGCGTTACCTGTATCAAATGTGCTCAGGTACGTTAATTAGGATAAAATAGAAAATACTCAAGATAATAACAAGTTGTATAAAGTATTTACTGGTAAAGTAATGTAGTATGTAGTTACTACCATACACCATCATCATTTCAGCCACCATAAAACCACAGCTGGACAGCTCTTCCTCGGTATGATGCTTCGAACGGTCTTCAGCCGCCTCCATTCACCCACTTCATGCGATCTTTACAATGTCGTCGGTCTATCGAGTGGTACCATCCTAGACTGCGTTGTCTAGTTCGTGGTTAATTAATTTAAACTTAATTCAACAAGTTGCCAATAATAAGGTTTTTGAACAGTATGGTATTATATAAGATAGATAGATTAGATTGATTAAGAGGGCATTATACTACAATTTAGACTCCCTCTTTAACACACGCGATAACCCGCGCGCCATCTCGCTGACGCTAGCGAGTGTCCGTGCACAAAAATTAAGCGTTTATCATATATATAAAGTGTTTATCAAAAAACTGGGTTTAGCATATTAATAAATAGTTATTACCTACTTGTTGTAGTAAAATTTATCTTAAAACACCGTAGGGTTCCTGAGATTTCATTCGAAACGTGTGCGAAACAAGGATTTTTCATTAAATAAAACTATCGAGATTTTTTTTCCATATCGTGTTTTAAACTTTACACAATAAATTAAAAAATATAAAATTTTCATATTCCAAAATATTTAACTCGTAGAACCCGTAGATACTGAGTTCTAGATCGATTTTGTTGGGCAAAACCACATATTACGCCTTCTTAGCACAGGAATACATAATAGGATTTATTGAAATTAGCAGTACAATGGGCCGCCTTATCGCTGAGAGCGATTTATTCCAGGCGGTGCACAGAGTAAAAATAATAACAATAATGAAAGAATTATTAAATACAACTTTTTCATTTAACTCGAATATATAATATACCTACTTTTATAAAATAAACGAATTAATAGTAATAAGTATTAATAAATTGTTATCATTTAATTTCCAGTGTATGCTGTACCACTGCATGTCTGACGCGGAGGGGGACTTCGCAATGCATCCATGCACGTGCGGGCCCCCCGACGAGCAATGTGCTAAACGGTAACCAACCTAACCTTACCTAGTTTGAATATCCCGTGTGCCTTCGTATTAACCGATAGACTTTCTCTGCAGACGAGGCCTCCCATGTAGTTTTTACCCTCTTTTAGGAGTCATATATTACATAAAATATAGCTTTGAACCTGTGGCAGTTGTTATGGACATCTATTTGAGAGTTTAAACGTGATGCGCGATGCGTGCTTAGTTCAGAAAGTTTCCCCTTATCAAGCTTCAGAAGTTTTGAACAGCGCTCAGGGGGGTTACCATGAGCTCTTATAGCGATTCAGTTCAAAAACTATTCAGTACAAAATATCGGTTCGTCTTTGACATCCGTCTTCATTGAATAACTTTAATCGCAGAAGTCTATAGATCTTCTGCTACTGTGACTTTAAATATAGCTGCGGACATCACGGAACCGATATTTTGTACTGAATAGTTTTTGAACTGAATAAGAGCTCATGGTAAGGCCTCTTTATCACCAACTAATTACAGGATTGCTAACATAATAAAATCACCATAACATACTTTATAGCAAAGTACCTAATTATTATTTAGTATTTTCTTATGAGTATTAAGTATGTTATGGCTGTGATACCAACTGTATGTGAGAGGGGTAAAATAAGAATAAGAATAAATTTATTTGACAAAAACTAAAAAACAGTTGTATACTTACAGAGTAAAAATCAGATGGCAAAAATCTTACGATTGTAAACAAATACAAATGAAGGTAGGTAAGTATACAGTTCGATATCTTTACCTCCCGTGCTAGTTAGAAACTGTGTTACGGCGAGGTAATGATTCTCGTCCCATACAAATACGGGTCATTCTTGAGTGTCCGGTTGAAACCGAACAATAAAACCAAGCGAGTCAGTTCCATTGCCAGTAACCGAACGTAAACAAGTTATTGCAGTATATGTTCGCAGAACAGACAAAACTTATGATCGGATAATTTTAACTCAGAGTAACTAATTAAATAATAACTTATATCATATACTATCAAAAACTTATAACATAAGTAGGTACTTGACATACCAATTTATTTAGGTTAGAATAAGTACTAGTATTATTTATAAGATAATATAAAATGCCTATAGGTTTTATAATCTATAAATGTTGAACTTAAACCAATCAGTTACTTATAATAAATAAAGTGTAGGTAATTATAATAAATATGTGTATCACATAATGTATAATATTAAATATACGTTTTTTTTTAAATGGAAATACGAAGTTTACTGACGAAAGCCAAACAGAAAGTAGAGTGGCGCGTAATGGGAGAAATGGGAGAAGCCTCTTTCCAGTGGTGAACTACTGTGGGCTGATGATGCCAACGATGATGACCGTTGAAATATTTTATGATTTATATCAGTCAAAAACGTTTACTAACTATTTATTGATTATATAAGTGAGTCAGTTTTTACTTGACTATATGCAGAAAACTCTCAGTCTTTTCATAGTCAAAATTGAGTAGGAATTCTTCTAGTGCCTTAATGCATAAATATTTAGTTTTATCATAAAGTTGAACGTTTTTGTTAATGCGATTATATAATAATGGAGCCAGAAAATACGAAAAACCGTGTGCAAAAATAGTCTTGCATGAAGGAACGTGAAATACTTCATGCGACCTTCTTTTACTTAATATATCTGAGCGAATTGGACGAGAATGTTGTCTCAAGACAATAATTTTGATGAAGAGCTGACGTACAGTAAGAACCTCAAAATCTTTATATAGGCTTGTTGTAGGGTACCTGAACAGTTTAAATGTTAATACTTTTAAGATACAGCGCTGAGTACGTTCTAATTTGATCAGGGAAGTTTTTCTTGCTCCTCCCCAAGCTGAGATTCCGTAAGATATTATGGATTGACATAATGTCAAATATACAACATTGTTGGTCTTGTCATTCTCAGTTGTCTTACCTTCTTAAAAATTGGTATGAGTTTACGGATACGTGACTTTAATACATCAATATGTTGCTTCCAATTTAAGTTTTTATCAATTGTTATACCGAGATATTTAATACTGTCTGCAGAAGAGAGAGTATAACATTCGCAACATTTATTGTCAATTTTCGCACAAGAATGTGCTCTTATGGTGTAATCTGAACTAGGTTGACTGCTGTTGTTAATAGAAAACGTGATATATTTAGTTTTCTTCAGGTTAAGTGTAAGTAAGTTGTAACTCAGCCAATCAATAAGAACGCCCATCCCATATTCAGCAGTGAGTCGGACGTCCTCCCATGACAATCCTCTGAAAATAATAACAGTGTCGTCGGCAAATGTTATGATTTTTGCATTGTTTAATTTGGTATTACAAAGACTGTTTATGTAAATCAAGAAAAGCGTTGGTCCAAGCACGGAACCTTGAGGTACCCCGAAGGTAACCTGTCGTCTGCAGCTTAAACTACCACACAATCTCACGGCCTGGGATCTATCACAAAGGTAGTCCCTAAAAAGATCTAGTGGTAGACCTCGAATTCCTATCGACTCCAACTTACGTATTAAAAGAGGAACAGAGACAGTATCGAAAGCATTGGCCAAATCCAGGAAAACCCCAACACATTTTTGTTTATTGTCTAGATTCTCAACAACATGGTTCACAAGACTTTCGATCGCATCCACGGTAGATATTTTTGCTCTAAACCCGTACTGGTTACACGATAGAAGGTTTTTCGTTTCTAGGAAGCTTACAAGCCGATGATTTATTAGTTTCTCCAGGACCTTGGCCAGAGTGGGTAGGAGAGATATTGGACGATAGTTAGTGACACTGTCTCTGTCCCCTGCTTTGAAAACTGGAATCACTATAGAATATTTTAGTATTTTTGGGAATACTCCCAACGATAGACACAGATTACATATATAAGTAATAGGTACACCTAGGAAACCAATGCACTTTTTAAGGAATATGGATGATATTCCATCCCAACCAGAAGAGAAAGTATTTTTTAACGATGCAACAATTTTATTTATTTCCATTATATCTGTTCCTAAAAGCATAAACGAATCTGAATTGAAATTATCAGGTTTAAAATTGTGTGCCAAGATTTCTTCTGTCGTATTAATCTTTTGCAGAATATTTGCAGCACGACTACTGCCCACGTTAATAAAAAAATCGTTAATATGGTCAATCGATTCTTGGGGTGTATCTTTAAGTTGCAACAGTTCACTCGACATCTCAGATACATTAGAATTTTTTATACCACAAACCCGTTTTACAACATTCCAAGTTTTTTTAATATCTTTTTTACTATTTTGTAGGTCAGATTTATCATAGTCATTTTTAAGGTTATGAAGTATGTTATTGCAATGGTTTCTATAGCGCTTGTATGTAATTTCTAACTTCACATCTTTCGGTGACTTTTTATGACGTTTATGGAGTGTATCACGAAACCTCATACACCTTAGCATCCCAGGAGTTATCCAGGGTTGAACAGTAAATTTTCTATTTGACGTTGCATGATATTGAGTACAATTCTTAATCACCGCAGTCACCCTGTTGATAAACAGCTCGGTAGCTTTATTAGGGTCCCCGATAATAAAGAGATCATTCCAATTAATCTCTGCTAACAATTTGTAGGCTTGTTTATAGATAATTCTAGTAACTGTCTTTTGTGCTTTAGCAGGGCTGTAGTGTTCCGAGGATGGTATAGCAAGATAAACACAGCTATGGTCTGTAACTGATGAATCGCAAATTGCAGTTAGAACCTTAGTCTTTGATTTTACGAAACAGTGGTCCAGACACTTTTGTTCCCGAGTAGGTATTAAGTGGCCAGGTAAGAGACCATGAGATGCAAGCAAGTCCAGATATTCATCCGACTTAGGGTCACAGTTGTTACTACTTATGTCTATATTGAGATCACCAACTATGTAAATACTTGGAATGTCTTTTAAGTTTGTCAGCAGTTCATCCAAAGAGAGAAGAAAGTTTGCAGAAGATGTAAATGATGGGGATCTATACACACAGACAAAAGCCAAATTATTTCCAAATCTCACCACAAGACTGTCAGCATCAACTATGTTAGGTTCATACACGGAAACACCTGTAATACTGTTATGGACATACGCAATTACCCCGCTGTTTTGGTTAATGTGTCTAGAAGTTTGGAAGTCATTGTATTGATCCATAGACGGTATATTATTACAATTTTGTAGCCAACATTCTGTCAAAATAATTAAATCGTAGTTAAAATTACTTCGCGTTAGAAATACATTAAAGTCATCGAAGTTCTTATTTACACTCCGAATATTTTGCGCTATGACCTGAAGAGAAATTTTCGATTTCGTAAGTTTATGGAAGTCACTCGGATCGCCCACCAAGTACGATTCACCGGCGTTGATCTCATGATCAACGTCAGTAGTAACTACCTCTACCTCTAGTGATCTACTAACCATTGTTATAGTAATAAACAAAACTTTTTTTCGCAAAAATATGCGTAAGTGGTGTATTTATGATTTTGACGATTTCACTTTGTGAGTATTCAAGTGACTTATTATGTCCTAACTTGGCTGGTATTTGGCTAAAAACATAAAAATATAAACAAATAAAATATATAATAGAGTACTTGTAATAGACTACATGAAAGTGATGAGTATATGTTGCATAGATGTTAGTTGAAACAAATAACAATTTGATTTCTTGTCCAAGGTTGTCACACATAATGATTTCAAAAAGATAGATCCCAAAAATAGGATGTTTTACAAACTAGGATACTGAATATGACAGCAAAGAATGGGTCCAACTTTAGTGGAGGCCATGTAACATAAATGAGTCACAATGAACGTAGTGCAGCAATTTGGTGTAATGATTTGATCAATACAGCCGGCTGTCCTTCATCTTTGCGAAGCAACACATTTCCACGAGATATCCAGCAGTATCTGTACTGACCATTTTTTACAAGATCACGCGCCTCTCCATAGATTTTCTTAGTCATGGTAGTTATTGCTTCCGAGACATATACTTTGGTTCTGTCTCCCTTAACTCCCAGGTGTTCCGAGCTAAGTTTGCTACTATTTTCACTTTTGTTAAGTTTTTTAACAGCTGTTAAGAGGGTTTCTTTTTGGTTTTCATCATGAAATTCAATCACAATCGGAGAATTGCTATTCTTGCCTTTTCTGTACATTTGTGCAATGCCAGCCGCAGGTTGAATATTTAGGGTGTTATACAGTGTATCACAAATTTCCTTGATGTTTTCTTTATCATCTCTTGGAAGGTTTCTTATTTCCACCAATTTCTTCTTTTGTTGCTTCTGAACTTCATGAAGCTGATACTCAAGATCATTTACTCGCTCTAGTGCAGCTGCATGACCAGATTCAAGGACAGCTATCTTCTCTTTGGCTTGCTTCAGATCAGCAGCGTTTGCCTGTAGTAATTGTATAATTTCCGCATTTGACTGGAGAATTTGAACATTTTGATGCTTCATCTCGGAAACTTCGGCATTAAGCATATCCTTGAAGGACTGCATTAGGGAGTCCTTGAGATCCATAACTAGATCAAGATCTGTGTTTTTACGTTTTCTGAGATTAATGTTTCTGACAACATCATTTAGGTCATTCTCAGTGCTGAGATTTGGTTGAGAAGAAAACATAGCTGAATGCCCAGATTTCGGCGTGCGTTGCATGATTTGTCTGTAGATTATGGTTTTACTACTAACGGTCAGTTGCACTGGTGAACTGAGTAATGGAAAGAATAGGATAGAATTAACTTGCCTTTCGCTTCACCTGCGAGCGGGAAGTGTCTTCAACTTGTCACCGCGTTGAATAGTTTTATGAGCCAAAAGGTGTTACCTCAATTTTAGGCTGTATTTGGTTCCTCACAAAGGTTAGATTTGAAAGAAAGTTTTTACTGTATTTTATACGAACTGAGCGCACGTCCGGCCTGCTTAGTGTTTTGGACGAGAATAAAAAAAAAAAAAAGTTTTGAATTTAATTTGCATAACAAATGCCGCAGGTATCGTGGTTTGCTGCCAAGTTTTTTTTCCACCTTTCGACATATTATAGATTAATGTGTATATATCTATTTTCCAGCTGGATTGGCATAACTCTCCTCAGTATCCTGGTCCCGTGCCTGTGTTGCTACGCGCCGCTGCGCTGTGCACACCGCGCGGCGGCACGCGCGCGCGTCGTTGGCGGCCACCACGCACCCCTGCACTAGCACCACGCGCAGTATGTTGACACTACTGCGCTGTGAACAGGACTGTCCGACATACTGTGTATGGAGAATAACGGTTAAAAATGAGTACAACGGTTGGAAACAAGTGCAACGTTTGGAAATGCGAATAACGGTTGTAAATTAGAACAAAGGTTGAAAATGAGAACAATCGTTGAAAACGAGAACAATGGGAAATTAAAATATCGTTTGGAAATTAGAACAATGGGAAATCAGAACAACGGTCCAAATTAGAGTATCGGTTGGAAATTAGAACAACGGAAAATGAAAACATCGGTTGGAAATGAGTACAACGGTTGGAAATGACACAGTGGTTTGAAATGTGAAAATGGTTAATAATGAAAACAACGGTTGGAAGTTACAACTACAGTTTGAAATGTCAGACAGATATTGTCGAGGGTTGCTATTATGTTCAAACTCTCCTGACACTTCGTTGCGCGAGTCAGGAATTATGATGTTTTTCTTGCGGATAGCTTTTAAAGTTGGGGTAAAATGGGGAACCGAACAAAAATTGTGGCCAAAAAGGGGAAAGTGGGGTTTAAAAAACAAATTCATTATTTTATAGTAACCAGTCAAGAATAGATCCAAACGTGGGTTCGTATAATGCTGGTGGTCATCATGCGGTTTATCTACGAAGTTATAATCTCGACATACAGGAACTTAGATCGATCTATATCTACTGTCAAACTAAGGTTCCAACCAGAGACGCAGACAGAATGGGGGAAATTGGAGGTCAAACCAAAATCGTAGCCAAAAAGGGAATAATTGAGTCTCAAACCATAATTATCAGAACAATCGAAGATAATTAATAAGGCTTGTCTGATATCCTTAACACCAAGTAGCAAGGAAAATGTGGGTTTGAAGGTCGGATTGCTTATACTAGCAAAAAATACATTAGTACGTTTTGTCGAGATTTTAAGCCTGTAAACAGGCCCGTCTCTGTTTAATGTTGACCAGGATTATAGCTACGGGTAAGACGGGGATAAAAAAAAGTTGCTGTGGAGATTAGCAGTAACCTAAAACGTCAGTAATAAGGGTGCTAGTGAGGATGTAAAGTTTAGTATGCACAAAAACGCGGGGCAAAATGTGGGGTAAAGTGGGTAACAATGTGAAAACGGCCGCTAAAAATGAGAAAAGAAGTGAACTTAAATGGAACAGCTAACAGTCAAGTTTTGGCTGAAATGGCGTAAAGTGGATTAAAAAGTACTTTTTGCTTTTTATCCCACGTAAACCTTATTAATAAGTTTCGTTTGAAAATAAGGGGGGAATGTGTAGCAAAAATACGCGGGCATTGAAAATTGACTATAAAACTTGCAAGGATTTCTTAAATTTTGATTAAAAATTTTATCATTGGAAATTACATTTTAAATGGTTGTACAAGTTTTCCGATTTACCCGAGTGTTATAATAATTAAACATCAGTATTGACATATTGACATTTCTATGCGTATCCATTGAATAGTTTAGTCATTAAGTCATCGTAAAAAACTTATGTTTTTCATCCAGTGAGATGAATTAAAAACTTTGGAAATGATAATGCACAAAAAAAGGTTTTAAAACAATGTTTTTATCCATTTTCCGTGAGTGCGAACTACCAAAGATCACGATTTAAAAAGAATGCTGGGATAGTGAATAATCCCAAAAAATCGTTAGTAACACAATTATCTAATTGTGAATTACGAGTTGCATCATAAAAGAACGTGGTAACAATAATCCATTGGTAACTGGGTCAAAACAATGATATGATGGAAGTAAAGGTGCAAATGAAAAAATTAAAGTTTTTAAAACAACATTGAATTATACAAAGCCAAAATGGCGACTGCGGTTATACTGCCAATATAATTAATGTAAAACCATTTTCAGCTAGTTCGATAAGTGTTTCATGATCATTAATAAATAATTTAAAAAAACTTTTCTCGATGACCGCAATTTTTTTTGTCCATATCTTACTTAAAAACGATTATTTATGTTAGTGGAATATTTTTAAAGTTATTGGCAACTGAAAAAGAGGGATTTTTTGTCTTCACGTCATATTGACAGCTATAATTTATTTATAGAAATAAAAAATAAATGCTTTAATCCTTACGTTTCTTATAATAAGATTCACCACTTTTCTCATAATACAATAGTTAAGATAAAAATTACAAAATAAAACAGAATTTAGAATAAGCCATTGAAAATGTGCGTATGTTGTAATTTCAATTCAAATATTTAAATCGGTGTTTTTTAATTTGTTTCTTGGTAAGTGTGGGGAAAGATGGAAAAAAAGTGATACTTTGACACTTGAATAGCTAAGGAAAGTGAAAAGTGAATGAAACTTTACAATGAAAGTGACTGTGATTAACACTAAAGTGTAGGTATCGGGTGTACGTGTCAAAGTTGACAGTGACATAACGACTGTCAAAGTGGATCGATCAAGAATATAGTTTGTTCGCATAAATGCAATGTTTTATCTAAGATCTAATTTATATTTTTCGCTGCATTTAAGCGTATTTTAATATTCAAAGACCTTAGTTGGTACTGAGGCATTGATGTATTTGCGAATTAAAGTGTCGCAGATAGGATTCGCCATGAAAATCAAGATTATGGACTTGATGTTTGTAATTGTAACGTAATCATGCTATTTTCACTGATTTTATTTTAATGAAACATTGTTATTTGGACTTATGTCAAAATTAGTTTTACAAAGTCTTCCATGACTGTTCGGAATCTGTTCACCTGGAAATTATTATTGTTGTGAAAGATTTGATTGAATATTATGTGAAATTTGTTCATCAACGTAGGTATTCATGACACATTTTATTAAGTAAAAATGTTAAACATATCTCATTATTGTTACATTTAACGTTTATGCTTCTATAAAGTTTAAAATAAGTTTGAACATCACAAATTGTTGACACAAATTTTTCTACATTACCTTTATTGTCAGCTGTCAATGTTTTTAAATTGATTGACAGCTGACAACGTAGAATTTTTTATATATTTTTCTGATGTATTTCTTTTACACCCATTTTTTAATTAGAATAATTTTAATTACGGGTAGTTACTGTTACCTAGGAGAATATGGCATTTCATTTCATTGAAGTTGTAATTTTTATATTAAAATTGTAAGTAATGTGTATGTACATTTAAATATGTATTATGTAATGTCAATATAATATTTATTAATATGTATTATTTTATAATAATTATTTTCGTATTCATTGCAAAAATCATTGATATCTATAGTTTTTCATTATTAACTTTTAATTCTTTTGAAGCTAATTCTAGTCTTATGAACCAGTATTTTGTCATCATCATTATAATTCTAAATTTTTAATTTAATTTATTAATAAAGACCAACTTTTTTGTATATTTATAAAAATTAAGATGATGAAAGTGGTATAGGCGAATTGCGAAAGAGTTTTACACAAAAATACATTTTTAACAAAAGCAATAAAACTGGTTAACAAAATTAAAATTCTTGAATTTTCTGCGAGAAAAGGGCTCACTTGCGGAATTTTCGATTATTTTTTTCCATCCACTGTCGGAATGTAAATTATAAAAGAACACAGAGATTAAAAACAATTTCTTTCAGCGATAGCCTACACCAGATTCGTTATAAATAATTGTTACTCCGTATTTAAAATTTTAATATTATATGAGTAAGTGAATGTAATAAATGTTTTTAAAATTAAGAAGAATATGTACCTATGTGGATTATATCTGACAAGATTTAATTTGAAAAAGTGTATTGCATATAGTTAGGAATAACCACACATTTACCGTAGTAAATGGATATATAAAAATGAATAAACCACTATCAGTGTTTTTAGTACCTATCAATAAAGTATTTAAGCATGAACTATCACAAAACTTATTTATTATTGTAAAACAAGAATGATTGTTTTAAAAAATGATAACTGTATTAAATATTAATAAATAAAATAATCGTAATCAAAATAATTATGTTGTATTATTTTGGCATTTATTACAATTTTATAAAAAACTAAACATACAATATTTCAGTAAAAAACTGTTTTTTTTTACAAAAATCATAACAAACTATGTTACTGTTGGTTATTATACTGGAAGGAACATGATACTATTTATTATTTTTAACAATAATTATTAAATTAGGTACAATCATTGATACAACTACACAGCATAATAAATCAATAAAAATAAATAAATTAATAAAAACACCAATCTGAAATTCACAGTTACCTTACCACAAAAAAACTTATAACGTTAAAACGAATAAAATATATTTATCTCTAACTTAAAACAATGGCAAGAATCAAAATGGCGGCCAAACACGGCGCGACCCGTTCTCCCCTAGACCACACATCGCTATGTCCGAAGATGTGAGCTTGCGTTATATTGTGCGGTTCAGAGTCGAACTCTTCTAGTACCAGCGTTATATCGGTGTAGTCTGACGTAGATGGTATTGATCGTCCCGCTGAAATACAAAATTAACCTCATTTAACCTCTTCTTTTACCTCATTTTACCCCTAAGAGAATTTCTAGGGGTAAAATGAGAAAACCTTACTGACTATATTTTTGTTACTAGTTCTTACTAGGTAATATAAATGCGATTTTTGTTTGTTTGTTGCTTAATATTACTGTTAATGGCTGAATCAATTTTGATGAAATTTAATAAAGATACATACCAACATCCAACAGTCACATAGTAGTCTTGATCCCACACAAAAACTGATATTCAAAATAATCTTACCTCCTGGTTCCGTCGCAAAATGTAAAATGGACGAGGGTTTACTCCAACCGAATCTATTTCTGGAGGTAACTATAGCTTCATATACCGTTGTTGGTGTCAAACCTCTTACTGTGTAGATTGCACTATGGATCGGACCTGATTACAAAAAAATATATATATTTACAAGAAAATTACCACAAGCGAGGCATGACTTTTTTTGTACTACTATGCAAGCAAACATGCATACGGCCCACCTGACGGAAAGTAGTTACCGTAGCCTATAGACGCCTGCAACACCAGAGGCATAACACGCGCGCTGCTGACCCTGAGACAAAGATGAAGTCTCATGTGCCTGTAATTTCACCGGCACACGTACCCTTCAAACCGAAACACAGCAATGCGAGCTTGGCGGCAGAAATAGGTACGGTGGTAGTAGGTACTTCCCCGGACGAACTCTTTCACAAGAAGTTCTACTAACAACTTACTTATAACTTGATATATAATGAGAAATAAAAATAAATTCGGTGATAACATTTGAAAAATGTAAATAAATGTGAGCATCAGGATATCATTACCAGCCTGTTCAATTCCACTGCTGGACGAGGTCTCCCCATGGAATATAATGGGGGGCATTATTATTTTTGCATTTTGGCATTTATTATAATTGGCAGGCGGATTGGTGATCGCAGTCTGGTGTTGAGAACTTAGGCGGATGCTGATGAACATCCCCTGGCGCCCCCCCCCCCCCTAACCCCTTTGTCGCTTTTTACGTTATCCACGGAAGGAGTTGGAGAAGTCATATTCTTACGCTGAGACGTCAAAATCTAATCAACAATAATTTAGAAATACTTATTAAATTCAATTACCTAAGCCTTTCTTCAGATATGTATCCCATTTTTATTTCTTTATCTTTAAGGTAATTCCTCTCGCATGTGGCGCGAAATTCAAATTTTATTGTGTTTTTTGTAAATCACAGCTAATCAAAACTTCTTGAGATAGAGAAAACAGATTTTGCGAAAACTAGGAGACCTAGCACACATGTTTTAATTGATAGTATCTCATAAATGTCATTAGTTAAGCTACGCATATCTTTAAACAAAAAAAAAAACACTAACAATCATTGAATAGTATTCGTAGCTGAAGTAATGATCTATATGTGAAACTATAAACTAAAACATGTGTGTTAGGTCTCCTGGTTTTCGCAAAATCAGTTTTTACTATCTCAAGAAGTGTTGATGAGCTGTAATGAGCAAAAACGCAATAAAATTTGAATTTCGCGCCACATGCGAGAGGAATTACCTTAATCTGAATTAGTGTCGGAACAACATCTGGTGTTTATCTTGACTCGCCCCCTAATTACAGTAGCAAAAGACAATAGGGAACGCAACAATCAATCAAGATCATTTTGGCAGCCATAGCGCTATCTAAATCTTATGAAACTTGAATAGGAGAAACTTCTTGACCTAAATATATCTCCTTTCGAAAAAGATTTGGACAGCGCTATAAGGCTGCCAAAATGATACCCATTGTTGCGTTCCCCATTGCCATTTGCTACTGTAATTAAGGGGCTGGTAGCCACATATCTGATTTTGATATCGATCTGGGAATCCCAGGTCTGGTGCGGGTTATGCTGAGACAGGGACTATTTCACCTCACACAATACATAACGTCTTTCTTCATATTTATTTTTAACTAGTTGCGCCCGCGGTTTCACCCGCGTGAATAATGATGAAAATTGATGATGATGATGATGAAAAGTAGCCTATGTGTTAATCCAGGGTATAAGGTATCCCCACTCCAAGTTTCACTCAAATTCTGCTGTTTGAGCGCGAAAGTAACAAACTTTCGCGTTTATAATATTATACACATTTTGGCTATAATGGCTTACACATAAGATATAGATATATACTGTGGGGGGCTTTTTTGTAGGACTATTCAAGATATACATTACATATGTGTAACTCAAGCGGTTTTGGCAGCGCACGCCAGAATACCTCGCAGATGGTAGATTTTTTACTACTTGACAATTATCGTCATATTATGGACAATTCACACAATATCTTTATAAATTGTAGCCTATGTGTTATTCTGATGTAGAAGCTATGTTATTGTAAAGTTTTATTAAAATCCATTCAGTAGTTTTTACGTGAAAGAGTAACAAACATCCATCCATCCATCCATACTCACAAACTTTCGCGTTTATAATATTAGTAGGAGTAGGAAGAACGTTAATCTTTTGTTTCTATGTTTTGATTTTTCTTTTAGTATTAATCTTGGTGTTGTGTTTTCTTTGGGTGAAATTAATACTTCTTCTCTTTCTTTCTTTCATATTCTTACCATCGCTTGAATCACCCGGTACAACGATTTTGCTCCACATATTCGCGGGAGTTTCAGTAGTAAAGGCATCTGGCTCGCTGGTCACCAATCTGCCGTAGTACGGACGAAGCCAGAGATTGTACTCTACAAATGGAAATTAATAATAAATCATCATCATTATCATTCTGTAGAAGTCCTCTGGTGGACATAAGCCTGGCTAGAATACCACGACGAACGGTCTAAGGGGATTTCAGGAATAACCCTTCAGTCGCCATCATCCAACGACTTTCTGCGAGCTTTTGTCTTTTTTGCTGGTTTAATTTTTTGCCACATTTTTTATCTTTCCCTACAGTTTTAAAGAAAGTGTGTTTATAACTTTTCATTTAAAAAACCGACTTCCACCATTGTGCATTGTATTCGACTAAATACCTGGATGAAAAAAAATGATGAAAAAAACCATAGTGGTGAAAAGGTTATGATACTTTCTGAATGCAAATGCTTGATTTGTTGCTGAAAATATACAAAAACGCTATATGTATGCCTACAATATTTGAGCAGTTCCCTCAATTCCTCATGGATTCCATCATCAGAACTGGATTCTGAAAAAATGGGACCAATCTGGAAGTATATTCAAATAAAAAAATAATTTTCCAAATCGGTTTATAAACGAAGGAGATATGAGGTAACAAATATAAAAAAAAAATACAACCGAATTGAGAACCTCCTCCTTTTTGTGAAGTCGGTTTAAAATCATCATCATGAGCCGTTAGCCTTCTTCTTCGTCTACTTTTGGATGAGGCCTCCCTCATAGATTTCAATGGGGGGGTCTGTCACAAACACCACGCTTGGCAAGCGCATTGGTGATCGCAGGTACCTACTCGGATGGATGCTGCTGTCCCCATATCCCCTGACGTAGTCCCTCAGGCGCTGTTTGTTGACATCTATGGGAGGAGACGGAGGCGTATTCTAAGGTCGGACACAATTCGATTCTGCTCCGAATTTAATTAAGAAATACAAATTCGATTCATATGCCCAAATATCACCACATTTGTATTCTTAGTTTTATTTAGGGACAGAAATTAGAAAACACTAACCAATGATAGTAGAGTATGAATCTACTTCCCAGATGAGTGTGTAACTTGTGGACGTAGCTTTATTCAAAGATTGGTCCACTTTAAACGATGCCACGTTAGGAATACCTGTAAAAAAAACCCATATACAGTTCAAAATTTAGCTCGTTGGTTTTTTATACTGTAAAATTGGAAAACCACAGGTCTAGTTATTAATGTCTCCATGGTTTCTACAAGATTTAATTCGGCCTTATTACAGAACATGGACTAAATCTGAATTTAGTCCAGGTGTACTAGTCTAGGATTAAATATCGACAATAGGCATATGCGACTTTAAATACGAAAGCAGATGGTATGTTTTCCGAAATCAATTCTCGCGCTACTTCGCAAATTTCCAAAGTATCAACTTGACGGATTGTGTCACATCACAATTGAGATGTCCAAATTCTTACCTCTAACAAGCAATCAACTGTCAATTTATAGACCATTTCTAAACTAGGGGGCGGGACTTTTTCTGCTCTTTCGAACGGAGACGTCGTCCTTTTTTATTTTATTTCAATTTCTAGTGTTTTTTTGAGTTATATCGTGTAATTTTGGTGGCATTTTAACCGGTGTAGCTCATAAAGAGCACATGGTAGTGAATTTAAATAAAATAAGTGTATTGCGTGTCTTTTCGAAGGGGTGGAAATTGTCCAGGAACATTCTAGTAAACTGCCATCAATTTACTAGACCATGACTTGACAGAAGACTTTGACGACTGGACATTGTTTGATTATATCAATAACTTGACATGGGCAAAATTGAGAAAATACTCAGATGCAATTTAAAAAAAAAAAAAAAAAAGCTAGGGGGCTGCCTGGTTTTAGATAAACCAGAGATAGTCCAAGCTTATGTCATTTTTGGCATATCTAGCTCGAAAGTTGCTTCTGGAAAACAAACCACCTGCTTTTGTATTACAGTCGTATATAGCATAGGTCGATATTTAAGCCTATAGACTGGTAGTCCTGGTTTAAACCCAGACTAAGGGCATTTTTTATAATAACGCCAATTGAGTTTGATTAATTAATACGCAAATGAGGATCAAACTTCGTTTTGTATGGAACCATTGTTAACAGACGGTAGACTTCAACTGCTGGACATAGGCCTCATTCAGAATAACACTTCGTCATCTAACCCTATCAACTTAAGACTCCCACAGGGCTATTCTCTATCTCGCGACAGGCGTAAATTGTGCAATCAGAGGCCCAATTCTCAAAATTATTTTAAAACTACACTGAAAGTTAACCGAATCGAGACTGAATTATGAATTGACAGAAAGTTGGTATTCTGCTCCCTTATAAATAACAATTTAGTCTACTTTCAATTCACGGTGACTACCGTTAGAGTAGGATAGTTATATATATGATTGTAAAGAGTAAAGAGAGACTCCACCTACAATGCTAAAATTATCGAAAAAACTTTGAATCGTTCAAGTTTCGGTCACATTTCGATATAATCACATTACAGTGTTGTATTTTATGTTTAGAGAAAACCATTTCTGACATTTAAGACATCGACACAAGATCGAAACATGATCCGAACTCTATTTTAACTATTTTTAAGTTAGAGAATTGGGCCTCAGGGCTGTTAAACGGTGACTTTTGTATGAGAAAAGCTACGTTTGACAGCCATGTTCGCACAATTTACGCCTGTCGCAAGATAGTAGAGAATACGGGAGTCGATCACACTTCCAAGTGCTATGGTAAGTCGTTCACCAGTGCAGGTTATTCTTTTGTGGAACGCGTTGCCAGTGGATTTCAGAAAAACCAGCATAGGACAGATGAAAGCAAGTTTGCTAGTGCAAGAACTGCACTCGCTTCACTCGCTCGGTCAATAATGCTAGTCCTTCATTGTTTTTTCACAGACTAATATGGTCTCACCAGTAAGTTTAAAGGAAACGTCAGCCATGCCCAGTTTATTCTCAGCTCTGAATGTGTAATTCCCCAGGTCATTCTTCCGCACTGACCGAAATATCAGCTGGTGGAGGTTATCGTTGACAATTATCACTATCCTGGAAATACAAAATCAAGAGACAAAATAAAAAAAATAAAAAAATGCTGGACATTTCACACAACATTATCTAACCCCAAATTAAGCAGAGCTTGTGTTATGGCAACTAGATAACTGATATACTTAATACAATACATTACAAAGATAGATATTTTTTATTATGCAAAGAAAATACCCAGAACACACTGAACAAATCGAATTTACCTCGATTATTATTTAATATTATTTACACCTATTTCCTTACAAGGCCCATGTACAGCCGCTATTCATTAAGCTGTAATAACAGTACAGTCAAATTAGGTGATTTTTTGCAAAAGTGTGGAACTAATTAGATGTAGTCATGAAAACTTTTCTAATTGTTTTGTATGGCTTAAAAATCACCTCTAATAATAAGCATCAGTAATTTCACCCTCCGGAACAGGGTGAAATAGGGTGAAAAACCTTAAAATATCCGTAACTTAATGGGGGAAATAGAAGTAGTCGGTGCAATTTGGCATAGACTTTGAACCGTTATGATCTACATTTGCACCAAGTATTTTTTAAATCCGACATACGGAACATACAAAAAAAAATCGTTTACAAAAAAACTTTTTGTGGTTATTACGGCTCCGGGAAAATTAAGGTAGTCGGTGCAAATTGATAGACTTATCAGAAAAATGCTCGAAATACATTACCAGGTTTTCACCATGGTGCGTCTCACGGAAGGCACTTTTCCATATTTTAGTGTCGCTCTACTTCGGGGAAAATTAATGTAGGTTTGGAAATTGACTTAAACTTATTCATTTAATTAGTACTACATCCGCCGGAAATTTTATACTGGTTTTTTTTACGGAAGATGCATTTGTTCTACACTGTGTTCCCTACATGCACGTGGTTTTTATTAAAATCATAATGCACTAAAACAGTCTCTCTATACGTAATTTAACTTGCATCAAGTAATTTCTTCCTATTTTAAAATTTACGGGCTTTTTAAGTTTGTACCTAATATTTAAAAGGGTTCCGTAAGCGCCAGAAACGGTGCAAACCTAGGATAAGCTTCTTTTCGTGTCATCTAACGTTTACATAAGAATCCACGACTACACGACTTAGGTCCACACTTTTTGCTAATTTGCCTGTACTATAATGACAAATCCAAGTGTACCTTTGCGTTCCAAAGGATAATAAAATGAAATTGAATTGAATTGAACAAATATCTGCAGATCGTACAAATATTTGTTCCGAGGCAGAAATCGAACCCGCAACCTCCTGCGTCACAGGCGAACCTTCACCCGCCGCGCCACAGAGATCGTCACCTGATCATCTGCTTATAGATCAGACATAATCAGCAAAACTCCACTGCTGGCCATATATATACTTATGGCCTACCCCCATAGAATTTCATGACGAACGGCCTTTGAGCCTCCTGCTTCCTTTACAATGAGGATCCATCGAGAGGTGGCCTACGCTGCCTCTTCTTCATCAGTTGATGGACCTCCATTGCTGGACGAGGCCTCCCCATATAATAGAGGGGATTAGCCATAATCACCACGCTTGGTAGGCAGATTGGTGATCGCAGTATTGGTGTACTCAGGTGGATGCTGCTGCCCATCCCCTGGTGTTATCCTTTAGTCGGCTTTTACGACATCCACGGGAGGAGTTGGAGGGGTCCTACTCTTCCACCAAGGTCATTAAGAGATCATCATTATCAGCCGTTACAGGTCCACTGCACAACGAGGTCTCCCCCATAGAATGCAATAGGGGGATTTGCCATAATCACCACGCTTGGTGGGCAGATTGGTGATCGCAGTATTGGTGTACTCAGGTGGATGCTGCTGCCCATCCCCTGGTGTTATCCTTTAGTCGGCTTTTCCGACATCCACGGGAGGAGACGGAGGGGCGACGATCTTTGTGGCGAGCGAGTAGCTGGCTGAAATACAAGAGGTTGATGGTTCGATTCCCGCTGCGGGACAAATGTTGGTATGATCTGCTTATATATTTGTCTGGGTTTGTTGGTCTGGGTGTTATGGTAACATGGTACCACGACACAGGGAATTCTAGTGTGGGATCAAGACTACGTACTGTTAATTGGGTGTTATGTTATGGTATATTCTAAGGCCGGACACACCACAACACAATTCGCATTAAGAGATGTCCCTTTTAAAATTAACATCCAATGCTAACCTGTCATCGGTCTTGACAGGTCTTCCGTCCCTGTACCACGAGGTCCTGGCCGTTGGGATGGCAAACTCTACTTTAGCAGCAAGTGCGGCGCGAAGCCCTATTGCAGTGTGGACGAAGCTTTGCTCCACTGAAACTTCTGGCGCATCTGAAAAAGTTAAAAATTTCTGATAACTATTTTTAATAGTTAGTTAACTCCCGAAATCAAAATACATTTATTTACGCTACACGTCACTGATTGGATCACCAAGATAATTCTGCATAATTAGGAGATGTTTCATGAATGTATGGAGCTTGGGCCTGCACTATGTACAGTATATATAAATATAGCTAAGCAATATAGAAACCATTTGTTATTGTTTATTTTCCATAATATTGCATCGTGTTAGTGTACATTCAAGATTATCTTCGCCAAAGAGAGCAATCACACACAGGGAAATCACACAAGGAACCAGTTTTGTTGAGCGTCAATGACACTCAACAAAACTGTCAGTTGTCAAAGTCACTCGACTGTCATGGCTGCTCTAAAAATCGGGTGATATTAAAAAAATCATAAATAAACATTTTTGTACCGCTGTATTATGCTTCAAATTAATATAATTGTATTTTTATGAAAATCCCCTGTTTTTTTTATATCTTTCTGTGTAGTGTACTTAGAGCAGGCCCAGGATGAAACATCTCCTTTAATTTGATTTTAGTCCAGTAGATTCGGAGAGAATTGGGTGTGACAGCCACATAGACGGACATCTAATGGTCCTGTTTATACCTTTTGAGGGACGGAACCCTAAAAATATCTTCGATATCGACAATAGAGTGGAAATATAGAGCCGACGCCGTAAAATTCAATTTAATAAAACTCAAAAATCATGGTAAAATATACCGTTTCAAGGTTAGAATAAAGACGAGGTTTCAAGTGATAATTAAATACAAAAAAGCTGTCTCAAAAACAGCACCAGCACTGCTATGGCAGTGGGGATGTTTAGCCTAACTAAATTGGATCATTCCCAAAAACCCAAAGTCCTATCCCAAAGTGTGACGACTTGGTAAGAAAAGAATCGACGAATTGAAAAATGTCTTTGTCCATACGTGATGCTGTCAATAAATGTCTTACCATGAACAACAACGGTGATGTGTGCTGTGACAGGGTCCCCGACCCCGTTCTTGGCGACACATTCGTAGACCCCACCCTGCGAGCGATGCTCAGCACGGAACCTGATGCGAGATCGGTGTTCCAGTAGAATCATGGCTTCTCCCTTAATAACAAAAAACACAGGCTACAGAAGCCGTAATATAACTTCTTGTGAAAGAGTTCGTCCAAGGAAGTACTACCATCGTACCTATTTCTGCCGCCAAACAGTAGTGCTCGCATTGCTGTTTTGATTTGAAGGGTACCGGGTGTCGGTGAAATTTCAGGCACATGAGACTTTTCATCTTTATGTCTCAGGGTCGGCAGCGCGCGTGTGATGCCTCTGGTGTTGCATGCGTCCATTGGCTATACGGTAACTACTTTCCATCAGGTGGGGCGTATGCTTGTTTGCTTACCAAGTAGAATAAAAAAAACTTCATCATTATCAGCAGCCTGTAGATGTCTAGTGTTGGACGAGGCCTCCCCATATTTTATAAAAGGAGGAATTGCCTTATGGCTTAATTAATTAACACGCTTGGCAGGTGGATCAGTGTTGAGCACACTCAAATGGATGCTAATGCCCATCCGCTGGTGTAATACCTTAATCGGCTTTAACGACATCCACGGGAGGAGATTGAGGTGTTTATTCTAAGCACACCGCTGTTATCACGGCACTATCATTATCAGCCGATAGAAGAACACATGATGGGCATAGTCCTCCCACATAGAATACCGCTTCGAACGGTCTTGTGCCGCATCCATCCACCGACTTTCTGCGTCATGTCGTCGGTCCGTCCTCTGTGTTTGCACTCGAGAATCTTTTATTCAACAACAATTGTCGGTTCTGGCATGCCCGTTGCCACTTCAACATGCTTTCTGATCAAGCTATGTCGGTGATCTTGGTTCTTTATTCGATAATAACCTGGCGAACGTCGATGTTTCAGAGAAAGCTGAGAACCATATTGTTTGATAAATGTTATTATAAAATTAGGGAATTCATAACCGATAAATCTTTTATTATGTAATAAAAAAAATATTATTATTGACTAGGCATTTTATATTTAATTCATGTGACATTTATATTATAATATTTGTAATGTTTGACATCTATTATTTATATTCAACTATAAATATTATTAATCTAAAGATAATTGCACGCCCTTTAAGGGTAGATTACATTGGATCCATTATATAATAATTATGATATCTTTTATACATGTAATTCAGCAATAAATATACTTTGACTTTGACTTTGAAAGCTACCTAGGTATTTATAGAGATAGTAAAAATGTGCTTGTGTTTCTAGCTAAGAAAGTCATATTGGTGTGAATAAATACTGACGTTTTTCCTCCAATTCACAATAGGCTGCGGTGTTCCTGTTGTCTCACAGCTAATGTCCACGTAGTCCCCCTTCTTCACCTCTAGGAAACCATCCTCGGGAACTGTTGTTACTGTCGGTGGATCTAGATGAAATAAAAATAAAATAAAACATAAATAAGTGCGAGCAAAACTCGCACCCTGAGGTTCCAGTACGTAAATTATTTCGAATCGAAATCTTTTTATACCGTTTAAGGGGTGAAAAAGTAAAATTCCTAAACTTAAACTTTTTGCTTTATTTGAGACACAACATTTCCTAGCATTCCAAACTTTAGAATTGTGAGGTTAAGTACTAGATTACTAGAAGTACCCTAAAGGTTTTGCATTTTCGCGATTTACATATGAACTAGACAATTCATTGCCATATCTTAATAATGCAAGAATAGAAGAGAGAGATACTGAGAAACTCGGTATGTCTCGCAGTTGCAATGCCAGCACAGGATTCATTACGAGATGTATACTAAATATTTACAATATAAAATAGACGAACAAATATATAGTAACAATTCCGCTCCTCTCCAACGAAAACTCTGAAAGAATTCGACACGTGCAACGTCTCAACGAAGCATCCTCAGGAAACAGTAGGCTTACTGCGTGCTAGAACAACAAAGACACACTACTGCTAAAACTCCGCAGCCATGTTGCCTCGCCGAACGCCGAACAGAAAGTATAATTAAAAAATTAAGTGTTGTTATTATTAGTAAGTATATTTGTTCGTCTATTTTATATTGTACTTAGAATGGATTTCCGCAAAGTCACGCTTGAATCAATTTATTACTACATATTTATATCACAACTAATTAACCAATGTGAAAGCAATAAATGCATTGAGTATTGAGAAACCTGATTTTTGTACAGCTATAAGATAAGATAAGATAATAAGATTTAAATTTATTGAATTTTTTATAAAATTCAAGTTTACCTTTAGCCGTTCCTGGAAAAAAGGACAGACAGACAGACAGACGAACAACAAAGTGATCTTAAAGGGTCCCGTTTTTCCTATTGAGGAACGGAATCCTAATAAATAGGAATCCATTCAGGTAGATGATGTTGCACATTCCCTGGTGTAATCCCTTAGTTAGATTTTATGTCATCCACGGGAGGAGATGGAGGGGTCTATTAATACATCGGATATATCCTTGGAGCAAGGAACAAAATGGAGTGGCAGTAACATTTATTTTGTATGAAAATTGCCCACCATTAGCTTGCCATTCAACCATTCATCTAATACTCTGTGACCTTTAATTGCCTTCATTCAAAATTTTGTTTACTTTTTGTGTTATCGTAAATTTTCACTATTTTATTAGCAAATACCTATATTTCTTACTACACAAGTTGGATTTCACAATGCCCGAGTGTAATATTGTGCATTGTGGTACGAGGCCAAGTCAGTATCGGCCTGGGCTGACTTTACACAAGTGCTTCAACAGTTTTCTTTGAAATTGTAGTTTTGCTTCATTATTTTGTTCTAAATGTATGTTTCGTTAGTGAGCTTTAGAGTAAACATAAGGACATTAGTGCCATTGTTGTGTAAAATATCATTATTTCATAGTAATTCATTTATTGCTTACAAGATTGTTCACAACTAGGGCTCGGCCGGGCAAATAGCCGACCCAGTCCGACCCAAAAATCGAGCACGCCTTATTTATCAGAACAACCGCCCTGTGGATATATCACAGAGGTTTGAATATCTACTTACATTGCACCTCGATAGCATGTGTCTGCCGTATCGGACCCCAGGGTTCTGGCCGGAGAATCTGGAATCATAAAATTTGTGGCTGCGTGATATATTACCTCTATGGTGCGGTTTGTCTTATGGTAGACCACAGAAACTTTTGTTCCAGTCTCTGAATAATCTGATAAAGAACCATGAAATGAGTTGCTACATGACATGCGAGTACCTAATCTCTTTAGTGCGCGTCCTACTGGCTACTGTGTTTGCCGTATGATAGGACCATATTAATATAATAAATGATTATACTTTATATTATATTATATGCTTCCGTTTAAGTCTCTGCGAATTATCTGATGAAGAATCATGAAATGAGTTGAAAAAAAAAAGAAAGAAAGAAAACTTTTATTTGACACACTAAAAACATAAAACGACATACAATGCCGATACCAAAAATCAAACAATTAGGTACATAATTACATACAGTGACGGATTAAGACTACTTGATGCCTTAAGCAATCCACGCCTGTGGGCTCCCCTATCCGTATGTCAACTAGAATCGATCTTTAAACCTATTAGGTACCCCCTAAAAACATTACTTAGTTGTTTGTAAAATAAGATGATGAGATGAAAACGCGCGAATTTTTCCTACCTACCTATCTTTTTTGTCAGCACTGCTGCTGACAAAAAAGATAGGTCCAAGTAATTTGCCCCGAGATACTCCGAGCGTGTCAACCGACTAATAGTGATGTTCCTTTATGAATTACGATCAATTAGTAACGATAGGGTGGTCCGATGAGTCCAATGACTAATTAGTTGAAGCCGCTGCTAACTATCCTTTTCCGTTTAGGGAAAGAATAATGAATAATTTATATGATAAAAAAGTCAGTAAAAATGTCACTACATTTTGTTAATTTCGTTACCAAGTTAAATAATTGTAATTTATTTCAAATGATCTCTACAAAGAAACACCACGGTGGTCCTATTAAGTATCATAATTATTTAATTTATCTGAAGGACTCATAACTTAACAGAACACCCAACAGTCACAAACGTGGTCTTGATCCCACACTATAGGATTCCCTGTGTCGTGGGTACCAAGAACTACAAGTACAATGGTACACCCAGGCCCGGAACAAATATTTGTTCCGCAGCCGGGAATCGTACCCGCAACCTCTTGGATCTCAGTCGGCTACTCACCCGCCGCGCGACGAGGTCGAAACTCATGCATCGTTTTTTAAAGAAGTCAGATACATAATCATCATCATCATCAGCAGCAGTCTGTAGACAGCCACTGTTGGACGAGGCCTCCCCCTTAGAATACAATGGGGGAATGCCCCGGATGCTACTGCCTATCCTCTGGAGTAACGTATAATACCATAATCAGCTTATACGACATCCACAGATACAATATTTTAGAATATTTTCATAGATAGATGCAATGGGGGATCTGCCATAATCACCACGCTTGGCAAACCTATGACAAATTTCAGCTCAATCGATTGGGTGAAACTAGTTCAAAATTCATTTTCAAGATTTGTTCCACACAAACTAACATACAAACAGGTAAAATTAAATAAAAGCTTGTAAAAAAAGAACTACCTAAATAAATAATAGTTTAAAAAAACTAAAAATATACGCTTTTTATAGAAAATCCAACAAAAAACAGAAAATAAATTTTTAAAAATTTGAATTAATAATTGTGTAAATAAGAAAAAAATATTTTTATTGTAAAAAAAGCGTGGGGTGCATGGTGTCAATAGTTATAAATATTTTATTGACAGATATGATTAGAAGGATTATCATTTTGATAATATCTTAAAAAGCACCCCACGCTTTTTTTACAATTTAAAATATTTTTTTCTTATTTACACTATTCTCAATTCAAATTTTTAAAAATTTATTTTCTGTTTTTTAGTTGGATTTTCTATAAAAAGCGTATATTTTTAGTTTTTTTAAACTATTATTTATTTTTCATTTTTTGGTCGATTTTTTTATATAAGCGTATTTTTTAGTTATTTTAAACTATTATTTATTTTTCATTTTTAAGTGATTGTTTAAAGTGGAAATCTTGTTAAAGGAAGGTGCAGATGTTGAAGCGCTGAATGAATAAGGATGATGAGACACCGCTTCATGATGCTATTAACAACGGACGTGTCGAAGTTGTTGAACTTCTTGTTCAACATGGTGCGGATGCTAATTTAGTTGGTCCAAAATGGGAAAATGGGTTCCCCCATTACACTAAAATATTTTGAATATCGATAAAGAAGTTACAGGGATACTAATATCTGGAGGTACTAATATTAATACTGACACCTGAATGTCACCAATTCATTACGCTGCTTCGAAAGGTAGTGGTGAAAAAATCAAAATTTTGCTAGATAATGGAGTCTACGTTGATACTTTAGATCAGAAATGCAGAACTCTAAATATTGCTATCAATGCAAACAATTTACAATCTGCAGAATGGGTTTTAAAATACTGCAGGTTTCATTGAGTGTGGTAGAAATACATCAATAAGCTCTTTTAAATTCGTTCGCTGTATCGTTCGCTTATTCAATCGCTGTACAAATTAATAGCTTATTATTGATTTAAAAATTAAAAATACATTCTAGTAATCTGCCATCGATTTACTAGAACATGACATGACAGATTACTTGACGACTGGACATTGTTTGTAATTATCTATGCTACTTGACATTGTCGCAGACCTTCCGGGTCTCAGGAAAACAAAAATCGCTGATCCTGATTATCCTAGTAAGGATAACGGGTCAAAATGTTTAAAATATTGAATTGTCATCGGTCCTTAATAAGTATGCCGAATTTCGAGTTAATCCGACGTTTTGAAGGGGGTCAAAATCATGTTCAAAGATTCCGTTACATACTAACATACGTCTGAAGCTAATTAAAGCGTATTAAAAATATATAAATGTATATGGAATACTTTTAATTATTATAATTAAAAGTATTGCATAATAATTACTTAAGTATTATTAATTATATTGGTTCTATTGTTGTACTAGTTTGTAACCTATTTTGAGAGAAAATAAATCTTTATTTATTTATTTATTATTAGTTATTAAAAAAGTATTGATAAAAAAAGTTTAGTAGGTATATTCTTGACGAGTTTTTTTTATGACAAGACATTTGTGTACCTATTTTTAATTTTAATTGTGTTTTTTTTACTGTACTTGGTTGTCATTTTTTATTTTTATTTTACCTACCTACCTACTATTTTTAAGTTAAAATTGCAACACCCTGACTGGATTCATAGTTATGACACCTACCACCTGAGTAGAATAAGTTAATTACATGACATTTACATGTTTCATTTCATTTCATTTATTTCCACCATAGGATCACAAGGAACACTTAGTTACGTCAAAAAAAAAGAAAAAAGGAATACAAATGTTCAAATAATTTGGTAAGTACTAAGGTACATGAGAAAATAATAAATTAACAATAAATTAATAATACAATAAAACAATAAATTAATAATACAACTTTACCCAGCTACAGGTAATACTGGTATTGGTCAAGAATAATGTTGCCATGTCATGTTTTAATTAATTCTACTATAAATGAAATAAATTGCGGCTGTAAAATGGCCTTGTCAATGTGTAAAATATAAATACAATTCAAAATAAATTTTAAAAAAATAATAAATTTGTGTTAAAAATACTTATAGCTAGGACATAAATAAACCAAAATTAACATCATTCAGAGCATCTGCCAATGAGTAGTAACTTTTAAGCACCAATAATCTTTTAATTCTTACCTTAAACAAATGGCAACTTAAATTTTTAACTTCATCGGAAAGCCTATTGTACAATTTTACACCAGTGCCCAAGAAGCTTTTGGAAGATTTGCTTAACCTATATTTTTGGGTACTAAGCCTACCACCATGTCTTGTACCATAGCTGTGACATGCAGATAGAGTTTTGAAATCACTGCAGTTTTTTTTGACATACAGTAAGCAATGCAAGATGTAAGCCCCAGTAAATGTAAGAATATTCAACTGCTTGAAAGCCTCACGGCACGTGTGCCGCGGTTTGAGACCAAGTACAAACCTGACGGCACGTTTCTGCAGTATAAATATTCTTTTTGAGTTGGCAGCATTTCCCCATACTAGTATGCCGTAGCTCATGAGGCTATGAAAATATGCAAAGTAAACAGACTTGGCAGCATTCGAACCACAAAAATCCCTTACCTTTCTGACTGCGTAACAAGCAGAACTCAATCTTTTG
Source organism: Epirrita christyi (assembly GCA_951392215.1). Lineage (NCBI taxonomy): Eukaryota > Metazoa > Arthropoda > Insecta > Lepidoptera > Geometridae > Epirrita > Epirrita christyi. The sequence continues at coordinate 2,786,682 of OX595857.1, read as the reverse complement.
GCAAGGTGGTCAATGTGATTTTTCCACGTAATTTTGGCATCAAGTTTAAGACCCAAGAATGTTATGCTATCAACAGGACGCAGCGGTAAGTTGTCGCTGATAATAAGTGACTCCATAGTGCTCATGATTTGGTTTTTAAGATAAAAATGCATGAGATTGGTTTTATTTAAGTTCAATACAAGGTTATTACAAATGAACCATCTATTTAGTCTACTTATGGAGTCATTTATTTTCATAACGCTGTCAGCCTTTGTTTTGCTATGTACCACCAGAGAGATATCATCAGCAAACATGATCATTTCAATGTCTTCTACAATGCAGGCACTAATATCATTGATATATAGAAGAAAGAACAATGGACCAAGTATTGACCCTTGTGGGACGCCACATTTAATTAATTCTTCCTTAGAACTTGTCCCATTGACGTCTACCACCTGCTTTCTGGCCGTTAAATATGATTGACATAAGCTTAAATCCTTACCCCTTACGCCATAGAGCTCAAGTTTGGCTAGGAGGATATCATGGTGCTCACAATCAAAAGCCTTAGATAGGTCACAGAAGATACCATACGTGAACATTTTGGCTTCAAGACGGCTTAGAACATTCTTCATCAAAACCGCAACAGCGTCAGTTGTTGAAAGTGACTTCCGAAACCCAAATTGTCTGGAGTTAAATAACTTATTAGCATTCATGTGTTTCTCTAATCTTATGTACATAACTTTTTCAACAACCTTGCTGAAAATGGGAAGGAGTGAAATGGGCTGGTAATTCTGTGCATCCATGCTATCCCCCTTCTTGTAGAGCGGAATGACTTTGGCTAGTTTCAATGAGTCTGGGAAAATTCCAGATTCTAAGGCATTATTAACTATGTGAGTAAGAGGCGTAACCAATTCAGCCCCAAATGACTTAACAATCTTAGACGACAAGTGCCAGTAATCTATCGACGTTTTTGATTTTAAGCCACCTATCACCCCCTTAACCTCCTTTTCGTTTGTATTGTGAAATATGTCATTGTCAAGTGTTATATTATTATTATGTATGTCATTTAAAAATACATTTACTTATTCTTTCGATTTAACTACATTTACATATAATGAATTAGTTGTTTGTTCGGGAAGATTCACATATAAATTATTAAAGTAGTTGGCCACAACATGACCAACCCTTGTTTTGTTCCCATCAGGTAGTTTTATTTCTATTCTACGTCTACCTAATTATGATGCAATAAAGAATTGAATTGAATTAATCCCGGAATTCTATTCCCTATGGAAAAAAACAAGGGTGAAACCAAAGGCGAGCGCTTGTACAGATATAAAAATATCGAGCTAAGGAACTGGTAAGCTTGCTTGTTGAATTAAAAAGTACTATTGCAAAACAATAATAGGAGCAATTACTGTTTCAATTAGTGAACAGCTCTTCGATCTTAATACGCCTTTCATTTTTTTTGTCTAGAAGTTAGTGATGGGAATACCATAAATACCATAACTTTTAATCACTATTTTGGTTTTTGAATTTAGAACACACCAATATATTCGACCTCCATGCTATGTACAACCTCCTTGCGCAAAAAATACTCGACATACAAACTCCTTGTGCAAATAACTCCTTCCAATGTTAATGTACATTTTAATTAATTTTAAACTTCCTTTTTTCTTCATTAAATGTCTATTTTCACTTAAATCTTTCGTTTTCTCGTAGTCATGGTACTAAGTATAGTACGCAAACTCTTGAATTGTATATCGAGGGCCATGAATCACTCGCGTCGCTCAGGATTCTAACACATAAATTACGTTGCTGATTCCTTTGTAAGCCTGCTTGTTCATTAAAAAGTACTATTGCAAAACAATAATAGGAGCAATTACTGTTTCAATTAGTGAACGTAGCTCTTCGATCTTTATACGCTATAATTTGTCTGGAAGCTAGTGATGGGAATACCATAAATACGATAAATTTTAATCACTATTTTGATGTTTGAATTTAGAACACACCAATATATATTCGACCTCCATCTCAATGCTAATGTACAACCTCCTTGCGTAAAAAATACTCAACATAACAAACTCCTTGTGCAAATAACTCCTTCCAATTTTAATGTGCATTTTAATTCAATTAATTTAAACCTTTTTTCTTCATTAAATGTCTATTTTCGCTTAAATCTTTCGTTTTCTCGCAGTCATGGTACAAAGTATAGTATGCAACTCTTGAATTTTATATCGAGGGCCATGAATCACTCGCGTCGCTCGGTATTCTAACACTTGAATCATCGTGAAGGAATATTTGGAAGTTTAAATTGTAAAGTAACTAATTTTAATAGTACCTAAGTATAATAATATGACTCACAAACAATTTTGCACGCCTGCGTGCAGGCTGAATACAGTGACTAAATTAGTTATAAGACCTGACATTTTAAAATAAGTATTCTTGCAAATAAATGATTGATTTGATTTGATTTGATTTGACTTGCTTATTCCTTTGTAAGCCTGCTTGTTGCATTAAAAAGTACTATTGCAAAACAATAATAGGAGCAATTACTGTTTCAATTAGTGAACGTAGCTCTTCGATCTTTATACGCTATATAATTTGTCTGGAAGCTAGTGATGGGAATACCATAATGTCAATGATACATTTATTATCATCATAGTGAAGTCTGTCTCCTCCCATGGATGTCGTAAAAGTCGACTAAGGGATTACACCAGGGGATGGGCAACAGTATCCAGCTGAGTACTCAACACTAATACGATCACTTAACCACCTGCCAAGCATGGTGATTAAGGGTAATCCCCCATTGCATTCTATGGGGGGAGGACTCGTCCTACAGACAACGTCTAAAGGCTGATGATGATGATAATGATCTTAGTGGTGATTCATAAATACATAATATGACCTCTTATTCGAAATTAATCGAAACATAAAGAACTAAGTTTGCAAAACGCAAAATGTTGTATACCTACCGTATCTTAATTTTTAATCTTGGGATTTCTGAACCGGTCCTGTTTATGGGACCCGAAATAAAATTATGAATAAGGGGGCTAGTATTTAGGTACTTTTTTTTTAATGGCATCTGAGTATAAGTATACTTAATTTTGCCAATGTCAAGTAGCATAGATAATTATCAAACAATGTCCTGTCGTCAAGTACTCTGTCAAGTCATGTTCTAGTAAATCGATGGCAGTTTACTAGAATGTTCCAGGACAATTTCCACCCCTTCGAAAAGACACGCAATACACTTATTTTATTTAAATTCACTACCATGTGCTCTTTATAAGTTACACCGGTTAAAATGCCACCAAAATTACACGATATAACTCAAAAAAAACACTAGAAATTTAAATAAAATAAAAAAGGACAACGTCTCCCTTCGAAAGAACAGAAAAAGTCCCTCATTTAGGTACTTACCTATAATTTTTATCGATAAAAAAAACCCAGATATCTCAAAAGAAACTAAGAGTTACATCACTAACTGACTCGCAAGCTCACAAACAGCCCAATCATGCAATTAGTCAATTTAAACCAAACTCTTTTGTGTGACGGACCTCGTTTCTGTAGTTTACAATAGACAAGTAGAAGATTGTTTGAATTTCATTTATTTCGTGTATATTCCACATCTAAAAAAATATAATCGAATTGATAACCTCCTGTATATGAAGTCGGTTAAAAACAGTTAAACCTTTTGGTCTCTATAGCCTTCTTTGTTTGTTCTCTCTCACAATAAAAACCCTTTATATACCATATAAAGCTAAGCGTATAAGCTTGAGCATATAAAGCTCCATTTAGATTGCTATACGGGTGGTCCGTACGGATCATCCGTATAGCACTAAAGCGTCAAGGGTGCTAAACAGGTCCATTACTAAGCCTACGCTGACCACGTCTGTTTGGATTTTGTCACAGGGGGGGTCACTGCAATACCTCTTAGGTCACAACCAACAAGTACGTGCCCTACATGGCAATGCAATACGCCCACCACTCAGAAACATATAGATCATTCATACACACATCATGGGCGTAGCTAAGGGGGGGGGGGGGGGTGGGGGTTCATTCATACCCCACCGAAATATAAAAAATGTTGACATCTGATACTTTTTGAAGAAACACCAGTGTGGTGAATGTGTTTTTTTTCACATTAATATTTATTAATGTCATTTTGTACCCCCTGAAACTAAAACCGGGCTAGGCCCGTGATATACATATAGACATTAGATCACTTCAAACTGGAACATTTCTCACTAATATTATTTATAAAATATGCGAAAGTTTGTTTGGATGGATGTGGCGTTTAGTAGTTTTTGTGTGACCCTTACGCCTTACCTCACAAGTATACTGGGCGGTATCTGATGATTCCAAGCCATCAAGTTGAAGGCTATAGTTATGGTGCATCCGTACTCTTGGCGGGAGAAGGGTGTGCATGTCAGCGCTGTCTCCGAGTAGTGACGAGTCCTTGAACCATTTCACTCTGATCTTCATTTCTGGAAATTATTATTTTTATGTACATCGCCTAATGGGGAGTTTTCAGGGAGGCAATTAAAAAGAAAAAATAATTCTTAAAATTCCGGTAGATGGCGGTGACTCGACATGGTTGTGTCTTCTGAAGATTTTGCAAAAGCACCACAGAGAACAAATTCTCTTTTTTTCCTCCAAGTTTCGCGTTGCGATTCCGAAGCTCGTTTTTCAAGTCTAAAATAGGCCGGTCTACTTGGTCCGAATTCAAAAATAACAACAAAAAAATTATGACAATAACGAATATATCAGAATTAATTCACCAACGAACAGCATGAGCGAGTGAAGTCAGTGACACTGACAGTTGGTGGCTGACCGACAAAATTTAGACAACCATATCTGGACTGCGCCATCTATGCATGGATTTAGAACTATTTTCTTTCAGCTGTCAGAAACTTTCTCATTGCACAACACCACTTCCAATTTTGCACCTTCTAAAAAACAACGAAACATCATCAAAAAGGCCGCAAATCACCATTTTTCATGGATGTGCCGGTGTTTTTTCCTCGGTGTACCTAAAGTCTATATAGCTTACATTAAATTTATGTCAGATCTTTTTATAAAAATGTGCTTTCTAAATTTCTGATCGAAACCGTGAGCGAGTATAACTCGCACTTGGCATTTGTAAAAAATTAAGGGGTACACAAAAAAATAAAGATTGTGTAGGAGGAAACTGTTTCTACCAAGGCATTGTTATTTTTTACAATTAAATTATACAATACGGAATATACGGATAGCGTCAAAAATAGTGATGAATTGTACGAAATTCTCTGAAATTAGCAACATCCTACTATGCTTTCACAGCATAAGTACCAACAGTGCGACAATAACACTCGTTACAATGCAACAAAGCGAAAATATAAATCATTGGACAAAAGCACAAAAGACCAACATTTTTGTGTTGAACACGAACTGTAGCCACAGAATATTATAGTAGTAGGTTGGTTATACACAGCTGTTGTCTGAGTGAGGAGATTAGATCAAAATTACAAGAATGATGAAAAATTTGGATATATTGGATATCTTAATATATTTGGGCGATTGATTCATGATTAAAATTAAATGGTAATAACATGGTAACAATGGTAATGGTCATAAACATGTATAAAGGCCTGACATCACGGATAGCCAGCTTTTAGTTTCAGGTTTTAGTTTTAGGTTCAAGAAATATTCATGTGAAAATTAACACATTTACCGCACTGGTGTTTCTTCAAAAAGATTTTGTCAACATTTTCAATATTTGGGTGCGATTTTTGAACTGAGAACAATCGAAATCGAATTCAGAAAAAGGATCGAATCAAATGCGTTACAGCAATCGTGGTCGCGGGCTGACGTCCCGCCCAAACGTCGGGAATAATTAAAAATAAATAATAAGGTAACACGCGATAAATATCCGCGATAATTTAATAAATATGTAAATTACGAAGTACCGAACACTTATGGAAACATCGATAACTGTACGTTTCCTATTTTAATGGAACAGGTGAAAACAGTCGGGGTTTTTAATTTTGTATAAAATTACCCTGCTCACAAATTCTTACATCTACGTTCTCTTGTTAACTCCATAGAATACATAGCAGATTCTATGGCTAGTTCCAGATTGTACAAGAAACTATTCTTATTCTGTGACAACAGTTTAAAGTTTATCTAAGGGCGATGCCACACGGCCGTTGCGGCTGCGCTGCGCCGTCGTCGAAACGCAATGATTTCAACGCAGTGAATGCCACACGAGCGCTGCGTCGGCGCTACGTCAACGCATCTATGCTATGCTTCGATATGTTATTAAATACTGCGATGCCGCTCTGTCGGTCAACGTAGCTCCCTTCCCCACCTCGTCTCCTCAGCCCGTTCTACGTTGCGCGCGCGTCACGCCGACGGACGCAACGCACCGGCAACGCCCGTGCGTGTGGCATGTCGTTCAGATTTCTTGTTCTATACATCCGCAATTGCGGCTCCGATCGAAGAACGATCGCGGATCGGCCGCTTTCGTGCGGCGACCAGAGACGAGAGAGAGAGAGAGAGAGGAGGGTGCGCAACGCTCGAGCTGTCAAACTACGAATTTCGTGCCGATGTTTCGGTTTTCGCTTGATTAGAGTACAGATCGGACTTTTTCTGCTCTTTCGAAGGGAGACGTCGTCCTTTTTTATTTTATTTCAATTTCTAGTGTTTTTTTGAGTTATATCGTGTAATTTTGGTGGCATTTTAACTGGTGTAGCTTATAAAGAGCACATAGTAGTGAATTTAAATAAAATAAGTGTATTGCGTGTCTTTTCGAAGGGGTGGAAATTGTCCAGGAACATTCTAGTAAACTGCCATCAATTTACTAGAACATGACTTGACAGAAGACTTTGACGACTGGACATTGTTTGATTAAATCAATAACTTGACATTGGCAAAATTGAGAAAATCCTCAGATGCCATTGTACCGATCGCACGAAACGAAACACGAAATTTCGTAGGTCAGTGTATTAGAGTAAGTAGACATCCTGATTTGTATGTAGAACTACGGAGCGCCGCGCCCCCCCGCTCCGTTGTCGCAGCGCCGCCAACGCAGCGCAGCCGCAACGCGCGCCCGTGTGGAAGCGCCCTAACTGTACATACAATGAACTGTGGGCACTGTAGCTACAGGAAGGAGGCGTAGATTGTATCTTTGTGTATCAATTGGACACATTCGTATAAAGGCCCCTTTATATTATGATTCAAATTTCTTGGGCTAACAGAAATTATCATCATCATCATCAGCCTATAGAAGTCTGCAGTCCAGGACATGAGGAATACCAAGATGAGTGCTCTTGAGCCGCCTGCATCCACCGACTTCCTGGGAGTATCAAAATGTCGATGGCTTCCTACACTGCATCGTCCGGTTCGTGTTCGTTATGCTATATGGCCTGCCCATTGCCACATCAACTTGCTATGTCGGTGATGGATTAAATTAATTAATTTGGATAACATAACATAACACCCAACAGTCACATACGCAGTCTTGATCCCACACTAGGATTCCCTGTGTCGTTGGTATCAGGAACTACGAGTACCATGGTACCATAACACCCAGACCCGGAACATATATTTAGAGATCATACAAACATTTGTCCTGCAGCGGGAATCGAACCCGCAACCTCTCGCATCTCAGCCAGCTACTCGCCCGCCGCGCCCCAGAGGTCATCAATTAATTATATATTAATAAATCAACTATTTATGGTAAGTAGTAGGTATTTACAAAATTAAAATTAACACATTTTTTATATTACAGTAGATGTTATAGGTTAGAAACTTATACATGTTAAGAAATTAAGCTACTTATTTATATTCTAAGTTTAAATTAAGTTGATTTAAGGCGCAAAGTGTATTATAGTAATCAAATAAAATTGAGAAATTGAGCACCGTAATCGTTCCATTTTAAATTCAAATAATAACAGTAATTTTATTCATATTTGGAACAGGGCAGCGGCGTAGGCGAAATTAATTTTCTCACCTACCTACTTAGATACTTTTTAGTTTAGTAGATACTTTTTTATGTTGTGCTATAGATAATACTAAACTAACGTGCAATGAAATAGGATCACTTAAAAAAATACAATTACTCATTTATTGATTTACTTAATAAATGTTAAGTAATTTTTTACAAAACTTATTGTAAGTATTTCATGCCATATGAAATATATTTTATTTTTATTTCAATTCGATATCTCGCATAGTTTGGGAGGTATTTGTGGTTATTTCATCGCACGCCACAGTAGAATGTGTTGTGTAAAATGATTGATAATAAGGTAAAAAGCGTAAAAAAACGTAATTCAGCCGAAAAAATCGATGAGGTGTACGTGGGAACCAATATTCAAGTTGTAAATTCAATCTTCCCATTAATTTTTGCGACCTAAAACAGTGTGCATTGTTCCAGTAGACTTTAGTTAGACTACTTATATTAAGTAAGTAAAAAAAAAAAAAAATTATGAAATCAGTCTCTCAGCTGACGATGATGATGAAGATGATATATTGATGATGATGGTGAAGATGAAGTTTAAATTAGTATTTGGAATCGCGAGCTGATCAAAATGAGACACGACAGTCACATTTCAGCTCTAACGGATAAAAGGAACTGCGTCTTAAAATAGTCTCACAAAATTTTTACACATACGTACAAAGCAAGTTTAAAAAAATGATTTAAATAAAAAATAGAGTAATATATACTAAGCCATGGACCCAGGAGTTGTTACTAATGTAGTCAATATGTCTCTATTAAAGTTATTTAAATCAGACCTTGTCTATCAATCTCTCCGACAGATAGACAGTCGTACCTTTTATTAATACAAAACCTTTTAAACATTTCATTTGCATCTGAATTGATGCATCAACATTCAAACATTCGTGCTTATAAAACTTACGCCTACACAGAGGCCCAATTCACTAACTAAAAAATAGTTAAAATAGAGTTCGGATCATGTTTCGATCTTGTGTCGATGTCTTAAATGTCAGAAATGGTATTCTCCTGACATAAAATACAACACTGTAATGTGATTATATCGAAATGTGACCGAAACTTGAACGATTCAAAGTTTTTTCGATAATTTTAGCATAAGTAGATGGAGTCTCTCTTTACTCTTTCCAATTATATACAGGGTGGGGCAAATTTTTGGCCCCTTAAGGGTAGCTACCTTTTCTTTTGTAGTTAGAAGGTTTTGTTCTTAGGAACCTTCTGTTTTATTTTGAAGAAAAAAATATTGTCATTTTTTGATTTTTGAAAAAAGTACGGTTCACACAAAAAATTACATTTGTCAAAAAAAACAAGTTGGTCTTAATCGACTCTATTTCCAACCAGGAACACTTTTCCTAAAGTAACATACCAAATCAAATCGTAAGTTTTGGCAATAATTAAAAAAAACAATTCCCATACATTTTTCTCTAAAACTTCTCTGGAAACTCTAGTTGGCATCTATCTACGCCTTAAGTAATTTTTTTGTCAAAAGCCAAAGGTTAATTAAAACATAAAATACTTTTGTAACCTATAAAACAGCCGGGTGTTTATGACTTTATTTTAATGAAATTGACAAGATCATTAATTGAATGACATCTATGAAAACTTTATGACTTTATTTATGACTAGCATAGCGGTTTCTACATATATTTACAGTTATTTTACCTCTGACTCAGGCTTGCAACTTAACGGCTAGAGATAAAAGCCAGGGGTAAAACAATTCAAAGTCAGAGGTAAAACAATTCAAAGTCAGAGGTAAAATAATTCAAAGTCAGAGGTAAAATAACTACTTTTAATAGTTATATTACTTCTGGCTTTTAGAAATTTTACCATAGGCTTTCATTATTTTGCCAGCGTGAGCTAGAGGTAAAATAACTGTTAACGGTAGTTATTTTACCTCTGCGACTGTTAATTATTCTACATCTGAGGCCCAATTTTCTAACTTAAAAAATAGTTAAAATAGAGTTCGGATCATGTTTCGATCTGCAGGGCGATTCTAAAACGTCGGAAACGTTTCCGATCTGATTCGTAAGTTTTTCATTTCAATGTGGTAAGTACCTAACTAAAACAATTTTCTAACAATTTTCTCTAATAAAACACAGTAACATACAATACTTATTGTTTTTTACTTTGAAACTTGAACGATTCAAAGTTTTTTCGATAATTTTAGCATCTTAGATAGAGTCTCTCTTTACTCTTTGCAATTATGTATATAACTATCCTACTCTAATGGTAGTCACCGTGAATTAAAAGTAGACTAAATTGTTATTTATAAGGGAGTAGAATACCAACTTTCTGTCAATTCATAATTCAGTCACGAATCGGTTAACTTTCAGTGTAGTTTTAAAATAATTTAGAGAATTGGGCCTCTGGTTTTTATCTCTAGCCGTTAATTTGCAAGCCTAAGCTAGAGGTAAAACAGTTGTAAAAGGTAGTTATTTTACCTCTGTGAACGGTTGTTATTTAACGTCTGGGTTTTTATCTCTAGCCGTTAAGTTGCAAGCCTGAGTCAGAGTTAAAATAACTGTGAACGGTAGTTATTTTACCTCTGATAATTTGAAATTCCATCTTAACGTCAGTAACTTGTCCCTAAAAGGGCCTTATGACCAATAAAAGAACCAGTGTGTTGAAAGGATTCTGTCTCTTACATACCTGTGTCATCAACGTAGCACGGCAGAAGCACGGTGTCGTTTTCATAGGTCTTCACTAATACAGGTACACTCGTAAAAGGCTTTTCACATTGTAGCATGTCGTGTAGGAGAATTATTGACAAGATATGAAGGAGAGTCCTCATTTTGACTTATTTTCAAAACAGAAGCATATATCCAAGATTCCAAAAATTATTAATATTTTACACTGTTATTAAGTTCAAATCCAGCTGTTAATCAGTCAACTAAAAATGAATGAATTTTGTTTATTTAAAACAAGTGGCAGGTTCGTGACTTCCTTTGCGTGGACTACAAAAAAAAAAACAAAAATTTTTTTTTAAAACAACAGACCTGTCTATATTTGGTCCTTCTACAAAGTCAGTCAGTGAGTGGTAATGGAGCTTTAAGTATAATTTATTTATAATATATTTTTATACCTTGGGTTTAATTATTGGAGGTTTAATTAGGGATTACTAAATCCCTAATAAGTATATTTGTTAGTGTTACGTTATTGTTATAATTTTTTGTATTTTTGTAGTTTTTAAGCTTTAATTAATTAAAGCTTAAAAACTACAAAAATAAATATTTACAAATTACGATTAGAACTGCGTTTATATATATTTTAATTAGATACATAATCTACCTACATCTTCACTATCTACACTAAATAAAAGATATGTATTTTTTAATTTTTGTTTGTAATTAATAAATACAAAAACAATTTGACTAATTTTAAAAATTATTTTACCAGTTGAATGCTATATTATCACTGAGTAACATATTCTATTTTCAAATTAATTAGGGATTAAAAAAAAAATGTTTTATAAATCTGTTTTTTTTTTAATCTGTTTTATATTTTTAGCATATAGATACTTAATTATGTTTTTGAAATTATATTTATACATAATTGCACGTGGATTTGAGGGGTAGTTTAAACTACAGAACTATAGTAATTTATTTGTATATAGTACACCACACGGGATGGGCAGCAGCATCCACCTGAGTACTTAACACGAAAGTGCTATCACCAATTCTATTGATTATTATTCCTTGTAAATCCCTCCATTATACTCAATCGGGGAAGAACAGGCTGGTGTTGATGATGATAATGACATTTTGTGTAAGTACTTAATGTTACCTAACGGAAGTATAGAGGCAGGCTCTACTTTTTTCTTTTTTTTTTGCCGGACACGGGCTGTGCGTGTTCCGCGGTTAGATCAGATAATGAGGATTTATGGTCTACTGCTCGTGGCCTTCTATACACTTTATTTATTTAGAAGAAAGATAATTTTAAATTAAAAACTAAAGAAAGATATTGTACATGGTAATAAACATCATGACATTTCCATGTCCTTCCTCTACCGCGTCGTCCGGTTTGTGGTCGCCACTCAAGAACCTTTATTCACCAACGGTTGTCAGTTCTGCGAGCTATAATGACCTGCCCATTGCCACTTCAACTTGCTAATTCTGAGTGCTAATGTAAAAATTTATATTAAAAGTGCAAACTTCACAAATCAAAGAGATTTTAAAACTAAAATTCACTAAATTAATTGTGATTTTTTATTTTGATTACATTTTAATTAATGAGAACACGGATTAATCAAGTCTTTAAAAAAAATCTTAGACCTGACTTTACCTACTTCCTTGCTCCACCCAAAGTACTACATTTGTTTTTTTTTAATTCTTATTATAAAATATACTTAAAAATGCCCTGTTATATCTGCCCTTAGGACTGGACAATGTTTATTTTTATTACCGAGACAGTCAAATTTAAATATATAAAATATCAGACCTATTCCCACATTTTACCGAACTCTAAGTGTTTGTTTATTTTTAAACGATATTACTGGTCAAAAAATACAAATTGTTTTTGTCCTTCTTTTAATTCCTGTCTTACGTATTACGTATAGTTTTATAAAAATAAGGTTTGTTGAATTATTTATTATATTATTATTATAATTGAATCTTCTTATTTGATACCTGTTATTGTTGCAAGTATCTATCTAGGTATTTAGCAATAGAATATAAAGAAGTCGATGAAAATATCAATAGCAAATAGCTAAAAACAATCACATTGTCTGCGTGACACGGAACGCGCGGGCGCTTGGCGGGAATCAAGACCGGACTGTCATCGGTGGCGCATGCGCCCGAAGGAATGAGATGATTGCTATTAGATAGGTGACACACTCGGAATGCCCCCCTGGAACCCGTACTCAACAGGATACAAGGAATTGACCGCACAGGAATCTAAAATATAAAGAAGGCATAAAAATACTTTGTCTATTATTATAGCAATTTGTTTTGTTGTAAAATATATTTGTCTTGCCAGACTTTTATGAAATTTGGTTAGGAGATTATTATTCGGAACCACGAGGCGATAATTGATGAGATAATAAATACGAGATCATCATCATCATCATCAGCCTATAGAAGTCTATCTACTGTTAGAGATAGGTCTCCATCATTCGAATACCTGCTATCTGCGACGTTTAATTGTCTTTAGTTCATCGAGTTGAGGGTCTTCCTCTACCTAGACCACTTAGAAGAAACAAGGTCACCGACATAGCTCTCAGAATTAGCAAATTGACGTGGCAATGGGCAGGTCATATAACTTGTAGAACTGAAAACCGTGCTGGGGAATACAGATTCTCGAGTGGCGGCCACAAACCGGACGACCGACGTAGTAGAGAAAAGCCTCTCTTGACTGACTAAATACATTATAATGATCGCAGAAAGTCGGTGTATGGAGGCGGCTCTAGACCGTTCGGCATGGCGGTATAAGGGGGAGGCCTAAGTCCAGCAGTGGACTTAGATTATGATGGACAATTTATTTTTTAAATACTACTTGGTAAGCTAACAAGCATACGGCTCACCTGATGGAAAGTAGTTACTGTAGCCTATGGACGCCTACACCACCAGATGCATACAAAAAAAAAGAGGCGCCTTACTAAACTTACTAAAGTAGTAGGTAGATACTAGTACTTTTCGAGTTTTTTAATGTAGTCAGCAAATCAACTTTGACAATTTTTTTCGGCTTTTTAGTTATATTAATTGTGCATTAAAATGTTTTTTTTTGTTTATAAAAGTCGTCCAACTTTTAATCTTATTCGAAAAACTATCATGGAACTTATTCAAGCTCAGTGTGCCTCCAACTTTCTAATATAACCCGTCAATTAATAGTATCACATGCTACCTTTTTCAAGACGAGTAGAATAAGATTAGTCATTACTAAATGCAGCTACGGGACAGGAAGAAATTGTATTCAGTTCAATGGTTTATTTGTAAAATATAGCAGGACGTGTGATAAATACTACGGGTCGTCCCATAAAATAGTGACAATCAGAAGTCTAGAGGTCAAGCACCCCTAGGGGTACCCGAATTTATCACGTATTCAGCAAAATGACAGATACAGCATAAAAACAGAGGCCTGACCATGAGCTCTTATAGCGATTCAGTTAAAAAACTATTCAGTACAACATATCGGATCCGTGATGTCCGCTGGTATATTTAAAGGCGCAGTAGCAGGTCTATAGACTTCTGCGATTAAAGTTATTCAATGATGACGGATGTCAACGACGAACCGATATTTTGTACTGAACAGTTTTTGAACTGAATCGCTATAAGAGCTCATGACCCACAGGGCTCTCCCAAAAAATTGTGCCAAGTGGAAGTAGATAGCCGAATTTAGAAGGTCCTTCAATGATTTTTACAGAGTTTTTTTTTATTAAGGGACATTCGTAGCTAAACTAATGATATTTATGAGAAACTATCAATTAAAACATGTGTGTTATGTCTCCTAAATCTTAGCAAAATCAGTTTTCGCTATCACAAGAAGTGTTGATGAGCTGTGATGAGCAAAAAACATAATAAAATTTGAATTCACGTCACTTACAATCCACCATAAACGTACATAATTTATTTATTATTATTATATCAACATATATATTTATTTATCTTTATGTAAATAACAGAGTTCATATCACCGACCGCAGGAAGATGCCCAAAAGGTGACGTTATAGATTTTCTGACGACCAACGTGAGCGTCAGCTCTACTAAATACTACCTAATATTTATATGTATGTAATCAATATTTAATTAATATTTGAACGAGCGAAGCGAGTTCTCTGAGTCAAGTTGGAAGAATCGGGGTTTGTATGTATGTATGTATGTATGTTTGTCCGATGAAAACTTCCAAACCGTTAATCCGATCTTCATGAAATTTGGTATGGGGGTAGATAGTATTAGTACAATTTGTAGGTAAGGTTATGAGCTATATCGATCAGGGGGTTGCTGAGATATTGGGGTCTAAGAGGGGGTAAAAAAAATTAAAGTGAGACAGTCAGATCAAGTGGGGTATCTAATGAAAGCGCTTTGGTTGAACATTTCAAAACTGTTTTTAATAATTATTTAGCCTCAGTAGTTTTCGAGATATTAGGGAAAATAAAAAACGTAAAAACCCAAAATTCTAGGGTACTTCCAGCAATCCCACAATGCTGAAATTTGGTATGCTTGTGGCTTTTGTGTCACAACTACAGGGAAAAGTCTGAAATTGAAGAATTTAGAAACATGTACTCCATAAAACATAAACCAATATAACATCCATTGTTGACCTCCCATTACTAAGAATTTGAATGACGTTGGAGTTCTATGGTTTTCATCAAAAGGACGTTATCAATTAATTCGTCAGGTACTTGATATAGGCACTAACAGGTATGTAGTATTATACGCCCCGTTGTTTAGCCCTATTCAAAGGTTATTTCGATGATGTGTAGGAAATTAGAGTAGTTACTGATAGATCCTGTACTGTACTGGTAGACCTCGAGGTGAAAATTAAAAAAAAAAAATAATAGAAAATATGGAAATTACTTAGTTAAGTAGTTGGGCTGATAAAGGTGTTATCGCGAGGTCTCAGTTCGGGGCGAACCACTAGTTATTAAGATTTTATTGTATATTTACCTATTCTACATTTTTTTGTTTTCGTGTCAGAAAAAAAGTTTTAAATTTTCTTTCTTTTCTTTTTGGTCATTTATCAGCCTCAATATAATTTCTCTAGCATTATTATCCTATTCAATTCAAAACCACTTTCACATAAATGTATTTCAATAAACAAAAATCTTTTATCAAATCAACCCCTATTCTTTTATTAGAAAATTATAACCTTTGTATCTGTAAGTAACTACCGCTTTCAACTATACTAATGAAATAGTCATCATTTGATCACGCATTTCAAAACATTATGCGGCAACCTATCTAATCTGATTTTATTTATTTTACAACACAATTAAGTGACGGCCGTATTCACAAACGACACTGCGTTTAACATTGTTAGGTGTAGCTAAAATAAAAGACGAGTTTTCATAAAAAATAACAACGAGAAAAACATTCATATTTTTCAATCGTTTTAGTCTTGTTTAAGGTTTTTGGGTTCCGTATAGTATAGTCCTTCAATAGGAACCCTTATGAGATATTTCAGTCCATGTCGGACTGGGACGGACGGACGGGTGTCCGTCCCAGTCCGACACAGTGTCATAACTTTCATAGTTATAAACCAAATTTCATTAAAATAAAACACTAAATGTTCAAAGATGCTATATTTTGGCATTGATATCTAGTGTATGGACTAAAATAAAAAATGGACTAACGAAGATAAAGTATAGCAACGAAGTATAAATAGCTACGTATATTTTTTTATAACCAAACTAAAATAAAATGTCGTAATTTGTAGCACTGTTACTCGTTGGGAATACTTCTTTTAATTTGTATCCCATCGAAATACACTGTTACTCGATAGGCAATAAAATCACGAGTAACAGTGTTACTCGTTTGGATGTTACTCGTTGGGAACCCTCCAAAGTATCACCATGAATTTAATAAAAAAATAAAACGTGTAATATAACTTTTAACTGTAAAGTAAGAGTTGTACCTACAAAACTAGACTTCATGCTACCATTAAAATGTCTTTAGTCCGTCGAGTGTAGGGCCATCCTCTGCCGCGTCTTCATAGGTTTGTGGTCGCCACTCGAGAATCTTTATCCCCCATCGGTTGTTACTTCTGCGAGCTACATTGACCTGCCCATTGCCACTTCAACTTGCTAATTCTGAACTATTCTAATAGAGGTTAAAATTAACATAACATAACACCCAACAGTCACATACACAACCCTGATACCACACTAGGGTTCCCCGTGTCGTGGGTATCAGAAACAACGAGTACCATGGTTCCACAACACCCAGACCCGGAACAAATATTTGCAGATCATGCAAACATTTGTCCCTCAGCGGGAATCGAACCCACACCTCTTGCGTCTCAGCCGGCCTACTCGCCCGCTACGGCACAGGGGTCGTCAACACTTGACATACGATGTTGTCTATTTATCTGTTGTATCTATGGCACCGGAGCAAATCCTCTGATTCTCAGTTGTTTTGTATGTAGAGAGGGAGTTGTACTTCCTTCAGCTTCAGAGACGCGGAGTATTTACACTCCGCCTCTACATACAAAAATACTGACACGTTCCGATGTAAGACGCAGATAGGACTACCCCCGACTCCATGAACGACGACATTTTAAACGTAGCAGGAAGTTATTGTTTGTGAATACGGGGACGAGAACTGTGATGCCGCTAACGAGTCCGCCTTATTTATGGTGTTATGATAGAAATTAGGGCTGAACTTGTTTGAGAACGGACTGAAATGAATAGTAAAAAGTATAGGAACAATTTGAAAGAAATTACAGTTGTGACAGAACTTGGAACTTTTTAAATGTACAATACATTAATTAAAGAATTTCTGCCAACTTCACGTACTTATTTACGTTATAGAAAAAAGCGAATAAAAATATAAAATGTTATGTAACAAAAATCACTAAGTAAGTTGCCATTAAATAAAAAAAAAAGCTTTTTTTTTATTTATATCGAGGGCCATGAATCACTTGCGTCGCTCAGGACGCTTGAATCACGAGCGTAGCGAGTGACAACGACAACTTTATTACTTACATATTAACCTAATCAATACATGTGTGTAATAATGTATGTATGTATAGCTATATAATAATAATAATAAAAAGAATTTATTTCAAAAAGGCTTTTGTTGTACATGCCACTTAAAATCTATTTATAAGACCTTTAAGAAGACTTTATGTAGGTAATTCTACAACAAATACGTATTAAGTATTTATCTTACTGCAAAGTTTTAGAATGTAAATGAAACAGTAGGGACTTACTAAGATACATACTTCATCGTCATCATCAGCCTGTTTGAGGATGGCCTAGACCTCCCTCATAATAGTAATAGTCCCTAGTAATAACACACTCCTGAATAAGCCAGCAGTCGAAGTAACGAAAATTGCTCAACAAATCCGAGGAGATCACACCTGTGCAGTAACGCACCACGGGTCTAGATATTAGTGTACTCATCATGTGCACAAAACATGGAATTTGAATAAATTATAGCCAAAACAGAACCAAACTTCGTTCGCGAACAAAAAGTTTCGTTCTCTTAGCTTAGATCAGAGGTTCCCAAACTTATTTTGTCTACTGCCCACTTTGAGAATAAATTATTTTTTAGCGCCTCCATTTTGGACTCTGGTCTGGTTGGGTTGGTATTCTCTAAACATAAAATACAACACTGTAATGTGATTATAGCGAAATGTGACCGAAACATGAACGATTCAAAGTTTTTTCGATAATTTTAGCTTAAGTAGATGGAGTCTCTCTTTACTCTTTGCATTTATAAATTATCCTACTCTAATGGTAGTCACCGTGAATTGAAAGTAGACTAAATTGTTATTTATAAGGGAGCAGAATACCAACTTTCTGTCAATTCATAATTCAGTCTCGGTTCGGTTAACTTTCAGTGAAGTTTTAAAATAACTTAGAAAATTGGGCCTCTAAGCGCAGTAGTATTACAGAACGGGCGCCAGGTCTCAAGTTAACTCTAAACGGGCTACACCTGCCAATTAGAATGATTATTAAAATGCAACTTTATAGTATTCAGACAGAGTATCTTTAATTCAAAACAAAATGCCCCCATTTTTTTCTGGGTCTCTTACTGCCCCCCTTTAGGCCTGCAGCGCCCACAAGGGGGCGTTATCGCCCACTTTGGGAAAGGCTGGCTTAGATGGTTTTCTTTTAAATCATGTAAGTATCTAATTCTAATTCAAAATGGGGGAGATAAGATCTGCACTGACTTCCCCTGCTAACCCTATCCCAGCCAGCTCAACTCCTTAAAATAACGGAGAAGGACTCTGGGTTGATGGCAGCACTGTTCCAGTGTCTCCGAATGAGTAATGGATGAAGTTAAACAGTAATCTATCAGCTGCTGGAGTCCGGTTTTTTTCTTGGCTTCATTTGTGGCTGAGCAGCACAATATTACATGCTCCACTGTCTCCTCGTCCTGAAAACAGACACGACATAGCCCACTCTCCGTATACAATATAAAATAGACGAACAAATATACAATAGTAACAATTCCGCTCCTCTCCAACGAAAACTCTGAAAGAATTCGACACGTGTTTCGCCTCTCAACGAAGCATCCTCAGGAAACAGTAGGCTCACTGCGTGCTAGAACAACAAAGACACACTACTGCAAAGACTCCGCAGTCATGTTGCCTCGCCGAACGCCGAACAGAGAGTACCAGGAAGTCGTTGACTTTCTGTTCGGCGTTCGGCGAGGATTGGATTTCCGCAAAGTCACGCTTGAGTCAATTAATTATCGCTCTCCGTATGTAAATCATTTTTTTTTTTTTATGCTACTTGTCAAGCAGACAAGCTTACGGCCCACCAGATGGAAAGCAGTTACCGTAGCCTATGAACGCCTGTAACACCAGAGGCATCACACGCGCGCTGCCGACCCTGAGACATAAAGATGAAAAGTCTCATGTGCCTGTAATTTCACCGGCACCCGTACCCTTCAAACCGAAACACAGCAATGCGAACACTACTGCTTGGCGGCAGAAATAGGTACGGTGGTAGTACTTCCCCGGACGAACTCTTTCACAAGAAGTTCTACTACTAACATTACTGTATTTTTATTCTGTTATTACGAAATGGTTATTGGCCCTATGCATTCTAAGTCAATCTAAATTAAAAGCCACTGAACCGTCCTGGCCTAAAATGCCTCAAATGCCAAGACAATTGAAATGACCCGGCCTTGAGGCATTAGGAAATGGATTTTTGTGGGAGTATCTCCGCTTGCGTGACTTTGTGAACGGGCTGACGTTGCGTGAGCTTAATTTAAGAGAAAAGTTTTTTGTTTTCTCAAAAACTATGTGTTACTTTATTTAATTTTTCCCGTCATCATCCTCAGTCGTTAGGAGTCCACGGTTGGAAGGCTTCTCCCATTGAATACTATGAGGGGATTTGCCATAATCGCTTGGCAGGTGGATTGGTCCCGTAAAATAGAAGTCACTATAAATGTTTTCACCATATATTTTTTTAAATGTATAGAAATCATAATAATATGTACACTACAATAAATGATTTGGAATATATAAATTGATTACGAAAAAAAAAAAAAATTACCTACTTATTAACCGACTTCCCAAAAATGGAGGAGGTTCTCAATTCGGTTGTAATTTTTTTTATTTTTTTTTTATGTTTGTTACCGCATATCTCCGGCGTTTATGAACCGATTTGGAAAATTCTTTTTTTATTTGAATAGATATACTTCCAGATTAGTCCCATTTTTTTCAGAATCCAGTTCTGATGATGGAATCCATGAGGAATTGAGGGAACTCCTCAAATATTGTAGGCATACATATGGCGATTTTGATATTTTCAGTAACAAACCAAGCATTTGCATTCAGAAAGTACCTATCATAATCCTTTAACCACTATGGTTCTTTCATCATTTTTTTTTCATCCAAGTATTTAGTCATTATACAACTTCATAATACGTCTTACCATCTTGTTACCGACTTGTATTTAAACATTGTCTTGAAGTCCACAAGAAAAGCATATTGTCTTGATCAATGTAAGTACCTAAACTCTAAAGTCTATTTTTATTCGGATATAGTTGAATAAGGGTTGAGCTACATAGGTAAACATACTTCAGCACTGTCATACCATCAATGTATGGCGTATAGCGAGTTTTTGGGATGTCGTCTAGAAGGCAATTATAATAATTATTTAACATTTAATTCTTAAAACTTAACACTTACCTATCACTAACCACGTGATAACCAACACTTCGCTAACTTATCTAATTATTATCTCATCCGGGAGGCGTTCGTTAGAGTGAGATAGATAATTTATTTACTGACAGTGGACTGAGATGAGATTACGTTGTAAATTGAATGTTCAATAATTACGTATGAGAATCGGGACTAGATGCAATAGAAGGGAATAACGGTGCTGATGACAATACAAAACACGATAATAGATTGTGCGTAATGCTGAAGCCATGATGATATGGAGCTTGACCCTAAGTGGCCAATTTATCATCCTTGCCGACAAATGGTATTGTTGTCAAATTACAAAAGTAACCGCTTCCAGACGATATCGACTATGGACTATACAGGGTCACTCAAATTATAATCTGAGACAGGGTGTCCCAGTACATTGTGAGGACTTGAGGAGCGAAAGCAAGATAATACCAACCTACCTTAATCATCGTCCTTCTATTAGATATAACTAATATTGATGTGTTTATTAAATTGATTATTTTTGTATGCTTTATGTATTATGCAGTTGTCATGTAAGCCATCCCTGATAGACCAGTTATTTGTTCCATGTTCACTGCACACAATAATCTGTTGCGAAGTTCTTATATTTACAAAATAAATACATATAATATTATTACCTACACTTTTTGTGTACCTACTCATACATCTCACACTACACTCATATTTCACACTCCACAAATAAACACACACACACACGCACACACACGCGCACACACACACGCACACACACACACGCACACACACACACACACACACACACACACACACACACACACATTCACACTTTTATGCGATTGTGAATAATGTTAAAACCGGTAAAAATGTAGCTACGTTTGTACCTGTTTTTAGTTTTTAATTTTAGTTTATATCTATTCTTTCAGTTTTATTTTGTCAATGCATGCGTACCTACCACAGATTACCACTGTATAAAATATCTGCCTTTAAAATGTGGATTCGATTTGGTTTAAGCACGGCATATATTTAATTGCATACAAACTAGTATAAGATAACTGTGAATCCTAGATTAATAAAATAAATAAATAAACTCCCTACCCCCTGTAATGAGGGTAGGCATGGACTGGGTAGGTACTTTCAAAATATCTAGACTTAAACTTATTCCTAGCCTTTTTATAGGTACCATAAGCTAGAAGAAGTGGGAAAACAAATCGGGAGTCCAAATAGAAGAAGAAGAGAAATTGAGAATCTTGAGAAATCGAGAAGGTAATCAAGTTGAGCTGACGGGCGTACCACGTGACTTGCGCAGCAGAGGGTTCTGCTGCGCAGTTTACTTGGTGCACGCACCGGGGCTCATCTTTTTTGCCATTACCAGTGGTGGATTTATACTAGAGGCAGTCGGGGCTAGTGCCCAGGGCGGCAAAATTTGGAAAGTGAAAAAAAAAATTCTATACAATATATAATTAACTAATTCTTTTAAATAAACATTTTATCTTTCAAGAAATATAATTTAAGTATTATGTATCACATTAAAATTTTGTATATTATTTAATATAAATAAAACATAATATATAATTTAAATGCTATATAATACATAATAAATTTCCTGCAATCAATTAGTTATTCTAATTCTTAAAAAATAAGATATCAAAACTATTAAAATAAAATTTAAGTCATAGGCGGCACAAATTTAAATCCGGCCCTGGCCATTACTATACCTATATAAGTTCAAAGTGTGCACAATTGCGCACGGACCTCAAAAAAATACATACTTACTTACATAAGAAAAAAATGCATACCCCTTATAAGCTCAAAAGGAGGGTATTCCACACGTCATAGCGATCAATTTTAGTTCTACGACTTATAAACTTCGAAGTTTTTAATTCATGAAATGCCTCGTAAACTTTCGTCCAGAAATGTACCAAACACATCGTGTGATGCCCCGGTGTTGCAGGCGTTCATAAGCTACGGTAACCGCTTTCCATCAGGTGGGCCGTATGCTTGTTTGCTTACGTACCTTGTAGTATAAAAAAAAATTCTGCTCTACTATTAACAGCTGTTTATTTGACCTTTTTGTGTGAACTCTGGATGCTTTTTCGTATAAGTATTGATACGCATTGTATAAAAATTCATAGCTTATCGTATTCAGTTTGAAATGTTGCATTTGAGTTTACCTACTTATTTGGTCTAGGTATAATTTGAAGCCTTTAACTCGATAGGTGAAAAGCCTCTCGGTACCTTAGGTACCATATTTTTTTCTTACATTTGCATCTAGGTAGGACCTATATGTATAGGTACCTAGGTACTAATAATTGGTTTTGTTCATCTTTCTTTACGTACCTATATGTAAAAAAAAAAAGTACTTTTAAAGCAAAACAACTCACGCACACTCGGTTCCAAAATAATGTAGGTTAGCAAAGTAAATAAATGAATTTGAAAATAAATCTAGATAAAAAACGACGAACCTACAACCATTCAAATGGAGCGCCGCGACCCGTGGCTACGCACTATGCTGCGTTAGATACTACTAACGACATCTCGTAAAAGTATCGTGTACTAATTCGTAGCTTCGTAGTCGTTGTTTCGACGTGTCTCTGTTTGCTTGAGTCAGTGTCTAAGTAGTTCGGTATGCGGTGGATAGATGTCACTATTTCACAAAACTTTCGAACAGGGTCTGGCTTATTTTGTACTAGTTTCGCCCCGCGGTTTCACCCGCGTGAATAATGATGAAAATTGATGATGATGATGATGAAAAGTAACCTATGTGTTAATCCAGGGCGTAAAGTATCTCCATTCCAAATTTCACTCAAATCCATTCAGGAGTTTTTACGTGAAAGAGTAACAAACATCCATCCATACTCACAAACTTTCGCGTTTATAATATTAGTAGGATAATACAGCCTAGCCCTTTCCATACACTAATTTATATGATTTTATCTTCCACTACCGTCTTTTAGCTCTTTATAATCGCAAGGCATTGCAGTATTGATGCTAGTGCAAAGGCTTCTAATGTTTTTTGGCTATGGAACCTTCAATTGTCCACCTAATTTTGGCGAAACTCTAAATCCAATATTTTTACCTAAGAACAGAGTCTCTGCTAAAAAATAAACCCCTCCCTCTCCTCCCACGGATTTCGTATTACACCGACTAAGGGATTACCTATACACAGGATGAGCAGCTGCGATCACCAACCTGCCTGCCAAGCGTGGTGGTCAGGAATTCGTCCATTGTGGACATCTAACGGTAAATGATGATGATGATGATGATGATAGATACTATAGTTTGTATAATTACGATTAGACAGTGTGACCACGTTTCTATACAGGACATCATATGAAATTTAAGGCGTGATTGTAATACAGAGATTTTCTATGACTCAGTCGAACACTCGACGGCAGGGCCCTTCAGTTTACCATGGATTTGAATTTCTTAGGATTTACATCTATGATTCATTCATTAAAATAAAGATAATATCTTTATTTCAGGCTTATTGAAAAATGTACAAAATCTAATCAATAAGCCCATAAAAATGTATACCTACCTAGACTAACATCTCATCTCACTATTATTTTAAATGCGAAAGTTTGTGAGTATGTTTGTAACTCCTTCACGCTGAAACAGCTGGAGCGATTCAGTTGAAAGGAATGGGCATATCTTATACCTTGAATGAACATAAAAGCCTTTACGTTCCTTACTATACCTTTTATCCCGATATTACCACCGGATCGAGTCTTATGCGGGTGAAACCGCGGGGCGTAGCCCCTCGTAATTTGTAAGTTGATTATTTTGTACGTAAATAATTCAAACTACAAGAACAACAAGAGATATTGCATTTTAAATAGGCTGGGGTTAACACTTACCTTCTTATTCATAATCATTTTTTAAACCTATTTTAGCTAAAATAGCTTTTGTCTTGTTTTGACGTGTGACATTTTACATCAGAGAGAACAAGACAAAAGCTATTTTAACTAAAATAGGTTTAAAAAATGATTATGAATAAGGCCCTTAGTATCAAGAAACTACCACGCGGATTGGTGATGTTTTCTGCTGGATTCCGATGAAGATTTATTTCACCATTTTTGAGTACGAGTGTGCAACTAAAGTAAGAATCCTCTCAGTGTAAATGCCACATTTGTCTCAACTTTTTATCAAAAATGGTCACCCTATTTATTGTTAATTCAATATTCGAAAAATGACATCAGTAGGAGCCACCTTTCTAGACCTCAAAGGCCAGGCTATAAAATACCTAGGTCTTATTTAGAGGGCTATAAATTATGACAGACATGACAGCCTTTTGGAGACTAGGTCGACGTGGTGAACTACTTTTTACAAGCGTTTATTTAATTTTAAATAACTTTCCAAACGTACCTTTGTAATTTATAACAACAAGTTATATACCTATTGTATATATATTGTTATTATATTTTATATATTATAAACTTTGATTATATACACACAATCAAAGATTATAAAGCAGATAAGTTCGAGTGAGACTCGCCCGCTAAGGGTTCGATCCGTATATTATTTTTACATGTTTCTATTAGATTGTTATTTATAAGTATAACAAGCGTAGCGTGTACTGTCTTACATACTTTTGCTGATGTTTATTTACTTTTGACTACCTTCCTAAGGTTTTTAAGTTCTCATTTACTATGTATCAGCAACTCCTTGCTCCGAGGCACCACACAGGCGCTTCTCACCTAGTGGTAAGACGGACCATTTATGTAAGCCAAGCCGAGTTTGTTGCCTGATTCTTCTAGGCTTGGTCGCGTTGGAACAGGAGTAATTTTAGTTTGTAAGACGATTCAAAATGATCCTTGTGATTTCAATGAATAAAATTATTTTGATTTGATTTGATTTGATTTCGAAAACTTCAGCCCTTTTTGAGTTTCAGACACTTTTTCCTACAAACTTGACTATCCCATTTTTCGGGTAAAAAAAGTCAAAATTCATAAATTTTAGACTTTCCTTTATTGGTCCATCATGAAGTTTGATGAGATAATAGCCAAACTAGAAGGGTTAGTATCATTTCGTCTATAAAAGCAGCTGGTCTAATTAGCAAGTGGTCTAAAAAGTAGCTGGTCAAGTACAAACTGTTAAATTTATCTAATAAATATTATTGAATATATTAAAATAAGTATATAAATAAACTAAAATAAAATAATATGTAATAAAAATTACAATAATATTTGACCATCTGCCAGTTGCGTTTTAGACCAGTTTGTAATAAGACCAGCTACTTTTTAGAACACTTGCTAATTAGACCAGCTGCTTTTATAGACGAAATGATACTAAACCAAATAGAAGCTTCGTTCGCGTACGAAAGAGCGTAAGCATCCTACCTTTTTAACCGACTTCCCAAAAAAGGAGGAGGTTCTCAATTTGATTTTTTTTATGTTTGTTACCGCATATCTCTGGCGTTTATGAACCGATTTGGAAAATTATTTTTTTATTTGAATAGATATACTTCCAGATTAGTCCCATTTTTCCAAAATCCAGTTCTGATGATGGAATCCATGAGAAATTGAGGGAACTCCTCAAATATTGTAGGCATACATATGGCGATTTTGATATTTTCAGCAACAAACCAAGCATTTGCATTCAAAAAGTATCATTATCCTTTAACCACTATGGTTCTTTCATAATTTTTTTTTTCATCCAAATATTTAGTCAAGTACAATGGCGGAAGCCGGGTTTTTAAATGAAAAGTTATTCTATAGGCATATTAAACACGTAATAGGTAATTTGAATTGATTATCCTTCGTCAATTTCCGCTGAAGCCTGTAGTAAGATAGTAGCGATGATTCAACCAACTCCATGTAGGTGGCCTGAAGTTATATATTTAAATAGTAAACAGTACTATTTAAATGCTAAATAATCACGTAGGTACTTACATTACAGTCAAAATTTATTGGAGTGTTGATTAAATTACATGATTAGGCATCCAAATATAACTTTTCATTAAAAAACCCGACTTCCGCCATTGAATTCGGCTATCTGCATGTTTTTATTTGCTAATTTTATAAACAAAACAACAAAACAAAACATTTTAAATACAAAACAATAACTTGTTGCTAAAAATACCAAAATTGCTGTATGTATGCTTATAACATTTGAGGAGTTCCCTCAATTCCTAATGGATTCCATCATCAGAACTGGGTTTTGAGGTAACAAACATAAAAGAAAAAAAATACAATCGAATTGAGAACTTCCTCCTTTTTGTGAAGTCGGTTAAAAATATAAATAAAAATATTCAGGTAAAATATATACCTATTAATATAATTAATAGGTAGTAGGTACCTACTTATAAAGTTCGACTTTGTTCTACCTTCCGATTTGTGCTCAACTCTACTCATAAGACTTTTTTGTGAGAGATAATAAAAGTTTTTATTATTATTGATATAAAGTTAATTAAAAAAAAACCGGCTTCTTTCTAAAAGCGCTGAATTAATTTTGATAAAATTGATATGGGACCACCTCTGGTGGATGACCTTAAACCGTGACCAAATCAATAAAAAAAATCCTCTTTTTTGTGAAATTAGTTTTTTTTTAACCTAACCTGACACTTATTTGTCACAGGATAAAGAAGCAAGCTGAAAAAAGTTTCCCTTTTTAGTTTGTTTGGTCTAATTCGTAAGTTAACGTATTCGCTCGTTCGATAGTCTTGTCACTAGTTTTTCTTGGTCGCGTAGGGAAAAGGTCCAATGACCGGATGGTGATAGGAAATGGATATATACGTTAACTTGTGAAACGTAATTCCGTATGTTTTGGGTTGATTATCTGATCTCGAATTACACACTTTCACTTGTACCTACTTACCCATTTTTAACCGATTTCAAAAAAAGGAAGAGGTTCTCAATTCAACAGTATGTTTTTTTTTGTCCATGACTGATTTCTCGTTTGACGTAAAAATGCCATGAAGGTTGAAGGTCTGCGGACTCCTC
Organism: Epirrita christyi; assembly: GCA_951392215.1. Lineage (NCBI taxonomy): Eukaryota > Metazoa > Arthropoda > Insecta > Lepidoptera > Geometridae > Epirrita > Epirrita christyi. The sequence continues at coordinate 2,758,989 of OX595857.1, read as the reverse complement.
AAGTGGAGACACTCTGGCGCAGCAACTGCTAATCAAGTTATACTTTCGTAATAGATAATAGGTATACTTACATCAATGTCTATAAATATTTATTTGCTTATAAACAGTTATCCTATGTTTAATTATATTTATTCAAAATTTACAAAGGCTTTCCCGTAATTTTATCAAATACTTTTAACTTAGCATCAATATTGTATCCAATTTTAATATACTCCACCGTACTTTTCTTATTTTCAATTCCCGCGCTTTTCATCACATCTTTTACTTGCGGTCCCCAAAAATGATGACCTTCGTGCGCCCTCTTGAAATTAACAGCTAAATTCCCCCGTAGTGATGTCTTGTAAAAAACTTCGATTTCCAATAATCCGGTGTTTACGGATAAAACTGCCGTAACCGCCTGGCCAGGCTGTAGTTCCGTTTCGACAGCGCTAGTGCTGCCAATCGTCACGGTTTCGGATTTTTCTTCACCTTGCCCCCAAGTAGAGGTATACGAAAAGCCGGTTGTACCAGAAACTTTCGAGAAATAAACGTTGATGTTGTATTCTAGCTCTTGTGATATCTCCAATTCCTTGCTCTTCGTCCATGATGTTGTTAGAGTATTTTCTAATGTATGACTGATACCGGTGTTGACTTTTATAGTTTTATTGGAATGATTTTCAAAATCTTGTGTCAATACAACCACAGGTCTTTTACTAGCACTTTTCAGTCTGTAAGATTCAAAAGTTGTGATTTTTGTTATCTCTTCCCATTTTTGTGTTTTGTACAGATCACCCCAAGGCGTTGGGCTTTTGTAGTAGATATTTTTTGGCTTATTTCCATAGTGGGTAGTCACTGCTTGTTTCAGATTATCACTTTCTGTGAAAAACAGTTCAATATCACTCTCAGAAGCCACTTGAGTGTTCGCTCCTGAACTTAAAAGCAACGGTCCGTTTGATTCTGCCACTATATCTATCTTTATTTTCGATTCGATAAGTCTTAACGATATAAATAGAAGTAAAAATGTCACTTTCATTTTAGAACAAATAAAAATAGCACAAAAATACCGTTCTAGTCTATGAACTTCAGATGACTGAAATCATTTTAGTTCGTTATCAACATGACCTCATTATCAAAAATAAAAAATAAACTCAAATACCTACCACTAAATAATTTGATGAATAAACCAACCATGTCTGACCATCATAATGAGTAAGTAAAAGAAAAGAAGAAGAAGGTTTGTAAAAAAAAACCACTTGGGTAAAACACCCAAGTGACGCAAATACCTAATAATAGACTGTAATCATTAGTATGTACCGGCCATACGAGATTAATAGGTCAAGAAATACCTACTTATGATAAGAAACAAGACGTTTCTTACAAACAATCAAAATACGTTACAATATAAGGTTAACAAAAAAAAACTTTAATCATGACAACTTACTACTCTCGATCATCATTATGTGGTCGACATGTCAGTTTTCACAATGGTTTTGTTAGGTGGTAGGTATTTTTACATAAAACTGGTAAAGTTCTAAAAGCTAAAATTGTGCTGGCCTGATTTAAACCTATCTTTGAATCAAGTGTGATAGGTATAACCAAAACAACATACGTAATAACCAAAAATACAGGAAGCCTGTTCAAAATATAAAGTATTTATGTTTAAACAATGACTACCTAATAATGTGATTGATTTATAGCAAAGGAAAACCATATAGCTATTTAGTATTCATGGCAGAATCTAAGCGCCGCCAAAATATTCCTAGAAAGCTGAGATCATATTATTAGTACTTATGAATTCTGAGACCGATATTCTGAAGTAGGTAAATGAGTAGAATGGAATAACAATTCCCTCTGACGAAAATAAACTGCACACAAAGAAATGAAGGGATTTTGGACAGAATTGTGTCGTGTGATAAAAAGTGGATTCTCTACGATAGTCGACAATGAGGATACGTCGACAGAATAATATATTTTTTTGCAGTTTCATTCTTTTACCCTTAATATTATTAATTTCTTTTGTTATGTCTATTTATTTCAAGAAATCATTGACGCCTCATCAGTTCCGATAGCTAGGCCAAAGGTTATAAAAACTTAACATGCCATCTCACACTTAGATATCTGTTGGCCGTGCTCAATCGTGTTTCTTTTCTCAACAAAAATGAAATTATTTATTATTTTGTATTTAATTGCAATAAAAACTATCGAATCGAAAATAGTTATCAATATTTTTGCAGACTCCAAAAATCCGACTATAAGTTTCAACGGTACGGGTATCCAAGAAGCCACACCACGTGACATGTGGCAACTCTTTTTCATAGACAAGAGTACGATGAAAAACTATATTAGCACTTATTATAATAACACAATACCGAGAAAAGTGTTGTATTCATCGTCTACATTAAAAAGTTACAATGCAACGCTCAGTTCCAATGGATTGACATCTGGTGACGTCCACAAACGATTCAATTTTAACTCAACCTTATTAGTGTCATCTGTCAAATTCGCGCAAACTAAGTATGTTCACGAAGGATTATCTCTTCAATTAAATCGAACGTTTAAAAATCCTACTAACGAAACTAAAAAAGTGAATGCTGGTATCGAAATGCCTGTAGCCATCACTTTGGAAACTATTTGGTATGAAACGCCTCATATAGAAAGAGGTTTTAAATCGCACCACGACTTTGTGTATGACATTAACGTAAGTTTCAACGAAAATTCTGGCACTACCGGCATTACTCATACCAAATCTCTCGGGAAGCCAAGTAAAGTTCATGAGCTTGTGAATATAGGTCAACGTAATTGTGAAGTAGAATTAAAACCAGGACAATCTGTGATTGCGAAGTTCTCCGCAAAAGTTTGCAACTTAGCAATGAAGGCTACTGTTGTGACATCTGTCACTGGTAATTTGGCGGTAAACTTTAAGGAGGCTCTCAACGGGCGCCATTGGTGGGGACCGAAAATTGAAGATGTTCTGAAGAAGGTGAACCTTCCTTCTGAGTCTCCTATAGAGGAGAACTTAATTATAAGATTAGATTATTATTACGATGTTAAAGTAGAAATATTTGATAAGGAAACTGGACTGCTACTGTAAGTATTCATGTAATTTAATGTATTGTTTTGTAACTAAATATAAGTATACCTAATTTTGTTAAATATAGGTACCTAGATAAGTAATTCTTCTTGAAACAAGCCAAGCAACAATGTTCAAGTTTTGATGATTAATACGTCATAAATACTTTTGTTATACATAAATACTGCTTTTCATTCATACAAACAATAAAAGGCTACCTATTATCCTTATTGAGTCCGTAACTGCGTCATTTAGTGTCATTCAAATGTCAATGTTAATTGGAGCACTGTGTTCCCACTACATCTTGTGTGATAACTGACATGAGGCCAGTAAAGATCGGATAAGTTCGGATGCGCAGCACAATCACATCACTAGTATTGCAGAAACACTAACTTTGATATTCACCAATAGATGGCGTTGTTCAACTGAAAGAACTGCATAATTATAATAAATTATAATTTCTTGAGAACGTGGAATTTGCCCACCAGTGGAAATGGATTATTCTAGAAGAAGGATGATGTCAATAGACATATTATAGTACTTCCAGCTATCTACCTAAACTCCGTACAAAACCTTATTCTACTCTCATAATAATTTTATCTACTGTGTATATTGTACACCATAGGGGGCAGGCCTTGTCCAACAGTGGGCACTTAACCGCTCATGATGATGATGATGATATTATATTTGTGATGTTTTCCTTCACTGCTTGGAATAGTGATTAGGTAAGTATTACCTTTAAACTAGATAAAGAACTAGCATTTGCTCGCGGGACCGCCCGCGTGTATCCTCTATTGTGTAATAGCTTTTATGTTATTCTGATGTATAAGCTATAATCATGAAAAGTTTCATCAAAATCCGTTCAGTAGATTTTGTGTGAAAGAGTAACAAACATTCATTCATCCATCAATCCTCACAAACTTTTTAACCGACTTCCCAAAAAAAGGAGGAGGTTCTCAATTCGGTTGTATTTTTTTTTTTTTTTTATATTTGTTACCGCATATCTCCGGCGTTTATGAACCGATTTGGAAAATTATTTTTGTATTTGAATAGATATACTTCCAGATTGGTCCCATTTTTTTCAGAATCTAGTTCTGATGATGGGATCCATGAGGAATTGAGGGAACTCCTCAAATATTGTAGGCATACATATGGCGATTTTACTATTTTCAGCAACAAACCAAGCATTTGCATTCAAAAAATATAACAATCCTTTCACCACTATGGTTCTTTCATCATTTTTTTTTCATCCAAATATTTTGTCGAGTAAAATGGCGGAAGTCGGTTTTTTAAATGAAAAGTTATACAGTTATAATATTAGTGGGAGGGATGGTCGCTGCTCAGACACACTATAATATTTGTCACATCCAAATTTATGTTGTTTCGTTACTCGGTGCCCTACGTTAATTACAAAGGTTATGACAGATAACATTACCATATTAAAAAGGAAATAGGTCTCGTTTCCAACGTACATATTGTGAAAAATACCGCCATTTTTATGCGAAGGTTCTAGCAGATCAAAGATGAAAATATTATGTGTGCATTACCTCCTAACTACTCCGTGATTAAAAACATCTTGAGGAAACCTATTGGCTCTAGAACTAAGAACTTAAAGGCATGTTACCAACACATGGGACTATCCCAATGCGCGCCCTTGAGCCCAATTTTCTGCCCTCATCCACTTACCAGCCGCCTTAAGCTATGCCCGCGTCCGCTGAAGTATGCACGGTGGCGATCACGAATGTTTTGTACGAGATACGTTAGCATCTCGTACAAAACATTCGTGCACGCCAAAGCGGACGCGTTCAGAGAGCTGATTCTATGTTTTGACAAGCAATTGCCACGGACGTATAGTGTAGTGTAACACGGATTTTTGAATGAAAAATTAGGTTCACAGAGTGTACGCTAGGGGCGCTCATCGGTGTCTCCATACAAAAATCCACACTACACTACACCAGACGTCCGTGTCAATTGTGTGCAAAATACTTAGAATCAGCTCTCAGAAAGCTGATTCTGAGTCACGGACGTCTTATGTAGTGTAGTGTGAATTTTTTGTATGGCGACACCGATGAGTGTCACTCTGTGAACCTCATTTTCCATACAAAAATCCGTGTTACACTACACCATACGTCCGTGTCAATTGCTTGTCAAAACTTAGAATCAGCTCTCTGTTTACCTAGTACGAGTCGCTTTAAACCGCTAAAATAATTAATTTAGTTCATACTGTTTTGGGTCATCATTAATTAAACTAATGAATGACTACATTGTGAGAATAACTTTATTATTAGAATTTATAACTGCATTCTGTTAAAATTGCATCATTTGCTCTGAGAAATATCTTTATCAAATACCACTATGGCTCTAAGTTGCGCAGCGAGAGATATACAAGGAGTTTCACTACGTGATAGAATCCGAAATGGGGAAATCTGTAGAAAAACCAAGATCACCGAAGTAGCTCTTAGAATTAGTAAGTTGAAGTGGCAATGGGCAGGTCATATAGCTCGCAGAAATGACAACCGTTGGCGAATAAAGGTTCTTGAATAGCGAGCACAAACTGGACGACCCAGTTAAAAGATTGCCCTCTTGATAGTTTAACTAAAGACATTATATAGGTCGCAGGAAGTTGGTGGATGGAGGCGGCTCAAGACCGTTCGTCGTGACATTCTAGGGGGGAGGCCTACGTTCAGCAGTGTACTTCTATAGACTGATGATGATGATGATAACATAAGAAATCCATAGTCAAGAATATAAGGAAAATGCCAGCAAGTAAGAAAATATTTATATATAAAAAAAAGTTTACCTATACCTACGATTGCAACAATATTTCTTACAGGCGTTCAATAAATTCTTTCAGCTTCTTGGGGACGCTTCCGTCGGTAGTGCTTTGGATCAGAGGCCCAATTTTCTAAATTATTTTATAACTATTAACCGGATCGAGACTGAATTATGAATTGACAGAAAGTTGGTATTCTTCTCCCTCATAAATAACAATTTAGTCTACTTTCAAATAACGGTGACTACCATTAGAGTAGGATGGTTATATATATAATTGGAAAGAGTAAAGAGAGACTCCATCTACTTAAGATAAAATTATCGAAAAAACTTAGAATCGTTCAAGTTGTGGTCACATTTCGATATAATCACATTACAGTGTTGTATTTTAAGCTAAGAGAATACACACAAGATTGAAACATAATCCGAACTCTATTGTAACTATTTTTTTAGTTAGAGAATCGGGCCCCAGTTGAGCTGTCTTATAAACATTGGCTGATTCTTTTTACTTTTGATTACCTTCCTAAGGTTTTTAAATTCTTATTTTCTATGTATCAGCTTCTTCCTGCTCCTAGGCACTACAAAGGCGCTTCTCACCTAGTGGTAAGACGGATCATCAAACTTGTTTGTTGTTGACGACCTCCGTGCCGCGGCGAGAATTAGCCGGCTGAGAAGCAAGAGGTTGCGGGTTTGATTCCCGCTGTTAAACAAATATTTGCATGATCTGCAAATATTTCGGGTTTGGGTGTTTTAGTACCATAGTACTCGTAGTTCCTGATAGGTACCCACCACACAGGGAATCCTAGTGTGAGATCAAGACTACCTATACCTATGTATGTGATAATGTGACTGTTGGGTTATATGTTATGTTTTAAGATTTATTTTTGGTAACTTTTTCCCGATATTTTCTCGGAAACTAGTCCTTCAAAGTTGATTATTCAGTTGACTGTACCAAATTATTAGTACCTATTTATTTCTGTGTAGCTTCAATCTTTGACCACAAGCACAACCAGTGGTTTTCTTAGCCTTGAAGAATACTTAAGGTTCCCACGTACGTCCCGTTAAACTTTTCAACTGAATTACACCTGATTATTTTCAAAATCTAAATTACTGCGTACCTTGATACGTTTTATTAAATTTTATCTACAAATTTTTATGAAGAACTTAATTGTTGTTTTCAAAATAATGAGAAACAACGTTTATTTGTTCCGTCTGGCTTTAGTTTCCTTTTAATTTAAAAACTACAACAACATAACATTAAAGTTAGTAGTAGCTCTTCTTGTACCTAAATGACTTCGGCCGGGGAAGTATTACCACCGTACCTATTTCTGCCGCCAAGCATGTAGTGCTCGCATTGCTGTGTTTCGGTTTGAAGGGTACGGGTGTCGGTGAAATTACAGGCACATGAGACTTTTCATCTTTATGTGTCAGGGTCGGCAGCGCGCGTGTGATGCCTCTGGTGTTGCAGGCGTCCATAGGCTACTTTCCATCAGTTGGGCCGTATGCTTGTTTGCTTGCCAAGAAGTATAAAAAATGTAAGATCATTGCAAATTTTTATGCTTAAATAAAATGTTTTTATTATTAAAATCAAATAAGATTTATCAATGTACGAGATTTTATTGACTTTCCCCCTTATTCATAATAATTTTTTAACCCTATTTTACTTAAAATATGTTTTGTCTTGTTTTACGTATGACATTTTACATCAGAGAGAACAAGACAAAACATATTTTAACTAAAATAGGTTTAAAAATTATTATGAATAAGGCCCAATGAAGCAATGAACCAGATAAAATTTAGATACATAGTTGAAACGTAAGTCAGCCAAATAATTAGTCAAAGTGTACATTGGAACCTTAAGTGATAGATGCAGTCATTTTAGCATAAATGCATGCATTAGGTATGAATTGAATCATCTTTAGAAATAAGAAATAACTAGGGTGATGAGCGGCTGATGACTGATGACAGCAGGTTACGTCATGTGGAAAATTACTTAGTAGACTACATCATCATCATCAGCAGCAAGACCAGGGCCGGATTTAAATTTGTGCCGCCCTGGGGCACGAAAATGCCGCCCTATGACTTAAATTTTATTTTAATATACAAAATTTTAATGTGATACATAATACTTGAATTATATTTCTTGAAAGATAAAATGTTTTTTTAAAAGAATTAGTTAATTATATATTGTGTAGAATTTTTTTTCTCACTTTCCAAATTTTGCCGCCCTAGAAAAATTGCCGCCCTGGGCACTAGCCCCGACTGCCCCTAGTATAAATCCACCACTGAGCAAGACATCCACTGCAAGGCGAAACCTTCCCTATTGAATGCAATAAATGATTTGCCATAATCACCACACTTGGCAGGCGGATTGGTGATATTAGGGTTAAGTACCTACTACCCAGGTGGATGCTGCTGCTCATCCCCTAGTATAATCCCATAGACCTTTACTTTTTCCACGGGAGGGTAACGAGGGGTATATTCTTAGTCAGGACACACCACGGAATCCGCCTGCCAAGCGTGGTGATTATTTCAATTTCTCCCATTATATTTTACTAGTTGCGCCCGCAGTTTCACCCGCGTGAAAAATGATAAAAATTTATGATGATGATGATGATGAAAAGTAGCCTATGTGTTAATCCAGGGCGTAAAGTATCTCCATTCCAAATTTCACTCAAATCCATTCAGTAGTTTTTACTTGAAAGAGTAACAAACATCCATCCATACTCACAAACTTTCGCGTTTGTAATATTAGTAGGATAGGATGGGGGAGTGTCCAACAGCTCAGCAACACTCAGAGCTCTGGAGAGCCAAACCTGCAACTCCAAGCTCGTCTACGAATGTCACCTGGCCCTGGAGAGAATCGCCATAGGTAACAAGCTGACTCTACAATGGATAAAAGGACATAGCGGATCACTGGGTAATGACGCCGCAGATGAGCTGGCTAGAAGAGGGTCGGGAGCAACCACAGAGGGTCCATCTCCATTCCTTCCTCTACCATTTTCTCAGCTACGCACTTGGATGCGGCTGCGCACCCTAAACCAACACAACGAACGTTGGGCACGGACCACGGACTGCAGACAGTCAAGAGCAGCCCTTCCGGCTGTCTCACCACGCACGACTCACGCATCGTCTGCTTAACCTTTCAAGACTAGATCTTCGTACCATCGTGGGGACACTTACAGGCCACTGTCTCCTGAACAAACACCTTTACAACATCGGAGCCACAGACAGCCCACTCTGCAGGGGTGTCTGACCGAAGAAGAATCGGCTGCCCACGTAGTCCTGGAATGCGTGGGAGTAGCAGCTCAACGTGAACAAATCCTCAACAACCCGAGGTCACTCCGCGAAGCCTGCGAAGACCCCAGGAAGCTTTTGTGCTTCTGGACGGAGTTAGGCTGACTATATAACTATCTAGCCAGTTAACTCTCACGCATAGAGTTCGAATGCAGAAAAGGGAGTTCTTTAACATTAACTTTATTACACACTTGTGTAATAAAGTGTGTTGTATTGTGTCTTTTTACACGTTCAGTCTATGGACTAGCTATACGCAGAAGACAATGAACGCCCTGCGCGTGCAATATAACAACGCGTTTAGGGTTGTGGGTGGGGTTGCTGAGGTACTGCAGTGCTTCAGGCATGTTTGCTGACGCTCGAACTGATGGCTTCCATGCCATCCTACGCAAGAGAGCCGCCTCACTGCTGAGCCGTGTCCGCGGCAGCAACAACGCTATCCTGCGCGTTGTAGCTGACAGGGTTGACTGTCCCATACTGGGCCATTTGGTTAGGCTTCATATCCTACTAATATTATAAACGCGAAAGTTTGTGAGTATGGATGTTTGTTACTCTTTCACGTAAAAACTACTGAATGGATTTGAGTGAAATTTGGAATGGAGATACTTTACGCCCTGGATTATCACATAGGCTACTTTTCATCATCATCATCATCATCAAACGCGAAAGTTTGTGAGTATGGATGGATGTTTGTTACTCTTTCACGTAAAAACTACTGAATGGATTTGAGTGAAATTTGGAATGGAGATACTTTACGCCCTGGATTAACACATAGGCTACTTTTCATCATCATCATCATCATCATCGTCATCATCATCAATTATCATCATTATTCACGCGGGTGAAACCGCGGGGCGCAACTAGTTGTTTAATAATGTTTTATTTTGAATGTGCTAATTTTATGTGTGTGTGTACTAGTTTAAGTTTTTATGGACATTTGTCTGAAATAAAATAAATAAATTAACATTGGGGGAGGGTCCGACAGTAGATGCCTATATGCTGCTAATGATGATGATGATGACTTCGTAATTTGACAAGGAAATTCAATGCAAGCAGGTCACACCTCGAGAACGTTTGATATCTTCAAGCAACTATTGAATTACAAGAATCTGATTTTACAATTTGTAAGCTTATCATAAACCTTTGTACCTGCAAGAATATTTACAACCAACATCATAAAATGAAATACAACTTATCAAAACTTGGAATGCAATTTTGTTCCTAAATCTTTTATAACATTCGAAAATGTACTCTATCTCATTCGAATAGAACATTTTTTTATGTGACTTCATGATCTAAGCTTAAAAGCTTGTGAGGGTGTGCGTAAACTGTGTGATAGTGCCAGTGAAATGAGGTGTAGTGTTACGAATAGTGTGAGGAATATTGTGTCGATTAAATTATCGATAGATTTATAGCTTTTATTATGTTATTCTTTTTTAAACTTTCGCGATATGGTGGTAAGTAACTAAAAGTATTTTTTCTAGTAAAACACAGTAAAAACAATAATTATTGTATATTACTGTGTTTTACTAGAGAAAATTGTTAGAAAATAGTTTTAGTTACTTACGACATAGATATGAAAAACTAACGAATCCGATCGGAAACGTTTCCGAAGTTTTAGAATCGCCCTGCAGAACACATATTTATTTATTTATATTGTCATGGGTATTTATCGCGTGTTACCTTAGTATTTATTATTCCCTCAGAGGCCCAATTCTCTAATTTAAAAACATTCAATTCGCAGCATAATCTCGTCCCAGTCGCACTATCACGCATAGTAACTATTACTTAATTTTCGCGTTTCTTGCGAAGAATATGTAATAGTTACTATACGAAACAGTGCGACTGACACGAGACTGGAATGTTTTTAAATTAGAGAATTGAACCTCAGAAAGCGTTAAGTACAGCAATCGTGGTCATGTTTTATTATGTTGGTAAGTAACATATGCCGCGATAGTCTCGTTTTAAGAATAGGACTCCTCCAACTCCTCCTGTGGATGTCGTAAAAGCCGACTAAGGGATTACGCCAGGGGATGGGCAGCACTATCCACCGGAGTACTTAACAACAAACTGCGGTCACCAATCCGCCTGCCAAGCGTGGTGATTATGGTAAATCTCTCCATTGCATACTATGGGGGACGTCTCGTCCAGCGGGACGTCTAAATTGATGATGCATGCATAATACTTCATTTGCATACATTTAAGTATAATATTCTTCTATTATAGGTATTCCCCAGTAGGTACCTACTTATTTTTAAGCTTGGTTCTTTGTTTTTATTTTATATAATCATGTGCATATAACATCGCTATAGGTCCCACTCTGTTAAGGTGTTATAATAGTTTTTTAATAAATAAATAATAAATAAATCAATTATCCATAAATACCTAAAACTTACTACAGAACTTTGTTTTCTAAAATAACTTAAATAACCGCTTTCCATTAGGTATGCTTGTTTGCTTACGTAGGAGTATAAAAAAACTAGGATTTAATTATTACATAAATAACTAGTAAATAACTAGCTACTTTTGTACGTATTATGCATGTGTACCTGAGTAAGTTTTAAGTACCAATCGAAAAAATAAGTAAACTACCGCACAGGTAGGTCTCATACGAAATATCAATCTCATGAATTAAATTTGTTTAATTATTTTTTATATAAAATTATATTCCATCAGAAAACTTAATGGTATGAAAATACATACATATATATATAATGTATGTACACTAAATTGTTTGTTTTTAATTGTGACTATTGTATTGTGTGTGCACTAGTTTGGTTGCATGTATATTTGTTTGTTAATAAATCACACCGTGACTCATCATGACTGAACCGATTTCACAAATAAAGTTACACATATAGATTATGTCATATACCTTTTGAGACATAAGCTACTGTTTATCCCGGTATAACAAGCGAGCAATCAGCAAGCAAAGTTGCAAGTGAACACTAGTCAACATAAATAATTCTGACATGCTTCATATTTATCGATAAAATTCTATCGATAACTCCCCCAACGCTGCGCGTAACGCACACACGCACCGTTTGCTGTAACAACAGATTGTACCTACATGTGTTCGAAGACGAAGCGTCGGAAAATAAAAGTTTCAAATCCAGTCTCTATTCCGAAGCGCGGCAGCTCAGTCGTGTCGATCCGGTACGTGTGTCACGAGCCTTATTTAAAAAGAAAACTAGAATGCGTTCCAATTTATTTTCGCAGTTTTTGTGAATGAAAGTGTTTTCCGGAGAAATTTTCTGTGTAAAGTGTTGTGATTTTCAATGTGCATTTTGTGTTTCTGCGTACGAAAATCATATAGGTTGTTGATTTAAGTTTAAGTGTTTGTTTTGGGTCTGAGATAAATTATTACTAAAATAGCTGTGAAGCGAAAGGGATTATTTCGGTCTAGCTGGGCGCGGAGCTAGACTTCTCTTATTTTGTCATAAAAATATCCAAATCGTTAAGCGTATAATCACGGCTTTGCCAAAGAGTACTTACCTAAAATTAAAAAGAAAACAGATGCCGGTTTTTTATCGTAACCTTCAAGCATGAACGAACCGTATTATGCATAAATTTTCTTTTTTTTTTACTGTGAACCAAGCATGTAATTCTACATTAGGTTAAACGCCATTGGATATTTTTTTGCAACTTCAATTGTTTCGAGTTGTAATTTACCTAGGAACTCCCTTGAAGCATTTGACAAATAAAATCAACGTACCTACTACAGCTGTTTCTATAGTAATTTTCATATTTATAACCATAGCTTTTCCGACTTGTGAACAGGCTAAAATTTTGATTAGGTTATCTGAGTTAGGCTTAGATAAACACTAAGTATGATTTTGTTATTTTGTTTTGTTCCATATTGTTCTTTTTTCTTTATGGGTGATGTGGTCGCCAAGCGACAAAAACCTTTTATATACATAAATAAAAAAAAAACCATAGCTTTTGCAAAATAAAAAGAGCGCGCGCGCTTCTTTTTTATCGTCGTAGTAGGCTTAGACCCAAAAACGTATTCTGCCAAAACTGTTATACCTACTTAATTTATATTTGTTTACAATGTTTTATTTTGTTGTATAGTTCATTGGAATCCTAGAGTCTTGGTTTATTCTTAGAACGTTAGAACGTGGGCGTCAAATCGTGATCACCGCGGTCATTGTCCCGATTTCCTTGATAAAATGTTTTTGTGGGAAGAAACTAGGAGTTACTTATTTTATAGCTCTACTTACGAAAGGGTGTACCTACATTTAATTGTTACAATTACTGACATACCTATAGGTAATAAATACTCAAAGAAATAAATAAGGGTGTGCTCTACAACACACTTTCTTTAAGAACTAAAGATATTACAGACGGTAACAAAAGCTATATTTTTTCCTATTCTATTAAGAACTTCGTCTAACTCACTAAACATCATCAGGTTTAGTTAATGTTTTGTTCCCAATACTGGGACTCTGTGGGCTCTTTCTTTACCTAGCGAAAGTCTGCTAGCCATTATCTTACATGTAAACTCAAATTTATTTTGCAAAAGTCTAGCCAGGAGGCTTTGAACTTAAGTAGTATGTAGACAATTAGACATATAAAGTAATCAATATCTCGCTACCACTACAGTGTATCTAAGTGGTACCTAAGTTGTATTTCGTCGCTTTGGTGGTGAAGAGATTCAAGCCACACCTCTTCTCACACAAGTGAAGAAAGATAAACTGCGTACATTTTTTATCGCAATGTATAGTAATTCACTTAACCACCTTTCACACTTTTGGAAAAGTCATATCTAGAGGCCATAAGTGGGTTAGCTTTGTTCACTATTGCATAGAGTATGCTTTTCTGATTCGAAAAGTGTACTTAATTAATTTTTCATGAAAGTGTGGGTTGAGTCTCTTCACCACCAAAGCGACGATTTGAAACATAATCAGTTAGATTTGCACTGGGTGTGCATCTGGTTTTACGAAGCATCGTTACTTCAGCATTTGACATTTAATTTCTTAATCATGCTCGTTTTCTATAGAGGTAGGCAGTGATCGTCAAGTGCTTTAGTGGTTTGACCTAAGTCTCCTCCACCTCCCGTGGATGTTGTTAAAGGCGACTATTGTTACGCCAGGGGATGGGTAGCTGCATCCATTTGAGTAACTAGTGGTTCGCCCCGAACTGAGACTTCGCGATAACACCTTTATCAGCCCTACTACTTAACCAAGTAATTTCAATTTTTCTATTATTATTTTTGAAAATTTTCACTTCGATGTCTACCAGTACAGTACAGGATCTATCAGTAACAACTCTAATTTCCTACACATCATCGAAATAAGCTTTGAATAGGGCTAAGCAACGGGGCGTAATACCTGTTAGTACCCTATATCAAGTACCTGGCGAATTAATTGAAAACGTCCTTTTGACGAAAACCATAGAACTCTAGCGTCATTAAAATTCCTAGAAATGGGAGGTCAACAATGGATGTTATATTGGTTTCTGTTTTATGGAGTACAAGTTTCTAAATTCTTCAGTTTCAGACTTTTCCCTATAGTTGTGACACAAAATCCACAAGCATACCAAATTTCAGCATTGTGGGATTGCTGGAAGTACCCTAGAATTTTTGATTTTTTCGTTTTTTTATTTTCCCTAATATCTCAAAAACTACTAAGGCTAAATACTTATTAAAAACAGTTTTGAAATGTCCAACCAAATAACTTTCATTAGACACCCCACTTGATCTGACTGTCTCACTTTTATTTTTTTTACCCCCTCTTGTACCCCAATATATCAGCAACCCCCTGACCGATATAGCTCATAACCTTACCTACAAATTGTACCAATACTATCTACCCCCATACCAAATTTCATGAAGATCGGATTAACGGTTTGGAAGTTTTCATCGGACAAACATACATACATACATACATACACACATACATACAACGCCGATTCTTCCAACTTGACTCAGAGAACTCGCTTCGCTCGTTCAATTAACACTAATACTGCAATCACCAATCCGCTGCCAAAAGTGGTGATTAAATTCCCTCTATTCTATGGGGGAGGCCTCGTCCAACAACGTCTAGTTGCTGATGTGTAGAAGGCAGTAACCTTCCGTAGATGATAGTGTATTTCCCAATGACAGATTTAGAAGTCTCTCTGCCCGTAGTTAGTTGAAGGCAACATCTCTATGAAGCAAGTTATCAAAACCAGCGAAATTAAAAAAATTAAATAGAAGTTACCAAAAGCGGTTAAAATAAGGAACTGTACGCCAAGAGTGGAGCACAAGCCACAAGACACAAACATCCCAGAACATAATTTGCTTACATAGTCGCAAGACTGATCGTAGAAAAACCAGAAAAAAAAAAATTAAGCCGGTTTTCAATTCCGTAGAAAAATAAAAGAGAACTAGTATCACACTCTTGAATAATTTGATAAATCGATGAGCTAATTAAACGTATTGATAATTTTAAAAGATAAATATCCAATTTGCTGTTCCAAAAAATGTTTTTTTTAATGCTTTTTTTGCGTCTAATAATCATCAAATTGACATCCAAACATCAATCTATAGCTACTCGTTCCATTCATACAGTGTTTATCGTACCTATGATAATCAAAACTCAAGAACTGTCTCACTATCTGTCATGTTTGATGGAAGAGTAGGTAGGTACATAATTATGTACTTCGTGACGGAACACAGGTACTTAATACCTAGGTAGATATCATTATCAGCGGGTAAAATTCATTAATTTTATGAATTATTGCCATTCTGAATTTTTAAATTCATCGACGTTTTTGATATCATTTTTGTGCGTTCTACTACAGTTCTGTTATTATTTATTTATTTTTTATGGCCAGTGAGGCGATTTTTTTTTCAATTTTGCCATAATCAAAATTGTTTTTAGTAATCTGTGGATAATGTCGTGGGTTATACATTATATATTTATTTAAACAATGTTATTTAAGTAATATCATAATGTATCAACTGTCTGTTTTCCCCAATAAAGTAAAATTAAAATAAAGTAAAATAAAATGTCAAGTACCTAATTATTTTGTTAAAGTTAGGTAGGTACAGTTCTACTTCTATTGTTTGATAGGTGACTTTGACTGTATTAATGGAACAGAAATTTTCAAAATCAAGTTTACATTTTCGGTGCTGAAAACGTCTGTGTTATTGGTAGATGAGTGACAGCTATTAAAAAAAACTACGTTTTTTTCTACGGCCAAATTTCTTCCTTTAATAGGGGGGCGGAAAAACGTCCGCAGTAAAAGTGGTGCTAGAGTAAAGACACTAATTAGACTGATGCTTGCTTGCCAGTACAAAATTCAAAACTGAATTATACATAACCTTATCAATAAAGCGTAGGGTACCTACTCCAAAATCTCAGAGTATTGTTCACCTACTGGTGAAAAATACTCTGAGATTTTGATACTAACCCCCTCATTCATAATAATTTTTTAAACCTATTTTAGTTAAAATATGTTTTGTCTTGTTTTGACGTATGACATTTTACATAAGAGAGAACAAGACAAAACATATTTTAACTAAAATAGGTTTAAAAATTATTATGAATAAGGCCCATATAGGGTTTATCAAAATTAGCAGTATAATTTGCAGTAAAATTAGCAGTACAACCAGTTTGCGTTCCAAAAACTGCCAACTAAAAAAACAGTAGTAATTCTACTTTCTGAATCTGTAAAGTATTCTTCAAACCTTTCCTGGAGGTATACAAGCAATGTCGTCGACCCATCTGTCCTTCGTCTCAGAGCTCAGCCTGTCGACCTACTTACACTCAACAATCGCCATCTTTCAAACGTTTTGTATTTTAAAAATGAAACAAATAACAATGAACAAGAAGGTTAAGTTTAAACACCTTTGTTTTAAAAACTAAATTAAACCACAAATACACAGTACGAAACTTACCACGTAAAAATATAAAATATGACGTAATTTTTTGTGTTATCAAAGCTATTATGCAAAAACTGCAAATGCATGCCATTGTATAACTTGTTTATCATGTAACCTTGGCATTAGTGACTTAGTGCGCGCCATTTTTACTCGAACAGCTATGTAGACGGCATTTTTATTTCATCGATAAAAGTGTGTAGTTATATGATAGCACATCACTAATTGAAGATAACAGACGTTACAGGTAGTACGTACCTAAGAATAGGCAAAGATGTTGTTTTGGTGCATAACTATTGTAATAAATGATTTTATTTATACATACCTATTCATTTTTATCTTCCGAAATATGATTGTTTTTTTAGTTCTTGACACTAACTGTCACTTTTTTTGTAGGTTTTTTTTGAGACAGAATTTTTTTTTGTTTTATGTATGGTAGGTACGAAATATTTAATTATTTATTTTATTTAATTTAATTTGGAAAACAAACAGTACTTATATAATACTTAACTAGTAAACCACAGATTAAAAAACTAATTTCCATTAACATGTTTTTTCGCATATAAGAGTTAGATATGCTATGGTTTGTCTCTCCTCTCGTGGATCCATTAAAACCCTTCCTAAGGGATTAAATTAGGGGATGGGCACTGCGATCGCCTGCCAATCGCAGTGATTATGGCAAATCCCCCCATGGCATTCGATGGGGGAGGCCTCGTCCAACGGTGGACGTCTAAAAAGCTGATGATGATGATGATACATCAAGCTGATCTCTGACTAACGCAGGGTGGCCAAAAAAAACAGAGGCTGTAGACAAAGTAACATTCTAATAGCGATGACGCTAGTAGAAAAGTCCAAAATGTATGGGATTGACGTTAGCTATCGATATGTCACGTGGTCTTTTGTATTGTATTACGACTGTAGAAAAAGAATCGCTTCGAAGCGAATGCCGTTTGGCTAGGTATACAGGTGACGCGAAACTTTGTAAATTGAAACTAGATCATAACCAGCAGTGGCCAGTGTGAAGACAGGCGCGAGACTCAGTTTTTTGGATAATAAACTATCGAAATAGCAAGTTTCATCGCTATGGCTACAGGATTTCTGACTTATCACAAAGATAACATTGATAAGAAAACGATAATTTTATGACACTGCTAACCTAGATAACATTGGTAGGTTGGCTAAATAATTTCCTAAACCCTTTGATAAGAATCGTAAACATGTTTGCCGTGTGACGTCACTAAACGTAGGTATAATTGACTTATGACGTCAGTATTTGTGACATAAAACGGTGTTATTAGTGACTTATGACGTCAGTATTTGTGACATAAACCGGTGTTATTAGTGACTTATGACGTCAGTATTTGTGACATAAAACGGTTATTAGTGATTTATGACGTCAGTATTTGTGACATAAAACGGTGTTATTAGTGACTTATGACGTCTGTATTTGTGACATAAAACGTAGTTATTAGTGACTTATGACGTCAGTATTAGTGACATAAGACGTCACTATTACTTAGTCATTTATAACGTCACTATTAATGACTTATAATGTTACTGTTAGTTACTTAGGATGCCACTATTAGTGACATAAGTCAATGCTAGTGACTTATGTCAGAGTAAGTGACTTGTGCCAGTGTAAGTGACTAATAACGTCAGTATTTACGTATTTTTAGACGTTATATGGCAAAAGCTTACAACACAGTAGAGCCTGTTTTGGCTGTTTCTCTGTATTCTGAATATATTTATTAGTAATTTATAATTATAGTATTTTAGTCAAAAATTACGTAATACTTGCAATGCAATTCGCCCTAACTCTAAAACCTACCCATATGTAGGTACTACTGGTAAATGGTTAAAATGGTTGAAATGAAATGAAAGTTTTATTTGGTTGAATACAGGGGGCTTAGTACAGGTTTTGATAGTTTTCGAAACTATATGAAGTTTCGTTTCCATCCAATACATTTACTGACAGCGTCCTTAGTTTTCTTCTCGTTTTCGTTAGGGGCGCTGCAAGTAAATGTATGGAAGGAAACGAAACTTCATATAGTTTCGTAAACTATCAAAACCCGTACTAAGCCCCCAGGTAGGTACATCTATTATTTAAGTAAGTAGTAAGTAGTACTAATAGTAAGTACGTTAATAGTAAATTAGTAGTAATATCTAATGGTAATAAGTGGAATTGATCGAGATTATCCAATCTCCTAGTAAAGTTTTCGTAATATTCCGACATTGAAGTACGTAGTACCGTACCGGTTATGCAAATACCTGGGTGGCTGGTCGGGATCTTATTTAGCATTTCCAATTTACAGCTACAGTTAAGTGTGAGAATGTGATAAATAAAGATTCCTCACATTATAACTGTGAAGGAGTTTAATAAAACAGCTCGTATGCTTCGTAAGTTTGGAAAAGGGACCAATACACCAAACATACCAATCTACTATCTAACTAATATAGTGTGTACCATATATAATATTAATTAGATAGTTTATTTGTTATAAATAAAATAAAATAAATAAATCAATAATAATAAATAATAATAAAATATAATATCCTATCCTATCCTATCCTTCCTACTATCCTATCCTACTTCCTACAAATCCTTCCTACTAATATTATAAACGCGAAAGTTTGTGAGTATGGATGTTTGTTACTCTTTCACGTAAAAACTACTGAATGGATTTGAGTGAAATTTGGAATGGAGATACTTTACGCCCTGGATTAACACATAGGCTACTTTTCATCATCATCATCATCATCAATTTTCATCATTATTCACGCGGGTGAAACCGCGGGGCGTAACTAGTTAATAATAATTTGTTCTATGGTTTATACCTTATGAATAACTTCTATGGTTTTTATTATATTTTATTACATGTGTGGTTATACATAGCCGTGGTATGTCCGGCTTATGAATAGACGCCTCCGTTTCCTTCCGTGGATGGTGTAAAAGCCAATTAAGGGATTACACCAGGGGATGGCCAACAACATCCATTCAGATAAATATAATAAATAAAAATTTATATCATAAAAAATAAATTATATCACAATTTATTTCATTAAATATATTTAACTTAATTCATCGAGAACCTAGTGTCTAGACAAACCTAACTTAGGTTTTAAGACATTACTAACCAAATTTTTTGTAATCACTTTGGTTGATAAATAAATAAAATAAATAAATAAATAATTAATATTAAAGTTGGAATTAATCTACCCTCACAAAATTAATAAAAAATAAATAAATTTATAACACTATAAGTTAAATATAATCCGCCAACCAGCCCCCCTATATATAATATTAATATTATTAATATATAATATTATTATTATTATGAGCCTGTTATGGCTGTTTCTCTGTACTCTGATTTATTAGTAATTTATAATTATTGTAGGTATTTTGAATATTTTCATAAATGAAAATATTAAAATTTATTGAAATATTTTTTTATGCTACTCGTCAAGCAGACAAGCTTACGGCCCACCAGATGGAAAGCAGTTACCGTAGCCTATGAACGCCTGTAACACCAGAGGCATCACACGCGCGCTGCCGACCCTGAGACATTAAAAGTCTCATGTGCCTGTAATTTCACCGGCACCCGTACCCTTCAAACCGAAACACAGCAATGCGAACACTACTGCTTGGCGGCAGAAATAGGTACGGTGGTAGTAGGTACTTCCCCGGACAAACTCTTTCACAAGAAGTTCTACTACTAACAATTCCCATTACCATTGCAACTGTAATTGGGCGCAGGCGTGGTGATGATGGCCATTCAATGGCCTTCTCCAACCGTAGACGTGTACCGGCTGCTAATAATATTTGAGTGAAAAACCTCCTCACCACCATTCAAGATATAAGGTCATCTTAAATAACACCGTTTAAAATTCCTACCGAATTGGGACGAGCCATTCCGACTCATCGAAATTATGTGAACAACTTCTTTACATTGTTTTACAGTTAATTATTGAAAGCAATTTCATGGACTTGTTTAAAATGTAATGTACAGTTACTTTGTCTTAAGACAAGCATGTCAAACAAGCAGCCCGCGGGCCGCACGCGGCCCTTTACAACTTTGACTGCGGCCTATATTTTTCTGTCATTTTACTATTAAGTTGGTAACGATTAAATAAACGATTAGAGTCCTGCCCCCCTATTACCTAACTAAAAGTCATTTTGCTTGTCAAACGTTAGTCGCCGAGTGACTTTCAGTTAGGGAATAGGGGGGCAGTACTACTTGGTATATCTATGCAATGTTTTCTTTGTAGTTAGGTTTTGCGGCCCACTGATTCCCATCAATGACTTTGAGTTTGACATGTCAAAGTCAAAGTCAAAAAGAACTTTATTCATTGAAATCACAAGGATCATTTTGAATCGTCTTATATAAAATTAAATTACTCCTGTTCCAACGCGACCAAGCCTAGAAGAATCAGGCAACAAACTCGGCTTGGCTTACATAAATGGTCCGTCTTACCACTAGGTGAGAAGCGCCTGTGTGGTGGCTCGGAGCAAGGAGTTGCTGATACATAGTAAATGAGAACTTAAAAACCTTAGGAAGGTAGTCAAAAGTAAATAAACATCAGCAAAAATATGCAAGACAGCACACGCTACGCTTGTTATACTTATAAATAATAATCTAATACAAACATGTAAATAGGTAAGTACAGATATTGCAAATTTCCATTTTAGCAGTCGAGGGGCAGAGCGACATCAGGCCACGCGGCTTTATCATTAATATAGTCATCAAAAGTGTAATACGCTTTCTTAATTAGATTCATCTTTATGTAGGATTTAAATCTTCGAATAGGAAGTTTAAATGCACCTTCTGGAAGTTTATTATAGAACCGTACAGAATTCCCCATAAAAGACCCACTTACTTTCTTTAATCGAAATTTTGGTATATTTAGTTTGTGTTTATTTCTCGTGTTAATACCATGCACGTCACTTTTTATCATAAAACTATCCAAGTGTTTATGTGTATGTAATAATATTTCATGCATGTCTTAAGAGGAGGTTGCCGGTGGGGCACTTAAGCCCTTATTTGTACGCAAACGAGGTTTGCTTCTATTTAGGCTATTATTTCATCAAACTCCATTAAATTTTGTACACATGATCCAATTACACTAATATCCTACCTCTGAGGCGCGGCGGGCGAAGGTTCGTCTGCGACGCAGGAGGTTGCGGGTTCGATTCCCGCATCGGAACAAATATTTGGAGTATTTGCAGATATTTGTTCAGGGTGTTCTGGGTATTTTCTATGTATAATAAAAAATATCTATCTATGTAATGTATTAAGTATATCAGTTATCTAGTACCCATAATACAAGCTCTGCTTAGCTTGGGGCTAGATAATGTTGTGTGAAATGTCCAGCATTTATTTATTATTATTATTATTATTATCCAGACCAATGGTGCTTCAGATATAAAAAAAATGTTTTTAGGGTTCCGTACCCAAAGGGTAAAACGGACCCTATTATTAAGGCTACACTGTCCGTCCGTCCGTCCGTCTGTCAGGCTGTATGCGGTTGTGACGGACGAACAGCGGACCCTTAGTAATAGGGTCCGCCGAATTGAGAACCTCCTCCTTTTTTTGAAGTCGGTTAAAAAGGTAGATACCTACATGTGAGCAACAAAACAATGAACGTATGCGCCAATAATATTGATATATAAACTGAAGTAGATATTATATTATAAGATAAATGCGACCACATGTTTGTCTGTTTATTGTCAGTATCAAATTTTATTTGCCGATAAAAACATTCAATTGTGGATTGGCGTTACTAAATAAATTATTATTTTATTTCTTGACTGGAGAACTCTTGCGCCGGATCTGACTTAGAGATTACAACGCGGGGGATGGGTAGCAGCATCCACCTGAGTACTTAGCGCTCATCCGTCTGCCAAGATCCCCTCCCCCCCTTTTTGTAATCGATGGGGAGGCGTTGGTGATCAAGCGGCTGATGATGATCATGAAGTGCGCCGTAAAATAAGTCTCGATTGGTGAAAATAGGCATAAATATAAGTAACTTCTCCTATGAGTAGATATTCTTCAAAAGTAATACACTAATAAATTGCGATAGATATCTTCATAAAAAAGCAGAGAAATGATGATAAAAAACACCAGCTGACTATCGTGGGATAATGGGACCCTAACCTTGAAATATGAAAGCCATTTAGCAAACATTAGGGTCCAGTACAATGATTGTTGAAACATGAGAATCGAAAAGTATTCATTACAATTATAATGAAAAGGTGTGAAACTTAATAAAGGGACCTTGAATTTTAAAAGGGTTACATTACAATATGAATGGAATAATTAATTCGTAAGTTGGTTAATTTGTGTTGATGTTCAGGTATTTATGATTACGAGAGAAGGACCGTCTTTCTATTCTATCTTGACTAGGATTGTTCGTGTCTTCGCGCGTTTTTACAAGCTTTTATTTCTTGATTTGACCTTGATTTAACCCAGTTCCAACCAACCGATTGGTTAATTTGTGTTAATGTTCAGGTATTTATGATTACGAGAGAAGGACCGTCTTTCTATTCTATCTTGACTAGGATCCGTTCGTGTCTTCGCGCGTTTTTACAAGCTTTTATTTAACTTGATTTGACCTTGATTTAAGTTAATATTGAACCAGTTCCACCCAACCTATTGAGCTGAAATTTTTTCATACCTGTCAAGTTCAGATGACAGTACAATATTATGGTGACGGCGAGCTGATGTGATGATGGAGACGGAAGGTGGAAAACGGAAATCTTCGATGATTAATAGTAGCCTGGCATTGTTTGGGCTCATTTTGATCAGCTTACAGTTCAAATCACTAAATTAGTAAAAGCTTCTTTTGAAAAAATATTTTTTCATTCAAATTTGAAAAATGAAAATTTAATTTAAATTTTTCTTCTAAAAGCTTGTGATGATGATGATCTTATGACGGTGACTTGGTAAATTATATAATCAAATAAATAAATGCTGGACATTTCACACAACATTATCAAGCCCCAAGCTAAGAAGAGCTTGTGTTATGGGTACTAGATAACAGATATACTTAATACAATACATCACATAGATAGATATTTTTTATTATACATAGAACATACCAAGAACACCCTGAACAAATATCTGCAGATCGTACAAATATTTGTTCCGAGGCGGGAGTCGAACCCGCAACCTCCTGCGTCGCAGGCGAACCTTCGCCCGCCGCGCCACAAAGGGCGTTAATACCCTACTAATCCATATCTCTTAAGTGCTATGCGGACTGGTCAAACTAATAAGATAGCGATTACGTCCAACAAGGTAGAAGTGATAATATGTCACTAAAATAGAAATGGTGATACGCTATGGTGTGTCCGGCCTATGAATAGACCCCTCCGTCTCCTCATAACACTAGAAGATGGGCAGCAGCATCCACCTGAGTACTCAACACTAATACTGCGATCACCAATCCGTCTGCCAAGCGTGGTGATTATGGCAAATCCCCCATTGAATTCTAGGGGGTGGCATCGACACGCATAATATCTATTCTGTAGAGTGACCAATAAGACCATGGTACTCGTAGTTCTTTGATACCCACGACCCAGGGAATCCTGATCATGAACTCTTATACCGATTCAATTCAAAAACTATTCCGTATAAGATATCGGTTCCGTGATGTACGCAGCTATATTTAATGGCACAGTAGCAGAAGGTCTATAGACTTCTGCGATTAAAGTTATTCAATGATGATCGAATGTCAACGATGAACTTTGTACTGAATAGTTTTTGAACTGAATCGCTATAAGAGCTCATGCGGTATGGCCTCTGGATTAAGTATGTGACTTAATTATCACTAGAAACGGGATATTTACCATGATTTTTGAGCTTTATTGATTCCCGATATTTCGGCACAGTTTCAAGTATGTGAATGTTGGGTGTTATGTTGAAAAATTTAAAATTAAAAAAGTCTTCGGAGCCATTCAGTCTCAGATAATTTAAACTGCATTGCACTACAGTTAAATTAATTCACAATTTATTAGATAAAGACAGTAAATCATCCATTCACAGTTCATTATTGTTATCATGTAAGAAAGTTGTTCCAATGAACTTAGGCCTTTCATATATTTTATAGCGTCTTGGTCAAGAATTATATCATTTTAATTGAAAATATACCAAGAATGAGTCCTTTGTATGTTATTCAATTACTTTCTTATAAAACATTTAAGACTTTGACCAAGTTTAAATGTAGAGATTATTGATTATGAAAACGAATACTGGAATAGTATGAACTTTGATGTTACTAAATATAGACGTAAAATTTTTAGGCAGTTTTCGAATTACTGATAGATATTACGATCTTGCTAATGTACTAATAATAATCGAATAGTCTGCAAAAAATCAAAGAGTAAATAAAATAATATTGGAATATCTTTCTTAGACTACCAGAAGACTATAGGAAGCACTAAGTTGACTATAGGAAGCAAGAAGTTGTTTTGACTTCATTTTTGTTAATGACAATTCTCGAATGAAAACTTCAAATTAAAAACTCGAATGAAAAATCTCATATGAATGAAATACTCTAATGAAAAATCTCAAATGAAACAGTTAGCATAAAAAAGTAAAACTGAAAAATCTCGAATTCAAAAATTTGCATAATCTAATCAAATTAAAAATCTCAAATTACCGATCTTGTCCGATCTCAATTGGAAACTCTCGAATGGAAATCTTAAATGAAAAACTCGGAAGAAAAAGTTCGAATGAAAAATCTCAAATGTATTACGAATAAACGATCCCGCATTAAACGATCTCAAAAAACTCTTGAATTCAAAATGTCGTAATTTTTCGCGAACCCACCTTTCGGTAGTGGCATTCGAGTTTTCGGACTACGTCCATATTTTTCGTGTTGTTAAAAGTTTAAACCACATAACAACAAGGGTGCCCAGAATTTGTATAGGTACCTACCAGTACTTATTAAGTATAAAAGTTAGAAATTAAATGTTTAAATAACAATTAAACAATTTCAGACATTTAGGAACACATAAAAAAACCATATATTTGTTATAAAAACTAGCTTAAAGTAATGCGAAACAGCAACTACCCATCATTGATTGCTTAAATCTGACATGACGTCATTTCTCCAAACATTAGCCAAACTAATAAGGGTCAGTAGAATACCACTGGTCAAACAGCCGAGCAAACAGCCGAAGCAAACGAGCAAACAAGCAAACAGAACCAATGTCACGTTCGCTTTCTATCATGGAAATTGGTTGTTCGTGAGTTTAGAGTGATAATAACAAGCTATGCCAGGAGGCCTTATTACCATGAACTCTTATAGCGATTCACTTCAAAAACTATTCAGTACAAAATATCGGTTCGTCGTTGACATCCGTCATCATTGAATGACTTAAACGCAGATGTCTATAGACCTTCTGCTACTGTGCCTTTAAATATAGCTGCGGAGATCACGGAACCGATATTTTGTGCTGAATAGTTTTTGAACTGAATCGCTATAAGAGCTCATAATAAGGCCTCTGAAAGACTTAATAAATTGCGGCATCCCCAATTGATCCTCCTCGGTGGGCTATGAAGCAAGAAGTTGCAGGTTCGATTCCCGCTGCAAAACAAATATTTGCATAATAATTTTTTCTATCGAGGTTTTTTAATGTCGTTTTTTTGAACAGAACCAATGAAAACATATCAAATTATATTCTTAAATATTTAACTTGTAGAACCCGTAGATACTGAGTTCTAGGACGATTTTGTTGGGCAAAATCAGCTAGTTCCATCCCTTGGTAAACTCGGTACATGGGCTGGGTCAGCCAAGTCGAGAAAGATGCTTTCTAAGCATTCATTTTACTCTGAAATCGTGACCAAATCGCGCGTGACTCGATCAAATCGAGTTCGGTCACAAATAGTGATGTTTTTGAGTTCTTTTGGTTAAAAAGTTCAATGTATTTCTATACAATGATAAGGTAAATAACTGTAGGCTGTTTTCGCAGCTTTTTGATAGTATTAACATGATAACAAAAAGTTTAATAAATAAATAAATAGAATTGGAACTTTTTGAATATCTACATTATCATCATCAGCCTGTATAATATAAGTCAAAGTCAAAAGAACTTTATTCATTGAAATCACAAGGATCATTTTGAATCGTCTTATAAACTAAAATTACTCCTGTTCCAACGCGACCAAGCCTAGAAGAATCAGGCAACAAACACGGCTTGGCTTACATTAATGGTCCGTCTTACCACTAGGTGAGAAGCGCCTGTGTGGTGCCTCGGAGCAAGGAGTTGCTGATACATAGTAAATGAGAACTTAAAAACCATAGGAAGGTAGGTATAGAAGTCTACGTCTGGACATAGGCCATTAGAATGCCACGAAGAATGGTCTTGAGCCGCCTCTATCACAACACAAAAGTTAGGTTGGGCTATTTCCATTTCGAAATAGCCCAACCTAACTTTTGTGTTTCAAGTAACTTATATACGTAATTTAAAAACAATGACTTCAACTACAAAAGTAATTGTAATTAAACTACTTCCTGATGTACCAGATGCAACGCAGTATCTGATCTGGTTACGATACCAAACACAGACAGACAAGGACGATTGTTAGCAAGATCAATGACTCGAAACCAATACAATGATTATGCAACTGCGAGTAGGAAGTATTTGGCATTGAAATTTGAATTCTTCTGTACCAGTCTGATGATCAAATTTCAATATAAATTTACAATTATATTATTGTCCAACCAACTGTCCAGAAAGGAGAGATTTTGGATATCTTATTTTATTTTTGTTAACCGACTTCACAAAAAGGAGGAGGTTCTCAATTCGGTTGTATTTTTTTTTATGTTTGATACCGCATATCCGGCTTTTATGAACCGATTTGGAAAATTCTTTTTTTATTTCAGTAGATATACTTCCAGATTGGTCCCATTGTTTTCAGAATCCAGTTCTGATGATGGAATCCATGAGGAATTGATGGAACTCCTCAAATATTGTAGGCATACATATGGCGATTCTGATATTTTCAACAACAAACCAAGCATTTGCATTCAGAAAGTATCATTTCACCACTATGGTTCTTTCATCATTTTTTTTCATCCAAATAGGTATTTAGTCGAATACAATGGCGGAAGTCGGTTTTTTTAAATGAAAAGTTATTTATAAGAAGATCAACAGCAAATACAGATTAGATTGATGCATATATCTTATGCTATAAAAAGGCTATAACTTCTACAGGCTGATGATGATGATGATGATATAACTTATCTTGTATCTAACTTTAACATAATTTTTCCGGTATCCACGACCGGTTCTTGAGAACAGCTTCCCATAGGTTTTAATGGTTTGGATGTATCTTGTAAGTAATTATTGCAACACTTGTTTTCATCAATATCTTTGAAGTTTGGTTTAAATTAGAGGATGAAAGCTTGTAGACTCTTTAACTATCAAAGGTTCACCTATCTTTAACTATCAAACCATTTAGTTATTTCCAAAATACTCATTAACTCTTATATTTAAATAACCCTCCCTCACAAACACTTACTCACCTTCACATACTATTATACACACTCATGCACAAATTTACACCCACATACCCTCACCTACATCCCTTGACATTCACACGAAGGGTACTCCTGTGATACCCAGACTCTTAAGGGACTGGTGATAACAGGAGAGCTCTCCCTCATTCACTCACCCCCACACTCACTCACATAACAACATATTCACTCATGTATACCTAAGCTAGAATGCTGTGAAGTCCACACTCACTCACATAACAACATATTCACTCATGTATACCTAAGCTAGAATGCTATGAAGTTCTGACAATGGAAATTCTCCCCATTGTATTATATGGAGAAGGCCAGGAAGCAAGGATGATGATGAGGGGTATATCTGGGGCTATTGGTTTTTTACTTTTCTCCAGTGACTTACAAACTTAAAACTACAAATTTGATTATTACCAAATATTGTTTAATGAAGTTATCTTGTTAATTGGAATCGGATAACTACCACAAAAGGTTTTTTACGATGGATAGTTAAAGATTATATCTATATTATGTTACTTATTGATACAATTGATGTTTTTATAGTACATTAAGTAAAAAAAAAGTAGTTTTTATGGTATCAACGGAACTATAGGATTTATCAGATGTCTGTCTGTCTGTTTGTCTGTCACAGTCTATTTTCTCCGAATCTATACTTAACCAAAAAAAGCTGGAATTTGGTACACATTTGTTAGTAGTAGAACTTCTTGGGAAAGAGTTCGTCCGAGGAAGTACTACCACCGTACCTATTTCTGCCGCCAAGCTCGCATTGCTATGTTTCGGTTTGAAGGGTACGGGTGCCGGTGAAATTACAGGCACATGAGACTTTTCATATTTATGTGTCAGGGTAGGCAGCGCGCGTGTGATGCCTCTAGTGTTGCAGGCGTCCATAGGCTACGGTAACTACTTTCCACCAGGTGGGCCGTAAGCTAGCCAAGTATAAAAAAAAACAATGAATTCTGATTTCGGGGGCAAACTAGAAATTAACAAATAAAACTTGTGTTAAATGCGTCTAAGGACATCATATCACATAAGAACTCGCTATGAGAAATACTTTTTTATATTTGAAAATGCTTGTTTAAATATTAAAGTAACCATGTGAAAATTTACCATTCCCCCTACCTCTGAAATTACTGAGATAAAAATTTTGAAAAAATACGAGCTGAGACGCACGATGTGCGGGTTCCATTCCAAGGACTATGCACTCATGTGACTGTTGGGTTTTAAAACTTAGGTACTTCCTTAAAAGGTGCACATATGCTCCAATTTCTAAGTTTAGAATTAAACCGTGCTTTATCATAATTCTAATATCTGTACCGAGACTCTTTGCCGTTATTGGCCACTTTGTTTGACCCATAACTAGTATCTATTGTATGGCCAGCAATAAGGGCGAGGTGTTTCGTAATTTATCGAAATAGTTCTGATACGGTACTAAATTACGTACTGTAGTGAATTGTCTTGCCTGATAACCTCTGTTGAGATCTCTAAACTGAGTTACAATGCATCTGACATTCATTTTCGGCGGAACTTTTGGCAGAGACTAATGCTGAGATAAATAGACGTTACTTAGCACAATCTTGGCACGTACTAATGCTTAGGCCTGTCCCTGTGACTGTCACACAAATGTTAAAACACGCGTATTAGAGAGAGACGGGGATGATTTCAAAGTAAGACTTAGACTTAGTCACTGTGAAGTACGTTCTAATTATCTGGACCTTAGACTTAGCCACCGTGATGTACGTTCTATTTATCTGGACCTTAGACTTCGTCACCGTGAAGTACGTTCTATTTATCTGGACCTCAGTGCATTGTTCAGAACAGTCTAGAACACTAGCCTTCTCCATACAAAACGAAGTTTGATTGTCATTTCAAGTCAATTAAATTTTGTAGATAATCTAGAAACTAATATGAATACTATATGACCTGTGGTTTCCAGTTTCCCATAAATTTGTATAGAATCAATATAGCATGGGTATCTTAATCCGTGTTATATTCCATGCAAATATTTAAGTCGTTGTTATTTTTAAACCATAAATATTTGTGCCGTGGTGTTTCCGGTTGCCATGGTGTGTCAGGCCAAAGAATATACCCCTCTATCTCCTCCCGTAGATGTCGTAAAAGCCGACTAAAGGATGGGTAGCTGCATTCACCTGAGTACCAACTCAACACCAAACTGCGACTATTTTGGCAAGGTACAGGTTTTTAAGTTCTTTTTTTCTATAAATCAGTTTCCTTCTCTAGGCCCCACATAGGCGCTTCCCGCCTAGTTGTAAGAAGGATCATGAAATTAAGTCAAGCCGTGTTTGTTGCCTGATTCTTCTAGGCTTGGTCGCGTTGACAGGAGTAATTTTAGTTTATAAGACGATTCAAAATGATCCTTATGATTTCAATAAGATTCTTTGGTAGATACTGTTGACTTTAAATTTGATTTCAGGAAAAAACCTGGCACTAAGATGCTTTATTTTTAGGACTAGTTACTGATAGATCCCGTGGTTATGATCTATTAGACAAGGGATCTTTCAGAAACTACTCCATTATAGATACAAATCCACAATATAAAATAGACGAACAAATATATAGTAACAATTCCGCTCCTCTCCAACGAAAACTCCGAAAGAATTCGACACGTGTTTCGCCTCTCAACGAAGCATCCTCAGGAAACAGTAGGCTCACTGCGTGCTAGAACGAAAAAGACACACTACTGCAAAAACTCCGCAGCCATGTTGCCTCTTCGAACGCCGAACAGAAAGTCCACAAAAAAGTATAGTAAGAAGAAGTATAAATGTTATTGGATTCAAATCCAATAACATTTATATAGTAACACAATATCTTCCTACGTCTGATAGATGTACCTACATTTTGTAATAATGAAGAGCCCAGGAAGCCCGTACTTAAGATTTAAAAATAAACTAATTCATTGATCTAGTTCTTCCTTCCTGACTCTTTGATGTAATAAAGATAGACGTAGAAAAGGTTTTTGGAAATATCTGTTTAGTTAACTAGTTTCTTGGTAAACTTGATCGATAAAAAGATTACTTGATGTTTGGGGTAAATGAATTTTCCCTGGTATTAGGGTATTGATCGATACAGGTTCAAAGATTAGGTAGGTACTTACTTGATGTTTGGGGTAAATGAATTTTCCCTGGTATTAGGGTATTGATCGATACTGGTTCAAAGATTAGGTAGGTACTTACTTGATGTTTGGGGTAAATTAATTTTCCCCGGTTTAAGGGTCTTGATCGATACTAGTTCAAAGATTAGGTAATAAGTACTTACTTGATGTTTGGGGTAAATGAATTTTCCCTGGTTTTAGGGTCTTAATCGATACTGGTTCAAAGATTAGGTACTTACTTGATGTTTGGGGTAAATTAATTTTCCCTGGTTTTAGGGTCTTTATCGATACAGGTTCAAAGATTACTTGATGCTGATAGTAAATGTCAAATATTAAATAACAAAAGTTTCAAGCTACCCCGCTATATATTATTAATGATATTATATTTAACTTTTAGGGCCTCGTTCACGACCTTCAAGTAATGTCTCGAGTAGGCTAGTTGTCGGTTAAAGTCCCATGTAACTGTACATACGAGTTTCACAAAGGCCGAGTAGCACTAACCTGGAAGTAAAGTAGCCTGTAACTTACTTCTTGCTTCATCTGCCGATTAGCCAGTCTAATTGACGAGTAAAGTCAAGTTTCGTCTGGTTTTGTGTAGATATATCAAACTGTTTCGAAAAAACCTATTATAAAGAGTTAGAAATGGATTTAATTGATCATCAAATAGAGGAATTAGAAAATTCATCAAACAATTCCGAGAGTTTGTGTAAATTATTTTGCCGAAATTGATGAATATGATTTTTTTGCCAGATTTCGCCATCTAAAATTGCAGTGAACCAAGTGCATAGTTTAATATAATAATATAGTCTTTTAGCTTTATCCATTATCATTTTCAATTTTACACGAATTGTATTGTGTATCACGAAACTTGCAAAAAATTACCCGCGCCGCGCAAATCTGACAACCGTGACGTGTGACTGCTGGCATTTGTCGTTGATGACAGTGTCTATTGAACGGTTAGATTGAATGATTTTTGAAATCATTCAGCTAACCACCGAGTTGCTAATCGGAACTCAATTTTCTTTTGTGAAACTGATAAAAATTAATCGGCACTTTTACTTGCTGGTTAGCGCTACTTAGGAAGTAACTAATCAAAACTTTACTTGAAGATTGTGAACGAGGCCCTTAGTGTTATAAATTTATTTATTTTTTATTTATTTTTCGAGGGTAGATTAATTCCAATTTTAATATTAATTATTGGCTGAGGGTATCAGCGTATTCAAGCAGGTATATATTTATTATATAAGCTATGTCATTGGCCGACATAGTTAGTTAGCTAGTTGCGCCCGCGGTTTCACCCGCGTGAATAATGATGAAAATTGATGATGGTGATGATGAAAAGTAGCCTATGTGTTAATCCAGGGTATAAGGTATCTCCACTCCAAATTTCACTCAAATTCGTTCAGTATTATACACATTTTGGCTGTAATGGCTTACACCTAAGATATAGATATATACTGTGGCGGGCTTTTTTGTAGGACTATTTAAGATAAACATTTCTATCGTACATTACATATGTGTAACTCTAGCGGTTTTGGCAGCGCACGTCAGAATAGCTCGTAGATGGTAGATTTTTCCTAATTACTTGACACTTATCGTCATATTATGGACATTTCACGCTATATCTTTATAAAATGTAGCCTATGTGTTATTCTGATGTATAAGCTATATTATTGTAAAGTTTCATTAAAATCCATTCCGTAGTTTTTACGTGAAAGAGTAACAAACATCCATCCATACTCACAAACTTTCGCGTTTATAATATTAGTAGGATATAAGCTATGTCATTGGCCGATATTAACATTTACGGTTGTCTCGCTTAGCCTTAGTAATAGTCAGCGTATGTGCTAGCCGTATACTGATGTTGGAATAAACTGAGAGCGTATTACGAGTTTTGCATTGCAAAAACCGGAATGCGAAACGTGAGCATTCAACGTGACTTACGTAGTAACTATTTACTAATCTGTACTGTTTGTCGCGACTGCGCGGCACAGAATGATGAATAGTTACTACGTAAGTCACGTTGAACGCTCACGTTCCGCATTCCAGTTTTTGCAATGCAATACTCGTAATACCCTCTGGACACTCTTTATAGCCACTTTGCTTCATGAACTCTCATAAAGCGTTACATTAAATTTCTCAAGAAATAATCTTTGTAGACGTAAAATCTTATTGATTAGTTAATAAAAATAAATTATAATAGTATTGAAGTTAATGTTTTAATCATAATTTAACTTCAAGATAAGGTATTTTTTGTAATTGGTAATCGAAAACGGATATAAAGCAAAAAACAGAACATTTGGTGTTTTTACTTTTTATCAAATTTTGTCAAGGTTGCGGGAAATTAATTAATAGTTTTATTAATAATTAGTAAAATCGTGGAATACGTGTTAATTACATTAATTACTGAAATAATACATAATTATGATGATAATAAGCCAGGTCGTTTTAAATACAAACGAATAACGAATTCTGACGCGGTGGTAAGTTTTGGGAGCCAAACTAGAAAAATTATAAAAAAACTTTAAATCAATTTAAAACTTAATTTCAAATGAAAGAACTCGTTGTATGGGAAATACAAATAAGTAAATTTATTTCATCTTTAAAAAAAAATACTTTTTATTTCATCTTTAAAAAAAAATACTTTTTTTTTCTATTTGGCGTGAAAGCATCATACTAGGTATCATAATTTCGTTTTACTTTTAGGAATAACACAAAATGCACAGTGAATATATAAACAGACATCGTATTATCTATCGTATTCTAGTTTTCATAATTTAAGGTTTCCACGTTCACGTCGTTGAACTTTTCGGTGAAATTACGCTTCTACTCACTATATTTTTTTTTGGTTCTTTCTTTTAAAATTCTAAAACAGTACAAATCTTGATAAGTCTTTACCGATTATATATACAAAATTTTATTAAGATCTGACTTGTAGTTTTTTAATTAATGAGAAACTAAATTTTTTTGTTAATACTGGCTCTAGTTTCCTTTTATTTAAAAACTACAAGACAGTTCTCTATAATCGGATAAGACTTATCAAGGTTTGCACTGTTCTATAGTTTTGAAAGAATGCAAAAGCAAATAAAAAAATTAAATTATTTTAATAAATGATAACTTTTGAATTTTTTATTTTTCGGTTGTAAGCGATATATTGTAAATTTATTTACAGAGAGAGAGAGTTGAAGCTTATTTTAGCCGCAAATTTTGACGATGTGTACTTACGTGAGAACCTTAATCTTTAAATATCATAAAGAAAGATATAAATAGGTATGCTAATTTTTTGTTATTATTTTCAGATATCCCCAATAAGTGCCTGTTTTCGGAAGTGCCAATTTCGATAAGTTATACAGTTATACAGTGATTGGTTTGCGACAACAAATATAAAAAAAAAGTGTGGTGTTCTTGTATTTTAGTGAAAAATACCAGCAACACAATGGAGTTACGGAGTTTAGCTGTTTTCCTGGGACTTTGTCTATTGGCTGTGTCACAATGCTCAGGTGAGTTTTTTAAATTATTTCTTATTTACAAATCATCATCATCATCATCACCGTAATCATCATCATCAGCCTGTAGAAGTCCACTGCTGGACATAGCCTTCCCCCTTAGAATGCCACGACGAACGGTCTTGAGCTGCTACCATCCATCGGCTTCCTGCTTTTCAGTAAAATAATGTTATGCAAATAGAAAAATAAGCTACAAAACTAAAATGATTAGATACTTAGGTACTTATTGGCGCAAATCGCTGTCAGCACGACCACACCTTAATTGTTATAGCAATATTTACTATTCCGAGTCGTTTTATTGCGAAGAAAATATTACGTTATATTAAATCTAAGTGTTTACCTACTGACTTACAGACTTAAGTGTTTTTATAGATATGAAGAGTTGAATTAAAGTATACTGAACCTTGTATAGGTATTTATTTATTTAAATTAAACTGCTTACTGCACTAGGTATGTGCCATAAGCCATGGTTATCTGGCCTAAGAATAGATCTCTCCGCTTCCTCCCGTGGATGACGTAGATAGAAAATACTTTATTGCATACCATAAACATTACTCAATAGGTCATCATCATCACCATCAGCAGCCTTTAGACGTCCATTGTTGGACGAGGCCTCGAAGGGATCGAATACCATTGATAGATATTGTGATAGTAGTAGAACTTCTTGTGAAAGAGTTCGTCCGGGGAAGTACTACCACCGTTCCTATTTCTGCCGCCAAGCAGTAGTGCTCGCATTGCTGTGTTTCGGTTTGAAGGATACGGGTGCCGGTGAAATTACAGGCACATGAGACTTTTCATCTTTATGTCTCAAGGGTCGGCAGCGCGCGTGTTATGCTTCTGGTGTTGCAGGCGTCCATAGGCTACGGTAACTGCTTTCTATCAGGTGGGCCGTATACGTGTTTGCTTGCCAAGTATAAAAAAAGCCTTTCCCTCGGGCTTAAGGGGTATTTTTATACACATTATGCTAGTATTAGTAGTAAGTAACTTATAGTAAGTTACTCGGTCGCCAAACTTAACTAGTCCATAACACCTTTCAAATCGACTTCGGTCGTGGGAAAGTAAACAAATATGTACGTATACCAAACTCCCTTATCATTAGGTAGGAGAAAGATCATTTTTTGTGTCAGACAAACAGACAAGTTACGGTAGATTATATATACGGAAGGGTATGCTTTTTATAACAAAATGCATTATTTTTATATCCTATGTCTGGTTAGTTCAACATTTTTATTTTATTTATTTATTTAATTGACAAAAAGGTACACCGAAAAGGATGTATGGAACCTCGCCATGCATCCTTCTTTATTTTTTTCTTCCCACCATTAAAGGGCCACCCCCTAGGCATCTTAATTAAATTTATGGTTCATCGTATTAGAAACTTCAACCCCGCTACACACCCACTTAGGGGGTAAATTTTAAAAATTCCTTCCTTAATCCTCCCCTAGACCAGAAAAGGAATGTACCCTGCAAAATTCAGGTCTATAGAATTTACGGCTTAGGCTGTGATAGTTAGACAGTAGTCAGTCAGTAAATCATATTTTAAATTTATTGATGATTTAAAAAAAAAAAAAAATTAGGAACCATTTTAGTGCCAATTTCGTTTAAAATAATGTAAAAAAAATTACAGCCAGTAGCCAGCACTCACACTATCATTAATTACAAAGTTATAGATACAAGATAAAATGTCTCTGAGTATTATTATATTTAAATTAACGATTTAAAATTCAAAATTATGCTAATTACGCCTTAATTACTCAACTTTTAACTACGAAATCATAACTGTGCTTTTACATCAATCTCAACCTCAAAATTACCATCACCTTAATT
Source organism: Epirrita christyi (assembly GCA_951392215.1). Classification (NCBI taxonomy): domain Eukaryota; kingdom Metazoa; phylum Arthropoda; class Insecta; order Lepidoptera; family Geometridae; genus Epirrita; species Epirrita christyi. The sequence goes on along the minus strand of OX595857.1, from coordinate 2,722,036 downwards.
CCTAATCATAACGGTGAATCATCACTGACAATACCTGTCAAAACGCACGTCAGCTGTTGACATGACACATCAAATATGTAAGAAAGGGACAAGTACTAGTGCACCCATAGGGTTCCCACTTCCGATCCATAAATTATTTCGAAATAGTCAGTCCTTTTTGAGTTTCAGCTACTTTTTCCTACAAACGTCACTATCCCATATTTGGGGTAAAAACATAAATTCTTCAATTTTAGACTTTTTCCTACAAACTTCACCATTCCATATTTGGGGTGAAGACATAAATTCTTAAATTTTAGACTTTTACCTTTATTTGTGCTGCAAAGCCCCTCCCTAGCATTCCAAATTTCAGAATTGTAAAGTCACTAAAAGTACCTTCGAGGTTTTTCATATTCGCAATGTCCATACAAAAATTGACATATCTTTTGAATGCATTGAGTTAAAAGCTTGAGTTTTGTACAGCACTACATAAAAACGTTTTTTTGGCTGTCCTGTAAAATTACAAAAAATCACTTTGACCCTAATGCTTCTTACCTTCAGATATGATAACAGACTTTTATATATGTTTTAATTTTCAACTTGATCCCTTTGACTGTTCCTGAGTAAGACACACACACACACACACAGAGAGAGACCTGTGTGTCTCTCTCTCTGTGTGTGTGTGTGTCTTACATACAGTCGGACAACAAAGTGATTCTATAAGGGTCTCGTTTTTCCTGTTGTTGTGCGGAACGCTAAAAGTGCTTCTAGCAGGCAGGACAGCGTTAACCGTTAGATTCTTTTAAATGTAAAACCGTGCTTTGGTTTTTAAATAGCCGCTTACTAATAGTTGAATAGTTAAAATTCCTAAAAATTGTGTTCAGCTTACTAAACATTACCTGCTATATAGTTCTTGTAGACAGGTACAAAGTCGCGCAGCAGGCTATCGAGAGAGCTATGCTAGGAGTTTAATTACGTGATAGAATCCAAAATAAGGGAATCTACAGAAGAACCAAGATTACCGACATTGATCTCAGAATTAGCAAGTTGAAATGGCAATGGGCAGGTCATATAGCTCGAAGAAATGACAACCGTTGGGGAATAAAGGTTCTCGAGTGGCGACTTCAAACCGGATGACACTGTAAAAGAAGGCACCGAAGTCAATATACCTTCTGCGACGTGCCTTGCGGACATTACAGAACCGATATTTTCTACTGCATAGTTCTTTAACTGAATGGCTATAAGAGCTCATGGTAACCCAGCAGTAAGCTAACATGTATTGGTTAGTGAAAACAGCCAAAATAATCTATATACCGAATCCCTGAATAAATTAATTACTGAGCCAATTTCTACCAAACTTTAGTCACGGCTTCGTGGAACCTATTCGGCAGCACACCCTCGGGTCAACGACCCCGTTTCATTAATTAGAGTATTATCATTACTGCATTTTGTTGCTAGTTGGATGAATAATGAGAAAAGTTTTTGGAGAAGGCACTTTATGTATTTACACAGACTTTAGGAAGGGAGGGAGCCGCTATCAGTTATAAAGTCAAACGTAATCTTTAAAAAGGGAGCGATATCTAGCATTTGTAGTTCTATTACTCTATGATGGTAAAATAATAGAATAATAGATATCAAACAAAAATTCTGTTTTGGTTTTTGTTTTTATAATTACCTACACAAAATTTAAGATTATTGATTTAAACATATTTGATTTAACGAAAGCGTTGGACCAAGTTACTCATAATTAGATACTCTGAAATCAAGACACATATATTACTCACTCTGATACAAGATAGACACAATATGATTGAAAACATTGCGTTGAATAATATAAGTCTAAGAGAGAGCCCAGTTGAAGCTTAGAGAGATGAATTCATCTAACATTATTACCAGAGTATGTCAAGGCACAATCGTAGGACCTCTACTACTATTTAAATTATTATTTTGTTACAGTACTTTTTACATTAGTTTTTGTTATCAATAAGATTATGAGCCCATAGGATCCCATCACAGGGCAATGGTCTTTCTTCTTTTTCCCTCTCGTTGCGGTGTATGGCTGCTGTTGGCTAGTTGCCAAATAGGAATCAAGCTCGTCGTCGTCAAATGTTTTGCAGGATCCAGTCGCTGGCCATTTTAGTCCACAGTTTGTCCGACATGCGCAGACATCTCCTGTCCAATTCAATTTGATTTTAGCGGTTTTCTGGATGACTTCGGAAATTTAAATAGTTACTGATAGATCTGTGGTTTAGATCCCGTGAACTTTGATGTTACTAATAGATCCTGTAAATTTAGTTTATTTGTTTTACTTACACACACAGAAAATAAACTAGACATGCGTCTCCTCTCAAACCTAGCATAGTATACGGTTCCAAAGTTTACTTAACTCAAGACTAGATGTCACTACTGGTAGATTAGAATGTGCTATCGATTTTATTATTTGGTTAGAGAACTCTTGTATTGGAGCTTGGATTGGGATTTAGTTTTTTTGCGTTTTTCTTATTTACTAAAGGGTTCATGCCCAAACAATAGGTGCATAATCTGTGAAAATATCAACTGGATACCTCTTACGGCTGGCGAGATAATACCCCTGTGGTAGGATACAGATAGACACAGACAGACAAACGGACGTACGGACAGCGGCTTAGGCATAATTGAAGACCTCTGTGGCGCGGCGGGCGAGTAGCCGGCTGAGATGTGAGTGGTTGCGGGTTCGATTCCCGCTGCGGGAAAAATGTTTGTATGATCTGCAAACATTTGTTCCGGGTCTGGGTGTTATGGTACTATGGTGCTTGTAGTTCCTGATACCCACGATACAGCGATTCCTAGTGTTGAATCAGGATTACGTATGTGACTGTGTTATGTTTATGTTACAGTAATAGGATCCCGTTTGGCACCTTATGGATATGCAACCGTAAAATCTAGTTGTATCTGAACTTTGTTTAATTTTGCACGCTTGGCGATTTTGGCAAGAGCAAGGAACCAGTTATCTAGTTATAGCCGAGATTTGTTTCTTTTGGCACCTCCAATTTCACTGTTTACCACTTCTTTATCAGTATTGGCGCAAACTCAACTCACCTGGAGTTTATGTTCATCAGACACGCAACATTCTTTAATGCTGATAATGGCTAATGGTTTGTAATCGCTTTCTTTTAGAGCTTTTAATTAGAAATGGTTTCTTTGATAGACAGCGCTACAAGCGTAGTTATAGTTTTTAATAACAAGTCAAATGCAAATAAGTTTTTTGTTGTCATAATGTATTTTTCAAAACAAGCTTTTGTCAAATGTATTTCCGATTGTTGATGATGATGATGAAATTAGTAATTAAAACTGTGAGCTGATCAAAATGAGTCTAAAACACGACCAACTCCTTAGGAACTAAGTAGTTTATTTTCCATCCAAAGAGTTCCGATGTCCAGCTTCCGCGGCCATCATCAGATAGTTTTCTCGTAATAAATATTAGTCAAAATAAAGTTCGGATCACATTCTGAACTAGTGTCGATGTCTTTAATGTCAGAAATGGTATTCCCCTTACTTAAAATACAACACGGTAATGTGATATCTAAATGTGACCGAAACTTGAACGATTCAAAGTTTTTTCGATAATTTTAACTTAAATTGATGGAGTCTCTCTTTTTTCAACATGCAAGAGGTTGTGGGTTCGATTCAAAAAAACAAAGCAAAACCAAAACAAGGGTTTTATGGTACCATGGTACTCGTAGTTCCTGATACCCACGATACAGGGAATCCTAGTGTGGGATCAGGACTATAGGTAATAATAATAATGTATGTGACTATTGGGTGTTATGTTATGTTTATCCAAAGTCACAAACATAGCTCTCAGAATTAGCGAGTTGAAGTGGCAATGGGCAGGTCATATAGCTCGAAGAACTGATAACCGTTGGGGAATAAAGGTTCTCGAGTGGCAACCACAAACCGGACGACGCGGTAGAGGAAGGCCTGTCGATGGACTAAAGACATTATAAATATCGCAGGAAGTCGGTGGACGGAGGCGGCTCAAGACCGTTCGTCGTGGCATTCTAAGGGGGAGGCCTATGTCCAACAGTGGACTTCTACAGGCTTATGATCATGATGATGATGTTATATTTATTGTGTAATTTCACCGGCAATGCCCTTCAAACCAGAACACAGCAGTACCAAAAAAACATGTCAAAAACATGCTAAAGTAAAACCAGTTTAGCAGCATACCAAATTAGTAACCGGTTATTTAGTAACAGATAAGGTTATGCAATTAAGTAACCATTTGTCAATGTAAAAGGTTCTAATGGTGTCTCTAGGTTGTAAATAAACATGCATAACATTATAATCAGCTAAACGTACACAGACGGACATAGGCCTTACCTAAAGAATGCAACGACTAATTGTGGTGAGCCGTCTCCATCCACCGGCTTCCTACGATCTACACTGAGTCTTTCAGTCACTTGAGAACCTTTAACGTTCCTGCCTATGTTGTTAAGATGTGTTGAGGAGGTACGAAAATAACTTTAAAAAATACAATTTAAAAATAACAGATTTTGTGTCATTGGGTGTCAGAAACGGCTTTTAGTAGCCACTATACTGTTTATGTTATTTACTATATTTTTACGTGAATACGTAAATAACATAAACAGAAACATTAAATTTGATTCCATAGTGACACAAAAATTCAATCCAGAAAACTGATGATAATAAAATCGAGAGATACCTACAGTTTGATGTTGCAGCTATATCATATCATCTACATCCAAAATTTAATTGCACCACTCGCTAACTAAAGAATTAAAGAATTAATTACCTACTTTGAGTGACGGCTATTTTGGGGTAATTTTGCTGCGTCACATATTTTCGTATTCACGTAAAACACACGGCCGTGTCCACGACACTGCCACACCCCGTTTTTTTATTTAGCGCCAGTCTCTACCAAAGCGTTGCGGGATGATTGTATACCCATACAATTCCATACATAAATCATTCATACAATCCATGAATGAATTACATCAACGAGGTATTGTTTTCATTATTGTATCTTACCTACCTAACCTCGATTGTAAGCGTAATGATATTTAAGTCAGTTGAGTTCTTGCCATTGTTTTTTATGAGTAGCCATAAGGTATTATTATGTCATTAGCAATTAATCCAAATGATTGATGATTTAATCCAGCTAATGTATGATTCACTAAGTAGTGTAAGTCACGCAGCGGGCTACGGAGAGAGCTATGCTAGAAGTTTCACTACGTGATAGTTTTTTTTTATACTATTTGGCAAGCAAACAAGCATGTGGCCCACCTGATGGAAAGCAGTTACCGTAGCCTATGGACGCCTGCAACACCAGAGGCATCACACGCGCGCTGCCGACCCTGACACATAAAGATGAAAAGTCTCATGTGCCTGTAATTTCACCGGCACCTACCCTTCAAACCGAAACACAGCAATGCGAGCACTACTGCTTGGCGGCAGATCTAGGTACGGGGTAGTACTTCCCCGGACGAACTCTTTCACAAGAAGTTCTACTACTAACCAAAGAATCTGAAATGAGGAAATCCGTAGAAGAACCAAGGTCACCGACATAGCTCTCAGAATTAGCAAGTTGAAGTGGCAATGGGCAGGTCATATACCTCGCAGAACTGACAACCGTTGGGGAATAAAAGTTCTCGAGTGGCGACCACAAGCTGGACGACGCGTTAGAGGAATGCCCTCCACTCGATGGACTAAAGACATTATAAACGTCGCAGGTAGTCGGTGGATGGAGGCGGCTCAAGACCGTTTGTCGTGGCATTCTAAGGGGGTGGCCTATATCCAGCAGTGGACTTCTACAGGCTGATGATGATGATGATTCACTAGCTGTTGCTCGCGGCTCTACCCGCGTATAAATAATAGCCCATATGTTATTCTGATGTATAAGCTATAATACTGTAAAGTTTCATCAAAATCCGTTTAGTAGTTTTAAGAAGTAACAAACATACTCACAAACTTTCGCATTTATAATCATCATCATCAGTCTTTAAAGTCCACTACTGGACATAGGCCTCCCCCTTAGAATGCCACGACGTACGGTCTTGAGCCGCCTCCATCCACCGACTCCCCACTACGTTTATAATGTCTTTAGCCCATCAAGTGGAAGGCCTTCCTCTACCGTATTTTGATATATTTTAGCGATACTAAAAAAAAACAAATAATTAATCTTATAATTAGAGTTATATTTTTATTTACTTAAAGAATGATACAAGTTACTTAAAAAGAGGTACATACAAAATAAAAAAAAACACACTTGGCATTTGAGATAAGTATCTAAAGACCGTTGCAAACGATCTAAAGATAGCTCATCAGATCCAAATCACTATCCCTAAGACCCTAAGAAAGTCCCTAAGACGCTGGCTACATCATTTAGACAAAAATCTCAAACGTGCTTAAAAGACCAAAAAAACACAAAATTTAAAATTATCTAAGCTTACGGTACGTTTGGCTGTCCCATCTCAAAACTAGATGACTTGTAAAGTTCATATCTCAAGATAAACTGTTATCTGTCAAGTTTTATCAAAATCAGTTTAGCCAGCCGGTTGAATTCCGTATTATGTTACGTATGTTGATATGATTTTAAAACTGGCAGGCTAGATAAAACACGCGTAAATAACGCGCTCGGGCCCTCCTCATACAAACGTTGTTTGCTCCTATCTGCGGCGGGCGAAGGTTCGCCAGCGACGCAAGAGATTGCGGGTTCGATTCCCTCCTCGGAACAAATATTTGTACGATCTGCAGATATTTGTTCAGGGTGTTCTGGGTATTTTTCTATGTATAATAAAAAATATCTATTTATGTAATGATATTAAGAGGGCACTATTCTACAAATTAGCTCCCTCTTTAACGTACGCGATAACCCGCGCGCCATCACGCTCGCGCTAGCGAGTGTCGTGCACAAAAATGAAGTTTTTTGTTTATTATGGCGAAAATAAAGTGTTTATCAAAAAACTGATTTTACCATAAGAATAAATAGTTATTACCTACTTGTTGTAGTAAAATTTATCTTATAAAACCGTAGGGTTCCTGAGATTTCTTTCAAAACGTGTGGGAAACAAAGATTTTTCATTAAATAAAACTATCGAGGTTTTTTTTACATATCGTGTTTTCAACTTTACAAAATAAATGCAAAAATATAAAATTTTCATATTCCAAAATATTTAACTCGTAGAACCCGTACATACCGAGTTATAAACCGATTTTGTTGGGCAAAATCACATATTACGCCTTCTTAAGTATATCAGTTATCTAGTACCCATGTCCCATAACACAAGCAAATGTCCAGCATTTATTTATTATATTATAATATAATACCTATAAATAATGTAATAATAATATAATGTACAAAAGGCAAAGTCCTGACTGACTGACTGACCGAGTGACAGACAACGCACAGCCTAAACCGCTAGTCGTATAGATACATGAAATTTGAAGGGTGTAGTTTGTGGTAGTGGAATTTGGAAAGTTGGATGAAAAATCGTATTCCTTGAACTTACAAATTTGAAACTTGGCATAAATGTTCTTCAATACAAATGATAAAACTTTGTTTTAAAATATTTCCCGAACTTACCCCTAAAAGGGGTTGCGATAATGTGTTATAGTTTGTATGTGATTTTTTTAACGCGTAGTTCGATTTGCTTGAAACTTGACATAATTGTTATACAGTACAAATGATAAAAAGTTTTTTTTTTTTTTCCAATTTACCCCTGATAAGGTACTGTACTGATACAATACCCCACAAGGCACCACAGGTTTTAGAGGCACTACACAGGCGCTTCCCGCCTAGTAGTAAGAAGAATCATCAAATGAAGCCGTGTTTGTTGCCTGATTCTTCTAGGCTTGGTCGCGTTGGAACAGGAGTAATTTTAGTTTATAAGACGATTGAAAATGATCCCTGTGATTCCAATGAATAAAATAATGTATACTTTTAATAGTCAGGAAGAACAAGAGTCTTGTAAACACACCGTCGTCGTGTCTTTGTAAGATAATGGCCAAGACGGAAAGAGGGTTATCGACATATCAATTCGCAGTTTGTCAATGACATTGATGTTAATGACGTCATACACGTACCTACTATAGGGACATTTCTATATTATTACTAGCGGCCCGCGCGCGACTTCGTTCGCGTGCTCCCGGTGTTCCCGTGGTCCCGGTACATTTAGACCTTCCCGTGACAATTATGAACACAACAAAACCAAAATCAAATAAATCTGCCCAGCTGTTCTCGAGTTTTAGCCAGACAAACTAACAGCAATTGATTTTTATATATATAGAGGGTTGGTTGACGACCTCTGTGGCGCGGCGGGCGAAGATTCGCCTGCGACGCAGGAGGTTGCGGGTTCGATTCTCGCCTTGGAACAAATATTTGTACGATCTGCAGATTATTGTTCAAGGTGTTCTGGGTATTTTCTATGTATAATAAAAAATATTAATCTATGTAATGTTATTGTATTAAGTATATCAGTTATCTAGTACCCATAACAAAAGCTCTGCTTATCTTGGGGCTAGATAATGTTGTGTGAAATGTCCAGCATTTATTTATTATCTATCTATCTAACTATTATACCTATTTATAAAAATCGATGTGTGTTTAGGTTTCCTATGGACTCCGAAATGGCGGACCGATTCAGATGTAATTTTCAGATAAGCCCTATGGGTGATCCTGTGAAGTTTGGTTGTGATTGGATAGTTTTTCAGGGTTCCGTACCCTTAGGGTAAAACGGACTCTATTACTAAGGCTCCGCTGTCCGTCCGTCCGTCTGTAACCAGGCAGTATCTCATGAACCGTGATAGTTGGACAGTTGAAATTTTCACAGATGATGTATTTCTGTTGCCGCTATAACAACAAATACTAAAAAAATAGAAAAAATAAATATTTAAGGGGGCTCCCATACAACAAACGTGATATTTTTGCCGTTTTTATAGATAATGGTACGGAACCCTTCGTGCGCGGGTCCGACTCGCATTTGGGCGGTTTTTTTTTGGTGTACCGCCAGCTTCTCCATTTTGTATATTAAAATAACACCAACATAGACCCGGAACTAATATTAGCTGATCATGCAAACAGAGAATCGAACTTGTGAACGTGCTTCAGCTACCTGAATAATTAGGAACAACAGATTGCTAATCTATTCCGTCCTAATTTCCGGTAACCCGGAAGACGAGAGTGTTATCAGTAATTTCGTAAACTTTGATAACTGTAGCCCCTACCACGGTATATCAGGGTGGTTTATAATTTGAATGAAGTCGAACGCAACGAATGACTGGTGGGAGAGATTGATGTGATTTCTAAGATTAAATAGTCATCATCGTAAGCAGATCGACGTCCACAGATCGACGAGGCCTCCCCCATAGATGCTTTGACGAATTAGCCGTAATCACTTCGCTTGGCAATACAGGCGGATTGGTGTTAAGTACTCAAGGTTCTTTTGTATTAAATAAGTGCTGTTTGCGTAATACTAAAAACCCTACATATGTACGTATATAAAACATAAATAAATTAGTGATTGAGATTTGAGTATGTTTGCTGTGTGTATTCACGTCTTATTTTAGTGTTTTAAAATTAACTAACCAATTCTACAATATGAAAAGCTTTTAAACTAAGGACAAGTTTCCCAACAAAACTATTTGAATATTAGTAACATTATATCATGCAGAAGTAAGCTATTTTCTACAGTAAGTACTTCAATAGAAACAACTCGAACAAAACCCACAGTTTACTTACAGTGACAGCGGCGCTTGTGCTCTAGATTATTGTAAAATCTCGAACACTTCTCGAACGCAACTCACTGAGAGTAAGAACACCTTAGTACCACCATATTACATCACAACTTAATGTTTTATGAATCCAAACATTGCGTCAATATTGCTTAACTTAAACACGGTGTTAATGTACATAAACTGATGATAGCGTTCATTGATGAAATTAGAAACACGCTTCTAACTTGTTGGGAAAGAAGCCAACTAATATAAGATAAGATAAAATAAGATAATGTTTTAGAAAAATTACGACTATACACCACGTACTTTACTATTCTCCTGCTGACGTTTCACAGTCACGTTTCAGGTCGTGCGACGAGAACTACTAGTTCTCGTCGCACGACCTTTGAGCGTGGTCGCGGTCGGTGCTCATGAGGAAGGACCTCAAAATGGTCAACGAAACGTCAGCAGGAGAATAGTACGTGGTGTATAGTCGTAATTTTTCTAAAATGATACCAAGCCACGATAATTTCAATTCTAAGATAATGTTTATTGGCAAAAAGTTTTATATCATAAGGTACAACAAAACATAAGGATTTCCTTAGTTCTATAAGAGGTTAGCTAGTAAGGCCCAAACTAGGCATAAAAGCCTATCTTTTATGCGAAAGATGAAGCTCGAATCCCGTTGGGAAACAAATTATACAAATATTTCCGTGTCTGGGTATTGTGGTACCATGGTACTCGTCCGAGTTTGGCAGAGGGCCTAGTCTAGAAATGTAACAAGCAACTACATAGGCTTGTGGCTATATACTATACGACCGTGTGAGTAATTTTAGTTTTTAGGACGATTTAAAATGGTATTTTTCTAAGAAAATAGTCTTTGTAATTTCAATAAATAAATACTTTTTTCACCTCACAAGCTCACAAAACCTTGGCAAGGTTTTGTTTATCAAAAAGGTTTACAAAAAATTCTAAAACTTTTTGAATAGAATAAGGTTCGAATTTTAAAAACCTTTACCTCTATGTAGTGATGTGAAAAATGATGTGTTTCGCTCGGCAGCAAAGTTATTTTGCGTCTCGTACCAAACGAACCCTCGCTACGCTCAGGATTTGATTAGAATGCTTGCTTTCTCAGGTTTCAATACAAGTACCTAACTCGCGCCAAATAATAACATTGCATATAACAAATAACTATTTTGACTTTGACATTGGAGAGCATTTATTTTTCCAATTGCTCTTTCGAAGAGAGACGTCGTCCTTTTTTATTTTATTTTAATTTCTAGTGTTTTTTCGAGTTATATCGTGTAATTTTGGTGGCATTTTAACCGGTGTAGCTTATAAAGAGCACATGGTAGTTAGTTTAAATAAAATAAGTGTATTGCGTGTATTTTCGAAGGGGTGGAAATTGACCAGGAACATTCTAGTAAACTGCCATCGATTTACTAGAACATGACAGAGCACTTGACGACTGGACATTGTTTGGTAATTATCTATGCTACTTGACATTGGCAAATTGAGTATAACCTAAGATGCCATTAAAAAAAAAACAGTATGTATGAAGATTATGAAAGAAAACACAACACTAGAGAATATACTACGCTATTTCCACGCGTATTTTCCATTAAATAAACATTATATTATTAATATTTATGGAGCCTTAATCTTGTGTACGTTCGAAGGTAATTTACCTAATCATTATGTAAAGCTAATTTACCTTTCAAGTTAATCATATTTATTTATTGGCGTAACCTCCGCTTGTTTTCGTTATTTATACGAAAATTTTGATTATTTATTCAATATTTAATTATCATGTTTATAAATATTAATTGCTAAAGAATGCTTATTAGTACCCGAATACAACATTTATTAGATTCGTCGTTAGGGAATTCGATGGATGGAGGCGGCTCAAGACCGTTCCTCGTGGCTATGGGGAGGCCTATGTCCAGCAGTGGACTCCTATTTGCTGATGATGATGATGCCATACATAGACGCACGCCTTTTTCCTCGAAGGGATAGGCAGAGTTTCAATGGACCTAAGACAATAAAACAGTATTGATCAAATATTAAATATCTTTGCTATTGGCTTTGGCATTAGTCAAGGGTCCTTCGAACGAACACCAAGAAAAAACGATATGCACGACTAATGTCAAAAAAGAAAAATGTCCAGGAGCTTAATAATACCCAACTATGGAATCGCCCAATCGGAAAAACGTCTAAGTTTAAAAAAGGCCCACTAGAAAAATTACCAGATACAGAAAAGGCCCTCTAGAAAACTGACCAAGAATAGAAATAACCAACAAGAAAAATGTCCAACAATACCAAACGAACTAGCCTTTTTTTCAATTGAACTTTTGTTCATTTGAAATTTTTTTCAATTGGTCATTGTTATAATTGGACATATTTGTTGTTGGACATTTTACTATTGGACATTTTTAGTACTGGAAATTATAATAAGTAGACATTTTTATAATTGGACACTATTACTTTTGGACATTGGTTTTGGACATTTTTCCTTATTGACATTAGTCGTGCAAATCGAAAAAACCAGTGACATGAACGGACAAAAAGGAATGAAAATACTTTATTGTAGTACACCTTACAATACAAACTATAGTTATGAATTACAAACATCAATAAAACAAAACAAAATGTACAATGGGTGGTTTATCGCTAACAAGCGATCTCTTCCGGATAACATTTCGATTTATCATTCACATTTTTTTCGAGGGCTACGTATATTATTATTCCTGTAGATTTTCTGTTTGACAACGTAACCCTAATTTTCGTGCAGTTATCATCATCATCATCAGCCTATCAACGTCCACTGATGGAAGAGGCCCCCCATTGAATACAATGGGGAAATCCCCCATTGAATACAAAGGGGAATCCCCCCATTGAATACAATGGGGAATCCCCCCATTGAATACAAAGGGGAATCCCCCCATTAAATACAATGGAGAATCCCCCCATTGAATACAATGGGGAATCCCCCCATTGAATACAATGGGGAATCCCCCCTTTGTATTGCCATAATCACCACCCTTGGCAGGCGGATTGGTGAGCGCAGTTTGGTGTTAAGGACTCAGGTGGATGCTCCCCATCCGCTGGAGTAATCTCTTAGTAAGACTTTTACTACAAGCACGGGAGGAGGTGCAGTGGTCTATTCTGGACGACCTCTGTGGCGCGGCGGGCGAGTAGCCTGCTGAGATGCGAGAGGTTGCGGGTTTGATTCTCGCTACGGGACAAATGTTTGAATGATCTGCAAATATTTGTTCCGGATCTGGGTGTTACGGTACCATGGTACTCGTAGTTCCTGATACCCACGACATAGGGAATCCTAGTGTGGGATCAAGACTACATATGTGACTGTTGGGGTTTATGGGTTTTATGTTATGTTAGGCCGGAGACACCATAGTTCGTTCTAATAGTTGGCAAACTATCCTAGTTAGTAGTACATTCATATTCAACCAAACCTATCCTACTAATATTATAAACACGAAAGTTTGTATGTATGGATGGATGTTTGTTACTCTTTCACGTAAAAACTACTGAATGGATTTTAATGAAACTTTACAATAATATAGCTTATACATCAGAATAACACATAGGCTACAATTTATAAAGATATTGTGTGAATTGTCCATAATATGACGATAAGTGTCAAGTAAGTAGGAAAAAATCTACCATCTGCGAGCTATTCTGTCGTGCGCTGCCAAAACCGCTAGAGTTACACATAATATGTGTAATGTATATATGTGTGTACATATTATGTAATGTATGATGGAAATGCTTATCTTAAATAGTCCCACAAAAAAGCCCGCCACAGTATATATATAGGTAATATTCTTTTCTACGCCACGCTAATATAAGCTACTCGAAATACTAACCCTGCGCAAACGAAGTCGCGGGCACCAGCTAGTATTTAATAAAATAAACACTGGACATTTCACACAACATTATCTAGCCCCAAGCTAAGCAGAGCTTGTGTTATGGGTACTAGATAACTGATATACTTAATACAATACATTACATAGATATAATTTTTTTATTATACATTGAAAAATACCCAGAACACCAGGAACAAATATCTGCAGATCGTACAAATATTTGTTCCGAGGCGGGAATCGTACTCGCAACCATCTGCGTCGCAGACGAACCGCCACAGAGTTTGTCAAAAAAGTACTCAGGTGGATGCTGGTCATCCCCCGGTGTAATCTCTTAGCAAGAAGTTTACTATTTATTTATTTATTTTCTTTAATTAAAACGGTACATATCCAATAACATTAATTAAAGATAGATCAATCAAGTACTAACATAATAATAAATTTACAAAAATAAAAAAATAAAACACGTTATATTAAGAAAAAGTCTAAAGTACATTAATAAACACAACAAATTAATAATTTCACATTAGTCAAATAGGATAACTAAATTACAATAGACACTAGCGGCCCGCGCGCGACTTCGTTCGCGTGGTCCCGGTGTTCCCGGCAGTTATTCTAATTTTTCTCACCTTTTAAACCTTCCCTAGACCTCCACGAACATTTCAAGACCAAGATAAGATAAATCCGTTCAGCCGTTCTCGAGTTATAGCGTCAGGAAGGAAAACCCGACTTATTTTTATATAGTATCACAAAATGACATTGATCAAACACAAAATCATAAGACTCGCTCACAAAACCTCAAACAGTCCGACATTATTTTCGTCCATTCATCCGCAAATAAATCACAGTGAGGACTAGCATCCAGGAGAGCGTTGAGTGTGGCGAGGATGCGCGGGAGGAGGTGGAGGGATCTATTCTTAAGACACACCATAGTACTAATAGTTGGCGAACTATCCTATATAGTACGTTAGTACATTTATATTTGACCTAATAACTGAATGATAATTAATTCGCAATTCCCGCCCAACAACGCCAGGAGATTTACTGGCTCTGGCTATTTCTTAGGGCGCGGTGTAATTACTTAGGCAATGCTTCTAAGGGCATGGGCATACGCGGAGCGATTAGCGATTTTATAATGGGCTTTCACGGCCGTTTCATATCATTCTTTCAGCGTTGAAAATAGATGGCGCTGCTCTGTTACGTAAATGTCAAGTGTCAAAATAAAGTTAAATGTCAACATCAACAACGTAGATATATTTTCGTTTCGTGGTATTTATTTTTGCTTACTTCTAAAAGCATCACGAAATCACTAGCGCACACTGAAGAAGCAGACACAAAAAGAATATCATAACTAATAGCCACAGACTAGTTATATAATAGCTCAGTACACGTACACCACAGATAACACATTTGACAATCTTGGCATTTACAGTTGAGTCAGCGCCATCTATCAAAACAATTTGAACTACTTTTTTTTATTTAATCGAAGTTGAAAAGCCCTCATTACCCGGTAGAAATCTATAGTGTTTGTTCAGCGAGAGATCCGTCGTGGCCAAATTGTGAACTAACATTGTGAACTACATATTAACGATTTTTGAATGTCATTGAGAATAAATATCATCAAAAAGGCCGCAATTTACAGTTTTTCAGGAGATGTACTGGGAAAGCACTTCTATTGATATAGATAGATCGATAGAAGATTTGAAATACTTTATTGCACACCATAGTAAAAATTAAACAATTTAGCAAACGAAAACTAAAACTAACTATGCTATACAATGGGCGGTCTTATCGCTCTGTAGCTATATACTAATAGGTATATGAAATTTAGTCTTCAATGTGTTTCAATATACAGAAATTTGGAAATGGGGGATTAACGGCAATTTTACTGACATTTTAGTCTCTTGATGACATAAAAAAAAATCACCTCTGGTTTTTTTAGGTCGGCATTTTGAATATAGACTGTATTATAGGTATAAGACGATTAAATATGTATTATGATCCTTGTAATTTCAATGAATAAAAATATTTTGATTTGATTTATATTGCTATGATGATGATGGTAATCTTCTTCTTCTGATATTCATCAGCCGGTAGATGTCTACTGCTGGACGAGGCTGCCCTCATAGAATAAGGGGGAAAAATAAGGGGGGGATGATGGTAATAGTATTGAATTATGTTAAGTTATGTGTCTATCAGTGAAAACCTGTGATTGGCTCTCTGATGCTAGTGTTAGTTATCCAAGTAAATAAATTTTACCTGTTGATTTTCCTTTATAATAAATAAATAAATAAATTACAAAGCATCGTGTTTACGATTCTACTAGATTCCCACACTAAGCAGTCGATCAAACGTTAAATAAACGCGGATCGCTTATCGCTCCGCTTGTGCAAGCGCCAGGCCTTAATGACTTGTCCACAGATAATGAATCGCCTGACGCTATGAGTAAGTGTGGGATTTTTTCGTTTATTAGTGACAGGGTCATTGTATGACGTCAGAGATCTCTTTGTGGTACCGCCGACATATGGAAGGAATTTAAAAGTGAAACCGATGTCTTTTTAAATATCTAACTCGTCATATCATCAGCTTAGTAAATAGCACGAAAGCAAATTAAAAAATAACCTCATCAATAGCCTTCAGATGTTCCACTCCTATAGGGCTATTCTAAAACGTCGGAAACGTTTTCGATCGGATTCGTTAGTTTTTCATTTCGATGTGGTAGGCTAACCTAACTAAAACAAAATGGGAAAACTAACTTAGAATAGCCCTGCTCGCTTGGCAGGCGGATTTGTGATTGCAGTTATGTGTATCCTCCGGTGGTAATCCCTTAGCCGAATGCTACACGCTCGATATTTATCGTGATATTTGGATCGTAATCCAGGATTACGATAACTACAATTTTTAAGTTAGAGAATTGGGCCTCAGTTAGGGAATAGGGGGGCAAGACTACGTATGTGACTGTTGGGTGTTATGTTATGTTTGTCTATAATGCAGGTATGCGCTAGTAAATAATTCACCACTTACTTACCACTTTAGATCCTTAAGGTGGAACGTTTCAAAAGTGGCGCGAAATTCAAATTTTATTGTGTTTTTTGCAAATGATAACTTATAAACATTTCTTGAGATAGTGAACACAGAGGCCCAATTCTCTAACTTAATAATAGTTAAAATAGAGTTCGGATCATGTTTCGATCTTGTGTGAGTCTCTCTTTACTTTTTGCAATTATATATATAACTATCCTACTTTAATGGTAGTCACCGTGAATTGAAAGTAGACTAAATTGTTATTTATAAGGGAGCAGAATACCAACTTTCTGTCAATTCATAATTCAGTCTCGATCCGGTTAACTTTCAGTGTAGTTTTAAAATAACTTAGAGAATTGGGCCTCTGGTTTTGCGGGAATCAGGAGACTTAACACACATGTTTTTATTGAAAGTACTTCATAAGTATCATTAGTTTAGCTACGAATGTTAATGAACCAAAATAACACATTACAAATCATTCATTGACATTCGTAGCTAAACTAATTATATTTATAAGATAAATATCAATTAAAACATGTGTGTTAGGTCTCCTAATTCACCGCAAAATTTGTGTTCGCTATCTCAAGAGGTGTTGATGAGCAGTAATCAGCAAAAAACACAATAAAAGGAGATGTATCATCCTGGGCCTGCTCTAAGTACACTACACAGAAAGATATAAAAAAAACAGGAGATTTTCATAAAAATACAATTATATTGATTTGAAGCATAATACAGCGGTACAAAAATGTTTATAGTTTTTTTAATATGGTCACCTGATTTTTAGAGCAGCCATGACTGTAGAGTGACTGACAACTGACAGTTTTGTTGAGCTCAACAAAACTGGTTCCTTGTGTGATTTCCTTGTGTGTAATTGCTCTCTTTGGCGAAGATAATCTTGAATGTACAATAACACGAAGCAATATTATGGAAAATAAACAATAACAAATGGTGTCTATGTTGCTTAGCTATATTTACATATACTTTACATAGTGCAGGCCCAAGCTCCATACATTCATGAAACATCTCCTTTGAATTTCGCGTCAGTTGCGAAACGTTCCACCTTAATTTTTGCTTTTAAAACCATCATAAAAATTGTAGACATAAAACAAGTAAGAGCTCATTTTGCCTTGAACGCTATAAAAACTCGTGAAAAACATGCAAAAAGACATCCACAGTCACTCCTTAAATCACTTCGCTGACATTAGCTTTTCAATTACAAACCTTATTCCTTAGCAGTAGAAAACAAAACACACTGCAGTCAGCAATTAACTAATTTAGCAGAAACGATTTGCACCCTTTTGTTTTTTTTTAAGCAGCGCGTTATATAAATGAACGCATTTACACTGTTGATATTGTGTTTATGATTTATATACAGTTGTGTTGAGAGAAGCAGCTGTTGCATGTTTCTTTCTATGAATACGTAATGTCGATATAGCTAACAAGCCTTAAGGCCGATGTCCACTAAGGTGAAATGAAATGAAATGAAATAAGTCGGTTTTTACGACATCCGCGTGAGGGGTAGAAGGGGTCCATTCTTATAGGCCGGACACACCACAGCACAAATAAAGATTAAAACAATAAAATAACATACAATTGACAGTCTTATCGCTAAAAACGATCTCTTCCAGACAACCTATACAAAGTTATTTGAGTATTGAAACATCATAATAAATTCTCAAGTTATACCATCAGAATACAAATCGGTTTTACAGAAGCCTGAAAAGCGAGCCATAACTGTTGTACCAATGGCCCACAAACCGATAGAAGGGGAAATTATTTTTAGCCATGCGTCATCTTACAGGGAGGTATACAGCCGTTGTTTCAAACATAACTTCGGCTTAACTTTGGAATTTGTGGGCATAATTGATTAGTCTCGAATGCAAAGCAAAATGAAATCAGTGTCGTGTGTGATCAGAGAGGTCTAAAATTTTAGTTTTTGTTAGTTCTGACACGTCCTGAGGCCCAATTATTTAACTAAAAATTCGTTAAAATACAGTTCGGATCATGTTTCGATCTTGTGTCCATGTCGTAAATGTCAGAAATGGCATTCTCTTAACTTATAACTTTTCATTTAAAAAACCGACTTCCGCCATTGTATTCGACTAAATATTTGGATGAAAAAAAAAATGATGAAATAACCATAGTGGTGAAAGGATTATGATACTTTTTGAATGCAAATGCTTGGTTTGTTGCTGAAAATATCAAAATCGCCATGTATGCCTACAATATTTGAGGAGTTCCCTGAATTCCTCATGGATCCCATCATCAGAACTGGATTTTGAAAAAAATGGGACCAATCTGGAAGTATATCTATTCTAATAAAAAAAGAATTTTCCAAATCGGTTCATAAACGCCGGAGGTAACAAACATAAAAAAAAAAAAAATACAACCGAATTGAGAACCTCCTCCTTTTTTGGGAAGTCGGTTAAAAACAGATCCCTTGGTCACAGGATTTATCAGTACTTAACTAAATTATAAGTACTCCCAAAACACACAGACCCGGAAGCAATATTTGCAGATTATGCAAACATTGTCCTGCAGCGGGAATCGAATCCCCTTCACGTCGCAGCGCACCACACCACAGAGGTCGTTAAATCATAATTGTACCTATCTTGTTACTAAAAAAACAAACCCTTCCTATCCACGCATACAGGAAGAAATCCCTCACCCTACCTGAGCTGTCAATAAAGTCTTCTTTCAAAGTCATAATTATAAAAAACTCATCACCATTTATTTATAAAAAGACCCCAACCGTATGTCGCAGTCTAAACAAAATTACCGTCAAAATGAATAATACCCGGGTTAAATTATGCACGTAATCTACAAGCCAAGAGCTCGTTTCCATTGTCAAATGTCGAGACGATTAAATGTCGTATGACTTTTAGACTAATCAATGGCGATCTGTTTTTTTTAGTAGTAGAACTTCTTGTGAAAGAGTTCGTCCGGGGAAGTACTACCACCGTACGTACCTATTTCTGCCGCCAAGCAATAGTGCTCGCATTGCTGTGTTTCGGTTTGAAGGGTACGGGTGCCGGTATAATTATAGGCACATGAGACTTTTCATCATTATGTCTCAGGGTCACCTGCGCGCGTGTGACGCCTCTGGTGTTGCAGGTGTCCATAGGTTACACTAACTACTTTCCTCAATCTACGATCTACGATCTGGGTTCGAATCCCACTGCGGACAAATGTATATGCACATATTTGTTGCAGCTCTGGGTGTTGCGCAAGAGTGCGTCTAGCTAGTTTAAGACTGCACGCCCCTTCACCTTACTTGGCACTTGACACAAGAAAATGGCCATGACATTTGAAAATGATCCTTGTGTTTAAGGATTATGGAACATTTTATTTTGAAAAAGTTATTTTATTTATTTTAAGTTTTATTTTATTTATATTTCTTTTTGGCGTGCTAATCATGGTATCACCATGGTGGTTACACCAGGAGATGTGTAGCAGCATCCACCTGAGTACTCAACATGAATACTGCGACCAATCCGTCCGTCAAGCATGCTGATTATGGAAATTCCCTTCATGTATTTTGTTCATTTTGGAGGCTTCGTCCAGCAGGGGATATATCTAAAGACTGCTGATATCTTATAGTAAAGAACACCTAAATTAAATTTTGGTATCACCTCTGACAGTGGAAACAAGCACTGAAAATAAACACAATTTGGTTGAACTTTAGCTGAACACACAGCAACGCGATATGTTTTGTAAATGTATGTGTGTATATTCATATATCTGCCATTTACCATTGATTCATTTAAATTGCTAATTTTATAGGCTGAATGGTGAATATAGAATTCGCATGTGATGTCTGTCAAAACGTTTGGAGCAAATAATAAAATAAATATGACGAAAATATATGTTGTACTTTACTATTCTCCTGCTGACGTTTCGTTGACCATTTTGAGGTCCTAATATATAATGTTGTTTATATGTATGTTGTTGGTTGAATATATTATAGGTAATGTAAGGTATTTATTAATCATGGGAGATGCGTTTTTTAATGAGAAAAGTGTTTTTACCCTACTACTTTTATAAGAACCTTCAATATGTAATGTATGTATGTATAATACTATATGTATGAACCTTCAGAACTCGAAAACCAACAAATGAGGTGTCAATACGTCTTTTTAACCGACTTCCCAAAAAGGAGGAGGTTGTTAATTCGGTTGTAATTTTTTTTTTTTTTTTTAAATGTTTGTTACCGCATATCTCCGGCGTTTATGAACCGATTTCGAAAATTCTTTATTTATTTGAATAGATATACTTCCAGATTGGTCCCATTTTTTTCAGAATCCAGTTCTGATGATGGGATCCATGAGGAATTGAGGGAACTCTTCAAATATTGTAGGCATACATATGGCGATTTTGATATTTTCAGCAACAAACCAAGCATTTGCATTCAGAATGTATCATAATCCTTTCACCACTCTGGTTCTTTCATATTTTTTTTTCATCCAAAATTATTTAGTCGAATGCAGTGGCGGAAGTCGGTTTTTTAAATGAAAAGTTATAACATTCATGGATTTAAATAATAACTTTGAAACAATGAAACTGCGTGCATGGGATAGTCGATCGATAAAAATAATTTCGATATTTTTTTCGATAAAATTGCTATGATACTATTGTACTATTCAATAAGTCTACGTTACCCGTTGGTCTTATTTTTGTCATAAGCTGTTCACATTTGTCGACATCATCAAATATTTATCGGTTGTGCAAAGATGCTCGGTAAAATAATGACGATGTCGATAAAATTCCTTCAATCTATTCGAGACTTGTTTCATGCAATGTCTCAAAAACGATTGACAAGTCCATGCTTGCACCAGTCATTTACTATGATAATGTATGTACACCTATAAATTTCTGATATAGAAGTAGATACTTTAAACAGTTTTAGTATTGTTACTGCAACTTCCGATAGGTAAGAAAACCGTAGGATGGTTTAACGAACTTAACGATTATTAATACTTTAAATACCAATAATATTTCTTAATCTTGTCGATTATTCTGGGTTATAAATAACTCATCGCCAAGAAGCCTTTAAACGTCCATTGCTGGATAAGACCTCTTTCATAAAATACAATGGGGAATTGTCATAATCAACACGCTTGGCAGGCGAATTGGTGATTGAAAGAAAGAAAGAAAGAAAAACAGTTTATTTATGATCTTACAAAAAACCCTTTGTTTTCATATTATTACATTCGCAAAATATTATATTCGCAAAATATTATATTCTCGAATTATTATATTATCAATATATTACACAAAGAACAATCACAGTGAAAAATGTTTTTAATTTGAGGGAAACAATAATAAATATTTGACATCATCACATAGGTTATTCATCACATATATTTGTCTCGGATGGGAATCAAACCTACAACCCCTTTTTTTAAGGTTTACCTACCTTCTGTATAATAAATCTAACTAATGATTTTATATCACCCAGTAGTAGGTAATCCTGAAGATATGTTTGATTTGTTATTTTTTTTGGATTTGTTTAGTTTCAGTTATTATTAATTATATTTTATTAATGATAAACGCAAATAATTTTGCAATACTGTAGTTATGATACTGCAATTAATTTTTATTTCAATATTGTATTACGTTCGAAAGTGTTTCCATGATGCCTAGGTATTGGAATAAAGAGATTTTGATTTAAATAAATTCATTTTTATTTTTCACTGTGTTTGATTGTACTTCTAATATTTTGATAATATAATAATTCGAGAATATAATATTTTGCGAATGTAATAATATGAGAACAAAGGCAAAAAACACACAAACACTAAAATATCAAACATATTAAACAAAAATGACAAAATGTGTGTGCCAGTTGCAAACCACAAAAGGGTCCCCAACTTAGCATTTGCTAGGCCGCCTAAACAACCTAGCGCTGGTCTTCCGTTGGAGCCCAGAGTGAACCACGGAAATCCGCTCAACATTGAGCGTCACTATAATGAAGCGGTAACAACTACATAAATGATTGCAGTAATGCGTACTTAGGTGGATGCTACAGCCAATCCCCTGGTGTAATGCACCACATTTACGACATCCATGGGAGGAGACAGGGGTCTATTCTTAGGCCAAATACACTACGTCGTCTCGAACATTAGCGAGATCGATAACGCGTCGTCGATTTAAGACGAAGATACAGCTTTGAGTCCTATTGGTTCAATAATTTTTAAACACATTTATATATAATTCTATAAACAATTTTAAAACAACAAATTTAAATAGAACCACACACGAGTCAACGCGGGGGTGGCACGTCGCGTGAAGAACCAATTATGTACGGTTCACACTGTGATTTATGCACGCTAGAGTTTGATAGATGCCATACCATGCTATGGTATTTTATTATGTGTTGTTTGATAAACATTGAAGCATGTAAGCAAGTAAGTTTATTCACCATCAGCCGGTAAACGTCAACTGTTGGACGAGGGTTCCCACAGAATATGGGGTATTTGCCATAATTACCCGCGTAATTAAAGCCGCGTGGCCTGATGTCGCTCTGCTAAAATGGAAATTTGCAATATCTGTACTTACCTATTTACATGTTTGTATTAGATTATTATTTATATGTATAACAAGCGTAGCGTGTGCTGTCTTGCATATTTTTGCTGATGTTTATTTACTTTTGACTACCTTCCTAAGGTTTTTAAGTTCTCATTTACCATGTATCAGCAACTCCTTGCTCCGAGGCATCACACAGGCGCTTCTCACCTAGTGGTAAGACGGACCATTTATGTAAGCCAAGCCGAGCTTGTTGCCTGATTCTTCTAGGCTTGGTCGCGTTGGAACAGGAGTAATTTAATTTTATATAAGACGATTCAAAATGATCCTTGTGATTTCAATGAATAAAGTTCTTTTTGACTTTGACTTTGGCTTACCAGGCTTAGCAGGCGGATTGGTGATCGCAATATTGGTGTACTTAGATGGATGATGCTGTGCTCATCCCCTGGCGTGACCCCTTAGTCGCCTTTTACAACATCCACGGGAAGATTTGGAAGATTCCAGTACAAGGAAAAAAATTGTTAATAAGTACCATGAAACATAAACATGCTGTGACTCAAAATTTTCATTCAATTTAATCTTGCTAAAACACCAATGAAATCATGGACTGACTCATTCGGTATACCTATCGTGATAAACTTTACAACAAAACAACCCAAACTCGAAAATTAAAAGTAAAAACAAAAATAAATATTTTATAAAAACAAATATAAATATAAAAATAATATTTAATTTTAATTCAGTTATCATTTACAAAATTTTACAAAAGTGACAGAATATTTTTTTTCTCCTTTTGTACGTAGAGAATCAACTAGTTTCGGAATAAAATAATATACATTGAGGCAACCTGTATAAAAAAAAACCATAATAAAACAATATTATATTTCTGAGACAATCTGAATTCACAGCTTTTTTGCAACAAAACCTGGTATTAAAGTCTAAATTTGAATTAAAAACAAAAAAAAATATTTTACATATTAATAAATGTACACAAAGCAGAATGGAATCAATACCATAACCACAACCCTCTTTAGACGAAACAAAAACCTCTGACCAGTTATAATACAATCTACTAATTACTACAAAAAGTCTGATCAAAAATAAGCCAGCTGGAACCTAAACCATAAATTAGTAAAGGCATTAAAATAGGGTTAAGTTACTTCTTTAAACTATTGCCGATAGAAATTATATGGTAATCAGACCATGATCTTACCATGAGCTGTTTATAGCGATTCAGTTCATGGTAAGAAATTATGGTATAGACTTTCTGCTACATGTCTTTAAATATAGCAGCGGACATCACGGTACCGTTATTTTGTACAGAATAGTTTTTGAACTGAATCGCTATAAGAGCTCATGGTAAGGTTTCTGGCCCCTATCAAAATATCTTAACAGGGGTGGCTATTTAATTGGCTGGGGTAGATATCTTCATTTTTATTGCTATCGATTGAGTAGAACACAATCGTATTGATTAGATAGGGAGACTACTGACTAGTAAGTATAGAATTGTTGAAATGTTGATTCAAATTTCTTTTGCCAAAATTGCTGCTGACTATATTTGTCAAAAAATCATCATGCTGGACATAGGCCGCCATGGGCTTAGCCAGGGGGAAGGTGGTTTTGGGGGTTCATACCCCCCGAAATATTCAAAATGTTGTCAAAATCTGATACTTTTTGAAGTAATACCAGTGTGGTGAATGTTTTTTTTTTCATATAAATATTTATGTAATTTCGTGTCATTTTTGTTGTTTTATTTTCTCGAACACCCCGAAACTAAAACCTGGCTACGGCTGTGTAGGCCTCCCTAATAGAATGCCACGACGAACAATCCTGAGCCGCCTCTATCCACCGACTTCCAACGACCTTTATAATGTATTTAGTCCAATAGTCCATCGAGGAAGGACCTTCATCTACCGCGTCGTCCGGTTTGTGGTCGCCACTCGAGAACTTTTATTCTCCAACGTTTGTCAGTTCTGCGAGCTATATGACCTGCCCATTGCCACTTCAATTTACTAATTCAAAAGGCTATGACGGTGATATTGGTTCTTTAACGGATTTCCTTAATTCAGATTCTATTACGTAGTGAAACTCCTAGCATAGCTCTCTCCATAGCCCGCTGCGCAAATATGAGCTTGTGTGTATGAGGCCCATAGTTAGCGACCACATCTCAGTGCCGTAAGTCATCACTGGCAACAAGCACTGATTATAGACTTTCGTCTTGATGCTCTGCGGTATCTGTGACGAGAAGATATGGCGCAGTTTCCCGAACGCTTCCCATCCGAGTTGGATTCGTCGATTAACCTCTTTGTCGAAAATGGACCATCCTGGTTTGATCTTTTGACCTGAATAGAAAGAAAGAAAGAAAGAAAACGTTTATTATTTATGGGTATTTTCTATGTATAATAAAAAATATCTATGTATGTACCCATAACACAAGCTCTGCTTAGATTGGGGCTAGATAATGTTGTGTGGAATGTCCGCGTTTATTATTATTATTATTATTATTTGACACACCAAAAACAAAAAACGACATACAATGCCGATACCAAAATGAAACAATCAGGTAAGTAGGTACATAATAACATAAAAACAGCCAACTAGAGAACCGTCGCGATCACGGGCGGTGCTCATGATTGAGAGGATTCTGAACTCAATCTCGAAACGACAGCAAAAGTGATGAAAAACAGCGTAGCGTAAATGGACGTAGTGGTCAACAACTTCGACGATATCGTTCCCAACGTGTACCGGCATAGGATAGGTGTGAAATGATCCGTCTAATGCTATTTTATGATAGCCGAGAGTCGAGTCGTGAATGTCATCGAGTGTCCCCGATTCCCAAATTTCTATATATTGAAACTATTTGAAACTCATTGATGACTAAAACTGCTAAATACTTATACGACTTCTCATAAAAAAAATCGAAATATAATAAATATATGTTCTAATCGCGAGAGTTTAAAAAATACTATTTTTTTTCCGTTTATAACAATACTTTTCTCATAATCTTGTCACGGGTATTTCTCGCGTGTTACCTTATTATTTATTATTCCCGACGTTTGGAAAAAATTGTCATATAACAGTAGTTAGTACAATGTTATGATCTGGCAGCAAATATGATGATGGCTTTTCTTAAAGAAATAGTCCTGTTATTTGGTTATTTGTCGCCAGAAAGAAAATCTGTAGTTTCAATTTTTTTGATGAGAAGTATATATATATATATATATATATATCAATACAAGTGCCTCCCAGTACATCTCCTGACAAACGATGATTTGCGGCCTTTTAGGTGATATTTAGTCACTCAGTGAGATTCAAAAATAGCACCCCTACTTTAGATCGGAATATACAAAAAAAAAATGTTATGTGATGTAAAATATGCCCAGACCGTTTATTAAAAACAAAACAAGGCGTTAAAACGTTAATATAAACAAAGAATGGTAATAAAACTTAATTTAGTATTATTTCTCACGCCACCGTTCCTCTCTTTCTCACATACTAATTGTGAATAGGACAGAATAGTCATTCATACTAATTTAGTAACCCATTTTTATCTAGCATCATGCGGGTAGAAAGGGGGGCTAATTATGCTGGGACTTTGTCGAGTCAGAAATTATAGGCTCCCGAAAATACTCTTGAATTTTAGGGTTCCGTTCATAAACGGTGCTAATAACTTGGAGGGTTTTATATAAAGAGGGTTGTAATGACTTGAAACAAACCCCTGAGGGTTTTTTTGAATGTATGTATAAACAAGCATTTTATTACTGCATCCACGGGAGGAAACGGAGGGGTATTTCTTTGGCCGCGGACCGACACACCGTGGCACGAATCGCGCATCCGAGGTTTAAGTGAATGGTAATAGAAAAATGTTTCTATCCTCTTTCTGTTGGTCAAAATAACCTTGGTTTGAAGATAGCTCTCTTAATACATTTAATCTAAAGGTATATCAAGAGTCATACAAATGTAAACATTATTATCTATTGTCGAAATTTTCTAAGAACTATCTCGAGAATTTTATCTTGACACCGGATGGTGTACAAATACCGTGTCGAGACGATATATAAATATTATTGCAATTATTTTCATCTTAATATAATCTATGGCGCCTTTTTTTGAGTGCTTATCTTTTCAATCCTTGTTCATCCCATTGGGACCTAGTTGTATCGGTTCAACCCATTTCATTTTATTTTATCCTCGTTTCATCCTAGTCCTAAAATAGAGTTCTCAGAAAAATACTTTACTGGATATATGTTTTTTTATAAGCTTTTATGTATGTTTGATGGATGGTATGGTGGGAGAAATCTTGAAACTGAATTTTGAACCAGTTTTACCCAACCAATTGAGCTGAAAATTTTCACACCTGGCAAATGACAATGATGAAAGATGACAATAAAATATAATGACAACGGCGAGCTGCCCCACCAAAATTCCAAAATTCCAATATTATTTAGTCAATAGGATTTTTTAGATCTCTTTGATACGTAATTTTTTATAAAATAATATAATTATAGTTTGCAATTTTAATATTAGGTATGTATACATTTGTTTTGGCTGTGTTGGAGCAAGTTCAGTCCCAAGCTTTATTAACATCCAAATAATCTGAGATTTTATAGTACGCTTTTTTAGAAAGTTTAGTTTTAATTAAGTTTTTAAATTTGTGTTTTAAACTTTAGCACGTCGCCCCGTAAACGATTTACTAACATTATTATTCCTGATAGTGGGAACAGCGAGTTTATCTTTATTCCTAGTATTTACATTATGATTGTCGCTTTTTTTCCACAATACAGTAGCAAATTGCAATGGAGAACGCAACAATGGGTATCATTTTGGCAGCCTTAGCGCTGTCCAAATCTTTTAAAACTTCAAAGAAGGAATGTCTATGTCAAGAAGTTTACCCTATTCAAGTTTCATAAAAATAGACAGGGCTAAGAGCTTGTCCAGATGAGGCGATTTACGTGCGATTCGAAATGCTTGATTGTGAAATACTAGAGCTTCATATATTCCATCCATATGCAGTCGCGCGTTTTGCCGCTCGCGCGAGCGCAATACGCGCATCAATCGCGCGTAAACCGCCTCACCTGGACAAGCTCTAAGGCTGCTAAAATGATTTCCAATGTTGCGTTCTGCATTGGTATTTGCTCCTGTGATTGGGGGCCGATCTGATGATGGAGACCAAGTTTCAACACCTAAATTATTTATATAAAAGTTAGGCAAAAATAACAAGCTCACCCAAAAGCTTAGGAACCCTCAATCAATAATAAGCTCCCCTATAAGTCAATATTTCACCATGTCAAGTCCCCTCTTCGGACGCGGAACTAACTTCCTCATCAATTCTGCTAATGAGTGACCTTCCAAACTGAATTTGAGAGTCGTAAAAATTAATTCCGTGCCGTGGTGAAAAAAGACCGTTTAATTTGATGACCTCTGTGGCGCGGCTAGCGAGTAACCTGCTGAGATGCGAGAGGTTGCGGATACGATTCCCGCTGCGGTACAAATGTTTGTATGATCTGTAAATATTTGTTAATGGTCTGTGTGTTATGGTACCCTTGCACTCGTAGTTCATGATACCTACGATACAGGGAATCCTAGTGTGGGATCAGGACTCCGTATGTGACTGTTGGGTGTTATGTTAATCTCCTCCCGTGGATGTCTTAAAAGCTGACTGGAATGACAAAAGGGGTAGGGAACAGAATCCACCTGAGTAAATACCTACTGCGATCACCGCAATTCCGTTTTATCTGCATCTATTCTCAGAACAGAATCTAATCTCCACCAAACAGTTGTGACGAACGAAAGTAGGCTTAAGTGTGTTAAGCACTTTTTAATCTGGTAAAACAAACTTTATGCTAATTTAAATGTTTCATTCTCTTGAATTTTTACCAAATAAGAAAGATTTTATCTCGTTTCTTTTTTGTTGACTCAAAATGTTGCTTGTTGATACAACCAACACACCTTATAAAGTTAACAATTTAAAATCTTGATATGTCTTTTTAAAACTGTAATTTTGGCTTTATCTCATGTTATATTAATTGTTATGAGTTCTCCGCCTCGCGATGTTTTTAAAGTCAACTAAATGGGGTTAGGCAATAGCATTATCTGAGGCCCAATTCTCTTAATTATTTTAAAACTACACTGAAAGTTGATCGAATAGAGACTAAACTGTGAATTGACAGAATGTTAATGTTCTACTCCATCATAAATCCAATTTAGTATACTTTCAATTTACGATCACTACCATTAGAGTAGGATAGTTATATATAAAGTTATTGGAAAGAGTAAAGAGAGACTCCATCTACTTAAGCTATAAAATTATCGGAAAAACTTTGAATCGTTTAAGTTTCGGTCACATTTCGATATAATCACATAAGTTAGAAGAATACCATTTCTGACATTTAAGACATCTACCACTAGATCGGAACGAGATGCAAACTTTATTTTGACATAATTTTATTACGAGAATTGGGCCCCAGATTACAACACATATAAAAACAAATAAATAAACTTCAAAGCGTGGTAAATGCAAATATCTTATTGCATTCTTTATGTGAGGCAAAAACTACCGTAGTGAAATAGTCTAATATTTTTTTTGTTCTTTGTTACAGGTAAACGAAAATGCGGGGATAACAGTAACAGCTGTATTTTGGTAACTTTTTCTCGCAGCGTCTCCTAGTAGAGCCAGAGAGTCGGGGACGCTGGGAATTAACGTTATAAATCGGTGCTTTCAAGTAAGATACATTGCTGCGTTACTTTCAGAATTAGCAAGTAAAAGTGTCAATGGGCAGGTCGTATAGCTTGCAGAACTTACAACCACTGGGAGCTAAGCTTCTCGAGTGTCGTTAGATGAAGTCGGCTCACCATTAGTTGTGGCATTCTTTGGAAGTATTATGCCCAGCAGTGGACTTCAACAGGCTGATGATGATAATGATGCATTACATGTTTTTGGTCAAGACATAAAAATACTCCTTTATCACATAACAACCATAAAATATATTTTATACCCTCAAAACGCACCCAAGGGTGCGATAAAGTAATAATTCAAACTCTTCATCCAACTTGCAACTTTTTTTCTAAACCCATTGAACGCATTACCGTATGATGCAGATAAACTGTTAATTTTGGCACACCTTAAACTTACCAATACCAAACTGACCTAAGTAATATCCGATTCGTAAACTTTAGAGTTCAAATAGAAGCTTCATTTGGAACAGCAACATAAATTTGGGTATTTTTAGGATATTACCAATCTATGCCACGTGTCTGAGTGAGGGTCGGAATAGAAATGAAGTTGTACCCTCTTTGGCGTCTAAATATTTGTAAATCCATCAATAACTGACGTTTCTGCGGGTGGTAATAACATTTGTATGTTGTTGTTGTGTCATCGATCGAAACTCTTGAAATAGGGGTAGCAATTTGCGCCCCTTATCCTGTTTCCTGCAAGTCACTTGGGAAAAACTGAAAATAGAATACATGATAAAGAATATTGTTAAAAAAACTACGAGTATTCCCGTTCGTCCCACCAAAATTGGTAATGGGTCGAAAAGTAATTATAATATTTTTTGTGAATTCACGTTCGTCCCATCTGTGAGATGACGGCTGATGGGACCAACTGGAATATACGTTATTTCAGACGATTTTTGATACGAATGCGTTTTTCTTTAAAACTTTTTACTTTTTGAGTTACTCTCTGACTGATCTAACTGAACATAAACTTAACATAACACCCAACAGTCATATAAATATTTAATAAGAGTGATGAAAACAAAAAATTACAGATTTTTCTCCTATTTTCAAAAATAGAGAAGTTAAAGAATAAAATATAAAAATAAATGCTGGACATTTCACACAGCATTATCTAGCCCCAAGCTAAGCAGAGCTTGTGTTATGGGTACTAGATAACTAATATACTTAATACAATAAATTACATAGATAGATATTTTTTATCATACACAGAAAAATACCCTGAACAAATATCTGCCGATCATACAAATATTTGTTCCGAGGCGGGAATCGAACCCGCCGAACGTTCGCCCGCCGCGCCACAGAGGTCGTCAAAATAAGAAGAATGAATAAATAAGAGATTCAATAAGAGATTGAAGGAGATATCATTAGTCATTGAGCAAAAAAAAAACTTTCTCACAAACGTGTAGTGATAACTTATTTAGCACCTAGGTACGTTATATTGCGTTAATAAGCAACGTAATGGTTGTACGTTGCTATATTCCTCCATTCGTGTTTTGATATTTAGTGAGATGGGAATTAGTTTTTGAGGATTGCAAGGTTGAGAGTAGTTTCATTGTTTTTGAGAAACTATCAACATTTTTTTGCCTTGTATTATTGAGAATTGAGATTTCTAATCCGATTTTGTATCCTATGATCTGTATTTTTTTTCATAATCCTGAGGGCCTAGCCAAACGGCATTCGCTTCGAGGCGATTCCATTTCTACAGTCGTAATACAATGCAATAGACCACGTGACATATCGATAGCTGGCGTCAATCCGATACATTTTGGACTTTTCTACTGGCGTCATCGCTATTAGAATGTTACTTTGTCTACGGCCTCTGTTGTTTTAATTGATTTCTTGTGTTTTTTAACTCTGACAGTCAATAACTTTTCATTTAAAAAACCGACTTCCGCCATTGTATTCGACTAAATATTTGGATGAAAAAAATTTATGAAATAACCATAGTGGTGAAAGGATTATGATACTTTTTGAATGCAAATGCTTGGTTTGTTGCTGAAAATATCCAAATCGCCATATGTATGCCTACAATATTTGAGGAGTTCCCTCAATTCCTCATGGATTCCATCATCAGAACTGGACTCTGAAAAAAATGGGACCAATCTGGAAGTATATCTATTCAAATAAAAAAAGAATTTTCCAAATCAGAAAAAAAAATGAATTCGGAAAAATTTAATGATCGGTAAATTTTCCATTTCGAAAAAATTTACTGCTCGGAACCTTCAGGTCGTGAGTCTTGCTCGCACTTGTCCGTTATTTCCACTTACCACTTGACTGCAACATGCATTTGATAGAAAAGTAAATGATCGTTAAATGAGTCTCATTCATGTCTTATTAGTTCCGCATTCTAGAGAACATCACACATAATTATCTAGACTTCAGATAGCTTTCAGCTAATTCAAACTCTATTTCTCAGTCTAAAGGTTCATAATGAACAAGCGAATGTAATAGTAGATTGATAACATCCATTTAGTATATGGAAATAATGAGTAACGTTATCTTTGGAATAAATGAGTCCTTGTGTCTACTGTAACGATGTTGGAACTAGCTTGCTTACCTTAATTAAGGCGTCATCGGTTAAGGAAATGCCTATTTTGAGTCATGATGTTTTGAGTTTTTGATAATATTGATATTGTTTTCAAGAAGAAAAATATATACTTATGGTATTCTTAAACTTTTTATCTAGTGAAATCATAAATTCAATAAGAACACAATTTGGTATCTTACGTCATTACGTAATCACATCCAATAATTGATAAAATGTTAATAATAGAAGGTATGACGAAATAGGAAATAAAATAATAAAATGTTTGCAATTCGTCAAGTCAAGATGCAAGTTTTTCCATTGCGAGTTGACAGATTGGTGTATTCTACTAAAGTATTTTTGTAGGTACGCAACGGAGGAAAAAAAATGTTTGTTTCGGTTACTTAGGTAGGTATACTTACAATGTTTACATCCAGGGTTTGGAATATTCTAAAAAGCAAAAATTGTCTTATTGGAGATACCGCTCTTCTAAGTATATCCATAATATCATCATTAGATAACATCATTGGAGTATGCGCTTGTTTTTTTTTTTGTAGTCTTAGATTGTCCTATTATGTTGTTAAAAATAAAACGCTTCAAAATAAATAACTGTAAAGGTGGTAATAGTAGGTAAGTGACCACAAAATTGTATTTCCTGTATTTAATTACTACAGTAAAATGTATATTAATGAGCAACCTAAAGTACTTAGGTACGTTACAAAATAAAATAACAAAAAAAGGAAAACAATTCCAAATTTGAACAATGACACTTAACATGAATGAGCTTTCATCAGCTTCTAACCAAACGCATTCAAATTTAGAATTCGAGTGTCGTCGGCCATATTTCAATTTTGTTCGAAAGCCCGCGCTTTTTTGTTCGAATTTCAAAAGATTTATGACTGACTTCCGACGTTTCGTTACAGTGCGTTTGGTTTTATTTGACGTTTTTGTTAGAATAAGTACCACATTGAAATTATCAACACGTAGTTGTTTACGGTAGTTTTAACTAATTACTTACAGCTTCGTTTAAGTGTTTAGAGCAGTTGAAAGCAACTCTAGCTTGTGATCTAAAGGTTCGAATCCCAGCACAATCAACGTGTTTCTGCACTAGAAAAATATAAGCGAACTACACGGGATCAAAAACATTAAAAAAAAAATTGGGGTGTGGTGTTGTCGTGGACACGGCCGTGTGTTTGACGTGAGTACGAAATTATGTGACGCAGCGTAACGCGAAACGACCGCTTCCCGCTCCGCCCCGTACGGTGCGTTATAGTCCTCACTCAACGTAACGAATTCCTTTACCCTTTAGCTAGCGAGGGGTGTAATTCAATTTTGGATATTTATTATTGTAGCTTCAACACCAAACTGTATTCCCCGATTCATGTAATCAGTTTTCTGCCTCCCACTATGGAAGCAAATTTAATGACGTATTCACGTCAAAAACGACGAAAAACCAGCGCGTCAATCTCTGTGCTAGCCGTAGCTATACATCAATTTATAAACAGATTCCTATAAATAAACTAAAATACCGCCAAATTATTTAAGTTTCAATAAATAATTATATACTATTCTAGAATAGTTTTAATTTAAAAAAAATGGGTCTCTTTCATACAAATCTGTATAGGTATACCTATATAAAATTCAAAGTCCTGACTGACTGACTGACTGACTGACTGACTGACTGATTGACTGACTGACTGACTGACTGACTGATTGACTGATTGACTGACTGACTGACTGACTGACTGATATATATCAACTCACAACCTAAACCGCTGGTCCTAAAGGTAGTTCCTTTCAGGACGCAGGGATGCACTAAGAAAGGAATTTGAAAAAAATCATTTATTTTTAAAACCATAATTTGATGGCCATTGGTATATTAGGGGTATCTATATCTATGTATAAAACGCATTGTAATTATGGTCAATGAGCTATGTAAATGATATAATGCCACGTTTTGCATATGAATCGATAAACTCGGCTCAATGAAGCGGCACGATCGTTTGTCGATCGATCAATCGAATCGATTCAACTTTATCATTATTGATAGGGAACTCGGTCAAAGTATTTTTTTTGTGTTAAACGCATAATTTTTATGCGTATTTATTGAGCCGTAAAATACAGTTTTTTGCGTTATCGTCTGCTTTAGACAGTCAGTCCCAAGGGCAGGTTTAAGGGGAAGGGGCACGGGGGTACGTGCCCCCTGGAGATTCCATCACAGTACATACTTAGAAGCAAATCCAAAAATCAGAGTTGTTAAAATATATGAATAAAATAACTGAATGAATATGAGTGAAACTCTTGTCTATTTCTGGCTGGATTGGCTTTAATACATATCCGTCAAGGCGGCAAAAATGGACGCTAATGAAGTGCTGAACATCTTTAGCAGGAAACATAAAAGAAAATTGTCTTTGTGAAACATTTAATTTTTCTATTATTTTGACACTTTCATAAACCTATATATAGGTACTTGAACTTGTAGAAATAAAATTCAAGTATGATACTTCAAATTTATTTCTAGCAGTTATTGTTGATTTTTTTGACCGTCAGCCCCTTGTGCCCTCCCAAAAAAAATCCTGGATCCGCCCTTGAGTCAGTCCCGTTATTTATATTACTTATTAGCTGAGCCCCGCGGTTTCACCCGCCTAAGTCTCGACCCTGTGGGAATATCAGATTAAAAAGATTATGTTAAATCAGGGTATATGCTATTTCCATTTCCAACCAAATCACTCCAATGAGGGCATTTCATCTTCGATTAAAAAGAAAAAAGTAGTTCAAATTGGTTCGATAGATGGCGCTGTCTGAACGGTATCAATCAAGATTGTCTGTGGTGCACGCGTACACAACTATTATTTGTAGTCTGTGGCTATTAGTCATGATATTCTGTTTGTGATTGCTTCTTGAGTGTGCGCTAGTGATTTTGTGTGTTTTTAGAAGTAGGCAAAAATAAAAACCACGAAACGAAAATTATTTCTACGTTGTCGATGTTGACATTTCACTTTATTTTGACACTTGACTGCTACGTTACAGAGCAGGAGGGTTCCCAACGAGTAACACCCAAACGAGTAACACTGTTACTCGTTGGGAATTTTTGTCCCAACGAGTAACACCACTCCCAGGGTGTCACTCGTTGGGAATATTTCTAGAAAAAAAAATCCCAACGAGTAACAGTGTTACTCGATAGGACAAAAGTTCCCAACGAGTAACACTAAGATATTTGTCTGGGTGAAGTTGAAAATAAAAAAAAAACTTTATTTAATGGCTAATTACTGCTTTTTATTTAAAAATAAAACAATCAACTTAATTAAAAATACAAAATTATACTTTTAGTCTTATTATTATAATATCACAATCAACTTTTTACATATATCACAGTTAATCATTGACATGTGGTGACTTCTGCGGCGCGACGGCTGAATAGCCGGCCAAGAGGCATGAGGGTTTGATTCCCGCTGTGGAACAAATATGTTTGCATGATCTGCAAATATTTGTTCGGGGTCTGGGTGTTTTGGTACCGTGGTACTCGTAGTTCCTGATGACACCCACGACACAGGGCTATTGTTGGATCAAGGACTATGTATGTGATTATTGACTGTTATGTTATGTCAATCATCACATATTTACATTAATTATACATAAATATTCTTTACTATTTTTACGTAATATGTACGTACCCACAACCTAGTTATGGTTACCCCTCACCCCTCTGCCTTAGATTAAGTCTAGAATATACTTTTAGTAACTAAGCATTTATGTTTTAAGGCTGACTCAGCGGCGAGACAGCCCTCGGCGCTCTGACGCACATGTATTCTTTTATTTCAATATTAAAGCATCTCCATATCGATGCAGACGTATTTTTAATTTAATTTTAATTTTAGTTTTAAATTTTAATTTTTTAAAAACCCGTTTCTAAGCTCCCAAATCAAGAGTGGCGCAGCCCGGAGCGGATTTTCATAATTTTCACGGGTTTTTCCGCGTTTTCCCGACGTCCAAATTCGTCAGGAAAATTACCACGAAAAATTCCACGAAAAGTTAATCCGACGAACCAAATAAATATTCTCTTAAACGGGTAAAGAAAAGTGAGCAATGGGTGTAGCAGT
The DNA here is from genome assembly GCA_951392215.1 of Epirrita christyi. NCBI lineage: Eukaryota > Metazoa > Arthropoda > Insecta > Lepidoptera > Geometridae > Epirrita > Epirrita christyi. Next base: position 2,685,551 of record OX595857.1, on the reverse strand, counting down.
CGATTGGTGAGTACAACTTTTCGCCAATCCTTTGTTTCCCAAATCCTCCTCTTAGAAAATGGTTTTTAAACACTAATTTGTTATTATTGCGATCAAACTTCTCGCATTTTAACGTGTCTGGTTAACTTTGTATACAACTCTATAGAGTTAACCTTAGTACTAGTTAGTTAAGAAAATATAGAGAGTGCATATCTTCAAACTCAGATTTGTACTGTAAGTATTTAATTAGTGTTACATAAACTTAAATGATCTAAAATCGATCATATTAGAATTATAATTTAGAATAAAAACTCAACTTAGAAACTATTGGTTGACTTTGTATACAACTCTATGGAGTTAACCTTTGTTCTCTACCATTGAGTTATGAAAATATAGAGAGTGCATATCTTAAAATTCAGATGTGTACTGTAAGTAATTAATTAGTGTTACGTAAGCTTAAGTGATCTAAAATCGATCGTACTTGAACTATAATTTAGGATAAAAACTCGTATATTTTACAAAATATTTCAGTGTCAAACCAATTTTACAAAGAATTTTTATTCTATGCCCAACTATTGTTGTGCTTATTTTATTGTTTTTACTGACATTTTTGTGTCAATATTTTTACAAATTATTTCAATGTCAAACCAATTTTACAAAGAATTTTTATTTTATGCACAACTATTGTTGTGCTTATTTTATTGTTTTTTTTTATTGACATTTTTGTGTCAATACTTTATACAACCGCGTAAAGTAGAGTGAAAATTTTTCATCAAGTTTTTGTGTAATTTTACATAATCGCATAAACTCAAGTAAAAATTTTCATTCAAATTTTACACATTTTCCCAACTTTTCTTGTGTTTTCAATTGTATTTTTTTTTTGTGCTGTTTTAAATTGTGTAATTTTTACAACCGTGTAAACTAAAGTGAAAACTTTCAATCAAGTTTTCATCAATTATTTTTGTGCTTTTTATTGTGCTATTTTAAAGTGTGTAATTTTTAAAACCATGTAAACTTAAATGGAAATTTTCCATCAAGTTTTCCCCATTTATTTTTGTCTATTTTATTGTGCTATTTTAAAGTGTGTAATTTTGAAAACCATGTAAACTTAAGTGGAAATTTTCCATCAAGTTTGCCCCATTTATTTTTGTGTTTTTTTACAGTGCTATTTTAAAGTGTCTCATTTTATACAACCGCGTAACCTTAAGTGAAAATTTTTAATCAAGCTTTCCTTTTATACTTTACTATTGTAGTGCTTTTAATTGTGTTATTTTAAAGTGTAAACTTTTACATAACCGCGTAAACGCAAGTGAAAAATTTTCTTAAAGTTTTCCACATTTTCCCAACTTTTGTTGTGTTTTCTATTGTGTTTATAACGTGTTCTATTTTTGTGTAAAAAAAAAAATCGTGTAACTCGAGTGAAAAGTTGCCTTCTCTGAATCGTTCGTAACTCTATTACTATGACGAAGCTATAGAAGCGATACTTAAAGAATTCATTCAATTGATACTATTATACAATGGTGATAACAGACAGTTAAATTTATATTTGCGAAAATGTTATTATGTAATTGATCGGTTTAGTAACAGAGATTTCGAAGAACAAATTGTTTTGACTAGTCGACTTACAGAGAACGCAGCTGCGCTCTTATCGGAACGAGAGGATGTTGAGACTTGGTCTGCGATGAAAGAATTGCTTGTCTAGCATTTTGGAGATCCGCGTAGTGAAGCGTGTATTAGAGTTTTTGAAAATAAAGTCAGATGAAAGTTATCTGCATTTTTGTAATAGAATCCAAGGTGTTCGATATTTATTGATGTCGAAAGTGAACATGATTGGTCCTCAATCACGATAATCACTGTCCTAGTGATTTAAAACGCGCAAAATTTATCATATTATAATAATACATCCTCGAATGTATTTTTATATAACCGTCCTGAGAATATGGTACGGGTAGTGAGACTTAAGGTACTATCAATATTAGAGGCCGCCTTAAGTGATGTTCTTGAGGAAGTACATTTTTTTGGAACAATACAACATGAAAAATCGTATACACGGTATACAGTCAAATTATAAGTTCAGGTTCAAGGCCATTGATAAGCAACAATGCCCCGCCTAAGATGCCCCAAATTCAAGGGCAAGGTCAACCACAGAGTTTTGGAACGGACCGTCCACAAACTTTTGGGTACCGACCTTAGTTTGGCCTTCAGCCACAACAACCAGTAGGCCTTCAGCAATTTAGTTATAGGCCACCATAGCAACTTGACTACAAGCCACCACAGCAATTTGGTTACAAACCACCTCAACCATTTGGTTATAAACCACTCGAACAATTGAATAATCAGCCAACTCAATTTGGATATCGACCACAATCTGGTATCTAGCCAACTCAAGTAGGCTACAGTCCCCCTTAGGTACAAAAGCCTCAAATGCAAATCAGTTACGTGTCTATATGAGGACAGCTCCTCCTATACCACAAGTACCACAACAAGGTTTTAAGTTAAACGAACTGATTATAAATGACTATGAATATGAACCTTATTTCAACGAAAATTACGACTATAATCATAATAGTTATCATGACGTGAACGAAGTGAACTATTATGGTAACAAAAATTATATATGTATTTACCGACGTACCATATGAAGAATCAAAACAGACTGACGTATATAATTTATTTAAGGCAGCCGAATTTTCTCAAAACTGCCGTGACTAAGTCTTAGAACTAAATTGCGATCATAATTCAAAACTTTCGTACATTATTTAAAAGAAATAGATATTATATAAAATATTATTGACACCGGAAGTATGAGGTCATTCTTTTGTCCTCAAAACGCCTATCAATATTTTGGTAAATTTATTCGAAAGGAACCATTTCAACTGATTAGCACCCACGCGTCCAGCAGGCACGATGAAGTGATGGAAATCCCTCTCTTGCCTACTCTACTTTTGTTACAATAGTAATGATTGGCATACATTTTATTTGTATGACGTTGACGCACGTTACGACGCTTATTCGAAATGATCTTTTACAACAATTGGTCGCGATTATTGATTTGAAAGAACAGCTTTTGAAAACGAATACTTCTTGTATTCCAAAAATCAATATTAATTTAAAATATATTATTGATAATACCACTACGATCAGAACAACGGGTCAAGTTATTTAAGCGAAGCCATACTAGAATTCTATGAATTTAAGAACGGCTTACGAATGCCTAGTGCAATAGTGAACTGCATAAACGGTTATGCTTCTACGTTCATTCAGAATGCCTTAGATTAATCAAAACGGTTGACTATTACAACACCTTTTGCTGTAATAAATTAAGAAAAACATGTAACAAAGATTAGAAAATTAACAGCTAAAAAGAAAATAAAACACAATGACTAAACGACAAAAACAATATCAGACTCAAGTAGGACAGCGATAGCTGGTAGCCCTATAGCGATTTCTGATACATTATCAAGACATAGTATGGAAGTAGGTGAATACCCTATAAGACCAGAATCTAGTAAATCACAAACAATTAATTCCGCTGAAGATTTGGAATCAACTGGAATACCAATTTTACGAGAGGCAATTTACAACAAGCCAAATCAAATTCTAGTTTATTCATGGTTTAAAAATGAAATGCAAGTAAAGAATCTTTCGCGTGAAAAACAAAAGGTTTTGGAAGTTTTCCTACCTACAGATAATTCAGAATTGGTCAAAAACTTTTTGAAACAATACATAAAGCCATGAGTAAAATATTTTATCTATTTTGAGGAAGAAAAGCATCGAAGATTATTTGGTAATTTAATAATTCAGTTTTTTAAGAAAAGAATGTTTAATCTTTACTAATGCACAGAAAGAGTAATTTTATTGGAGATGAAAGAGAGCAACGAGCAATAATAGTTAAATATCATAAAAGAAAATAATTTTTTGCTAAAGATGTTAACAAGCGGATAAGCAAAGATAAACCTCGTTTTGTAAAAGCAAAAGCTATAGGCAGCCCCGAAAGAAACGTTTTACCTATACAAGTAGGAGAAAGAAAAACTAAAGTTCCTATTAAAATGTCAAACGCCCTCCACAGGTGGTGCAGCATACTGCTAATAATGACACCAACCCTGGCTCTTCATCTACAGACACTTGAAGGAAATCCAGGGATACTTCCAATAAAGGAAGGTCAGGCATACTATCAAACTGACTATTGGACTATAGTTAAGGTTATAAACTAGGAAAGGATTTACAGTGATTTAAATTACGCATCAATTAACTATGAACAACTGTGTAAACTGATCGATTGGAATACATCATATTCGGAAGAATTTAAAAATGTGAAAATACATACAGAGTTTATACGCGATATAACTATAGATAAATACCGACAACTTGTTCCACAGCAACGCTTTAAGAGAGGTCTAATAAATCCATTGGGTTCCATTATAAAAGTTATTACAGGTAATCTTGACCATGACGATGCCATCAAATATGATAAACTCACATCTGAACTAAGTCATAATCAAATTATCGTTTCTAAGAAATTAACCTTGGTCTCTAAAATGTTCGATAGCTTTATCAATGTAACTGAAACAATGAATCAGAATACTGTTAATTTAGATAATCGCTTAAAGCAAGCCGAAATAATGTTAAGATTGGATTTAGCTGCTAGAAAAAACAATTGGGTTTTTTTTCACATACATATCAGGATTATTTAGCGTCTTTACAAGCAGTTTTCGTACTATATTTATCAGGTTAAGTGAAATTGAAACAGCTCTAGCATTAAGTAGTCTCTATACTACATCAATCTATCGTGAACTCGACGGAACTCATGTATCATTTGCAAACTCAGAAAGCTTAGTGTATTTACCTATCGATGAAAATTTGTTAAAATTAGAAGAAACTATTTGTGTAAAATCATTTATTAAGAAAAACCAGATCACGTTTATCATGGAAATTCCTATTACTGATAATTGTACTTATAACTATTTTAAAATGTATTCCTTACCAATTTTCCACCAATCCGAAAATAAAACCTTGTCTATTTTCCCCAAATATCCTTACCTTTTGGCGAAAGGAATGAAATACTTACCGATTGTGAAACCATGCCGCCCGTTATCAACTGGCGACCATTTTCTGTGTAATGCAGACAACCGAGCAATGTACCATGAGCCCACCTGTATGGAACAGCTCATGAAATTTGAAGACAACCCTGATAATTGTACGCAGCATCAGGTTCGAATTGAAAATGTCAAGGTCCAGCAAGTCAGTTCTGACAGTTGGATTATTTTCAGCAGACTTAAGACTACGCTAACGAAGCATTGCGATAACGAAGTCAGTAAGCAGCCATTATTTGGAACTTATCTCGTGACCATCGACGAGCCTTGTGATTTGGAAATTCATGGAATTCGTATTCGACACCGTATCTACATAGAATCGGATGTTGAGCCAATTCCAGTTATCATCTTGCCGCAGCTACGTGCGAACGCCAGTCTATCCGGTGCACGCGCACTCAACATGAAAGGAGTTCACTTAGATGAAGTTAAATACATGGCTTACTCTTTAAAGCAAAGTGCAGTGATCGAAAGTGTTTTAAATGAACAAAAAGACTTTAACTTCAGTGAACAATTAGGATACGTTACTTTATGTTTAGTAATTTTAAGTTTTTTGATGTTTTTGCTTTACGTGTTTCGTTTAAAATTGTTAAAAATATTACCGCTTAAGAAAAATTATCGGAATACATCTAAAATCGATCGAACCGATAATTTTCCTCTTAGGGATGGAGGAGTTATGGTTACCCCTCACCCCTCTGCCTTAGATTAAGTCTAGAATATACTTTTAGTAACTAAGCATTTATGTTTTAAGGCTGACTCAGCGGCGAGACAGCCCTCGGCGCTCTGACGCACATGTATTCTTTTATTTCAATATTAAAGCATCTCCATATCGATGCAGACGTATTTTTAATTTAATTTTAATTTTAGTTTTAAATTTTAATTTTTTAAAAACCCGTTTCTAAGCTCCCAAATCAAGAGTACCTACATGAGAATATCACAATAATCTTTTTACATACATCACAGTTAATCATCACATATTTACATTCATTGTTCAAAAATATTTGTTTACTATTTTTACGTAATATGTACCCACAACCTACATGAGAATATCTCAATAAACTTTACACATACATCGCAGTTAACCATCACATATTTACATTAATTGTTCATAAATATTTTTTTACTGTTTTTACGTAATATGTACCCACAACCTACATGAGAATATCACAATAAACTTTATACATACATCACAGTTAATCATCACATATTTACATTAATTGTTTTTTCCTAGCCTATTTTGTTTCACAACTGGGGGGGGGGGAGGAGAATATTTTTATTTATATACTATATACCCACAAACCAAATTTTCAAAAAACACGAGCAAATAAAAATCAAATACGCAAACAAAAAACAAAAAAAACTTTAACATAGATTAAACATTCAAAAAATATCACAATCAACCTTAATAGCATTACTGAAGAATATTTGGAAGAAGTGAAGGGATGAGAGGAAAATTTGCGTACTCTGAATGTGAGTCAACTTTGTGTGACGATATAGCTATAGCGATAGGCAGTCATAAGTCACGGCTTTTGCACTGAGGTGTAATAAATACCGATATTGAGCTCTATCATCATACAAACTAGGTTCAAAATCAGAGTACGGGTATTTCCCGGACCGGCTTCGTCCCTGTGATAGTCCTTAAACATGTCCAATATTTTGTTGTATCTATTATAAATTCTCCTTCATAATCTGAAATTTGTAACTTCAATATGCCATATTTACACATTGTATAATTTTGAACTCTAATTCCTTAAAACTTCTAAGAAATGGCCCACTGTCATAAGACCTTGACTTAACTCCAGCTGCGCTTCTTGAATGAACTCGTCTTTAAGCATAGACTTCTGTGCTCTTATTTTTTTGCAGGGACGTATATTATTTTGTCTTTGAATGTTCCGTACGGTATGAAGGGAGGAGTCTTCTTTTAAAGTTTGCAAGAAATGCATCATGTTGGGGTTCTTTTTCCCCACAGTCTTATTCAGTTTATTATGCCATGATTCAAGAGCATTTGTTGTGCGATGAACCTCTCCAAAAACACACCATGTTTTTATAAATTCTTCACGTAGCCATTGCTTCTCCATATATTTGATGAACTTTTTTTTTTCTTTTTCTTCGGTTCCATACCTCGCATTGATGTACACCCATCCATTTATTATCTCGTTTTGGGGTAGCAATGGTAGAACTGCACTCAGTTGGACCATGCGTCTCATCTTTATATCATCCGATTTAGTCATTTTTAATTCACGACCTTTTTTGAAAATGGCCTGGTTATAGTGAAAATAACAACCTTTAACTATAACCAATGGGAACACCGATAAAATTGCATTAATAGCCGCTTTTTCATAATCAACTTTGTATTTTACTGGGTTCCAGTTGGGCAGCTGTGATTTAATCATACTGAATAATCTGATGTACGTGTCTGTTTTTCTATTACTCATCAGAGCGTATATCAGTGGGATAATGCCAGTATAATTTTTTGTACTACCTGTATCTCCGTGGATTGTATATAGTTCATCGAAAGGCAAAGGGCAGCTTTTGAAAGTGCCATCACCGTAGAAATCTGTTAGTTCGCATGTGGTTTGCCTTGCCTTTACTGCAGCAAATACAATGATTCGTGTCCCATCTATATTGCTCGAGTAGTCGGCTAAGAGAAAATCTTGAAACTGAAGTGGTACTTCAACTTCTTGAACGTTTTTATATTGCATTTTTGAAACTCCTGCCGTTGCATTTCGTTCTCTGTACAATGTGCTTTTAACACTTCTAAAGCTTGGGATTTTAGATATTATATCTAAACCCGAATCCTTAAGTTTCCCTAACATCAAGTTATAATTCTGTGGAACGCTAGGGAATTCCGGCGTCGCCGTCGTCAATTTAGTTTTCAATTCATAAAGATTTTCTTCTATTTCGTTCTTTGCAAAATCAGGATAACATTTATGTGGAGTCTCCTCTAAGATCATTTCGGCATCGTTTTCATTCTAAAAATAAAAAAATAAAAAATAATAACGACGATACTAAACACATCAATAAATTAAATAGAGATACATATTTTTATTAAAACTTATTTTGGTTGCTAAGCCGTTTTGGATATAAATGCACAAATTACCTCTTCGGGAAAAATCATATACCTGCTCCTTTCGTCACGGGCAATAAGTAAGTTGCCATAGCAAATTAATAATAATAATCTGTAGAGATCGCGAGAATCTGTACTTATGGCTGATTAAGCTCTTTATAATGAGTATTATTAATAAATACTAATAATATAATCATAGAGTTTATTTATTTCTACTAATCATTAGACTACAATGAAACTTAGATTAAATAAAAGGACGGTGAACACTCAGCAAGAAATGTTTCGGATTGGTAACTAGAGTAAATCAGGCAAATACCTGGGTGATTGGTACCAGTGTAACATAACATAACACCCAACAGTCACATACGTAGCCCTAATCACACACTTGGATTCCCTATGTCGTGGGTATCAGGAACTACGAGTACCATGGTACCATAACACCCAGAACCAGAACAAATATTTGCAGAGCATACGAACATTTGTTCCGCAGTGAGAATTAAACCCGCGTTCTCTAGCATCTCAGCTGGCTACTTGCCCGCCGCAACTAAGCGCCTAACTTCAAAGTTAGGCGTTAAGCTGTTAAATAGTTTTTTTAGGAACTAATTTGTCTATGCCCATCTTTACTGGTCAATTTCAGCTCAGCCAAAATCCATCGGCAGAATGTATAACACTATTAGCACATAATAATAAGTTACTTACTTTGAATCGTAACAGTCCGTTACAAATTTTTCTTTTGACGCACGCCCATACTTCCAAACCACTGTCGTGTCTTCTTCGGGCGTAGTACTGATGTCCTCCCCGAAGAAGAACACTACCTCCATTTTTTTTAACATATACAAATTTGTTTGGTTGATATAAACTGGATGACGCCATTTTGTAGCGGTTGTACGTTTTGTGTGCCCTGTGCACTGACTCACACTGACAACCTGACTGCACAAAAGTGTTGCCAGCACCTACTTTCATTTCTGGACACGAGGTAACCATTTTTCACCATTAGAGGAAAAATCACCAAATATCCTTTTTAAGAAATTGCCAACGTTGCTATCACTATTGTAAATTTTCTGAACTGCAGGCCTTGTCTTAGAATTGCACTTGTTCTCCCGACTTCAGAATCAAGAGTCGATATGCTTTTTTTATATTGAAATACAGAGTTGCCCAAAAAGTACGCAAGGAGTGCTCGTCATTCTCACCATAAAAAAGTACGAGTGCTAAACGTAGATTAAGCCGCTTGTTGCGATTCACCGTAGAAAGAGTATAATAAAGAATGGGCTTGCGCTTACTCCTGAGTTGTTCTGTACCCCACAGTACAGACATAAAGTACATACAAGACAAAGATCGAAAGTTTATTACCGGGGTTTTCCATCTGTTCGGTTTGTACAGCCAAAATATACAGAGCAGTATTCATATAAATATAGAATGGGCTTGCGCTTACTCTATTATATTATTATTATTATTATATTCATATATATTTTTATTAAGTTTATCATAATATATTAATTGCAAAAATAAAACTCAACCACGTTGGAAACACTCCACAAAATGCTTATCGAACTCTGCTTATCTGTGCTGCAATTCTGTGCAATATCTTATAGTGCAGTGTTGTCTACATAAAAATTACAAACTGCACGATTGCGTGCAGTTTCACTAAGATTTATCAGTCCATTGCTGTTTGATTAGTGAACATATTTGAAGGACTAGTGAGTGAACTAGCAGTGAATATCATTTTTTCAATCAGGTTAACAAAATATGGTGAATGTTCAAAGGTGCCATATTTTGGCGTTGATAGTGTATGGACAAAAATAAAAAATGGACTAACGAAGATAAAATAGCCACGTATAATTTTTTGTAACCCAACCCAACTGAAATAAAATTTCGTAATTTGTAGCACTGTTACTCGTTGGGATGTTTTTGTCCTATCGAGTAACAGTGTTACACTGGGTGTAACTCGTTGGGAATACTTCTTTTTATTTGTTTCCCATCGAGTTACACTGTTACTCGATAGGAAAAAAAATCCCAACGAGTAACAGTGTTACTCGTTTGGGTGTTACTCGTTGGGAACCCTCCTGAAGGGGAGTATAACAAACATACTCAGAAACTTTCGCGTTTATAATATTAATGAGATAAATAACGGGCTTATTTTTAACCGACTTTCCAAAAAAGGAGGAGGTTGTCAATTCGGTTGTATTTTTTTTTATGTTTGTTACCGCATATCTCCGGCGTTTATAAACCGATTTGGAAAATTCTTTTTTTATTTGAATAACTTCCAGATTGGTCCCATTTTTTTCAGAATCCAGTTCTGATGATGGAATCCATGAGGAATTGAGGGAACTCCTCAAACATTGTAGGCATACATATGGCGATTTTGATATTTTCAGCAACAAACCAAGCATTTGCATTCAAAAAGTATCATAATCCTTTCACCACTATGGTTCTTTCATCATTTTTTTTTCATCCAAATATTTAGTCGAATACAATGGCGGAAGTCGGTTTTTTAAATGAAAAGTTATTTTATATATCACTCTAGCTAGTAAGTAATACTTGTAAAATAAGTTCAAAAAAAATGATTTATTTATTAAAGAGCGTAAGCGCCCCAGCTCCACTTAAAAGAAGAAGAATACGAACGATATCTAAACCGGCAAAACAATACATTAAAACAATCACGCAAAGTGTAGGCCGCTACACAATTAGAATTTTATAGCTAAAAATGTACGGTAAAGCTCGTCGATACTTCAAGCTAAGATGAGCAAGAAGCATTCATCATCATCATCAACAACTTGTAGAAGACCACTGCTGGACATTGGCCTTTACAATGTCATAAATTATGTATTAATCCATCGAGAGGAGGGCCTTTCCTCTACTCTACTAGAAACGTTTGTACCCAACGGTTGTCAGTTCTAGTTGTAGGTACTTTTGACAGCTGTCAAATGTGTTGTACAACCCATTCACACAATTTCATTCAGTTTAACTAGGTACTTCTTTATTATATACATCAATGCCCTATTTACAGAAAGGCTTTGGCCTACAACTTTGAAAGTTTCCAGTCAATTTGGTGAGACTTGAAAGAGCGTGAAATATCTTCGCTTGAAGTAGTTTCAACCCTAATACTATCAAAGCAAAAGTAGCACCGTCGATAGTTGAATTTAAAATGGCCAAATTAAATGTCATTGGTTTATAGACCGTTAAACTGTAACTAAGTATGAGGTGTGTAACTGTTCGCAATGTATCACGCACATGGATACATACCTACGTCAAACTTTTAATCTCATCATCATCATCATCATCATCATCATTATCATCATCATCTTCAGCAGCATCCTTATCATCAGCAGCATCATCGTCATCATCATCATTATCATCATCATCATCATCTTCAGCAGCATCATCATCATCAGCAGCATCATCATCATCATCACCACTATCATCATTATCATCATCATCATCATCATCTGCAGCAGCATCATCATCATCATCATCTTCAGCAGCATCATCATCATCAGCAGCATCATCATAATCATCATCATCATCACCATTATCATCATTATCATTATCATCATCATCTTCAGCAGCATCATCATCATCAGCAGCATCATCATCATCATTATCATCATCACCATCATCATCATCATCATCATCACCCCCAGCATGTAGAATACCACGACGAACGGTCTTGAGCTCCCTCCATCTGCTTCCTGCTTTCCACATTCCACATACAATGTATTTTGTTTTCTTTTTTTTTGGAATAAATAACTATGAACTACTTACGTCCTGCGAAGGACTAAAGACATTATAAAGGATGTCTTTAGTCCATCGATAGGAGCGGGGGCTTCCTCTACTGCGTCGTCCGGTTCGGTCCACTCGAGAACCTATATTCCCCAACGGTTGTCAGTTCTGCGAGCTATACGATCTGCCCGATTCTTTTATTCAGGAATTATAAATGTAAGTAAGCATGTATTCAAGGTCTTTTCATCCATTTCTCTCTGGCCACTGGAGTTTTCTTGGTCTTTCGAATGAAAAATCTCGAGTGAAAAGTTTCAAATTAAAAATCTTAGAAGAAAATCTCAAATGAAAAATCGCAGCCCTTTCAAAACCTTTCAAAACTGGATAGTTTATTCCTGCTCTACTTTTATTCTTACTTTCTTTCTTTTTTCTTTTTCCAGACCTTCAAAACCTTTCAAAACTGAATAGTTTATTCCTGCTCTACTTTTATTCTTACTTTGTTTCTTTTTTCTTTCTTTTTCAAATGAAAAATCCCAGCCCTTTCAAAACTGAATAGTTTATTCCTCTACTTTTATTCTTACTTTTTTAAGTTGCTTCACCGTGTTGATGCCTTCTTTAAAGCCTCACTTGCATGTTCAGCAAATAAACGAATAAAAACCTCTCAGAAGTAATTATTAGCGTTGAGTGCATTTGATTTGAAGCGTGGAGTACCAACCAACTGTCTAAATATGATCGTCCCACTTTCCTACTTTCACCGCGACGGAGGCGCGAACTTTTGACGTTTTAGGGTGTCCATGAATTCATAATTATTAGCTGTCAATGTCACAACAATAACTGTCACTGTCTATTAGCATTACTTTACAAATGGAACCGTGCCAAAATAGACCTTTTATTATGATTGATAAGTTTATCGTGTTTTTTATGCTGACAATGAACATATAGTAATATTGAATAGACGAACAAATATATAGTAACAATTCCGTAATATAGTTAGGTAGTATAATATATTTATTCGTCTATTCAAAATTGTAGATTGGATTTCCGCAAAGTCACGCATGAATCAATTAATAAAAAAAAAAACAAATCTTACGATAAACGTTTTCTTTCTTTCTTTCTTCTTTCTTTCTTTATTTACAGTGAAACAATAAAAGAGTCCGTTTAAATTACCCGTTATCAAGTACTCAGACTTCGGTCTTACAAAATTTTAAACCCACGACATTAAGAACGGAAGTATATTCCTACTCATCTTTGTAAATTGCATTTAATCACCTAGGAGTAGGTAAGTAATTACTTAGATAAGAATCTAGTAATTCACGTAATCTCCACACCTCCACTTGAACCAATGATATTACTGAAGTACCCAGGCGATATTTGATCAAACACTGATAATAAGTATAAGAATAACTTAGGTACGGAGAGTGAATAAAAGATGTCTATTTAAAAAAAAACAATGCCCAAGTATAGAAAGTAAGTATTAGAATAACTTAGATACAGAGAGTGCATACAATTAGAAAAGATGTATATTTCGAAAAAAAACAACGGTGCCCAAATATTTCTATAGTGTCTGATCAAAAATAGATAATAACATGGAAGAAAAAAAAATATGTATAAGAATAACTTAAATAGAGAGAGTGCATAAAATTACAAAGATATCTAATTAAAGAAAAATAATGGTGCCCAAATGTGACAACACAATCATGACACATAAAAAAAGAGGCCCAAATATTAAATTTCTATTATCGATTTGATTCTACTTTATGAGATAATACGAAGTTGCAGATTACATTAGAGCGCGCATCAATCATTTGGAGATAATAAGACGAACTGAGATTTGTTATCGGTTATTGGTACCGTCTTAAAAGTAAACCATCTAAAGATTCTGCGTAACATCAAAAATGGTCTCGATACAAAATAAAATTATGAATTACAAAGCGTACATACAAATATGTCCGTGGACAGCAAAAAACTCCTTCCATGGATGTTTTAAAAGGTGACTAAGGGTTTACAACAGAGGATAGCCTGCCAAGCGTGGTGATTATGGCAAATCCCCCCATTGCACGATATACATGCTATGGGGGGGCATCATTCAGCAGCGGATATCTACTGACTGATGAAATAAAATAGAAATATTTAACTATAGAGAGAGCTTTGCTTGGAGTTTCACAACGAGATAGAATCAGAAACGAGGAGATATTTAAAGAAGCATCAAGATCACCAACGTAGCTTTCAGAATTAGCAAGTAAAGGCCAAGTAAACTGACAACCATTGGTGGTATACAAGGTTCTCGCGGGGCGACCACAAATGGGACAATGCCACCTGGAAGGCCACCCTCTTGATGGACCAAAGACATTCTAAGGGTAACAAGAAGCCGGTAGATTGATGCGGTGCGAGACCATTCATCATCAGTAGAGGCTGATGATGACCACAGTCACACATACTATAACTTACTACATACCTACTAGACTTGATAGTAGAACTTCTTGTGAAAGAGTTCGTCCGGGGAAGTACTACCACCGTTTCTCCGCCAAGCAATAGTCCTCGCATTGTTGTTTTTCGGTTTGAAGGTTACGGGTGCCGGTGAAATTATAGGCACACGAGACTTTTCATCTTTATGTCTCAGGGTCGGCAGCGCGTGAGTGATGCCTTGCAGGTGTCCATAGGCTACGGTAACTGCTTTCCATCCGGGGGCCCGTATGCTTGTTTGCTTGTCAAGGAGCATAAAAAAAACACTAAACTTTAGAATGAGATTGTAATCACTAGGAATATCTGATAAAGGCGGAATGGCCTTAAGACTATAGCCTGCCAGAAAGGGCGAAAAAAAAAATATTATGACCTATTTTCCGGTAAAATCCAAATTCCTTGTCACCATGCTTTTACAGTTGACAGGCGTTGCCATGGTAACCTTGCGCGTCGGTATGGCGCCCCTCCCCTACTGAAATATTAAGGGATGAAATGCAGAGTTCGCTTTCAGAGACTGCTGGTTGTAGAAATAGGTTGCACTGCACCGTATCACGTGATAACCATATCCATAATAACTTTTCATTTAAAAAACCGACTTCCGCCATAGTATTTGACAAAATATTTGAATGACAAAAAAATGATGAAAGAACCATAGTGGTGAAAGGATTATTATACTTTTTGAATGCAAATGCTTGGTTTGTTGCTGAAAATATCAAAATCGCCATATGTATGCCTACAATATTTGAGGAGTTCCCTCAATTCCTCATGGATCCCATCATCAGAACTGGCTTCTGAAAAAAATGGGACCAATCTGGAAGTATATCTATTCAAATAAAAAAAGAATTTTCCAAATCGGTTCATAAACGCCGGAGATATGTGGTAACAAACATAAAAAAAAAACATACAACCGTATTGAGAACCTCCTCCTTTATTGGGAAGTCGGTTAAAAACGAAGTAGTACTAGCACAGCGAGATAGACCGCATACAGGTTATGTGGTATCAACAGTGCCCATTTCGGACGTAGGTACAATAATAGGAGTAGGAGTACGTAACTCACTACTAATGGCATTAAACTACTAGCTAAAACATTTTTTACTTACATCATATAGAATTAGAATTAGAAGTTTTTGTGAAAGAGTTCGTCCGGGGAAGTACTATCCACCGTGCCTATTTCTGCCGCCAAGCAGCAGTGTTCGCATTGCTGTGTTTCGCTTTGAAGGATACTGGTACCGGTGAAAATACAGGCACATGAGACTTTTCATCTTTATGTCTCAGGGTCGGCAGCGCGCGTTTGATGCCTTTGGTGTTGCAGGCGTCCATAGGCTACGGTAACTGCTTTCCATCAAGTGGGCCGTATGCTTGTTTGCTTGACAAATAGTATAAAAAAAATCATTGTTAATAAAATTTTGTTTTTTAACTAGTTAATTAACACACTGAGTTGGGGGGGGGGGGGGGGGGTTGAGCCAAATCTCACGGCATCTCACCACGGAAAGAGGGGGGTTCGAAAAATCGCCAAAATCACTTCACGTAATTAATGGATGCCCCCTTATAAGGCATAATAAGGCCTAATAATGATATCAGGTTGGGAATCTGACATCCCCTTACAAATATACCCATTATTAATAACCCCATAAATTCCACATTATATAAAACAACATGGTATTAATTGTTGGAACGCAGATGTTTGTGTTATTCTGGTTGATGTCAGAATTAATTAAGAGGAGGTTACCCAGGTAGGACGCTTACGTCCTTTTTGTATGTGAACAAAATTTGCTTCTATTTTGGCTATTATTTCATCAAACTCCATTAAATTTTGTACATAATATGTATATATGTACATATTATGATCAGAGGCCCAATTGTCGTAACTAAAAAATAGTTAAATAAGAGTTCGGATCATGTTTCGATCTTGTGTCGATGTATTAAATGTCAGAAATGGTATTCTCTTAACATAAAATACAACACTGTAATGTATATCGAAATGTGACCGAAACTTGAACGATTCAAAGTTTTTACGATAATTTTAGCTTAGGTAGATGGAGTCGCTCTTTACTCTTTCCAATTATATATGTAACTATCCTACTCTAACGGTAGTCACCGTAAATTGAAAGTAGACTAAATTGTTATTTATGAGGGAGCAGAATACCAACTTTCTGTCAATTTACAATTCAGTCTCGATTCGGTTAACTTTCAGTGTAGTTATAAAATAATTTAGAGAATGGGATAAGTTTTCAGGGAGGCAATTAAAAAGAAAAAATAGTTCTTAAAAATCCGGTAGATGGCGGTGACTCGACATGGTTCTGTCTTCTAAAGATTTTGCAAAAGCACCACAGAGAACAAATTCTTTTTGCAGAGAACGAAGAAGCATACGTAGCACTAACAAATATCAGAATTTCAACAAAAAATTTTGACGCAGTTATTTCACCAACGAACGCGTACGAGCATAAGCGAGTGAAGTCAGTGACACTGACAGTTGGGGCTGACCGATAAAATTTAGAGAACCAAATCTGGACAGGCGCCATCTATGCATGGATTTAGAACTATTTTCTTTTAGCTGTCAGAAAACTTCTCATTGGGCCTCAGTATACTATTATCTAGATTCGCAATGCGTCAGTTTTTTATCAGTGGATGTATAGCCTCCCCTATATCATGCATAGCGTGCAATGGGAGGAGTTGCCATAATCACCACAGCGGATTGGTAATCGCAGTTTGGTGTTAAGTACTCAGGTGGATGCTGCTGCCCATACCCTGGCACCGCCTTTTACTTAGAATATCAACAGGAGTTGAAGGATTTCTATTCCTAGGCAGAGACTACCACGGCTGTCCCCTACCTTATTACTACTTAATTTAGGTCCCATTTGATCACGCAAAACAGTCCCATCTTTTCGCGTGATCAGAGTCCCAATTCTACGAAACAAATTGTGATTGAATTGTTAACGAATTATCTCAAAAAAAATTGAATTTCAAAAGTGTCAAAAGTTGTCACTTTTGACACTTTTGGTATTGTACTAACTTCAATGATTTTTCATTTCCGATTTTGCGATTCCGAAGCTCGTTTTTCAAGTCTACAATAGGCCGGTCTACTTGGTCCGGCTTCAAAAATAACAACAAAAAATTATAACAATAACGTAACACTAACAAATATTCAACAAAAACTTTACGTAGATACTTACTTTACTTCACCAAAAAACAGCATGAGCGAGTGAAGTCAGTGACACTGACAGTTGGTGGCTGACCGACAAAATTTAGACAGCCAAATCGGCCTGCGCCATCTATGAATGGATTTAGAACTATTTCCTTTCAGCTGTCAGAAAACTCCCCATTGGATTATAATTATGACCATTTAGAAACAATCGTTTCAATTTCAGTACAACAATTCAGTACAATCACAAATTTAGACGGCTACCATTTCTAATGACAATCGTAATGTAATTGTAATTGCATGATCTAAGAATGGTTTTTCCTTTAAAAATATTAGAATCGGCCCCCAGGTGGGAATCCTATTAGATAAATAATGATTAGAACTTGAATTAACAAATTATTTGTTATTGCATCTTGAATTATGTTGCTTTCAAATAAACCTTGCAATTCCCATTGAATCTATAAGGGTCCTTGACTACTCCTACGCCATACCTTTCTTGCACACCATTGGATGAAGGGCCCCATTGACTCATACGCATTGTTGCAATGTTTGACGTCATAACTTTATCTTAAGAAGCATGGTGGCCAGATTAAAGAGATTTATTTTTAAGTTTAATGTTAAATCTTTGAGGATTAGAGGCATTATCAAGTGCTATGTGAAAAATTGTGGTTTTTGAACCGACTTCACAAAAAAGGAGGAGGTTCTCAATTCGTTTTTTTTTGTGTTTGTTACCTCATTATCTCAGGCGTTTATGAACCGATTTGGAAAATTCTTTTTTTATTTGAATAGATATACTTCCAGATTGGTCCAGAACCCAGTTCTGATGATGGGATCCATGAGGAATTGAGGGAACTCCTCAAATATTGTAGGCATACATATGGCGATTTTGATATTTTCAGCAACGAACCACACTGAGAAAAATGTCATTTTGGCTTCATTATAAAATATCAATACGTCTTTCAAAAATACGATGAATTGTTCTAAAATAAGGTTGTATCATGTATATATAATAAAATAATCTAGTTTAAATAGTAAGTAATACAATATTATGATGACCATTCTCCGTAATAAACGGTGACAGAATATAAGAAGATTAAATCGATACTTTACGATGCTTTCCTCTTAAAATAACACTACGTAATATGAAATGGTCTGCTGGATGTCTGCTTGGCAGAAATTCGATGATACCTAAGATATAACAGTTTTCGTCACTTTATTTTTGTAGTTAGCATCAATTTTCTTGAAGCTTCTATGCATAAAATCCTTATAATATACGACTACGGACTATATCTTCCGCCGTTTCGTTACTGCTTCGCTTGTTACTGTCCATCCAAAGGTTGTCTGGAAGAAATCGCTCTCAGCGATAAGGCCGCCCATTGTACTGCTAATTTTAATAAATCCTTTTATGTATTCCTGGTGTACAATAAAGTGTTAATCTATATATCTATCTATGTGACTACGGGCATACAAAAACTAATTAACAAATGAACAAACATCAAATAATGATTACGGAATCAATTATGATTCCGGTGATTGGTCACACCAAAATACCATGACTAGCACACAAAAATACAATTACGTAACGAATTACCATCGAATATGATTACGGAACCATAATATTTGACGCGGCACTCCAAAATACCGTGATCATCACACAAAAATACGTTTATCGTTTTACTAAAGTTTGATTACAGATTCATAATATTGGATGACCGGCATACTAAAATACTGTGAAATCACCAGTCTACTGCGAACGGCACGCGGGTAGGTCCTAGCCCGGTCATTTTATTCTATTTAGTTAGCAGGGAAGCACATGCGCTCCGCCTTTTGCTTGTAATTTTATTTTAAATATTACGGATTGTCTATAGTTAGTGTTACAAAATGTGAAGTGATTTGAAGCAACAAAGTGCAACAAAGATCAGCTGGGTTTCATAATACCTAACATTTGTTCGTGTACAAAAATAAGTGTTTTAAGATTAGTGCACCAGTTTATGCAAGCTGTTGATGTAAAAGCTTGTGACAGTACATAACCCAGTTTTGCCGACTGATGCCCAGCTGATGTCCATTTAAAATGATGTGGTTGTACATAAAATAATCTCCACCTTTCTACTACGCATCGTTCAGCAGGCGCTGACGCCTACCAAACCATGGCTGGTTGGTGAACGCCTGGAGGGCTCAACGTGCCTATCTTATTACGTTGGGTATCCTGGCAAAGCCCGAGTCTCGATCCCGTTCTCTGTCCAGCACGCCTGAAGTCGCGTCGTGTTCTAGGATCAATCACCAGGGATTTGAATAAGGTATTGATTTTAGTCTCGTATTAAGTAAAATATCTAATGTGAAAGCCCATGTTAATTAGAGATACTCTTTATGGTACCATAAAGTAAACATGTCACAAAATACTGTATTTAGGTAAATTTAGCTAATTTCCTTTCGAGTTTTGTAGGCTGACTTCGGCAGAATTTACTACCCCAAATTTAAAGCTCAAAAGTCAAAAGTCAAAAGTCAAAAAGAACTTTATTCATTGAAATCACAAGGATCATTTTGAATCGTCTTATATAAAATTAAATTACTCCTGTTCCAACGCGACCAAGCCTAGAAGAATCAGGCAACAAACTCGGCTTGGCTTACATAAATGGTCCGTCTTACCACTAGGTGAGAAGCGCCTGTGTGGTGCCTCGGAGCAAGGAGTTGCTGATACATAGTAAATGAGAACTTAAAAACCTTAGGAAGGTAGTCAAAAGTAAATAAACATCAGCAAAAATATGCAAGACAGCACACGCTACGCTTGTTATACTTATAAATAATAATCTAATACAAACATGTAAATAGGTAAGTACAGATATTGCAAATTTCCATTTTAGCAGTCGAGGGGCAGAGCGACATCAGGCCACGCGGCTTTATCATTAATATAGTCATCAAGAGTGTAATACGCTTTCTTAATTAGATTCATCTTTATGTAGGATTTAAATCTTCGAATAGGAAGTTTAAATGCACCTTCTGGAAGTTTATTATAGAACCGTACAGAATTCCCCATAAAAGACCCACTTACTTTCTTTAATCGAAATTTTGGTATATTTAGTTTGTGTTTATTTCTCGTGTTAATACCATGCACGTCACTTTTTATCATAAAACTATCCAAGTGTTTATGTGTATGTAATAATATTTCATAGATATATTGCGATATTACTGTAAGAATATTGATTTCTTTGAAACGCTCTCTCAAGGAGTCACGCGACTTCATTTTATAAATGGCACGTATTGCCCGTTTTTGCAATACAAAAATAGCTTGGATATCTGCTGCTTTACCCCACAGTATGATACCATATGACATAACACTATGGAAGTAGCTAAAATAAACAAGCCTAGCTGTAGCTTCATCAGTAAGCTGCCTTATTATACGAACTGCATATGCAGCGGAACTAAGTCTACCAGCAAGAGCCACAATTTGTGGTGCCCACTGCAACCCTGCATCAATATTAAGCCCTAAGAAAATGGTAGACTTGACAAGATCAAGTGTCTCCCCATTTATTTTAATATTAGTTGGATAATGTTTTACATTTGGCAATGTGAATTTGATGCATTTAGTTTTTTTAGCATTAAGCAAAAGATTATTAACTGTGAACCACTCAAGAACACGCGATAGTGAATCATTTACATCATCGTAATTAGATTTAGATCTATCAACTTTGAAAATCAAAGAAGTATCGTCAGCAAACAGAACTATGTCACATATGTCTTTCACAAAAAAAGGGAGATCGTTAATGTAAACTAGGAATAAAAATGGGCCTAGTATTGAACCCTGTGGCACCCCCATGACAATAGTCGATCCTGAAGACCTTTCACCACCAACATCAACTTTTTGGACTCTATTGGATAAGTAAGAATTTACAAGATTAATTGCCTGATTTTGTATGCCATAATGTTTTAACTTGGAAATTAAAGTATCATGCCTCACGCAGTCAAAAGCTTTGGACAGGTCGCAGAAAACTCCGATCGCGTCCTGCGAGTTCTCCCATGCTTCAAATATGTGTTCTAAGAGCATGGTACCAGCATCGGCTGTCGAACGACCCTTAGTAAATCCAAATTGATGACTATGAAGAAGTCCGTGGAGGTTGAAGTGTGACAATAACTGAGTAAGAATAAGTTTCTCAAAGATTTTACTTAACGCAGGCAATATAGAAATTGGCCTATAATTACCTGGATCTTTTTCATTACCAGACTTGAACAAAGGAATTAATTTACTATGTTTCATAAGATCAGGAAAGACTCCCTCGTCAACACATCCATTGAAAATATAGGCCATACACGGCGCAATATCAATAATTATAACACCTAACACCTTTGTAGATATTCCCCAAAGGTCTTCAGTATTTTTAATATTAAGTGACTTAAATGTCTTAACAATATCAATGGCATTAACGTATCTGAAACTAAACGCGACCTCACACTTATCAACACTTAATTCCAATAAAGTAGATGCTCCAGAGGCAGTTGATTTTAAAGATTGAGTCACAATATTAGGTATACTAGAGAAAAAACTATCAAAGGCATTTGCGACCTCAATATTATTTGATAATATTGTATTGTTTACGTTTAAATTAATTTGTTTACTACGAGGTTTAGCTTTACCTGTTTCATTATTTATTAATTTCCACGTTGTCTTAATTTTATTTGTTGATTTTTCTATTTTATTTCTCAAATGCAATGATTTTGCTGCATGACAAACTTTTTTGAAGGTCTTGGAATAGTTCTTTATGTACAAGATAAACGTTGGATCGTGCAACATTGATTCTCTAGCCGCATAGAGTTCATATAATTTATTCCTACTTCTATAAATACCGGTTGTAGCCCAATCAGCTAACCCGACATTAGCTCTAGCTTTACATTTTTTTAACTTAAATATCTCACTATGTTCCTCACATATCAACTTAAAGCTTAAGCTACTTTCGACCCCCATATATAAAAATCTATTTGACCTAACCACTTGCAATTTTGTACAGGTGACGCGGATAAGGTGCAGTCAGCTTTGGAACAGTGGTCTCGACCCTCAGCTGGTCCGTGACAGGAGGTCGTGCGCCCTCTGACAAGAGACGGTGCGAGCCCGCCTCCGTTACCCCAAAACTACTACTCCGTTACTCTAAATTATATATTTTGCGTTATTTAATAATATTTTGTAATTTTTAATTAAAATGTTAATCCGTCATATGTTTTTCCATTATAGCAAATAATTCCCCAAATCCCAAATCCACTGTTATCTAGAAGTACCTACTTTATTAGGGTTATTTTCTGTATTGCGTAGGTACTTTTTTCTGAATGTGCTTTCCTCTCATTTCCGAGTATTTCCTGTTATTTCATCCTACTATTTATCCATGCTTTCCTACTATTATTGATGTGCTTTCGTATTGTTTATTCTTACTAATTTTCTACGCCTCCTGTGGCATGGCTCGGGTATTTTTCCTTCTTCTTAAATATGTGTGGGCCAATTTATAAAGATAATTGACACTTAGTAATCTACTCTGACCCATAACCGTGCAAAAGTACGGTTACGGGAGTGATGACGATGAACGACTATACATCATCATCATTCTCTTAACCGTACTCTTGCTTATTCTATGTGTCAATTATCTTTATTAATTGGCTCATACATATTTAAGAAAAAGGAACAATACCCGAGCCATACTACAACAGGAGGCATAGAAAAATAGTAAAAAAAATCAATAGGAAAGCACATCAATAATAGTAGGAAAGCATGGATAAATGGTATAGGATGAAATAACAGGAATTACTCGGAAATAAGAGGAAAGCACATTCAAAATTGTAGTAAAGCATACAATAATAGTAGGAAAGCATGGATAAATAGTAGGATGAAATAACAGGAGTTACTCGGAAATGAGAGGAAAGCACATTAAAAATAGTAGGAAAGCATACAATAATAGTAAGAAAGCATGGATAAATAGTATGATAAAATAATAGGGATTACTCGGAAATTAGAGGAGAGCACATAAAAATAGTAGGAAAGCATACAAAAATATGATGACAGTCATATGTAATGTTATGCTCTCTCTCAAAAAGTAATGGTCCATTACGATTACCGTCACCGTCAGTCCGGACATACGGTGATACGAACTACTAATGCATGGTGACAGCTCATCATAATATATGGTAAGCAGCAGCAACAGTAGTTTCATCGTACTTTATGGTTATTTCCGTATGCTCCCTACTTTACGTGAAATCACCATATTTTTTGATGAACTGTTTTCTCAGTGCAAGCATTTGCATTCAGAAAGTATCATAATCCTTTCACCACTATGTTCTTTCATCATTTTTGTTTCATCCAAAACTATTTAGTCGAATACAATGGCGGAAGTCGGTTTTTTAACCGACTTCCCAAATAGGGGGAGGTTCTCAATTCGGTTGTATTTTTCTTTTTTTTTTTATGTATGTTACCGCATATCTCCGGCATTTATGAACCGATTTGGAAAATTCTTTTTTTATTGGAATAGATATACTTCCAGATTGGTCGCATTTTTTTCAGAATCCAGTTCTGATGATGGGATCCATGAGGAATTGAGGGAACTCCTCAAATATTGTAGGCATACATATGGCGATTTTGATATTTTAAGCAAGACACCAAGCATTTGCATTCAGAAAGTATAATAATCCTTTCACCACTATGGTTCTTTCATCATTTTTTTTTCATCCAACTATTTAGTCGAATACAATGGCGGAAGTCGGTTTTTTAAATGAAAAGTTATTTATTTCACATCCAACGCAGAGCGCGTGTTTCATTTCTTTTTGCAAGCATTTATTTAACTTGACTGATGTATGTTAGTTAGTTAGTTATAGTTAGTTAGTGTGGGACAAATCTTGAAATTGATTTTGGAACCAGTTCCAACTTCGAACTAACCGATTGAGCGGAAATTTTTCATACCTGTCAAGTTCAGAAGACAATACAATATTATGGTGACGGCGATCTGATGTGATGATGGAGACGGAAGGTGGGTAACGGAACTCCTCGATGATTATTAGTAGCCTGGCAGTGTTTGGGCTCATTTTGATCAGCTCACGGTTCCGATCACTAATTTGATAAAAGCTTGTTTTGAAAAATACTTATTAGTTTGTGATAGTGGGAATTTCCATAATCACCACTTAGTGAGCTGTGCTGTGGGCCTATTACGAGTTTTGCTTTGCAAAAACTGAATGCGAATACGAAACGTGACTTAGGTAGTAACTATTCATCATTCTGTGCCGCGCAGTAGGTAGACACGGTACAGATTAGTAAATAGTTACTACGTAAGTCACGCTAAATGCTCACGTTTCGCATTTCGATTTTTGCAATGCAAAATTCGTAATACGCCCTCTGGTACGACATATGGTACCTACTAGTATGATAGGTACTAATTATTAAAAACATTACTCTACTTTCTGGGGCAGTCGGGTAAAATGATTTGATTAACATATCCGTTACAAACTTTACTATGATATCTTCAACCATTAAATAATTATAAAGATGTAATGATAAGCATATATATAGCTTTATTGTGCGAACAAATGATAATAAACCTGAATTTTAATACAATGTGAGTGCTGAACAATTGATCATAAAACTTTGTAGAACGGATACTAACGGATCAAACATTGAAGCACGTAACTTCAAGAAATGGGGACAAAATAAAAAAATACTATTAATTTTAATAAAACAAAAATCGATGAAATGTGACTCGGACTCGCGCAGAGAAGGTTCCGTAAAAGAAGGCTACATTAACCTGTAGACCAATTACTTATAGTCAGTCAACACGTCATTTTAAATACATTTGCACGATGACTATATTAATGATAAAGCCGCGTGGCCTGATGTCGCTCTGCCCCTCGACTGCTAAAATGGAAATTTGCAATATCTGTACTTACCTATTTACATGTATCATCAACTCCTTGCTCCGAGGCATCACACAGGCGCTTCTTAACTAGTGGTCAGACGGACCATTTTTGTAAGCCAAGCCGTGTTTGTTGCCTGATTCTTCTAGGCTTGGTCGCGTTGGAACAGGAGTAATTTTAGTTTATAAGACGATTCGAAATGATCTTTGTGATTACAATGAATAAAATTCTTTTGATTTGATTTGATTTGATTTTGCTCTTCACGAATATTTTACGGTTCCCGTAGGAATATAATATGAACCGGTGCGCAAAGTGGAAGGCTTTCTTTTTTCAATTTAAAGAATTTCTCTTGTAAAGTATGGGTAAAAACAAAAATACGACCATTTAAAAATAAATCTATGCTACCTTGTTCCAGAGATAAGCCTAATTTTTGAGTATTTTTTTAAATATTTCTTAAACTATGTGTTAAAAATTATTTCCTACTAAAAATGATTACCTACTTAATAATTAATTTGTATTGGTTTTAAGTTTGCCCCCAAAATAAATCCTCAAAAGCAGAATTCATTTATTTACGCTGTACGTCCGTGAATGGGTCACCTATAGCTCTGTTAATTATAGGGATAAAACCCCCAACTCATAAAACCTTAATTTCAAAACTTTGCTTGTAGAAATCATGTAGAAATAATAGAGGACAAAAATATGGACGTTACTCTATCCATCTGTGATTCGGATCACTTGAGTTATCTTAAGATCTTTTGCAACGGTCTTTACTTTAGAGATAACTCCAAAGTTTCATTTGTATTTTGTAATGTAGAAATATGTAATCCAATATCTACACTCGAAGTCGATCTATTGATTCGCGAGCAGCTGTTACTAACGGTGTTGCGGTCACTGTGTGAATTCGGTAATAAGGTCGAGTGACTAGCTGTCATGTTGATAGCTAAGGCTGTATCCATTACAATATTGATTGGATTTTAATTGATTCAAATTATTCCGTTTTGACTGACAGTTTTTGTTTTGATGTTTTTATTATTCCTAATAAGAGTTTGGAGTTAAGAAGTTTTAATGAATTAAATGATAACAATGTTTATTGACCGATACTATTTAGAAAAATAAATACAATTTAAGGCTGCCTATATGTAAATTCACTTACGAATTTAAATGGTGTGGAATTTTAACCACCATCGTTGCCTTTGATCAAACTAAAGATAAAATTGTTAAGTTAAAAAACTTCAAAGTTTGGTTAGGTTATGCGTAATCTCAGGCTTTATTGGATGAATAAACAATGATGCTTCTTTACAACTAAAAATATACAATAAAAGTTATTGTTTTACGATCGAAGCTAGGTGTTGTTTTTATAATGCCACCTGCAGAGTGCCTTTTTGGGTGAACCGTAAAATCTCTATTTTTTTGTGAGGAACAATCAAAATTCTTTTGTTTCCCACATTCTTAAGCTATTGTTGTCGGTGTCAACCTCTTGTATAAAATGATTTAGAACGCGATTATTCAAAGCATTAGCTTAACATGATTTTTAAATCAAATATTCATAGGATGTCATAAAATAGTTAACAGGTTAATAATTTATAGGCTTAAAAAATATATTCAAAAGTGCTTTTAAACAATGCTTGAAATAATGCCATCCCTTATTATTCGATAATGCCGAACAGTGATAGGACTAATTTTAAGTCATGCTTAAATTTAAATAATGTTTAGTAAGGGGGGTGAAACGTAATTTTTTCTTTTTCAAAAACTGATAGTTAGTACTGGATCAATAACACAAAGAAAAACTAGAGATTTTCGGCCTAATTACAAAAGATGATTTAAACCTACTCAGGTTAACCTTGCTTTCTATACTCATAGACCAGACCTACCTAGTCTAGGCTTAATATCGCCATTTGATAAATACGACTTTGACAAGAGCAAATGGTTTGTTTTCCAAAATCAAATTCTCTCACTTTAGTCCGAGAATTTGATTTCGGATAACAAATACTGTGTAGTACATCATAAATAACTGACGGATCTTGGATGAAAGTGTCACGTCACAATACAGAGGCCCAATTCTCTAATTTAAAAAGATTCCAGTCTCGTGTCAGTCGCACCGTTTCGTATAGTAACAATTACATATTCTTCGCAAGAAACGCGAAGATTAAGTAATAGTTACTATACGTGACAGTGCGACTGAGACGAGATTATACTGCGAATTGAATGTTTTTAAATTAGAGAATTGGGCCTCAGATTTCGGAATTCGATACTCCACCACGCAATCAGCTGTCAATTTGTAGACCAATGCTAAACTAGAGCGCTACCTGGTTTCAGTAAAACCAGAGATAGTCCGTGGTCTTGTAATTTTTGACATAACCTCAGACTTTAGATTCAGAATTGATTTCAGAAAAACAAACCATTTTCTTGTATATTAAAGTTGTATCTGCTAAAGGTCGATATATATTTGAGTTAGGACTGGTATATCTGGTCTAAACTCGGGTTAAGATCATCTTTAGTAATGAGACCCAATAAGTTAACGGCCATTCGAATTCGAAAACGTTAATAAAAGTCTAATTAACTACTCCGAAACTTCTTCGTAAGTAGCCGTTTTAGAGACGTCATTAAGAAAAATGACATGACAAAGCCATTAACGGTCATTTAGCGAGAACATTTCACGAACTAATTCCAGATAAAACAAAAATAGCTACAAGTGTTATTTCCTGTCATTGTTTTATTTTATCTTCAAACAAACAAGGTTGAAAATTGCATGTGGATGTCGAAAACAACGGAAAATCTATATTTGTTACGTTAGCTTACTATTATTACTTTTTAAAAGTTCGATAAAATCGGAAACCAACACTAAGTTTGCCCATTCCGTGTAATCTTTTCTTAACTTTTCGAATACAAAAGAAACCGCAGTTTTTGTGATTGTTCCTTTTTTCTGAATTCTTGAGACACGATCTCTGAACAAAGGTTTACTCGGACAACATTTTTTATACCCCCAGCCACATTTTCAATGTAATCTAATAAGAAAGCAGTAGAGTTGAATTTTGCCTGAATTTGTTGTATTGACTGCAGCATGTGGTTGCCAGGTGTAGTAATTCATTCGAATTTGGCGCCATTTTACATTATAATTTTAAAATAATAAAAGGGTTTAACGTAAAGGCACCGACTTTAAAATTTTATAAGTTTTTATGTAAAAATAGGTTGATCACAATAATTTTCTATGTGAGGTTTTTCTGATTCATTATTTAAATTAAATTTCATTTAAAAACCCTGTCTACGATTGACGAATATGCTCAATGTTGGGGTCGAGGTAGCTCAAGGCCGTTCATCATGGCATTTTATGGGGGAGGCCTTTGTCCAGCTGTGGACATCTACAGGCTGTTAATGATGATGATGTGGTTCAAAATAAATCGACATACCAAGATAATAATAATAATAAATGCTGGACATTTAACAACATTATCTAGCCCCAAGCTAAGCAGAGCTTATGTTATGGGTACTAGATAACTGATATACTTAATACAATAACACATACAATAGATATTTTTTATTATACATAGAAAATACTCAGAACACCCTGAACAAATATTTGTTCCGAGGCGGAAATCGAACCCGCAACCTCCTGCGTCGCAGGCGAACCTTTGCCCGCCGCGCCACAGAGGTCGTTAAAGATCTTGGTCATGTATTAGATCCTTTTTAGAACCCTTAAAAACTTAAATACTCCTTTTCAAAATACCTCTTTTCTGAACGCCATACAAAGGACTGGTTTGTCTATTATCTGTGGTATACCTCAGTAAAGTACCTTACGGAGCTTACTCCTCACTCTCTGGTACTTTCAAAGTGCTTGGTTCATATTCTAAGTTTCAAAGGCATTCATGAGTACAAAGGGCCAGGCTTTAAAGGTGGCTTGAATTGAAGTCTGTACAATATGCTCAATGAATTTTAAGCGCGCTTAGGATAGTGTGACCATGGATTTATTTTGTAAACTAAGGAGAATAATCTATCTGTATTGAGTATGTTACGAATGCAGAGTATGTTAGGTAGTTGTAACTTTGAATGCCTACTGAAACCTAATGCATTTGACAAATTGAGGAACAAAAATAAATAAAAAACCGGCCAAGTGCGAGTCGGACTCGCGCACGAAGGGTTCCGTATCATTATCTATAAAAACGGCAAAAAAATCACGTTTGTTGTATGGGAGCCCCTTTAATATTTATTTTATTATTTTTTTTGTATTTGTTGTTATAGCGGGAACAGAACTACATCATCTGTGAAAATTTCAACTGTCTAACTATCACGGTTCATGAGATACAGCCTGGTGACCGACGGATCTATAAAAACGGCAAAAAAATCACGTTTTTTGTATGGGAGCACCCTTAAATATTTTTTATTCTTTTTTAGATTATTTGTTATTTGTGAAAATTTCAACTGTCTAACTATCACGGTTCATGAGATACAGCCTGGTGACTGACGGACTGACAGCGGAGCCTTAGTAATAGGGTCCGTTTTACCCTAGGGTACGGAACCGTAAAAACGACCACGTGATAGGGAACCCTCCTATTATAGCCTGTCTAAATCTGTATGTGTACCGTGGTGTATTTGGCCTAAGAATAGACCCCACCTCCTCCCGTGGATGCAGTAAAAACTTTACTAAGGAATTACACCCAGCATAGCAGCATCCACCTGAGTCGATTACCAATCCGCCTATCACGCGTGGTGATTATAGCAAATCCTCTCATTGTTTCTAGCAGTGGACGTAAACAGGCTGGTAATGATGACTTCTACTTCGTGTTACTGGTACTTTCTTGGTAACCCATTATAACAACCCATAATTCAGCTGAATAATCCCATATGGTGTACCTTCTCTCCGTTGTAGCAGAGAAGTTCTGACGCTGTAAACTAGGCTACTGCATTGCGCTTTGTAAAGATTTATTGTCTGTGTATATCTGGCACGTTCACAATACTGCTTTGCAGTAATTTTTTAGGCATGAGCAAGGCTTTTTAGATGGGTAATTAGTTAATCAAAATACGAGTACACAAAATTTAATTTATTTGAATTAATTATCTTAGGTATTTGTTAGTACGTATATTATGTTTTGAGATCTCGAAAACGGCTCTAACGATTTTGATAAAATTTGCTATATCTATTTTTGCTATTTTTTTTGGGATCAAAACACCGATCTAGCTAATTTTCATCTATTGATAAACGCGTTTTTCCGAGTTTTTCAAGAAAATCTTAGTCACCCAGGTACTTAATACTGAAATGAGGAGCAAACTTTGTTTTGCATGGTGTGAATTACGGTAAAAATTAAGATTATGTTGACACATACTGACTGTTTTCATAATTAAGTATCACTAGAAACGGGATATTTAAATACCATTATTTTTAAGCTTTATTAAATCCCGATATTTCGGCACAAAAGCTCAAAAATGATGGTAAATATTCCGTTTCTAGTGATAATTATATGTACCTAAACCTAACCATGATAGTTTCAAAAGTTACATCGGGGGGGGGGGGGGGGGGGGGCGGGGGGGATTACGTAATTCTGTTGCTATTGGTATCAATCGATTTCAATGTTGTTTCTATTTGAATTAACGTTAATGCGATTAAGTACCTATTTACGCAGTCTTGTTGCAATTATCCTTTGTAAGCAAAATGCGTAAATTGGGTAATCGCAAGAGCGAATTTTCGAATAGAAACAGCATTTAAATCGATTGAAACCAATAGCAATAGAGTTACGTAATCACGCCACTGGTTTCGTTCAATGTTACCCAGTTCTTTCAGTTATAAATACTGATAAATTGTCACCCTATACCGGCACGCTTCTAAAGAGAGTTTATTCATTTTGGAAGAACACCCGCCTTCGGCAGGTGATGGACAAACGCACGCGAACCTTTATTATTGTTATTATAACAATTTTACCGATTATAAACCTTATTTCTAATGCAGAAAAGACTACTCTACAATGTTATTGGTCATGGTCAACACAAAATTAAATTGTTGCAAACAAAATGTTTGATATTCGTTCACCACATTCAAATGTAATAGTAGTCAGGATTCATAATAATAGTTCTTTATTGTACACAATATTGCAGACAAAAAAAAATTACACATAGGACATGTACAAAGGCGAGCCTAACCATAAAAGAGTTTTCTTCCAGCAAACCTTAGAGAAGTGGGATAAATTATAATAGTGGTGGGTTATAAAATACAAAACAGAATAATAACAATATAAAACATAAAATAACAAACTTAACCAACTTATAAGGAAAGATAGTGTTCTTTAACTCTGCGCTTGAAAATGCAAAGCGATGGACTAGCGCTGATAAAGTTGGGAAGCGAATGCCTAGCCTGACTGTGTGGACAGAAAAGGATCCACCATAGCTGCTGGAAGATTCAAAATTATCAAGATAAATATGCCTCTTGATAATTATCGTGACAATTATTATCCTGTGTTCAGTGTTAAGCTCTCAGGTGGATGCTGCTGTCCATAAAGTCAAAAGTCAAAGTCAAAAAGAATTTTATTCATTGAAATCACAAGGATCATTTTGAATCGTCTTATAAACTAAAATTACTCCTGTTCCAACGCGACTAAGCCTAGTAGAATCAGGCAACAAACACGGCTTTGCTTACATAAATGGTCCGTCTTACCACTAGGTGAGAAGCGCCTGTGTGGTGCCTCGGGGCAAGGAGTTGCTGATACATAGTAAATGAGAGCTTAAAAACCTTAGGAAGGTAGTCAAAAGTAAATAAACATCAGCAAAAATATGCAAGACAGCATACGCTATGCTTGTTATAGAATTATAAATAATAATCTAATAGAAACATGTAAATAGGTAAGTACAGATATTGCAAATTTCCATTTTAGCAGTCGAGGGGCAGAGCGACTGCATAACCTGGTATAATCTCTTAGTCGGCTTTTACGTTATCCACGGGAGGAGAAGGAGAGGTATATGCTTAGCCCGGATACACCACGACATAATGTTTAATTTGGTGATAAAGAAACAAAAAAAAACTATTGAAATAAAAGTAGCACAAAAAATGCTGTGGTGACCAAAAGCACCAAACCCAATCCAAACAATAAATTAAACTAATCTCATAATCAAACACCGAATTAAATAAAAAAAATATAACGATCCAAAATTACCAGTATTAGTATAATTTTAATACCAGTACAAAGACCACCTAGCAAGGACACTCGCAAGCAAAAGTACTAATTCAAGATCATTGTGATCCTATTTCACTTCAGGGTCTATTTGTTATGTAAATAAAAGATTTGAATTTCAAAAAGTCTGTACTCAGCAAAATACCTACGTTTATTATGAGAATTAATTTAACCCAGGAATATGAGTACTTATAGCTAGATAGTTTATTGTTTAGTTAGTTTGTCAAGAAATATGCTCTAAGTACTTGGTTTTAAATAGTGCCTTGTGTGAATAAATCTACATAGCAATGTGCTAGAATAGTACTACCACCGTACCTATTTCTGCCGCCAAGCAGTAGTGTTCGCATTGCTATGTTTCGGTTTGAAGGGTACGGGTGCCGGTGAAATTACAGGCACATGAGACTTTTCATCTTTATGTCTCAGGGTCGGCAGCGCGCGTGTGATGCCTCTGGTGTTACAGGCGTTCATAGGCTACGGTAACTGCTTTCCATCTGGTGGGCCGTAAGCTTGTCTGCTTGCCAAGTACCATAAAAAAAAAATAAAAAAAAAATATAAGACTGATATACATTCACATGATACCGCAAAGCCTCAAGATGAAAGTCTGTATTCAATCAGCGCGTGTTGCCAGTGTTGACTTATGGCACTCAGACGTGGTCGCTAACTGTTGGCCTTACACACAAGCTCAAAATCGCGCAATAGTAGAACCAAGATTGCCGACATAGCTCTCAGAATTAGCAAGTTTAAGTGGCAATGAGCAGGCCGTATAGAATTTTAGTTTTGATAACATGCGTTAATTCACCTTGTTTATAAGATGATTCAAAATTATCCTTGTAATATTAATGACTTTATGTTGACCATGGTGTGTCTGACCTAAGAATAGACCTCTCCATCTCCTCCCGTGGATGTCGTAAAAGCCGACTAAGGGATTATACCAGGGGATGGACCAGCATCCACCTGAGGAATCAAAGCTAATTTTCCCCCATCAAAGTCAAAGTCAAAAAGAATTTTATTCATTGAAATCACAAGGATCATTTTTTATCGTCTTATAAACTAAAATTACTCCTGTTCCAACGCGACCAAGCCTAGAAGAATCAGGCAACAAACACGGCTTGGCTTACATAAATGGTCCGTCTTACCACTAGGTGAGAAGCGCCTGTGTGATGCCTCGGGAGTAAGGAGTTGCATCATCATCGCATTCTATGGTCCAGCTGTTGATTGGCTGCCTATAAATGACATTTACAAATTTGTGTTCTGGCACACAACACAAAAACAAAGAGATAAAAAATATCAGAGCTTTGAAAATAAATTTTTTTGAAGCTCTGATAATAAAAAAAATTACTTTACTTTATTTCCCAACAAAAACTAGAATAAGTAATTGTCATTCTTTACAAACTTGTCTGATTTCAAAAATGTTTTTGACAATTTTGAGTTTCATAGTACCAATATCTTCATACGTGTGTAAACTCACGGCCATCTTTGTTTTTAATATTATAATGATGACGTGTCACGAAAGAGTTATGGCTCTAACACTTCTTCTTGCACTAGCTTTTAACCGCGGATACACTCGCTTCTAAAAGGCAGAGTTAGCATTTTTGGTGTGGCTAGAGAGTCTGTGCGAAAAGAGAGTAGTTGTGGAACGGGATGGCGCTTTAGTGCTTAATTAAAGATTTTATATAAAAAAATATGTTATTTTTTTTTAGCCTTAGCTCAACTATAGGAAAATATGAAAAATAGGATATTATGTCAAAAAACAACACAAAATCTATTAATTTAACCACCGATTAAGAAACTAGTTTCATATTTTTTAGTTACAGGAACATTGTATTTTCTACATTATACTATAGCTACGAGAGTGTACAGAGGGCTTAGCCAAACGGCATTCGCTTCGAAGCGATTCCATTTCTACAGTTGTAATTCAATACAATAGACCACGTGACATATCGATAGCTAACGTCAATCCCATACATTTTGGACTTTTCTACTGGTGTCATCGCTATTAGAATGTTACTTTGTCTAAGGCCTCAGATCGGATTATATCACGTGGTCACCTTCTTGATCATTATAGGGGCCCTGAAAAGGGCCTTGTGACCTAGTAAAAGAACCAAGGTGAGGAAAGGACTCATTGCGCCTCGTAGAAGCTCCTTTCATGCACACATCTCCAATGCTGGTGGGATTTTTGGAAATGATCTAAAATTCCAGTGATCGCGTGGTGGGATTTTTTTTGGTAAAATTTGCGTTTTTCCAAAAACCCATCTGGTGGGGTTTTGCTGGTGGTGTTAATAGGAATGATCCATCGCGATGGGGGGACGATGGCACTGTTTCTCCCAATGTTCCCCAGTGGGGCCAGATAGGTGGAGGACGTTGGGAATAAACGATCGTAGTCAGTGAGCCGTAGGTGACCGGTCAACAAACAAACAAACTACACGAAAACTTAATAGATAGTTTTTAATATTTCAACGATGACGTGTCTTGAGTTATGGCTCTAAACCTTATCTACACTTAAGGCATGTTTCGTTAAAACGTTGTGTAGGCTGTTTATATGCCGAGATAGCAGACACGAAGGCTTTTATGTCATTTTATGTTACACATAACATAAATTTATCAGAGGCCATTATAGCGATTCAGTTTAAAAACTATTCAGTACATAACTTTTCATTAAAAAACCGACTTCCGCATTGAATCTGCTGTTTTTATTTGCTAACGGCATACAAAATTGTTGTTAATTATACCGAAATTGCTATATGTATGCCTATAACAATTGAGGAGTCCCCTCAATTCCTCATGGATTCCATCATCAGAACTGGATTCTGAAAAAAATGGGACCAATCTGGAAGTATATCTATTCAAATAATAAAATAATTTTCTAAATCGGTTCATAAACGACGAAGATATGAGGTAACAGACAAAAAAAAAATACAACCGATTTGAGAACCTCCTATTTTTTGTGAAGTCGGTTAAAAATAGCGGTTCTGTGATGTCCGCAGCTGAAAAAAAACGTTAAGTTTCACTAGTAACTACTTGTGTGCAACTTATTATTTCAATTTGTTTTACAAAGTAGTCAATAGCCAAACTTTACACAAAACATCAAAATTGCGGACGTCAAAAAAAAACGACACATGGCATCCGTAAATTACAATGCCAAATCTACCTGGACATTCCTGGAAATTGCTACCTTTGTTTATCAGATGTTGCATAAAAAGGTTCGATTCACTGTTCTGCGAATTTCAATTTTATTCAAGTAGTTGTAACGGTTGAATTTTGGTTGTGGCTTTGATGTTAGATCCCCATACAATAAAGCGATTTTGAATATCCTGCATTGAGGGGTTTTCACGACCGTTTAAAATCATGCTTTCAGCGTTGAAAATAGATGGCGCTGCTCTGTACCTAGCTGTCAAGTGTCAAAATAAAGCGAAATGTCAACATCAACAATGTAAATATTTTCGTTTCGTGGTATTTATTTTTGCCTATTTCTAATAACACCACGAAATCACTAACGCACACTCAAGAAGCAAACACACAAACAGAATATGACGACCTCTGTGGCGCGGCGGGCGAAGGTTCGCCTGCGACGCAGGAGGTTGCGGGTTCGATCCCGGCCTCGGAACAAATATTTGTGCGATCTGCAGATAATTGTTCCGGGTGTTCTGGGTATTTTCTATGTATAATAAAAATATCTATCTATGTAATGTTATATTATATTAAGTATATCAGTTATCTAGTTGCCATAACACAAGC
This sequence comes from Epirrita christyi, assembly GCA_951392215.1. Taxonomy (NCBI): domain Eukaryota; kingdom Metazoa; phylum Arthropoda; class Insecta; order Lepidoptera; family Geometridae; genus Epirrita; species Epirrita christyi. Next base: position 2,649,332 of record OX595857.1, on the reverse strand, counting down.
TCTGCTTAGCTTGGGGCTAGATAATGTTGTGTGAAAAATGTCCAGCATTTTTTTTTTAGAATATGATGACTAATAGCCACGGACTAGTTAGCTGTTAGATAATAGCATAATACGTGTACACCACAGATAATACATTTGCCAATCTTGGCAGCTAGAGTTAAATAAATAAATAATAAATAATAAATGCTGGACATTTCACACAGCATTATCTAGCCCCAAGCTAAGCAGAGTTTGTGTTATGGGTATTAGATAACTGATATACTTAATATACAATACATTACATAGATAGATATTTTTTATTATACATAGAAAAATACCCAGAACACCCTGAACAAATATCTGCAGATCGTACAAATATTTGTTCCGAGGCGGGAATCGAACCCGCAACCTCCTGCGTCGCAGGCGAACCTTCGCCCGACGCGCCACAGAGGTCGTCAGTTGAGTCAGCGTCATCTATCAAACAAATTTGAACTACTTTTTTTTTGAATCGTAGGTGAAATTTCGGTAATAAAGCTTTTGTAGAGCCAGGGCTTTTGCATGACGTAATATCTAAGTTATTCACAAACAATGCTGTGCTATAGGGAAACTCATAGTGAACGTAGACGATACTAAGGCCCTTAGTCTGAGTTTAATCAATGTATCCACGGGAAGGAGAAGGTGGGCGGCATAAGAATATACGCCTCCTTCTCCTCCCGTGGATTTAGTAAAAGCCTTACTAAGAGATTACACGGGGAGATGGACATCAGTATCTACCTGAGTACTTAACACCAAACTGTGATCACCGATCCGCCCGTCAAGCATGACCCCCCCCTTGTATTCAATAGGAGATAGTCACCTCATACGTACAATGGAGGGATTTCCCATACTCGCCTTTTACGACATCCAAAGGGAGGATTTGGAGGAGTCCTATTCCAAGGCCTAGACCACCAAGCCTTTTGGTTAAGGAAACTAGGAGTATTGAACTATATTCCTAGCTAACTATATAATTAGTTAGGAAGGTGCTCTCTCTTCCTAATTATAGATAATGATTTTGAAATCAACAAAAAACACTTCAAAAGAACCCGAATTCGATTACAACGTCTCAAAAACAAAGATTCATTCATCCTAATAGGTTATTAAGATGCTGTAATAAGTGTGGAACAAGGCATTATGGATCGGTAAATAAGATAAGGACCCTCCTGTTATTAATGGGGCCTTCTTATCATTGACCTGTTTCATGATATGTGTAAGGAGTTTTATAGACAGAACCTAAGTTACTGGTATCTAATGCCAGGTTTACACGTTAGTATCCAGGACAGTGGCCAGACAGACAGTGGGCCTTGAATGAATGAGTGAATGAATGAGTGAATGAATGAACGAATAAATGAATGAATGAGTGAATGAATGAATGAATTATTTATTTGCTTAGAGTGTACCTAGGTATAATACAATCCATAGATGTAAAAATATAAATTATAGTCTCCAGTACATTCTGCCGTTAAGCGTGAAATTTTTTAGCAGTCCTTACAAACTAGGTATATATATATATAGCTAATATACAGGTTAAATACGAGTCAGAAAAACCAATAATGCTCAAAATAATTATAAATCGACCAAATAGGTGGTACACAAAATAAACATAATGTCAATAAAAACCAATTCATTGTTCTTTTCATTTGCTGACCTATGAAGTGCTTGCTGTCTAATGTCATGGCTTGGCTACTAGCTACGCGTAAATCGGGTATTCGAGCCACCAGTAACTAGCGTTATGTGAATCGGGCATCAGGGTTACCACCAGTAACTTACAACTCTGATTTTTAATTTTAGACAATTTTTGTAAACAAACAAAATGTCAAGATATGCCACTGTGTGTATAAGTGTCATGTATGTGTGTCATATGTGAATTTACACGTATGCTACACAATCATGACACTAAATACTCACAGTGGCATATCTTGACATTTGTTTGTTTACAAAAATTGTCTGAAATCAAAAATCAGGGTATAGTACATTCATTATAGTAACTGACAAAAAATAATTTATATAAATAATCCTACTAATATTATAAACGCGAAAGTTTGTGAGTATGAATGTTTGTTACTCTTTCACGTAAAAACTACTGAATGGATTTGAGTGAAATTTGGAATGGAGATACTTTACGCCCTGGATTAACACATAAACTACTTTTTATCATCATCATCATCATCATCAATTTTCATCATTATTCACGCGGGTAAAACCGCGGGGCGCAACTAATATTTAATAATTTTAAATTGTTTCAGGTACTTTACAACAAAAACTGACTCATTCAAGCATCTAATTTGTAAGTAAACAATTCCACTTAAATACATTGTTCTTAAGAGGTGGTCAGCCCAGTGAAGGAGGAGGAGATAGCCCGTGAACGAAGTTAGTTCCTAATTTGGCTATTATTTCTTCAGACTCTATGAAACTTTGTACATATGATCAGTACACTAATATCTAGACACGTGGTGCGTTAGTTTCTTATAAATTATATGACTAACAAATCATAAATTAAAAAAAACTAACGCACCACGTGTCTAGTTATTAGTGTACCTACTGATCATGTAGATAAAATATAAGCAAAGGACATGTTCCAAAATGGCCTATATCTATGTACACCAGACAGAGAATGGCGAAAAAATCAGTGATTATCGTAAAAATACTCTTACTCTAATTTGAAGCATAATTTGCTGCACAGAAATGTTTAAAATTAGTTTTTTTTTACAATGAGTACATAATATTTTCCTGAGCAGCCATGACACGTTTATTGCTCTGTGGTTACTTGCTTTATTCGTTCGTTGGGTCTAATGTGTCTACATAGAATGCGTTGCCTACGCTAGCTTTATTACCATCATCACATCAGTACAAGTTCTTCAATTCAACATTTCGATTCTACGCGAAAATATTTTCCTTGCTCCAAGACCTTGGAGCCAAGACGCGAACGAAATGCAGTTCTGATCAAAGTTGTCAACAGCAGTCGAAACATTTTACCACAGAGTAAATTGTATCCGCACCGCCATATTGTTTTGTCTTGTGTTGCTCTCCGTGAGAAAGATATTTTAGGAACCTGCATTAAATGAAGCGAAATAATCAAAAAATTACAATGGGAAAAGGTTTTACATATATTTAGCCACGTTTACAGAAGTGTACACAGACAAGGGCTAGGCTCCATACATTTTGGAACAACACCTTTCGTTCGCGTACAAAAAAGCGAAAACGCCCTACCGGTAACCTACTCTTAAGTAGGCAAACTATTTAAGTAACTCTCCGTTGAGTCATTCATTATTTTACGATTCTCATTCGCTGTATGGGATGCTGATTAGGCAAGACCACGCAACAGGTTTTATTGATGTTTGTGTGTGAAAGTGATTTATTCAAACTTGTGGTGAACTTAGCTAACCTCGGAAAAGTGAAAGTGAAAATTGTAAGCTGGCTTTGTGTTTTCATAAAACGATAAAAAGTGCAGATACGTGATTTAAGAGTGTCTAGAAGCTGAGTCTAAGAGTAGTAACTGATAGATTCTGTGGTTTTTTTTATACTCCTTGGCAAGCTAACAAGCTTACGGCCCACCTGATGGAAAGTAGTTACCGTAACCTATGGACACCTGCAACACCAGAGAAATCACACTCGCGCTGCCGATCCTAAGACATAAAGATTAAAAGTCTCATGTGCCTGTAACCGACCTCTGTGGCGCGGCGGGCGAAGGTTCGGCTGCGACGCAGCAGGTTGCGGGTTCGATTCCCGCCTCGGAACAAATATTTGTACGATCTGCAGATATTTGTTCAGGGTGTTCTGGGTATTTTCTATGTATAATAAAAATATCTATCTATGTAATGTATTGTATTAAGTATATCAGTTATCTAGTACCCATAACACAAGCTCTGCTTAGCTTGGGGCTAGATAATGTTGTGTGTAATGTCCAGCATTTATTTATTTTGTAACTTCACCCGTACCCTTCAAACCGAAACATAGCAATGCGAACACTACTGCTTGGCGGCAGAAATACGTAACGGTGGTAGAACTTCCTCTAACTCTTTCATAAGAAGTCCTACTACTAACAAGGTCCACAGAGTGTACACTAGACGCGTTGCAGGCGTCCATAGGCTACGGTAACTACTTTCCATCAGGTGGACCGTATGCTTGATAGCTTGCATCAGTAGTATTATAAAAAAACCTTTAATTTAAAAAAAAACCGTTTTACACTACACCAAAGGCACTGCCCTGAGCAAGCCTAAGGCTAGGTCTAAAGGCTGCTGCTGATAATGATGATGTACTACAGGAATCATAAGTACACTTACGTGCATTTTACAGCATTCAACGCTCTCCATTTCTCAACAATAGGCGAGGTATACAAACTCCGTCAAGGCCATGGATGGCCACTAAACACCATGGTTTATGGGATCAGCCGTGTGTGGGCGATACTGGTCTGAGAGCTTACAGTCCCCGGCTCTCAACGTGGCATATCACTCAGTTATGGAATAGCCACTGTGGATGCGTTGTGTTTTATTCACAGAACGTATGACATTTATTACCCCAAAATCCTTTCATTGTTTTCTATGTGGGAAGCCTCGTGCAGACGTCTAAAGGCTGCTGATCTGATGTGTGTCAATCCTTCAGTACATTGGTTCTTTTACAATTGGGCCCAAAAAAGCCCCTTGTCAGGGCCACCATACGTCAAGTGAAGTGGGTCTCTAACCTAACCAGATTGACCATAAAAACCGGTAATACCCAACAGTCACAAATATAGTCCTGAACCGACACTAGGATTCCCTGTGCCGTGATTATCAAGAACTACGTGTACCATCGTACCATAACACCCAGACCAGAACAAATATTTGCAGATCATTTAAACATTTGTCCCGCAGCGAGAATCGAACCCGCAACCCTTTGCATCTCAGCCAGCTACTCGCCCGCCGCGCCACAGAGGTCGTCAAATACGAAGTGGTAGGAGGATTCATTATCAGATGGAAAAAGTTTACTGCTAATTATTGGCTTCCCCTCAAAGAATGCCAGGATGCCAGATGATCGTCATCATCTTTTCGGTAGGATCAGGTAGAGGTGGAGACTGCGTCTAGGCAGATGTAGTGTAGGGTGCCCCCTTGACTTGCGCTGAACTAGCAGTAACTGGGTGGTGTCAGTCGAAGACTAGGCTCAGTGGCGTGACATGCGTGGGGTCCAGCAGTGGACTGCAATAGGTTGATGATGATGATGACTCTCTATAAGAAAAAAAGAAGTTGAAGTGTGTTCTTCACCTAAATTTTACGCTCCCTGAAGCCTTGGAAGTGTGGCGAATAACCCGATACAAAGCTGAAATAATACGTCGATTTTGTTGAACTTTCTACAATGTGCCACAGCAACAGCCGGAAACTATACGTGCCTACTCTAAGTACCTACATGTGTAGGCTGAACTTGAATGTGTAGACACTCAAGTAAGCGTTATCTGGCAATTGCGTTAACTTTACTAAAGAAACTACTTTTTGTGAAGTGGCCACGCACTTGCCGTTATTAGTGCAATTTAAGGTTCTTAAAGCTACACTCTACTAAAATAATCATCATCATCATCATCAGCTTTTAGACGTCCACTGCTAGACGAGGCCTCCCCCATAGATTGCAATGGGGGGATTTGCCATAATCACTGCACTTGGCAGGAGTATTGGTGATCGCATTAGTGTTGAGTACTAAGGTTGCTGCCCATTCCCTGATGTAATTATCCCTTAGTCGGCTTGTACGACATCCACAAGAGGAGATGGAGGGGTCTATAAGGCCAAACACCCCATATCGATCAGTCCAAAAACTAAGATAGTACCTACTTGGAATTAAAGTTTCACTATACAGGGTGTAAAACGCCAGCTTCCGAATACTGAAGGTACCGGTAAAGCTACCCTATATCATAGCTATATAAAATAGCGCGAGTTCACAGAGCGCGGCTGTGCGAGTTCAACGCTCCCGGTCAGCTGATCGACGCGCTGCGCCAATATTTCTTAGGTGGTTTTCATTTTTTTTTTGACGTTTTTGTGATACGTCGTGTTTTTACTGATGGAAATTAGGTTTTTGTGTTCCTTTTATGATGTTTTATTGATATTTAAAGAAAACACGAAAAAAGCGGCCCAAAAGTGAGCATTGTTTTTTCGCTTTTTTTCAGCTTACATATTTTCAGAATCATGGTCTGAGTGCACTATTTCAGTTTTCGGGAGCAGTCCAAGATCACTGACAGCTTTAAGAGTTAGCTAGTTGCCGTTGGGGAATAAAGGTTCTCGTGTAACGACCACGAACCGGACGATGGTTCCCCTCTTGATGGACCCCCTGTCCATCAAGAGAGGAGGGGAGATCCCTTTTACGGATGGAGGCGGCTCAAGACCATTCGTCATAGCATTCTATGGGGGAAGCCTATGTCCAGCAGTGGGCTAAAGACTATAGAAGTTGTACCAGTGACATCTTGCATGAACTCTTTCACTTCAATGACGATAAAAACATTATCTTCTGCCCACACGAGAATAGGTCGAACATGAATGGTGCGTTTATTTCTTATTTCATTGTCGCTGGTAGAATTTTATCAATGAAATAGATAGTAGTTTTCTTTATAGAGAAGATTGAGCAATTTAATTTTATGGTTTATTCACCTACCATGACCATTTGGATGTCTTAGGGCCGCTGTCTACTAGAGCATTAGCCTAAGAACAGTTATAAGACCTTGCAACTTAAAACACCCGAGCACACTTCGACTTTCTACAATCCTTTACTGTACAAGCTGTCTGTCTATGGAATGCTCTCCGTCATAAAATAACATATAATAACATAACACCCAACAGTCACATACATAGTTTTGATCCTACACAAGGATTCCTGTGTTACGACTACCATTGATACCATAACACCCAGACCCGATACAAATATTTGCAGATCATACAAACATTTGTCCCGCAGCGGGAATTGAACACGCAACCTCTCGCATCTCAGCTGGCTAATGGTTCACCATAGAGGTCGTCATATTATCAGAACCGCCAAACCTCTGCCTATGTCTTCGGGAAGCTGTTGAGTTCTCTTCTTGTTCATTAGCCGTTAGACTTCCACTGTGGGATGAGGCCATAGTATGCAATGAGGGAATATGCCATCATCATCACACTTGGTAGGTGGATTGGTGATCGCAGTATTGGTGTTGAGTACTCAGGTGGATGCTGCTTTTCATCCCCTTAGAGGACTTTTACAAGATAACATTAGATACTGGACAACGGGGCTGGTTAACTCTCATAGAATCACTGTGTTATTTTTAGTCCTATATTTAGTAGTACAATAGTGTAATTGTTTGTTGTCCTAAAAAAAAGTAGAATCCAACCTGGCTTAACAACTTTGTACCCTCTCAATTATGTGACTGTGTGTTTAGTGGACAGTGGACTTCACTGCAATCATATCCAGGTAATTTCATAGATTACCTCTGATAAAGTTACTACGAAAGTTGAGTATTTTCGTGGTTATTGGTAGAATGAGCACGGTGTGAGGGCAGCACTGTACTTTGGAGAGTCGTTACCTTTTTAAGGTTCCGTACCCAAAGGGTAAAACGGACCCTATTACTAAGGCTCCGCTGTCCGTCCGTCCGTCCGTCTGTCACCAGGCTGTATCTCATGAACCGTGATTGTTAGACAGTTGAAATTTTCACAAATGATGTATTTCCGTTGCCGCTATAAGTTGTTATAAGGTGTTACCATTATCTATAAAAACGGCAATAAAATCACGTTTGTTGTATGGGAGCCCCCTTAAATATTTATTTTATTCTGTTTTTTAGTATTTCAACAAATACTAAAAAACAGAATAAAATAAATATTTAAGGGGGCTCCCATACAACAAACGTGATTTTTCAACAAATACTAAAAAACATAATAAAATAAATATTTAAGGGGGCTCCCATACAACAAACGTGATTTTATTGCCGTTTTTATAGATAATGGTACGGAACCCTTCGTGAGCGAGTCCGACTCGCACTTGGCCGGTTTTTAATGTTTTTATGTACCTACACAAAAATAAGTTTTTTGTTGAAAAATGTATTTTTAAAAACAAGCTTTTATTAAAAGTGATCAGAACCATGAGCTGATCAAAATGAGTCCAAACACTGCCAGGCATCATCAATGCCATTAATCATCGAGGAGTTCCACTGTCTGCGTTGTCTCCATCATCAGATCAGCTCGCCGTCATATAGCTGACATAGCCTCCTCCATAGTATGCCACGACAAACGGTCTGTATGTTTACCATATTGGGGGGGTTTGCCATAATCCCCACGCTTGACAGACGGATTGGTGATCGGTTGGTGCTGCTTCCCATCCCGTGATGTAACCCCTGAGTCGGCTTTTACTACATCCACGGGAGGAGAAGGAGAGGTCTATTCTCCGGGGGAAACACCACAGCAAACGCAAACATGTTGCAGAAGACTGTTCCAAATCAAGATTCCGACTTCCGTGATGCAGTGGGCGACTAGCCGGCTGAGACGCAAGTGGTGTGGGTTCGATTCCCGCTGCGGGGCCAATGTTTGCATGATCTGCAAATATTTAGTCCGGGTCTGGGTGTTATGGTATCATAGAACTCGTAGATTCCTGATACCCATGACACAGGGAATCAGAGTACCTATTACGAGTTTTGCATTCAACGTGACTTACGTAGTAACTATTTATGAATCTGTGCTATTTCTATTGACTGCGCGGCACAGAATGATGACTAGTTACCATGTAAGTCAAAGTAACGTTGAATACTCACGACTCGCAAAGTGATTGAAGCAATTCAAAACTCGTAATAGGCCCTCACGACTATGTATGTGACTGTTGGGTGATATGTGTATGTCTATGGTATGTTTAAGATTATGTGAAAACAAAAAATGGGAGCGGTATGGAACGGAATGAAAACAAAATTGAAATTGCAAATCTGCCTTGTACCAAATACACATTTTAAATAAGCGGTACAGACTCGCATGACTTAATTCTGCACTAGATTCGTAGTATGTCTTTTCGTTAAGAGAAGGTTACCCGTAGGGTGCTTACGCCCTTTTTTACGCGAACGAACTTAGCTTCTACTTTGGCTATTAAGGCGCTACCCTGACCGAATGACCTTGAGGACTTCGCCTCTACAATACATCGCAAATTATTTATTGGGGTTATTCCCAGTCCTCCGATTGGAACTCCGATTGGTAGGAGGAGCGGGATTTTTTTTTCCCGTTCCTCCGATTGAATGGTTTTAGTTTTTATCACTTAGTTTATTTCGCCAATGTAGTGACACCTATGTAGTCCGTTCTAATATTACTGCCATCTAGCTGTCCGTCCGAGAACCGGTGGCTGACTGGTCCGCTCCTTGCGCACAGCCAGATTCGCACTGATTCATGAAATATAATTCATAAAAAATAAAGAGAATCCATTTAAAAAAAAAAAATCGTGTAATAATTCTACTATTAAATTAACTATCCAATTGTGTAAACCAAAAAATTCAGTAACGTGAACTTTAAGAGAAGATGTACAAAATCATGATTCATTTAAATTTTTTCATGGGTTTATTGTCGAGTACTTACGACGTTAAATCATTAAACCAATCGTGGAACTTGATGACAAAATGTCAAATATATGTGGTGACTTTTAATTTTTTTTCTACTTGCTTTATCTAACGAGGAGAGAGGCTTGAAAAAACAGCTTGACGCCGTGTTTGGTCGGGGTACGGCCTTAATTCTTCAAACTCCTACACATGATCAGTACAATACATTACTAGAACCGAGGAGCGCCAGTTTAAAAAAAAAACTTTTATAAATTAAAAAAATATGATATAAGTAAATAAATTAAATAAATAAATGCTGGATATTTCACCCAACATTATCTAGCCCCAAGCTAAGCAGAGCTTGTGTTATGGGTACTAGATAGCTGATATACTTAATACAATACAATACATAGATCGTTTTTTTTTATTATACATAGAAAAATACCCAGAACATTTATCTGCAGACCGTACAAATATTTGTTCCGAGGCGGGAATCGAACCCGCAACCTCCTGCGTCGCAGGCGAACCTTCGCCCGCCGCGCCACAGAGGTCGTCAAATGAATGATTTGGTAACCATATAATTTTATAAGAAACTAACGCACCACGGGTCTAGATATTAGTGTACTGATCATGTGTACAAAGTTTCATGGAGTTTGAATAAATATTAGCCAAATTACAAGCAAACTTCGTTCGCGTGCAACGCGTAAGGGCGTAAACTTTTTGCTAGCTACCGGGGACGTACTCTTAAGGCGCTAGAAGTTCAACGAACGGTCTGCGACCGGACTGAAAAAGGCGAGCGCACGCTCTGATACCGTGTTTTTAAATGTGGTATAAAAAATACATTTAAGTTTTGTTAAATTTTTGTTAATGACTGAATTCACTAACTCAATTACCTAATAAGTTACCAAATCTTTAAAGATAAAGATAAAGATAAAGATAATTTTATTTGTTTTGAATATGGTAATTTTACATTGGTGGTCATAATTCACACGTCCAACATACTCAGTCATACATTATGACATACAAATAATTTCGTTCCCATAAGTAGGTACTAGAGTAGGTAGATACCTCAGAAAACGGACTTTCTTAGACTAAAACGTGTAAGAAGTCTAAAATTGGATTTTAATTTTAAAAAGGTGGTATTTTTGTGTTTTTTTAACAAGTGAAGTAATTAAAATTGTGTATTGAACAAGTGAAGTAATTAAAATTGTGTATTGAGTTTATGATTTCACTAGATAAAAAGCTTAAGAATATCATACATTTCTTTTTGGAAACGGATACACGATAGGACAAAAATTTCTCGATGGAAAAGAAATATATATATAATAAATATAAAAATATCTATCTATGTAGTGTATTGTATTAAGTATATCAGTTATCTAGTTGCCATAACAGAAGCTCTGCTTAGCTTGGGGCTAGATAATGTTGTGTGATATGTCCAGCGTTTATTATTATTATTATTAAATCACAAAGTTCTAGTTTTTGGCTAGATTCGATTGTTTCTCAATATGGAGCAGATTGCTTCCAAATTTGATAAATAAAATAAATAAAACTGAAGGGAGAGTTTTGAATAACTTATAATTTAAAATGTAAAGACATTCAGCGACGCGAATGTATGAAGATTTCAGTTTTGTGTGAATGCGAGTAGTTAGGTACCTACTGATAGATCCTGGGTTGCGATTTCACCGAGGTACTAAATATCACTAAAAAAGTCGCATATCACCGTATTTCAGGAAAGGTACAGGAGGAGGCATTTGTATTGATTTCATAGGTATATCAATTTCAGTCACCAATGAGTTTCAATACATAGAAATTTGGAAATCGGGGATTACCGACAATTTTACTGACGCTTAGGTCGATGACACTCAAAACTCCCACCCGTGGCAGTTTTGAAATAACTAATAGATCCTGTGACGAAGCCTTATTTCAGTTACTCTGAAGCAATCCAACTCAGTTGCAAAACTTTCTAAATCGCAGTTAAATTATCGTCAAGTACAACCAAACGGTATCCCGGTATCCACATAAACAGTTCATGCCCTCAAGCTATGAAAATTAAAATCAATACATTGATTGATGATGAAATCTCTGGTTAACGAAGCATCAAATTAAAATCAAGTGGTTACCATCTCTATTCCATCATGAATCAGCGTCAAGTGTTGATTATGAAGGAAAAAAAATAGAGGGTACACCTTGGTTGTACGGTGTTGAATTCTGGGTGGGCCAGAGATAGTAGGTATAAGTTTTATCAACACAGACGAATGGTGTAGTGTAACACGGATTTTTTTCCTTTGTGGCGCTTCTGGTGTGTAGCCGGACTAGCCGGCTGAGATGCGAGAGGTTGCGGGTTCAATTACCGCTGCGGGACAAATGTTTGTATGATCTACAAATATTTGTTCCGGGCCTGGGTGTTATGGTACCATGGTACTCGTAGTTTCTGATACCCACGACATAGGGAATCTTAGTGTGGGAGTATGTGACTGTTGGGTGATATGTTATGTTGAGTATGATAATAATACTTCAATTTACATTTATATCCAGCACTAAAAAGCTCACAAACTCAGTTTACTTAACATATTTTTACCGTTTTCTATATTGATATTTAATCCTAAAATTAATTCACAGTTATCTATCACAGCACCTCCGACAAAGAGCAAGATTAGTTTATTTACTCATTAATAGCCCAGTCTGGGATTCGAACCCGTTTGTTGTTAGATTATAAGCTAATTGACGGGCAACGCAGTGGTTATAATAATGTAAATAGCATTATAATTCAATCAGCTTTTATCACTTTCATAATAATCAAAATGTGTGGGTTCGAATGTAGTGATGGTCTGAGGCCCAATTCTCTAATTTTAAAAACATTCCAGTCACATATTGTGACAGGAATGTTTTTACTTTAGCTAAGATAATACCATTTCTGATATTTACGACATCGACACAAGATCGAAATATGATCCGAACTCTATTTTAACTATTTTTTAGTTAGAGAATTGAGCCCGACACTGTAATGTGATTATATCGAAATGTGACCGAAACTTGAACGATTCAAAATTTTTTCGATAATTTTAGCATAAGTAGATGGAGTCTCTCTTTACTTTTTCCATATATATATATATATAACTATCCTACTCTAATGGTAGTCACCATGAATTGAAAGTAGACTAAATTGTTATTTATGAGCGACTAGAAATTCAACTTTCAGTCAATTTACAATACAGTCTCGATTCGGTCAACTTTCAGTGTAGTTTTAAAAGAACTTAGAGAATTGGGCCTCAGATTGCTGATCGCAGTTTGGTGTTAAGGGAATGTCTTTGCTTTGCTTTCTATTGCTTCTAATTTGGCTATATTTTCTTCAAATTCCATGATACTTTGTACACTTAATCTGTACACTTATATCTAGACCCGTGGTGCGTTAGTTTCTTATAAAATATTAATGGTTACCAAATCATAAATATATAAAAAAACTAATTTTTAAAAAACAGTTGCACCACTGGTCTAGATATTAGTGTACTGATTCCCAATTTTCTAAATTATTTTATGACTACACTGAAAATTAACCGAATCGAGACTGAATTGTGAATTGACAGAAAGTAGGTAGGTATTCTGCTCCCTTATAAATAACAATTTAGTCTACTTTCAATTCACGGTGACTACCATTAGAGTAGGATGGTTATATATATAATTGGAAAAAGTAAAGAGAGACTCCATCTACTTAAGTTAACATTATCGAAAAAACTGAATCGTTCAAGTTTCGGTCATATTTCGATGTAATCGCTTAGCAGTGTTGTTTTTTAAGTTAGTAGAATACTTACCATTTCTGACATTTATGACATCGACACAAGATCGAAACATGATCCGAACTCTATTTTAACTATTTTTTTAGTTAGAGAAATGGGCCTCTGATCAGTAACCTTCCCTTAAGTACTCAGGTGGATCTTGCTGCCTGGGTGTAATCCGTTAGTCGCCTTTTATGGCATCCACAGGAGGAGTTGGAGGTGTCCTATTATCAGGCCGCGAATATTACGGCTTTACAAGAATACAACCGGAAAAATAACTCTATGAGTACTAAAACTAAAGATACAACTTATGTTTGTCTTCTTATACATAAAACCAACCGTAAGGTTATAGTCATTAGAAAGAGACACATCCTTACGAGTGAACGAGACAGAAGTATCACTTCAAAGGGTTATTAGCGACGTTTGAAGGGCCGACAAGATGGTATCTCTCGAAGGAAGCGTGCTGCGGAGAGTTTTTTTATTGCATTACTAAGTGGGCTTTATGCATTTATTGAAGCAAGAAAAAGATGTAACTCATTCAAATTTTTCAGTGACCAGTATGTGTAGGTACATTCAAATTCGACAAAACAGGACTATTACAGAGGTAATAGTCCTGTTTTGTCGAATTTGAACAATTTTTTTTTTTTTTTTTTTTTTTTTTCTATAAATTCTCTTAGATGTAGAGACGTCTTTGAGAATTTATAGTATTCTCTAAGCCTCTACATAGTCCCGTTTTGTCGATTTTTGATATCAAATTTATTGAATCGAGTCCTACGTACTTGCAGCCCGGATTCGTTAGTTTTTAATTTCGTTGTGGTAAGTACTTAACTAAAACAATTTTCTTTAGTAAAACATAGTAAAAAACAATAAATATTATACATTACTGTGTTTTACTAGATACAATTGTTAGAAAATTGTTTTAGTTAGGTACTTACGGCAACGAAATTAAAAACTAACGAATCCGATCGGAAACCCTTGCGAACTTTTTAAAATATAGCCCTGCAGAAGTTGTCAAATCTACGAGCTATATGAACTGCCACTTCGTATATTCCCAGCGTCCCCCACCTATCTGGCTGGGACGTTGGAAGAAAGTGGCATCGTCCCCCACTAATTCTGAGAGCTAATTTTAGTTCTTCTACAGATCTCCTCATTTCAGGTTCTATCACATTGTGAAACTCCCAGCATAGCTCTCTCTATAGGCCGCTGCGCGACTTTGAGCTTGTCTTTACGTCCAATAATTAGCGACTACATCTTTAGTGGGTACTAGACATATCATTATAATTTATGTCTATCATCATCATCAGCCTGTATAAGTCCACTGCTGGACAAAGTCCTCCCGCCAAGAATGCCACGATGAATGGCCTTGAGCCGCCTCCATCCACCGACTTCCTGCGACGTTTATGTCCAGTGGTTCATAAAACATTCGCTGGCAGAGGAAGAGCCTCCTCATGAGTACACATTCCACATATCTCTCACCATGACATTTAGAATTGTACAAATTCTATAAAAGCTTCCGCGTTGCCCGTCTGTCCGTTAATAAAGCCAATAACAAGATCTACATAACATTGTGTAACCCACATGGAGTTCGGCCAAATGCTATGCATAACAGAAATAGATGCATTCATGCGTTGCTTATACCAACGCTTTTTTGTATGAATTTCGTTAAATACTTCTACTGACTGTATTTACATATTTTACATACATTCACTCCCAGCGTCCCCCACCGGTCTGGCCCCACTGGGGTACGTTGGGAGAAAAAGTGCCAACGTCCCCCACTCGTGACAACGCTAGAAATTTTATGCATAAAGTAGGAGAACTTTTTTTTCTGTTTTTATGTGTCCATTATGATGATCACTGAACACGATTCTGCTGACATAACACCCAACAGTCACATACGTAGTCATGATCCCACACTAGGTATCAGGAACCTACGAGTACCATTATGTCACCACAACACCCAGACGAATAAATAATTACATTAGTTTACTTAAATAACTCTAGTTTCTAGATGGATTAGAATGGCGGCAATCTCTGTCGTGTAGGGTGTTTATCGTTGAAGCTCGCTTGTAATGGCCGCTGGAAAATGCTATAAGAAAATAAAACAGTGTCTTTGTGTCTGTATATTTTCTAATAACTGGAGTTCAAGATGTTATCTATTGTGTAATGTAACCCATATGGAGCTAGGCCAAATGCACAGCATATCAGAAATAGATGCATTCACGTGTTGTTGACAATCACAATGCAAGCGTTGTGTTTCAATATATTTTTTTACCTCTATTAGAGCATTTTTCGCTAAATTCCCATTAAAATAAGCAAAAACTTTTTGCATAGAAAGGTTATTTTGGTAAATCCGCTAGCTTGGAGAAAGTTTTCAAAATTGGAACATGTCGATTCGCGCCTGTTCGTTCCATTGAAAAACATCAGCAATTTAAAAAAAAATTGGCCAGTATGTTCGTTTTGTTTTTAAATCTTTTTTAACGAATACACATTCGTTGAAGTTTAATAGAAAATCACAAAAAAGTAATTTTAAAAATTTTAATTATTGTAATTTTATTTATGTTCATAATTCAATACTTAGGTACTATATCTCAAATTCACCTAAAATTAACAAAAAACTATGTTAAACAATGCCACGTGTAACAAATATTGTAATTAGTACATTTGAATGCGTATGTAGGTGAAATTATCGTCAGAATGTAGGGTCGGGGCGTAGGGTGACCACTTCCTGTTCGGACATAAGTTATAAGAAATTCGCGATTCCGCGCAGGTTTTTGAGGCTTAAGCTTTGTGCGATTAGCGATTTTGTATTCGGAGACATTTGAAAAGTATCTAGGTTAATTAAAACCTAAGTGCTTGTGTTTTTTTATTTTTTAGGGTTCCGTACGCAAAGGGTAAAATGGACCCTATTACTAAGGCTCCGTTGTCCGTCCATCTATCACCAGGCTGTATCTCATGAATCGTGATAGTTAGACAGTTTCAATTTTCACAGATGATGTATTTCTGTTGCCGCTATGACAAAAAAATAATCAAAAAAAGAATAAAATAAATGTTTAAGGGGGCTCCCATACAACAAACGTGATTTTTTGCCGTTTTTTTTTATTTTTAATTATACAGAAATTATTATTATTATTATTTTCCCAGAAGTCGACGTCAAGCCGGAAGCGGGTGATTGGCCAAGTCATAATAGTTATCAGAAAAATATAAAAAAATCTAAGTCATGTTTTAAAAAATATAGACATTTTAAAAAAATCGAGAAAATCAACACCCTGTGATGATGTTTTAACTCCTGTTACTACAAATCTTTATTATTTTTTTAATTCAATCTGAAATCTTAAAGTTACGTCCTCGAGGAAAGCCCTTGGGTACACTAAAATCATTTTAAGTAAGTTTTTTAAATGTCTATAGTTTTAAAAATATATAACTTAGATTTTTTTTTATATTTTTCTGATAACTATTATGACTTGACCAATCACCCGCTTCCAGCTTGACGTCGACTTCTGGGACACCCTGTATAGAGGTTTTGTGGCTTGGCGACCAATAAGTGCAAGTGTTAATGTTAAAAACTATGTTAAAATACCCCTTTGACTACGCTCGGGCGCGGGCTACGCCCATGGGTGTGATAACTTTAATATAGTCACCGATGAGTTTCAAATATACAATCTTTTGGAAATCGATGATTAACAGCCATTTTGCTGATATTTACTCTCTCGATGACATTACAAAATTACACCCCAGCAAACGCGCCGCCTTTGCCCGTTAGGTACGTACTTTGTGTGACCCCAGCCTATCCCCTAAATACCTAAAATCAGCAATGACATCATTTGTTTTTGCCAGTTACAAATTGACAGGAAGTTGAATTAACATTTATTGTAATAAATGAATTACATATTTTGAAGGTTACCATTTGGATTTCTCACCGCGTAAAGTTACTTCAAATATATAAATTTAATTTTAATCATTTGAGTTATCTAAAGAGCGCTGCAAACGATCTAAAGATAGTCCATAGTTATTTATTGATAAAACTAATGAGTGTCAATCTATAAACATTAGCATTTAATAATAAGACATCACAATGCATAGAACAAAAAAAAAGTAATGGTAATGGAGAGTTTTCAGGGTGGCTAATAAAAAGAAAAAATAGTTCTTAAAATTCCGGTAGATGGCGGTGACTCGCAATGGTTGTGTCTTCTGAAGATTTTGCAAAAGCACCACAGAGAACAAATTCTCTTTGTTTTATCTTTTTTTTCCTCCAAGTTTCGCGTTGCGATTCCGAAGCTCGTTTTTCAAGTCTACAATAGGCTGGTCTACTTGGTCCGGCTTCAAAAATAACAAATTATAACAATAACAAATATGTATATCAGAATTTCAACAAAAACTTTACGTAGATACTTACTTTACTTCATCAGCAAACAGCATGAGCGAGTGAAGTCAGTGACACTGACAGTTGGTGGCTGACCGACAAAATTTAGACAACCATTTCTAGACTGCGCCATCTATGCATGGATTTAGAACTATTTTCTTTCAGCTGTCAGAAAACTTCCCATTTATAAAAATCAATAAAATTTAAAGGATAGCTCAACTGATCCAGATTACTGAGTAGTAACTGAAAGATCCTGTTGTTATTATCCCTTGTACTGATAGATATCCGAGTACTAGCAGACGGCGTCTCGCAAGTCATGGCGGGAAATTCTTTGTTCGTGTTTTCAGCTCGTCACATCTCCTCAACATTTTTTCAGTGGTTTTTCGGTTTATGGATATTCGTAGCCTAGTTAATGATATTTATGAGATACTATCAATTAAAACATGTGTGTTAGGTCTCCTAGTTTTCGTAAAACCTGTTTTCACTATCACAATAAGTGTTGATGAGCTGTAACGACCTTTAAACACATTACAATTTGTATTTCGCGCCATATGCGAGACGATCCACCTTATATAATATAACAATACCAATGCGTTGAGCCAGGCTCTCTAGCACGGGTGGTTTTAGGCCAGGTTGTAGTTGCGGGAGGGGTTTACGCGAAATGACATTAAAATTCATGTGAAAAAAAAACATATTCACCAAACTGGTGTTTCTTCAAAAAGTATCAGATTTTATCAACATTTTGAATATTTAGGGGGGATTTGGACCCCCCAACCCCTCCCCCCTGGCTACACCCATGCTTTCGGTAGATGCTATGTATCACGATATTATGTTACAATCATTAGCCAATCGTTTTAACAGATCCATCATTATCAAACACATTTATATGGCAACATTTATTTGAGTGCATTTAAATAGGAGTATTGTTATATACGGAAATGCATCCACACTACATTACCCACGTGTTCATTTGTACGATTCTAAATGTCACTTTGACAACTGGCATAGCGTAGCAATTTGTAATGGCTGTTTATTTTGTATTTTGAAGTTTTTTTTATAATTTTTCATTATAAAACCGACTTCCTCCTTTGAATTCGACTATCAGAGGTCCAGTCGCACTGTCACTTATAGAAACTATTACTTAATCTTAGCATAATACGCGTAGACTATGTAATAGTTACTATACGTAACAGTGCAACCGACACGAGATTATATTGTGACTGGAATGTTTTTAAATTAGAGAATTGGGCCTCTGTATGTTTTTATTTGCTAATGGTATACAAAACAATAACTTGTTGCCTATAATATTTGAGGAGTTGCCTCAATTCCTCATGGACTCCATCATCAGAACTGAATTTTGCAAAAAAATGTGAAATATATGAAAAACCGCGAGGATTCAGTAACCTCAAACTTCGGAAACTTGGAATCTATGAGGCTTTGTGACTCAACTAAAGAAAAAAATCTAAAATATAGGAATTTTGACTTGAAAAAGTGACTTAAACTCGAAAAGAGCTTTGGCGATTCCGAAATGACGAAATGACATGACAAATATAAAAAAAAACTACATACTAAAAATAATTCATAATTCATTGAGTACGTGGTGTATAGTCGTAATTTTTCTAAAATGATTCATTGAATTCATGCTTTTAAATAATAGATAAGTAAATACAAGTTTGAGCTCGATCAAGTATAACAGCTATAAGCTATAGCTTACCTAAAGTATAGTGTACATATTGACCCTGTCTGGGCTACAATTTTGTACAAGTTTTAAGTACCTACAATATATGTAACGTATACCTATACAAGCCTACCAAGCATGTTGATTTTGGCAAATCCCCTCATTGCACTATATGAGGGAAGCCTTGTCCAGCAGTGGACATCTAACATATGAATAATGTTGGATAATTTTATCATCCACACATACAAAAACAATAGTTAGTACTATAGTATCTCAGTTGCTGTGGGCCCGCATTACATCGAGTCGTTTACGGTTAAACTCACTGAAGGATTTAATTTCAACCACTTTGCATAAAGATACGGGTTAAATGTTACATTATTTAACGATATAGTTTTACGGAATCAAAACAGGTGGTCACCCTTTTTACCCAAGTGTTTAGAAGGAGGGTTATGCTCTTTGATCGTATAGCTATTCCTTTGTTCCCACCTGCCCCCCAATTATACTAGCAAATGGCAATTGGGAACGCAACATCATTTTGGCAGCCTTAGCGCTATCTAAATCTTATGAAACTTAAATAAGTACCTTACCTTACCTTCTTGACCTAAATATTCCATTTTATAAGTTTCAAAAGATTTGGATAGTGCTAAGGCTGCCAAAATGATCTCCATTGTTGCATTCCCCATTGCCTTTTGCAATAATTGGGGGGCAGAACAATAACAGGTATTTACTAAATTATTTATATTAATATTATTGAACGAGCGAAGCGAGTTCTCTGAGTCAAGTTGGAAGAATCGGCGTTTGTATGTATGTATGTATGTTTGTCCGATGAAAACTTCCAAACCGTTAATCCGATCTTCATGAAATTACAAGTAGATAGATAGTATTGGTATAATTTGTAGGTAAGGTTATGAGCTATATCGATCAGGGAGTTGCTGAGATATTGGGGTCCAAGAGGGGTAAAAAAATAAAAGTTAGACTGTCAGATCAAGTGGGGTGTCTAATGAAAGCGCTTTGGTTGGACATTTCAATAATATTAGTTTTTAATAAGTATTTAAACTTAGTAGTTTCCGAGATATTAGGGAAAATAAAAAAAGTAAAAATCGAAAATTCTAGGGTACTTCCAGCAATCCCACAATGCTGAAATTTGGTATGCTTGTGGCTTTTGTGTCACAACTACAGGGAAAAGTCTGAAATTGGAGAATTTCGAGACATGTACCCTATAAAACAATAAACCAATATAATATCCGTTGTTGACCTCCCATTTCTAGGAATTTGAATGACGTTGGAGTTCTATGATTTCGTCAAAAGGACGTTACCAATTAATTCGTAACAGGTACTTATGTAGTATCAGAGACAAGTTACTTGTCTGTGATACTTATGTAGTATCAGAGACAAGTTACTTGTCTCTGGTGCTATGAAAGCCCCGTTGCTTAGTGCTATTCAAAAGTTATTTCGATGATGTGTAGGAAATTACCTCGAGGTGAAAATAAAAAAAATAAAATGGAAATTATGGAAATGTCTTACATTTAAGTAGTCGGGTTGATAAAGGTGTCATCGCGAGGTCTCAGTTCGGGGCGAACCACTAGTTATTTGTATTAAGTATATCAGTTATCTAGTACTCAAAACACAAGCTCTGCTTAGCTTGGGGCTAGATAATGTTGTGTGAAATGCCCAGCATTTATTTATTTGACATTTAAATCATTTATTGTTTGGTGACCACATTTACTGGCCTATTAACTCCAGACAAATGCAATCATACACATTTTATATCATCTGTGGTAAAGGGGTCATAGACAATTATTTAATCTGTAGAGGTAATGTAGCGACCAAAATGTCTCTTTCGGTAAATCGGCTCATTATAAATCTATTAGAACGAAATAGCCACCGGGATAATTGATTCATTCTACTAAAACGCATTGCTCGAGGCGTTATTTAGTTTAATGGGAAGTTTTCTGACAGCTGAAAGAAAATAGTTCTAAATCCATGCATAGATGGCGCAGTCCAGAAATGGTTGTCTAAATTTTGTCGGTCAGCCACCAACTGTCAGTGTCACTGACTTCACTCGCTCATGCTGTTTGTTGGTGAAGTAAAGTAAGTATCTACGTAAAGTTTTTGTTGAAATTCTGATATATTTGTTAGTGTTACGTTATTGTTATAATTTTTTGTTGTTATTTTTGAAGCCGGACCAAGTAGACCGGCCTATTGTAGACTTGAAAAACGAGCTTCGGAATCGCAACGCGAAACTTGGAGGAAAAAAGATAAAACAAGGAGAATTTGTTCTCTGTGGTGCTTTTGCAAAATCTTCAGAAGACACAACCATTGCGAGTCACCGCCATCTACCGGAATTTTAAGAACAATTTTTTATTTTTAATTGCCTCCCTGAAAACTCCCCATTGTATCAAAAAAACAATTTCTGAATGAGGTGGAACGTTTCGGAAATGGCGCGAAATTTACATAAGATTTAGATTTTTATTGTATTTTGGTTATCAGAGCTCAAAACTGATTTTGCGAAAACTAGAAGACTTAACACACATGTTTTGCACCTGAGGTGCGATTTTTTGATGTTCTCTCACTAGGTTTCCCTGCGTGTCGTGGGTATCAGGAACTACGAGTACCATGAGACCCACCACCCAGACCCTGAACAAATATTTGCAGATCATCATAAATTTGTCCCGCAGCGGGAATCGAACCCGCACTTGCGTCTCAGCTGGCTACTCGCCCACCACGCTACGGTGGTCATCAATAACTCTAAAGCTGTTAAGCTTTTAAGGAAATTGGTGTCGGCGCTCACATTAACTAGCTTCTTGCCAGTAAATACGTAAGACCTACTTACCTGGATAGGTGATACCTAAGTAATTTGATAGAAAAATAAATGGTCTAGACAGGTAAAATAAACAAGGCATAAATGTGTGGGTATGAAATAGAATAGCAACTTCCCGTAGTACAGTAGGTTAATGCTAAAATGATTGCGGATGTTTTGCGTACAGATGTTTAGAAATAAAACGCTATGGTTTTTGCCAGCAAAATTATACATCCGGCTAGTTTTTTTTATATTTATAACTAGTGGTTCGCCCCGAACTGAGACCTCGCGATTACTCCTTTATCAGCCCGACTTCTTAACTAAGTCATTTCCATATTTTCTATTATTATTTTTGAAAATTTTCCCCTCGAGGTCTACCAGTACAGTACAGGGTCTACCAGTAACTACTCTAATTTCCTACACTTCTTCTTCTTCTTCTTCTTCGGGCCTTATCCCATCTTTATTTGGGGTCGGCTCTCCTAATCGTTCTTCTCCAAAGATGTCTATCCTGGGTCGTCATTGGGTCAATGTTGTTATTTTCTATGTCTTTATTTACTACAGACATCCACGTAAGTCGGGGTCTTCCGCGCTTTCTAGGTCCTGATTTATAGTCGAGCACTTTCCTAGTCATGTGATCTACCGGCCTCCTCATGACATGGCCGTACCATCTCAGTCGTGATTCTGCTAGCTTGTCCTGTATCGGTCGTACTTTTAGAGTTCCTCTGATGTAGTGGTTTGGCACTTTGTCTAGCAGGGTGACTCCGGCAGACCATCGGAGCATTCTCATTTCGGCGACGTGAAGTTTGTCGGATTGTTGTTTCTTGAGCGGCCAGCATTCGGCTCCGTATGTGATAGCGGGTCTTATAGCGGTTTTGTACACTTTGCCTTTGACGCGTACCGGCATTCTTGTATCGCAAAGCACTCCTGTTAACTCTCTCCACCTAAGCCACCCAGTATTTTTGCGATGCGTGACATCTGCGTCAATAGTGCCATCATTTGCCAACACACTACCCAGGTACTTAAAGCTCTCGACAGTTTTCAACGCCGTATTTTGAAGGTGCATGATATGTAGGGTGTTACTATCAGCAAATTTACAATGCATGTACTCGGTTTTCTCTCTACTGATCTTTAGTCCCGCAGTTTCTAAAGCTGATCTCCACTTTTCCAGCGTTCTTTGAAGTGCAATCGGGTCTTTGTCGATAAGGACTACATCGTCCGCATAAAGTATGCTCCACGGTGTGGGATGCTGTATCTCAGATGTAAGGTAGTCCATGACGAGGTTGAACAGTAGCGGACTTAGTGCTGATCCTTGGTGGACTCCTACCTTTACCTGGAATTCATTACCTATTCCTGCTGGACATCGTACTTTTGTGGTGACGCTGTCATACATGTCAGCCACAACCTGTATATAGCATTCAGGTACCATCTGAGCTCGTAATGCCTGCCAAATCAGTGGCCTCTAATTTCCTACACATTATCGAAATAACCTTTGAATAGGGCTAAGCAACGGGGCGTAGTTATACTACATACCTGTTAGTACCTATATCAAATACCTGACGAATTAATTGATAACGTCCTTTTGATGAAACCATAGAACTCCAACGTCATTCAAATTCTTAGAAATGGGAGGTCAACAATGGATGTTATATTGGTTTCTGTTTTATGGAGTACATGTTTCTAAATTCTTCAATTTCAGACTTTTCCCTGTAATTGTGACACAAAAGCCACAAGCATACCAAATTTCAGCATTGTGGGATTGCTGGAAGTACCCTAGAATTTTGGGTTTTTACGTTTTTTATTTTCCCTAATATCTCGAAAACTACTAAGGCTAAATAATTATTAAAAACAGTTTTTAAATGACCAACCAAAGCGCTTTCATTAGACACCCCACTTGATCTGACTGTCTCACTTTTATTTTTTTTACCCCCTCTTGGACCCCAATATCTCAGCAACCCCCTGATTGATATAGCTCATAACCTTACCTACAAATTGTACCAATACTATCTACTCCCATACCAAATTTTATGAAGATCGGATTAACGGTTTGGAAGTTTTCATCGGACAAACATACATACATACATACATACATACAAACGCCGATTCTGCCAACTTGACTCAGAGAACTCGCTTCGCTCGTTCAAAAATATTTTTTTTATAAACTAACTTACCACATCTAAAAAAAAACACTAGAAGGCTTGTAAGACGCAATACATTTCTCATCTTGAAATTTGGTTGTAAAATGCTTAGAATTAAATAAGTAAATAGGGTACACAAAGTAACAAATAAAAAACAGTGAGCTTGAGTTTTATAGGGTAAGGGGCCTTTCGTCAGCGGGTAAATTTGTAACCGAAAAATAGTCGGGTATATTTGTAACCGAAAAATAGTCGGGTAAATTTGTAACCGAAAAATAGTCGGTTAAATTTGTAACCGAAAAACAGTCGGGTAAATTCGTCACCGATTGCTTTTTTAGACAGTCTGGGGTGCGATTTTTTAATGTCAGTATGTGACAAAGGCCGCAAATCACCGTTTTTCAGGAGATGTACTGGAAGAGGCACTTATATTGATATCATAGGTATAGGAATTTTAGTCGTATGAGGTTCAGATGCATATGAATTAGGAAAGCGTGGAACGGTAGTTTTACTGACACTTAATTCTAAGTAACTAAATAAGTATGTAGTTAATTTTAGAAGTCAATAATAATTTAATAAAAAAAAAAAAAGTGCTGGACATTTCACACAACATTTATCTAGCCCCAAGCTAAGCAGAGCTTGTGTTATGGGTACTAGATAACTGGTATACTTAATACAATACATTACATAGATATATATTTTTATTATGCATAGAAAAATACCCAGAACACCCTGAACAAATATCTGCAGATCGTACAAATATTTGTTCCGAGGCGGGAATCAAACCCGCAACCTCCTGCGTCGCAGGCGAACCTTCGTCCGCCGCACCACAGAGGTCGTCCTCCTCTAAGGAGCTAAGAAATAGCTTCCTTAATCTACCAGGAAACTAGAATCCGTAAAAAGTGGATCGTTATTAAACATAAAATTTAAATTCTTTATCAAAAATCTTCAATAAATACAATATTATCATAACCTACCTGAATCAACTTTGGTTTCTATCAAAAGTAGATCACCCCAAATAAAAGCTTCGAAACAGATTGTAATATCTAAATATTTATACAATTCTTAACGCGAATTTATTTTTAAATGGGTCGATGAACTTCTGGCCCGAATACTAAAGAAGAAATCTGGAATCCTTTAGATAATAAATTATATATAGCTTTTTTTTAGTTTGTTTGTTTAGTCTCCTACGCGTCGGGCCAAATTATAATCATCATCATCTTCATCAGCAGTTTGACGTCCATTGCTGAACGTGGTCCTCCCTAAAAAATACAATGGGGAGTTGCCGCTTGGCAGACGGATTGGTGATTTTTTTATTTGAATTTTGAAATAAAATAAAAATGGCCGACTCTTTTCGAAAAAATGGGAAAAGTTCATTTAGCTTGTGTGCTTTTAATATATTTATTTATTTTATTATTTTTAAGTACTCTAAAAGATGTAAAATTATAGTTTTATATGGTATAAAATATGTACGTACGTTAGTTTATAAGGTTTAAATACTTATATATTTCTATGGGCTTATTGTTTAGTTATAATTTACTGTACATTTACCATGTAGCCTAAAATAAATATATTATCATTGTATTTTGATTATTTAATATGGCCTATCATATAAGTTGCTCACTAAGAATTTGACACCGCTCTCTGTTGAGACGTCCATTTGATTGCCTTATAAATTCTTTCTCAAAACCCATTGTCATTAAAACAATGAGCGCTTACCCAATCATTAGTAATTGATAAAGACCAGTAATTCCCCCTATAACCCTTCCTATGGGTACAATTTGGAGATGTGACCCCCATAAAGGGGTCAGATGCTCAGTGGAGCAGAACACCATGTGTAAATGTGACGACGATGACCGAAATTATGGGTTTTGGAGGGCATGTATAAGTGATTGTAGGGACAATAAATAAAAAAAAAAGCTTGACATTTCATACAAACATTATCTAGCCCCAAGCTAAGCAAGCTTGTGTTATGGGTACTAGATAACTGATATACTTAATTAAATAAACTACATAGATGGATATTTTTTATTATGCATAGAAAATAACCAGAACACCCTGAACAAATATCTGCAGATTGTACAAATATTTGTTCCGAGGCGAGAATCGAACCCGCAACCTCCTGCGTCGCCATCTCGGGATTACACCAGAGACCGTAGTGTCAAGTTAGGAGGTATAGGATATAATTACAGATAAGTTAATTTCTTAAAAATATCCAGTTCTGATGATGGATTCCATGAGGAATTGAGGGAACTCCTCAAATATTATAGGCATACATAAAGCGATTTTGGTATATTCAGCAATTACTTATTTTTTTGTATACCTTTAGCAAATAAAAACATACAGATGCCAAATTCAATGGCGAAAGTCGGTTTTTTAATGAAAAGTTATAAAAAGTTGATCAAACATGTGTATTTTTTTTATTTAACTTTGTTTTTTTTTTGTTTCAGGTAAGAATATCCTCAACGGTCCGAACTCATGGACACATTACTTATTTAACACTATTCGTCACGGTCCTCAGTTGTTCTTTAGGTGTGGTCACAATTGTCGTTCATAATTCTTTGGAAAGCGTAGTCATTACCCGGGCTTATACGGTGTATAAGCCCTTTTATTTAAGCCGACGGAAAAAAGGTAGAGTCTGTTCAGAGAGAGAGCCGTCGTGGCCAAATTGTGAACTAACGTTGTGAACTACATATTAAAACCATAATGGGAAGTTTTCTGACAGCTGAAAGAAAATAGTTCTAAATCCATGCATAGATGGCGCAGTCCAGATATGGTTGTCTAAATTTTGTCGGTCAGCCAACTGTCAGTGTCACTGACTTCACTCGCCCATGCTGTTCGTTGGTGAATTAAAGTAAGTATCTACGTAAACTTTTTGTTGAAATTCTGATATATTTATTAGTGTTACATTATTGTTATAATTTTTTGTTGTTATTGTTGAAGCCGGACCAAGTAGACCGGTCTATAGTAGACTTGAAAAACGTGCTTTGGAATCGCAACGCGAAACTTGGAGGAAAAAAGAGAAAACAAAGAGAATTTTTTCTCTGTGGTGCTTTTGCAAAATCTTCAGAAGACACAACCATGTCGAGTCACTGCCATCTACCGGAATTTTAAGAACTATTTTTTCTTTTTAATTGCCTCCCTGAAAACATCCCTTTAGGAGCTGGTTTCTTTATGTCGGCATTTTGAATTTAAAACTAAAGAAATAGTAACAAGTTTTAATTGGATCAAAACGGAACAGACGTGCTGTTGCGTTGCCCGCTAAACAAAAAAGGTAATTAAGCCCAGCAGCGCCCTCCAATCCCACGACGGGTCTTTCACTGAACAGCCAAGCAGTAGTGTTCACATTACTGTGTTTCAGTTTGAAGGGTACGGGTGCCGGTGAAATTACAGGCACATGAGACTTTTCATCTTTATGTCTCAGGGTCGGCAGCGCGTGTGTGATGCCTCTGGTGTTACAGGCGTTCATAGGCTACGGTAACTGCTTTCCACCTGGTGGGCCCTAAGCTTGTCTGCTTGCCAAGTAGCATAAAAAAAAAAAAAGACTGTACTTGAGTATTGCCAAAATAGGGACAGATATCTTTAGATAGATGCCAAATTGAAAACATTGATGCATCACCAGTTCTACGAGTGGCGAGTACCCGGCTGAGATGCGAGAGGTTGCGGGTTCGATTCTCGCTGCAGGACAAATATTTGTATGAAGTGCAAATATTTGATCCGGGTCTGGGTGTTATGGTACCATGGTACCTACTCGTAGTTCCTCATACCCACGAAGCCAGGGAATCCAATAGTGAAAATGACTACTTATCTGAATGTTTGGTCTTATGTTATGTTAATTAGTAATCACACCACGCTGGGCAGGATTGTTAATCGCAATATTGGTGTTGAGTACTCAGGTGGATGCTGCTACCCATCAATCTTCATTCTTTGTCTATTATACTGGGGGCCTTACGTTTCCTCCCGTTCATTTCGTAAAAACCAACTTAGCCCAAAAAAAATATATTTTTTACTGACAGACAAACTAGACGGACGGACAACAAAGTGATTTTTTTAGACGGAACCCTAAAAATACATAACATACATAACATAACATCCAACAGTCACATACATAGTCCTAATCCCCTAGGATTCCTTGTGTCGTGGGTATCAGGAACTACGAGTACCATGGTACCATAACACCCAGACCCGGGACAAATATTTGCAGATCATACAAACATTTGTCCCGAAGCTTGAATCGAACCCGCAGCCTCTTGTATCTCAGCCGGCTACTCTCCCGCCGTGGCCCAGAGATCGAAAAATAAATGAATACGTTTCAGTACAGCAGTGCAAGTATGTAGGACTCGATTCGATAAATTTGACATTCAAATTCGATACAACGGGACTATTACCTCTACACAGTCTCGTTTTGTCTAATTTTAATGTCAAATTTATCGAATCGAGTCCTACGTACTTGCAGCCTTGTTTCAAATTAGTGTAAAACTTTAACATGCCGTTAAACGGCGTTACAACGATTCCTGAAAAAGCTGTTAAAAAGCTAAACGATCCATCTGTTAACTAAACAAGTGATAAAGCTTTAGTTAACCGACAGCGAAGAAAGGCGACCTAATTACTGCAAGTTTATCTTTTGTGATTGTTTCCATGGACACACGAGAAATACATACATACATAAACTCACGACTTTTTCCCCGATGATTTAGGCATATCCTCAAAGGGCTTCATCCGTACTTTTCACCGTATGTTGCACAGTCGCAGGAATATGAATGAATGAATGAATGAATGAATGAATGAATGAATGATTTATTTATTTGCTTAGAATGTAGGTACAGTACAAGACAGATGATAAATATAAATTAAAGTCTCCAATACATTCTGCCGTCAAGCGTGCAAAATTTAAAATGTCCTTACAAACTAGGTATAGCTAATATGCTAATATGCTAATATGCTAATATAAACGTGACAAGTGGTGAGCTCATCGCCGCCATTGCTTTCCACGACCGACTTGGCTAACGCTTTCTTCCAGTAGTAACAGACTCTTAAAAAAGCCAGCAGCTAGGACAAATTTAATACTAACGGGAAATAACTACATTAGACATTAGTCACATCAGTAGCCTTTAGACGTCCACTGTTGGACGAGGACTCCCCGGGGGAGCCTCCCCCATAGAATGCAATGCCATAATCACCACACTTTGCAGGCGGATTGGTGATCGCAGTATTGGTATTGAGTACTCAGGTGAATGCTGCTTCCAATCCCAGCTTATATTATATTTCAATTATTTTTTTATTTCAATCAACATTGGATCACATTTTATTTGTTGGTTTTTTATCCTAGATTAGTTACGGCGTAGCCATTCTAATGAGGGGTTTTCACGGCCGTTTCAAATCATGTTTTCAGCGTTGAAAATAGATGGCGCTGCTCTGTACGTAGCTGTCAAGTGTCAAAATAAAATTAAATGTCAACATCAACAACGTAGGTATATTATTTTCGTTTCGTGGTATTTATTTTTATTATTTTATTTATAATACATTTGATAATCTTGGCAGCCACAGTTTAGTCAGCGCCGTCTATCCAATTGAACTACTTTTTTTTAATCGAAGATGAAAACCCCTCATTAACACAAAACTATAAAATAAAGCAATCAAAAAACGCATCTATGCAACAAGAAACTGAATTTGAATAAAGTATTATATTATTGAATATTATCTTGTATTATCGGGTATTTAAACGTATTTACGAGCCGTCAATCTTAAAAACTGTGTGGCAATGGAAACAGTTATCACAACACAAACGTGCGTTTGCGCAACATATTATCACATTACAAAATGCAGATGACGCGACCACGCCAAACGTTTAAACTTCAAGGATTAAACTTCCACGGTCTAAGCTCTGGCGCAACTTTGGTATGCAACCAAAAAAAAATTTAATGACAGCATCTGTCAAAGACGTACCTTCACCACCTGCAAGCTTAGCATGAGCTGCCCCCTGAAACGTTTTTTTTATATTCCCGAAGGTCACTCGGTGACTAACGTTTGATAAATAAAATGACCATGAATTGCTCAAAATTCATTAGATAGTGTCAATTGATGATAATTTTACTTTTCAAATGTTAGTCACCGAGTCACTCGGTCCGAGTGACTTTCAGTTAGGGAATAGGGGGGGATATACAGGGTGTTTTTTTGTAATGGGATAGTATGGGGATATCCGAATCCATTAGAGATACGGGAAAACTGTCTTTGGAACCAGTTACTCATTTTATATAAAAACGATTTTGGCATAGTTATTTTTTTAGTCAAGCGTGAGGTCTCCATAAAAATGAGTTGTTTTGATGATTTTTTTTAAATGCGTATTGACTCAGTTTCATGTAAGGAATGTTTCATTGTATTGGAAGAAAAAAATCTGAGCAGCAGAAGTTAGTCAAATTTAATAAAATGTTTTCTCATGCAATTTGTGAGTAATCTGCTACATACGTTAATAAAACTATCGCAAGAAAACACAAAACGGCCTCTCTCTTTCTTTTTCCAGGTACGGGTACGTTTCAGAATACCTCTAGTGGCCTTAGACAAAAATATTCTTAATAAAGTTTGACTAACTTCTAGAGCTCTGCTTTTTCTCATTTCACGAGACCATCAGAGCAGTAGAACAACATTCACCACACATCTTTGTCTAATGCCACTAGAGGTGTTCTGAAACGTGCCCGTACCTGGAAACAACAAGAATGAGGCAATTTTGAAAATTTATTGCGATAGTTTTATTAACGTAAGTACCAGATTACTTACAAACTGTATGAGAAAACATTTTATTAAATTTGACTAACTTCTGCTGCTCAGATTTTTTTTCCCATACAATAAACAATCCTTACATGAAACTGAGTCAATACGCATTTAAAAAAAATCATCAAAACAACTCATTTTTATGGAGACCTCACGCTTGACTAAAAAAATAACTATGCCAAAATCGTTTTTATATAAAATGAGTAACTGGTTCCAAAGACAGTTTTCCCGTATCTCTAATGGATTCGGATATCCCCATACTATCCCATTACAAAAAAACACCCTGTATATCCCCCCCTATTCCCTAACTGAAAGTCACTCGGACCGAGTGACTCGGTGACTAACATTTGAAAAGTAAAATTATCATCAATTGACACTATCTAATGAATTTTGAGCAATTCATGGTCATTTTATTTATCAAACGTTAGTCACCGAGTGACCTTCGGGAATATAAAAAAAACGTTTCAGGGGGCAGCTCATGCTAAGCTTGCAGGTGGTGAAGGTACGTCTTTGACAGATGCTGTCATTAAATTTTTTTTTGGTTGCATACCAAAGCTGCGCCAGAGCTTAGACAAAAATAAATTAATTTTAAAAATTTATTGCGATAGTTTTATTAACGTAAGTACCAGATTACTTACAAACTGTATGAGAAAACATTTTATTAAATTTGACTAACTTCTGCTGCTCAGATTTTTTTTCCCATACAATAAACAATCCTTACATGAAACAGAGGCCATACGCATTCAAAAAAAAATTTATCAAAACAACTAATTTTTACGGAGACCTCACGCTTGACCAAAAAAAAAAATTATGCCAAAATCGTTTTCATACAAAATGAGCAAATGGTTCCAAAGACAGTTTTCCCATATCTCGTATGGATTCGGATATCCCCATACTGTCCCATTTAAAAAAAACATCCTGTATAACAATGAAATGAATACAATAAAAAAAATACCAAAATATTTATATACCGGCACTTGTATTGATATCTAATGTATAAGAACTTTAGTCATCAATGAGTTTCAGATAATATAGTAATTTAGAAATCAGGGATTATCGACAATTTTACTGAAGTTTAGTCGCTCGATGACATCCAAAAATCGCACCCCTGCACAATTCAAAGTCCCATTAAAATAACGATAAACTTGAAAGTCGTAGTTACCTTATCGATTTTTAGTCACATCCTGTCTTACGCGTTTGATCCTCAAGGTTGAGTAAACAGTTTTCGTTTCAATGTTTAGGTACGTACAGGCTAAACAAAACACTTCGAAAATAATAAAGTGATGTACTTATATCGATGACAATGACATCACTAATGAGTTGTTCTTCACTAGTTAAAATACAAAGCAGTTTATGAAATGGGTTTCGCTGTATGGGATTTAAACATTGTTTTTTATGGCATTTATATCAGTAATTAACAAAACTAGTTGATTTTTACCGACTTCCCAAAAAAGGAGGAGGTTCTTAATTCGTTTTCTTTTTTTTTTTTTTTAATGTTTAATCTCCGGCGTTTATGAACCGATTTGGAAAATTCATTTTTTATTTGAATAGATATACTTCCAGATTGGTTAATTTTTTTCAGAATCCAGTTCTGATGATGGAATCCATGAGGAATGAGGGAACTCCTCAAAAATATTGTAGGCTTACATATGGCGATTTTGATATTTTCAGCAACAAACGAAGCCTTTGCAAAAGTATCATAATCCTTTCACTACTATAGTTCAATCCATCATTTTTTTTTCATCCAAATATTTAGTAGAATACAATGGCGGAAGTCGGTTTTTTTAAATGAAAAGTTATTAAATATAATTTATGACCTTCTGTGCAGATTACAAATAAAATACAGAATTTTTAATAAATATATTTGTTAATCACAATTAAAATTAATAAGACGGGTAAAACGTGCTTTTTGCAGCATAAGTCCGGTTATCAGATGTGTCTTCGTCAAATTCGTTGCGAAGGCTTTCTTGTGCTGACAACGTTGATGGCTGGTGCTGGTGGTTGACGGGGCGTTGCGTGCAGACTTATTCAATATTGATATTTGTCTTTGGATCCAATTTTCTTAAGAGATCCTTCAGGATGTCATATTTGTAGCAAGTTTGATTAATATGGTTTCGGTTGACAGATGATAATTTTGAGCTAAACTTGGGGCTAGGGGCTGAATCATTTTAAACGGGGCTTAACAAGCCGAAAAAGGGCTAGATTTAGTCTCGAAGGGGCTAAATTGGCATCCCTGTCCACGGGAGGAGAAGGAGGGGTCTATTAATATATTAATATATTAAAAATCGATCTAAATGGTACAATATAAAATAGACGAACAAATATATAGTAACAATTCCGCTCCTCATCAACGAAAACTCTGAAAGAATTCGACACGTGTTTCGCCTCTCAACGAAGCATCCTCAGGAAACAGTAGGCTCACTGCGTGCTAAAACAACGAAGACTCACTTTCTGTTCGGCGTTCGGCGAGGCAACATGGCTGCGGAGTTTTTGCAGCTATAATTTGTTCGTCTATTTTATATTGTAGAATGGATTTCCGCAAAGTCACGCTTGAATCAATTGATGATCTAAATGGTTATGATTGTTATTATTTGTTATGACATTAAAAAAGCAAAAATAAAAAAAAATTACCTGAAGAATTTTTGACAGTTGAAATTAAGTCAGAACCATCTATTGAGTTAGTTGGATCAACTTTTTTAGGGGTTTTCCCCGTGGAACCACTGCTATGACCCACTGGTGGGACCACCGCGCTAGAGATGGAATTAAAATTGTAGCTAAAAAGCTAAAATAAATATGAGACGAAACTTTTACACTTAGATTGCATTAAATTATATGTGTAATTACGAACTAGTTTCCTATATACATATTTATACATATCAATTTAATGCAATCTATGTGTAAAAGTTTCGTCTCATATTTATTTTAGCTAGTGCGCTACAATAGTTTTGTTTTTAATTCCATCTCTAGCGCGGTGGGACCACGGGGAAAACCCCCTTTTTTGTTCTTACGTCGAAATTGAAAGGCCCTCATTGTCTTCTTAATAATGTGCAAATATTTGCCCTTTTAAAGTTAAGATTTTTTTAGTAGTCGTATCGCATCAAGAATGTCCAAATTAGAATCTTCTAGACTTTCTAGTGTAAAAACATAGCTATGTATGACTGATATTTGAATTGCGAATTCTATTTACAACATCGTAAAACTGAACTAGAGAGTACCCGATTGGCAGAATGCCACAGACAAAATATCTCTTACATCACGGTACTGGGAAAAGCAGTTACAAAACGCACGCTATCGTAAAATAGTAATAAATAATGGCGTTTCGTTACTGCTACTGTATGTGTGTCTACTGACCCACTGGAATTAGGCATAGTTTGAGTTGAAATCACTGAAAACACGTTCAATTGTTACCTCACTGTTTCTTGTGCTCCTTGTTATAAATGTTATCGTTTTATTTTGCTAAATGGCAGTATTCAATTAGTTCATAGTTTTATCATTACTGGTGAGAACTTTTTAGGGTTCCGTACCTCAAAAGGTACCAAAGGAATCACTCGCGTGTCCGTCTGTCACAGCCCATTTTCTCCGAATCTATACTGAACAACGATCTTATAATACACAAATTAGAGATCGTTGATACTGAACGAAAAAAAAAACAAATTCATTACTACAGAATTAGGTAACCAACTCATGGACGTAAGTAGGTATAGCGTAAATAAACGAATTTTGATTTTAGGAGGCAAAATTGAAAATAACAAAAAAAACTTTTGTCAAATGTGAACGTTATGAGAAATACAAAAATGTTTTTTTATAATTTTAAAATTCGTAAGTTGAAAGAAAATATACAAAAATTGAGCAAAAACCCCCTTAACTCCAAAACTACTCAAAAAAATTTTTGAAAAAAATACTTAATTTGGGGCCTTTAACTAAAACGAAGTATTTCAATTCCCACGGGAAATGGAAAATACACGTGAAGAGAAAATGCTCACAAAATGTTTTGACTGACTACTTCGTTCAATTGGTCGAGTCAAACTTAAAAAGGGTTTCGTACTAAAATAATACCTAACCACTAGACTCTAGTTGTTACTATGGTAGTACGAAACCCTCTCCATAAACTACGACTTGCTCTTGACCGTTCTTAGGGTTCCGTACCCAAAGGGTAAAACGGACCCTATTACTAAGGCTCCGCTGTCCGTCCGTCTGTCACCAGGCTGTATCTCATGAACCGTGATAGTTAAACAGATGACATTTTCACAGATAATGTATTTCTGTTGCCGCTATAACAACAAATAATAAAATAAATATTTAAGGGGGCTCCCATATAACACCGTGATTTTTTGGCCGTTTTTGTAGATAATGCTACAGAACCCTTCGTGCGTGAGTCCGACTCGCACTTGACCGGTTATTCTTGTATGTAATGGCAATGTCTCGTTAAACCGCGCAAAGCTTTTCAGTGAGTCGCCCTAATAACTGATATAAGTTCTTATATAATTATATTTTCATGGCACAGCTCCGTCAATGTGTTCTCACCCTTATTCAGGCAAACTATTCGAGAAAACCGACTGTCTACCTGGTAATGGCTTTTCACAGTAAATGCTTCTGGATTACTAAAACCTAAAATATTGTCATAGTAATGTATTCAAGCACGTGTCAGGATCATAACTGTAAATCTATTGTCTTCGCTTATTCTAGAAGCTTCTGGCCATTTTAGTTATCGTCCACTGCTGGACGAGATAGTATTTAAAATAGTAGGCATATTATAGGCAAAATCAGCTTTTACTATCATATCCTATCCTACTTCTAATACTACATTAATTATTAATTTACATCCCACTAACATTCATTTTGTAAAAACGGGAAATTTTCACGTACCGATATGTTGGTGGAAGCACCAACAGGTTTCGACCCTAATCGAGGGTCTTCATCAGGGTGGGTATAGGATCCGCACTACACTCCCTCCGCGTCCTTCCTCGCACTGCGTCTCTGAGCTCGCTCCTCTCGGCTCGTCCGGCGCGGGGGTGGGGGGAGTGCTTGTGTCCGCGTCATTACACGTTCTTCGGTAACGTCCTTCCGGTCGGGTTGCGGTGCTCCATCATCGTCGCTGCCACTCCCGTCGCAACCATCGGGCGCGCCAGGAGCGGCCAGACAGGCTACACTAACAGTGTCTCTATCAGGCTCAAACACTTCACTGTCGTACGTCCCATAAAGACAGGATTTCCAAGCGTGTGGCCCATCCTCTATCCCTGTTGAAATTAGGCAGTCGACTAATCTCGATAGCCTCTCGGACACTAACATTATAAAATGTAAAAGTTTTTGAGGATGGATGGGGTTCTTGTTACTCTTTCACGCAAAAGCTACAGATCGGATTTTTATAGCTTATACAGCGTGTAAAAGGATGTCTCGCGAATACTGAAGGTACCGGTAAAGCTACCTATATCATAGCTATATAAAGTAGCTTTCGCCTGAGAGGTGATTCATACAGGAGAAAACCTTTTTTTTTTCGTTTCCTATCGTATTTGTCAGCCAGCAATGTACGCATTTATTCCGGCCGCGCGAGTTCATCACTCCCGGTCAGCTGATCGACCCGTAGCGCCAATATTTCTTATGTGGTTTTCATTGTTTTTTTTGACGTTTTTTTATTTATTAACGTGTTTTTAACGTTGGAAATTAGGTTTTTGTGTTCCTATAACGATATTTTATGGATATAAAGAAAACACGAAAAAAGCGGCCTAAAAGTGAGCATTTTTTTATCACTTTTTTTCTGCTTAAATATTTTCAGAATCATGGTCTGAATGCACTGTTTCAGTTTACGGGAGTAGTCTTTTTACACTCGTTATATTAGAATTATATTAAATATATAGCTTATTATATTACATCTTAGACGTAGCCGGCAACCAATGGACGAGACTCGACCCAACAGTGGGTGTAGATGGGTTCAAATGATGATGATGATGATATTTATATTAGAACAACATTTGGGCCGGGACCTCCGTAGCGGGCTCGATCCTGGCCTGGTTGGTGATTTTT
The DNA here is from genome assembly GCA_951392215.1 of Epirrita christyi. Classification (NCBI taxonomy): domain Eukaryota; kingdom Metazoa; phylum Arthropoda; class Insecta; order Lepidoptera; family Geometridae; genus Epirrita; species Epirrita christyi. The sequence goes on along the minus strand of OX595857.1, from coordinate 2,612,295 downwards.
AGGACATTGTTATAAAATCTCAACATTTCCCTTGTGGAAACTAGAAAAATGTATTATGTTTCCTTTGCTGGGACTCACTCAGGTCTACTCTCGACTCTGGACGAGAGTGACATAAAAAAAACGAAAGCAGGTAGGTAAGTAATATAAAACCATTTCAAATACACGAACAAGTCCAACAAAGTAACAGTCAACGACTTAGCGAAATGTGTGAAAAATTACAAACAAAACATCATTATGTAACAAAGGGACGTTTTGTAGGCAAATTACGCTATAAAATAATATAAAAAGCAGCCAAGCGTGTGTTGGACCACAAACAGTGAAGGCTTCCGAACACAGTTAGATTAGAAGAACACATTAGTCAGTGTAACTAGTGGTTCGCCCCGAACTGAGACCTCGCGATGACACCTTTATCAGCCCGACTACTTAAGTAAGACATTTCCATAATTTCCATTTTTTTTTTTTAATTTTCACCTCTATGTAATTTCCTACACATCATCGAAATAACTTTTGAATAGCACAAAACAACGGGGCGTTCATACCACCAGAGACAAGTAACTTGTCTCCGATACTACATAAGTACCTGTTACGAATGAATTGGTAACGTCCTTTTGACAAAATCATAGAACTCCAACGTCATTCAAATTCCTAGAAATGGGAGGTCAACAACGGATATTACATTGGTTTTTTGTTTTATAGTGTGCATGTCTCGAAATTCTTCAATTTCAGACTTTCCCCTGTAGTTGTGACACAAAAGCCACAAGCATACCAAATTTCAGCATTGTGGGATTGCTGGAAGTACTCTAGAATTTTTGATTTTTACGTTTTTTATTTTCCCTAATATCTCGGAAACTACTAAGTTTAAATACTTATTAAAAACAGTTTTGAAATGTCCAACCAAAGCACTTTCATTAAACACCCCATTTGATGTGACTGTCTCACTTTTATTTTTTTTACCCCCTCTTGGACCCCAATATCTCAGCAACCCCCTGACCGATATAGCTCATAACCTTACCTACAAATTGTACCAATACTATCTACCCCCATACCAAATTTCATGAAGTTCGGATTAACGGTTTGGAAGTTTTCATCGGACAAACATACGTACATACATACATACATACATACAAACACCGATTCTTCCAACTTGACTCAGAGAACTCGCTTCGCTCGTTCAATAAACAGATAATAATCTATCTGTTTTTCATCGTAATCTGGTACCTACCATAATAACATAACACCCAACAGTCACACAAAATCTAAATCAGATCTAAATCTGAATTTAGTCCAGGCGTACTAGTCCAGGATTAAATATCGACATTAGGCATATACGACTTTAATACGAAAGCAGTTGGTTTGTTTTCCGAAATCAATTCTCGCGCTACTTCGCAAATTTCCAAAGTATCAAACTGACGGATTATGTCACATCACAATTGAGATGTCGGAATTTTTCCCTCCAACAAGCAATCAACTGTCAATTTATAGACCATTGCTAAACTAGGGGGCTGCCTGGTTTTAGATAAACCAGAGATAGTCCAAGCTTATGTAATTTTTGGCATAAGCGCGGAATATCTAGCTCGAAAGTTGCTTTTGCAAAACAAACTATCTGCTTTTGTATTACAGTCGTATATACCAAAGGTCGATATTTAAGCCTAGACAGGTAGTCCTGGTTTAAACCTAGACTAAGTAAATGTTTTGTTTTTTCCTAAGGGTTCCCTGTCGGACATCGGAACCCTAAAAATGTGTTAAGCGTACCGACGCGACGGACTGACACGGACTGTGTGTATAATGAGGGTAGAGTAGTGTCTGCTGCAGAGACATCTCATCATCATCATCATCATCATGAATGTTTACGTCCACAACTGGATGAGGCTTCCCCCATTGAATACAATGGGGGGATATGCCATAATCATTACGCTTGGCAGCTGGATTGGTGATCGCGGTATTTTTTGTATTTTTTTATTTGGGTAAACAAACATTAACACAATAATAAACTAAGGTAGTCTTAAGTTATTTAAAATTATATATTAATAAAATAACGTGAGAAAAACCCCGGGTATTAGTAGCGGCACGTAAGTCTAGCGCTGGGTGGTTATTCGCCATGACCTAAGCGATTCCTTGCCAATTACGTGTGACGTCATAACGTGCGCGAAACGCAAACGTGGTCCCTAAACACGTTATTTTGACTATTCGTATCCGCCTCGTCGCGTTTATGAAATCTGACATTGACGTACAGAAAACGATTTATCGATGATTCCACGCAGATATCGTAACGAGCCCGCGTTATTTTTAACCGACTTCCAGAATCCAGTTCTGATGATGGGATCCATGAGGAATTGAGGGAACTCCTCAAATATTGTAGGCATACATATGGCGATTTTGATATTATCAGCAACAAACCAAGCATTTGCATTCAAAAAGTATCATAATCCTTTCACCACTATGGTTCTTTCATAACTTTTTTTTTCATTCAAATATTTAGTCGAATACAATGGTGGAAGTCGGTTTTTTAAATGAAAAGTTATACGTTTGGTTATAGCGAATAAGGGCCCTGAACGATACGTGGAGGGGATAGTTGCGCATGTTTACTGTTGCGCACGCAATACAATTAGTATAAGATAGATAGAGATAGTGATAGAGATCATCCCCAAGATACCTTACTTTTTACTTCTGCGCAATAACGGTCAGTTTCATACCGCTATATACTTGTAAATGCTAGTTATAATTAAAATAATAGACAAAATTGTCTCTAACTTCCCCTACTCTACATAGAGTCGGTGGCCGTTCAAACATGTCGGAATGTGAGTATTCGAACATCTTTCACACTTGTGTCGACAACACACGACTCGACAAATTGTGAGCTATTTACCTGACTACCAGCCCACGTGTCTACCGAGACTCTTAAACAAATAGCAGTTAACTATTCTCCTACCAAAACTTTTTACGTGAATACGTCATTAAAGTTACTTCCATAGTGGGAGGCAATTCAAAAATGATGATAACGAGATCAAAGAATTCGTTACGTTGAGTGAGGATTGTGACGCATCGCGTGCGGCTAAGGGGGAAGCGCCGCTGTTTTGAGATCGTTTCGCTGCGTCACATGATTTCGTATTCACGTAAAACACACGGTGGTGTTCATGACACAGACAAAAACATACCGTTTTTTTTTTTTAATTTTTTGTCGACTTCGTCGAAACTCTACAAATGATATGTCATGGTAGATAGATAGATTAAAAATTTATATTTTATCACGAATACATAATAGGATTCATTCAAATTAGCAGTACTATCCCCTGGGAGTAACCCCAGCAGTATCCACATGAGTAACTATCTACACCAATACCGCGATCACCAATTCGCCTGCCGAGCATGGTGATTATGGAAAATCCCCCCCATTGTCTTGTTGGGGGAGGCATCGTCCAACAATGGACTTGAAAACATGGTACTAGTTGTATTATTTTCTCCATAAATAAAGATTTATAAAATAACTGTAGTAAAATCTAACTACGAGTATTATGGTCGGTCTACTTCCAACGTATAACTAAATAATCTCTGATCTGACACACATATAACTGATAAATATTAAATAATTCCATAAACATTCTTGCTATATCTATTAAAAATAATAGAATCTGATAGAGTAATAAAACTAGCTATAACAGTACAAGCATGAACGTATTTTAGTCAAACACAAATACCTACTGAAAAAAAATCTAACTGTTTGCAAAAAGTGAACAGTTAAAATATACACAGTTGTTACAACATATTTTTCAGTGAGATCTAATTATTTTACACCATTGGTGCACCTGAAAAAAACAGTTAGGAAGCAAACAGTAAATAAAAATATATAAACAGTTACAGGAAGTTTTTGGTCAATAATAGCAACGTATTCTGACAGTAATTGTAACGATTTCACTCATTTACAGTAACAACAATAAAATGATTGACACAGTTTTACCAGTAAAATTAACTGTTTTACTAAAACTGTTTTTTTTTTCAGTTTTGCTAACGTATTTAATGTGTTGGCTCCATTTTAACCTCTCAAAACAGTAACTTTTATTGGTTTTCGGGTTTCTCTAACTGTATATTTTTTTGTAAGCACGATTTATGAGGTTAATTTTCAGAACCTAATGAAAGTTTCCTTGGGTTTCTTGATACGATCCATCCTGAAAACACAGATATTTTCATATACATATTTGGTTTATGGGCGTTAGCCTTTTTTATTTAATTATTTTATTTATAGGAAACAATCGTCTATACGCTAACGTTCGTGTTTTTAGCGCTATAACAGTCCAGCTAAAGCTGGGTCCGCTGCGTGAAATTTTCTAACAATACATGTTATTAAAACATGTTAGTAAAACAGCCAACAGACTGGCTGTTTTACTCCATCCATGTTTTGTTTTTTTACAAACAAAAACATGTTTTACTAATATGTTTGGTTAGAAAAATTTATAACAATAATAATAATAAATACTGGACATTTCATACAACATTATCTAGCCCCAAGCTAAGCAGAGCTTGTGTTATGGGTACACAGTAAATGAAATAAATTGGCGCAGCAGACCCGGCTTTACGACGGTTGCTGCAAAACTTAGACCAATGCCTGATTTGATCAAGCTAAAAAACTGTATCAAGTTGCTTACGCTTGATTTATTTGCGTGCTATAACCAGTCTATAACTACATGACTAGTATATTTCTGAGTCATAGTCTATGGCAGTGTCACACAGACCCACATGTGCAAGGTCTTTTAAGGGTATGATTTCTGCTTTACCTAATAAGGGAGCTAGTGAAGTCACTTTATCGATGATTTGAAATAAATAGCGACCTACTTGGTTGACATAATGATTGATTGAGAAGCTCTTGACTAGTTTTTGTAAAGTTCAAGATTATAGATAAATAAAGCCATGACTTCATAAATTAATTGAAGCTTTTTGTAGAGAAAATACATGACTTATTGGATAATAAAAACGATGACTTACGATGAAGTATATATGGTTAATTATTTTGAGAATAATAATAATTTTCAAACTATCATAAAAATTAAGCTTAAATTGGGAACACAATTATAAAAATTTATGGGTATATTAACCATGAGTTTGTTATATAATTTACATAATTATCTTTAAATTAGTAAGTTATTAAAGTTATGATATTGTAGATTGTAATAAGTCTGACGAACGTTTTTTTGTCATGTTGTGCATTTTTTTCCTAAAACTGGTGGTTTTTTTGACTCGTTTTTTGTCATCACCACCCGAACCAGAATTGCGCTATCAGGCCATGGAAAATGCAACTACACGATACTGCACTATAGACTTGAGCGTTGCCCAAAACTTGAAAAGGGGGTAATTTACCAAAACTTTCTTTTAAGTTTCAAAAGTATTTGATAGTGGTAAGACTTTTAAAAATTATTCCCAAATGTTGCATTCCTCATAGCCAATGGTGCGATTCTTGGACGTCATCATGTGATTCATTCCGAAAAATAATATATTTGAAACTCATTGATGACTAAAATTCTCATTCCTATGATATCAATACAAGTAGGCCTCCAGTTGATTTGATGGAAATCAGTGATTTTCAGCTGTTTAGCTGATCAAGTTTAACAATTGAACCCCGCTAATGCAATCTATAGAGCTTGATAAGAAAGAGAGATTCGATAGATTTCGGTAAAAAGACACAATCGATAAAAAAGTTAAATCTCATCGACATTTTCCTCTCCCTGTTTCTACCACATCCCGGTACACATCAAGATGGAATGTAATCTATTTATTGGTTTTCCTGCTACAAGTGAATCCGCAGTATTTTTAATTATTAAATTGGCCAATGAAAGCGGTTTTTCCTATTATGTTACCCAGTTAATCAGTACTTGTTCTTTTCACGGCCATATTTATTAGTGCCATGGTGTGTCCGGCCTAAGAATATACCTCTCCTTCTTCTCCCGTGGATGGTGTAAAAGGGACAACACTAGGGGTGCTACCTACTATTAAACAGTAGCATCCACCAGTGTTCTCAACACCTATACCGCGATCGCCAATCCGCCTGCCAAGCGTGGCAAATCCCCTCATTGTATTTTATAAGGGAGGCGTCGGTCCATTAAAGGGTCTCTTCCGGCTCATGATGATGATGATGATGAAGTGTAGCATCCAATTCTTTATATTCTTGTAACCATTAATGGATCGTGTCCATCTGAAGAGTGCAGAGGTCTGAATTCAACCATTGGTCAGAACCACAGTTCTGCTGATATTTGTGTGTTCTTAACTGTTCTATTTAATGTTCTTAGCTGATTCTATTAAGGCTTCTTGGTGATGTGTTTCTTCACTATTTACTTTCCCTAAGATGTTTTTCACAGTTAAGATAAAGATTATTTATTTATTAGCTCTTTTTATTAACCGACTTCGGAGGTTCTCAATTCGGTTGTATTTTTTTTGATGTTTGTTACCTCGTATCTCCGGCGTTTATGAACCGATTTGGAAAATTCTTTTTTATATGAATTTTTTTCAGAATCCAGTACTGATGATGGAATCCATGAGGAATTGAGGGAACTCCTCAAATATTGTATGCATTTGGCGATTTTGATATTTTCAGCAACTAAACAAGCATTTGCATTCAGAAAGTATCATAACCCTTTCACCACTATGGTTCCTTCATCCTTTTTTTTTCATCCAGATATTTAGTCGAATACAATGACGGAAGCAGGTTTTTTTAAAAAAAATAATAGCTGGTTGAGCACAGTTGGGCACTGACGTTTGCATATGTCCTTATTGTTTTGAAATGATTAATTTAACATTATGTAATAAAGAACCTTTAAAATTGAAATTTACTTACATGAGAAAATAATATAATCAAAAGTAGGTAGGTTGGCGGTGTTTTCCTTCACCATTGAACGTTATCGTGTTCAACTTTACTGATCAATGAATGCAACCTGTAAGCTACACATGTGCTGGGCACGTGTCCGGCGCGTGCGTTGTAAATGGGACATACAAGTGGCCTGTGCCCTTTACAGACAGTGGCCCTTTGTGCCAACTTAGGTGGTCTGTGGTGTTAAGACAATTTTACCTTTTATTGAACGAGCGAAGCGAGTTCTCTGAGTCTAGTTGGAAGAATCGGCGTTTGAAATGAAATAAAATGAAATGAAATTGTTTATTGTCCAAAGTATGAGATACACATTTTTAGTTTGTTTAAACTAAAAGAGCGCCACAAATACAACGACTCTTCAATTACTCAAATCCTACTCCTAGTAATATTATAAACGCGAAAGTTTGTAAGTATGGATGGATGGATGGATGGATGGATGTTTGTTACTCTTTCACGTAAAAACTACTGAGTGTATTTTAATGAAACTTAACAATAATGTAGCTTATACATCATAATAACACATAAGCTACAATTTATAAAGATATTGTGTGAATTGTCCGTAATATGACTATAAGTGTCAAGTAAGTAGGAAAAAATCTACCGTCTGCGAGCTATTCTGGCATGCGCTGCCAAAACCGCTAGAGTTACACATATGTAATGTATGATGGAAATGTTTATCTTAAATAGTCCTACAAAAAAGCCCGCCACAGTATATATGTATATATTGTATATAGGTTATTTTATTTTCTACGCCACGCTAATACAAGCTACTCGAAATACTAATCCTGCGCAGACGAAGTCGCGGGCACCAGCTAGTTGTTATGATAATTTTACACGTTTAGGTCAATGCATTCAGCCTGCATGCAGGCGTACAAATATATAAATGTCAAATTTATTAAGAATTTATGCTTCAAAAAATTATTTTAGACTATAAAAACAGTTATCTAATAGCCAATGAGTTAGCTTAGCTTCTTCTTAAATATATTTCCATTTAATACTCTCAGTTCTTCAGGTAACTTATTATATATTTTTATAGATATATTAAAAAAGAATACTTCTGGTTACTTCGTAACCCTTACTCGTTACTCCGTCATCATGTATTATTATAATTATGACTCGGTAAAAGTTGAAATAAATCGGCCCAAGTGTCTGTGTGCCAAAATTCAGCATAAAATTAAATGTTGGATGTGTTCACACCCAACGTTGATTTTCAGCTTTTGAAGTTGAAACCAAAAAATAATGATGATGATAGTCTATATTTTATTCTGATGTATTTATAAGCAATAATATTGTTAAGTTTCATCAAAATCCGTTCAGTAGTTTTTGCGTGAAAGAATAACAAACATCTATCCATCAATTCAAACAAACTTTCGTATTTATAATATGAGTGAGATATAGTGAGAGTAAGATGAGATTAGTGAGAATTTACAGTGAAGCTTCCTCCCCAACATTATAGCTCGACAGAATAAAATACCTAAAGCTCTTTTATATTATTAATTTTTTCTTTAACATCACACAGCTTCAAAATATCAGTCCAAATTCAAATTCAAATTTAAAATTATTTATTCCGTGTTGATGCCTATTATTGTACACTAGGAAAAGTCAAATTCTACACAATTTTATAAAAACATAATATTCTAATTATAACAAATGATTGTTAAAATGATTGAACAAAAATTCAAACACAAGTACCTATACCAGTACCATTACATACTAAAGTCATCAGTAAGAGCTTCGTCAATGTTATAACAAGATTTAAATAGTAAAAAAATTCTAATATTAACACTAAAATCCTTAAAATTTAAATTTCTAATGTCCAAAGGTAATTTATTAAAAAGATTTATGCTTATGCATAAAAAACTATTAGCTACTTTAGCTAGTCTGTGCTTCGGAACAACTATGTCGTCTTTATTGCGTGTATTATAATTGTGAATGTCACTTATCGGTCAGTCCATGACCGTCTAATAGTGGAAAGCTTAAAATATATTAAACATCAATGGCAGAAACTGTGTCAAATTCGCAATTTGAACCAACATTCTAAAAAAAATACAAAAACGTGTGAAAACAAATCCTCTCTTTCCCGGAAGCTAATAATAAATCTATTTCATTCAACACTAATAAAACCCGATAAAAATCCATGACTCATACACATAAAGCTCGCTGCAACAGTTTATTCGCCTACAAAGATGAGATAAGTGCGTTTCCATTGTCTTACGACTTGCTCGCAGAACCGACATCCGTTGGGGAATTAGTGGCGACCGATTGACTGGAAGTCTGAAACCGTAACTCAATTATCTTGTCGACTGCACGCTGGACCGTGTGGCTATAAAATCAATTCGCTACGAGTGGTGTCGGACGTAACGGGAACCAAACGAAATTTCGATGGACCGACGAGCTTTTGTCTATTAGTCGATTTCTACCAGCTAATGATAACAATAAATCTACTCGCAAAGACTTCAGTTTACCCGTAATCATGGCACATTAAACTGTGTCGAAATATCGGGAATTAATAAAGCTCAAAAATCATGGTAAATATCCCGTTCCTAGTGATAATTATGTTAATAACCATGATAGTTTCAAAAGTTAAGTATTACTTATACACCAGTATAGGGCAAGGCAATATTTTTAATAAAAGATCCTATTCAAAGCTCTCAATAAAAATAAAAAATAAAATAGTACCAAAAAACTATTTTTATGGAACTATTTTATTACACAAGTACCAAGAGGGATTTTACTGTACCTAAACCTTTTAAACCTTGGTTTCCTAATAAGCGGCTACCGCCATAATGACGGCCGTAATATTACCTGAGGGTGTATTACGAGTTTTGCGTTGAATAGAATAGAATATAATTTATTTGTATACAAGAGTTACACAGAGACACATAAAAATCTTAGACTAAGAGGAAACAGACCCGAAGGTACGAAGTGTAACTCCAGTAACAAAATGGCTCTGCCGCAGCATGAGTTGGTTGACTAGCGAGCTAGCAACCAACGCTGGTCATTGCAACAATCGATTTACGAGTCGGGAGCTTTTACCGTGACTTACATAGTAACTATTCATCATTCTGTGCCGCGCAGTCGATAGAAACAGCACAGATTCATAAATAGTTACTATATAGCTCACGATCCGCAAATCGATTGTTGCAATGCAAAACTCGTAATACGCCCTCAGGTTTTACTTTGAAGTGTAGGTAAACACAAAGATTCTGTTAGGTATATCGTCAGTTTCCAACAAAAATCGTATATCCCAGTACAATGGAAACGAACCCGCCAAATATAAACAAGACTCACCTCCCAAAATACATGACACACATGAAAAATTAAAAGTAGGTCACTTGCAGTTGTGTAGTTTTTCATTCAATACGCAATAAATATGCATTGTAAAGAAAGTGAAATTGTTTTTCAGTTACATTGTTTTCTAATTTTATGTGCTCGCGACTCAAACCGCCACAGCTCAGTGCCTCCCAATCTTAAAACTCAGCTGGGATCAGCATCGGACTGGCCAGGTGGCCATATACCTAGTCGGGGTGGCGTTTGCCAGCCGGGCCCTAGCACGCGTGGGGCCTAGCTCATTGAAGGCAAAAACATCAAAAACGGAAAAAAAAAAATACTGGCTAGCTTCAGATTTGTTATATACAGTATAACTTTTTCATTTAAAAAACCAACTTCCGCCATTGTATTCGACTAAATATCAGGATGAAAAAAAATATATGAAAAAACCATAGTGGTGAAAGGGTTATGATACTTTCTGAATGCAAATGCTTGATTTGTTACTGAAAATATCAAAATCGCTATATGTATGCCTACAATATTTGAATTCCTCATGGATTCCATTATCAGAACTGGATTCTGAAATCTGAAACTGGATTCTGGATTCTGAAACCAATCTTGAAGTATATCTATTCAAATAAAAAAAAAAAATTCCAAATCGGTTCATAAACGCCGGAGATATGAGGTAACAAACATAAAAAAAAAAAAAAAATGAGAACCTCCTTCTTTTTGTGAAGTCAGTTAAAAAGTAGACGACGTCCCTTTTCGAAAAAGGCGCGAAGAGTCTGACTGTACGTTCAGACATTGTCAACTATTCCGATTCATTGATGTGTCTATTGATAGAGTAACACCTAAACCAGTTACCCGATCCGATTGGAAATAAATTAAAACACATCAAAGTCTACGGTATTTATAGAATGCATTTCCCTGCTATAGACTATAAGAGTTGGATGCGAGCCAACGCGGACGCGTCTTGTCTGGATTTGTTAATTTTTATCTATTTCATTTGGTTCATGTGAAGGCAGGTTTACATTGATTTAGTATTCGATCTAGTAGCACGATTCCAAAGTATTAGCAGCAACTATCGTAACTTAGACGATTTCGACAATGGTGTATACTAAGTAATACTTAGTTTTAGACGATTTAAAATTATAAATTATATTTAGGGTGCGATTTTTGATGTCACTGTGTGACTAAATATCATCAAAAGGCCGCAAATCACCGTTTTTCAGGAGATGTACTGGTGTAGACACTTGTATTGATATTATAGGTACTTATAATAATCTTAGTCATTGAGTTTCAGATAAGTAAATATAAATTTGGAAATTTACTTATCTCAAGAATTTTTCGCATGTGGCGCGAAATTCAAATTTTATTGTGTTTTTTGTAAATCACAGCTAATCAACACTTCTTGAGATAGAGAAAACAGATTTTGCGAAAACTAGGAGACCTAGCACACATGTTTTAATTGATAGTATCTCATAAATGTCATTAGTTAAGCTACGCATACCTTTAAACCAAAAAAAACACTGTAAAAATCTTTGAAGAGTATTCGTAGCTGAAGTAATGATCTATATGTGAAACTATAAACTAAAACATGTGTGTTAGGTCTCCTAGTTTTCGCAAAATCAGTTTTTACTATCTCAAGAAGTGTTGATGAGCTGTAATGAGCAAAAACGCAATAAAATTTGAATTTCGCGCCACTTGCGAGAGCAATCACCTAAGTACAAACTTTTAGGTTATAATAAGTATAAGTAGGATGGTTACAACTTACAGCCTATTTATGTGTGGTTAACTTGGGCTAGGCTTCTTGCCAGTGAGCTTAATCGTTTTAAGATTGAAGTGTGTGTAGTAGATATATACCTACTTCAAATGCAAGTTATAAGTCAAGTGATTTGAGCCAACTTGACACTTAATGATTCCCAAGGTAGTCAAATAAATGAACGTTGGAAGAACCAGGGTCACAGCGGTAGAGCACTTGAAGCTTAACATAGCATGTTGAAGTGGCAATGGGTAGGCCATAGCTCGCAGAACTGACAACCATTGGAGAATATTATTTATATATAACTCTCTTATGGAAGTACATTTAAAAAAAAGACGATTTACCCATGAAAATGCATATGACATGACGCATATGCATATGTGATGACGCGAACACAAACACTCCCCCCACCCCCGCGCCGGAGGTGCCGAGAGGAGCGAGCTCAGAGACGCAGTGCGAGGAGGGACGCGGAGGGAGTGTAGCGCGGATCCTATACCCGCCCTGATGAAGACCCTCGATTAGGGTCGAAACCTGTTGGTGCTTCCACCAGCATAATATCGGTACGTGAAAATTTCCCGTTTTTACAAAATGAAGGAAAATGCATATGCATAATTTTAACAAGTTATATGTACCAAAAACCAAACTTGCCTGAAGCCGGTTATGTATAATAAACTACCCTTCGAAATAACACGGCTGCCTCCAAACCAATTCAGACATAAAATAAAACTACTTTATGAGTGTAATTCGTTTTACCATATTGATAAGTACATGAGTTGTTCATTTTCTGAATTGCATGACGTGAAAACGTATTTGACAGCTGGGGAACCCATTTAAAATTTAGATTTTTATGTTATGCTGTCCCATTTTTTAACCGACTTCCCAAAAAAGGAGGAGGTTCTCAATTCGGTTGTATTTTTTTTTTTTTAATGTTTGTTACCGCTTATCCGGCATTTATGGACCGATTTGGAAAATTCTTTTTTTATTTGAATAGATATACTTCCAGATTGGTCCCATTTTTTTCAGAATCCAGTTCTGATGATGGAATCCATGAGGAATTGAGGGAACTCCTCAAATATTATAGGCATACATATGGCAATTTTGATATTTTCAGCAACAAACCAAGCATTTGCATTCAAAAAGTATCATAATCCTTTCACCACTATGGTTCTATCATCATTTTTTTTTCATCCAAATATTTAGTCGAATACAATGGCGGAAGTCGGTTTTTTAAATGAAAAGTTATTTTTGTTTTTTTTTCACTATCTTAATAGTGTGGATTATGTTTTGTATTGTTTTGTATTAGGCTATTAGAATTATGAATAATTATTATGTACCAATTTGACATGCCAATGTTATGGAATATGGAATGAATAAGTATCTGAATATCTGAATAAAGATTCTCGATTGACGACCATGAAGCGGAAGACACAGTTCAGGTAGGCCCTCCCTCTAGAGGAATCAAGGTAGTTGATTCAGGAAGTCGGTCCACGGAGGCGGCTCAAGACAGTTCATCATGGCATTCTTTGGAGAGGCCTATGCCCAGCAGTGGTCTTCTACAAGCTGATGATGAAGACGACAATGAGGTGTTTTTTTTTATTTAGTACATTCATGGACCGACATCAGAGTGGATACCAAGAAATGGATTAAGAAGTAGATGCAGACCGGAGAAGAGATGGGAGGATATATTTTTAGAGAAAGCTGGACCAGACTGGATGTTAAAGGCCAGAAATAGAGAATTGTGGAAGGAAATGGGGGAGGCCTACGTCAAGGCGACTATTAAAGCAAAAAAAAAAAATGTTTAGTTTAGTTTAAATTACTTGCTACTAGAAATAATGGCTCATTTTTTTTTTTTGTTTATAGTCTTGGAATCTGGAATAGATTTCTTCCAAAATTGGATTAACCATTATGAAGTAATCAATGTCATCATCATTAGCCTGTAGAAGTCCACTGCTGGACATAGGCCTCACCCCTAGAATGCCACGACGAATGGTCTTGAGCCGCCTCCATCCACCGACTTTTTTTTCTTCTTTTTTTTGATGCAACTAATTGTTCCTTGTGTTTATGATGGAAATAAATAAAATGAAATGTAAATGAAATTCTTATGACCTTCAAAATAACCGTAGTAATCGATGCACAAACATAAAATACATACTTAGCCGCTACATTGATAACCTCCTTTTAATGTTGGTGCATGATTTTTAACTGACTTCCCAAAAAGGAGGAGGTTCTCAATTAGGTTGTATTTTTTTTTTAATGTTATCTCTGGCGTTTATTAACGCCATTTAGGAAAATTATAAATAAAATAATAACGAATACAATGGTTTTTTAAATGAAATTTTTTATGATTAATGATATCATTGTTTTGTTTCTTGCCCAATAAATTCAAAGCCAGCTCAAAATAACCACGTCTTACGTAACAATAAATATAAATATTTATTACACTGGAACTTACAAAGCTCATTCACAAACTTTAACGGGTCACGTTCTAGAAACATAGTTGTTAACGTGTGGTTTGGCTAAGAAATAGGCGAATTAATAGGAGAGCCTCATCATCATCATCAGCCTTGAGACGTCCAAGTGGCCTCCCCATAGAATGCAATGGGCAGATTTGCCATAAACACCACGCTTCAGGCGGATTGGTGTTGAGTACTCAGTTGGTACTCTGTGGGTTTTTTACGAAGTTCACGGAAGGAGATGGAGAAGGCTATCATCAGACTGGGCACACCATGACAGTTAAAACAAGAGAACTTAAAAGTAATAATTAATAATAATAAAGGTTTATAAAATAAGAGCTTAAAAACTAAAACCAGACAATGTTATAAAGGAAGATCAAATAAGTACACGATTCTACAATTGTATAAACTCTAAAGAATTAAATTAATAGATGTAGCCGGAGGCCAATTCTATTTTATTTAGAAAGCCTCCGACAACAACTATAAAATATAATAAAATATCACATATCAAAGCTTTTATGATAAAATAAAAAAAAACCTTTATTTTATCATAGTGAAAACAAAGCAAATTGTACTCCAAAAAAAAAATGTTATTGTAAAATTTGCTTTGAGTAATATATTAATAATGTATAAACATAATATTGCGGAAAGTCCAGAAAAAAATAATTTGGAAAATTAATAATGTGGACAATATTAGAATTTGGAAAATGAATCATTCGGAATGAAACCCTGACATCATTCTAACTCTGGTTGGCGCACTTGGGCCAATGTTTAATTAACAACTTCCGGCTGAAACAAATACCCACACGTTTCGTGGCCACAATTTCATCGTTACAACCCAAAAACCCAATTGTGTTGCAAATACATTGCTTTGCAACCGATTTGAAATTAGGTTTCCAAATAACCAAATTGTTGAGACCTGTTTTGCTTTGAGTTGTGTGTTTAGACAGGGTTCTGGTTTATCTGGGTGCCGTGGAAATTGGATAGACATCTGTTTTTGATAAAAATCATTTGTTTTTACATAATAAACACAATTGTTAGGGTGTTTTGCGAGAACTGTTTCTATTTTCAACCGACTTCAAAAAAACGGAGGAGGTTCTGAATTGGACTGTATGTTTTTTTTGTATGTTATGTTGCGCGATCACTCCGCCAAATATGAATTGATTTAAATGGTTCTTTTTGTGTTTGGTAGGTCATACTTCAGAGGTGGTTCCATATAATTTTTATCGAAATTGATTCAGCCCTTTATAAAACAAGTCAGTTTTTGTTTTTTTTTTTTATTATTATTTACCTTGATTTGGTATTGAAAGGTATTAAGGGTGGGCTAAATCTTGAAACTGAATTTTGAACCACCCAACCGATTGAGCTGAAATTTTTGTTACCTGTCAAGCCAAGTATTGATTGCTGTCAAGTATTGCCACTTCAACTTGCAAAAAATTCAATGTAATGACGTATTCACGTTAAAACCCCTACCTACCTAGCAACTTCTGCGGGTGGTACCTACCTATTTAAAAGGAAAACCTAACTAAAAAATGAGTCCTTCTTGTCTCAACCAAATGACAGTGATGATTGGAAAAATTAAGACTTCCGATAATACTAATGAAGGAAATAGTAAATGTATGAATTGCTACTTTTTTAAATGAAATAAATAAATGCTGGACATTTCACACAACATTATCTAGCCCCAAGCTAAGCAGAGCTTGTGTTATGGGTACTAGATAACTGATATACTTAATACATAGATAGATATTTTTTATTATACATATAAAATACCCAGAACACCCTGAACAAATATCTGCAGATCGTACAAATATTTGTTCCGAGGCGGGAATCGAACCCGCAACCTCCTGCGTCGCATGCGAACCTACGCCCGCCGCGTCTCAGAGGTCGTCACAATCACAACCTTTCCTTGTTAATCCTAATTTATATTTCAAAATTCGATGTTTATCATCACATCTGAGCTAAGGTGGAGCGCAAATAGGCCCACATAAACATCACACCTCTGACATATGTCACTTACGTCATCCTAGGAGTGTCTTGATGATGACATTATAGTATGAGCCATAGATGAGACAATGTTTTATTAAGATCATAATATAAATGAGCCCATTGAATACATCCGAAGGTAGTGAGTAAGTACTTACTCTTTTTAACCGACTTCACAAAAAGGAGGAGGTTCTCAATTCGGTTGTATTTTGTTTTTTTTTTTTTTTATTTGAATAGATATACTTCCAGATTGGTCCCATTTTTTTCAGAATCTTGTTCTGATGATGGGATCCATGAGGAATTGAGAGAACTCCTCAAATATTGTATGCATACATATGGCGATTTTGATATTTTCAGCAACAAACCAAGCATTTGCATTCAAAAAGTATCATAACCCTTTCACCACTATGGTTCTTTCATCATTTTTTTTTTCATCCAAATATTTAGTCGAATACAATGGCGGAAGTCGGTTTTTTAAATGAAAAGTTATTATTTTTCACGCTTAACAGCAGAATGTAAAAGAGACTATAATTTATATTTAGCATCTATGTTTTGTGCTGTACCTACATTCTAAGCAAATAAATAATTCATTCATTCATTCATTCATTTTCAATGAATCAGCTCCTCCTTGTGCAACACATGCGATATAAGGATTATAAAAATACAAAGTCATTAAGAGAAAACAAAAACAGTTTTCTTGCTTTCTAAAGCCAAAAAAAATCTCACCCAATCTCACGTGGGTCTCGGCAAATATCACGTAATTTTTTTTAATTTGTTAAAACATGTTTCTCAACTAAAATAAGTTCTTAAGTACCTACTTAATTAAGCTAAATTACGATTTTTAAAATAAATCCAACGCATTTTAAGCACAGTTTGACATATTTACACAAAAAATACGCATTTTGAAAAATCTCACGTAAGTTAGGGGGTTGAGCTAAATCTCACGACATCTCACCACTAGCTTGGGGGGGTAAAAAAATCGCCAAAATCGCCTTTCGTAGTTTCGTTAGGTACAATATGTTTTTCAGTTAGGCTATTTACCGTTCCAACTATTTCGCCACAAAACTTTGATTTGGTAAATACAGCCAAATGTTGGATATTGTGTGGGAAACGCAAACATAATCTTGTTAATACGAGGGACTTTTGTTTGCGACTGTACTTAGCTGAATTGCACTTTACGTAATTTGAGTACGCTAGCAAAAGCTCGCTGTTTCGTTCGTACATAAATAAGTAAGAAATCTTAGGCAACGTTAAAAAAAACTAAAACCCGAAAGAGGTTCAATGTTTTAGTGTAGAGCAAGGACAAATCCACAATTATAATTAGTAAAGGCTATATTCATTCTAAATTAATATTTTAATAATCCAACCAACAATAATATTTTATAAGTTACCCTCATCTTACTTAAATTTTATTTCTTAATTTTATTTTATTCTACATTCTAATTTATCAAGCCCTTTCATTTGATACCCAACAATTTTTTTTTTCGGGTGGATTTTAATTTATTTTTGTATCTGCCATATTATATTAATTAAAATCAAATCAAAAGAATTTTATTCATTGAAATCACAAGGATCATTTTGAATCGTCTTATAAACTAAAATGACTCATGTTCCAACGCGTGAAATATGACATAATAATAATATAGTATACTAGTTGCGCCCCGTGGTTTCACCCGCGTGAATAATGATGAAAATTGATGATGATGATGATGATGAAAAGTAGCCTATGTGTTAATCAAGGGCGTAAAGTATCTCCATTCCAAATTTCACTCAAATCCATTCACTAGTTTTTACGTGAAAGAGTAACAAACATCCATACTCACAAACTTTCGCGTTTAAAATATTAGTAGGATAGGATAGGATAGGATGAATATGACACACAGAATGTCAATACACCTCATTTGTCAAAATCCGTCAAGAAGTTTCGGAGCTACGAGCGAACATGAACAAAGTTACATACATAGACTACTAAAATCATAACCCTCCTTTTGCTTTGATGTAGGGTAATTACACGAAATTTATGTTTTTATTTTTTGTTTCAGGTAAACACATCAAAACGCAAGATCTACAAAGCTTACACAAAAATACACACACGCTTGGCAATCGTATTGGTGATCGCAGTTAGGTGTTGAGTACTCAGGTGGATGCTGCTGCCCATCCCCTGGTGTGATTCCATAGTCGCCTTTTAAGACATCCATAGGAGGAGTTGGAGGAGTTCTATCCTTAGGCCGAGACTACCGTGGAACATTCGTTCGCGTATAAAAGGGTGTAAACGCCTTACCGGTAACCTCTTGAGGTGGAACGTTTCGCAATTAGCGCGAAATTCTAATTTTATTGTGTTTTTTGCACATCACAGTTTATCAACACTGCAACACAGATTTTGCGGGAATCAGGAGATCAAGCACACATGTTTTAATTGAAAGTATCTCATAAATATCATTAGTTGAGCTACGAATGTCAATGAAACAAAATAACACTATACAAATCATTCATTGACATTCGTAGCTAAACTAATGATATTAATTAGTTACTATTAATTAAAACATGTGTGTTAGGTCTCCTGATTTCCGCAAAACATGTGTTCGCTATCTCAAAAAGTGTTGATAAGCTGTTATGTGCAAAAAACACAATAAAATTGCAGGCACATGAGACTTTTCATCTTTATGTCTCAGGGTCAGCAGCGTACGTGTGATGCCTCTGGTGTTACAGGCGTTCATAGGCTACGGTAACTGCTTTCCATCAGGTGGGCAGTATGCATGTTTGCTTGCCAAGTAGCATAAAAAAAAAAACTTGCGATACGTTTCACCTTAAAATAATCTTCCTGGATGACATGAGATAAGTAGATACCTACCTTTAATTCCACGTGGAGGAAGTCACAGGCCAAAGCTACCTAGTGTATAAATAAACACAAAGCAATGCCACGAGTGTATTACTATGCCAATCACGTTATGCTATGCCACAGGAACATTTCCCATCGTGTTCCTACTTTGAATACTAATTAATTAAAAAAAAAAACACTTTGTCAATGGACGACCTTTATAATATTTTAATTTAAATAACCATTATTAACTGAACCGTCATCACTTACAAATTGTTTAAATGTACGGATCTAATAACATTGGATAAATTCCTATTGATGGTAACAGAGCTTACAAAATTGTTTTTATGTAAGTAGTTACGTCCTGAATAAACAATAATAAATGATCCATGTGTAAGTTATAATTACTTTGGCTGACAGCTCTCAGTACGCTAGATGACTATTTTGTTCAGAGCTGCGGTACGGATTCAATTTCTGGGGTGTAAGGTTCAGGGTAATATGGTTATTCGCAATTATCAGAACATGGTATGCCACATGAACTGTATATTTTGAGCTCTGTTATAAAACGTTTCGCTATGAAGTGTGGTTCAAGTTGGTTTGGTCGTATTTTGCATAGATATGAATCGATGGTGCTAGTAAATACTTATTTAAGTACATTATTATAATAAGCCCTTTGGTTTTCATAATTATTATCTGCTTACTAATTATCTTCTGATTGATTTAGAAACTATTACTTTGTTATTTATTACTTTCCAGAAGCTTCCCATCGTATTTATTAAATTTTTATCACCTAAATTAGGTACTTATTCAACTTTTTTTTAAATTAAATATGTTATTTCTATTAACACAAAAAATTACAGCTTAGGAATTCAGAAAACCAAATTAATATCGAAAAATTAAGTAACCGTCTAATTAAGTAAGTACCTAATCATTTAGCGATAACATCGAAAAATTAATTAAATGTCAACTTAATTAATTTGTTAAATTGTAACCACTTAAATTAATTAAAGATTATTGTATTTATCATAATCATACTGTAATAAATAACTATTATTACAATGTAAAGGTTATTTATTACAATATGATTATGATAAATACAGTACAATTACAATTTAACACCAAATAATAAAAATAATAATAATATACTAAGTATAACAAAAACCATTTATTTATAATCCTGGGCACATTCCCTTTGCCAAAATAGTGTCAACTGTAGTTTTTGTGAAAGTGTAAAGACTCAAATGGCAAAGGGACCAAGAAATATAATGCTAACACTAAAAAATTAAATTAAGATTCAATAGTAATAATAATAATAATTAATTTCAATCAACATGGATCATTATTGTGTTAGTTTCTTAATCCTAGATTAGTTAAAGATCAATAGTGATGCGACACGTGACGATAGAAAACAAACTCCCGAAATCGATTTGTACAAATGCATCTGCTGTGAAATCAATTAAAATAATTGTTTCAAACAAAAATACACGGCTTCCTTGTCCTGACGATTGACAGACCGAATTTGGTGTTTCCCGCCTTTATTTTGGAAACCCCAATTTCTTTTGCTGCTTCCAAAACTGTGAGTCATTCGAAATTAGTCTTTATGTTCTACTAATAAGGTTTGTTAATTTTTAGTTCGTTTAAATGAGGTTCTGGCTTTACAAACGAATGTGATGGTTTTGTTAGTGCTGTACTAAAAATAACATTGAATGAATCGAAACAAAATATCGGTGTTTCGGTTACCGTTTCTTATTACCGATATCTTTTTATAGTTTACCGAATTTCCGGTAGGTACAGTTTGTGTGTGATTATTTATTTTCATCGCAGGTATAAAATCGAAACTATTTTCATGTTTATTAAAAGTTTGTCTGTGCCAGTAAAAATATAATAGCAATATTTAAGTATAACAGTCTTCTTGTAATATTTTTTGTTATTATTATTTTGTTCCACCGTTCGTTCGTTTTTGTGTCACTGGTTCCTTCTTGGTCACTCTGCGTTAGTTAGTAAGTATGGTGACCCTGAAAAGGGTCTTGTGATTGTGACAGATGGCGACAGAACCACTGTGTTGAAAGGATTCAGTGCAATCTCTTATCACACACATCAGGGAAACTTTTAAGAAAATAAGTAAGTATAGGTATTTGTGTTTTAAAATATTGAAACGAATGCTGGTCAATTTTATTTTAGTGTTATACATAACATTGCCGTGGTGTGTCCGGTCTAAGAATATACCCATCCATCTCCTCCCGTGGATGTCGTAAAAGCCGACATATAAGGGATTCCACCAGGGAATGGGCAGCAGCATCCACCTGAGTACTTAACACTAAACTGCGATCACCAATCCGCCTGCCAAGCGTGATGATTATGTCAATCTATTCCCCTCATTCGGCTCTTCCAGCAGTGGACGTATAAAGTCTAGCGATGATGATGATGATGATGATGATGAATACATAACATTGACAGTGAACGTTGAAATTAAACTCAAATTAATTTTAATCTCAACACTTTTATCGATAAAAAACAATTGGTATCGATAAATCATACCCAACCCTTCGGGTTAATAACCCTAACTAAAACAATATGGGCGCGGGAATTGGTTCATTGTTGCCATCCTAACGAATTAAGTATATACAGCTTCCATTAAGCTACTTCAAAAATACCTACGCAGAAATATTACGAAGATTTAGAAATGAGTTAATTACTTATTCATAATCATTTTTGAAACCTGTTTTAGTTAAAATAGCTTTTGTTTTGTTCTCTCTGATGTAAAATGTCATATGTCAAAATAAGACAAAAGCTATTTTAACTAAAATAGGTTTAATAAATCATTATGAATAAGGGGGTAAGTGTTTAGTTTTACCCGCGTCAGTTTCCGAGAGGTTTTAAGAAGGCGTAATATGTGATTTTGCCCAACAAAATCGGTTTATAACTCGGTATGTACGGGTTCTACGAGTTAAATTTTTTGGAATATGAAAATTTTATATTTTTGCATTTATTTTGTAAAGTTGAAAACACGATATGTAAAAAAAACCTCGATTGTTTTATTTAATGAAAAATCCTTGTTTCCCACACGTTTTGAAAGAAATCTCAGGAACCCTACGGTTTTTTAAGATAAATTTTACTACAACAAGTAGGTAATAACTATTTATTCTTATGCTAAAATCAGTTTTTTGATAAACACTTTATTTTCGCAATAATAAACAAAAAACTTCATTTTTGTGCACGACACACGCTAGCGCGAGCGAGATGGCGCGCGGGTTATCGCGTACGTTAAAGAGGGAGCTAATTTGTAGAATAGTGCCCTCTTAATCTTGGGATAGACAGTTTTGTTCTTTATATTTTAAAATCCAGGTTTTGACCTAATTGTAGCAAATTTCATATAAATTGGCGCAGTCGTTTTGGCGCTAAAGAACGGCAAACATCCAAACAAACAAATAAACAGACATCATTTTTACATAAAATAAGTAAGGAAAAGGATGGAATACCTATAGAAAAAAATCGAAACGTTTTAGATTAGTGAAAACGACAGTATGGAATGAATGAAACTTATTTCAACTTCTGTAGGATTTCCTTATTTAATTTAATTACGCATTCAAGTATTTTAAGAACAAAGCATTACTTAAATAGGTGTTAATTAAGCAAAGTAAGTGATGGCCCTTATCGCTAAGTTAAGCCAACCGTTAAGGTGCACTCGTCGCTCTATCTGAAACGACCCCGTATTATACAGTTAAAAAACTTTAAAATTAATTGTTAGCTCTATAAATTTTATTACATTGTTCCAATTAATTACGTAAGGTATCAAATTATGGACGTTTCTCTTTGCTACATTACAAATTAAAAAAAACACTAAATAATTTGTATTGTATAAATTTTATAAAAAACTAGCATTTGCTCGGGGCTCCGTCCACGTGGAATCTCTTTATTATTTATATAATTATTTAATATAAATTATTGTAATACATTATTTTGTTCTATTATCAATAGTTTTCGCAGCGCAAGGAACTTTATAGGTTTTTTTTACACCTCGGGTTACGTTATGTTTTCGTAGAGTTCTCTTATTAAAAAAATATATATACGGGGTGTAAAAAGACAGCTCCCGAATACTGAAGGTACCGGTAAAGCTACCTATATCATAGCTATATAAAATAGCTATCGCCTGAGAGAGAATAACGGAGAAAACTTTTTTTATCGTTTCGTATCGTATTTGTCAGCCAGCAATGTACGCATTTATTCCGGTCAGCTGATCGACCCGTGGGGCCAATATTTCTCATGTGCTTTTCATTGCTTTTTTTGACATTTTTATTTATAAACGTGTTTTTAATGATGGAAAATAGGTTTTTGTGTTCCTTTAACGATATTTTATGGATACTTATAAAGAAAACACGAAAAAAGCGGACCAAAAGTAAGCATTTTTTTTTCGTGTTTTTTCAGCTTAAATATTTTCAGAATCATGGTCTGAATGCACTGTTTCAGTTTTCGGGAGTAGTCTTTTTACTCCCGGTATACTTAATGTCTGTCTCATAATCATTTTCTAAACCTATTTTATTTAAAATAGCTTTTGTTTTCTTTTCTCTGATGTTATTTTATTTTATTTATTATGAAACAGGGGGTTAGTCTATGTTACTCAGTAATAATATATCACTCTACTGGTGAAATAGTTTTTAAAATCAGTCCATTAGTATTTGAGTTTATTAATTACAAACAAAAATACAAATCTTTTCTCTTTACAATAATTATTAGTATTATTAGTAGATGTTACAAATTACCTTATTTAACCACTTCACCTTACACGTACAAGATGTTATGCCATATAATTTCTTAGTTTTTAACCAACTTCACAAAAAGGAGGAGGTTCTCAATTCGGTAGTATTTTTTTTTATTTTTTTTTTGTTACCTCATATCTCCGGCGTTTATGAAACGATTTGAAAAAATCTTTTTTATTTGAATAGATATACTTCCAGATTGGTCCCATTTTTTTCAGAATCCAGTTCTGATGATGGAATCCATGAGGAATTGAGGGAACTCCTCAAATATTGTAGGCATACCTATGGCGATTTTGATATTTTCAGCAAGACACCAAGCATTTGCATTCAGAAAGTATCATAATCCTTTCACCACTATGGTTCTTTCATAATTTTTTTTTCATCCAAAATTATTTAGTCGAATACAATGGCGGAAGTCGGTTTTTTAAATGAAAAGTTATTAAATGAAAAGTTATACTGCGTTAAGTCGGTGATAAGATTCAAATTATGTATTGTGTATTGTGATGTATACACATGTGAATGAACCACTGTGGTGAAAGTATTCAGTTCAATTCGTAAGCTCCTTAAGCATACAGTACCTACAGAATTTAATTTAAACATTTTTAAACCAAAAAACTGGTTTAATTAATTGTAAAATAGGTTACACCCGGCCATTGTTTATCAAAGAGCATTTAACGCCAAATAAATTACTATTAGAGTCGGTTAACACATTAACACGCCTTTTGAAAGTCCGTAGAGCGTATAAATTGATTGTACACATTGAAAGTCAAGAGAGAAGGGAAAATCTAGGGTTTGTACTTTGTTTTATGACGCGCCAGACAGCTGTCAATGTCAAAATCTATACGATTTTAAATAATAGAACGGCGCTAATTACGGACTTTTCCCGCTGTTTCGAAAGGAGACGTCTATCTATGTTTATTATTTAGGGTTTTTTGAGTAATATCGTGTGTAATTTTGGTGGCATATTAACCGATGTAGTTTAGAGCACATGGTATAGTGAATTTAAATGTAAAAGTTTATTGAGTGTCTTTTCAAATGGGTGGAAAAATTATACAGCAACATTTAAGTAAATCAAATACCGTTTTATTGGAATATGACTTGACTGAGACTTCAACGACTTGACGTAATTTTATCAAAATAATATATGTGGGATCTACTACTTTTTGGCAAAATTGAGGAAATTTCTTCAGAGATCATATTTACAATAAAAAGATGAAGCCGGCTAATTACACTAGTGAAGTCACGCATAATGGACTATCCATAGAGTTCGAATGCGGGAAAGGGAGTTCTTTAACATTAACATTACACTAGTGAAGAAGCTTGGATAAAAATGTTTAGTTAGATGCCCTTACCCGCAGCCCTAAAAAAAGCGCTTATGTTTGTGAAGACACGAATGATAGATCGGTTTAAAAAAAATCATAATATCAAATGATTTCTTTCTTTCATTAGAAACTACTTATACAATTATTTATCTACCAAAATAAGAGATTGACAGAAAAAAATAGGAAACTTTTAAAATGTAGGTTACGTTGTTGGGGCACCCTTTATTTTTTTAACCTGCCTATTCAATAAGATAATAAAATTGTCAGGTGCGTTACTTCCGCATGTCAAAAAAAACGAAACTTAGTGATGGGAAACACAAAAAACTTTTTATCGATAACTCTCGTTCGAACTGACAGCCTCCACATTCAGATTAATTCGAATCGATAAATCGTCATCAATAACTGTCGAATCTGTTTATTCGATTGTGACGATTACATTTCATCCCTTTGTTAGTGATGGGGTCAAGAACCTCATCCAATTGGTGCATTTAAGAAGGAATTTTGTATGCGGGTTTTTATTAGACGTCAAATTTTAATGAGTCGATTCTGGTTTGAATGGTCTGAATTTTAGTTAGTAGTTTAATAGTTTTTTTATGAGGTGCGAATGAAGTTTGCTTGCACTACTAATACTACTTCCTGTGATCA
This sequence comes from Epirrita christyi, assembly GCA_951392215.1. Classification (NCBI taxonomy): domain Eukaryota; kingdom Metazoa; phylum Arthropoda; class Insecta; order Lepidoptera; family Geometridae; genus Epirrita; species Epirrita christyi. The sequence continues at coordinate 2,586,432 of OX595857.1, read as the reverse complement.
GTTCTTTCTTGGTCACCCTGGGTAAGGTCAGTGATCAGAATGAGGAATGGTGGTCATGTAAAGGACCAGATTGCTAGTTTTCGTAGCAATAAACTAGCCGAAATTATGCTAATGTGTCAAGTTATGTCTTTTTACGATAAATTGAAGTAAAATTCATTCTTAATGCTACTAGTGCTTTATGGATTTCTTATGAACCTGGGAACTCAGCATGATCATCTAGGGGATTTGACTGGAGGTGGAGACTTACCCGAAAATTTCGATAGAAAATATTTTGAGTAGGTATTTTAATTTTTTCGGCCTAAGTACTAAATCAACTGCACGCACATCACTCAAATATGAGTTTACGAAGAAAGCTTTTAAAAATAACATTCGAAATCCAAAAATCAAATTGAGAACTTGTATCAGAGAGCTTCGTAAACGTACGCAACGCGCGCCAACTGCAGGTCATTGCCCCCAATATGGCGTGAAAATAGAACCAAAGAATGCCCGCCATTTCTATAACCTCGAAATTATTACGAAACGAAAAAATAGTACCTACTAAGCTTTTCACACTTTCTAATTTTAATGCAATTTTTATTGATCGAGCTTCCTATGCAAGTGTTTATTGTTTTAGCGGGAAATGCTGCAAAGTCTGTAATGTAAAATGTAGGTAATTAGGTAGATTACTTACTTGTGTAATATTTGCCGTTATTCTATACGTATAGGTACTTCTTTCATGTTATAAAAGTTTTCGTTGCTGCTACAATGTTAAGTTTATTTGAAAGAAAAAGAAAGAAAGAAAAATAGTTTATTCATGGCTCAACCAAAAACACACAACCACATTACACAATACACACATACTTATTAAACAACAATGAAAAATAGTGTGTGTCTTATTCAAGCCACAAAAGGGTCCCCTGAGGGAAGTGGGGGGGACCTCAGCATTTGCTAGGCCGCCTAAGCAATCCAGCGCTGGTCTTCCGTTGGGACCCAGGATGAACCACGGAAGTCCGCTCACCAATTGAGCAATACCAACATTGTTTACATAACATAAAATAACTTTTCATTTAAAAAACCGACTTCCGCCATTGTATACGACTTAAAAATTTTGGATGAAAAAAAAATTATGAAAGAACCATTGTGGTGAAAGGATTATGATACTTTCTGAATGCAAATGCTTAGTGTCTTGCTGAAAATATCAAAATCGCCATATGTATGCCTACAATATTTGAGGAGTTCCCTCAATTCCTCATGGATCCCATCATCAGAACTGGATTCTGAAAAAAATGGGACCAATCTGGAAGTATATCTAATCAAATAAAAAAATAATTTTCCAAATCGGTTCATAAATGCCGGAGATAAGCGGTAACAAACATTAAAAAAAAAAAAAAAAAATACAACCGAATTGAGAACCTCCTCCTTTTTGGGAAGTCGGTTAAAAAGAACAATTATCAGCAATAATTAACCAAAACTTACTCGACAACTCGCAACGCGCTCATTCAAGTACACAAACAGCCAAAATAACTTACAAATAATAATATTGTCATTTGCCAATGAGAGAAAATTAAAATCCAAAGCTTGAGCTATCTGTCAAATCCCAGGCTTTGTCACTAAATGATCCTAGTGAACCCAAGTCTCATATTAATAAACCAAATACACTATCCAGTGGACCAAAACTGTTATTTTTCCTGCAGTACATTCAAAAACCACCGGATCCTACTATAAGGCTGAATTTCCACCAAAGATTTGCGATGTAGATGAGCGGTGCGAAGATGCGTAGCGACGCTGTGAAACGGTGCGTAGATGAGCGGTGCGAGGATGTGTAGCGGGCTCTTTTCAGACTGACTGCTAGTAGTTTCTCGCTCGCGTCCATCCTTTGCGCACATCCCTCGCGCACATCTCTCGCACACATCCCTCGCAACACATTCCTCGTACACATCCCTCGCACACATCCCTCGCTTGTTTTGTACGTATAAAAACCTCGCTCGCTAAGCTGTTTCCACTAGAGCTGCGCTGAACGAGGCTAGGATAATGAAGTGATTCTATTGGTTCTTAACAAACACATCCCTCGCTACGCAACCTCGCTCATCTCTGGTGGAAACGCAGCGTAACTACTCTTTTCATCAGGAATTTTAAAATTGGAACGATATCACAGTGTGAATACTTACCACATGTTTTAATTGATAATCACACAAAGTATAATAATATTATAAAATGCGAAAGTTTGTACTTCTTCACGCTCAAACGGCTGACTAAAATAATATCATAAAATTATTTCAAGAACTTAGTGGTTCTTAGCGCCTTGACACCGAGTAACCTCAAAAAAAAACTATTACTTATTACACAAAGTCTTATTCTAGCCAGTAGACTATGAAATTAGGGTAATAAAATAATTTATTTTTATTAGCGCGAATCACATGTGGTTACCATTTGTTGGCCTTTGCAATGTGAATGTGATGGTAACCATTTTGAAAGGGATAATGACATCATCAAATATGAGATTCTCATGAAAAATGCTTCGTCAAACTCAAGGTCGTTGGTGTTTTTGATTGACCTTCATATCCAAACCTTTATGATAAAAGGACTCCATTCATAACTAGCCTGTGTAAGTAAGAATAAAGAAAGATATCTGGCCTTTCTGATATCCATAAAATTAATTTAAATTTCTGATAGGAATAAATGAATAGGAATACGAATAAGATCGCGTCTTCAGGTGTGCGATTTTTGAAAACCATCAAGTGACAAAATATCAGCAAAATGACCGCAAATCACCGATTTCCAGAAGATCAACCAAGAGGAGGCAGTTGAATTTATATCATAGGTATGAGAATTATTATCATCAACGAGTTTAAAAAATACGAAGTTACAGGAATCGATTATTAACGGCCATTTGGCTGACATTTAGTCACTCGATAGTATTCAAAAATTGTACCAATCCATGTTGTTGTTAATTGTATGATGCAAAATCATTGATATCGCAAGGATTATTTTGAACCGTCTCATAAACAAATATCGTCGTGGAATTTAAAAGGGCATTTTGAATTCCACGACGACCGGACTTGAGCCGCCTTCTTCCACCAACTTCCCAAGCTACATCGAGGAGGGAGCCTGCCTACACTACGTCGTTCGGCTCGTGGTCGTTTTTTGTATTACTTGGCAAACAAACAAGCATACGGCCCACCTGATGGAAAGTAGTTACCGTAGCCTAAGGACGCCTGCAATATCAAAGGCATCACACGCGCGCTGCCGACCCTGAGACATAAAGATGACAAGTCTCATGTGCCTGCTATTTCACCGGCACCCGTACCTTTCAAACCGAAACACAGCAATGCGAGCACTACTGCTTGGCGGCAGGAATAGTTACGGTGGTAGTACTTCTCCGGACGTACTCTTTCACAAGAAGTTCTACTACTAACAAAACTCTCGAGAACCTTGAGAGTGGTTGTCGATTCTGGTAGACTGTGGGCCTGCCTATTGCCACATATTTTCATCAGAAGTGTGAGAATCATTCCCACATACTTATAACTTAAATTTATTATTCTAATTATCATCTACTGTTTAGTTCATTAATGAGTTCTTAGTTACTTTTATTTATCTGTGGCAGTGTGAGTTTCTTCAATTAAAGCCTATTTAAAAGGTGATGATTTATAACCCTAATTATAAAACGACTTCAAAGAATTTGATATCAAAGCTACCGTACTTTTGTTTGTTTGTATACTGATGTGCTAATTAAGCTTGTTACAAAAGCTTGATGGCACTTTCACATTTACTAATAGCCTTGGCTTATCTTCTATTCAGTAAGCATACATACATTATAACACATAACACTCGACAGTCGCATACGTCCATCCCACACTAGGATTCTCTGTGTCGTGGGTATCAGCAACGAGTACCATGGTACAATAACACCCAGGGAACAAATATTTGCAGGTCATACAAACATTTGTCCCGCAGCGGGAATCAAACACGCAACCTCTTGCCATTTCAGCTGGTTACTCGCCCGCCGCACCACAGATGACGTCATATATAAAAAAACACATTGCGCGCCGTTTTCCCGAAAAGGATAGGCAGAGCTTCAAAGGGCCTCATTTTACCGTGCTTTGCATAATCACAGAAATATAGACGTGACAAATGGTGAGCTCATCGCCGCCATTGCTTCCCACGACGAACTCTGCTAACGCTTTCTTCCAGTAATAACACACTCCTAAATTAGCCAGCAGCCAGTACAAATCTTATTACCACCTAAAATTGCCCAACCAAGTCCAGGTCAAAGGCTCTGGACCGGTCTGTGTCTGCCCAGAACCTACATGATCTGATCTCACCATCTCCTTTTCATCATAGGACAAGCAAGGATTTCGCAAAAACTAGGTAATCAAATTAGAGATTGGTCAATACTTAGGGTGTTATTATAAAAAATGCCCTTAGTCTGTGTTTAAACCAGGACTACCAGTCTAGGCTTAAATATCGACCTGGGGTATATAGGACTGTAATACAAAAGCAGATGGTTTGTTTTCCAGAAGCAACTTTCGAGCTTGATATGCCAAAAATGACATAAGCTTGGACTATCTCTGGTTTATCTAAAACCAGGCAGCCCCCTAGTTTAGCAATGGTCTATAAATTGACAGTTGATTGCTTGTTAGAGGTAAGAATTTGAACATCTCAATTGTGATGTGACAATCCGTCAGTTTCATACTTTGGAAATTTGTATAGTAGCGCGAGAATTGATTTCGGAAAACAAACCATATTCTTTCGAATTTAAAGTCGCATATGCCTAATGTCGATATTTAATCCTAGACTAGTACGCCTGGACTAAATTCAGATTTAGTCCATGTTCTGTAATAAGGCCGAAAATGATCACATACTCAATTCGTTAAATTCTCAAATCGTCAAATTCTTAGCACGCTTTGGTACATTCAAGAAGAAATGAAAATCATAGGTATATTATACCTATGTGGTACCTGGTGTTGTACCTATATTTTTTCATAATAAGTACTAGAACTTCTAGTAGGACAGGATGGAATAAACGCTTTAATCTATCAGTAACTACCTACGCCTTTATTGCACAGAAATAGTATTTTTAGTATTTTTTTTTAGTAAAGTTTTAATTTTGCCTTTTAAAAGACTGGTAATTATCATCTCAACTTTTCTCAATGACGTTTTTGGTAATGTTGATGATGACACTTTCCAAGTGGTCAAAGTCTCAGTCGTGAAGAGGCTAAAATTTTTATTAGGTTATATGTGTTAGGTTTAGATAAGCACTATGTTTGTTCCATATTGTTCTTTTTTCTTTATGGGTGATGTGGTCGCCAAGAGACAAAACCCTTAAATAAATTTAAAAAAAAATGTTTTAGTAAATTACTAAAACATTTTTTTTTATTTACGTCCTTGGTGGCGTCGTTGTGGCAGTTTTACCAAAACCTCGGTAGACTGCCCACCTCATTGTCACGGAACTTTCATTGAATTTTACTACACATGTGCTTTTAAAATAAGCGACATACGGTTAAAATGCTACCAAAATTATACGATATAACTAAAAAAACAACAGGAAATAAAATATAGTAAAAATAGACGAAGACTCTTTTCAAAAATGGCGGCCAGGAAGAATCCCGTCTTTGCGACATTTTCAAAAGTAAAAAAAAGTTTTTCAAAGTGCTTGTAATATTCACATTAAGTAAGAAATTCATCATGTAAATATAACCTTTATCTGAATCAAACACGGAATTCAACAAATAACAGTACAAACACCATTGTTTCTCTTAAATTCAAGAGCATTACAGCTTTATAATCCTTACGTTATCTCCTGCCTCGCTCTTGTTTGATTGTTTTGCCGTGTGAGAGGGAGAAGAAAGTTGTTTGCATGTACCTCAAGTGCAGTGTTCATTCACTGAGTTACTGCGCCACATTCTGCAGTAGTGATGTCAGTGTTAAATAAAGTTTTCGATAAAATGTGTTTTATCGATATAACATAAGATGTTGGTAACTTTAAAGTCATAATCAATGAATTAGGTATTAAATAATGTTGAAAATATTTAAATAATAATAATTATAAAGCATTTATTGAATAAACTAATGTACATTTCAAAATGAAGCTCCGACTCTTAAACTTGGCCCTGTATGTCAGGCGTCAGTTCCTTCCCAGCAAATGTAACATGAAAATGGTTACCTATACATAAAGTTAATGTTCTAGTTTAAAATTACTACTGCGTTATCATTGTAATAACAATAGTAAAAACATAAAGTATTTGTTTTATTGCAAATATATTTGAAATATAATTTGTGCGAGTGTTCAAGATAGTTAGTATTATTTTAACTCAACAAAAAGTTACTAAATCTCACTAGACTTAAATTTAAAAAAAAAAAATCTGTTAGTCAATTAAATAATCAAATTTGGATATGTACCACCTCAAAATCATTTATATAAATAAAACATTCCACACCTCTAAAAATATGACACCTATTGTAACAATAAACAGTAGCCAATTCACAAATTAAAATTTACAGCACTTTATAAAGTTTATACATAATTATGTGAACCATATACTTTTCATAAGATAATATTATTTTCTATGAATGAACATTGGATTCCAATGTCTAGTGTCAAATGTAGCAGGTATAAAAACAATTAAAATGCATTTCTCGCTATTATTGTATACTGCCAGAATTCTATCAACTTTGTGTGAAGTTCGAACAGCCTTATTGATAAACGTGGTTTAGCATAGTAATAGCTTTCTTCTGTCCCCCCCTTTTCCCTAACTAAAAGTCACTCAGTAACTAACGTTTGAAAAGTATAATGACCATCAATTGCTCAAAATTATCATTAAGAATTGTCAATTGATGCATTTTATTTGACAATGTCACTGAGTGACATTCAAGATAGGGAATAGGGGGGCTGGTCTGTCATTTAAAATAAAGCTTTTTTTTGAGTATACTTGCTTGACACATTCTTTTTCAAAATTTCAAATATTATTTCGTTGCTTATATGAAATTCGGTTAAAATCTGAAATAATTTCCGAAAAGTTTTTTTAAATAAATCTATCGACATTTTACCTACCCCATCTGTATTATCCCAGGATAGCGAACCGGTTGCGGGTCGAATTGGCACAAAGATCGTTTTTGTTCCTATAACCACAGAATAAATACTATCCTGCTACCAGTCCAGACGATGTATTATGTAATTGATACTTATATGGAGGGTACCTCATTCATAGTTCCTCATCCTCCTATAGAATGAATGGAAAGGTTCACATAAATGCAGTTCCTATAGAAAATCTTTGAGTCTTTCACGAAGAGTAACAAACTTTATCTAGAAACGATATTCAAAATTCAAATATTCAAAATTGGAATGGTTGTACGAGTGCTCAAAAGGCTCGAAATCTAAATAAGTTAGGAAAGATGGCGAAGGGACGAACGACGGGGAAGACCGTAATATTTAAAATTAACAAATGTCAGCTGTCAGTAAAAAATTAGAATGTCATTGCGCGTCGTGTCTTGCGATTCAATGTGAAACTTTTTTTTTTTAATAGATTATTTATACACATCAAAGTGTTTAGTTTCATCAAAATCTGTTTTGTAGTTTTTGCGTGAAAGAGTAACAAACATCCTCCATCCACCCAAACAAACTTTCGCATTATGAGATGAAATTAGTGAGACTATGAGATTAGTGTGATTAGAAATAGCACATCGTTCCCTAGATAGACAGGAATACAAAGAAACAACGGAATAGATAGCGTATCTACCAAAGATTGAAGAAAGTATGTACGTACACCAAACATCTCATTGTGTGGGCTTTCATCCGAAAACGGTATTACACAATCCGTATAAATAATTCATAAGTTTCATACAGCCAGTTCATATGAGATACCATGCCATGACGGTCACCATATTTGTCGGTTTATCGCGATCATCTTCTGGGCCTTGTCCATTTTATTATATCATGAATCAAGAGCGACAAACGAGAATGAAGGTAATAGGTATTCGAAATTTGTCGATGTTTAAAAATATAAGATAAAACGATGGTGACAAAATTTAATGGTATTAGAACATCAGAGGGCCTAGCCAAACGGCATTCGCTTCAAAGCGGTTCCATTTCTACAGTCGTAATTCAATACAATAGACCACGTGACATATCGATAGCTAACGTCAATCCCATACATTTTGGACTTTTCTACTGGCGTCATCGCTAATAGACTGTTACTTTGTCTAAGGCCTCTGTTAGTAGTAGAACATCTTCTGAAAGAGTTAGTCCGGGGAAGTACTACCACGGTACCTATTTCTGCCGCTAAGCAGTAGTGCTCGCATCTCTTGTTAGAGAGTATTATGTTCCTTGGCTTGCATTGTTGTGTTTCGAAGTGTACCGGTGAAATTATAGGCATATGAGACTTTTCATCTTTATGTCTCAGGGTCGGCAGCGCGCGTGTGATGCCTCTGGCGTTGCAGGCGTCCATGTCCATAGGCTACGGTAACTACTTTACATCAGGTGGGCCGTATGCTTGTTTGCTTGCCTATATATAGTGTATTTACTTCTAATGACCGGTGAGCCATGTCCATTATACACTCGAGAGCAATGAATCCGGGTCACTTAAAGAATGTTAAAATCTCGGAAACTAAAAATGATAGATTAATGCAATAAATTGTATTTAATAGACAATGTAATACTCCTTAAATGAAGGTAAAAAAAAATATGAGTCACCATACATTTTATTAACACAAAATTACATAAAGAAAAAAACTGCTGATCTCTCCTTAAAACAAAAATAGGAAACATGAAATTTTTGAACTTTATTACGATTTTCTTGAATTTTAATACTTCGTATTGCCTCCTCGTGCTTTTTTAATTTAATTTTAATTTAATTTTTTTATTATTAAATTTTAATTTTAAATTTTAAATTTAAATTTAATTTTTTTTTTAACTTAATTTCGTAGTTCCATCTTCGAAAGTGGCCCTTTTTCAAATTTGATTTTTTTATGATATAACTTTACAATAACTAAGAAGTTTTAATACCTTCATTTAAGGAGTATTACATTGTCTATTAAATACAATTTATTGCATTAACCTAGCATTTTTAGTTTCCGAGATTTTTAGGATTCTTTAAGTGACCCGGATTCATTGCTCTCGAGTGTAGTAAATTTTACCAAGACTATCTTTATTATACCTAATTATTAAAATCACGGCCTAAATTTAGAATAGGACACAATGAAAAATTATGGCAGTCAAAAAATAACTATATTCTTTATTCTTTAACAATGTAAATTGCTTGATATAGTCACATATCACATTATTATAACAACAATTGTAGCATTTAAGTTTCTTATGTAAACAGAACAGTAACCCAAAACTGTTAAATTCAGTTTTTGCAGAATACTGTTTAACGATTACGGTATTGTGTCCATAATTTGAGTTGCTACCTCTCTTTTTTGGCAAAACGAGTGGAGGAAGAATGTTGCCTGGTCCTTGGGCTATTAATTTATATAAAAAAAACTCTCTCTTAACTGTTTCATAGTGTCTTTATTCACATGAATTCGTTGGCTGCATATAAACACACTTAAGATGAAAGTCTATAGTCAGTTCGTGTTGCCAGTGATGACTTACGGCACTGAGACGTGCTCGCTAACTATTAGCCGAATAGACAAGCTCAAAGTCATTTAGCGGGCTATAAAGAGAGCTATGAGAGGGTTTCACTACGTGAGAAATGAGGAAATCCGTGGAAGAACCATGCTCACCGATAGATCTCAGAAGTAGTAAGTTGAAGTGGCAATGAGCAGGTCATATATAGCTCGTAGAACTGATAAACGTTGGGGAATAAAGATTCTCGAGTGGCGACCACAAACCGGATGACGACGCGGTAGCGGAAGGCCCTCCACTTGATGGACTAAAGACATTATAAACGTAGTAGGAAGTCGGTGAATGGAGGCTTAAACCGTTCATCGTGGCATTCTAGTTAAGGGCTATGTCCAGCAGTAGACTTCTACAGGCTGATGAGGATGATGGTAATGATATAAACAAAATCATAGCAAATGAAACCGGACAAATTAAATCAACAAAAAATATTGCCAAGGACATGCATTGCAATAATAAATAAATAAAACAACTATAAAAATCTTTATTTCATTGAATGAAACCGACGCGATCTGATTCACAATTACAGATTGTAAGAAGCTGAGACGCAGACAAAAAGTCGACGACCTTTTCTGAGACAACTACCAGAACCTTATACATTAACGGTTTGAAAAAGGGAACCAGAAACAAAGATTGATATTTACAGCACTGTACCGTAAAGTACAGTCTCGTTTGTTGGTTCAGTTTTGATACAATGAGTACCGCTTGAGAGAATTTTACAACCTTTTTATCAAGATAAGCTGATATGAGATAATTTAGGTTGAAATTTTTGGTGAAACGATCCGTTGGAGGCAGAAAATTATGTTAATGATGACATTTTATTACAACAAGTAGCAAATTAGCAATATCCGTGTCAAAAACATTCAAATATTTTGTGAGAGTATAATGTTGTGTAAAGGATGGATAAATTGGATAAGATATGAAATGAGTGTAACAGAGGAAGTTTGGAAATAGCGTTAGTAACAGAAAAGATGAGGAGTGATAGGTTAGCGTAGTATGGGCATGTTATGCGGAGGGAAGAAAGCAATGTTATAAGAAGAGTGTTGAATATGAATATGGATGGATACAAGAGTATAGGCAGACCTGAAAAGAGATGGAAGGACTGTGTGAAAGATGAAATATGCAGGAAAGGTGTGAGCACTGATATGACGGGAACCTGTGGTTATTACGTATTCTATGACGGGAGATAGGGGAGAATGGAAGAAAATAAAATGTTGTGCTGACCCGACCTAAGTGTGATAAATGCAGAAAGATGATGATGATAATGTTGTGTGAGTAAATATCAAACAAAATCAATGAATTAATTATTGTTGTAATTTTTTTTATCGTTTGCATCGATGTTTAGATAGCTCAACTGATTCATTTGTACATTTAAATTTTCGTGTATACTTGTGTTAGTAATATTATTATTTTTTGTCAATAAACTAATAATTGAAATTTAAAACGTTCCAAAAATCTTCTTCCTTACAAAAATGAGTAAACTCAAATATATAATTATTGATGTTGCTGGTTTCTTATATAAGCCCTTTTTTCCCGTTGTACTAAAGACATCATAAATGTCGCAGGAAGTCGGTGAATGGAGGCGACTAGAGACTGTTTGTCATGGCATTCTAGGAGCGAGGCATATGTCCAGCAGTGAACTTCAAACAGGCTGCTGATGTGATGTGATTCATAATGTACTTTTTTTATCGTTTAACTCGTTTTCGCACGTAACTGTAACCTTTTCTTACGTTCGCTCATCGTATCACTGGTTTTTTCTTAGTAAAAATGCTTTAACAACTGAACCATAGTAATTAATTGACACGAATTCTTTGGGGTTTAGTGAAACTATTCCGTGTTATTTATTGTTGTGTTGAATTTAACAATCGCTTCTGAATTATTTACAATTTATAGACCGTAAAAATGACGTTTATTCATTCGATAAATGTTTTTATGGATCAAAGAATGCGTAGCTTTTGTTTCAACGTTAATAATGGTTTTACAGTTCTTTAATTTGTAAAGAACGCTTTATCGCGATTACATGACATGTTTTATAAAAATGCGAAGATTATTTAAATTTCTTTAAACATTCAGTTAATTGGTTGATATTGGAAAACTAAAGAAAATATCTTTAAAATATTTTTGACTTCATTTGTTTTAAGAATAATGAAATATTGTTGTTAACAAAATTTAATAAAAAACGTGTATTTTACGAAGTGACCATAAAGTTTTATGTTTTAACCTACCCATCACAGTTCTTAATATTAGGTACTTATGGGTTACAATTTGATCAAATGGGTGTGTTCCCCTTGGGACCTTAATATTAAACCCCTAATAATGATTAGCAGTAACAAAATGTGGGTAGGTAAGGTAACTTCAGTAAAATATTTGATGACTGTTCAAATAAGAATGTCAATTAGTGCATTTTTTTAGAATCATCATCATCATCATCATCGTCATCTGCCTGTTTACGTCCACTGCTGGACAAGGCCTCTCCCATTGAATACAATCACCACGCTTGGCAGGCGGATTGATGATCGCTGTTTGGTGTTAAACTCAGGCGGATGCTGCTGCCTATCCCATGGATATGCATGGTAACCTTAAGTTAGGCTTTTACTTTATCCACGGGAGGAGAAGGAGGGGTATATTCTTAGGCCGGACACAGAACGGCCAATTTTAAAGAATAATTTTCATTAAATAGTTCAACCAGCACGTGTGATGTTTTTGTAAGCTGCCAGAGATCTAGGCTAAAGTCTACATTGTAAACAAACCGATGCTACTTAGTTTAAGAATAATAAAATCTTGTGGAATGCACCGTAACAATGACTCACTCTTGACTCACGCGATGGGAGTCAATTGAAAAGCTGAGCAAACTCCCCGTTGAATGACTCGCCGATGACATTTTGTGGTCTTTAAGACAAGCTGAAGCGTGAACGATAGCGGAAGGCTTTATTCAAAGTGAACAAAAATTTAACATATCCTAAAAAACTAAAAACAAATAAAAAATAGACTAAGATACTAAATAGACACACACATCCAACACATTTGGTTCGACAGACGATCATCTTTACACTTCAATCAAAATAACATGAAAATATAAAATGAGTGAATGAAATTAATGAATGAATGTTACGTTTTCGAAAGCTTGTTAGAATTCAAATATATTTTTGTGTTTAAACTATCGCCATATACCATTAATACCAACAATAATAATTAACATCGTTGACGTTGAGAATAAACAGGCGAATAATTCAGAAATGAATTAAAAAATTTCAAATATTGATAACAGATTGATAAGGTTTACAAAAAAGCGCCATCTAACTTTATTCATAAGAAACCTAATTGTGTAGAGAAAAATAAACATAACATAATACATACATAACAACCGTTAGGGAATAAAGGTTCTCAAGTGGCGACCACAAACCGGAGGACGTAGTAGAGGAAGGCCCTCTTCTCGATAGACTAAAGACATTATGAAGGTTGCAGGAAGGTGGTGGATGGAGGTGGCTCAAGACCATTTGTCGTGGCTATAGGTGAGGTCTATACCCAGCAGTGGAATTGTACTGGCTGTTGATAATGGTGATGATGACTAATAAGTCACATTAAAAGGTTGGAAATGATAAGGACAATGTTTGCACCATCCTCAAACCAAGTCACGCATCCATATGAATCTTAACTTGCTTGAATAAAGTGCATCAAGCACATTAGACGACACTCCTATAATCAATCGTCGCTATGCGAGTGGACGGAAAGGTCTGTCAATAATGAGGTGTGATTGAAGGATTCTATCATCTTTGATTGTAGTTGTATTGCTCAACTCAACAGTCACTGAGTCATGGTAGTCATTGTAAGGATTATAGAAATACAAAGTCATTCACAGATAAAAACAGTTTTCATAAGCTTTTAAACCCTAATCATACAAGTTCATATTGCTCCGCTTTCCGATGACAGACCAGAAGGTCATATGATGAGGTATATATATATATATATATATATATATAAGGTCATAGACTTATGCGATAGTTATTCAATGATGACGAATGTCAACGACTAACTGATATTTTGTACTGAATAGTTTATGAACTGAATCGCTATAAGAGGAGGGTTCCCAACGAGTAACACCCAAACGAGTAACACTGTTACTCGTTGGTAATTTTTTTCCTATCGAGTAACAGTGTTACTCGATGGGAACAAAATAAAAAGAAGTATTCCCAACGAGTTACACCCAGTGTAACACTGTTACTCGATAGGACAAAAAGATCCCAACGAGTAACGGGAGCTCATGGTAAGGCCTCTGTTATATATAAAATGTCTCAAGTGCATCGTGTGCAATCTTACAAACTCTTGTTGATTCTCTTTACATTTTACTTTTGACTAAGGTTTTTAAACTCTTATTTTCTATGAATCAGCTTCTCCTTATTCTTGAGGCACCACTCAGGCGCTTCCAACTTCAAAAATACTATTTAATGAATAAAATAATTTTGACTTTGACCGAAATTTGACATACCCCGAAGATATCGATATATATCTTTGAGTAAGCCAAATTTTAGGGCTTGTTTTGTTTTGGACCTTCCTCCATATTATGGAGATAACGAGCTGAATTGATAAAGAAGTCAGGAAGGTGAACCATGAATGTCCTCGATCGGATGAACTAGAGTTCAACTAAAAGTGACTACAGTTTATTGATGACAATCAAAAACAAAGCTAATGATAATGATGTTTTAAGTGTTTAAGTTTTACAAAAAATCATACTTAAATAAGATTATTTAAACAATTTTATTAAACATGTAAAAGGTAAACAGCATAATGCGTCATATGTCGGAAAATTATTGATTCTAAGCGGAAAATATGACAGCTTGTTTACCTATGACACGTACAGAACACACTTCTCATTAATAGAATTCTTCACAGAGAACGTAAATAGTTGGGTATTAGCAAAGTAAATGGCGGTCGTGAGTCAGGCATACAAAACTATGAATTAAATGAGTAGATTGAGGAAGTAGGTTTATTTCTGTGTTGACAGAATCTAGCTTGTTTATATTTCCGACGTGTAATTTTCATTAGGTTTTAAATGGAATATTCCTCTTTCCGACAAAATAAGCATTTGTACAGTAACTTTGAATTTCAATAACTATTTTCTCAAAATAATCATGTGGTTTTCTTTCTTGCTTGTCAAATAATTTTTCCCTTGTCATAAACCACCAGCCTAATAAATATCAGTGGTTTAATTAAACTGGTTCGTTGTGAAAACTAGATTCTGTGTTATTTATTTATATATTATTTACACAAAAATAATCTTAGCTCCTAAACTTAGTATTAAAAACCGTAGAACATTATGTGTGAATATTGTTCAGATAGCTTATGGTGGCTTTCGGTTGGTTGGACCTCATTAAAACCGATATCCTGTATAGATATAAGTAAACTTTAGTTAGCAATATCGTCTTTAAAATTGTGATTTCTCATAGGTTTTACTAAACTGCTTAAAAATTGTGATTTCTCAATTTTACTAACTGAAGTCATGATAGAGAAAACAATTTGAATAAAAGATGTCAATTTCACATCACGAAAGTCCATATATCAAACCTTGACTATAAAAGGGGTTGACTCATGACTAGACATGGCCTAGTCTTGGAACTGATTTAGTCTGAAATCTAGACAGATTTATGGTCTACAGTCTGCTTGTTTTGGTATGTATCTAACTATAAATGGTATTGTCGTATTTGGTGTGTTTGTTTTTCAATATTTTACTAATAATATCTAAACTTCATCATCATCATCATCATCATCAGCCTGTAAAAGTCCTCTGCTGGACATATACCTCCATCTTAGAATGCCACGACGAACGGTCTTGAGCTGCCTTCATCCACCGACTCCACGCAACCTTACTTACTTACTTCTGTATGTAATCTTACTACATTATAATTACCTTTTAGTTGAGTAGTTACATTACTACTACTAATTCGTGTCACTGGTTCTTTGCTAGTTGCGTTAAGCTAGCGAGTATGAAATATCATCGTCAGCAGCTTTTAGACGTTGTTTGCTGGACGAGGCGTCCCCCACGAAATACAATGATGGGTGGAATTACAGAATTCATATTAAGTATTCAGATGGATGCTGCAGCTCATCCCCTGGTGTGGTCCCTTAGTCAGCTTTAACGACATCCACGGGAGGAGATAGAGGTATGAATGACGTATGATGGCCCTTAAACAGGCATATTGTCCAATTGTGAAATAACAAGTGTGGTGAATCGCAGAGGCTCCGTTTATGTACATTTATTTATTTTATATATCAAACAATTTGATTACAAAACTTGGTTAGTAATGTCTTAAAACCTAAGTAACTATTCTCTAAAAATAACCTATGTTAAGTTTGTCTAGACTTGTCCTATATCTTCGAATTAAGTCACATAATGAAGTCTAGCACAATTTTTTTATTTTATTTAAAAGTATCTAATTTATAACACAAGGCTTTATCGGTAATTAATTTATTTTTATTAACTATATTTAATTTTGTTACAGGTATAACATCAAACAATACTGGATGAGTCTAAACAGCGCGGTGTTAACGGGAATACACCAAAACTGAGTACATTTTTTCAATACCTACAATATTACCTTTGATTCTATTTAATTTTATTCGTAAATATATATGAAAGTAAGTACTATAATACAGTTTCCACCAATATTTTCCAAATATTTTTATTACAATCAAGATTATTAATTAAACCAAAGGCAAATATCTTTTTCAATATGTTATAGAATGTTTACTATTCGACTTTGACCCAACACATCTTCTCTCTGCCGACTCCCTGTGGCGATAGCGTGATGTTGTAAGTAAGCAATATTGCTATATTGTTCAGCTAGATTCATGGGCGTGTGAAAATATGTTATTATAAATTATTAATAACGTTAAAATGGGCCGTTATTTAACTCAACTGCATCGCTAGCATCTATAAAAAAGTTGTAGCATCCTAAATTTTAGCAACAAAAATTGATTTTTTGAAGTAGATACTATTTCTCCTTCTTTCTTTATTTTTCTTTATTTTTTTTTCTTTCTTTTTTTAGAATAGAATATTCTTTATTGCACAAAAACAAATCATAATACATAGGCGAACTTAATGCTAGGAAGCATTCTCTACCAGCTAACCTTTTTTTTAGTGTAAAGTGTTAATCTAAATCGACCTCCGTTATGCAGGGGGCGAGTAGCTGGCTGAGACGCAAAAGGTGTGGGTTCTATTCCCGCTGCAGGATAAATGGTTGCATGATCTGCAAATATTTATTCCTGGTTAGGGTGTTGTCGTACCATGGTACTCATAGTTTTTGATACCCACGACACAGGAAATCCTTGAGTGGTATCAGTGGTATCAGGACTATGTATGTGACTGTTGGGTGTTATGTTATGTTATTATCTAAACTGATGATGAACTGGTGATGATGATTTGACGATGATGATGATAATGATGATGATGATGAAAGTATCTCTGAAAGTAATAGTAAACTTTCCACCCAAGCCTGTTAGTAAGCTCATTATTATACCATCCACTTAATTAAAGGTCGTTTGCGTCATCGCTGACGTCATCAAAAGTACTAACATGGAAAGCTATTTACACGACCTAGTTCTAGATATTTCAGAGAGCTTGCTAGGGTGACCAACCTATCATGTGTGTCGTTTTCTAGAAGAATCTTTTTACGGATGGTATAACTAAGAAGTCGAAGATTAAAATCCTACATAAAGAATAATATAATTAACAAATCGTATTACACTCTTGATGTACTAATGATAAAGCCGCGTGGCCTGATGTCGCTCTGCCCCTCGACTGCTAAAATGGAATACATAGTTACATTGCAAGGTAAATAAAAGCTTTTAAAAAAATTGAGCCGAATTGAGAACATATTCCTGTTTTTGTAGTCGGTTAAAAAAAATGCCATTGAAAGCTCAAAATCACTAATTTAAGATTTTCTGTTATACACCTTGTTCTAGAGTTATATTAAAGTGTGGACTGGACACCGTACACTTAGGTCACCCCAGGGCACTCCAGGACACTCGAGAACTAACCACACATATCTACGTCACTGACACTTTCACGTCAATACGTTTAATGGTTTATTTGCCGTCTGTCTGCCGTTCCCATTACAAATAAGCCGGTATACGGTCACAGCTGTTAGTAATTGCTTTATTAATAAGTGCTTTTCTGAACTAGCCCTGTAAGGTTTAGTACCTGGTTATTTGACAGATATTTTTATACATTATCTGTCACCATAATCATACTGATAGATAGCTTACTTTATTTTTCACCAGGAATACGTAATATATGATTTATTAAAATTAATATAATAATAATTATAACATAATAACGGGTTATTCCCGCTCGTCCCCACGTCTCGTCCCCACTGGGGACGAGCGGGAAGTTTTTTTCCCGCTCGTCCCACCCAACAATACATAGTCATGATCGTATACTATAATTCCCTGCGTCGAGGAACTACGAGTACCATGGTACCATAACACCCAGTACCGGAACAAATATTTGTAGATCATACAAACATTTGTCCCGCAGCGGGAATCGAAACCGCAACCTTTCGCATCTCAGCCAGATACACGCCTGCTGCGCCACAGAGGTCGTCAAGCAAATAGTAATTAGCAGTAAATGAGCAACCTTGTCACTTTTTTGACACTGAACTGATTTTACTCAGCACCAATACTGCGATCGCCAATCTTTGTTATATTTTGATTGGTTAATATTTGACATTTACTATCGATTTACGATCGCTATTGTTACTGAGGTTAGTCAGCCTGTGCTTGAGATACTAATTAGTAGGTGAAGCATACAATTTTGACATTTCGTTTGACATATTTCAATCAACCAACAGTTCCATTGACAGAACTGTAGAGTCTGTTCAGCGAGAGACCCGTCGTGGGATTGGAGGGCGCTGCTGTGCTTAATGGGAAGTTTTCTGACAGCTGAAAGAAAATAGTTCTAAATCCATGCATAGATGGCGCAGTCCAGATATGGTTGTCAAAATTTTAGTTGGTCAGTTACCAACTGTCAGAGTCACTGACTTCACTCGCTCATGCTGTTCGTTGGTGAAGTAAAGTAAGTATGTATCTACGTAAAGTTTTTGTTGAAATTCTGATATATTTGATAATGTTAATTTATTGCTATAATTTTTTGTTGTTATTGTTGAAGCCGGACCAAGTAGACCGGTCTATATATAGTAGACTTGAAAAATGAGCTTCGGAATCGCAACGCGAAACTTTGAGGAAAAAAAGAGAATTTGTTCTCTGCGGTGCTTTTGCATAATCTTCAGAAGACTCAACCATGTCGAGTCACCGCCATCTACCGAAATTTTGAGAACTAATTTTCTTTTTAATTGCCTCCCTGAAAACTTCCCATTACCTTTTTTGTTTAGCGGGCAATACTATAGAGCGTCTGTTCCGTTTCGATCCTATTACAACTTACTATATCTTTAGTTTATGATTCAAAATGCTGACAGAATAGAATAGAATATAATCTATTTGTATAAAAGAGTTACACAGAGACACAAAAAAAACTTAGACTAAGAGGAAACAGACCCGAAGGTACAAAGTGTAACACACTGTGTGTGTGTGTGTGTGTGTGTGTGTGTGTGTGTGTGTGTGTGTGTGCGTGTGTGTGCGTGTGTGTGTGGTGTAAGTGTGACAGAAAGAAACCAGCTCCTAATTATGGTTTTAATAATGTAATTCACAACTTTAGTTCCTAATTTGGCCATAACAGCTCTCTTACTGAACAGATTGTACCCTTTTTATTTCCACATGGCTACCCTGTACACTTAGGTCTCTTAGGACTTAAAACGATCTAGATCTAAGTTAACGTCATGTCTTCACAGCGGGACGTCAATACGATTAGTTTAATGGTTCGTTTGTCGTCTGTCTGACGACCCCATTAGGAATAGGCCAGTAGGTCACCGTTATGGTTTTATTAATAAGTGGGAAAGTTATGGTGAGTTGTTTTATTAATATGTGGAGAATAAATGGGAATATAAAACGCACCTTGTCAAATTCCTGACCTATTTTTACAGACATATAATTCTTATAATTCTTAATTGCACACAGAAAATATTAAGTATACAAATAAGAAATAATTAAAGACATGTACAAAGGCGAGCTTAACCCCCAAAAGAGTTTTCTTCCAGCAAACCTTTGAGGCTAGAGAGAAGGTGATAAAGTTGGTAGCTAAGTTTACAAAATAGGAAAACAAATACAACGTGAAAATCTAAATATATAAATAATTCCATATATAAATAGATGTAAGTACCTAATTAAAAATCTTAATAAACTAAATATTACACTATTGTACATATAATATTCGAGAAATTGTTTTCCGAACAGTCTAATATTTATTTGCAATATTTTAACCCCTTATTTATTTATTTATTTTATTCATAATCATTTTTTAAACCTGTTTTAGTTAAAATAGCTTTTGTCTTGTTTTGACGTATGACATTTTACACAAGACAGAACGGAACTAACTAACTAACTATTTTAACTAAAACAGGTTTCAAAAATGATTATGAATAAGGCCCTAAGAACATATCTGATTTATTTTAAAGTATTACACGGAAATAAAATGTTCTTAGTAGGAGGCAACAACCGTTTATCGGTAAGAACTAAGTATATTCTTAGTAAATCTGTAGAATCTGCATTATTTAAGTTCTTTACCAAATTTTTTAGGATGCTTACTGAAACAAATAAATAATAAATAAATAAATGCTGGACATTTCACACAGCATTATTTAGCCCCAAGCTAAGCAGAGCTTGTGTTATGGCAATTAGATAATTGATATACTTAATACAATACATTACATAGATAGATATTTTTTATTATACATAGAAAATACCCAGAACACCCTGAACAAATATCTGCAGATTGTAAAAATATTTGTTCCGAGGCGGGAATCGAACCCGCAACCTCCAAAAAATGCTTCTAAAGTGTCTGTTTATGTCCAATGCTGTACGAGGCCTCTCCCATTTAATACAAAAGGGGGTTTTGCCATAATCTCCACGCTTGGCTAGATGATTGGTGATCGCAGTTGATGTTTAGCTCTCAGGTGGATGCTGCTGTCCATCTCCTGGTGTAATCCCTTAGTAAGGCTTTTAATACATCCACGGAAGGAGAAGGAGGTGTCTTTTATTAGACCGCGTACACACCACGGCACCTAAAAAGATCACCGCCTATAAAGTCTCATAAAAATGCATGAATGGTCTGGTGCTTTGAATCCATTCAACACACTGGTTTTTTCAGCATTGGTTACTAAGCCCATCTCAGGGTCGCTGGTCTCGGACGTGGCGCAGGGTGACTAAGAAAAAACCAGTGATACAAAAGTAGTGGTATCAGCAATTACCACCCAGCGTGATGATCTCAACGATAAGCTTGTAATAATAAAAGTGCTGTGAACATAAAAATAAATACACATAAATGACTCATAATAATGTAATTTACGGTTAACCTTGGTCAGTGGTTTCGAACATAATTTTTCCTTTGTCTAGTTTTTAGGGTTCCGTAAACAAATGGCAAAAAACAGAACCCTCATAATTTGTCCGTCTAAAATAAAATAAAATGAAAAACGTTTATTAGAAACGAAAAACCAATAGAACAACAAGCAAACAGAACAGAAGTAGAATAGGTAGGACATAGGACACAAACAGAGCAAAATAAATCATTATGCCTACCAAGGATTGTCAGCCGTCTGTCCGACTGTCCGTCCGCATGTCACAGACAGTTTACTTGGAAAGTAAACACTATTGTATTGATATTTGGAAGGTAGGTGTATTCTATAAACCGCTTTAAAATGGTGTACAGGTATAACGAAAAATAAATTAGAAAGGCCAACCCATACAATTAAATTTAAAAAAACAGTCTAAATAAGTTCTTAGATACAAAAAATTCGATATAATTTTTGGTTTTGCTTCAAAATTACTTCTTTTTAAAGTCACTATAGCTGCTGAGATGGACGCGCCTTTAAAGTCATAAAACGTGCTTTCCACCCCCTTATTTAAAAGTTAGAGCGGGGGACTCTAATTTTTAAACAAGGGTGTCGAAAATTCAGAAAAAAACTAAAATAATAGAACTTAAAAACACATTCAACTAAAATAAGTGTGAACGACTCCTACCCGCGCTCTTCGACTCCTACCCGCGCTCTCTAGTGTGGTATACATAAAAATAAATCAACTAAGTTTTTATTGTCTAAAAATTGTAAAACATCTGATATTTTCTCGTATTACTACTAAATAACGAGTTTACTTCACAATACATACAGTGAACATATTTTCATCACAATAGTGCCTACTGAACCAGAGATATTTCACCTGTAGGCAGCGGACTGCTTTGCCTGTGCTTTAACATTCTCAACATAACATACCAGTGAGTAAATACCTGTTTATCTCCAAAGTAAACGGTTGCACCTATCAGCAATGCTGAGATCACCGGATAAACACCACTCCAGTCCAAACCTACATGAGATGTCCACAGATGTAAACACCTCACAACGTAAGCGTAAAACTCCACATGACGCCGATGATGCCATACAGTTTTTTAAGAATGAGATGCTGTCTTTTAAAACAGAAATTCATGACATGTTTGCAGACATAAAGCATGAATTCCAGTCACTACGCGATCAGAACAAGACACTTTCATCATCTTTTGATGAGCTCAAATTACAACACAAGGAGGCGCTGCATGAAATGTCCGATATGAAGAAATCGATCCAATTTGTCATGGATGATCAACGGGAAGGTAATCAGCACCTAGATGAGCTTTCTGCCAAAGCGCAGCGTTTGGAAAGCAATGAGACTGAATTGAATAATCTTAAATTAACACTTCATCAGATCCAACTGAATCACAACAAACAACAGCAGTTTGCTAGGTTGTTGAACCTTGAGATTTTCAATTTGCCAGAGTTCAAAAACGAAAACCTTACTAACGACGTGATCAACATTGCTAAGCATGCCGGCGTGCCACTATCCGGGAATGATATAGATTATGTGAGCAGGGTGCAGCCGATGCAACCCGTCGCCGGTCGCCCGCGTACTGTGATAGTCAAGCTGCGTAATCGTGGATTGAAAGATAACATACTGGCGGGACTGCGCCGCAAGCGCGGCGTTACTACCATGAATATTGGCATTCAAGGTCAAGAGCGGAATCTGTATGTGAATGATCACTTGACGCAATACAATAAACAGCTACTTAAGAAATGCAAGACTTGTGCTCAAGACAAAGGTTATTCGTACACTTGGCTAAAAAACTGTCGTATTTATGTGAGAAAATTCGAGGGAAGTCCTCTAATCAAAATCGAGTCGGAAATAGACTTAGCAAAAATTGTCTAATGTTCGTGTTTTGCTCGATATATGTTTACTATGTGTTATTTTATTTTTTAGTTCCGAAAACTTATAATTTTCGGGCTCACTATGGTTACACTTTTTTAATTTTTTGTCTAGTTGTACTTGAATTATGTCCATACAACACACACTCTACACACCCATTTACTTTACATACACAACACAACATATTCACCCATATAACATACAAAATCCTAACACACAAAATAATTACACACCTAAGTTTTAAATTACCTAATTTTTATGTACCAAGTCCTGTCGTTACAATAATCCTACCTATTTTATTTATACCTATTGACATGTTATTGCCCCATACCATCACTTATCACTTGGAAAGCTGCTTCAGTGATTTTTATAGCAATTTACTAGCTGACAGAAGACCTTGTTTAAATAATTTTTTCACAATTAAGAGTAAACTTGTATCTAATTCCTTTTTTGATGACGTATGTATATTGCTATTTTATAACGATTCTTTCACTGTAAGCAATGGATTCAATTCGTAAACTTAACATCTACTATCAGAATGTTTGGGGCTTACGAACGAAAACAGTAGATTTCTATAGGAAAATATCTTTAAATGAATACGACATTTTAGTGATAACAGAAACCTCGTTACATTCAGGTATATTAAGTAGTGAGCTATCAACCTCTCAGTATGATATCTTTCGCTTTGACCGAGACCTGGTAGCTACCAATACCACCAAGGGTGGTGGTGTTATGATATGTGTTCGTCGTGAGCTGGGGGCAGTGATCCGCACGGAAAAAGCAAATTCTCCTACTGATCTACTCTGGGTCACTGTACCAGCTAGTTCACTAAACTCAACCTTTAGCTTACATATCGCGGCAGTGTACATACCCCCTAACTATCGAAGTCTACCGATAAATATCAGAAATGTCATTCATAGTATTACATTGCTACATAATTCTATGCCTAGTGATCGTTTTCTTATAATTGGAGACTTTAATCTGCCTGCTATACAGTGGACTACCATTGGACCAATTCATCATAAAAAAGGCTGTGTTGATGTGCAGAATAGTGGTATTGAGCTCATAGACCAATTAAATCTCTTAGAAATGGATCAATTTAATACGCTGAAAAATATAAGTGGAAACACACTAGACTTGGCTTTTTGCGACTTACCCTTAAATATTCAAAAATGTGATTCTCCTCTGGTACAAGAGGACAAGGCACATCCCAGCTTTATCATCACTGTTGAAGACATAAACATTATACCTTTAAGGGAATCGAACAAAGAACGCATTTTATTTAAGAAGGGTGACTATGACAGTATTAATGCATATCTATCAGAAATTGACTGGGTAAAAGTCATTGCTTCTTGTGCTAGCGTTGACACTGCGGTAGATTATTTTTATAAAATAATTAATCGAACTATAGATAAACACATTCCACGGCGTAAAATACAACAGTCACATACTTACCCGTGCTGGTATAATAATTCGCTAGTCAAACTTATTAGGCGTAAGTGGAAAGCTCACTCTAAATGGAAGAAATATGCCAATAATCGTGACTATCTTGAATTCAGTAATCTAAGAAAAAAAGTTCACGCAATGGAGAAAAATTGCTACTCTGAGTTCTTGTTAACATCACAAAACAATATAAAATTGAATCCTAAACGTCTATGGACTTTTATCAAATCTCTGCGAGGCGGCTCTAACTACCCTCAGTCTGTAACTTACAATAAAATTACTTATCAGGACGGTAGTAGTATATGTAACTCATTTAATGACTTTTTTTAAAGTGTTTTCATAAAACCGATGGCTAATTATGATACATGCGAATTTACTTTCGACTTAAATACTAATTCACAAGCAATTAGCGGCATAGAATTTACCAAGCACAATATTTCGATCTTATTACAACGTATAGATATAAATAAATCAGCTGGTCCTGATAGTATCTCACCTATTTATATAAAAAACACTGCTGGTCAATTGGTACTTCCACTTACGCTTTTGTTCACGCGCTCTCTTAAAGAGGGCATATTTCCTGATGTATGGAAGCAAGCTAATATTATTCCGATTCACAAAAAGTCTTCTAAAACAGCTGTTGTAAATTATCGTCCGATATCTATACTGAATATTTTTGCCAAACTTTTTGAAAAAATCGTTTATGATCAGATTTACTCCACCATTTCTAATGGAATCACGGATACGCAACACGGTTTCCTAAAAAAACGATCCACGATCACCAACTTGTCAGAAGCCACTGGGTTCATACTTGATAATATGGAAGGCGGCGGGCAAGTGGATGTGGTCTACACGGACTTTGAAAAAGCCTTTGATCGTGTTGACCACTTCATTTTGCTCGCTAAGCTAGAAAACCTAGGTATTCACGGAGATTTATTGCGATGGATAAAATCCTACCTAACAAACAGATCCCAAGCAGTTGTGCTTGGAGGATTCAGGTCTGATTTCACTAGCATTTCTTCCGGCGTTCCTCAGGGTTCCCACTTGGGCCCGCTATTCTATAACGCATTTCTACAGGACATCAGTAAATGCTTTGACAATGGTATTAAACATTTACTATATGCTGATGACAAAAAAATTTTCACTCGCATCAGATCTTCACACGACTGTGAGAAACTCCAACATTGTTTAAGCAAGTTATCTGAATATTATGCCAAAAATAGAATTTCAGTTAATGCAAAAAAATGCCAAGTTATTACATTTACCAGAAGTAAAAAATCAATCAATTATACTTACACTATTAATAATGCGACTATAGAGCGAGTTGAGACTATTCGAGACTTGGGAGTCATTCTTGATTCTAAAATGACAATGTCAGCACACATAGATAGTATAATTAATAAAGCTTATAGGAATTTAGGGTTTATCAAAAGAGTCAGCAAAATGTTCAATGATCCTGTATGTATAAAACTTCTGTACGTAACATATGTCAGAAGTGTACTTGAATATGCGAGCCCAATTTGGAACCCTCAGTACATTATTTATAAAGAGCGTTTAGAAAGCATACAAAGCAAGTTTGTCCGATTTCTTAACTACCGCACTAAGAACACTCAACCTTATGTCAATAGCTGTGAAAGATATAAGCTAATGCACTTGGAAGACAGAAGGATTCTCCTGGATATGGCTTTATTATATGACATCTTAGTTGGAGACCTTAACAGCACATTTTTAACCGGTTCTATATCTTTCAACACTCCTCGTTTTAGAACTCGGCATACTAAACTTTTGTACTTGCCCAATAAAAAAACCAATTACGGAAGCAACTTTCTGTCTATGAGAATAAGCAAGACCTATAATGATAAATTTTCTGATGTCGACTTCTTTTCCTCCTCCAAACCATCCTTCAAACGGCACGTCTCCCAAATACTCCTTAACTGTAGGTAATATATACTTTTAAATTTCACACAACTCCTCACATACACTTACTCACCTTCACACGAGGGTTACTCCTGTGATAACCAGACTCTTATGAGAGTGGAGGTAACAGGAGTGCCCTCCCTCACTTACACACAATCACACACACTCACACAATCACACACTCACACAATCACTCATAATTTCACATTAACTCACGTATACCTAAGCTAGAGAGCTGTAAAGTATCTATTTGAATTGTAATTTACCTTAGGAAGATCTATTATTGGCCTTTTTATAGCATAAGTTATATATAACAATCTAAACTGTATTTGCTGTTGATCTTCTAATAAACAAAACAAAACAAAACGAATTATAAATAAATATGATGTGTCGTTTTTAAGATATGGGATATTTTAGGTGACACGCTTTTATTAACCTTGAGTTTGAATCTTGAATCATCTCGACTACAGAACCCTTCACTGTGCGTGGTCCGACACGCACTACACTACTTTTATTTCTTATTACGCAGAAAATATGTAAAACTATACAACACAGACCACAATACACAGGACCTTTAGCTTAAAGTTGACGTAGGGAATGGAAGATATTACTTATAGCAGTATGACATGTACCTCTACTTTTTTATGACTTATTTCAATTTTAAATTATGTGACGGGCAATATGTACCTACATACTATAATTTTTATAATTGTAATATACTTATAAAAATAAATTACATTGAAATCCACCTTTAATAAATTTTTTCAAATTAATATTGTTATCCATTATATTTTTCGGAACTCTCAAGGGAGCTAGTGGCGCTCGCACTTGTCCATCAAATGATAGTTAACAAACGAAACAAGACAAAAACCTATTTTAACTAAAATAGGTTTAAAAAATAATTATGAATAAGGGATGAATAATGTACGATCTGCAGATATTTGTTCAGGGTGTTCTGGGTATTTTTCTATGTATATAATAAAAATATCTATCTATGTAATGTATTGTATTAAGTATATCAGTTATCTAGTACCCATAACACAAGCTCTGCTTAGCTTGGGGCTAGATAATGTTGTGTGAAATGTCCAGCATTTATTTATTATTTATTTCGTGCGCATGCTCCATTGACCATTGACTCTCTAAGGGATCCCTTTTAAACACATGGCCTAGTGTTTGTTTAACGACTCTGTATTAGGCAACAGGTACCTTTGTAGATTTATTACCTTTACAGAGAAGTTTTATTGATTCTCATTATTATGATCTAATAAAGATAAGAATTAATCGACTCAGGAAATGATTTGGCAATCATATCAGAGGCCCAATTCTCTAATTTAAAAACATTCCAGTCACAATATAATCTCGTGTCAGTCGCACTAACAACTATACAACTACTACTAACTATACTACTACTAGTAACTATTACTATTCTTCGCAAGAAACGCGAAGATTAAGTAATAGTTACTATACATGACAGTGCGACTGAGACGAGATTATACTGCGAATTGAATGTTCATCCTCTCTTCATCATAATAATCACATCTTCTACAGGAGAAGAACACTGAACACATTTCAACAGCTTTCAGAATTAGCAAGTTTAAGTGGCAATGGGCAGGTCATATAGCTCGCAGAATTGACAACCGTTGGGGATTAAAAGTTCTCGAGTGGCGACCACAAGCCGGATGACGCGGTAGAGGAAGGCCCTCCTCTTGATGGACTAAAGACATTATAAACGTCGCTGAAAGTCGGTGGATGGAGACGGTTCAAGATCGTTCGTCGTGGCATTCTAGGGGGGAGGCCTATGTCCAACTGTGGACTTCTACAGGCTGATGATGGTGATGAGAAGTGCACTGCTGGACATTTGCCTTCATAGAACCGCCATTGAGCCGCCTCCATCCACTGACTTTCAGCGACGCTTAAAATGGGTTAGTATCTTTCGTCGCAAGACCATTAAATTTCAGGCGTTGTCACGAGTTGGGGGTCGTTGGCACTTTAATTCCCAACGTCTCCCAGTGGGGCCAGATAGGTGGGGAACGCTGGGAATATACAATTTTTAGGGTTCCGTACCCAAAGGGTACTAACCCTATTACTAAGACTTCGCTGCCTGTCCATCCATCCGTCCGTCTATCACCAGGCTGTATCTCATGAACCGTGATAGTAAGACATTTGAAATTTTCACAAATGATGTATTTCTGTTGCCGCTATAACATCAAATAATAAAAAAAACAATAAAATAAATATTTAAGGGGACTTCCATACAACAAACGTGATTTTTTTGCCGTTTTTATAGATAATAGCACGGAACCCTTCGTGCGCGAGTCCGACTCGCACTTGACCGGTTTTTACTTGTGCTACTTTTAAGTTTATATGTCGGCCATTTACACACCTTTTCTATAAGATGTTGTTCTAGTACACGGTAAAGATCGTGAGAAAAAAACAACAAATTTCAAAAATAAATTGTATGAATAAAGTTCACACGATTTGGTGTTATCCGTTCGGCCGTATGTCTGTTTTCTTTGCACACAGGAAACCGTGGGTGAATCCGTACACATAAAATAGCGTTCAATAAAGCTATTACATTGAATTTACGACTAAAATGATATAATGCTGTAACCTTGGGAGAAATAGGTCATTCTATTTAGGATTAATCGCTCTATTGAGCTGTCCAGCCAACTGTGGAATTAGCTCAATAGCATTGCAAAAATATACAGTAAAGCGAGACATAACATAACACCCAACAGTCACATAGATAGATAGATAGAAGATAGAAAATACTTTATTGCACACCATAGTAAAAATTAAACAATTTAACAAACAAAAACTAAAACTAACTATGCTATACAATGGGCGGTCTTATCGCTCTGTAGCGATGTCTTCTAGACAACCTTTGGACTGGACTGTGTAAAATTAAATGGGTCATTTATGGTGTACCTACCTACATACTTAAATATTGATACGATGACGTGAAGCTACATACATACTGATAAACACACGTCATGATCCCATACTAGGATTCCCTGTGTCGTGGGTATCAGGAACTACGAGTACCATGGTACCATAACACCCAGACCCGGAAAAAATATTTGCAGATTATTCAAACATTTGTTCCCTAGCGGGAATCGACTTCGCAACCTCTCGCATCTCAACCGGCTACTCACCCCCCCATTGCAGGTAATGAATGCTCTGGGTGAGGACTCATCCAGCAGTGTCTACCAGCTAAAGAAGAAGAAGACTGCACAGTTTAAACTGTACATTAATCGTTCAGTTTTATCCTAATACGTATAGTCTGCCTTATTAAGCAACGCTATAGAGTTGATTAAATTGCAATGTGGGACTAAAGAGCCTCTTTTAAACGTAAAAGGATTGAGTTACGTCAATTGTTAATACAGATGTCAATCATTCAGTTCAATTTGGCTAAAACTATCATCATCATCATTAGCCTTTAGACGTCCAATACTGGACGATACCTCCCCCCAATGAGGGGTATTGCCATAATCATCATGCTTGGCATGCGGATTGGTTATCGTAGTATTTATGTTGAGTACTCAGGTGGATGCTGGCGTCCCTGATGTCCTTTAGTCGGCTTTTACGACATCCACGGGAGGAGATAGAGTAGGTCTATTCTTAGGCCGGCCACACGGTGGCCAAATCTTTTTATTAACCGACTTCCCAAAAAAGGAGGAGGTTCTCAATTCGGTTGTATTTTTTTTTCTTTTATGTTTGTTACCGCATATCTCCGGCGTTTATGAACCGATTTGGAAAATTCTTTTTTTATTTGAATAGATATACTTCCAGATTGGTCCCATTTTTTTCAGAATCCAGTTCTGTTGATGGAATCCATGAGGAATTGAGGGAACTCCTCAAATATTGTAGGCATACATATGGCGATTTTGATATTTTCAGCAACAAACCAAGCATTTGCATTCAAAAAGTATCATAATCCTTTCACCACTATGGTTCTTTCATATTTTTTTTTCATCCAAATATTTAGTCGAATAAAATGGCGGAAGTCGGTTTTTTAAATGAAAAGTTATGGAGCTTATCAACAACTAGGTATCTATAAATATGGACATACATACATACAAATGAATGGCAAGTTGATGTCTGAAAATAGAGACATCAATTAACTCAATGAGAGGCATTTTAGGACATAAACCCATTGCTAGCCTCCTCTTTAGACTTAGTCACTGCCTATTTAAACTCAGTACGACGCCAATGACCCAAAATTATTGCTGCTATTAAAAAAAATGCTTCCTTGTATAGATAAATTAATTGTTAGTAGTAGAACTTTTTGTGTAAGATTTCGTCCGGGAAAGTACTACTATTTCTGCCGCCAAGCAGTAGTGCTGGCATTGCTGCCTTTCGGTTTGAAGGGTAGGTGCCGGTGAAATTACAGGCACATGAGACTTTTCATCTTTATGTCTCAGGGTAGGCAGCGCGCGTGTGATGCCTCTGGTGTTACAGGCGTTCATAGGCTACGGTAACTGCTTTCCATCAGTTGGGCCGTATGCTTGTTTGCTTGCCATGTAGTATAAAAAAAAACATACGGGTCGAATTGAGAACCTCCTCCTTTTTTTGAAGTCGGTTAAAAATAGATGAACACTATTATACACTAGGATAATATGACAATAAAAATTTGGTATAGTTAGCACAAAACATTGAGCGGCCTTATCGCTGAAAGCGATTTCTTCCAGACAACCTTTGGATGCACATAAATTAAGTAAGCAGTAATGAATGGCAGTAATCAGAGTTCGAAAAAAAGTAACAAAGTAACGTAAGTAAAGTAAAGTTAGAAAAAAAAATATATCGTTCTAATTCTAATTCTAATTCTGAGTGGGGTGTGAATACACTTCTGAGTGTTAATACCTGCACTGACGTCCCGCTGTGGGGTGTATTGTGCATTGTCCCCCTGTGCTAATCCTACCCCAGCCAGTAACGGAGCAGGACTTTGGGTTGGTGGCAACACCGTTGAAGTGTGTCCGAAGGCGTCGATGATGGAGAGCATGATAGAAGTAGCTCCTTCAAACCCGTCTTGGCCCTGGTCTCTTTTGTAGTCGCACAATGCAGGATCACGTGCTCCACCGTCTCTTCTTCCTGCAAGCATATATAACGTTGTATGTTTTTCGTTTTTTGGAGACCGCATTTAATTTTTTTGGTTTGCGATTTTTCTCTTGCAGTTTTTTCGCAATTTGGAAGATGAGGTTCACAGAGTGTACGCTAGGGGCGCTCATCGGCGTCGATTGTTTTGAACTCGGCCTCCTGTGCTCGCGCTCGATGCCATCGTTACGATAGTTGCTGTAAAACTTAGACTAGGCCCTCAGGGGTGCGATTTTTTTATGTCACTGACGGACTAAATATCATCAAAAATCCCGCAAATCACCGTTTTTCAAGAGATGTAATGGAAGGCACTTACTGGATATCATACGTAAGAACTTGAATCATCAATGAGTTTCAGTATATAGAAATTTGGAAATCAGGGATTAACGGCTATTTTTAACCGACTTCCCGTAAAAGGAGGAGGTTACTAAACGCAGTATAACTTTTCATTTAAAAAACCGACTTCCGCCATTGCATTCGACTAAATATTTGGATGAATTTTTTTTATGAAAGAACCATAGTGGTGAAAGGATTATGATACTTTTTGAATGCAAATGCTTGGTTTGTTGCTGAAAATATCAAAATCGCCATTTGTTTGCCTACAATATTTGAGGAGTTCCCTCGATTCCTCATGGATTCCATCATCAGAACTGCATTCTGAAAAAAATGGGACCAATCTGAAAGTATATATATTCAAATAAAAAAAGAATTTTCCAGATCGGTTCATAAACGCCGGAGATATGCGGTAACAAACATTAAAAAAAAAAAAATCGGTTGTATTTTTTTTTTCATCCAAATATTTAGTCGAATGCAATGGCGGAAGTTGGTTTTTTTAATGAAAAGTTATACTGACGTTAAAAAATTGCACCCTTGGTGCATGATAATCCGTGGTGTGGTGACAAGCGTTTCCACCATAATAATACTATCTTTCTTCTTTATTATTTCGTCATCTTCGCTGTAGAATGCACGTAACGTGCTTCGTGTTTGAAAGTATTTATAATGAGTCATTGTATGATGGTATTCCCATTGTAATAAGTCACTCAACTAGATATATTTGGGCACTTAAGAGTGTTGAGATTATTTATGTTTTTCTAAGCATTTTGGTAAGGTGTTCTATAGGTTCATCAGCTGGTAGATGAGGCTCCCTAAAAAGCAATGACGGGGATTGGTAATCGCAGTATTGGTAAGTACTCAGATGGATACTGTTGTCCTGGCGTAGTGCTTTAGTCACCGTTATGATATCTACGGAAGGAGTTGAAAAAAGAAATAAAGAAAAAAAAACACAACACGAAAAAAAACATAAATAGAAACAAATTGCCATATGAAAAACATAACAGATTAAAAATTAAAAATAAATCATGTGTCTATGATACTTTATCCATTACGTTCCTAGAAAAACTACAGAATAAAATAAAGTTTGTACGTACAACAGAATAATAATTACAGTTCGCGACTGTACCTGTGGCATTTGCACATGAGATTTTTCATCTTTGTGTCTCAGAATGACGGCCGGAGTGCAATGCCAAGTAAGGCATTTGTAATGGCCTGAAGTTACCACTTAACATCAGGTGGGCCACATGTTAGTTCCATCATTTCATCATCATCAGCCTGTAGAAGTCCACGTTTTCCTGAGGGTGTTTTGTAGAGGCGAAACACGTGTCGAATTCTTTCAGAGTTTCAGAGGTGGAGAGGGGTGGAATTGTTAATATAAATTTGTTCGTCTGTTCAATATTGCCTCATGAAGTGGGTTATATTTATTTTCATACTTATGTAGTCAAATCTAGTTTTTGGTTCTAGAACATTCCGGTTCCCTCATGTTGTTTTCTATCACACAGAGGACGACCTCTGTGGCGCGGCGAGCGAAGATTCGCCTGCGACGCAGGAGGTTGCTGGTTCGATTCCCGCCTCGGAACGAACATTTGTACAATCTGCAAATATTTGTTCAGGGTGTTCTGGGTATTTTTCTATGTATAATAAAAAATATCTATCTATGTAATTGATTGTATTAAGTATATCAGTTATCTAGTACCCATAACACAAGCTCTGCTTAGCTTGGGGCTAGATAATGTTGTGTGGAACGTGTCCAGCATTTATTTATTTATTTATCACCGTTTGAGAGCAAATAATATTCAGCATATACGTTTTTGTCTGAAACAAATTTAATTTCACGGTATTTACCTTACGTTCGGAAATCGACGCCCCTCGTTCTCTCATTTCGCTCGAGTGCGAATCGTCGCCCCTCGTTCTCTCTCATCTCGCTTGAGCGCGATGTGCCACAGTAACAGATGGGACTGTAAATAGCTGATGTCACTCACTAATGTAGGCCGTAAAAGTGTTTATTTTAGTCCTAACTGGTAAAGTTTGTACGTGACTGACACCTACTTTGAGCCTAGATTGGTCATAAACAACGTAAATTGTTCACATTGAACCTGCTTTGTAGATATAGTTAGGTCATCAACGGTAATTAAGTGTATATTGCTACAATGAATCATCATCCTTCAAGCCTTCAAATGGGATTTGGAAATTTACGTTTTACATACATATTTTTTTCGCTGCTATAAACTGTATAAATTTTTCTAACCTATTTGACTCATGTCAGCGTCCCGCTTACTTTCCAAAGACAATATTGACTCTGACTCATAAAATTCTTAAAAGTTGGGCTTCTGCTGAACCGGTAAAATTAACAAAACATTTGGGGTTTTCCAGCCATTCTGTCTTTTGCCTTGTCATAATCTACTTGGTCACCAGTGGCCAGATCATTTGTGTATAATATGTTCAGTCATGTCAGCTAGCAAGGCGTACCAACTAAACGTGACTGATAGAGATTAACTTAGCTTCTTACCTAACTGTACCTAATCTTCCACATATAGAGCCGAGCGTAAACGTCTCAAGTTTTCTTGACGAGATAGGAAAAGTAATTAAAGAAAAAATTGGCAAGGCACTCGATGAGAGGCAGAGTCTAGTTGCCTTTAATACATCTTACGCAAGCATCGCGAAAATATCGCTACCGAAGCCTGTGGAAGGAACTATTAGCAAGCCTTGATTTTTACTGTAAAAGAGAATCTCAATTCAAAGGATGAGAGCTTCATGCTTGCAAGAGCATCACTTAGGTACAGAAACTACAACTATATGCTACAATATAATTGAAATTATCGTGGCTTGGTATAATTTTAGAAAAATTACGACTATACAATACACCACGTAACTTATCTATCATTAGTTTATGACAATTCAAATGATCCTTGTGATTTTAATGACTAAAATTCATTTTGATTATGATTTTGATCCCCAAAGAACACAACGAAACGTCAACAGGAGAATAGTAAAGTACGTGGTGTATAGTCGTAATTTTTCTAAAATGATGCTACAGTTAAAGTTCAACACGTGTACAATACTAAAATAAGGGTGATCTTTGATTGCGCGGAAACAGATGACATCTTTATATTAGAGCCATTTGCGGGGACGATAGGCCCATGTGGATCAGGGGCACACAAAACCTAGAAGGATATGGAGGAAACTAACAGAGACTACGCGTGACTGGAATGCTGGCTTTTTCAGCCAGCGAACAAGCATTGCCATACAACGTAGTAATGCCGCCAGCATTCTGGGAACCATGCCATCTGGTGAAGGCATGATAGACTGGATTATCTTTATTAGATTTGTTTCTCATAGATAACTCAGTTGACCAATATACAATTTTATTGTGTAATTTGGTAGGTGTATATAGTTTAGTTTTTAGGTTATTAAAGTATGTACGTTTGGCTTATTTGTTTAAATACTTTTGTATTATTTTATCTGTAAATTAATGTATATTTCTACAGCAATGTTCTAGAATAATAACTTCTAAGTCATACTAACTCGGAGTACTTTGTTCTAAAGAGTTCGTAAAATACAAATTCTCAAAAGAAAGGACAATCGTGCAGATTACAAAAGCCAAAAGCACTATTTGGTGTCAAGAACAATATAACATGACAGAAACCGTGCATGATCCCTTGGTCACAGGATCTATCAGTAACTAAATTATAAGCACAAGGGATTTATTAGTACAAGGGATCTAAACCACATGATCTATCAGTAACTAAATTATAAGCACAAGGGATTTATTAGTACAAGGGATCTAAACCACAGGATCTATCAGTAACTACTCCATTTTGTAGAATGGAATGTTTGTACAAATGTGGGTAGTGAAAGCAATTACTTAATCGAATTGAGGATGCCAACACCTGTTGATTTGTATGGTTTAGTAGAAAAGGCAGCTTTAGAGCTCAAATTAAGAGTTTTTTAACTAAATACATATCCATTTACAGCTTAACTGATTTCAAATGCAAATCTAAGACTCCTAAGAGAATAGGTTACAGAAAAATTTAATAGTAATGGTTCAAAAATTTACCCTTGAGGTACACAGGCTATAAATTAAATACTTACTTACCTAGACGATTAACAAAAAGCTTTTAAAAGAAAAGGACCGAACTTGGACCCCCGGTACACCTTTTACAAAATAAACAGTCGTTTAAATTGTGTTTTTTGCTATTTCATGATTATTTTAACATAATTGAAAAACGTTCTAATGGACAATACACCCTAATACAAATTATATTCCTCCCATTTTGAATTAGAATTTTAGAAGCCTCATTACACTGTAAGTTTATTTCGATTATAGATTCTTTAATGGTCAGTTAAAAGCCTATCTAAAATCAGAACATTTACTTTTGAGATGTTCAGATACTTATTATTCAAGTGATGTGCTTGAACTTAAACCTGGTTCAAGTTATAAATAGGCGTGCGGTCAGTAACTTTGGAGCAGGAAACGGCCCTTTATGTCTACTGGACTAGAGATGTACTAGATTTCGGCCGACTAGGGTTCCAGAGTTCGTTTAAGTTGAACCCGTGTAATTTTTACCACTGTCATTTCATGACCAACCAATTATAACGTTCTTGCTTGACTTAAGTTAAGCAACCTCATCTTGTGCTGGCAGACTTTGAAAATGGCATATATCTTTTAGGAAAGTTTGTAAATCCATTTTCTCACTCTCCAAGTCAATACTGACGATAATAGCATCAAAATTTGTCAAAACCGATAATACATTACTTGCCCAAGCATTTCTAATTCTGGCTTTTCGATCATCCGCCATTGATAGCCATATCATTTACGTTAGATTTAAAATCACTATCTCATTATATCTCCGCTATATTACGGCCATGATAAACCCTGGCTAAAACGGAATGAAAAACTAGTCTTTAGTCTAGTTAATATTTGCTAGTTACTAATTTAAAAATAAACCTTGCTGTGCGGTCTGTACATTAGAGCAGGAAGCAGCCCTATACGTTGGACAGTGGGTAATAATGTTCATAACGGCTAAAATATAATCTCTGTCTTATTTGTGTAAGTTATGTGTTCTGTAAGCTCCTTAGCTTTAATATTTCTACGTTTATCTTTCTTTGTTATCTTGTTGTATTTGTATAGTTTTGTTTAGCTTAGTTGATATTCTAAAGAATACCATTAAATTTTACTATCAGCACTTTTACTCTATTACTTGACTTCTTTTTTATAGGTTGTGGTTTCTCGAGGGCCATTGAGGCTAGGCTAAATTCTACACTTATGTTTCTTTAGTAAATATGGTCTAAGGAACCGGAGCCGATTTTAGAAAAAGGAACTGCATTTAAACGCCTCTTTTAATTCTTTCTTTATCATGTTTCGTGTCAAGAATGTTAAGTGTCTGTCCTTTGAACTGATTGTCATCAAACATTTTAGATTTCCTTATTAGATATCCGATGACGGAAGATATTATTCCAAAAATAGTTTTAAAAAACTTGTAAGCCCATATTTTATTAGCATCTCAAATGAACCGAAAGAGACCGTCATCTTCACCGACCATTACAAATTGATCTGTCATCTTCCTTCACAGGTCATTAATTTGGAATATCTTGAGGGTTCAGAGATGAATGGTCATAATCTCTTGACGACCAGTATCTTTTGACATGTCATGTTCTTTCTTTTCATCTCATTTAGGGCGGACTGAGAGGTCAAGCTAAAATTGTATTGTTTTTTCTTATTAGTGCCCAACAGATTTAATAGAGTTTCATTCATGATGCGACCAAGATTAATGTTGGGCGTTGAAACTTTAAAATTTACTTTTTGGTGTTGCTTTAATTAGAAATCATGTGGGTTCAAGTTACATTTTCCTCAGACACTAGGATTTATAGTGAAAAAATCAGGATGGTGATGTGTCGTGGACTCGACAGTGTGTTTTACATGTTGCTAATGATGATGATGATGATGAAACTAATACACGCGATAAATACCCGTGACAACATCCGCTTATTCAACTAATACTCATGAGGTTAGCTGTAAGATATTGTTCTTGGAAACAATATCGTCCAACAAACATTACCAAAACGTCAATCAGAGGTATGATTTTTTAATATCATCGATAGGTCATGTGCCTAATCGTCAAATTGTTAGCATAAGGGATCTATTAGTACAAGGGATCATAACCGCAGGATAGGCGGTCTATCAGTAACTTCTCAGTAAAATTGCCGTTAATCCCCTATTTCCTTTCTATAATATTGAAACTCATTGATGACTCAAATTCTTATACCTATGATATCAATACAAATGCCAGAATAATTTAAATTCTAGGAGCAACAAAAAATTTATGTTTTAGGGATTTTTTTTTACTGTGTAACGTTTTAATTTAGCAAATTTAAATGGCTGCGCCCATAGCCTAATTGCTAATTCGGAGTATTAGATCATTCATTCTTAAAATAGTTATTGATGGGGAACGGTCACGCGAACACTGTCATCAGTCAATGTGTTTTCTCTTCGTAATGTCTCTGCTTCATGTTCTTCCTACTTTTCGGTCATTGAGTTGAAGTGTGGTGACCCTGGCAATGATTACATAACATAACACCCAACAGTCACATACGTAGTTTTGATCCCACAATAGGATTCCCTGTGTCATGGATATCAAGAACTACTACTATGGTACCATAACACCCAGACCCGGAACAAATATTTGCAGATCATACAAACATTTGTCCCGCAGCGGGATTGGAACCGGTAACCTCTTGCATCTCAGCCGGTTACTCGCCCGTCGCGCCACAGAGGTCGTCAAAATATAAACAAGTGCGAGCGAGACTAGCGCCCTGAGGATTCCGAAAAACTCCCTTACGCTTTGTCAGATTCGAACCAGCAACCTTCAGATCAAGGAGACGCCGTTTTCGACTAGGTTACAAGAATTGGCTCACCTAAATGGAATTATTGATGGTGGTTGGTCACGACACCACTTAATCATCGTTAATTTGATTGTACGGTATAACCATCGGGTGGTCATTGGCGATCAATTTTCTGATACGTATTGGGGTCAATTGTGCCCCGCGAATCGCCATTTTCATAAGCTGATTTATTTGATGTTTTAATTTACGTATAGTGGTTGTAAATCGTCTTAAGGCTCTATAGGATATCAACGAACGGTCTACGACTCAAGGCGAGCGCACGCTCTGATACCGTGTTTTTGCGTATAAAATTATGATATTTAAGAAAGAAAAGACAGAAAGAAAGAAAATGTTTGTTTAGCACAAAAATCATACACAAATCCCGAAACCACACACCAAAATGTAATAAAAAAAAACCATTTAAAGTTGTGAAATTAATAAGTTAGTAAATTCACTTACTCAATTTAATAATTAAGTACCTAAGTAACCGAGCTTTGCTCGTCAAACTCGGAAAAATACGTTTTTTCAGAGATGAAACCAAGCTAGATCGATTTTTTGGCTCCAAACAGCAAATTTAATCGAAATCGTTAGAGGCGTTTTCGAGATCTTAAAACATATGAGACGATGTTGTGGTCACTAACTAGACATAGCTCAAAGTAGCACAGCGTGAGAGAGAGATATGAAGAGAGCTATGCTAGGGGTTTCACTACGTGATAGAATCCGAAATGGGGAAATACGTAGAAGAACCAAGATCACCGACAAAGCTTTCAGAAATAGCAAGTTGGAGTGGCAATGGGCAGGTCATATAGCTCGCAGAACTGACAACGATTGGGAAATAAAGGTTCTGGAGTGGCGACCACAAACCGGACGACGCGGTAGAGGAAGGCCCGATGGATCCTCTCGATGGACTAAAGACGCATAAACGTCATAGGAAGTCGGCGGATGGAGGCGGCTCAAGACCGTTCGTCATATGGAGGATGCCTATAAGGTGGATGCTGCTGCCTATCCCCCGGTGTAATCCCTTAGTCGGTTTTTATGATATCCATGGGAGGAGACGGAGGAGTCTATTCTTAGACCGGACTCACCATCGGCACATAATCATGATCATCAGCTGGTAAACGTCCACTTTTGGACATAAGCCTCCAAGCCTCTAAAAAAATGCCATGACGAACGCTATTCGTCCACCTCCATCCATCTACGACCTTTTAAATGTTGATGGTCCATCGAGTCCCTTAGTGAGGGGCCCTCCTACTTCGTCCGGTTCGCGATCGCCACTCAATTACCTTTAAACTGCTGCTTAAACTTTTGCTGTAGACTGCGAGCTATTTTTTTTTTTTTTTTATGCTACTTGGCAAGCAGACAAGCTTACGGCCCACCAGATGGAAAGCAGTTACCGTAGCCAATGAACGCCTGTAACACCACAGGCATCACACGCGCGCTGCCGACCCTGAGACATAAAGATGAAAAGTCTCATGTTTCATCGGCACCCGTACCCTTCAAACCGAAACACAGCAATGCGAACACTACTGCTTGGCGGCAGAAATAGGTACGGTGGTAGTACTTCCCCGGACGAACTCTTTCACAAGAAGTTCTACTACTAACAATATATGGCTTGCCCATTGCCACTTCTAATTCTAAGAGCTGTGTCGGTGTTGAAGTTTACTGCCCTTCAATTACCTTGACTAGAATCTTTGACACTCATTTTATTATTTAACCCTCCGCATTCCGACACGCCCGCAGGGTCAATTTGACCCAAACACATTTACAAACGATGGTACTATAGACCTTTATGAGCTTTTACAGCTTCTGTTATAGAATTCGATGGAAATTTAATAACGGAACGGTTTTATAATGGCAATGTAGATGTGGCAATGTTTTATGAGGTTATAAGTTGAAAACGAACAACAACGTGACGGTAACAAAGTTGCGCCCTCATATCTTTTTTTATCAAATTCGTGGACGACGGGGCTGATTGCACTTTTAGTACCTATCTTTAAAGAATTATTTGTATTCTTGTTTTTTAGTGTAATTGTTTGTTGTTCCTAATATAAATAAAAAAAAAAAAAAAAAAAAAAAAAAAAAAAAAAACCTTTTTGGGGGTTATGTGTAATAGTCGGTCGGGTGTTGATTTGGGGGCATCATCATCACCAGCCTGTAGAAGTCCACTGCTGAACATAGGTCTCCCCCTTAGAATGCCACGATGAACGGCCATCCACCGACTTTCTGCGACGTTTATAATGTCTTTAGTCCATCAAGTGGAAGGTCGCAATTTTTTTTGTACGAGAATTTGAAGTTTGACCTCATAGGCCTTACCATGAGTTCTTATAGCGATACCTACAGTTCAAAAACTATTTAGTACAAAATATCGGTTTAGTGATGTCCGCAGCTATATCAAAAGGCACAGTAGCAGAAGGTCTATAGACTTCTGCGATTAAAGTTATTCAATGATGACGGATGTCAATGACGAACCGATATTTTGTACTGAATAGTTTTTAACTGAATCGCTCTAAGAGTTCATGGAAAGGCCTCAGGACTATAAGTAAGTATATGACTATTGGGTGTATGTTATGTTGACTACAGGCATCTGTTGGGCCAGTGGGGTCAGCGCGAATAATTTACGTTACCAAGACGCTAGCGAGACGATCGCAAGTGTCAAATATTGGCCAATGACATCAGGGTAACTTGGAATCCTAGTAAGTTGATTGGTTCATATTTGACGTTTACTATCGTCTCGTTAGCGTCTCGGTAACGTTAGATACTCGTGCTTGGGCCTCTGATCTCGTGCTTAAGCTCTATCAAAACAATAAAAGCTTTCCACGTTCAACTAACATACTATCATTTCCAGAAAACGTCACTCCCTTCATAATATTCTGGAATTATTTGAGCAGCTGCCATGAATCATACAAGTATATATACAAATAAATCAGTACCATAGGGTGCCACTTGATGCTATAAGTAGCACTTATGAGAAATTATACGTGGTACTTACGTCAAGATATTTTTACTTTCACTGATGGATGGACTCGCCCAAATGTTATAAATAATTTATGGATAAGTGACGACCGATAAGTTCTTTTTTTTTTTGTTTTTTAATTGAGTAAGTGCCGGTAAAGTCAGATGGCCTGCCTGATGATATGTCAATGTCAAAGTTAAAAGTATTTTAGTCATTGAAATCAAAAAGATAATTTTGAATCGTCTTATAAACTAAAATTACTCTGTTCTAAGGCAAAAATCTGGGCAACAAACAAAGCTTGGCTTAATTTGATGATACTTCTTACTACTAGGCGGGCAGCGCCTGTGTGGTGCCTCGAGAACAAGAAAAGCTGATATTAATTAATCAAAATTAAAGAAAATTGCCAAAAGTATACAACAACCTAATAAAACCATGTAAATAGGTAGGTAGACACAGATATTGCAAAATCACATTTTAGCAGTTGAAGGGAAGAGCGACATCAGGCCACGCGGCTTTATCATTAATATAGTCATCTAGCATATTGCAGCCCGTTTACGTCCACTGCTGGACGTGGCCTCATCCATTGAATGCAATGGGGAGATTTGTCATAATCACCACGCATGGCAGGCGGATTGGTGTTGTATACTCAAGGAATATAGGTAACTGCTTCCCATCCCCTAGTGTAAATACCTTAGTGCTTTTATACCATCCACGGGAGGAGACAGACTAATCTTAGGCCGGACCACAGCACGGTTTTTAATTTAACTACATACAATATAACATTAGGAAATCACTCAAAAATGTTGACTGCAATCAAATTCAAACTAAGTATTTTTTTATACTAAGTAGGTACTTGGCAAGCATACAAGCAAACGGCCCATTTTCGGTAATCCTCATAAAAAATTATTCAAAATTTCTAATCCATACAATACTGTGGTGTCTCCGGCCTAGAATAGACCACTCCTCCTGTGGCTATCGTAAAAGCTGACCAAGAGATTGCAACAGGATATGGGCAGCAACATCTACCTGAGTACTCTACACCAATCCGCCTGCCAAGCGTGCGTGATTATGACAAATCCCCTTAATCTATGATGAAGGCCTCGTTCATGCACGTCTACCGGCTGATGAAGAAGATGAAGAAGAATCAATAATTTTCTAAGAAAACCTAATTGAATTCCTTTGCATTGTATTTGTAACCACTTTATATCTGCCTAACCACTTCCATGATAATACAGCCATATCTAGTACATGCACGATGGTATGTGCTCACTGGGAATATTAATAAGACTTTAGAGACAGCATGGTACCTTAGGAATATACAGGAATGAAGAATTAATGGTCGTGGAAATTCTGAATGATAGCTGTAGAAAGCTATAGACTGGGCTATGACCTACTAGGAAGGAAATTAGAGAAATGATTGCGTATTTATGATTCGATAAACATTTAGTTTAGTTTAGTAACATTTAGTTTTTCCGAAACCATTAAATTATACGAAAATGGAAGCCTTATAGTTTCCTCACTGTCATTTGTACCTAGTGTACGTTTGCAGTGTTTTTACGGAAGGTGGACAACGGAACTTCTCGATGATTAATAGTAGCCGGGCAGTGTTTGAGCTCATTTTGATCATAATTTTATAAAAAAATGAAATTTTCAATAAAACACTTATTTCGTTTTGAAATTTCTAAATGGATTGCTTACATTACAAGATTACTAAATGAAAAATGCGTTTTGTGATTGGTTTATTAATAAGCTCATATTTTACGATTTACTGGAGAGGCGCCATTTTCATTTTTGAATCGTCGGATTTAATAGGTCCTTATGACGCGCGCCCGCGCAGTTTTGGCAATGCAAGAGGTTAAATAGAACCTTACCTAAATAAACTCAACCAAGTGGTTCACAATTACTGTACCTACTAAATCATAGACTTTAAACTATAGACTATACTAAAAGTAAGTCAACTGCCAAATTACTATTTCTTTCTCCCACGGGAAAGTACAAATAACATACCTAGTCCAAACCAGCTGTCGGATGATCTATCACAAGCTGACCCACTGGTGCTCGCCTGTTAATTACAACAATTGATATGCTCCGGTTTGTGTAATTACACCGTCATCACTTCCTAGTTGATGATTGTTGACTGTTTTGTTGGAAAACTCAATTTCATTGATCTACATCTAATGTGCCGTGGTGTCTCCTTCTCCTCTCGTGGATGTAGTAAAAGCTGCATAAAAAAGGGATTACCCCAGGGGATGGGCAGCAGCATCCTTTAAAATGCCATCGGTCCATCGAGAGGGTGGGTGACGAAGTTTGATTCTATTTTAGCTATTATTTCATCAAATTCTATGAAATTTTGTACATATGAGCAGTACACTAATACTAAGGCCCATGGTGCGTCAGCTTTCTAAAAATCCGTTTTTTTTATTTATCTTTTGGTAACCATATAATTTTATGAGAAACTAACGAACCACGGGTCTAGATATTAGTGTACTGCTCATGTGTGTAAAATTTCATGGAGTTTAAAGAAATAATAGGCAAATTAGAAGCAATCTTCAACCAACATCCAACATTTATGCTGAGCTGAACGCCATTTTGGCACAAAGTCAAAGTCAAAGTCAAAAAGAACTTTATTCATTGAAATCACAAGGATCATTTTGAATCGTCTTATATAAAATTAAATTACTCCTGTTCCAACGCGAATAGAATTCCTAGAAGAATCAGGCAACAAACTCGGCTTGGCTTACATAAATGGTCCGTCTTACAACTAGGTGAGAAGCGCCTGTGTGATGCCTCGGAGCAAGGAGTTGCTGATACATAGTAAATGAGAACTTAAAAACCTTAGGAAGGTAGTCAATAGTAAATAAACATCAGCAAAAATATGCAAGGCAGCACACGCTACGCTTGTTATACTAATAAATAATAATCTAATACAAACATGTAAATAGGTAAGTACAGATATTGCAAATTTCCATTTTAGCAGTCAAGGGGCAGAGCGACATCAGGCCACGCGGCTTTATCATTAATATAGTCATCAAGAGTGTAATACGCTTTCTTAATTAGATTCATCTTTATGTAGGATTTCAATCTTCGAATAGAACAGACACATGAGCCGATTTATTTAAGCCTTTATTTTTTAATTTGAAAAACGGCTAATTGCCACTGTTTTTCGTCACTTTTGCTGTCGTTTCGAGGCTGAGTTCTGAATCCTCTTAATCATGGGCACCGCCCGCGACCGCGACGTTCTCTAGTAGGTAACTATGTTATTAAGTAGTTGTTGGATTTTTGGTATCGGCTTTGTATGTCGTTTTTTTTTGTTTTTTGGTGTGCCAAATAAACGTTTTCTTTCTTTCTTTCTTTCTTTTTTCTTCGTTCGCGTGCAAAGAGACATTAAGCACCCTACCTGTGACTTCCTCTTAT
This sequence comes from Epirrita christyi, assembly GCA_951392215.1. NCBI lineage: Eukaryota > Metazoa > Arthropoda > Insecta > Lepidoptera > Geometridae > Epirrita > Epirrita christyi. Next base: position 2,541,466 of record OX595857.1, on the reverse strand, counting down.
ATCTTTTTAGTAGTTTTAAATTCTTGCAAAGCTACCGCAGTTCTAGTACCTAAACCGACTACCTCCAATCTATGTCCCGCGGTGAATATCAAAGAGCTTATTTCTATAAATTCCCTGTTGAAATACTATAAATTCTCCCACATAATAGAGTCCTACCTATCACTGACAACACAAGACACCCTGCTTTCTAACGTATTTCAGCCATTGAAATAGCCTTAACATGGTATCTGGCCAATTGAGGTACAATCTTGTACTGGTCAGGAATTACCATGTGGCATACAATGGTTAATGTTTGGCATGGTACAAATCAGAGACCCAATTCTCTAACTTAAAAATAGTTAAAATAGAGTTCGGATCATGTTTCGATCTTGTGTCGATGTCTTAAATGTCAGAAATGGTATTCTCTAAACATAAAATACAACACTGTAATGTAATGTGATTATATCGAAATGTGTCCGAAAATTTAACTATTCAAAGTTTTTTCGATAATTTTAGCATTGTAGATGGAGTCTCTCTTTAATCTTTGCAATTATATATATATAACTATCCTACTCTAATGGTAATCACCGTGAATTGAAAGTAAACTAAATTGTTATTTATAAGGGAGCAGAATACCAACTTTCATTCATAATTCAGTCTCGATTCGGTTAACTTTCAAAGTAGTTTTAAAATAATTTAGAGAATTGGGCCTCTGGTTATAACGACTTAAAATTCTCGAATGTGTGTGTTTGTGTGAATGTGTCTACAAAAGAGCGTTTGTACCAACTTATATATGGTACAAAAATATGGGTGAATAGTAGAAAGCCCGCGACTTCGTCCGCGTAGGGATTTTTTCATACAAACTTCAACATCCCACTTCACCCCCTCAGAGGATGAATTTCGGAAATTCCTTTCTTACCTCGCACCTCTAGACCACAAAAGGAATATAACCTTCTGATTAAAATTTCCTTGAACTTACGGCTTAGGCTGTGCTTTAGTCAGTCAGTTAGTCACTCAGTCAGTCAGTTAGTCAGTTAGTTAATCAGTCATCAGTCAGCCAGTCAGTATATGCTTCGAGCAACACGGACTTCCTGCCGCGGGCCGGAAGGGAGTAGCCTTAGCGATATATTACCATTCAAATATGTAGTTCTGTAATTTTTTGCGGGGGGAAATGTGCACACAAGCGCAATTGCGCATATACACATCCAAATACAACACTGTAATGACGACACTCACACTAACAAACCTTGCACAGAATAACAACTAGTTTTATTGAACGCATATGCCTACTTTGGCTTGTAGTTTGACAGAGGGGAACGCTGCGAATGGCTACTCCCTTCCGTGGTGCTCGAAGAGTATATGTATTGTATACAAATTCCTTGATACTGACTGACCTCCACTGCTAGGCATTACTTTCCCATATAATGCCATAACGATGGTCTTGTGCCACCTCCATCCACCGATTTCCTGCAAATGTTACGAAAACTTTTATTCTCCGATGGTTGTCGGTTCTACGAGCTATTATGATCTGCCTATTGTTCTAAGATCTATATTGATTATTTTGGTTCTATGTATCTTCTCTTTTTGGCATAGATCTCTCGATAGCCTTTAAATAATTACAGCTTTGTTGACTATCCTAAAACATTACCTTTTTTATTTAAAATTTCGTGCTAACGTTTCATTCTCATTGTTTCAGAAGCAAGACACTCCATAGAAAGGCGAGACGCGAATGATGACGATATATTTGCTGCTGATGAAGCCAGTGATGATGAAGGAACCCAAAATGATGACTTTGATGGTACGTTATCTTGCCATTTACCTGAGTATAAAGGCCAATTCACACCGGATACGTATGCAGCACGTAACGTAGACACGCGCATCACTTTGTATGTACACGCTTGCGTGCACGTCACGCAAGCAGTGTGCCATGTCTCATAGAGTTCCATACATTTCAACATCATGGTACAACGACGTGTACGCAGCCGGTGTGCTGCAGCCTTTAGACCTCCTTCGTGTTAATCGCTTCTCTTCTCTTCTTCTTCACCCTTGATCTTGGGTCTTGATAACCCTGGCGTTAGATCAGTAAGTTTATTTACCTATGACCCTGAAAAGGAATCTTCAGATCATGAAAGAACCCGTGTGGTAAAAGATTCAGTGTGCAAGCTCCTTCCATCGATGACCTCTGTGGTGCGGCAGGCGAGTAGCCGGCTGTGCGAGAGGTTGCGGGTTCGATTCCCGCTGCGGGACAAAAGTTTGTATGATCTGCAAATATTTATTTCGGGTCTGGGTGTTATGGCACCAATGGTACTAGTAGTTCCTGACACCCACAAAACTGGGAATCCTAGTGTGGGATCGCGACTATGTATGTGACTGTTGGGTGAATTGTGTTGTGTTATGTGATGCTCCATGCACATATCACATTCCAATTTTTGGTTCTAGGATATGGATTCCTCACGTTTTTTTCTTTCACCGTTTGAGAGCATACAGAATAGCCCATAAACCATTTTCGATTGGAAAAATCAATAGGTGTACCAGTATTCAAACCCATGACCTTAGAATTGGATAACAAGTTCACTAGTCCCTACTCCACCAGCGGTTCCAGTGTGAATACAGTCACAGAAAACGTTGTAGTAGCAATATTAGGGGCGTATTGGGTTGTATGCTCTGGGAGGTAGGTAATTGCAGCTAATGTCATGACCTACCATATTCAGGCTGATGAAACCAGTAAGGGAAATTGAACCTTCTAACAAAGATTTTACACAAAAACCAAAATACAACCATGTCAGCCTGCAATGGAGAGAAGCATCTTGGGCATCAAGCTTAAAGACAAACAGAAGAGCAAAGATATAAAGGAAAAACAAAAGTAATAGATGCTCTCCAAGATAATTAATTGATTCAAGCGTGACTTTGCGGAAATCCATTCTACAATATAAAATAGACGAACAAATATATAGTAACAATTCCGCTCCTCTCCAACAAAAACTCTGAAAGAATTCGACACGTGATTCGCCTCTCAAGGAAGCATCCTCAGGAAACAGTAGACTCACTGCGTGCTAGAACAACAAAGACACAACAGACTTTCTATTCGGCGTTCGGCGAGGCAACATAGATGTGGAGTTTTTGCAGTAGTGTGTCTTTGTTGTTCTAGCACGCAGTGAGTCTACTATTACCTGAGGATGCTTCGTTGAGAGGCAAAACACGTGCCGAATTCTTTCAGAGTTTTCGTTGGAGAGGAGCGGAATTGTTACTAATTTGTACACTTCAGGCGCTAAGCATAGGTATTGGAGAGCCCCCTCCAATACCTATGCTTAGCGCCTGAAGTGGAAATGGGCAGGCCATCTAGCCCGCATTCTGGATGTAAGGTGGACAAAGCGAGTTACTGAGTGGAAGGGTACAGGTAGAAAAAGAGGTAGAGGTAGACCCAGAGAACGCTGGAGCGACGAAATACTAGAAGGAGCGGGAGGAGACTGGATGAAGAAAGCAGAAGACAGGGAAAAATGTAGACAGTTTGAGGAGGCCTGTACCCGGAATAGGGACCTAACTAAAATAGTTTAAAGTTAAAAAAAAGGTATGGAAATAAAGGCTAAATATTATCATTATTATTAACAAAGATTTTATCACGTTTCAGAGAGAAACCCAGAGGTTAAGGATGAGCCAGCCATCCAAGCTACCATCACCACCCGCCCTGCAACCTATGAGGTCACCATTGGCAGCAACGTCAGGTTGGAGTGCAATGTCGACCCAGACAGTAAGTCTACAACCATCAGCTAGAAAACGGCAACTGCTGGGCTTAGGGCTCGTATAGAATGACATACAAATGGTCTTGAGCCATCACCTTCAATAAAGAAGCGAAAGGACGGGGGGAGGGGGAAGGTGAAAGAGGGGGGGAGAAGAAGGGTTATAATATTCTATAATATTCCCGTTGCTGAGATTCAGGAAGCATGGGATCCCAAAAGAAGGAAGTGAATAGACCAGTTTGTCATCTATTACGTCTTCTATCAGTTCTCACAAGTGTATCAACGAAAATTGAAATGTAGTAGTTACCTCAACTGTTGTTTGACGACCTCTGTGGCGCGGCGGGAGATGCAAGAGGTTGCGGGTTCGATTCCCGCTGCGGGACAAATGTTTCTATAAATAATAATAATAATAATAAAGACATTTATTTTCTCTCAACAAAATAATTAAAAATTCTATGATCTGCTAATGTTTGTTCCGGGTCTGGGTGTTATGGTACCATGGAACTCGTAGTTCCTGCAACTCACGACACTGATACTATACTACCCATGATAACGAAAACTACGTATGTGACTGTTGGTTGTTATATTATGTTATTAACCGATTGAGATGAAAATTTTCATATCTCTCAAGTTCAGATGACCATACAATTTTAAGTTTAACGAGCTGATCTGATGATGAAGACATGTGGAGATTTTGGAGAACGGAACTCCTTGATGGAAAATCGTAGACATGGTCGTGTTTAGCTTCTTTTTGATCAGCTCATAGTTCTTATTACTAATTTCATTATTATCGTCAGTCAAAAGAACATTTTCATAACAGCTTGTTTTGAAAAAAATATTTTTCAACAAAAATCTTATTCAATAATAAAGGTTTGAATACACTTGGGCATGTCAGAACATCCGCTGGCGCCAAAACTCAACGGAAGTTCCGGTTAACTGTCGAATTATTATTCACTAGTAGACTGATGGTGGTATTCTTGGCTATTTATAATAATATATTAAATGTAGTGTCTAAAATATCATCCAAATTGAGGTTTGTGTACACACAACACGATTTTTGGGGTACAACGCAGATTTACTCCAGATAGTAGATAAGTTTCGTAAATGCATAGGTATTTAAGTTTGTCGCAAGAGTACTGAATTGACATAGTTGTGGCTACTTCAGGCAAAATATTTTAGTAAGAAATAGCTATGATATTCTTACGAGCTAAATTAGCCTAAATTGCTACAAATATACGATTAGACTTTCCAGAATGTTCGAGTAGTATGTGGAACTTTTAGGAAAACTGTAGAACATTCCGGAACATTTGAGACTATTCCAGAGCTTTACAGAAACCTCTAGAATCTTGTAAAACATTCTCAAACCGACCATAGAAATTTTCGGTGTAAATGTATCCTTGTCTAGTAACACAATGCGTCCACTCGACAACAGATGGCGCTAAAAAGCTCTCTATGATTATATTTTACGCGGGGTTTTCACGGCGTCTGGAATATTTTTTCAGCGTTGAAAATAGGTGACGTTGCACGCGTGATAAACTGTCAAAAGAAAATTTACTTTTTGATTTTGACAAACTACAAAAAGTAAACCCTAGTGTAGCTTATTTAAAGAAGACGTGGTAGTGAATTTAAATATAAGTGTATTGCGTGTCTTTTCAAACGGGTGGAAATTGTCCAGGAACATTTTGAAACTGCCATCGCTTTACTAGAACTTGCCTTGACTGAGACTTTGACGTCTTGACCTAACTTTATCAAAATAATTACTTGACATTGGCAAAATTGAGGAAAGTTTCCCTCAGAGGCCATTAAATAAATGAAGAAGAAGGAGAACCATCTTAGAATTGTTGATAGTCGATGTTTATCTAGCGCCATCTATCGAGCCATTTGATACTACTTTTTTCAAACTGAAAATGAGAAGCTTATATTGGCCGGCGTATCGATACCTTTTAGTATAGACATAATTGTTATTTTTTGTTTTCAGATGGCACCGTGGTCCAGTGGTTCAAAAACAACACCCTAGTATTCATCGGCGGCATAAACATTGGCAAGATTGATAGATATTCCATGTAAGTAATTCATAATATTCATCATGCAGAGATGCCTTTTATGCATCTATGCGGAGCTCGCTTTCACCAACTGGGAGCTTGTACCATTGGTCACCCTTTTCGGCAATTTTGTTGTTGTGACCTTAAGCTTAGTCACTGCACTGACCTAAACCAAGAATGAACCAAGCCTATAATATTACGAGTTTTTTTTTTTTTTTATGCTACTTGACAAGCAGACAAGCTTACGGTCCACCAGATGGAAAGCAGTTACCGTAGCCTATGAACGCCTGTAACACCAGAGGCATCACACGCGCGCTGCCGACCCTGAGACGAAAAGATGAAAAGTCTCATGTGCCTGTAATTTCACCGGCACCCGTACCCTTCAAACCGAAACACAGCACTGCGAACACTACTGCTTGGCGGCAGAAATAGGTGCGGTGGTAGTACTTCCCCGGATGAACTCTTTTACAAGAAGTTCTACTACTAACATCACTCAACGGGTCTACTCAAGGGTGACCCGTTGGGTCTTTAGTCTGAATTAGCTAGAGTCTAGGTAAGTGCTGTTCAAGGTTTGAAATGCTAGAAACTTTAATACCCTTACTCGGGTTCAATGCGGGTAAATGCATTTTTTTTTAATCTTTAAAGTAGTTTCTTCAAATTCCAGGGTCCATGACTCCAAGGACCTCATCATCAAACAAGTTAAACCGTCCGACGGTAGCATTTACCGTTGTGAAGTGGTGCAGGAGACCGACCCGGTGAAGGTGGAACACACTTTACTGGTGCTGGAGACACCTGAGATTACACGTAAGTACATAACCAAAGTGGGCTCAGAAACGGCATCCAGGAATACGTGAGTCAACAGTGACCCTAATCAATGTGGGTTCACCAATGACCCCATGGACACTAACTACCCGAACCGAAGGTCCCAAAAAGAACAACACTTAAAAACACCAAAAACAATGCGGGTCATTGCAGGACTGTGGATCACCGTGACCCCGCATGGTCACTATGACTCCAAGGATCCAATGCCCTAAAAAGAGTATCTACGTTTACAATAATACGTATGATTACTTGAGCATTAGGTACTTGTCAAACGTAGTGATTCTATCATGATCCCATCTAAAGATTCGACAGGGAGACAAGTTATTCTTAAATAAAATTCAAGCTCATAGATACGAATACGATGGTTACACGGACACTAGCACTACTCAATTAGGTACACTTACTAACGCCAATGCTCGCAAATATCCTTACCACTTACACTTACACCTTCATTCGTAATCAACTTCACACATACACATTTACTTTTATACACACTAAATACAAGTAGTTTGTCCCAAACTGAGCCTTCACGGTGAATCCTTTATCGATTAAATATTTTATGGCAATTTGTTATCAAAATATACCATACATACGAATGCCGAAGCCTCTCTAGTTAACACTGAGAACTCACTTCGCTCGTTCAACTAATATTGTTTCTACGTTTGTTTTTTCAACACCTATCTTAAATCCATGCGTCTTCAAATTCCAGGGTTCACAGCGACCAATGACGGAAACATCATCGAGGGTGATAACCTTCTGCTCACCTGTGATGTGAGGGGCAAACCACCACCACAGATCGTGTGGTCCAGATCAGGCGAGAATGGAGTAAGTATTCAGTATTTAGTGATTCAAGTGGGTCGATTTCTCTGTTGGACATACGCGGCTCAGACAACTAAGCTGAAGTAGCAGTTAGCTGGTCATATATGCCGAAGAACAGACAACCGTAGGGGTAACGGAATTCTTGAGTAGAGACCGCGTTTTTACCAGTTTTAAGAAGAAAGTGGAAAAGAAGAGCCGAAAATCAGGCTCAGTAGCGCATATTGAGAGAAACCTATGTCTAGCAGTGGATTAATGAGAGCTGATGATGATGACGAGTCCATTATTCCTGGATGTCTGCTTCTCGAAAGAAGGGTTCTTTAAATTAAGACATGGTTGGCTCCTGAGAATGTAACCTTTTGCATACCTTCGCTAGACATTTGATTTGTACAGCTGAAATGTAGTTGCTGGCTGACTTTTTGAATAATCTATTTGTAGTTTAAAATAATCGGCTTTGCTCTGCTTTAAAATACAATACAGAACATATATATGAGAAAGCGAGAACCGAATTAGATTGTCCTCATTTCGCACAATTTCTGGTTATTTTGCTTTTATTGCACAGTGCGCAGCGGAAGATGTCAATTCAAAGTGTATCAAAATAGAAACTACTTGCATTTCCTTGAATTCAAAATCAAAACAGCTAAAATGTGCTACTCAAGTAATCTTAGCTTCTCTGCTCATGCCAACCCCTTGTCTAACTGCATTTTTGTTAAATCCTGTAATAATTTCCTTTTCGTAAATTCTGGATACAAATTCGTTCGTTCGTGTCCGTGTCACTAGTTTTTTGTTCATACCTGGTTGAGGTATTTTACTAAAAACGCCTTTGTGACCGATAGTGATCGAACCAGTGTGTTGAAAGGATTTAGTGCACCTTGCAAATCTTCCTTTCATACACATATCACCATTTCTTCGAATTTTTATTCTAGGACATGCCTGCGGTTGCTTCACAATATCCTTTTTCACCGTTTGAGAGCATGTCATATTGCGTAGGTACATAAATTCAAAGTTGAAACTTCATCGTGAAGTCAGGAACCTAGCTAGTAAAAGACCAGCGTTGTGTTGCCACAACACAAATAAACGTTGAGCTTTCGTGCATTGAGGTCAATTTAGTAATATAGACGTAAATGGTTTCAGTGTGACCCACGTTTTGTGAATTGTGAACCTATAACATATGTATCTCTCTTCCCTTGTCATACATTTTTCATTGTTTCTTTCTTTCATTCATCTCGCTTAATTTAATCTCTCTTCTTCCTTTCAGAACCAGCGTCTAGGAGAGCAGGATGGCGAGTTCTCCGTCAACAGTGTCTACGTGAAGAACATCAAGAGGGAACACTCCGGCAAGTACTACTGCTACGCCTTCAACAGTGTCGGCAACAACCAGGCGGAGCTCCGTGTTTTCGTCGCTGGTATGTATTGTTCTTCCTACGTTATTCTTATCAACAAAATTGCTCAAAATTATCATCAAAACTATTGTCAATTGATGGGTATTTTTTTAGTCCTTATTCTAAGGGTATTTTACTTGTCAAACGTTATAAGTCACCGAGTGACTTTCAGTTAGGGAATAGGGCCCCTATTCCTTTTGAACCTTGTGACTTTTATTTAATTAATTAATAGAACGGCCTAAACCAATTACATTAATTAGCATACACTGAACTTCGAAAATTGCTGGTGTTCATTTGCGATATTTGCTGTGTTAAGTTAAACCTGACCTAAAAATAAACCTTCCATCTCCCTATTATAGGGGGCTGATCTGTTAGGTAACATATCTTACTTTGCCTTTTCTCACTTGTAAGTTGCTATATACTAAATTAAGAAATGAATGGGGCTATTAACAAAATTTCGTAGTTTCATTTTGTTTTATTGTGAAAGTATATTTTCTTTGTAATTTTTCAGGCAAGCCTCACGTACACGTTCACAAGACTGTGGTCAACTCAGCCATCAACGTGGAGGCTGTTCTGCAGTGTTCTGCCCGCTATGAAGACAAGTAAATCTTTTTTTTCATTTGACATAATATATTATATTATTATTTTATTTTTGTCGCCAGAGATAAACTGCTTTCTGCCTCATCGTCATTGGCCATCATCGTCGGCCAATAGACATCTACTGCTGTATGAGGCCTCCCCCTTAGCATGCATAGCGTTCAATGAAGATATTTGCCATAATTTGGTGGGTCGTAAGCTTGTCTGCTTACCAAGTGCCATAAAAAAAAACACCACGCTTTGCAGGCGGATTGGTGATCGCAGTTGAATGCTGCTGCCCACCTCTCTTTGTTGCCTTTTACGACATCGACAGGAGGAGTTCTAGGAGTCCTACTCTTAGGCTGAGACTATCACTTTTCATCATAAGCCTGTAGAAGTCCACTGGGTATGGGCCTCCCTCTTATAATGCCACGACGAACGATCTTGAGCCGCGTTCATCCACCGACTTCCTGCAAAGTTTATGATGTCTTTTAGTTCATCGAGTGGGGGGCTTTCCTCTATCGCGTCGTCCGGTTTGTGGTCGCCACTCGCGAACCTTTATACGCCAACGATTTTTTTTCTATCATACTTAGGCTGAGATAAATAAACATTACTTAGCACGTGCTAATGCTTAGCATTGTTCCCGTCACTCTCTAACATGCGTCTTTTAACATTTGAGTGACAGTGACAGGGACAGTTCTAAGCTACTTAGTAACTAAGTACGTGCTAAGTTACCTCTATCTACCTCAGCCTTAGTGCTATTAGAACTTAAGTGTTACTAAACAATAATGCAGATGAAAATATAATATTTAATACGAAATCTTTCTATTTCAGTCCACACATCCATTGGTACAAAGATGGCCTCCTGATCTCCGACTCTTCGACTCAGTACGAGGTCTCCACCCACGGCCCCCACTCGAACCTGACCGTCACACCCACCACCGAGACCGACTTTGGAATCTTCACTTGCGAGGTAACTGCTCATACTATTATTTCAGCATTCACTGCTGGACATGGGCCATCCGCATAAAATATTAATATTAATAATAATAATAAGTTTATTAATTAGATAGATTATAACCGGTTTAACTTACGTAGATTATTTCCGAGTATACGACCCAAGGTTTCAAGCAATTTAGATGCTCTTAATCAATCCTCAAAAAAATCAAATCTTTTTTTTTGTTCACCTTGATTAATAAGTTTATTGATCGAGTTTTTGTACATCATTAAAAACAAATGTTTAAGCAATATAAATTTCTTCAATAAAACAGATTGTACAGTATATATTATGTACAAAAATGGCCTCCTTCAAAGTTAAAAATTTGTATTTTAAGAGTCAGTGTTCCTTCTTAATTTATAAAAGATGCAGTTACTAGAGCTCAAAGAATACAACCTCGTAGGTAAAATAAAATCTAACAAAAACAAAAGTTTATAAAAACATAGAACAGTACTAAAAACTATAAATGCGTACAAAAAAATATGGAAAAGTGTGTGTGTGTGACAGAGTAAGTGTGTGAGTGTGCGTGGTACGTGAGGGTGGGTTTGTGTTGTGTTTCCTACTACCTCCAGTCTCTTAGGAGTCTGGGTATCACAGGAGTAACCCTCATGTGAGTGAGTGTGTGACGGTGTGTATGTGGATGTGTCGACGAGTTCATGGATGTTTATAGTTTACTTACATAGCATAACACCTAACAGTCACATACATAGTCCAGTACATACATAGTCAGCCTAGAAGAATCAGGCAACAAACACTGCTTGGCTTACATAAATGGTCCGTCTTACCACTAGGTGAGAAGCGCCTGTGTGGTGCCTCGGAGCAAGGAGTTGCTGATACATAGTAAATGAAAACTTTAAAACCTTAGGAAGGTAGTCAAAAGTAAATAAACATCAGCAAAAATATGCAATGTACTAAGTATGCAAGTATATATGTATTGGGATATCCCAATACATGCATACTTAGTACATCTTTTGCTGATGTTTATTTACGTTTGACTACCTTCCTAAGGTTTTTATGTTTTCATTTACTATGTATCAGCAACTGCTTGCTCCAAAGCACCACACTGGTGATTCTCACCTAGTGTCATTTATGTAAGCTAAGCCGTGTTTGTTGCCTGATTCTTCTAGCAACAGGAGTAATTTAAGTTTATATAAGATGATTCAAAATGATCCTTGTGATTTCAATGAATAAAAAATATTTTGATTTGTTTTGACTAGGGTTCCCTGTGTCATGGGTATCGGGAACTACGAGTACCTAACATGGAACACACAGACACTAATATTTGCAGATCATGGAAACATTTTATCTCGCAGCTGGATTTGAACATCTCGCGTCTCAGACAATTATTTGCTTACCGTGCAGAAGTCGTCAAATGGCATTAGATATTTAAATATTTTCTAATTTCTTTTAACGTCTCAAATTCATACCCTACTTGTTTATTTCCAGGCTGAGAATGACATCGGTAAACACAACCGTTCCATCGAGCTGGTTCAGAAGCCCGTCGTGGAGTCTCTCAGCGCTGAAGGTGGTCTTCTGTCCTGGACCGTTCATTCGCACCAGCCGCTTCAAGAGATCACCACACAAGTCCATATGTTGGGACAGGATGGGGTAAGTCATTAGCTTTTTTCTATGCATCAGCTTCTCCTTGATCGTCACAAAGGCACTTCATCTAAGTAATTAAAAGAATCATCAAAACAAGCCCAGCCGCTTTTGTTACCCTATTATTCTTTTAAAGTCTCGTTTGAACAGAAAATTCTCCAAGTTTGTAAGGCCAGTGGAACACCCGTCACTCTCAACGGGGTTACCCATGAAAACTTCACATCCTGTTGCTTAGGGGTTGAACTTTGAAAACTCCGTTCAAGGTGCATCCAACAAAAGATTATACAGGGAGTGTAAAGACTACTCCCGAAAAATGAAACTGTGCATTCAGACCATGGTTCTGAAAATATTTAACCTGAAAAAACTCGAAAAAAAGTGCTCACTTTTGGGCCGCTTTTTTCGTGTTTTCTTTATAAATATCCATAAAATATCGTTAAAGGAACACAAAAACCTAAATTCCATCATTAAAAACAAGTTAATAAATAAAAATGTCAAAAAAAGCGATGAAAACCACATAAGCAATACTCGCGCTGCGCGTCGATCAGCTGACCGGGAGCGTTGAATTCGTGCGGCCGGAATAAATGCGTTCATTGCTGGATGACAAATACGATACGAAACGAAAAAAAAGTTTTTCCCCCGGTATGAATCACTTCTCAGGGGAAAGCTATTTTATATAGCAATGATATAGGTAGCTTTACCGGTACCTTCAGTATTCAGGAGCTGTCTTTTTACACGCTGTATAAGTATCTACTCTCCAAATTTTGGTCTCTATGACTTACGGTTCAAATTCAGCTTAAAGACACGCAATGTGTTATGGAGAGAGCTATGCTAGGAGTTTCACTACGTGATAGAATTCGAAATGAGGAAAACCGTAAAGAACCAAGATCACCGACATAGCTTTCAGAATTAGCAATTAGCAAGTTGAAGTGGCAATGGGCAGGTCATATAGCTCGAAGAACTGATAACCGTTGGAGAATAAAGGTTCTCGAGTGGTGACCACAAACCGGGCGACGCAGTAGAGAAAGGTCCCCTACTCGATAGACTAAAGACATTGTAAATGACGCAGCAAGTCGGTGGATGAAGCCGGCTCAAGACCCTTCGACGTGGCATTCTAGGGGGTAGGTTTATGTCCAGCAGTGGACTTCGAGGGGCTGATGATGAGGATGACTTACGATTAAGGCTGTGCGTTGATAGTCAGTCAGTCAGTCGGTCATGCATCGATTTTATGTACCGTATAGGTTCCTTTTGATACAAAATGATCCTTGTGATTGAAATAAATTAAAAACTTTTGACTTTGACTTTGATGATGATGATGATGAATTATTTAAATCTGTTTAATAAATAAACTGTGAATTATGTAGTACCTACATAAAGACATCGTAGGATGTCGGTGGATGGAGGCGGTTCAAGACCGTTCGTCGTGGCATTCTAAGGGGGAGGCCTATGTCCAGCAGTGGACTTCTAGAGGCTGATGATGATGATGATGATGATGATGACAAAGACGGACAGACTTATGCCGAGCGCATTTTAGATGATGTCGACTTTTGTCTCAGTGAATAGATAATTATCGTTCACTTTCATTTATATAATATTGCTATTTATTAATTTCTGTTTTTCTTTTAATTCCAGGACGTCCAATGGAAAAGTTTTGAAGTCCCCCTGCCTTCTGCCCACCACCATAAATACGATATAATTTATGAGCTCCGTGATAAACTGGACGTGGGCAAATACGAAGCGATACTCCAAGTAAAGAACGATCATAGCTGGAGCGATGCTGTCGAACCAATGACTTTTGATATTGGTAAGGATTTTATTTATTTACTAACTGCAACCGAGACTTTATTTAAGTATTTATTTATTTCTTCACAAACAATGGCATACGTCGCGCAACGAGTTATGAGCGCTCGGCGAAATGGGTTGGGATTGATTGCACCGTACACATACCCAAAAAATTACTACTCATTGAAGGTCAGGGTTTATACCTATAACCTAAATATGCATATTAAATTAATATAATTAAAGTAGGTAATTTTTTTTATCAGCGAGTAATTTTCTTATGTCCATTTTTTTGCACTTCAATTTAGTTTTTTTCTTTTTCTAAACCAAACTTATTGTTACGTACCCTTCAGGTACAAAAATAGTAGATTACTGCAGTAGCCGGCAAATCAGGCGTTGATAAACGAACGTGAAAAGCTTCGATATTAAATTATTATTTCGAGAACTTTCTTTGACATAATATATAATGTATAAGCTGGCAGCGGCTAGCAATGTTAAAATGCAATGAAAATCCATATCCAGCCAGTTATTAAGTTTATTTACCAAAAATAATGCACTCTACGCTCAAACAAAGAGAGCTCAAGCGAAGAAAGAGAGTCAGAGAGAGATGAAAATATTTTGACGCTCCTGAAATTCAACAGTGTGCTAGAGGCGTTATAGAAACTTTGTTGCTTCCAAAAGCAGAAGACAAACTCAACTTTTCGTAGACTCATTTGGATTCAAAATATGCATAGGTTTTTCAAGTAAGTGACCGCTAGCACTGTGTTGGAGCACATAGTTGTGTCTACGCATGGGTACAATTGTGCGAGCAATAGCACAGACACCTGACGAATCAATAGAGGACATGCGACTTGCCTCATAAGTATCGCCAAATAGACCGATACATCGCATTCTGCGCAGGAGCACCGCTAGCATTCTTTTTTCACGACGAGACCTGTACATAATTTTTTTCAAAGCCATTGATTGCTATGCTACGTACATTTTGTCTACCCATCGATTTTATGCACACTGAGGCCGAGATAAATAGAGGTTACTGTGCACGTACTAATGCTTATTTATCCCTGTCACACTAATAATAAAACACGCGTGTTAGAGAGCGACGGAAACAATGTTCAGCATTAGCACGTGCTAAGTAACGTCTATTTATCCTGGCCTTAGATATTAGGCACTATGCACACACATATCATATTCAATTTTAGTTTTTTATTTTGTTGTCTCATAGTAACGACACCCATGAACACTAAATACATAGGTAGATTTCTCATTATTATTTTTTGCTTATTTTCGTAACATGCATGATTATTTTGTTATTTTCTTTTATTTTTAGACATTGAGCCACAGTTCATCCAACACGCTTCAGGTAAGTTCGTTTCAATTATACGTAGTTTTATTCTAAATTGTTTGAATATTGACTTTCTAACACCTATAAACTTTCTAAGAGTGTAGACTTGTAACTAATTAGCCTTTTGATTCTAATTTACTTTATGTTTTGTGATGTTTTTACGAGCTGTTAGTTTTCCTAAAATAAATAAATAAATATAAGTAAACCAGCAAATATTTATCATTTGAGCAGAATCTAAAGCATTAATTTCTTCCTCCTCGTGAATTAGCCTATATTAATATGGGATAGTGTAGCTTTTTATTACTAAAAGAGTTTTTGGAATCAAAATCCAAATCGCGTGTCCTCGCGAACATCATTCGGCAGTTTAAGATTACTCTTGGTTGATGCAACCCCACAACCACAAAAGGAACGTTTGTACTTTTGTTAGCAACACAAGACACTTTAGCTATCACTTTATTACTTTTTGTGATGATAAGAATAATAATAATGTTTATTTCTTTAACTTAATTATAACATAGTGTCGTAACTGATAGTTAATCCCGTTAAGATAGCTTATACAACAAACCAAAATCTTTAAGCAAAAAACACTCTGCCCCGCTCTAAAAAGACATTTATTTGAATATCTCGTATAGTAAATTTTAAAAAATGCCTATACTCTGATTTTTAATCTTAGAATTTTTTTGTAAACAAAGAAATGTCTTAAGATGTGAAGAATGTGTGAAGGCTGTGTGTATATGATACACATACATGACACTTATATACACACAGTGGCATATCTTGGCATGTCCTGTTTACAAAAAATGTCTAAGATTAAAAATCAGAGTATAGAGCCATCAATCATTTGCAAGCGATTGCTTTTATTTATTTTTTGACCATTTTTTTACATCATATTGAAAACAAGACGAATATAGCTGAAAATAACGGAATTATAAAAAATAATCTTAACTCCTTTTAGAATAAATCAAACATCTGAAAAAAAACTATGATAAATATTGTTGGTAACTGATTTTCTTAAATTAAAATTTAGATGCAATTTTACTTTATACTCAACTTCAAGTTGTGTAACTTCATCTTCTTCATCGGCCTATAGAAATCCACTGTTGGACATAGGCCACTGTCCACTGTTGGACATAGGCCACATACGATAACTTATAGGCTCCTTGCGATCATTAAAATGTCTTGGGTCCATCGAGAGGATGGTCTTTCTACACTGCGTCGTCTGATTTGTGGTGAACTTGTCATCAATTAATTATAAAACTATTGTTATATTTGTTTTCATTGTTTATAATGTTTATATTTTATATATTACAGTATTCCGCGGTGAAGCCCACTCCATCCGGCCATCCTCAATCATTCTATCTACGATCCTGATGTACGTGTTCGTCCGATTTCTCTAAAAGGACAGACTAGTTTAACTTATTTATTATAGCTATCGAGTATTCACGAGTCGGATTATAACGAAAAAATACTTTAAACGGCTTTTAAATGTCTAACTTAAAATTTATCAATGTCAAATTTTGTAAAAAAATAATTTTATTGTTTTGCGAGTTTTTTTAAGAAGTACAAAAACTATAAGTACATTTCTGTTTAGTCTCAGTTCCATGTTTCTTTTATATTAAATATATTGTACAGAATTATTGTTAGTAACATTATTATAATTATTTTATTAGTTAAACCGTAGTAATATTTCTATTCTGCGGTTGAACGAGGGAAGTTAGTGTTAAATGAATTGTAATGCTGAGATACTTAAATTTTAAATTGTATGTACCTATAATTTATTGTTTCGTTATATCTTCAAAAAAGTATACAGGTAAATTATACATTTTAACATAATTAAATTTATTTTAAAACACGAACCAGTACGTACGTTTACAATAATTGTTAAAGTATTTTCCATAAATATAATTTCAAAATGCATTTTGAACTTTTTCAATATCGACTATATTTGTATTGTTTATTTTATTTCTTTGTTTTATTATAACTGAGACAGCTACTTATAAATTATAATTAACCAGTTTTTGTAAATATATTTTCTGTAATCAAAGTGAAAATAGAATTACTTTTAGGTATTCTTTTAAATGTAGACGTTATTAAATTATATATACGCTTCATTTAAAAAAAAATATGCTTCGTGGTATAGTTCAGCAGGAATGTTTAATTTACTATATAATTAGTTATTTAATATAACGTCTGCTTCTTTTAATTTTATAATATAACTAATAGTAGTTTCTTTCTCACAATTAAAATTAGTTTAAAAAATAGGTAATGATTACCAAAGTGTAATTAAGAATCACATTTAGTTTGTAAATTAGTTAATATTAATTTTCTGAAATTATGTAACTGACGACAACGCGATTTTTTAACAATTTTATGAGAAATTATTTTTAGAAATTATAAAAATATGCTTTTTAATTAATACACGAAAATACTTAAACGTTCAACAATCACTTAAACTCATTAATTTATGTTACAAAAATACTTTTAAGTTTACTAAATGAAATAGTAAATTCAGTCATTAGTGCTGCCATAAACATTATTAATCAATAAAATATAAATAAGAATTATTACCAGTTTATAGAATAATAAAACGATGTGCCTGTAATTTATTACATAATAATAATCATAGTTCCATCAAAAGGTGCTTAGTGTTTACAAGTACATAAAGTATAAGGTCATTATTTTCAATCTTAAGTACATAGTAGAAATACCTACTAGTCCTAATGTATTACATCGCCTATACTAGTAATACCTGTTATTAAACCATTAGATATATCATTAATACAATTATTTTATTCATTAATTATCATATTGCTTACAACCTGCTAAAATTGTGAATCTTGTGAAATTGCATCATGATCATGATGGAAAATGCAATCATAAAACATGATTGATTCGAAATCGAAGCAATCATGTTTTATGATTCAATTAAAAAGTTATGACTAGTTGGTTTATGGAGCATTAAGAATTAGCTTCTGTATGTTTTGCGTCTACTTAATTATTAGCAAAAAGACAATTAATGCTGTTGTACTTAGCACTTTGACCTATGGATTAGATAATTCTACTATCTTTCAATAAAACTATTCAATACATGAATATATTGTGTAATTCTTATCGAATTCATAAAAATTACTAGTTTTGTTTAACTAGTTACGTTTAATCGATGTTTTTAATATCGATAATCGCTTTTATCAAACAGACATAATGCTACTAAATGGTGTCGAGTTCCATCTTGTAAGGCGTATTTTGATTAATTACTACGAAATGACTGCGGGTAGGAAAGATTTCTGTAAAACGTACTACATACCGTAAAGCTGCTCCTAAACATAAATCTTCATACAATACACAACGCGCCGTTTAATAAAGCCATTTCATTAAGCAAGTTTTACATTTATTATTCTTAGGTCCAGATAAATAGAATGTACTTCACGGTGACTAAGTCTAAGGTCCAGATAAATAGAACGTACTTCACGGTGACTAAGGCTAAGTCTTACTTTGAAATCGTCAGTCTCTCTCTAATACGCGTGTTTTAACATTTGTGTGACAGTGACGGGACGATTTCAAAGTAAGGCCTAGGCTTAGTCACAGTGAAGTACGTTCTATTTATCTCGAAAGATTTCTGTAAAACGTACTACATACCGTAAAGCTGCTCCTAAACATAAATCTTCATACAATACACAACGCGCCGTTTAATAAAGCCATTTCATTAAGCAAGTTTTACATTTATTATTCTTAGGTCCAGATAAATAGAATGTACTTCACGGTGACTAAGTCTAAGGTCCAGATAAATAGAACGTACTTCACGGTGACTAAGGCTAAGTCTTACTTTGAAATCGTCAGTCTCTCTCTAATACGCGTGTTTTAACATTTGTGTGACAGTGACGGGACGATTTCAAAGTAAGGCCTAGGCTTAGTCACAGTGAAGTACGTTCTATTTATCTCGACCTTATAGTCTTACTTTGAAATCGTCCCTGTCTCTCTCTAATACGCGTGTTTTAACATTTGTGTGACAGTGACAGGGACAGGTCTAAGCATAAGTACGTGCTAAACTTGTGCTAAGCTTGTGCTAAGTAACGGCTATTTATCTCGGCATTAGAGTCAGCGTTAAGTTCAATCATTTGTATTTGATTGTATTCAAATTTTTTAACGTAGTAACTTGCCAAATCTATAATATCCGAAAATTAGTAGCTTTGTGTTTTTTTCCTATTTCAATAAGTCAGCCTTCTGAATTATAATTTAATATCATCCATACTGGTTTGTCCACCCTAAGAATAGACCTCTCCGTCTCCTCCCGTGGATGCCGTAAAAGCCGACTAAGGGATTACACCAGGGGATGGGCAGCAGCATCCACCTGAGTACTCAACACCAATACTGCGATCACCAATCCGCCTGCTAAGCGTGGTGATTATGGCAAATTAACCATACCATTCTATGGAGGAGGCTTCGTCCAGCAGTGGAAATTAAATGGCTGCTGATGATGGTGATGATGAATCATTTTCAATCATCAAATATCATCATAAATTTTTTAATTTTAGAATTCAAGCTGTACTTAGAGTGTTAGCGGCAATTAGCCTTTTCAAACAGTGGACGTCTAAATGGTGCTATGTGTGATCCATCCATATATTTGAATATAAATTATTCAAAAATACGACCTCTGTAACGCGGCGAGCGATTAGCCGGCTGAGATGCGAAAGGTTGCGGGTTCGATTCTCGCTTCAGGACAAATGTTTGTATGATCTGTAATTATTTGTTCCGGGTCTGGGTGTTTTGATACCATGGTGCTTGTAGTTCCTGATACCCACCACATAGGGAATCCTAGTGTGGGATCATGACTACGTATGTGACTGTTGGGTGTTATGTTATGTTATTTGTTGCTTTAGACGCAGCCTTAACGAGTAATGAATACGTTAGATATCCCAGCATATAGGCTGTATAAATGAACCACACTTGTATGCATGTTGTCTACATTATTCATACAACTGGAAAATATGCGGTGCGATTTAAGACTTCCGCAGTCGTTTTGTATCGGCTAATAATAATGCGTATGTAATGTGCCTTCTTTAAATAAAATAAGGAAGGTGATATTTTGTCATAATATGAAATAAATAATTAATGTTTGTAAATACATTAAATTGTTTGGTTTTATTTATATACGTATTTAAACCCACACCACATGAGCTCTTATAGCGATTCAGTTCAAAAACTATTCTACATAACTTTTCATTTAAAAAACCGACTTCCGCCATTGTATTCGACTAAATAATTTTGGATGAAAAAAAAATTATGAAAGAACCATAGTGGTGAAAGGATTATGATACTTTCTGAATGCAAATGCTTGGTTTGTTGCTGAAAATATCAAAATCGCCATATGTCTGCCTACAATATTTGAGGAGTTTCCTTATGGATCCCATCATCAGAACTGGATTCTGATGATGGAACCAATCTGGAAGTATATCTATTCAAATAAAAAAAGAACTTTTCAAATCGGTTCATAAACGACGGAGATATGAGGTAACAAACATAAAAAAAAAACAAGCGAATTGAGAACCTCCTCCTTTTTTGTGAAGTCGGTTAAAAATATCGGTTCATCGTTGACATTCGTCATCATTGAATAACTTTAATCGCAGAAGTCTATAGACCTTCTGCTATACTGTGCCTTTAAATATAGCTGCGGACATCATGGAACCGATATTTTGTATTGAATAGTTTTTGAACTGAATCGCTATAAGAGCTCATGGTGTAAGGCCTCTGTAGATAAGCAAGGCCGCACTCTTAGTCTTAGTATATCCGTAGGTATATATTTCTGGGCCATAGGTTGGATGGTATGTCAGTAGAGATTCATAGGAGTCCCTCAATGAAGGACTAGCGCTGCATACGCGGAGGAGTGCATAAGCGTGCCCGTAGCCCCAGCGTGAGGTGTCGAAGTCACCCAGGGGCTTTAGTCGGTTCGAGTCCGACATAACTCTTCCATCCTCCCACGGGTGGAAGAGTACGCGTGGGCATTCCAAGTGTAAAAAAGAATAAAAAAAGGTTAGGTTAAAATTATGTTAGGGTTTTTTCCTGCCCATACCACCATCTTGAAATGGCATTGTAGAAAAGTACCTTATCCTCCGATATTTTTCGGAGACTTTATTATTGCTATTTTATTATTAAAATTCTTACAAACTAAAACAAGTTATAGGTAGATAATACACACGCCCACACACAAAACATACAAGGACCGTAGCCACATCCTCCACATCATCAACACCCACTTAATCAAACACCCTAAGAGATTCACGCACGGCTCAATCCTCGACCAACCCAGTAGAGACAAAGCTCCTTGACGTCTCTCGCTTGGCTCGTTTTGAGTAACATACTGCGCGATCCTCTTTAGGTACCTACTATATCCATGGGAAGAATAAAAATCGGCCTTATTACAGAACATGGACTAAATCTGAATTTAGTCCAGGCGTACTAGTCTAGGATTAAATATCGACATTAGGCATATGCGACTTTAAATACGAAAGCAGATGGTTTGTTTTTCGAAATAAATTCTCGCGCTACTTCGCAAATTTCCAAAGTATCAAATTTTCAAACTGACGGATTGTGTCACATCACAATTGAGATGTCCAAATTCTTACCTCTAACAAGCAATCAACTGTCAATTTATAGGCCATTGCTAAACTAGGGGGCTGCCTGGTTTTAGATAAACCAGAGATAATCCAAGCTTATGTCATTTTTGGCATATTTAGCTCGAAAGTTGCTTCTGGAAAACTAACCATCTGCTTTTATATTACAGTCGTATATACCCTATGTCGATATTTAAGCCTAGACTGGTAGTCCTGGTTTAAACCCAGACTAAGGGCATTTTTTATAATAACACCATATTTATGTCAATGCAGGCATGATATTTTATTCTATCAAAGATTTTCTGGCATGTTTTCTGGATTTTTGCTGGATTATCATACACTTAGCTCAGAACAATAACTTGTAATTGTTCTGAGCCCTTTTGGTACTATATCTATTTTCATACCTTATTTATATACGTATTATCATGGTATTATCTAAGGTACCTATTATCTCCTGTGATTATCTCTTTGTGCCAAAGAGAATGTAATCACTGTATAAATAAAAGTACGGACGTACTATACTTATAAATCTGTGGTACGGACTTTTCTGCTCTTTCGAAAGGGGACGTCGTCCGTTTTTATTTTATTTCAATTTCTAGTGTTTTTTTGAGTTATATCATGTAATTTTGGTGGCATTTTAACCGGTGTGGCTTATTAAAAGAGCACGTGGTAGTGAAATTAAATTAGTGGATTGCGTGTCTTTTCGAAGGGGTGGTAATTGTCCAGGAACATTCTAGTAAACTGCCATCGATTTACTAGAACATGACTTGACAGAGGACTTGACGACTTGACATTATTTCATAAATCTATGTTACTTGGCATTGGCAAAACTGAGTACATCCTCAGATGCCATTAATTAGAAAAAAAAGAAAGTACCTCCTCTTTGGTTGTTTTGTTGTTGTGCTGTATTTATTGTAACATGACTGTTTCTATTTATACATATGATAGTAAAAACACTGTTTTATGCATAACTTTTGTCAATTTTATGTTATTTTTGTAATAATTGTGGGAATTCATCACAGATACTGATAACAATAGTCCCTAAAATCAACTAGGCAATGGATTTTGCAAAATCTGATGAAGCTGATGGGCCGGGGGGTCCCAGCCCGAAGCCAGCAGTGCCCATCATCGGCAACGGGCGATTCCAGTTGCGCGCCACGGGTGTCGCGGCCAAAAACTACGACTTTACGAGCGCAAGGGGCATAAGAAAAACTACTAGGTAGGTACGTTAGTACTTTCGGGAAATTAGTATCAATCTAAAGCTACCAATAACAAGCTAAATAATCATTGTGACGAATCATATTTAATTGTAAATGTCTTCACTTATAATAAAAGATGAACCTACCAATGCCATACATTGAATTTGGCCAGCAAGTTTCGCTTATCTGACTCAATCAGTTTGGTTAGTGAGCTCCGCTTGCCTCAGAGATTTCACTCGCTTTATCAGCTCGCCATCGGTGTCCACTTGCTTTGATGTCTATCTCTTTCCAGTATATTGGAGTCCATCGGGCACCTTGTCAAGAGCTGTCTTGGTGGCGGCGTGGTGGCTATGCACGAGTCATATAAGGACTGCGGGGTTTGGACGGCGCTATGGCTGAACATATTCCTCGGGTTTGCCGTTAGCCACTGTATGTATGTGCGTTACCCTGATGTATCTATACATTAGACTCAGATCATCCAACTCGGAGATCTACGCCATAATATCTTCTCACAATACTGCAGAGCCTCAAGACGAAAGTCAATAATCAGTGCGTGTTGCCAGTGATAACTAACGGCACTGAGACGTGGTCGCTAACTATTGACCGTATGCACATAGTTGCGCTGATGTTGCTGCCCATATCATGGTGCCCCTTTAGTCGGTTTTAACGATATGGACGGGAGAAGACAGAGGGTTCTATTCTTAGGCTGAACACATCAAGGCAGAAGCCGGACACACCACGACGGAAGGCCGGACATACCACGGCAATCTGAATTAAGTATAATTTGGTCAAATATTAGATAATAGATTTAAATAACGCAAAGAATGTTGGAATGCACATTAAGACTAATTAAATATTATCATTTTAATGTTATACTCAATTTGTTTACCTCTTGATGTTCTCCATTATGTAAAAGACAAGCAAATTAGTGAAAGTCCCCGAAGTGAATCTAAGATAATGTGGAACCCAGAATGAATTATCAGGTATTTTCTTCAGATATTGGCCAGCTCAGCTCAAAAGATGTACGGGCGGGTGCAAATCCCCTCAATGTCGTACCCTGACTTGGCTGAGGCCTCTTTAGCGGTTGGACCCTGGCAGAGGATGAAAAAGTACAGCAAATATTTCAGGTTTGTAATTATCCATGATTTGGTCGCAGGACTCCCGAGTTAAAGATAATGCGACCACATACTGAATTTTTTCTGGATATTGAAGATGATGAAGAATCCGTTGTTTCTTTATCATCATCACAAGTTATCATTTGGAGGTGTGCGTCACCACGCACTTTCTTTCTTCTCTTCCTAGGAGGGGTAGAAAAGGCCCCTCCCTCTCCTCTAATGGATGTCGTAAAAGCCGGCAAAGGGATTACAACTGAAGATATGAAAAGTACGAAGTTTCTTTATCACCGTACCGGACGCGACGGGAACCAATCCTCTTTTCAATGCAATATCAATTAGGGCGCGTCTCAGGTGGCCGTGACCTAAGAGGTATTGCATTTGTTGGCTGGGGCTACCGCCTAACATCAGGTGGGCCATGGGTGGGCCACATGCCAGTATCGTTATATAGATACTCAATTAAAAAATGCACGAACATCCATAAACAACAGGGATCAACAATAATTTTCAAGAAGTGCATAGCAACAAAATAAATTTATAAATCAATTAGTAGGTATATAGGCGATAGGCAACATCCTAGTTGATTTAGGGCTATTATATAGGTATTAGGTACCGCATACAAAGCACTCGTGGACTCACTCTCGTTACTTTTTATTTTATTCAGGTAAACCAACAGCTTTACAATTTGTAAATAAGATATTATAAATAAAAAAAAAGATTAACTAGGTATACAAAATATGACAAAAGTTTTAGAAAGGAACAAAAATGCTATAATAGTTATAAAGAAAATACAAGATATGTAAGAAAGAATACAATTTACGCTTGCGTGGCTTTGTTCTTTTGTTAGCGTGGGTGTGTGGGTGTGTGTGTGTGAGTGTGTGTGTGTGAATGTGTGTGCGTAAGTTGGTGTGTGTGTGTGTGTGTGAATGTGTGTAAGTTGGTGTGTGCGTGTGAGTAAGTTGGTGTGTGTGTGCGTGTGTGAGTAAGTTTGTGTGTTTGTGTGTGAATGTGTGTGAGTAAGTTGGTGTGTGTGTGTGTGTGTGTGTGTGTGTATGTGTGAGTGAATGAGTGCGCAGGCTCTGGTTGGTTACATTATGCTGATGACAGTAATGAAAATTTTCAGATACCTAGTCGATATGACAGTCATAATCGATCTTTTCGGCGCCTGTTGCGTCTACCAAGTGATCGTGGCACGGTCCATCAAGCAGCTAGTGGAGCGCTCCGATAGCGTCAGCGATGGGGGTCAACCACCAATCAAGATCTACATCTTGGCACTGCTGTTTCCCTGCATCCTAATCTGCATGATAACTTCCCTGAAGTATCTGGCACCGTTCTCTGTCGGTGCTGATTTTTTTATCTGTAAGTTTTACATATTTTTGTTCTCCGTCATCCCGCCAGACTGTGGAAGCTGAATTCAGCTGCTCTTGACAGTGACATTTATACATAACTGATTACACCAAACAGTTACATACATGGTCTTGATCCCACACTAGGTTTCCCTGTATTGTGGTTATAACTACGAGTACCATGGTACTACAACACCCAGACCCGGAACAAATATTTGCAGATCATACAAACATTTGTCCTGCAGCGGGAATCGAACCCGCATCTCTTGCGTCTCAGCCGGCTTATCGCCCGCCACGCTATGGAGGTCATCAAAACATTTGTGATAAGGAAACAATAGCACCAATTAACATACAGAGTGCGCAGAAAACTGGTACCATGACCTTCGTTTTTTGTCGCCAGTAACAGTTGCTGTCACCACCATGTACTACGCCATTATGTCAAAAGACAGGAGTCCTACCGACATGCCTATATTCAGGTCTATTTCTGGACTCTTTGGGTTCATGGGAGCCTGCGTCTTCAGTATGGAGGGCATCGGAGCCACTCTCACCATCGAGAATTACATGACTCAACCTAAGAAGATTGCTCTAGTTGTGTATGGAGGTGAGATCAAAAATGTTAACGGCCTTATTACAAAACAAGGTTTAAGTCTGAGCTTAGACGCTTACCAGTCCAGTCTTAAATTCGACCTTTGGTAATTTACGACTGTAATACAAAAGCAGATGGTTTATTTTCCAAAAGCAACTTTTGAGCTAGATAGTCCGACCTTATGCCAAAAAAGACATACCTAACCTCGGAATATCTCCAGTAAATTTGTCTGCTCTGGTTTTTCTAATTCAGGTTAGTAGGTTAGTCCTAGTTTAGTAATGGTCTACAAGTAGGTTCGGAGAAAATAAGGATGTGAGAGACAGAAAGAGACACCTGAGTGATTATATAATGGATACGTTGGTACCTTTTGAGGTACTGATGAACCCTAAAAATTATAGTGATTATTGTTTACTGATTATTGATGATAAAAAGCTCTCTCCTAATGCTAGAAATTTGTTGGTTCTTGAAGGTATGTCATTCGTGGTACCCATGGTGATGATGGTCGGCTTCTTTGGCTATTGGGGTTTCGGAGAGAAATGCAAGTCACCAGTGACAGTCAACTTTCCGTGGGCTCCGTAAGTTTCTAAACGCTATGATGTAACTTATACCATAACAAAATATTATTATTATTATACCACCCTTTTCCGCTTTCGAACTCTATAGGTGATCCATTATGCATTAGGCTATAGATATTATCCAGTATAATTCCGTCCAGAAGCACAGAAATCTCCTGGGGTTTTTGCAGGCTCTGCAGAGTGGAATTTTTACACGTTTATTTATTTATTAAGGGTCAATAAACAGCTACAATTTCAAATCTTAGGTTATAGAAGGATTATAAAATTAAGCCTGACAAGATTCACATTATCCACAAATTACCTAACAGTATTAAACAAAACAAAAACCCCACTAGAGGCTTTCAAGTGATATCAATATCTTAAATTTTAAACAGTAATATATTGTGTCACACAAAAGAAGCTATTTATAAATGCGTTAATTCAACTTTTAAATTATATAAAATTAACATCAACATTGGACAAGATTAAATTATTATAATCCTACGCATTCTTACTTGGTCGCTTAAGCTATGTCGGTGAATTTGATTCTTAATTTTTTGCATTTCAGTTTTCCATTAATGCTGAAAATCTTTATGACGCTGATGATCTACGTGACATTTGCATTGAACTTCTGGATTCCGTTTGAGCTTTTATGGTACTACCTCAAGGTACCTATCTCATCATCTGCCCATATCCTTTACACACTTTTTACTTTTACATAATCACGATTATGTAACATAACATAAAAGAACAATTCAACAGTCACATACTTTGTCCTGATTCCACACTCCCAAGATTCCCAAGATTCCCTGTGTCGTGGGTATCAGGAACGACGAGTACCATAGTACTATATATGTTAATGGTTTGTTTCAGTGGAGCCACAAACAAGAGCGCTATTGGCTGTGGGAGCGCGTATACCGCACTCTGTTTGTGCTGATTATCACTCTCATCGCGATCAACCTACCTAACGTCTCTCAGTTTATCGGATTGGTATGTATCTTAACGTAGACACTTATCATCATCAGTGAGTAGAGGTCTACTGCTAGATGAGGCGTCCCCATAGAATGTAATGATTAATGGGATTATTAAATGTCTACTTCTTTAAACTAACTGCCAAAATCCACACAATTCCCTATGTCCATTTGCTAGTGTAATCGTGCCTCTGTTTCTTCTATCTCTGAAGCATAGGCTTTGTCTTCCAGATTGGTTGCTTCTGCTTCTCAAACATGGGCTTCATATTCCCTGCGTTTATCGAGCTGAGCCTGGCGTGGGAGGAACCTGGCCTTGGCCTGCTGTGGTGGAGATTGTGGAAAGCTGTTATCATTATCCTATTCGGAATGGTGCTGTTCGTGATGGGCACCTATATCAATAGCAAGGAGCTGATAATGGAAGTGTTCTATAGATCTTCGTAGTCACCAGTTGTATAGATGACATCATTTTTAGGGTTTTCTAGTCCGACAGGAACCCTTATACGTTCGTTCGGGCCGTCCGTCCTTCATCCAAGCCTGCCACAGCAGCGTCATAAATTAAACTTTATTGGATCGATTGCTCTTAAACTAATATCTGAAGGTTTTTCTAATTACTAAACACGAATCTGCTATTAGAATTAAAAACGGTGGCCGCCATTTTGAACTTTTTAGTTTTGCAGATTCATTTCTGAATTGAAAAAAAGTAGCTGATTTGTTGGAACTTGTTTGTTTCTTGTTGTTGTTTTTCGTATCTTAGGATCCTTGGAAGGCGTCTTTTTTTCAATTCTGATAACATGTTGGTGTTCAATAATTTCAGGGACCTTCAGATTTCGATTTTGAAAGCACAAACTATTTGCAAATTTATGTTATTTATAGGTATATAATAAATAATAAATAACTATGTGATAAGTGCATAGGATAAGTGATAAACTGTGATTTAAAATAATTGCAAATAAGTTTTATTTATAGGTAGTATATCCAAAACTATTCTTCTAGCTAGATAGATAGATAGATTAAAGTGTGTCACACACGTAGCAGATGCGGTAAGATATCTGTATCTGAGCGCGTATCTGTTCATATCGCTCTCTATACTAAACTCAAGGAGCAACACAGGGTCTTTCCCAGCAGTGCACACATAGCAGATCACTTATATTTTACCGTCAAGCATCTGTAGGCACCGACATATATAAAAAAGATGGACAAATTCGTATATTATTGTATCTGCTACGTGTGTGATACCTTCAGATGCGATAAGTTTTTATACGCATATAAAATATTACCGCATATGCTACGTGTGTGATGCACTTAACACTTTATTGATCACCGCAAAGAAACAATACACAAGTAATTTTAGCTAGATGCTAGAACACTAGTTTTAGACTAGTTTTAGTTGAACTACCTTTTGATTACCTAGTAAGTTTCACATTCTGTGACGCTGTTAAAGCATTTCAGGTAACGAATTATGGTCTTTCATTATTTGACCATTTTTAAGCCCAAACCTTTGTTTTGGAAACAGAAATATTCTGTCCTATGTCCAGCAGTGGACTTAGGACCGAATATTTCTACAGGCTGATGATGATAATGATAACCATGGCGAGTCCTGGAAAGTTTAGATATTTTGAGTCAATAATGGCTGAAACTACTGACTGGATTGAAATACTTTTTATCCTATAGTATAACGCGGGCGTAGCTGCTCACTACACACACTTTTGTGGAATAAATAAAAAACAAAACGGTTATTTCAAAAATAATTAATGAAAATTAAATGAATGAATGAAATGAATGAAAGTTAAAAATAAAATTAATATGAATTTAATTTTTCCAAGCACACTGCAGGGTTTAAACTGCACCAAAGGGGCCACACTGGCTGGGCGTTGATACCTTGGAACAGCATTCTCCACCTGCATAACATCCAACAGTCACATATATGATCATATTCAAAATTACATTTTGTAGTAAACACAAACAAGCAAAACACTTTACTTTCTAACATTTGGTACCCTCTGGGTGAATCAAGAACGTTATCTCACACACAAAGACAAGGTCTCAGGAAATCGGTGGATGAAGGCGAATCAACACCGTTCGTCGTGGCACAGAGAGTTCTACAGAGGAGGAAACATTCTATAGATGTCCAACAGTGGGCATCTTCAGGCTGATGATGAAGACTATTATAGTTTTAATACCACTGCATATTCACTGTGACACATGTTTTAGGATTGGGTTGAGTCAATATAAATACCTAAATGGGTTGACCTTCATTGGGTTGAGTTAAGAAGCACTCCATATCTGGTCACATCTTAATCCCACACTCCCCCCACAATGAGTCCCTGTGGCATGGGTACCAGGAACTACGTGTAGCATGGTACCACAATACATACTTAAAACCAAACTGTGATCACCAATCCTGCCTTTTTTTTGTCTGTAATTTTGTGTACAATAAAGAATAAGTTTATTGTTGAAAAATGTATTTATCAAAACAAGCTTTTGTTAAATTCGTTATCGGAACCTGATCAAAATGAACCCAAACACTGCCAGGCTACTACTAATCATCGAGGAGTTCCGTTGTCCACCTTCCAGATCAGCTCGCTGTCACCATAATATTGTATTGTCATCTGAACTTGACTGGTATGAACAATTTCAGCTCAATCGATTATGCAAGATTCCACCCGGACAAACATACATACATTGCAAGTTAAATAAAAGATTTGTGCGACTAAGTCAATAACTTTTCATTTAAAAAACCGACTTCCGCCATTGTATTCGACTAAATAATTTTGGATGAAAAAAAAATGATGATAGAACCATAGTGGTGATAGGATTATGATACTTTCTGAATGCAAATGCTTGGTTTGTTGCTCAAAATATCAAAATCGCCATATGCATGCCTACAATATTTGAGGAGTTCCCTCAATTCCTCATGCATCCCATCATCAGAATTGGATTCTGAAATGGGACCAATCTGGAAGTATATCTATTCAAATAAAAAAAGAATTTTTCAAATCGGTTCATAAACGACGGAGATATGCGGTAACAAACATACAAAAAAAAAATACAACCGAATTGAGAACCTCCTCCTTTTTTGTGAAGTCGGTTAAAAAAGAAAAATGTCCAAAACCAATGTCCAAAAGTGATAAAGTCCAATTATAAAAATGTCTAATTATTAAAATATCCAGTAGTAAAAATGTCCAATAATAAAAGCTAGTAAATAATAATGATAAAGAAAGATTCAGAATACCTCTGAATATCCAGTCTGATATACACAGAACTGGTGGCAGTGCTGTTGATGGCAACGTCAGACCACAGACGCTCTGCGACTGCAGCAGCCCTAGGCCAGATGTGGGAGTCCAGGTTGGCAGAATTTACCAGATCCGTCCACAGTACAGCCTCGCCTCCTTCAATGGAGAGCACTTCGATGTTCCGCCAGGACTTCCACGAGTACATCTCTTGCCATGTTCTATGATAAAATAAATAATAGAACTTAGAGTTGTTAGTAGTAGAACTTCTTGTGAAAGGGTTCGTCCGGGGAAGTACTACCACCGTACCTATTTCTGCCGCCAAGCAGCAGTGCTCGCATTGGTCGGTTACGGTTTGAAGGGAACGGGTGCCGGTGTAATTACAGGCACATGAGAATTGTCATCTTTATGACTCAGGGTCGGCAGCGCGCGTGATGCCTCTGGTGTTGCAGGCGTCCATACGGTAACTACGGTACTTTCCATCTGGTGGACCGTATGCTTGTTTGCTTGCCAAGTTGTAAGTATAAACAAAATAACATTACATAGCACCTAACTGTCACACATAGTATATTTTTTAAAAGTATATTAATGTATTCGAGTTAAGAAAAAAAATATTTTATCCAACTATCATTATACAGGGTGTAAAAAGACTGCTCCCATATACTGAAGGTACCGGTAAAGCTACCTATATCATTGCTATATAAACTAGTTTTCGCCTGAGAGAGATACTGGAGAAAACCTTTTTTTTTCGTTTCGTATTGTATTTGTCAGCCAGCAATGTACGCATTTATTCCGGCCGCGCGAGTTCAACGCTCCCGGTCAGCTGATCGACCCGTAGTGCCAATGTTTCTTATGTGGTTTTCATTGCTTTTTTTTGACGTTTTTATTTATTAACGTGTTTTTAATGATGGAAAATAGCTTTTTGTGTTCCTTTAACGATATTTTTTGGATATTTATAAAGAAAACACGAAAAAGCGGACCAAAAGTGAGCATTTTTTTTCGTGTTTTTTCAGCTTAAATATTTTCAGATTCAAGGTCTGAATGCACTGTTTCAGTTTTCGGGAGTAGTCTTTTTACGCCCGGTATAGTTATATTATATTAAGTATATCACTATAAGTCGGTGGATGGAGGCGGCTCAAGACCGTTCGTCGTGGCATTCTAGGGGGAGACCTTTGTCCAGCAATGGACATGTACATGCTGCTGTTGATGATGATGATGATGTAATTTTTTTTTAATGTGTGCACCGCCTTCCTTTACTTCTTCACTCATTACTATCCATCCAAAGGTTGTCTGGAAGAAATCACTTCCAGCGATAAAGCAGCCCATTGTACTGCTAATTTTAATAACTCCTATTATCTATCCCGGTAAACAATAAAGTGTTAATCTATCTATCTATAGTCCTGATCCCACACAAGAGGTTATCAGAACTACGAGTACTATGATACTAACACAACACACAGACCCGGAACTAACTTGCAGATCATGCATACATTTGTCCTGCAGCGGTAATTGAACCCGCACCTCTCGTATCTCAGCCGGCTACGTCGCTTCACGAGGGTAGAGAAGCATATAGAAGTCCACTACTCGAAATAGGCCTCCCCCATAGACAGCCACTACGAACAGTCCTGGGCCGCCTCCATCCACGGACAAACAAACCAATAACCTGAAAAAATTTAGAGGGAGGTTTTTGAGGGAGAGGTGGAGAAGTTAGGTCTGCTAAAATAGTTTACTCAGTGCACTCGGGTAAATTACCCCAGTTGAAATAGGTATACCGCCCTAAAATATAAAAAAAAAACATGAATTTTTCCTTCCTTAATCCTTAAGTTTAGGAAATTACAACCGTTGAGGAATAAAGGTTCTCGAGTGGTGGACAAACTTGATGACGCGCGACGCAGTAGAGTAAGGTCTTCCTCTCCATGGACTGAAGACATTATAAAAGTAGTAGGAAGTCGGTGGATGGAGTGCGTCGTGGCATTCTAAGAAGGGTCTATGTCCTCAGTGGAATTCTACAGGTTGATGATGATGATGATGGTAGCCTACTTGTACGGAATCCTCTACACGCCAGTCCAACTCGCACTTAACCGGACTTTTTAGTACATGAGAGTTGTAAACGGCAGTCTGTCAAAAATTACAGGATTACCCCACAAAATTATTTAAAATGTGACTCCCTTGTAACCCCATTAAAAGGGCGCAAACCAGTCGAGGAAGGCCCCCCACTCGATGGACTAAAAACATTACAAAAGTCGCAGGAAGTCGATGGATAGACGGCACAACACCGTTCGTCGTGATCCGTCATTCTAGGGGGAGGCCTATGTCCAGCAGTGGACTTTTACAGGATGAGGATAATGATGGCATAGGAACTATATTAATTTTTCCTGTGGCTCGGTCAACTGTAGGAAAAAAATATACTTCCTTATATGTCAATTAGTTGTCTGTAGATTACTCAACTGTGCCATGGTCAAAAAGCGGATATAACACTGATTTATAGACGCAACTAGCATTTGCACGCGGCACCACCCGCGTGCGACATATATTATAAATTATATGTTATTCTGATGTATAAGCTATAACACTGTTAAGTTTCATCAAAATCCGTTCAGTAGTTTTTGCGTAAAAGAGTAACAAACATCCATCCTCACAAATTTTCACATTTACAATATTAGTAGGAAGTAGGATTACTTAAACCGTGGCCTATGAATAGACTCGTCCCCTGGGAGGAGATGGAGGGGCCATCTCCTCCCAGGGGACGGGCAGCAGCATCCATTTTAGAACTCAACATGAATACTGCAATCACCAATCCGCCTGCCAAGCGTGGTGATTATGACGATCCCCCCATTGTATTTCATGGGGGAGACCTCATCCAGCAGTGAACGTCTAAAAACTGCTGATAATGATGATGATGATGAGAATTACTTAGTAGAATTTGCTAAGCATAATTTTATCTTAGACATGTCTCTACCAACAGATAATGTGTGTTCCTTAGTATGTATTACGTGTAATACGTAATACTTACTTATCTCTCTTTGATGTTAGCGACTGACCTTTGCCACAATGTCAGTGAGATTGTTTTCATAGTAGATATTAGATAGGTACCTACAAGCTTTAATAATAAACTAATTAACTAATACATTAATGGAATAGTTTGTGGCAGAGTACAATGCACTCTCGAATTGAATCTCGTGCATTGATATCGAAATTACTATTATAATATCTAACTGATTCTATTTTATGTGACGTTTGATTCATATTTCATGCAACAGACAATTATGATTATTGTTGAACGAGCGAAGCGAGTTCTCTGAGTCAAGTTGGAAGAATCGGCATTTGTATGTATGTGTGTATGTATGTATGTTTGTCCGATGAAAACTTCCAAACCGTTAATCCGATCTTCATGAAATTTGGTATGGGGGTAGATAGTATTGGTACTATTTGTAGGTAAGGTTATGAGCTATATCGATCAGGGGGTTGCTGAGATATTGGGGTCAAAGAGGGGGTAAAAAAAATAAAAGTGAGACAGTCAGATCAAGTGGGGTGTCTAATGAAAGCGCTTTGGTTGGACATTTCAAAACTGTTTTTAATAATTATTTAGCCTTAGTAGTTTTCGAGATATTAGGGAAAGTAAAAAACGTAAAAACCCAAAATTCTAGGGTACTTCCAGCAATCCCACAATGCTGAAATTTGGTATGCTTGTGGCTTTTGTGTCACAACTACAGGGAAAAGTCTGAAATTGAAGAATTTAGAAACATGTACTCCATAAAACAGAAACCAATATAACATCCATTGTTGACCTCCCATTTCGAAGAATTTGAATGACGTTGGAGTTCTATGATTGTTATCAAAAGGACGTTATCAATTAATTCGTCAGGTACTTGATATAGGTACTAACAGGTATGTAGTATAACTACGCCCCGTTGCTTAGCCATATTCAAAGGTTATTTCGATGATGTGTAGGAAATTAGAGAAGTTACTGGTAGATCCTGTACTGTACTGGTAGACCTCGAGGTGAAAATTTTCAAAAATAATAATATAAAAATGGTAATTACTTGGTTAAGTAGTCGGGCTGATAAAGGTGTTATCGCGAGGTCTCAGTTCGGGGCGAACCACTAGTTTATCAAAGTAAGTTCTTAACTTTGTTTGAATGTATAAAAACAACACCCCATTCAACAATCCTCTTACTCGAGTGTGTCGTCGGCTGGACTTGGATTGTGTTTGAGCGATGTGTCTTTATATAATGTTTTGATAATAATGTTGAATTTCAGTTCCTGGTTTTTGGGGTAATTTAATTTATATGTTTGCAACACTGTATCTTTGTCATGTTTACATATTTCATTACTAATCTAGATCTGAACTAATGCTAATGTTTATGTGTACGCTAAGTTGATTGAAATCTATTTTGTGAACCCAATAAATTAATTAATTTACTAATTTGTAAAGTGTACAACAAAGTATTTACATACATTCATTCATTCTTTCATCGGTTACTTCTATTTATGTTAAATTATAAATTAATTCATATTCCAAACATCAGACAGTGGGCATTTCTTAACTAGTTTGTAATGTGTAATTTTGCAATTGCAATTTAGTATTTACATTCATTCATTCGTTCATCAGTTACTTCTATTTAAGTTACATTATAAATTAATTCATATTTCAAACATCGGACAATATTTATTATTGTTTATTGATGTGTGTACCATGTGTCACATTCTTTTTTTTATTTTTATTCTTCTTATACTTACTTGCCGTGTCTAATGCGGTAGTTTGTTTCATGTGTCTACATTTTTGTGACCATTGGGAATAAAGACCTTATTGGCTCTTGACCGTTCGTCGTAGCATTCTAGGGGGCAGGCCTATGTCCAGCAGTGGACCTAGAGACTGATGATGATGATGATTGGAATAAATGAATTTGCTTTGTTTCTTCTTTCTGATCTTTTCTTATAATTCTTAATATCAGTCAATGACCCATACAGCATCTTGAAATGTTCATGTATTTGATTATTAACAAAACAAGTTGCTAACTCAGAATGACTTATTAAATTTTATCATAATGACCCCAATGATGGGGTGATGAGACTTATGATGTACCAATCTTCGAGGATGACATTTCAATTACAAATACATCATCATCACCAACCTGTTTACGTCTTGTTTACGTTTTGGAACAATTCAGTCATAAATAACCTAGTAAATTTCGTAAATATGAATTTAAATTACTTAATCAAATTGAGTCCGTATGTTGCTATAAACTATGTGGGCTATGGAGAGAGCTATGCTTGAAGTTTCACTACGTGATAGAATCCGAAATGAGGACTAGACAAGCATACTGCCAGCTTCCATTTATAATGGTACTAGTGGGATAAGTCAGTACCAATTGTACCATCAAAGGTACTAGTGGGACAAATTGGTACCAATTGTACCATCAATGGTACAACTCAATGGTACATCTGGGACGGAGGGGGAACACCATAGAAGAACCAAGGTCACCGACATAGCTCTCAGAATTAACAAGTTGAAATGGCAATGGGCAGGTCATATAGCTCGAAGAACTGATAACTGTTTGGAAATAAAGGTTCTCGAGTGGCGACCACAAACTGGATGACGCGGTAGAGGTAGGCCCTCCACTCGATGGACTAAAGACATTATAAACGTCGCAGGAAGACGGTGGATGGAGGTGGCTCAAGACCGTTCGTCATGGCATTCTAAGGGGGAGGCCTATGTCCAGCAGTGGACTTGTACACGCTGATGATGATGATGATGATGAATCAAATTGAGTATATTTCATATAGGCATTAGATATTCAATTCTGATAATAATCGAAATCAGTCAATACAAGTCTCAAAATCAGATATACGGAGGTCAAAAACTAGATCGACCTTTCTTTTTTGACCTCCGTCTATCTGATTGTGTTAGGTACTATTTTGGAAAAAACACATTCAAAATACTATTTCGGAGGTCAAAGCCAAGGTTATTTATCTACTTGCTTTTGATAATAATAAATGAAAGTGAAATTTGACTTTGCAAAATAAAAAATAAAATATATTCAAATATATCGATCTTTAAGAGACGAAAATGTGACCAGAAGCGAACGACACGGCAGATCAGAGGAAACATCCAGTCAAGGAGGACCCGACAAGCCATAAAGAACAATATTTGCTTTAACAAAAAAAAACCAATGACTTCAATATTTTTGTATTACTTTTACACGTAAAATCCTATGGTTCGTACACGACTGATCTAATGTTTTTATCTCTTTACCACGCAAGCAAAATCGCAAGCAAATGGTAACTAATATACCTCTAACGGGGTTTATGTGTAAATACCTACTAATATGAATATGAAAGATAAGAGCAATAAATAAAAGAATATGAATGAATAAATAATTTTACCTAAACTACTCAAAAATAAGAAGTTTAGGTACAAAATAATTACATAATTTTTTTAATCGGGTCTAAATACACCTACCGACTAATTAGACCAATAAGATTGCATAATTGGATGGAGTTATCAGAATCGAACCTACTACCTATCGTACCAAAACATACCTACACAAGTTAGGTACCGTCATTAAAGAATAATTACAATTCACGTCATTTTGTTGTACTGAAACTATACAATTATTATATCATAATAAATTTATAATTATTGTAATTTATAAGTTTTATATTTTCTAAGAATAGCACTCCTCCTATTCCTTCCGTGGATGTCGTAAAAGGCGACTAAAAGATAACACCAGAGGATGGGCAGCAGCATCCGCCTGAGTACTAAACACCAAACTTCAATCACCAAGCGTGGTGATTATGTCCAATCCCCCCTATTCTATGGGGAGACCTTGTCCAGCCATGGATATGTACCGGCTGATGAAGTAAGAGACAGTGTTACTTCCTAGGACCAGACAAATCAATGTTACTTTAGGACCAAACAAAAAGTGTTACCTAGGGCCACAAAACAGTGTTTTGCCTTAGGACCGAAACAAACAGTGTTTCTCCTGAAGACCGAACAGAATAGTGCAACTTCCTAGAGTCAGACAGAAGTACCACTACCAGTACTAGTTAATAGTGTTACTTCTCAGGTAGAAGTGGTACTTAGTACCTTAAGCCACGGAACAGTGATAATTACTATGCACTACTGATGCGTAGCGAGGGATGTGTTTTTTAAGAACCAATAGAATCACTTCATTTACCTAGCCTCGCTCAGCGCAGCTCTGGTGGAAACGGCTTAGCGACCGAGGTTTTTATAAGTACCTACAAAACAAGCGAGGTGCGTGTGAGGAATCTGTTGCGAGGAATGTGTTGCGAGGAATGTGTTGCGAGGGATGTGTGCGTGAAATGTGCGCGAGGGATGGACGTGAGAGAATGAGAGAAACTACTAGCTGTCAGTCTGAAAAGAGCCAGCTACACATCCTCGCACGGCTCATCTACGCACCGTTCCACAGCCTCGCTACGCATCCTCGCACCGCTCATGTACCTCGCACATTGTCACTGCTCCATTTCCTGTTATTATATTTATGTCTCAGTAAGATATAATATCTTTCTGAGCTAGTAAGAGTTCTTCGAAGGAAGTACTTAGGTCAAAATAAGTTGCTTACCTAAATTAATCTGAGCGAACCGAATCCACGTAGTCAAAATCGATCCTGGAGTGTTTTTTTTAAATTTACAGAATGCCATGGCAAGTAGACGCCTACATCCACCGACTCTTGCGATCGATAAAATGTAATTTACCCATCGAGTGATCCTACACTGCATTTTCCAGTTCTTAATTGCCATTTAAGAAACTTTTTCCTCCAGTTGTAGTCGGTTCTGTGAGCAATATGATCTGCCCAATGCCATTTCAACTTGCTAATTCTGAGAGCTATGTCGGTTGGTTGTTCTACGGTATTTCAGATTTAGACCCAAAAAATATTTTTATATCTACCTCATAAAAAAACTCTATTATTTATCAATAGCCATAACTTAATCCAGATTTCAAAATGTCATATATCTACTTACCTGTACTTCACACACCGTTGTTTCATCATCTCACAAGAAAGGTCCCATTTGGCGGAATGTATGACCTTGAACTTCAACAGAGAGTTATCACTCCTATGCTGTTTCATCTCATTCAGCTGAACTCCTAATCCATCCCAAGCTCTCGCTTCATAATCTTTCATCAAGTGAGGAGTATACCATACCACTGGTAGTTCTGGCAAAAAACCTTTGTTGGCTAGCGTCAGTATAATAAGAGCTTTATCTAAGAACCCTTCTCGATCTTCTATCAGATTGAAGCAGTTAGATAGAGAAAATATACCATCAGAAAGATGAAAAATATCGTCCACTTTAGTCATTTCCAAAATCTCGGTATAGATTGTGCGTAAGGTATCAAATATATATTTTTTCATGTTCATCCTAAGGCATAATACATTCCCACAACTATCATTATTATTATAAACTGGACAGGTAACATCTGGATTCCACGACCAAGGTCTACCAAGTGGTCCAGGTGCAGCAACTTCAATTAGCACTCTGATTCCTCGAATTCCAGCTCTATGTACAATATTTCTAACGTCTTCTTTCGTGTACACCATAGTTCTATCATAAGCTCCGTACTCAAAAAGCTTTGGTAACTCTAGCAGAAGGAGAGGAAAACTGGTTACGTCTGAAATCCTCCAGTGAAATGTATTCAGTTTGACAGTAGCCATAGCATCAATGGTTCTCATTAGATCTGGTACAGCAATGTAGTTCCTAGCTGTATCGATCATTAGTCCCCTATACTTGTAACTAGGAGCGTCACTCACTTCTGCCTTTGATAGGGTTATAAGTTTCCCTGTACTGTGATCTAATAATATCATCTGCTTTAGAGTTTCAAGACCATGACGCACACCACAAAATGATGAAGAAGATAAATTGACTACAACGTGATCATTGAATGTATCAATTTTAAGATGGTATGCCTCTTCTGTATTTAAACGTAGTCTTGGCTCTGGGTTTGATTCTACATAGATTTGTAA
This sequence comes from Epirrita christyi, assembly GCA_951392215.1. Lineage (NCBI taxonomy): Eukaryota > Metazoa > Arthropoda > Insecta > Lepidoptera > Geometridae > Epirrita > Epirrita christyi. The sequence continues at coordinate 2,501,809 of OX595857.1, read as the reverse complement.
TAACATTTTCAATTCAGGTATACCTATTATATCGTAGCTTTGTTCGTCAGTTATCTCTTCAAGATTAGCTAGATCTTTTAAGAAAAGTTTCAATGCTTCATTCAAGTATCGGTGTACAGCTTCTGAGGGTACTGCCTTAAAAACATAAGCCAGCTTCCTGGTAGATATACCGATTATTTTATTGCTATAAAAGGTATTGCCTGTAGGATAAGGCCATAGTTGTGGGCCCATACATATTAGAAAGCATCGGTTATAGGAGAAAACAGTGTATTTTGTGGATTGGTTGGCCTTTTCGCAGAGACCTTGTATGCATTGCCATGCATCTTGTCTGAAACAAAGATTAAATCATCATGTTCTCAATACTCTTCTCACTCGGCGAGCGTGAACGGGCCGTAATCCATGTCCAATGCTGTTTGATGGATGTCATATTCTTTCGAATGAAGTTCAATCTAATTAATCAGGTTAGTTTTTAAATATTTTCTTAAAACTTTTAATTCAATGAATTCATGACTTTTTCCCATCATAGCAAGCTAAGTGCTGACTCTTCGTATTTAGCAAACAATCCGTGTTACACTGCACTACATAACATAGCACCCAACAGTAACGTACATAGTTCTGATCCCACAATTCAGAAGCGTAGGACTCCCTGCGTCGTGGGTATCAGGAACTGCGAGTACCGTGATACCACAACAGCCAGACCCGGCACAAATATTTGCAGATCATGCAAGCATTTGTCCCGCAGCAGGAACCATACCCGCAACCTCTCGCATCTCAGCCGGCTACTCACAGCGTCACACACCGCAAGTGCGTGTCAAAAGATTGTTAAAAGTCAGACTTCGGACATGTCACTACTGTCTACGACTCATAAAATAAATAAATAAAAATAACATTTCACACAACATGATCTAGCCCCAAGCTAAGCTGAGCTTGTGTTACGGGTACTAGATAACTGATAAGTATACTTAATACAATTACATACATAGATATTTTTTTATTATATACAGAAAATACCCAGAACACCCGGAATAATTATCTGCAGATCGTACAAATATTTGTTCCGAGGCGGGAATCGAACCCGCAACCTCCTGCGTCGCAGACGAACCTTCGCCTGCCGTGACAGAGGTCGTCTGACTCATGTTTAGACTACCACAAAATAATGCTCTTAGACTTTGTTATTACATCCTAAATTCTACATCCTAAATTTTACTTAACTTCACCAGAACAAATGCAGATAAGTGTCTTTTTAATAATTACTTAAGTTTATGTTTTGCTAATATTACACGAGTTAGCTTTTAAAGATCAAATCACGACAAATTATGTTATTTCATACAATTACATACTTGATAAGAAACTAAGGCAACCGATCCACCCGTAATAGTATGAATTAAAAACAATGATTAGATTATTATAAATAAATTAATAATTAGACAATACAAATTAATCAATGTTACGCAACAATGTTGTGTGGAAATAAACAAAACTGGTATAATATAATAATCTCTATATATCTTTAGATAAAAATATTAGTAGTTCTGCAAACAGTAATCCTCGCGCGCATTCGAACTGTTGGTAGGACAGTTTGGAATAAACGCAAACTTTCTTGTTAAGGTGGATCGTCTCGCAAGTGGCGCGAAATTCAATTTTATTCGTGTTTTTTGCTCATTACAGATTATAAACACTTCTTGTGATAGCGAAAACTGAGTTTGCGAAAACTAGGAGACCTAACACACATGTTTTAGTTGATAAGTATCTCATAAAGATTATTAGTTTAGCTACGAATATTATTAAGGTTCACGAGTGGCGACCACAAACCGGACGACACGGTAGAGGAAGGCCCTCGACTTGATGGACTAAAGACATTATAAACGAACGACGGGAAGTCGGTGGATGAAGGCAGCTCAAGACCGTTTGTCGTGGCATTCTAAGGGGAAGGCCTATGTCCAGCAGTGGACTTGTACAGTCTGATGATGATGATGGTTATTAAGGAAGCAAAAAGGTTACTCAAATTAAAACGACGTAAATATGAAAAAAATATACATTTATGTTATGTTTTTTTAAGAATATATAAAAACATTTAATACACTCTCTAAAAGTCACATAATAATCGTAATACATACTTAGAACATAAAATGCTACAAAAACAGTAAACACACATCTATAAAGACTTTTTTTTGGTCCTAGATTGAACTACATAGATTGTATCATAAGAGAGCAAAATAATATTTTTACGGCGAGGGCGCTTTTTTTAATCCAGAGCGAAGTGAGGAATTCTAGAGTAGAATCCCGAGCGTAGAGAGTACGTCGCACGAGCCAAAAAAGCTATTGTTAAAACATATTTGTAGCATAAGAGGGGGTGTAAAGCAACACAGTGTTGAAAGGATGATTTTAAAATAAAAATTTGTATGTATATTGTATTATTACTCAAAGGGCTGACTTTTTATTACATTATAATGTTCTTTTGTATACATTAAATTAATGTTTCTTTATTTGTTTGTCCCGAATACGTTCCTATGTACCATTAATGCGATTGCTATGAAATTTTGCCAAGTTGTTACGGGCACGCACAACGGTCAACGGTTTCTGACTACGCGCGGACACCGCGTGGACTACGCGCGGTCTACGCGCGGACTACGCGTGGACTAAGCTCAAAACAAAATTGCGAGCGGGTCAGCTAGTAATATATAAATTATTTTACTATACGTTGTTAAATTAATAAGAAATAATAATAAAAAAGAAAGTAAAATATAATATCATGTTGTTATAGGGTACCGCTTATTTTTTTTTTGTTTTTGAATAAGGTCTAGATTATTATTTTAAAAATTTTGATAAATTTTTAACTTTTATCTTACTAATTGTTAAGAGCTCACTCTAGGGATTTTGTAAAAATACAGGGTGAATTTTCAAAGTGTGCGTTGATGGCAAAATCCGAAACTTATACTTACTTATTGGTTTATACTACAGAGCGATAAGACCGCCCATTGTATAACATAGTCAGTTTTAGTTTTCGTTTGTGAAATCGTTTATTTTTTTGTATATTATGGTGTGCAATTAAGTATCTTCTATCTATACTTACTCAAAAGAGTTTTATTAATTTTCATTAAAATTACCCCCGCGATTTCTTTGAGTCTACGCACACTGGGAGAATTCACCCTGTTTACATTAAAATAAGACGCATTTTCTTTCAGCATGGGTTATTTTTATAAATATACAAGATTTTCGCTTGCTTTATCTCTTTTGATCAGGTAACAATGTTAACAAAGTTTATACTAAAATATCTTATAATTTTTCTAGTTATATTATGAGCATCTGTTATCACATTCCTATTGAATGAAAGTTATATAAATCAAATTTAACAAAAGAATCACACAAACTAAATTTCTTTAAAGTATTACAATCGAAGGATTCTTTGTAGCACACTAGACTTCTATTCTGTACTATTGATTCAACTGTTTAAGAGTACATAGGTGTAATTGAGCAAACACATTTTTAGAGTAGACATATCCTGTGGATGACGAACGAGATTCGATCCCACAATCTTAAGATGGATATCGGGGTCACGTACTAAGCCCCCAGTGTTTTAAACTGAAAAAGTAATATAAAGTTACAATAATGATTTTAAAAGACAATTAAACATATACATTTTATGGTTCAACCTGTATACTGATACAGTCTTGGTCAAAACGAACTCCGTAATGCATATTTAAAAGCATGTAGATACCCATACAAAAATCCAATTAATAAAGGTTTATCATCAGCAGCAGCCTTCAGACGTTCATTGCTGAACGAGGCCTCCCCCATAAAATACAATGGGGGGAAATACCATGATCACCACGCTTGGCAGGCGGATTGATGATCGCAGTATACGTGTTGAGTACTTAGATTGCCGCATGCTGGTCCCCCTTGGGACCCCCTTTCACGACATCCATATGAGGATACGGAGGGGTCCACGGTGGTGTGGACGAAATGGCGTACAAATAGCCACAACTTCTAAATAAAATTATATCACAGTACATACATAGGTTGATAACCCTTAGGGTGTAATTATAAGCTGGGTCTCCTGCTTCTTGAATTTTACAACATTGTCGAACCAACAAGTTGAGTCAACATTCTGTCTAACTCTGTCTAATGATACTTCCGAGCGTCGAACAATGTTTAACTAGAGAAATGGCGGCGATCAATTTATTTCACTGGCGAGCGATGAACATGTCAGTAGCACAACAAAAATGAGTTACCTTCCCCACAAAGGCGAATGTGGTTTTTTTCCGTCCGGCGCGAGAAACAATGATTGTTAGTTTAATCGAACGAACTATGTTGAATTCCTTTAAGCCTTGCTCATCTAGACCTAACACACATGTTTTAATTGATAGTATCTCATATATATGATTATTTTGACTCTTAGTATCCTTCAATGTTTTTTTAGTCTTTTTTGTTTCATGTACATTTGTATCTAACCTAATGATATGATTATTTATTAGATACTATAAATTGAAACATATATGTTGGGTATGATGTTTTCGCAGAGACGAAGCAAAAAGAAAATAAAATTTGAATTTCGCGCCATTTGCGAGACGATCCACTTTAAGCAAACAAACATGTTGTGACAACAATGTTGTAATATTTCAAGTTGCAGGAGACCTGGCTTTAAACTTTTATCAGACAACCTGGAGGTCTAAAAAGGCCACTTTATATGAGTCATAATATGAATCGTCGTATTATGATACATATAAAGTGGCTTTTTTAGACCTCCTGTATACAAAGTAATCCGCTCGCAACTTCGTCGTACTTAGTAATCTTAGTGATGCAGCCCCATTTAGGGGTAGCTTCGGGAAACTCATTCCCAAGGTTGTCTCAAAGAGATCGCTCTCAGAGAAACGATCTCACATCGTACTTCTACGCTTAATTTTGTTTAATTTTCTAATATGTCTTTAGAAAAACCCGGCTTGTGTCATATTATTTCTTTGAAGAGGAATCCTCAGTTCTCAATCTCTTTAAAGAGAAAAGAGGAATCCCAAGTTCGGAGTTGATCGCACCACTTGTAAGATTCTTCTCTAAAAACTTTGACACCTTGTCACAGGCGTTAACAGCGCATGACAACGTAATTTCCCTTTTCATCATTGCTATCATCATCAGACGCTTGGCGTCCACTGCTGTACATAGACCTCTGTCATAGATTACCACGAGGAACGGTTATTAAATTACGTCCATCCACCGACTTCCTGCATTACCCTCTTATTCATAATCAATTTTCAAACCTTTAATAGCTGTCTTGTTTTGGCTTATGTCATTTTACATCAGAGAGAACAAAACAAAAGCTATTTTAACTGAACAAGGTTTAAAATCTATTATGAATAAGGTGTTTATAGTACCTATAGTTGGACCATCGAGTGAGGGCTGTCCGGAGAGTAAGGCTATTTAAATCCTATAATATTAAACAATATTTGTATAATACCGGGCGTAAAAAGACTACTCCCGAAAACTGAAACAGTGCATTCAGACCATGATTCTGAAAATATTTAAGCTGAATTAACACGAAAAAAAAATGCTCACTTTTGGTCCGCTTTTTTCGTGTTTTCTTTATAAATATCCATAAAATATTGTTATTTAAAGGAACACAACAACCTATTTTCCATCATTAAAAACACGTTAATAAATAAAAACTTCAAAAAAAAGCAATGAAAACCACATGAGAAATATTGGCCCTACGAGTCGATCAGCTGACCGGGAGCGTTGAACTCGCGCGGCCGGAATAAATGCGTACATTGCTGGCTAACAAATACGATAAGAAAAGAAAAAAAAAGTTTTCTCCGGTATGAATCACCTTTCAGGCGAAAGCTATTTTATATAGCTATGATATAGGTAGCTTTACCGGTACCTTCAGTATTTGGGAGCTGTCTTTTTACACCCCGCATACATACAGGTCTAAAGATTTAGATGAATGCTATATGGGAATTTTTGGGGGCAAAAAATCAATCTATAATAGGTTTCATCTTTGGTAAAACTCGTTTTTCCGAGTTTTCCGAGCAATGCTCGATCACCCAGGTACTATACCGGGCGTAAAAAGACTACTCCCGAAAACGGAAACCGTGCATTCAGACCATGATTCTGAAAATATTTAAGCTGAAAAAACGTGAAAAAAAATGCTCAGTTTTGGTCCGCTTTTTTCGTGTTTTCTTTATAAATATCCATAAAATATCGTTAAAGGAACATAAAAACCTAATTTCCATCATTAAAAACACGTTAATAAATAAAAACGTCAAAAAAAGCAATGAAAAGCACATGCAAAATATTGGCCCTACGGGTCAATCAGCTGACCGGGAGCGTTGAACTTGCGCGGCCGGAATAAATGCGTTCATTGCTGGCTGACAAATACGATACAAAACGAAAAAAAAGATTTTCTCCGGTATGAATCACCTCTCAGGCGAAAGCTATTTTATATAGCTATGGTATAGGTAGCTTTACCGGTACCTTCAGTATTCGGGAGCTGTCTTTTTACACCCCGTATACTATATTTAGGTACTACTAGTGGTCCCAGCTCGTAATTTTATCCGTACGTAGATAGGACTCGTGACGAGTAAGTAGATATATATCTAGTACTTTACTTGTTTCTTAATATGTATTTCCAGAGAATATTTACCTGACTTCGATCAACTTCTTGATTTGACCCCTGGGAGCGTTAAGCTTCATAATATTCTTCTCGTAGTCTGTAAATAGGATAATACAGGCCACTACCGAGAGAATTATGAAAAGCAGTACAGCCATCGCTACTGCGTACATTTTCCATTTCTTACGTGATTTTGTATCGAAGCTAAAAAAGACATAAACCAACATCAAAAAAAAATGTTATGCTTGCATTTGTAAAAATGTTTAGTCATTTTTTGAAAAAAAATAAGTTGACAGATTGACATATACAGGGCGTCCCACGGCTATGCCACATGGAGGGAAAGTACCTTAAATATTGTAGATGGAAAATTTTACTGAAAGAAGACATAATTTGAATTTAAAAATAATTTAAACTGCATTTATAGATATTTAAATAATTACATGGTTGAACCGGAAATCGAACCCGTTACACGAGAAAAATAATCATCCTGTAGCTTTATCATACCGATTGAAAGGCTTCATCATAAGGATTATTTTTTGCTTAATAACATAGTGTCAGAAATAAAAGGAAGAACAAGAATTTTAACATTTGATGAAAAATTTTGTTCAGAAAAATGAAAAGCTGACATTGCCGTAAGAACATACACTGACATTATCATAAGTACCTATTACTAATAAATGTACCCACTTGAGAAGAACCAGTATTAAACCGTCCACGAGCTACATGCAGAAGTTAAACGTATTATTCTAAATATCCACCACAACAAGATCAAAAAATCGACTGGGAGCGAAATAATCAAATGAGTGCGACTTTGTATTCAACAGGGACTCATTTTGAGCATTTGATAAATTGATTAATTTTGTATTAAAAATGTTAAATTTCATGGTCTTCCTTTTATTTCTGACACTATGTTAATTAGCAAAAAATAATCCTTGTGATGAAGCCTTTCGATCGGTATGTTAAACGGGTTCGATTCCCAGTTCAACCATGTAATTATTTAAATATCTATGAATGCAGTTTAAATTGTTTTTTAAATTCAAATAATGTCTTCTTTCAGTAAAATGTTCCATCTACAATATTCAAGGTACTTTCCCTCCATGTGGCATAGCCGTGGGACGCCTGTATAGACGGACAAAGTTATCCTATATGAGTCCCGTTTTTACTTGTTGAGGTACGGAACCCTAAAAACTAGATTTATTTATGGATGACTTACAATTTCTTTTCTTTTTCCTTTTCATTATGCGTCTTGTCTTTGGAACTGCCTGGCTGCATACAGAATGATTTGCAAAGGTTCGATTTGCATCTTTTTGCTGTTATGGAAGAAAATTTCTTTAAGTTTAGAAGATCATATCAAAATGGTAGTATGCCGTGGTAGTCTCGACCTAGCTGACACAAAAGCTTGGGATGGTAAGGAGTAAGGTAGTTTTAGTTTTGTCAAAGCCCCTGTACAGCTGCTGCTAACAATTGTTTTCATTAATTTATTTTATCGACAAGGCCTTTATACAGCTGCATCTATTTTCATCGTATATTTTCCATTTATTTTGTTCTCCATTTTGCTATATAAACTGACATAACTGTTTTCCAAGTGTCCCAACAGTTTGAATAAATAAAATACAAAATAAAATTTAAAAAAATCAGTTTGAATATGAATAAGAATAGGACTCTTCCATCTCTTCGGCAGGCGGCGCTCACGATGAAGAGGCTTCTGAACTCCAGTCAAAGTCAAAGTCAAAAAGAACTTTATTCATTGAAATCACAAGGATCATTTTGAATCGTCTTATATAAAATTAAATTACTCCTGTTCCAACGCGACCAAGCCTAGAAGAATCAGGCAACAAACTCGGTTTGACTTACATAAATGGTCCGTCTTACCACTAGGTGAGAAGCGCCTGTGTTGTCTCGAAACGTCAGCAAAAATGACGAAAATCAGTGGTAATTAGCCGTTTTTCAATTTAAAATGACACCCAACCACGAAAGTTTCAATTGTATAATACCATAATCAACGCGCTTGTCAGGCGTATTGGTGATCGTAGTATTGGTGGGTGGGTTGAGAAATCAGATGGATGCTGCTGTCCATCCCCTGGTATAATCCCTTTGTCGTCTTTTACGACATACAACGGGAGGAGACGGAGGAGTCTATTCTTAGATTGAACACGTCACAACATTAGCTGGTTATTTATACGTACGGTCTTTTTCATACGGAACATTATTCATTTTATCCGGCTCTTTTAACTCTTTACAATTCTCCTTTATAATCTTATGTTTAGATTCTGCAAGCTCTTCTTCACCGGTAAATTCTTCTACATGTACATATGTGTACATATCATTCTGAATTTGTGAGTCAGATGTTTCTGCTATCGTTACCTTTTTTGGTTTATCTATAAATAAAATATCATTGTTTTAGGAGTTGTTTATTTCACGTAATATATAACGGGTGTAAAAAGACTACTCCCGAAAACGGAAATAGACCATAATTCTGAAAATATTGAAGCTGAAAAAAAGCGAAAAAAAAAATGCTCACATTTGGCCCGCTTTTTCGTGTTTTCTTTAAATATCAATAAAACATCATAAAAGGAACACAAAAACCTAATTTACATCAGTAAAAACACGTTTATAAATAAAAACGTCAATAAAAGCAATGAAAACCACATGAGAAATATTGGCCGTACGGGTCGATCAGCTGACCGGGAGCGTTGAACTCGCGCAGCCGGTGCGCTCTGTGAAATCGCGCTATTTTATAAAACTATGATATAGTTTTACCGGTACCATCAGTATTCGGGAGCTGTCTTTTTACACCCTGTATATTTTGTATTTTTGAAGCTCATGGACTTGTACAGTTCGACATATACAGCCCACAAACTTATCGGTTTCACTGTTATCATATTAAGTGTATAGTAACCTGATTTATAAAGGGCGTGGTTAGTTTCACTTTTAGCCACCGGGCTAGATAAGTTTGTGGTGCTGTATTTAGAACTAGGTACACTAGTACATATATAGTACTTCTGCATAGTGACAAGGTGTTTTACGACTATTGTTATTATCACTCCCCTCGCCTCGCCAGGGTATCGGCAGAAACTGGAGGAGGATTTAAGAGGAAGTCACCAATAGCTAGCAAAACCCTTTTGCACCCCTTTGCCTTTTTTGTTAGTGCGATAAAATAATAGCCATCATAGTATCATTAGGCACATAATGACACCTGTAATCAAACTGTGACTTTTTCATTGCTATTATTCACAAGTGAGTTATAGAATTTTTCTTTTTAACATATTGGTTGAGTTGCTTTAATAATAATAATAATTTATTTATTAATCAGATTTCACACAGAGTAATTCACATGTCATCCATTTTGTTAGCAATTACGTCTTAAAAATGATGTTAGTATGTACACAAAATTATAATAAATAGCAAACATATTAATTCACATTCAGTCACATTAAAAGTAGTCAATATATAATGATGTCAGGTACTTATTGAGTCACAAGCTGGGCGACTGGCTGATGTTTTGAAACCCAGTGAGCTATAATGCCGGAATTAAAATTAAAATGGTCTGCCACAACGGCCAGCATGCTGTTGGAACTATCGCGGACGCGACTCATCATTGATGCAGTTCTGTTGCGTATGATGGCATAGAAGTCATCAACGCGCGCATCAGCGAACATGCCTGATGCGCTACAGAACCGCGGCAGCTCCATCAGCACCCTGAAACCGTTGTTATACTGGAATCGTAGAGCGTTGTAGGCCTTCTGCGTATGCTGGAACCACAGGTTGCACGTGTAGAAATTTTGACAAAACGCCTTGAACAAGGTCACTTTGACCGGGGTAGAACATATTGCATCTAACCGCCAACGCCCTACTTTCCCTCTCAATGTCAGAATCATCACACATATCCTCAGTAACCCAGTGGACCAAGAACTTAAACCGCTTAACCCAAGTGAGAGGAGCTTCCCCTAGTGAGACCGGAGAGACAGCATAAGTCTTGGTTCCGGCCTTGAACAACATCACCTCACTCTTCTTAGCATTATACTTGAGGCCATGAGTCACCGAATAGGATTCACAAATATCCAACAACCGCCTGAGAGCATTGATTGAAGGGCTCAGCAGAACCATGTCGTCCGCGTAGCTCATGTTGTTAACAACGGTACCGTTAATCGAGCATCCAACTTTAGTTCTGCTGAGCTCCTCAATCAAATGATTGATGTACAGATTGAAGAGCCTTGGGGATGTGATCCCCCCTGCCTCACACCGCACCTCAATACATACTCATCGGAATACGAGCCCGCCCATCGAACCATGTTGCTTTGGTTTTCATACCAGTATTTAAACACCAGATCTTTTGGCAGACTAGTATCACACAACAATTTTTCCCAAAGCACGTTATACGAGACGAGGTCAAACGAGGTTTGTTCTTAAAAAAGTTTCGATACAAAAAAGATCGTGTTCAATAGAACAAATAAATTAACGTAGGTAAGTACCTATTTCTTGCTCATTTCATGCAACTTCGTATATAAATAGATAATTAATGATTACCGTTCTCGGCTCTCTTAAGACCCTCACTTTGGAACCCTCGGCTCGGGTCTCAATGGCGCCTCAGCGGTAATCACTAACATTACACACTTGTACCGTAATGTACTATTGTGATTTTTATTTTATTTTGATATCGTTTTTTTATATTTTCGAGCACATATTCATAATACCTGTGGTTCCCATGGTGTAAACACCTGACTTGATAGAGTTATTGAACATATACATTTCCGGTGTCATAATTTCATTAAAATCTGTCAATTCAGAGTAAGTAGAAGTTTCCGATATGATTGATGGCATGACAGTAATTGACGAGGTATAATTCAAGTCGGGATCTTTAAGAGCCTTGATTTTTGGTACTGAGGTTTCATCAGATGCTAAAGTGAAGATGGACTCCTTGATTGTGGATACGCATGAGGTTTGTGGTGCTGTATCGCTCCAAGCTGATGCATTGAGGTAATCACTTTGACCTTCAGGGTCACTTCCAACAATTTCAAAGGCATCTGTGAACAATATACCAACTATAATACCTATTGCAGTGGTTCAAGGCCTCCCCCCTAGAATGGTCTTGAGCCGCTTCCATCCACTGACTTCCTGCTACGTTTATAATGTTTTTAGTCCATCGAGTAGACGGCCTTCCTCTACCACGTCGTCCGGTTTGTGATCGCCACTCGAGAACCCTTATTTGCCTACGATTGTCAGTTCTGCAAGGTATAACTTGCTAATTCTGAGAGCTATGTCTGTGATCTTGGCAATTTTATTGGTTACTTAGTGATGACCTCTGTGACGCGGCGGGCGAAGGTTCGCCTGCGGCGCAGGAGGTTGCGGGTTCGATTCCCGCCTCGGAACAAATATTTGTACAATATGCAGATATTTGTTCAGGGTGTTCTGGGTATTTTTCTGTGTATAATAAAAAATATCTATCTATGTATTGTATTGTATTAAGTATATCAGTTATCTAGTACCCATAACACAAGCTCTGCTTAGCTTGTGGCTAGATAATGTTGCGTGAAATGTCCAGTATTTATTTATTATTATTATTTTAACATACATTTAAACCAAATTTAATTGACTTTTTAACGTAATGACGCTACAGACTAGAATATACGGATTGACAGTATACCTTATGTTGGTGTGGAACCCTAAAAGCAAAGAAAATAAACTCACTGTACGCACTGTTTTAATCACCTTTTACACCGTGGTGTATCCGACCTCAGAATAGACACCTTCTCCTACCATGGATGTCGTAAAAACCAACTGAGGGATTACACCAGCGGCCCAATTCTCTAACTAAACAATAGTCAAAATAGAGTTCGGATCGTGTTTCGATCTTGTGTCGATGTCTTAAATATCACAAATAGTATTTCTCTTAGCTTAAAATACAACACTGTAATGTGATTATATCGGAATGTGACCGAAACTTGAACGATTCAAAGTTTTTTCGATAATTTTAGCTCAAGTAGATGGGAGTCTCTCTTTACTTTTTCCAATTATATATATAACTATCCTACTCTAATGGTAATCACCGTGAATTGAATGTAGACTAAACTGTTATTTATGAGGGAGCAGAATATTAACTTTCTGTCAATTCACAATTCAGTCTCGATTCGGTCAACTTAGTGTAGTTTTAAATAATTTAGAGAATTGGGCCTCTGGGGATGAGCAGCAGTATCCACCTGAGTATTCAACACCCGTACTGCGATCACCAATCCGCCTGCCAAGCATTGTAATTACGGCAATTCCCCCCATTGTTTTAATAGGGGAAGCTTCGTCCAGCAATGGAAGTCTAAAGGCTATTGAGGACTAACCTTTTATAGCATTTTCGACGTTATGCACAGTGGCTGCCATAGAACACAGGTTCTCACAAAACTTCAGGATCAACTCTTGCTCGTACGGGCTTAGTTCCTTACATATATCTTCATCCACAGCACCGGTCTTAGAGCTCATGCAGCAGTGGTACAGAATCATGCTTGTTAAGACGTATAGTCTCTTTGTGATATCACATTCTCCATAAAGGTATCTGTGATAGACGAACAGACATGACTGATGTGAAATCAGTTATGGAGGTTAAGCCAGGGTAGTGGTGGTCCGAAGGGGGGGGGGGGGGGGTCGTAGGGGTCATGACACCCCCAAAATCACGTTGACAAACCTCATAAAAATATCCGATTTACGAAAAATTTTAATTGAATAGCTACAAAGGGAATATTGAGTGTCGATAAATACATACTGTAGTCTCAAGATCGGGTATTTATACTTGATAAATTGCTCAACGTCATCAGTAGAAAGCATAGCACGGTCAAAATCATTAGTACAGATATCTTTGTTGTATTTCGCCATTACGTCTGCCAAGATCTTGGGGTTCAGCTTGGACACCTTGCTGGTAGATACACATTTGCTTAACTGGGGAAACAAAATGTGATTAAGTTTGAGGCTCATTGTCTCATCTTAGTTCTACTTTTACTCATGGTCCCATTAACCCTGAAAACATGGGCTTATGGTACAATGCACAATACACCCCAATGCGGGAAGTCAGTGCAGATCTTATCCATTTTCAATTAGAATTAGATTATTAAATGGGCTTACGGTCCGACCGACTTACTCCAACTATAACTCGTGGTCACACTAACCCTAAAACTATGGGCTTGTGGTCTCCACCGTCTTACCCCCATTACTACTCGTGGTCTCACTTGGGGCGCTGCTACAAGGGCTACGCTGCGTTAGCGCTGCGACGACACGCAGCGACGAAGGAGCGGTGACACTCCGTTGTTCTACATACAAATCTGAACAATATGCAACACTCAATTCCCCGGCAACGCAGATTTGTATGTATACAGAACTCCGGAGCGTCACCGCAGCGCAGCCGCAACGCCCATGTGGCAGCGCTCTAACCCTGAGAACATGTGTTTTTGATCGTATTAAACCTTGAAAACAAGAACTCCTGGGCCCACCGTTTTACCTACTTCTATAATTCCCCGTGGTCTCACAAACCCTGAAAATAAGAGCTCGTGATCCCTACCGTCTTACTCCCATTACTACTCGTGGTCCCACTAACCCTGAAAACATGTGTTTTTGATCCCATTCAATCTTGAAAATAAGGACTCAAGAACATCAATCAGTAGCAAATGGCAAAGGGGAATACAATAATGGGGGTCCAAATCTTTTGAAACTTGAAAGGAGGAATATTTAGGACAAGATGTTTCCCCTATTCTTGAATAGGGGAAACATTTCTTTATGAAACTTGTTTCAAGATTAAGATAGCGCTATGGTTGCCAAAATGATCCCCATTGTTGCGTTACCCGTTGCCATTTGCTACTGTAATTGGGGGGCTGGTCCCATCGTCTTACTCCTATTATTACCCGTGGTCTCACTTACCCTGAAAACAAAGACTCGTGGTCCCATCGTGTTACTCCCACTATTTTTAGTGGTCCCACTAGCCCTAAACATGGACTCATGGTTCCTTTAATCCTGAACATGGGCTCATGGTCTCACCGACTTTACTCGTGGTGGGACCACGAAACCCTGAAAATATGGGCTCGTGGTCCCATCGTGTTACACCCACTAATTTTTTTTTATGCTACTTGGCGAGCAAACAAGCATACGGCCCACCTGATGGAAAGCAGTTACCGTAGCCTATGAGCGCCTGCAACACCAGAGGTATCACACGCGCGCTGCCGACCCTGAGACAGAAAGATGAAAAGTCTCATGTGCCTGTAATTTCACCTGCACCCGTACTCTTCAAACCGAAACACAGCAATGCGAACACTACTGCTTGGCGGCAGAAATAGGTACGGTGGTAGTACTTCCCCGGACCAACTCTTTCACAAGAAGTTCTACCACTAACAAAATTCAATTTTATTTCTCTTTATTATTCATATTTATTTACTAAACATAAATAATCATCATCATCATCAGCCATTAGACATCCACTGCTGGATGATGCCTCCCCATAACACGCAAAGCGTGCAATGGGGGGATTTGCCATAACCACCACGCTTGGCAGGCGGATTGGTGATCGCAGTACTGGTGTTGAGTACTCAGGTGGATACTGCCACCCAACCCCTGGTGTAATTCCATAGTTGGCTTTTACTACATCTACGGGATGATACGGAGGGGTCTAATCATAGGCCGGAGTCCGGACACACCACGACCCACTATCCACGCACCACGATTTCATAATAATAGTAAGTAAATAAGAGATAACCCAAGATAACAGAAGCTGAGTCCATCTACTCTCAATGTATGCCATGTTGCAATCAGGGTAAGATACCCCACTTCACATTATAATAAAAAATAAAGATGTTTTGGTAAACTTCTCTAAAAAATATTCTGTCAAGTGTCAGAGGTGTCAAAGTTCCATCAAAGTTCATTCAACTCTCCACAGATTATGAAAGCAGGTATAATTATGTTTTAAGAAAGGTTTCTGCTCTTTGGAAGTGAGACGTCGTCCTTTTTTATTTTATTTCCATTTCAAGTGTTTTTTTTTTAGTTATATCTTGTAATTTGGTTTTGGTTCGATTCCCGCCTCTGAACAAATATTGGTACGATCTGCAGATAATTGGTCAGGGTGTTCTGGGTATTTTTCTATGTATAATCAAAAAATATATATCTATGTAATGTATTGTATTAAGTATTATCAGTTACCTAGTGCCCATAACACAAGCTCTGCTTAGCTTGGGGCTAGATAATATTGTGTGAAATGTCCAGTATTTATTTATTTAATTTGTGTAGCTTATAAAGAGCACATAGTAGTGAATTTAAATAAAATAAGTGTATTGCGTGTCATTTAGAAGGGGTGGAAATTGACCAGGAACATTCTAGTAAACTGCCATCGATTTACTAGAACATGACTTGACAGAGGACTTGACGACTGGCCAGTCTGATAATTTTGCCATTAAAAAAAAAGTTGTATCGAAAGAGCACCTGTGTGTGGTTTAAAACCCCACACGGGATCTATTAGTAACAAAACTATAAACATAACGGATCTATTAGTACAAGGGATCATAACAACTAACTACTCGTCAAACATAGACAGTTTGGTGAATAATAGTTATTTGTTATACAAGAGTGCAAAGTTGCTTTTTAACCGCGTGCTCAATTTTGATGAGCAAGCGAAGGATTCGCGAGTGATTAAAAAATTAGAATCCTGAGTTTTAGTTAGCGAGGGAATCAAAAGAGCACAAGTTGAAAAATCTTTGCACTCGAGTGCAACACGTAACTTTTCATCCCACATCAGCAAGGAAATTACTAAATGCAAAAAAAAAATATTTGCACATTTTTAACAGTTTCAGCCAATTCTGTTGCCGGCAAATAACTTCCTCGTCACTAGAATCACTCATTTTAGATTTTTCACTAGTTTTCAAGTTTCTTGTTTTTAACCTAAGGTTTTAACCTTAGAATAAGAAGTGCTTCAGTCCTTATTCTAAGGTTTTAACAATATGACATGAAAAGAAAATGGCGCGCGTAAAGCAAATTAAAAAAAAGTAATACACCAAGAAGGTTCCGAGCCCGAATTTTTAACAAATTAAAAAAGGTTGTAGGATAAATTCGTCACCAGTAAATAGGTTTATTGATGTTTTGAATTCACAAACTTAGTGCACACGATGTTCTAAATTCCTAAAAACCTTCTTGGTATATTACTCGCGTGCCATTTTCTTTTCACGCCATATTGGTTAAAAACAAGAAACTTGAAAACAAGTGAAAAACCTAAAATGAGTGATTCTAGCGACGAGGAAGTTTATTTGACGCCAACAGAATTGACTGAAACTATTAAAAATGCGCAAAAGTATCTTGTGATTGTAAGTGTTTTTTTTTTGCATTTCGTAATTTCCTCGCTGAGGTGGGATGAAAAGTTACGTGTTGCACTCGAGTGCAAAGATTTTTCACCTCGTGCTCTTTTGATCCCTCGCTAACGCTCATGATTCTAACTTTTAAATCACTCGCTACGCTCGTGATTATAGAATCCTTCGCTTGCTCGGTCATCAAAATTGAGCACGCGGTTAAAAAGCAACTTTGCACTCTTGTATAACAAATAACTATTCTTCAATTTTCTTTCTTCTTTTCTTAAGAAAGCTTGTGAAAATGTGAAAAGATCATATTTTCACAAAAAGCTAATAAGTTTTTGAGGCCAATTCTTATGAGTGTGGAGACCTAGTGAAGTTTATGTATGATTGTATATCTATTGTATATAATTTGAGAGTTTTTGATATTCAAGACTTTTTTTGTTTTTATGGTTCCGCAACACAAAATGTACCAATGGAACCATTATAGGATAGGATACTATACGAGATGTCGGTTTGTCTGTCTATCACAGCCTATTTTTTCCGAATCTTCCGAACGAGTTAAGTTGAAATTTGGTTATTATAGTACTTCTAGTTACTGATAAATCCGGTGAACTTTGATGTATCAATAGATCCGTAAATTTTTATGACAGTTAGAAAACCTAATTTAAAATCTTAAGTCCTTAAATTCCCACGGGAAACAGAACTTTTAATGAGAAAATTGTGTTGACTACGGTAGCCTACGGAACCCTCTGCACGCGAGTCCGACTCGCACTTGACCGGTTTTGTATGATTAAACCCGACAAATAGGCTTAGAATACGGCCCGCCTAGATGGTAAGCAGTTACCGTCGCCACGTGTCGCCTGTTGCCAATCTGCAACACCAGAGGCATAATTGTCAATCAGTTGCCTGCCCTGTTTTTTTTTAATTTTCCTTTAAGTTTTGCGGAAAAACCTATGTTCAGGGGTGCTATTTTTAAATGTTACCGAATGACTAAATATCATCAAAAAGTCCGCAAATCACCGTTTTTCAAGAAATGTACTGGAGAAGGCACTTATATTGATATCATAGGTATCATATAATTATCTTGGGAGCGGAAGACATAAACTTTTGGCTGTTCCGTTTAGTCCAACGATCTCTAATACTCACATAGATATCGGGTCGGCGCAATAAAAACGTCTCGGTGAATTTAAGCTCACTTGAAAAGTGAGTTTGTATTTGATTTAGTTCGCTTCAAACAAAGCCAATGTAAACACGTGTCACAATGCCGCAATGTATATTTAAAAGTTGCAAAAATAATCCCCGAAAAAACAATTTAACGGCCGGAGTGTCTTACTTTCGTTAAGTACATGTAGAATAAGTTGTATTTTAAGCTTTAAACTAACAAAAAGTATGAAATTTTGATCAAAATTACCGATTTTAAACCACCGCTACAAATGTTTGGCCAACGTTGACGCAAAATTGTCTGTAACAGAACAGTAGATGCATGGAGTAGATTTGTATTGTAATAATTTGTTTTTACCAGAACTTTAAAAAATTTTAATACTACTTTTGTGTCTGTTTGTTGAACTCTCATCAGATACTTGGCTTTCCTTTTTTTTATTTTAGCTTTCCGAGCAATCCATTTACGCTACTGTTATTTAACCAAATCTTTGGTTAACAACCCCTTTACATCTATACCAACTGATAATGAGTCCTCTCGCTTTGTTAAAATTTATGAACCAGAATCACTTATAGAACACATTATCGTAAAAAAACAGTACTTTTTCAAATTCTTTTATCATATTATAGGTATATTTCCCAAATATCAAATAAATGCCCAACCTACGGCAGGCGCCTGTACGCCCGCCCTCAAGCACTTTACGGTTTTTGTTGGAAAACTTTGATGGTCGATATCTTTTTTTATTATGAAACGAGACAAACGTAACAGAACATATATTTTTTATATTTGAGCTTTTTATAACTAGGGCTTCATTATCAGCCTGTAGGTACGCAGAATGGAAAATTTTTAATGTTGAGCTGTTTTAAACATTTTGGGTTTTGATCAAATTATTGCACTAAACTGTACTTGTATTATAAAGATTGTAAACATGAATATAAAGATGTGGAATTTAGTGATATTTTTATTTGTGACATCCAGCGATAGACATCTTGGCCAAAAACATAAACATACACATAAATATACACACAACAGAACGTTAATAAAATAACAAGTATATATACTATCAATATCAAACATACATGCCCAAAACATAAATAATTTTAACTTAACTTTAACGTGCATATTATAAATTATTTAAGTGATCAACGCGACTCCATACCTTCTGTAGTTAAATTTGAAGAAGCAAACAGAAGCGAAACCATGGAAACGGATGGATGTAGCTCGCAAGGTAATAACGGGAAAAAGAACTTTATTTGTAGCTGTTTAAGGTTGATTTCACACTAGTTGTTTAACCTATGTCTTTTGATTTGACAAGTGACAGGAGTAATATAATTGCTTTGCTCGTTTTTTGTGACGAATGATCGTAAGTGTAAGATAATATTTTGAAGATTTGCTACTTTTTTGCTAGGTGTCATGGTTGTAATTAGGTTGAACTTAGAACTGTTTTAAAACTTTCATCTTTGTTCGTTAGTAAACAAATGTAGCTGTATAAGTATGTATCCATGCGGACAGTTTTTAGCTTTCATTTTGTACGTGACCCTGGATCTATTGTGAATTATAAGATCGTTGGTTTAGTCGTATCGTTGCGCGCGCTAACTCTCCGCTACCCCGCACCCTCACTGCCCTCAACAAGCTCCTATTCGCAAATCCAGATTGTGATTTATTTGCGGATGAATGGAAGAAACTCTTGTTGGTTTGCCTGAGGTACTGTGAGGAGGACGAATGTATGGTTTTTTGCGTAACTAATGTAGGTTATTTGACTTTAATTGTATATTGTGATTTTTATTTTATTTTTGCATTAATTAATTGTTATGTGTAATTTGACATGTTTTTAAAATTTTGGATAATTTGACCTATATATTTAAATATTTATACTTCAATATCTGACTTTCTATAGGTAGGTAGGTATATATTT
Organism: Epirrita christyi; assembly: GCA_951392215.1. Classification (NCBI taxonomy): domain Eukaryota; kingdom Metazoa; phylum Arthropoda; class Insecta; order Lepidoptera; family Geometridae; genus Epirrita; species Epirrita christyi. The sequence goes on along the minus strand of OX595857.1, from coordinate 2,481,833 downwards.
GTTTTTTTTTTAAAGTATTTTGTAAGTTTTTTTTAATAATGCTAATAATTTTTTGTATTTTTTGTTTATTAGTGTAATTGGCTCAGGCAAGTTCTAATTAATTAAAACAAATAATAGGTACAAGAATTTTAGTCATCAATGAGTTTCAATACATAGAAATTTGGAAATCGGGGATTAACCGCAATTCACTCGATGACACTTGTAGTACAGTCAAATTAGGTGAATTTTTGCAAAAGTGTGGAACTAATTAGATGTAGTCATGAAAACTTTTCTAATTGTTTTGTATGGCTTAAAAATCACCTCTAATAATAAGCATCAGTAATTTCACCCTCCGGAACAGGGTGAAATAGGGTGAAAACCTTATAATATCCGTAACTTTATGGGGGAAATAGAAGTAGTCGGTGCAATTTGGCATAGACTATGAACCGTTATGATCTATATTCGCACCAAGTATTTTTTAAATCTGACATACGGAACATACAAAAGAAAATCATTTACAAAACAAACTTTTTGTGGTATTGCGGCTCCGGGAAAATTAATTTAGTCTGTGCAAATTGATAGACTTATCAGAAAAATGATCGAAATACATTACCAGGTTTGCACCTTGGTGCGTCTCACGGAAGGCACTTTTCCATATTTTATTGTCGCTCTACTTCGGGGAAAATTAATGTAGTTCTGGAAATTGACTTTAACTTATTCATTTAATTAGTACTACATCCGCCGGAAGTTTTATACTGGTATTAATTTACGAAAGATGCATTTGTTCAACACTGTGTTCCCTACATGCACGTGGTTTTTATTAAAATCATAATGCACTAAGACAGTCTCTCTATACGTAATTTAACTTGCATCAAGTAATTCCTTCTATTTTAAAATTTACGGCCTTTTTAAGTTTGTACCTAATATTTAAAAGGGTTCCGTATGCGCCAGAAACGGTGCAAACCTAGGATAAGCTTCTTTTCGTGTCATCTAACGTTTCCATAAGAATCCACGACTACACGACTTAGGTCCACACTTTTTGCTAATTTGCCTGTACTATTGGCAAAAATCGAACCCCAGTTCACAATTTGCACGCATGTTGACGTGAGTGTAAAAACTTTTTGTGTGAAACTTTCTTATATAATTAAAGTAAAATTGACCATACATACAAACACGCCTTTTCATCCGACGGGGTAGACAGAGCCTCAAATAGCCATTTTTCATCGTGGGTTGCACAATTCGCAGGAATATAGACGTGATAAGTGGTGAGTTCATCGCCGCCATTCCTTTCCACGATTAAATCGGCTAACGCTTTCTTCCAGTAGTAACACAAAAACCAACGAAAATTGTCCAACAAGTCCGATAATAGAATTTAATCTCTTATGATTTCATCAATTCAAACACAGAGTTCCCAATGTGCACCCGTTTATGATAACAGTCATTAATATTCTCGTTTGTCGAGAGTAGATAGGCATGTATAACAACTTCACCTGAGCATCAGCAATGGATATTTGAGGCCTATTTCACAATTAGTAATTAAATTCACACAATTAATGATTAGTTCAATCATTAAATTATTCATACAAAAAACTAAATTAAGTATTTCATTTCATTTTGAAAAACTAATCGACTCATTGCTTGGGACAACATATTTTAACTACACGCAAATCACTTCCCTCGTTAGTATGAAATTACCTACCTTTGAGAAATGTGTACCACATTTTAATAATATTATTTGATATGACTTGTTCTAATGGTTTTTTTTTACATAATAATTTGATTTTGACTTGAAAATTTCTTGCCGTTGTTTTTGACATCGTACCAAATTTCAGAATAGATTCGTAGATAACTTTTCATTTAAAAAACCGACTTCCGCCATTGTATCCGACTAAATATTTGGATGAAAAAAAAAATGATGAAAGAACCATAGCGGTGAAAGTATTATGATACTTTCTGAATGCAAATGCTTGTTGCTGAAAATATAAAAATCGCCATATGTATGCCTACAATATTTGAAGAGTTCCCTCAATTCCTCATGGATTCCATCATCAGAACTGGATTCTGAAAAAAATGGGACCAATCTGGAAGTAAATCTGTTCAACTAAAAAAATAATTTTCAAAATCGGTTCATAAACGCCGAAGATATGAGGTAACAAACAAAAAAAAATACAACCGAATTGAGAATCTCCTCCTTTTTGTGAAGTCGGTTAAAAATAGGCTATGGCAGACAGACAGATACCTACCTGTGTACCTGAGTGATCTTATAATGGTTCCGTGGTTACCCAAGGAACCATTATAGGATTTTTTAGGGTTCCTAAAAAAGTCCAACTACAGATTTCTTTCCAATCCCAGCTATTATTTCATCATCACGTATTATTTACCTGAGTATTACGTTGCGAGTAAGTATATGATTTGACAATGTGTAACTTAAGTATTGGGAGCGCCACCACAGCTTCCTACAATGTTTCTTATATCGATTACTATTTAGGTTTTAACCTAAACTCATCTAGTTATAGTATACTAGCATTTGCTTGCGGCTCCGCCTACGTTGAACCTCTATATTACTTATAAATTATCCTGTAAATTGTAGTACGTTTTATTGTTCTATTATCAATAGTTTTCGCAACGCACGTGATGTAAGGAATGTTAATGGAAAGTTTTTAACTTTTATTTTTCTATATACATTTTTTTTATACTACTTGGCAAGCAAATAAGCATTCGTAGCCGTTGCCTTTAAACACCTGCAACACCAGAGGCATAACACGCGCGCTGTCGTCCCTGCAGACATAAAAGATGAAAAGTCTCATGTGCCTAAATTTCACCGGCATCCGTACCCTTCAAACCGATACACAGCAATGCAAACATTACTGCTTGGCGGCAGAAATAAAGGTACGGTGGTAGTACTTCCCTGGACGAACTTCTTCACAAGAAGTTGCACCTACTACTTACTAACAATCATCTACACCTTAAGTTAAGTACAATATTTGAGTTTTTGTAGAGATCCCTAATTTTTTTTAAATAAAATTTAGTGCCGGGTTACCTGAACACCCACACGGAAAAAAAGGATGTCTTATATTAAGACAATATCGACTTGGTCAAGACAAATGTAGTTTCATATATGGCGAACACTATATATTCTTGAACTGAGTCAAATATTGTCTCAGTTGTATAGTTTTCGTTTAAGACAGTCATTTTCGAAACAAGAAATTTGAAGTTTCCAACTAAAATTATATTTTCTTAGGTGAAGCCTCCACTATTCTTAGCCGAAGAGATATTTGTGTTGAGTCAAGACTCTTATGTTTCCTACTAAAACAATATTCTCTTAGCTGAAAAGTCTACTATTCTTAGCTGAAGAGATATTTGTGTTGAGACAAGACTCGTATGTTTCCAACTTAAACAATATACTCTTGAGTAAAACTTCTACTATTCTTAGCTGAAGAGATATTTGTGTTGAGTCAAGACTCGTATGTTTCCTACTAAATCAATATACTCTTAGATGAAGCGTCTACTGTTCTTAACTGAAGGGATATTTGTGTTGAGTCAAGACTCTTATGTTTCCTACTAAAACAATATTCTCTTAGCTGAAAAGTCTACTATTCTTAGCTGAAGATATATTTGTGTTGAGACAAGACTCGTATGTCTTCTACTAAAACAATATACTCTTAGGTGAAGCGTCTGCTATTCTTAGCTGAAGAGTTATTTGTATTGAGCCAAGACTCTCATGTTTCCTACTAAAACAATATTCTCTTAGCTGAAAAGTCTACTATTCTTAGCTGTAGTGTTATTTGTGTTGACTCAAGACTCTTATATTTCCTGCTAAAACAATACATTCTCAGGTGAAACGTCTACTATTCTTAGCTGAAGAGATATTTGTGTTGAGACAAGACTCGTATGTTTTCTACTAAAATTATATTTTCTTAGGTGAAGCCTCCACTTTTCTTAGCTGAAGAGATATTTGAGTTGAAACAAGACACGTATATTTCCTACTAAAACAATATACTCTCAGGTGAAGCGTCTGCTATTCTTAGCTGAAGAGTTATTTGTATTGAGCCAAGACTCTCATGTTTCCTACTAAAACAATATTCTCTTAGCTGAAAAGTCTACTATTCTTAGCTGTAGTGTTATTTGTGTTGAGTCAAGACTCCTATGTTTCCTGCTAAGACAATCCATTCTTAGGTGAAACGTCTACTTTTCTTAGCTAAAGAGATATTTGTGTTGAGACAAGACTCGTATGTTTTCTACTAAAATTATATTTTCTTAGGTGAAGCCTCTACTATTCTTAACTGAAGAGATATTTGAGTTGAAACAAGACTCGTATGTTTCCTACTAAAACAATATACTCTTAAGTGAAAAGTCTACTATTCTTAGCTGAAGAGGTATTTGTATTGAGATAAGACTCGTATGTTTCTTACTATAAAACTGTACAGGCTATTTTTTTTAAATGGGACAGCATGGGGATATCCGTATCCATAAGAGATACGGGAAAACTGTCTTTGGAACCATTTACTCATTTTGTATGAAAACGATTTTGGCATAGTTATTTTTTTGGTCAAGCGTGAGTTCTCCTTAAAAATGAGTTGTTTTGATCAAAATTTTTGTTAGTGCTTGTCGACTCAGTTTCATGTAACGATTGTTTCATTGTATGAACACAAAAAATCTGAGCAGCAGAAGTTAGTCAAATTTATTAAAATATTGTCTCATACAATTTGTAAGCAATCCTACGTCAATAAAACTGTCGCAAAAAAAAATCAAAATGGCCTCCTTCTTGCTGTTTCTAGGTACGGGCACGTTTCAGAACACCTCTAGTGGCCTTAGACTAATATGTTCTTATTCAAATTTTATTAACTTCTACAACTCTGATTTTTCTCATTTCACGAGACCATCAGAGCAGTAGAACAACATTCATCACACATCTTTGTCTAAGGCCACTAGAGGTATTCTTAAACGTGCCCGTACCCGGCAACAGCAAGAAAGAGGCTATGTTGAAAATTTATTGCGACAATTTTATTAACGTAGGTAACGTAGGTGTTGCTTACAAATTGTATGAGAAAACATTTTATTAAATTTGACTAACTTCTGCTGCTCAGGTTTTTTTCTTTCTATAGAATGAAACAATCCTTAAATGAAACTGAGTCGATACGCATTAAAAAAAATTTGGTCAAAACAACTCATTTTTATAGAGAACTCACGCTTGACCAAAAAAAGAAATATGCCAAAATCGTTTTCATATAAAATGAGTAAATGGTTTCAAATATAGTTTTCCCGTATCTCTTATGGATTCGGATATCCCCATACTGTCCCATTTGAAAAAAAACACCCTGTATAGTTTTATAGTAAGAAACATACGAGTCTTATCTCAATACAAATACCTCTTCAGCTAAGAATAGTAGACGTTTCACTTAAGAGTATATTGTTTTAGTAAGAAACGTCTTTTCTCAAATACTTGAGGTAAAAAACACAACACGTAAATTAAAAACATTAATTTTCTTGAAATAATGGTATCATGTTTATTGGGTTAAATATTAACAAGATTGTATGAATGTAAAATTCACTAAATACAAAGAAAATGTTAGACAAGGGGTGATCACATCACAAGTAAGTATCAAAGTAAATAAAAGATAAACAATTTCTAAAACCTGACAGGAAAAACTTAGTCCAATCAATGGGGGCAAAAAAGAGGCTTTGCCCTACAAAAGTTGGTGTAGAAAATGTTTTAATCTGTATTGCTTAAGCATAGGCTAGTCATGAAAAAAATAAGTTTAAGACCTCGAGGGTTCACAGCGTTAGCCGCCATCTTGAATTGAAGGGGCCAAAATTTGAAAAAAAAAACCAATGGAGGTATGTCAGGAATTCAGGATCATAGCAAGTGAAAATCTGTGGTCTCTGCTAACCCCTCCAGGAATAAGGCGTGATTTTATGTATGTATGAAACCTGAAATCAATGGTTGCAGCTGAGAATAGTGAAAATAATGACCTGTGTGCACTATTGAACTAAGATGTTTATATTCGCCGAAATTTGTAAAATTGATATAACTTTTCAACGGTTGGTGACAAAATAGCGCTATAAACATATTCATAAAAAAAAATTCTACAAGTTTTATTGGGAGGTTTTCTTTCTCAGGTGGACTGTTTGCAAGTTATAGAGCAATGTTTCACAAAAAACTTGAGGTGAAATACACATTTTTGAAAATCGACCGTTTTTCGGCGCTCATATCTAGACAATGATTGGGAATAGGTAAAAAGTGTATAGAATCAAAGTTGTAGGAAATTTTACCAGCTTTCATTTTGTCGTACGTATAACAAAATCTTCTACGACGCATTGTTTTCGAGATATAACTGTTTGCAAGTTATAGAGCAATGTATGACAAAAACATGAGGAGAGCTACACATTTTTGAAAATCTACCATTTTTCGGAGTTCATATCTAAACAACGATTGGGAATAGGTAAAAAGTGTATAGAATCAAAGTTGTAGAGAATTTTATCAGCTTTCATTATGTAGTATAATATATGTGGCCATAGAGTCAACTGTTGAAGCATTATGTAAAAAAATTACAAATTTGGGCCCCTTCAATTCAAGTTGGCGGCTAACGCTGTGACCCCTCAAGGTCTAAAACTTACATTTTTTATGACTAGCCTATACTTAAGCAATACAAATTAAACCATTTCCTACACCACTTTTTGTGGGGAAAAAATAGCTGCTTACTGGACTAACATATCAAGCTCTAAATTTGGACATTAAATATCGTACAAAATATATTAAACACAATAACAAGGGACGATAATTCACGCCCCAAATGATGCTTGGTCATTAATGTACGGCTAGTAATAACGTAATAATGTACCTAACCATGTAATCATGTACATGGATTCTAAATATCGTGCGCGCTTTTCCGTGTCTGAGATCTACTTTGTTAAGTCCTTGAAAATGTACTCAGGATTCACTAAATCCTGTCTACATTTTCAAAGATTTTTAACAAAGTGGCTCTGTCTACACCCACACTGCTTTTCCCGGTTAGGTATACTTACTTAACAGACTTTAAAAAAGGAGGTTCTCGATATACGATACATTCGTTTATAATAATATATTAGCTATTAATGATAGTTGCTATTAATAGTATGAAGTATTTTATTATTTTTTTGTATAATAATTTAAACAAATTTCATTATACTTTTCTAACCATAACATTACGCAAGTAATAAACAATTTTCACATTCAAGATTGCATTCTCTTATCTTTTGAGATCTTTATCTTACATACTATACAGGGTGTTTAGTAGAGGGTTAGGTTAGGTTAGAAGTCAAACGTGGGTGGGCGTTTAAGTGGATTTATTTTGAAAATACAAGTTCGCGTAAAAGGTGTTATTTTTTAACAATCGTTGAATTTGTTAGTTTTGAATTTTTCCGAAATTTTGACTCTTTACCTTCAATTATTTTTCGTCCATTTTTGTGGTTAATTTGTTTGATTGTTTATGGTCTCAAATGTATGTTTGGTCTACTTAAGGCCCTTTTATATCCCTACAATACCTAGGACCAAGGAAGTCAAACGCTTTTAAAAACTTTTATTCTTATCCTTTATTACAATGGTATGCTAGTATACACCTAGGTGTATTACCTAGTTTTATTTAAAAGCTTATGAGCTTGTCAAAAATTAAGTTATAAGAGGGAAATTGAGTAAAAGTAATTAAAAAAAATACAATTTAGGTATTTTAGTTTGTAGGGATCTATTGCCTTGAGTTGACTAAAAACAATTAAAAACTTGACCAGAAACATGTTCGAAAGAAAATTGTAGGGATAAAGTTTCCGAATTTGGGAAAATTCTTAAAAATTACAATTGCACTGATAAAAAAAAAACACCTAAGTGGCTTTTACTTGAACTAGTATTTTTCAAATAGATCCAGTTACGCGCCCACCACGTTTGGCTAACCCTCGAGCAAACATAAAATTAATATGATATTTAAAAAAAACTAAATAAATTCAACAGAAGCTTCTATATCTAGACGGGGAACTTTGATTGGCATGGTCATCATTGTGTACAGTTGGTTCAGATAAAACGGTGGTAGGTTCATCTACACCTCCGGGGTTAACGTCAGTTTCTGTATTACACTGGTCATCTAAATAATTTCTAAACTAGCAATGCTTTAATTCTCAGCATAATCATGCGCACATACATGCTTTTTCAAAGAAGATTTTGCATTATAAACACGCTTACAATTTTGATAAGGACATTTAAAATGATCAGTTATGTTGTGATAGTAATTTAAATGAATAAAATATGTTGTGAAATTATGGTATTCAGTTTTACACACCAAACATTGCATTTTTATGAAAAAAATTAAGCAAGTACAGCAAACGAAAATCTTTTCTTAGGTACCTAGCATTTAGTATGAGTTAACAAATCCTGGATATATGGTGGGATCACATCATATTTAGTGCTTTTATTATAGATACATTTCTGTATAAGTAAATACAGGTGATAGCTTGATTTTGGGTATGTCACATTTAACGCGTGATAACACTTAAACAGTGTGTCAAAGGCCTTATTAGCCGATTGAAAAACATACCTGACCTTATCTATAATCAGATAGAATGTATCTTCGTCGGTGGTGCTGGTGCATTGCACAATATATGGTTGAACTGTTTTTCGTTTACCAGACGCGTCCGTTGCTATCTCATCAACCTTTTTTTGTACATCGCCAGGTGTCTAAAAAGTACGGGTTTCATAATTAATTAGGTACCTAGTTAACATGTTTATTGTTATCGATTCAAATTAAAGTATACTACAGTAGGTAATTACCTGTACATTGACAATCAAGCTCTCTGTACACTCAGTTGTTGAGAATTTTTGGCGCTTATTCAACCGTCCTTTCGGGGGCACCAATTGGCAGAGAAGTTTCATCTGATATGGAAGTTTATGTTCTGGAAAGACGATATAGTATTAGTATTTATTATATTACTGTAGTAGGTATACATGTATATTACATACATACATAAATACATAAACACACGCCTTTTCCCTGAAGGGGTAGGCAGAGCCTTAAAGGGCCTCTCTTCACCGTGGGTTACAATTACATTCATTTATTTATTCATGGATATGCGTGCTGACCTGGCCTAATGGGACATGGGCAGGCAGATGATGATGATGCGGCTTATATTTATAATTAAAAAGTGAATTTATGCTCAATTTAATTGAGTCTCAAGCCAAGACAAAATAAATAAGTTTTTTGTTTAAAAACTTAAACAAATATTGCAAATAAAATCTTTTTAAAAGGCATTTCATTATCATTAATAAAGTACAAACCATCATCAGCAAGTCCATTGATAAATTCAAACAAGGATGCGGTTTCTTATTTTGAGTTTTTTATCTCCACAATCTTTCCAAAGAAATCAATCCAGTGCAGATGAAATTTGTTGACACTTTCAGGATATATTGCGTCAAAGTCCAATCGAATCTGAAAATAATTAAAAAAAGTGAGCAAGTGAGCGAGCAAGCTGATGATCTTGATGGCGTGAGCATTAAAACAACACCCCGCAGACACAAAAGCCACCCCTATTGAATACAATTGGGGATTTGCCAAAATCACCATGCTTGGCATGTCGATTGGTGATCGTAGTTTAGTTTTAAGTTCTCAGGTGGATGCTTCTGCCCATTCCTTGGTGTAATCCCTTAGTAAGGCTTTTACTACATCCACGGGAAGAGGAGGGGTTTATTCTTAGGTTGGACACACCACGACATACCATAACTATAACCATGTATAAAAATGTGATTACTTCGGTTTCGGTTTAATGAAATTTATTCTCAAAAAAAAAAAAAAAAATTACTTACCAAGACATCACTTCTAACATCATTTAAAATGGGCCAATTATCTATTATTGCTCCCACAGTGTCATCGGCTAATTGTTGGCGGAGCTCATGGGTCCTTCTCCACTTACTAATAACATCTTCCCATGGCTCTGAGTTAGTTTTCAGCCAAACAACATTATCTTTATGTAATTCTAAAACAAGAACATGGTGAGTGTCTTAACCACAAAGGCATAAAGAAGAAGACAAAAAAAGACCAAAGTACTTTACTGCAAGAATGCATTTCACACGCTGTTTACCCTATTATTAAAACAAAAATATAAACTCCATCTGCCACATCTATAAAATGGTGTCTAATCAAAATCAGTGAGGCCATACAAACTTGTGTAACACCTCAAAAACATTATACTTTCTTTTTTGGGCGGTTGAGTAAAAATAAACTATCTATTCAAGGTCTATTCATATTTAAACCAGGTTGGAAAAATGCTATTAGCAGCAATAGTCCTGCGTGTCATTGCGAATCGAACTACATACCTACACATGTAACTATAACTATGTAATTCTATCATCATTCTGCAAGAGTTAACAGTTTATGGATTAAATGATTGTTTTCTACTTAGACAGATTATACCTCATCCAGCCCCCCAATTACAGTAGCAAATGGCAATGGAGAACGCAACAATGAAAACCATTTTGGCAGCCTTAGCGCTGTTCAAATCTTTTGAAACTTGAAAGGAGGAATATGTAGGTCAAGAAGTTCCCCTATTCAAGTTTCAAAAGATTTAGATAGCGCTAAGGCTGTCAAAATGATCCCTATTGTTGCGTTTCCCATTGCCATTTGCTACTGTAATTCGGAGGCTGGTCTGGATTGTATGTTCATATTTTCTTCCCAGAAATATATCAGTTTCCACGAAGACAGGATCGTGGGCCAAAGTTAATTATAATTATTATTATTATTCATTCCTTGAGTCAGATAATTATAACACCCATTATTTGTTAGTAGGTAGGTACACTTAAAATCTATGTTAAAAAGAACGACACTTGGAAGCAATCGGAAACTCTTATCTGAATCCCGACCAACCAAACAGACTCCAGCGAGACTGCCTACCTGATCAGAGGGCGTATTACGAGTTTTACATTGCAACAATCACTTTCCGAGTCGTGAGCATTCAACGTGACTTACGTAGTACTTAACTATTTATGAATCTGTACTGTTTCTACAGACTGCGCGGCACGGAATGATAAATAGTTACTATGTAGGTAAGTCACGCTAAAAGATCACGACTCGCAAAGTGATTGTTGCAATGCAAAACTTGTAATAGGTACGCCCTCAGGACTCGGACAAAAGCCTTAATTACTGGCAGGCCATAACGATCGGGAATGATCTGAAGGATGCTGTTGGAACTGTTCCGCACTCTGCTGAGCAATGAGGCAGTTTTCTTACGGATGATGGCGTGAAAACCATCAACCCTAGCCTCCGCAAACATCACTAATCACTGCCTGCTGACTTCCGAACCAATCATCTAGCACGAGATGTTTGTCGAGGCTCTTCGCTTAGTAAATAAGAAGTTGAACACATCAAAGATAGCGGTGTAGGCATAGGTACTTACTTGTGAAATTTTCAATTACTTCTTCGGTTATATCCCAACTTTCCAAAAGTTCTCGTACCTCTGACATGGCATAGGTTGGAAATATAATTAATTGAACTAGAAATCACTTAACAAACACACATGCGCACGAGCGATTAAATTTTTTCACTGTAACCGACCGAACCGAAAGATAATGTCCGACGCCTGTTAGTACGTTACCAAGCCTCAGTCAGTGTTGCCAGCGGCCTCTTGTGCAAAGTAACACGAGATTGGGAGAAAACGGAAAAGTAACATTTTGCAAGACAACGTAACATACCATAAACATACATATAAACACGCTCCTTTTTCACTTGCCATTTACAGAAGTGTGTTTTATATTTTTTTAATTATTTGTTAAAATTTTGCAATGACACACTCGCTCGCTTGGAGTTGTGTTTGTACGGGGTCCGTATAAATTTATGGATACCCCTCACCCCCGCACCTCCTAGTGCATCGTTTAATAGGTTTAAAAATATGGTTATGGTTTACATCACATTCTTTTCAATTTAACACTAGCGTACGTTATCATCAGAACAAGGTAGTTTAGAAGCATCGACACTTGTAGGTACGTATTTACGTAATCACAAGTAACATATTATATTATGACGACCTCTGTGGCGGGGCAGGCGAAGGTTCACCTGCGACGTGGAGGTTGCGGGTTCGATTCCCGCCTCGGAAAAAATATTTGTACGAACTGCAGATATTTGTTCAGAGTGTTCTGGGTATTTTTCTATGTATAATAAAAAATATCTATCTATGTAATGTATTGTATTATTAAGTATATCAGTTATCTAGTATCCATAACACAAGCTCTTATTAGTATTCTGTAAAATAAATAAATAAATAAATACTGGAGACATTTCATACAACATTATCTAGCCGCTAGATAATGTTGTATGAAATGTTTCCAGCATTTATTTATTTATTTTATATAAATATAATTGACCAAGCAAGCGAAGCCCTTGCAATAACTGTAACTGTAACTAATAACTGCTTTCGTCTGTCCGGATGTATGTATGTAAGTATGTTTGTTTGAACATACTCGCGTACATGTCGCATTTTTCAATAAATCTTAACCAAACTTGGTATACAGGTTCTATAAAACCATGTAATTCATTTTCATCGGCGATTTTTGATTGCATGGGTATTTCCCCCAAAAAGAGGGAAAGTTTGCTGTGGAACTATTTACCATGAAAAGGCGTGTCATAAGAAAGGGCTTTGTCTACATTAAATAGTTTTGGAATGTACATGTAGACTCTACATGTACGTACATTCCAAAACTATTTAAATTTTTATGCCAATGATTAAATTCCTCCTAAAGTTTGAAAATTCCCCAATAGTTGGCAAGCCTGATTAGGACTAGTTTTCTCTGTAATAATAACCAAGACATTTTTTCTTCGTTCAAAAATGCTTTTTTATCACCAAGACAAATTTTCTTCGTTTAAAAAAGCTTTGTCTTGCGGTGTTTCGCTTGAAATAAGAAAACTATTCTATAGTGATGATTATGAGTGGAGCAGGGCTTGAAATAACGGTAAAATGGTTGTAACGTTACCACTTAAAAACAAAGGTACCTACTTCCATGCATTGCCTCGTTGAATGGCAATGCTGATGCGTTGAACCAGATAAGAGCCAGGTCTTTGGTCACGCGTCGCTTCGACCGTTCATGCTTTGTCCAGACGCCGAGGGGTGCAATTTTTTAATTTCACTGAGTGACTTAATATAAATCATCGTTTTCAGGAAATGTAGGTACCTACTGGAGGAGGCACTTGTATTGATATCATAGGTATAAGAGTTATAGGTGTCGTCAATGAGTTCCAATAAGTAAGTACATTGCCCTTAGATAGCATACCTCAAAATCACGTAAATATTGAACTTAATTATGCGGGCTATCTAAGGCCCTTAGGTTTCAAGATGGCCCACAGTGGAGGTTTAAAAAAAACTATTTTTTGCATTCAAAATGTAGGAAAAAGTTGTGATCTTTCAGCGTTTTCCTTTGACATATAAATAAACTACGGCCTGCTTACGATTGTATTCGTAAATAACCTATTTTCACCAATTTATGGCTGCTGCCAAAAAACCTGGCCATCTCAGGGCTCGATACTTATATAGAATTTCGGAAATCGGAGATTAACGGCAATTTTACGGACGTTAAGTCACTCGATGACACTAAAAAATCGGATCCTAGCTGGGTTATTATGAGCTCTTATAGCCACACAGTTCAAAAACTATTCAGTACCAAGTATTGGTTCCGTGATTTCCGTAACTATACCTACTTATTAAAGGCACAAAGCAGAAGGTCTATGTACTTCCGTGATTAAAGTTATTCATCGATAGGGAATGTCAACTACGAACCGATACTTTGTACTGAATCGTCATTGAACTGCAATGGCTATGAGAGCTTAGAATAACCCCCAGAAATAATTAAAAATATGCGATGGGTCTCGATAGAGTATTATGTTCCTTGGTCTCGAATCTCGATCCCTCACCGGCCCTTATTGAAGTCCCAGACAGATATCAACTCACGTGGTGTCCCTACCTGGCCACCTCCCATGGAAAAAGAGTCTTGCCGTCATGTCAGGCCGCTTACCATCGATCTACACGTAGTAGACCACTCGCTTCGAGAACGGTTGGAACGTTGAGGCCCGGGGGCGTAGGTATGATAATCATAAAGCGTGGCCGGAAATCCTCAACCCTAGTGCATGAATTTACAGTTGCTCAAGCAAGGGAATACTTCGCAATAATTCGGAAGTACCTAGCTATTGCCAAGTTTTCCGAAAACTTCAATGCCAGCAGACAATCAAAACTACGCAGACTTTCAAAGATATAAGTAGGTACCTACTTACGGCATAAATTTGAATAATTTCATTCCGTTTTGTACCTACGTTTACATAGGTAGGTAGGTAGGTACATTGCTCTTTCACTAGATAGCTATAGGTACGATTGTGTTAGGTACCTATGTCAACTCTGGACGTTTGTTCGTTCGGAGTGCGTGTCACTGGTTCTTTCTGGGTAACCCTGATGCTAGGTTCATTAATTTAAATACTTACACTGGTAGATAGTACTTATAGTATATGACCAGGTCAGTTACTAGGAAGAGGTCTGAGACTAAGAAGGGCCTATTTTTATAAAACCAGTGTGGTGAAAGGATCCTCCTTTCATGAACACGCCCGCGCGCCGTGACATAATGCCACATGTGAAACTAAAGTAAAGTACCTAACTGCTAGTCACAGGCCGGTAGGTAGTTCATTAATTGAATCACTTACAAGACCTATGTACCTACTTATAAAGGTATTGAATAAAATGAAAAGAAAGAAAGATTCTTTAGTAGAATCCTGAACGTCGCCCGAGCCAAATATATATTTTGCGTCCAAGTGATACACTCTACTTTTCATCACCCACTATGATAAAATAGAAGATGCCTCATATTTTATTTTAAAACAAAACCATGAATTTCTAGCAATCCGTGAAAATTGACGAAAACGCGGTCTGTAGTTCGGGCGTTTTTAATTTGTTTTTTTATTCAGCCGGCGCGCTGGCGGCGGCGCGGCGCGACTATGGGCCGTCGTACCAGCCAGTATCTTTGGCGCTGAACACTAAGATGTTCCAAATTCAAAAAGTGAGCAGCAAAGATAATTGCGGCGCACTTATAGTAGTTTCTTATAGAAAACACCACCTTTGGGTGCACTTAAAGGCGAACCAAGTCATCCTTTTCGAATAGATGGGATGAAAAATATATTCACAATATATTGTCGTTAGAAGTAGGTACAGGTAGGTAGGTATGCATAATAAAAAATATCTATCTATGTAATGTATTGTATTAAGTATATCAGTTATCTAGTACCCATAACACAAGCTCTGCTTAGCTTGGGGCTAGATAATGTTGTGTGAAATGTCTTGCGTTTATTTATTATTTATTTATTTAGATACCTACTTATAAAATATTTCCATGATCGGCAATTATTTGTTCCAGTCTCAGTATGGCCTAACAAAGATAATCGCTTTTAATTACTATTTCACAGTACATTGTGCCACATGCATTGAGCTTATTGTCACAAGCAGAAATATTCAAAGCATAAAGCGCAATGTATTGTAAAATCGGAATCGAAGGCAATTATCAGTTCGTTAGCCAATAAAGAGACTAACAATGAGGACCTTGTGAAAGTACTCACCAATATAGCAAAATTCGTCGATGTCAATATAGCATTGAGCGATATCGAGTTTGCAAATAGGATTCAACCGAAGCAGCCGAAACCTGGTGCCCCGCGTACTATAATTGTTAAATTGAAAAATCGAGTGGTGAAGGACAACATACTAGCGGGCATCCGGCGCTTTCATGGTATCACCCGCAGCGACATCGGAATGCAGGGAGCTCAGCGCATATTTATAAATGAACACCTTACTTTGGAAAACAAAACCATGTATAAAAAGTGTCGTGAATTGGCTACTTCGAATTCATTTAAGTACATTTGGATTCGTAACTGTAAAATTTTTGTGCGGAAAGACGACAAGTCGCCTAAAATTGCGATAAACAGAGAAGAAGATCTCAAAAAAATTAAATGACTTGTCGTGCTTATATCACGGGTAGCTTTGTTTGTACCTATCTGTTATGCTCATAACTTACCTTTGTTTCTACATTGTTTGTGGACATTTTTATCCCAACCATTTTACTACATAATCACTACACATATTTTTATTTACACTACACTAGCAAAGATAACCGTTCTACAATTGTTTTTTTTAAATACTAAAGGATACATTTTATTGTTTATTTTTCTAATATCTATTTACACCAACAATACAAATATTTATTTCAATCATTTTCTCTTGGTTCAAGGGAATCTGCACTCGAGAACTTGTTTTGTTTCTACCTACATTAAGTTTTGTTTGACAACGTTCCGCCTTCTTGGCGCATTTGTGGATGTTAGATGTCATATTGTTTTGTTATTAGCAGACGTATTTATCGTAATTATCGTTGTACTTTCGTCATGGCTGTAAAAACCCTAAATATTTTATATCAAAATGTAAGAGGTCTTCGTACCAAAACTATAGAATTTTATAGAAATTTATTGAAAAATAACTTTGACATCATTTTAATAACAGAGACTTGGTTAATTAGTGGAATTTTAGATGGTGAAGTCTCTGACTCACGTTACGATGTTTTTCGGCTTGATAGGAATTATGCCCTTACTAAGACGACTAGGAGAGGCGGTGTTATGGTACTTGCGCGCAGGGAACTAGGAGCTTTTTTACTAGGGAATAGTAGTGTTACTCCCCCTACTGATATGATTTGGGTAACTGTACCAGCTAAATCTTTTAATCCTTCTGTAGGTAGGAACTTACATATAGCTTTAGTTTACATCTCACCTGACAATAATAGCTTACCTCAATATGTCGATAATGTGATTGAAAGTGTCTCATATGTTTTTAATTCACATAAAAATGATAACTTTCTAATAGTAGGCGATTTCAACATGCCAAATATTCAGTGGAGTCCCCATTTGGGGCCGCTGCATATGAGGCGCGGTCCTATAGAAACGCAGGTGGCAGGTCAGCTATTACTAGGTGAATTCAATCTATTGGGCTTTGAACAAAGTAATTATTCTAGGAATTCATTCGGAAACACTTTGGACTTGATATTTAGCAACTTCTCCGCTTCCGTAGACACAACACAAACCTCACTCGTAAAAGAAGATACAGCTCACCCCACTTTACTAATTGATTCAACCAATATTTCTCTTGTTCCATTCGAAGAATGTTCTTCAACAAAATATAATTTTAGAATTTGCAAGTATGATAAAATTACTGATTACCTAAATAAAATTGATTGGAAAGCTGTATTTAAGTCGTGTGATTCTGTAAATTGTGCAGTTAATTGTTTTAATAATGAGCTACAAAAATGCATTGATTTATTTGTGCCTAAACGCAAAATTAAAAAAGGTAACAATTTTCCAATATGGTACAATAAAACTCTAAATAACATAATTCGTGATAAATTAAAAGCTCATTCAAAATGGAAACTATTTAAAAATGACTTAGATTATAAGGAATTTTCTATGTTACGATCAAGGGCTAAAAAGTTAGAAGGTGAATTGTATTACAGTTTCATTACACATATTCAGGAAGATATCAAAATTTGCCCCAAAAAAATGTGGACTTATGTTAAATTAATGAGAGGAAAATCTAACTATCCTAAATCTTTGTCATTGGGTTCTGTTGTTTACGATAACGGTCCAGACATTTGTAACGGTTTTAATAACTTTTTTGAAAGTGTGTTTGTAAAACCTTCCACTAGTTATAATTTGTCAGAGTTAGACTTGCCAGTTTGTAGCGAGACCAATGTCATTGGTAAAGTGATTGTCTGTGAGAAACAATTGCTTAAGTTACTTAAATCAACAGACATTAATAAATCAGCCGGAACTGATAACATTCCCCCTATCTTCATTCACAACTGTGCTGTATCTCTTGTGGAACCTCTTAAAATTATATATAATAGATCTTTGTCGGAAGGAATTTTCCCTTCAAAATGGAAAGAGGCCAATGTTATACCAATTCACAAAAAATCCACTAAATCAAAAATTGAAAATTATAGACCTATCTCGATTCTAAACACTTTCAGTAAAATATTTGAAAAAATTGTTTACGACCAAATCTACAGCACAATTGTGAACGGAGTTAGCCATACTCAGCACGGCTTCTTGAGACGAAGATCTACTATTACTAACCTTGCTGAGTTTACTCAGTACGTCCTAGAAAACATGGAGGGTGGAGGGCAGGTTGATGTGGTGTATACTGACTTCGAAAAAGCTTTTGATCGTGTAGACCACATCATCCTTCTTGCCAAACTTGATAGACTTGGCATCCATGGTGACCTCTTGCGGTGGGTAAAATCTTACCTCACAAATCGGGCTCAAGCGGTAGTGATTGGTGGATTTAGGTCGGACTTTGTGGACGTTCCCTCAGGAATTCCTCAAGGATCCCATTTGGGGCCACTCTTATATAATGCTTATATATTTGATATATATAAATGCTTCACATCTAGTTTTCATCTGTTGTATGCAGATGACAAAAAGATTTTTTGTAAAATTAATAGTGTTCACGACTGTGCCAATCTTCAAAATACTCTTAATATACTGTCTAATTACTATGCTGCAAATAAAATTACTGTAAACGTACCTAAATGTCAGCAAATTTCGTTTACTCGCAAGCCTAAACCATTTACATTCACATATAAATTAAACAACTTACCAATTGAAAAAGTCAGTGCTGTAAGGGATCTCGGAGTTATCCTGGACAGTAAACTTACTATGGCTGAACACGTAGACTTTATTACAGATAAAGCTTATAAGAACCTTGGCTTTGTTATCCGCACTTGCAAACCTTTCTCTGATCTTACCTGCATTAAAACAGTTTATTGCGCTTATGTCCGCAGTGTCCTTGAATACGCTAGCAGTGTCTGGGCTCCCAACTACATTATTTACAACCATAAAATTGAAAGAATTCAAAAGAAATTTATTAAACATTTAAATTACCGCAAACGTGAATTCTACAATTACAATGATGGTTGTACATGTCACAAATTAATGCCCCTAGAAGACAGACGAACCTTATTAGACAATTTGCTATTGTATAATATACTAAATAACCATTTGGATTCCCCGACACTGCTCGCCTCTATCAGTTTCAATGTGCCTACAACGCGGACGCGTCATACAAAACTTTTTTCACTTCCTCATCGCAGTACTAAATACGCTATGAATGCACCAATCAATAGAATTTGTTCCCATTATAACAAACGCTTCTCGGGTGTTGATGTCTTCAACACTTGTAAGAAATCTTTTAAAAAAGCAATAGTAGACATAATTTATTCAAAACAATAATCTGAAATAGTAGTAAAAAAACAAACATTCACACACACACATACACACCTTTTATACACCATTTTATCCTTTTCCTGTGTACTTATTTATGTATACTTACTGTGCTAGTGGTATATGGTGTACATATGTATATATATATATATATATATATATACATGGGTGTATATATTGTATATACATATGTATACTATATAATATAATGTACTGTTTCATTCACGTAGTGAACTTTTTTAACTTCTCTTAACTTTACTTACTGAAATGATATCCTTACAGGATAATTGTAGGAATCGTCTTATGTTTAACTTAGAGAGACCAGTAATTGGCTGGATAACTTTAATATAAATTATATATTGTTTAAATTTTGTTTAATAGCTGTTGGTCTTTTCAATAAATAAATAAATAAATAAATAAAGGGACAGGTCAGGGTGTGTGGTACCATGGTACATAGGTAGGTACTATAAATATATTATGAGTTCCTGACACCCACGACACTGGGAATCCTAGTGTGGGATCCCCTCTATTCCTTAACTGAAAGTCACTAGGTGACTATTGCTCAAAATTTTCATTAAGAATTGTCAATTGATGGTCATTTTACTTGTCAAACCTTAGTCACCGAGTAACTTTCAGTTAGGTAATAGGGGGGCATTGTCGGTTAGGATTAAAAATGTAGATTACTGAAAACTATATACTACCCGTCCAACTAGATGGAGTCTAGGTGGGTGTTGGTTGGTCGGTTGGTAAAAGACGGTCCTATATACATAATATATGTATATAGCTGTGGTTCTTATCCTATACTATTAAACGAGCAATATTTGTATGTAGGTATACCTATACTCAAAGATTTAAATCTTTGCCTATACTTACACAAATGTTTTGAGATCTCGAAAACGGCTCTAACGATTTTGATGAAATTTGCTATAGAGGGTTTTTGGGGGCGAGAAATCGATCAAGCTAGGTTTCATCTCTGGGAAACTCTGCACTGTACTGTTATGTAAAACAAATGATTTAAATAAAATACCTACTCAGGTAAATAGATTTCTTGGAATGAGAGAAAATGTTTTGCTTGGGAGTAAGTCTTTTGTTTTAATTTGAAATGAATAAATTCTTCAATTGAGATTGGCATATTTTCAAATCAAGCATCCAAAATTACTAACAATTTTAAATGAAGAGAATACTGAGTCTTGTGTTACAAAAAACCAAATTTATTTGAATCAAGTAAATAGATTTCTTGGAATGAGAGAAAATGTTTTGATTGGGAGTAAGTCTTTTGTTTTAATTTGAAATGAATAAATTCTTCAATTGAGATTGGCATATTTTCAAATCAAGCATATAAAATTACTAACAATTTTAAACGAAGAGAATACTGAGTCTTGTGTTAAAAATAGCAAATTTATTTGATTCAAGTCAATAGATTTCTTGGAATGAGAGAAAATGTTTTGCTTAGGAGTAAATCTTTTGTTTTAATTTAAAATGAATAAATTCTTCAATTGAGATTGGCATATTTTCAAATCAAGCATACAAAATTACTAACAATTTTAAACGAACAAAATACTGAGTCTTGTGTCAAAAATAGCAAATTTATTTGAACCAAGTAAAGGGCAAAGTAACCAAGTCTTGGCTTAAGATATGTTTAGATATTTGAGTTAAGAAAAATGTTTATTTTCCAAAACGGGAGTGACATGTTCTTAAATCGAGTAAACGTTTCTTAGATTGAGAAAATTTATTTCTTCAGACGAAAACAATAAATTGGCTTTATCGAAGTAGAATTTCATCTTCAAAGAAGAGAAGATTATCTTGATTTATTAAGTTTTTAAAGTATTGAGTCAAAATTAGATTTCTTCTTCAAAGGAGATAAAAAATTTCTTGAACCAAAAATATATTCTTAGTTTAAGAATTAAACCAAAGAATATATTATTGTTAATTTAAGTAAACATGTTTTCTTGGGTTGAAAACATTTACTTTAGTTAAAAATATATTTACTTGGATTAAAACAATTTTTCTGAGAACATTGATACTCTTGGATAAAGAAATCCTTTTTTTCCGTGCAGACCTACAAATATTTGCAGATCAACAGGGCGATTCTAAAACGTCGGAAACCTTTCCGATCGGATTCGATAGTTTTTTAATTCGATGTGGTAAGTAACATAAATAATTTTCTCTAGTAAAACACAGTCAAAAACAATAAATATTGTATATTAATGTGTTTTACTACAGAAAATTGTTTCCGACGTTTTAGAATCGCCCTGCAGGAAACGTAGGGGTCTATTCTTAGTCGGACACACCAGGACCCATAACGCTGTGCTCGGCTAGGTATAGGAAGAAAAACTGTGACTTTGACTTGAACCCTTACACTATGTGTTGTCACGCACTTGGCTGATTTTTTCAGACCGTCTCTGATTTGTACAAAGTCCGTTCGCTTATTATCTTTAATCTATGCAACGACCGTCAAACTCAGCATTGAGCTTGACCGAAATATGCAGCCATAGATATACAATCACTTTTTACATTGTTAAAAATTCACGGTCAGTTGTATTATATAATAGTCATATAGTGGCATGTCTGTTGACCCATTGGAGCATGCAGAGGTCAAAAGTAGACAAACATTAGAGCCAGGAAAGATCCATTTTTAACCGACTTCCCAAAAAAGGAGGAGGTTCTCAATTCGGTTGTATTTTTTTTTTTTAATGTTTGTTACCTCATATCTCCGGCGTTTATGAACCGATTTGAAAAATTCTTTTTTTATTTGAATAGATATACTTCCAGATTGGTCCTATTTTTTTCAGAATCCAGTTCTGATGATGGGATCTATGAGGAATTGAGGGAACTCCTCAAATATTGTAGGCATACATATGGCGATTTTGATATTTTCAGCAAGACACCAAGCATTTGCATTCAGAAAGTATCATAATCCTTTCACCACTATGGTTCTATCATAAATTTTTTTTCATCCAAAATTATTTAGTCGAATGGCGGAAGTCGGTTTTTTAAATGAAAAGTTATTAGACAATAGGACGAGATAGAAATGAAACAACGAAAGTCTTAAGGTTTGAAATTGTTAGCGATTCTGTGAATCATCCTCTAAATTTAAACTGCGCTAAAATGATTGCGGTCCCTTTCATTTCAGTCTATTAGAAAGAGCGCGCGATAACTTAAGCTCACTTTAAATTTAGATAATACAGCACAGAATCGCTACCATCGTTCCTTGACAATCAATCAATATCATCAATAGCCGGTAAGCTTGATTGGTATCTCATCAAAGCTGATAATAAATAAACACAAAAATATACATAGTTGAGATTTTGCTGATAATAAATAAACACAAAAATATACATAGTTGAGATTTTTCATTCGGGATTTTCATGTCACATTTTTCTTTCAGGATTTTTCATTCGGGATTTTTCATTCGTAATTTTTCATTCGGGATTTTTCATTCAAAATTTTAGGTTCATTCGAGATGCGATCTCATTCGATGTGAGATCATAGCGGTCCACTATTATAATAATAAAATGGCGAAATCTCGAAAATAATAATAATTTCAAAAAAGACTTGTTGATTCGTTATGCATGTACACCTAAGATGGAAACAAACGTAAGAACGTTTGACAGATCAATGTTTTTTTAATTAACGCCTCCGAGAAATGTCTCGATCAATTTTGCCAATGTCAAGATCGGAACATGATCCGAACTATATTTTGACTGGTTTTTATAACGAAAACTTAGCTTCAAAATTCGTTATTTGCCCATACACGTGCGCCCAGTTAGAAACTATAGGTCATTGCCACACAGATTTTGTTAGTTAGATAACAAGACATTTTTTTTCCACGTTTCTAATACTATGATAACACTTTTATCTAACAACTCATAACAATTCGCTATCATTAGCCCTTCTGAATTGGGTCACTTATTGCTTATGCAATAACCGTAAAAATGGCTAAATATCTATATCTATATATTATTATATATATATAAAAATGAATCCCTATATCCCTTGGTCACGCCATCACGCGTCACAGCTTTTTTTTTTTTTTTTTGTGTTTGTTATTGTCAGGAGAAGGTTCTTATGACAGAAAAAACGGGACAACCGGGAACACCGGGAAAAGTGTATATTATAATAATAGGTTGTTTGATGCTCAGAATACCAGGCGCTCATGGCAGGGTAGAAAGTCCAAACACCGGTAGCAAACAACACTACCCTTGTTACCCGGTAACAAGGGTAGTGTTGGCCTACGCCAACAAGTGGTCTTAATTTGTTCAAAACATGTCAATTAGGCTAAACACCGGGACCACGCGTACGAAGTCGCGCGCGGGCAGCTAGTCCTATCCTACTAATATTATAAACGCGAAAGTTTGTGAGTATGGATGTTTGTTACTCTTTCACGTAAAAACTACTGAATGGATTTGAGTGAAATTTGAAATGGAGATACTTTACGCCCTGGATTAACACAAAGGCTACTTTTCATCATCATCATCATCATCATTATTCACGCGGGTGAAACCGCGGAGCGCAACTAGTACTTAATAATTTAACAATTATTAATTGTGTGTTTGTTTATTGCATAATGTTGCCGTCTGAGAATATAGACTCCCCTGCCTCCTTTTTTTTAGTAAATGACTGCGAATAGGACTCTTCCAACTCCTCTTGTGACTGTCGTAGAAGGCGACAAAGGGATTACTCCAGGGGATGGGCAGCAGCATCCACCTGAGTACTTAGCACCAATCCGCCTGCCAAGCATGGTGATTATGGCAACCGCCGCCCATTGCACGATGTGTAATCCCTTCGTAAGAGATTTATATCCACGGGAGGAGAAGGAGGGGTCTGTTGTTAGACCGGCAACGCCACGGCACTTCCAAGGTTAAGAGAATATAAAAATATATTATTATATTTATTTCTTTAGAGTAAATTTTTTGGTATTCTGAATTTATGGAATGTTTTTTTTAATTTTCGGCATTTGTGTTTTTTTAAATCATTTATTTATTTCAATCAACATTGGATCACATTTTGTTAGTCGGTGTCATATCCAAGATTAGTTACAGAGTCAGTCGAAAAACTTTAGAAATAAAACAATCAAAAAACGCACCTACAAATGAATTTAAATAAATTTTGACAAAATTAACATAAGTCAATTTGTAATGCCATTGCAGTTAAAATAAATAATTAAGTTCCTAATTAAAATGGATCATACAACAGTTACTGTGGTATCCACAGTCAAACCTGTTCGAGAAAACTAACTTAACTTTAGTCACTCGATGATATACAAAAATAGCACCCCAGAAATAAATAAATAAAAATAATTAAATGTTTATTAATTACGAGAATCGGCGCTATGGTTGTTTGGTGAAAAAGTTTACTTTTTGGTACTTAACTACTTGCGTAACCTTCCGGTTTTCAGTGACTACTCTAACGGAAAATTTATTTATTAATTTATTTATTTAACAACAACAAACCGGTAAATGGTACAACTGGAAAAGTTTAAACTATACGTGACACGTATTATTTTGGTTGCTATCATTAGAAGGAAAACCGCAGATGAACAGAAATCATTTCGATACTATTCCTTATAACACACTACACATAAACCGTTGGGGAATAAAGGTTCTCGAGTGGCGACCACAAATCGGCAGGGTATCTCGTGACAGGTTAGCAACTGGCGTAAACCGTGTATGCAATGAGAGGCCCAAACTCTCTTCTTAATTAGTAGTTCTCTAGTTTAATAAGTTTTTCATTTAAAAAACCGACTTCATTCATTGTATTCGACTAAATATTAGGATGAAAAAAAAATTATGAAAGAACCATAGTGGTGAAAGGATTATGATACTTTTTGAATGCTTAGTTTGTTACTGATAATATCAAAATCGCCATAATGTATGCCGCTATATAATTCCATCATCAGAACTGGATTCTGAAAAAAATGGGACCAATCTGGAAGTATATCTATTCAAATAAAAAAAGAACTTTCCAAATCGGTTCATAAACGCCGGAGATAAGCGGAAACAAACATAAAAAAATAAAAATAAAAATACAACCGAATTGAGAACCTCCTCCTTTTTTGGGAAGTCGGTTAATAAAAACATTCCAGTCACAATATAATCTCGTATCAGTCGCACTGTCATGTATTACACAATCTTCGCGTATACGTGCAAAGCATAAGATAATAGAGAATTGGGCTTCAGAGGATATTCAGTACAAAATATCGGTTCCGTGATGTCCGCAGCTATATTTAAAGGCTAAATTAGCAGAAGTTCTATAGACTTCTGCGATTAAAGTTATTCAATGATGACGAATGTCAACGATGAACCGATATTTTGTACTGAATAGTTTTTGAACTGAATCGCTGTAAGAGCTCATGGTAAGGCCTCAGGGCTATCAAACGGTACCTTTTGTATGAGGAAAGCGACAATTGACAGCCCTGATTGCACACAATTTACGCCTGTTGTAAACCTGTCACAGAGAATAGCCCTGCGCACGACGCGGTAGAGGAAGGCCCTCCACTCGATGGACTAAAGACGTTATAAACGTCGCAGAAAGTCAGTGGATGGAGGCGGCTCAAGACCGTTCGTCGTGGCGTTCTAAGGGGGAGGCCTATGTCCAGCAGTGGACTTCTAGATAGATAGATATATAGATAGATAGATAAGGTCTTTATTTGCATCTGCAGACACACGCATACAAATTACAACAATATACAGAGTGCACAAGTAGAAATAAACAATAAAATGCAGTTTACTAATAAAAAACAAACAGTTATACATTCTAAAACCAAGTAAAATGTCTGTGTGTGCTGCAGTATGGCAAAAAGGCCATGGCTCAGCGTGATATTTTGCTTAAGAAGCAAAAACACTGATTTTCAGCCATACCCCATTGAGAGCAAGCAGAACGAGTTTCAATTTAATATGTAATGTGCACGTAGCTACTAAATGTTTGTGTATGTGTAGTAATAATGGAGTCCCTATAATATTGGAATATTGGATTGATGTTGAGACACATAAACACAAGTACCTAAATTTATCAAGAGTCATATACTGCAACAAGTAAATTGCCTGCCAAGCGTGGTGATTAAATATTAAATAAATAAATAAATGATGGATATTTCACAAAACATTATCTAGCCCCAAGCTAAGCAGAGCTTGTGTTATGGCAACTAGATAATAGACTTAATACAATGCAATACATAGAAAGATATTTTTTATTTTACATAGAAAATACCCAGAACACCCAGAACAATTATCTGCAGATTGTACAAACATTTGTTCCAAGGCGGGACTCGAACCCGCAACCTCCTGCGTCGCAGGCGAACCTTCACCCGCCGCGCCACAGAGGTTGTCAAGAAGTCCTAAGAATAGGACTCCTCCAATTCCTCCTGTGGATATGGTAAAAGGCGACTAGGGGATTACGTCAGGAGATGGGCAGCAGCATCTACCTGCGTACGCGATCACCAATCCGCCTCCAAGCGTGGCGTTATTATGGCGAATCCCCCCATTGAATGGGGGAGGCCTCATCCAGCAGTGGACATGTAAATACTGCTAAAGATGATCTAGGTACATTGTTTTAATAATAAAACAACAAAGTAAGTAACCTTGTAAGTTGAATGCACTAATAATTTTCGCGATATACTCGTTCAAGATAAACTTAATAACGCAGGTAATAAACAATTATTTGTTTATAAAAAAGACGGACAAGTTCGAGTTGTACTTGCGCCTTGAGGGTTCCTTGCCTGTATCTTCTTATTCTAGGTATACTATTACTAACACGAAGTACTACACAAAGTAGTTGGTGCTAACTACTAATACGAAGTACAAAACGAAGTAGTGTTCTTTTTAACCGACTTCCCAAAAAAGGAGGAGGTTCTCAATTCGGATGTTTTTTTTTTTTTTTTTTTTTTTTTTTATGTTTGTTACCGCATATCTCCGGCGTTTATGAACCGATTTGAAATTTTTTTTTTTTATTTGAATAGATATTTGTAGTTTTCCAGATTGGTCAAATTGAAACCCAGTTCTGATGATAGAATCCATGAGGAATTGAGGGAACTCCTCAAATATTGTAGGCATACATATGGCGATTTTGATATTTTCAGCAACAAACCAAGCATTTGCATTCAGAAAGTATCGTAATCCTTTCACCACTATGGTTCTTTCATAATTATTTTTTCATCCAAATATTTAGTCGAATACAATGGTGGAAGTCGGTTATTTAAATGAAAAGTTATTATCAACAAACTATTAAGACAATTCAATTAATTTTTAATTTCCTTGCATTTTTGATGAACATTTACGTGTTATTCTCGCTCGGGTCAATAACAATTACAATTCAATTAGCAATCAATTACAAACTCATTAGCGTCCGCATTCGCTCGCTCGGTATGCCAAAATATTTCGGGTGTAATTGGTCGCTTACGGCCCTTGTATAACAATATACGATTGATTTTTAGACGTACGGCATGTATGACAAACATCCGAACTTTCTGAGTTTATAACTTCAGTAGGTCGTAGGATGACTCTGCCTTCTTCACGGTGAAAATCCATATTATCATTATGGTTGTTTTCAATATATATGACAAATTGTTGTGTAACTCATGTCGGACTATCAACGCATAGGCTAAACCCAAAACTCATAAGGAAGACAGCGCGGTGTTGTAGTTTGAAATGTTTTTTATATATATAGGTACTACTAGGCTAACAAACAAGCATACGGTCCACCTGATGGAATGTACCGTAACCTATGGACGCCTGCAACACCAGAGGCATCAAACGCGCGCTGCCAACCCTGAGACATAAAGATGAAAAGTCTCATGTGCCTGTAATTTCACCGATACCTATACCCTTCAAAGCGAAATAGCAATGCGAGCACTACTGCTTGGCGGCAGAAATAGGTATACGGCGGTAGAACTTCCCCGGACGAACTCTTTCACAAGAAGTTCTACTTATACTAACAAAACTATTACCAGTCGAACTGACTGACTATTTCTTTTTGACATTAATACATTTTTTTTTTTAAACTTTATATTTTTTTTTGCTCCTTAAACCAGAGTTCTGGCTAGCTGACATTGTTTACAGACGCTATAGGGAAGGTAATATCTAATCAAAATTCCCCAAAAGATGGTAAGTGTTACTTTTAAGCATGCAGTCAGGTTATGGAATTCGCTTCCCCACTCCATCCGCGCTAGTCCATCACTTTGCATTTTCAAGCGCAGAGTTAAAGAGCACTATCTTTTCTTCTAGTAGTTGGTATGTATTAGTATATGCATGTTTTACTTATTCTTATGTATTAGTATTATATTATGAATTTAGTGTAAGTACATTTTTATATAGATATTTATTTTCTGTAGGTTTAGTGTTGGTATGTATTTGTTTTTGTTGTATAGTACACTCGAGAGCAATGAATCCGGGTCACTTAAAGAATCCTAAAAATCTCGGAAACTAAAAATGCTAGGTTAATGCAATAATTTGTATTTAATAGACAATGTAATACTCCTTAAATGAAGGTATTAAAACTTCTTAGTTATTGTAAAGTTATATCATAAAAAAATCAAATTTGAAAAAGGGCCACTTTCGAAGATGGAACTACGAAATTACAGCATTTGGTTTTGCTTTTGTTTGTAATCTGTCATTTATCATTGTTTGATTTCTGTTTTTTTGTTGTTTTTTTTCTGCGTAAACGCAGTAATGGAAGCACGAGGAGGCAATACGAAGTATTAAAATTCAAGAAAATCGTAATAAAGTTCAAAAATTTCATGTTTCCTATTTTTGTTTTAAGGAGAGATCAGCAGTTTTTTTCTTTATGTAATTTTGTGTTAATAAAATGTATGGTGACTCATATTTTTTTTACCTTCATTTAAGGAGTATTACATTGTCTATTAAATACAATTTATTGCATTAATCTATCATTTTTAGTTTCCGAGATTTTTAACATTCTTTAAGTGACCCGGATTCATTGCTCTCGAGTGTATTTTAATTTAAGTATAATTAAGTTAGGCATATTATGTTTTATATTGTCTATTTTGCTTTTTTTGTATTTTATAGGTACACGTTACCCACCACTTTTATAATTTCTCCCACTCCTCTAAGGTTTGCTGGAAGAAAACTCTTTTAGGGTTAAGCTCGCCTTTGTACATGACCTATATGTATATAAGTTTATTTTTTTGTAATTTTGTGAGTACAATAAAGAATTAACAATTAAGAATTTAAGTGTAAAATATATATGTTAGTCTATAAGGTATAGGTATGTTTTATATAGGCTTATTTGGGTATAATTTCATTATACATTTCCTATGTAGCCTGAAATAAAATACATTATTATTATTATTATTATTTCAGCCATTTATTTTCAAACACATGCTTAACCTGGACCTTTATGAGGCATTACTTGGCCGTATTAGCCAACAGTAATAGGCCCTTTTACAATTAGGATATAAAAAATATTATTGTTATGGTGGATGGAAGACAGATGATTAAACTATTGTGGAAATGGATGAAAGTTGGTGCTATTGTAAGGATAACATGGGCCCCTTAAATGTACCGCCAATGAAGGCAGCGTAAGTGGCAACGTTGGTGTGGACGGCTAAAGGGTGTTGAGAGGTGTGCTGCAGTTTCACTAAGCGCTACTCCCGGCTTTATGCCTTTAACATTTCCACCCTTGGAGCATAGGTTTCGCTCTTGCGCCTCCACCCTCGGCCAGCCGGCTAAGGCAAGCCGAGGGTCAGGGGTCTCTGTTAACCCTAGGGAGTAATGGGGCTCCGCGTTGTCGCCACTCACCGAACGCTCGCCACAAGCGTGCCCTGCGATATTATTATTATTATTACATACCATCAACTCATCTGTCAGTTTGTCACAATATTTTCCTAGTTGCTGACACATGTAAAATACCGTGTCATGTTAAAACTGTGTCATTTTCCTCATGGTATTGTAAAATGCGGGCTTTTAACTCTTAAGGATGAAGATGGTAAAATTACCGCTTCTTTTGTAGTTCGTTAGTCATGCTAATGATTCTTTCTTGGTCTGCTTAAGTGTGCTTTCCGAAAATATAATGCTGTTTTGCCTATTTATTGTAAGTAAATCAGATATCACATCAATATAACAACTGAAATATGGGGTTTTTCAAACTTTATTCTATCCGTGACCAAGCCGGAAACGCAATTGGCAGACATTTACTCGAGAGTTTTTTTTTTTAAACGTTATGCCTTTCAACTAGATTTTTTGAAATTTCTAGGAAACAACTTTATTGACATATCCAAAATTAATACTCACCAAAGGAAAATATTGTTTATTATCCGTGACCAAACCAAAATTTACCTAGACTAATTAGTATTCTCATAATAAATTTAATATAGTTTGAGACTTTACTTCTGTGCAAGATACGGTCGTGCGATATTCAATATTATTCCGTTAGTAGGAATTTGCGTCTGAAAGGCGATCCATATGCATATATATACATATTATGTTTTGCGGAGCGCACTCTTATGGTTATGGTGGCCTTGCAAAAGGGTCTATGGTCTTTTAACACTATGGGGTTTATATAAGCACAAAACACGGGGATAAGCGTGCACTCCGCAAAGGCTCGAGAGAGAGCCTTCTCGCGCTAACATATCGAATTTGACATAAAATATGTTACAATTTTGACAGAACTTTGACACTATATCTAAATTCAAATATTTTAACAAAAAGAATAACACAACAAATATTTACAAAGCGTAAAAAATAAAACAGTTACGCTATCAAAATACCATTGTAAACGATCTAAAGATAGTTCTTCTAATGAATTAGAATTCGCTTCCGTCTGGTAGGTATAATAGTGATTTGAAAATCACTATTATACCTACCAGACGGAAGCGTGTCTAAGAGGCTGGCTGCATTTAACCCTACTAATCGTTTATGAATCTCATAAACAGTGAGTAATTGCGTTATCAGGTTCACGAAATGCCTAAAATGTACTCTAGACTTTTTTTTTATCAGAGTACTTATAGTAACCATGATGAAAAAAAATTATTCTTGAACTTTTTATCTCGTGAAACCATAAATTCAATACACAATTTGAATTACCTATACTTCACTCGATAAAAAAAAAGATAGAGTCTGTTCATTAGCTACGCTTAGTGGATCTTAGATTTTTAACCGACTTCACAAAAAGGAGGAGGTTCTCAAATTGATTGTATTTTTTTAAAATGTTTTATGCCTCATATATCTCCGGCGTTTATGAACCGATTTGGAAAATTCTTTTTTTATTTGAATAGATATACTTTCAGATTGGTCCCATTTTTTTCAGAATCCAGTTCTGATGATGGAATTCATGAGGAATTGAGGGAACTCCTCAAATATTGTAGGCATACAAATGGCGATTATGATATTTTCAGCAACAAACCAAGCATTTGCATTCAATAAGTATCATAATCCTTTCACCACTATGGTTCTTTCATAAATTTTTTTTCATCCAAAATTATTTAGTCGAATACAATGGCGGAAGTCGGTTTTTTAAATGAAAAGTTATCTCTTTAAAAGATATGTCACCGGTAGCTAGCCAATGGGTGCTTACGCCCATTTTAACGCGAACGAAGTTTATACTTCTAAATTGGCTATATTTTCTTCAAACTCCATGAAACTTTGTACACATAATCAGTACACAGTATAATCAGTTTTATAAGAAACTAACACACCACGTGTCTAGACATTAGTGTACTGATCATTTGTGTACAAAACATGGAGTTTAATGAAGTAATAGCTAATATAGAAGCAAACATCGTTATACAAAAGGGCGTAAGCACACTAACGGCAACCATCTCTTAAATAAATGAATAAACCGTTAAGAGACCCGTAGTGGTATTTGAGGACGATGCTGTGCCTAATTTTCTTTTCTGTGTGGCCAGTACAATAGCGTGTCTGTTCCGTTTTGATCCTATTAGAACTGTATGTAACTATTTCTTTAGTTTATTATTCAAAATGCCGACAGAAAGAAACCTAATACCTAATTGTTAAAATAAAATTATTTATTTAATATAATAATAATAATAATTAAATAAATTGTTCAAAGTCAAAGTCAAAAAGAACTTTATTCATTGAAATCACAAGGATCATTTTGAATCGTCTTATATAAAATTAAATTACTCCTGTTCCAACGCGACCAAGCCTAGAAGAATCAGGCAACAAACTCGGCTTGGCTTACATAAATGGTCCGTCTTACCACTAGGTGAGAAGCGCCTGTGTGGTGCCTCGGAGCAAGGAGTTGCTGATACATGGTAAATGAGAACTTAAAAACCTTAGGAAGGTAGTAAAAAGTAAATAAACATCAGCAAAAATATGCAAGACAGCACACGCTACGCTTGTTATACTTATAAATAATAATCTAATACAAACATGTAAATAGGTAAGTACAGATATTGCAAATTTCCATTTTAGCAGTCGAGGGGCAGAGCGACATCAGGCCACGCGGCTTTATATGTAGTTATAGGTGTTCTTATATGTAGTTTTGGCCACGACGGCTCTCTTTCTGAACGGACTCTACCACTTTTTTAAAATTGAAATCTAATTCTAGACTTCCTCACATTTTAATTTTTGAAACATTTAGTAGCTTATTAATTATAAATTTAGTTAGTGAATTCATAAAAAAACAAAAAATTAAAGGGCTTTTTTATATAATTAATACATAAAAACACAGTAGGTATCAGCGTGTGGTCGCCTTCTTCAGCCCATAGATACCAAAGGGCCTGGACTGGTAAGGACTGGTAGACCTAGATGGTTACCATGAGCTCTTATAGGCATTCAGTTCAAAAACTATTCAGTACAAAATACCGGTTCGTCGTTGACATTCGTCATCATTGAATAACTTTAATCGCAGAAGTATATAGACCTTCTGCTACAGTGCCTTTAAATATAGTTGCGGATATTACAGAACCGATATTTTGTACTGAATAGTTATTTAACTAAACGGCTATAAATAATATTTTATTTAATAAGACAACTGAGTCCAATTTGTTAGTTAAACGCAACCTAAAAACTAGGTTAGTACTTAATAATTAACAATGATTTAGTCCTCTGGACGAGCTTCCAAACCAGAGGACAATCGAAACGATCCGAGAACGCGCTTAGGATGCTGTTGCTGCTCGTGCGAAGCCTGCTCAGCAGTGAGGCCGTCTTTTTACGCCAGATAGCGTCAAACGAGTCGGTACGCGCCTCGGCAAATATACCCGAAGCGCTGCAGAAGCGTGGAAGCCGCAACAGAGCCCTAAACGCATTGTTGTATTGGACCCGCAGAGCATTGTTAGCTTTTTCAGTATGGTTGAACCACAGACTCGCTGAGTACAGAGATGTACAGTACGCCTTGAATAAAGTATATATATAAGAGCATCAGCTATAAAAGCTTATGGTAACCCAGCTGGTCTGAATTCAGGTTTAGACCACCTTTCGTAATGAGACCGTAAAATTTATAACACTGTGACAGACTCGGCACTATGATTGATCTATGATCTAAGAAGGGGTTTCTTGTCGAACTAAGGAACCCTAGGAACAAACAAAACATACTTCAGTTCTCGAATCGTCAAAAGCCATCATTACTAAGGCCCATATCAATAAATCGAACTTAACTCTGCGAACGATCTTGAGTGTGTTCAAATTTCAAAATTCCTATACAAAAATGTAATTTTTGGTATTAATACGATCAAACTAAACCAAATATTGGCAATCAGGGGAAATAATTCGTGTAGTTTTAAAAATTGGTACAATTATACATTGTGGTATCCAGATGAACACAAAAAAAGTCCTCAAGGGTGGGTGGTGTGCTGAGGGTGTCGGAGGGGTTGAAGGTACCTTTTACAGTTATACCTGTACAAATTTTCAAAACTACACGAATTATTTCCCATGATTTAATTAATTTTCTTAGTTTTTATGCTCATAATCGTTCTCAGAATTGAATTCGGTCTATTAATAGCATTATTATTATTGGTATCATCTATTATTAGCCTTAGTGTACTCTGAGTGATCTTTGATCTTTGAAGGGATTTTTTGTAGAACTAAGGAACTCTAGAAACAAACAAGACATACTTCCGTTTCGAATCGGTGCTACACGTGTCAAAAGTCAAAATTGTATAAAAATTTATAGATTACGTTTTTTTATCATCAATGCCAAATGGACCACGTGTAGAGACACGCACCGACACACAATTTTTGGCATAAGTATCTCGTTATCAAAAGACAAGTTCAAAGGTTCAGTAAAATGTATACATAATAATATATATAAATAAGATTAATATAACCTAATCCATCAAATGTCAAAAAGAATAATATGTCGCAACATTACTAAATTATATCATATTTTGTATTTTTCCGTCCTCCTAACGATCAAAATCATTTGTATCTAACTAGCTTCATTAGTGTACATGGTGATTGATTTATAGGTGTATAAAAATAAACACGAAGTCCATCATCATCATCGACCTGTAGAAGACAGCGGCCTCCCCAGGGGCGGATCTACCGGGCGTAAAAAGACTACTCCCGAAAACTGAAACTGCATTCAGACCATGATTCTGAAAATATTTAAGCTGAAAAAACACGAAAAAAATGCTCACTTTTGGTCCGTTTTTTTCGTGTTTTCTTTATAAATTTCCATAAAATATCGTTAAAGGAACACAATAACCTAATTTCCATAATTAAAAACACGTTAATAAATGAAAACGTCAAAAAAACCAATGACCACATAAGAAATAATGGCGCTACGGGCCGATCAGCTGACCGGGAGCGTTGAACTCGCGCGGCCGGAAGAAATGCGTACATTGCTGGCTGACAAATACGATACGAAACGAAATAGTAGATTGTATCATAGGGGAGCAAAATAATATTTTTACGGCGAGGGCGCTTTTTTGAATCCAGAGCGAAGTGAGGGATTCTAGAGTAGAATCCCGAGCTTAGCGAGGGATTCTTTAGTAGAATCCCGAACGTAGCGAGGGATTCAAAGTACGTCGCCCGAGCCAAAAATATATTTTGTGCCCGAGTGTTACACTCTACTTTTCATCACCCACTATGAGAAAATAAAAGGCGCCTCATATTTTATTTCAAAACAAAACCATGAATTTCTAGCAATCCGTGAATAACTTTTCATTTAAAAACAGACTTCCGCCATTGTATTCGACTAAATATTTGGATGAAAAAAAAATTATGAAAGAACCATAGTGGTGAAAGGATTATGATACTTTCTGAATGCAAATGCTTGGTTGGCCCACAATATTTGAGGAGTTCCCTCAATTCCTCATGGATTCCATCATCAGAACTGGATTCTGAAAAAAATGGGAACAATCTGGAAGTATATCTATTCAAATAAAAAAAGATTTTTCCAAATCGGTTCATAAACGCCGGAGATATGAGGTAACAAACATAAAAAAAATACAACCGAATTGAGAACCTCCTCCTTTTTGTAAAGTCGGTTAAAAAGTTGTTAAAAATTACGAAATCGCGGGCTGTAGTTCGCGCGTTTCTAATTTGTTTTTTTTTTATTCAGCCGGTGGTGTTACTGGGGCCGTCGTACCAGCCAGTATTTATTTAAACAATATTTGCGTTGGACTTCTTTGGCGCTGAACACTAAGATGTTCCAAATTCAAAAAGTGCGCGGAAAAGATA
This sequence comes from Epirrita christyi, assembly GCA_951392215.1. Taxonomy (NCBI): domain Eukaryota; kingdom Metazoa; phylum Arthropoda; class Insecta; order Lepidoptera; family Geometridae; genus Epirrita; species Epirrita christyi. The sequence continues at coordinate 2,445,961 of OX595857.1, read as the reverse complement.
ATTGCGGCGCACTTATTTGAGTACGATATGTTCCAAATTTAAAAAGTGCGCGGCAAAGATAATTGCGGCGCACTTATAGAAGCTTCATACAGAAAACACCACCATTGGGTGCATTTAAAGGCGAACCAAGTCGTCCTTTTCGTATAGATGGGATGAAAAAAAGGTTTTCTCCGGTATGAATCACCTCTCAGGCGAAAGCTATTTTATATAGCTACGGTATAGGTAGCTTTACCTGGTACCTTCAGTATTTTGGAGTCGTCCTTTTACACGCTGTATACTATGGCCTGTAATTAAAATTTTTCTTGTGGTCTCAATTTTTTTTTGTGTACAAGAACTCTACAATAACTTGTTTAGGAAAAGCTAATGACCTACCGAGGAACTATCTAAATACTATGGCCTATAATTAGAGGTTTTTTGTGGTCACAATAGGTGTGCTTCTTGTTTCAACCCAATGACTTTCAACCCATTTAGGTATTTATATCGACTCAACCCATAGTACTAAAGTTGAGATTATTTTATCAAAGTTTGATATTTTTTATTTCAGAATGTATTTATTTTTTATTTACTTCGTGATAATAATATATAAAAGACCATTTACAGAATCAATTAAATAAAATAAATAAATGCTAGACATTTCACACAACATTATCTAGCCCCAAGCTAAGCAGAGCTTGTGTTATGGGTACTAGATAACTGATATACTTAATACAAATACATTACATTGATAGATATTTTTTTATTATACATAGAGAAATACCCAGAACACCCTGAACTGCAGATCGTACAAATGTATAGAGGCGGGAATCGAACCCGCAACCTCCTGCGTCGCAGGCACGAATGTTCGCCTGCAGCACCACAGAGGTCGTCCTCTAGACTCTAGGAGGAGGAATAAAAAACTAGTTGGTATTTTTTTTTTACTTTTTTATCTGACTAGGAATTGCTTGTTTTTAGCCCTGTTTTATGTCAAAGCTTGGAGCCATAAGCTCTCGTCCTGTAGCAGGCCGAGCTCACAATAAACCGATCAAGTGTGAGTCGGACTCACGTGGAGAGGGTTTCGTAGGCTACCATTGTGCATTGTTTTATTTTTTTATTGTTTGACTTATGTAGTTTTAGTATTTTATTTTACCTATTTTTGTACACAAATATGATTTTAACTCCAATTATTTATTTATTTATTTTATCATTTGCCATAGTAACCACTGAATAATCCTTTGATCAGGCACTTTATTTAAAAATAAGGTATTTCCTTTATCTTAATCTTTATCCAATTAACTCTTTAGTACATCAACACAATTTTTTACTCATTTTCTCATTGCAAGTATTTTCCGTTTCCCTTTACGAATTTAACGACGTCCATTATGGATTTCCTGTTAACTTTGAGAGAGGACCAATGTTTCATAATATTTTTTTGTTAATTTGGCTCAGTAGTTTCTGAGATAGGGTCATATTTTCTTTAATATCTTCTAAATAAATCAAACATTTTAAAATTATAAAAAAACCAATATTTGTATATTTTATAATAAGTTCTTTCATTGGATATGAAACACGTGATGTCACATGATGCATTCAACACAAGTTATTTTTCTAGTTTTCCCCTCAAAATGAACCCCTGATATCAGAATTCGTTTATTTACGCTATATTTTCGTTATTGGGCTATCTAACTCTACATATTACATATGTACCAAATTTCAAAACAGGCTGTGACAGATAGACAGACAGATACCAGGGGTGCGATTTTTTTTATTTTTTTTGAGTTTGAATATCATCAAAAACGCCGGAGATGTACTAGAGGAGGCATTTGTATTGATATTATAGGTATAAGAATTTTAGTCATCAATGAGTTTCAATATATAGAAATTTGGGAATCGGGGATTTACGGTAATTTTACTGACCTTTAGTCACTCGATGACATATAAAACCCGATCTCCTGAGTGAAGCTAATAGTTCCGTTGGTACTTTTCAATGTGCGGAACCCTAAAAACTATGATCCAATCATTCAAGAGCAGCGAATAGGCGCCGAGCGCAACTTCTGTCGGAACCTTTATCACTTCATGGTTCACAGAAGCCTTATTCATCACATTGTCTAGAGTAATCACTTCAGCGAAAACATAAATATAAGTAACAGCACATAAATTCAGATCATTTCAGCATAGACCGTTGACGGGGACAGACCTCTCATTTCTAAACGGCCCCAAAACACAGCAAAAGTGATAAGTAATCATTATCAAACCGTTCTCTCGCGCGATTAAACCTTGGCCGTAAAAACTGGTTGCTTATTCTAATAACCTCCATTCACCGAGTTGTGCTGTCAAAGTGACGTTTGAAAGCGCGCGAATACGCGAGTTCTTATTTTGCAAATCTCATTTTTTCGTGCATCATGAAGGAGTTGAACGGAGTTTCTACCAGCCAGGTTGTGGAGAAGAATGGAGGAGTTATCGTGAAGAAGAAGCCCGAGAATAATGGTGAGTAGTATTGTTTTTAAGGGCTTAAGATTTAAGGTTATTTAAGGTTTTATGATCAAGGTTTCTTTACGCGGAAACATAATTTTACGAATCTGCAAATTATTTCTTACTATTATTTCTTCTTTTAGACTTCTGAAAGAATTTAAGAAATAAGAGTTGTCTTTGTTGAATGAGAGTTGAGTTGTTTTTGAGTTGAGTTGTTGTTATTACTAAGTTTTGTTTTACTATGTATTAGGTATAAGGGAAATATTATTTATTTATTATTTATAAATAAAATGCTACATTCTATGTTTTTTACATCAACTTCCTATTGTTTTCATGGATGCATTGTTATATTAATACAACATACTTGATCATTTTTAACCGACTTCAAAAAAAGGAGGTTCTTAATTCGACTGAATGTTTTTTTTTGTAATGTCTGTTACGCGATTACTCTGCCAATTTTGAATTGATTTTTATGATTCTTTTTTTTGTTGGGTGGTACTTAAGAAGGGTTCCATATGAATATTAACGAAATTGATTTAGAGCTTTTTGAAAGAAGTCTGTTTTTGTAATTTTTTCTAAAAATAAACTTTATTAGTTAACCCTATAGGGTAGATATAACACGGGTTTTTTTCAAAAATTTCAATTGTGTTGTCAAAGCTAGACAGTTTGTCAATTTCAATTTGATTCAATTTGAAATCATTTTGATTTGAATTTGATCCTACTTTATATTATACATGCGAAAGTTTCAATGTTTAGATGTTTGTATAATTGTATGTTTACATTGTTCTTTGTTACTTAACCACGACATAACGACTAAACCAATTTCGAAAAATTTGGTACATAGATAGACTATGATTTGTATTGAGTAACAGACTTATTCTTATAACGCAAGCGAAGCCATGTGCAGAACACTATATACATTTTTTTTTTAACCCTATTACTATATTCAAATTGGAGTGCCCTGTAGGGTACATGTACTTTCATAAGCTACTCGTAGATCTAAGCTGTAAATAATATACATACATGTTGATAAACCAATAATAATAAATAAATAAATAATTATGTAGTTAATTTTAATATCTCTATTCTAAGATATTGTTAACTAGGTAACTTTACATGAATATTATAAAAATGAATTATTTGCATGATTCATGCATAAGTCCTAGTAATATTATGTACAAAATAAATAGGTATTACTTAGAGGTACATAGCTATTTTGCGGTAGAAACCTTAGGTCCGTGGGGCCCGTTATGCGTGTCTCCTTTCCAAGGATAAACGCATCAGGGAGGAGGATCTAAGGAGTTATCCAAGGGGCTGATAGATGTGACCAATTACCAAAGGGCTGAGGCTTACCTCAGTCAGAAAATCAGTATTGCCATCTAACGTCGCCAGCTTTTTGGGCACCCTGGTCTGGCCTGTATTATGTAACTACAAGAGTTCTCGAATAAATCTCGTATGACTCCCATACAAAATTATATGGTAATCATTCGAGATTTTTAACGTCATTCTGTGTACGAGATTTCCTCCCCCTGTAGTCGGTGATCCAAACTATCACCAGCCGTTTGACGTCCACTGTTGGACGAGGCCTCCCCCATAGAATGCAATAGGGGGGGATTTGCCATAATCACCATGCTTGGTATTAGACGGATTGGTGATCGCGTATTGGTGTTGAGTGGGTACTCAGGTGAATGTTGATATCCATCACTTGAAGTAATTTTTTACTTGGCTTTTACCAAATCCACGGACGGAGTCGGAGAAGTATATTCTTAGATCGGACAAACCACGGTATTTTAAATATATGTAGGTTTAATTAAGGACAAATTTAAGGAATAAATATAATTTATAAATATCATTCAAATAGATTTGCATACAGCTACTTATGTTACACAAGCGTGCCAAAGTAGTAATTAGCTCAAAGCAATAAAATAATTAAATACTCCGCGAGTACCTACCTTATTTACTTAAAATTCCAACAAATACGAATAATTTTCATATTGTGATTAAATTACATCATTGAATTATATTAATTCAAATGTATGACTAGGTACTCGGTAATATTATGAAAATCAAAATTGACACAATTTCCTAAACAGTCTAAGAGCCAGCCGTCATTCCGTGGATGTGTTAAAATCAAAGACCAAAGTTAAAAATATTTTTTCATCCCATAACAATAGAATAATAACTACTTACTTAGAGTCTGTTCAGAAAGAGAGCCGTCGTGGCCAAATTGTGAACTAACGTTGTGAACTACATGTTACAACCATAATTAGGAGTTGGTTTCTTTCTGTCGGCATTTTGAATCATAAACTAAAGAAATAGTAACTGTTGTAATAGGATCAAAACGGAACAGACGCGATATATAACAGGTATAATTATCACTTGAAACGGGATATTTACCATGATTTTTGAGCATTATTGATTCCCGATATTTCAATTTACCCGTGATCATGGCGCATGAAACTGTGCCGAAATATCGGGAATCAATAATGCTCAAAAATCATGGTAAATATCCCGTTTCTAGTGATAATTATGTTAATAACCATGATAGTTTCAAAAGTTATAACAAAGCAGGTAATTAAGCAAAGCAGCGCCCTCCAATCCCACGACGGGTCTCTCACTGAACAGAGTCTACCTAATAATAGTAATTAATAGGTATTTATTATTAGTTTTGTTAGTAGTAGAACTACGTACCTATTTCTGCCGCCAAGCAGAATAGTGTTCGCAATGCTGTGTTTCGGTTTGTAGGGTACGGTAGCCCAAATTACAGGCACATGGGATTTTTTATCTTATTGTCTCAGGGTTGTTGTATTCTGTCACAGGTATATCTCAGCAGCCATAAGAGATAGACAGTTCAATTTTCAAATACAAAATGCAAAATTTCGTGCAATGGAGGGGATTTACCATAGTCACCAGCACCAGCTTGGCAGGCGGATTGGTGATCGTAGTTTGGTGTTAAGCACTCAGGTGGATGCTGCTGCCCATCCCCTGGTGTAATCCCTTAGTCGGCTTTTACGACATCCACTAGAGGAGATGGGGGGAATGGATGGGAGGAAGTGTCTCTTAGACCGGACACACCACGGCACAAATATTGCAATGTAAAAAATTAAGCTGTCTCCTGAATGTTTTGTATTAGCAATTTTTTTTAACAATGTTATCTCCATTGAAACAGCGCTTTGTAATCTTTTATTTATCAATTCAGGAGCATGGTATCCTTTCTCGACACTGTCTCTTATACCATTGGTCACAAGGACCTTTTCAAGGCCACCAATACCACAAGCTAGTCTCTAGCTGAGTATTTTTCTAGCAATCTAAAAAACATTTCATTCATTACTTCAGAGAGCTGATTCTGAGTTTTGACAAGCAATTGACACGGACGTATGGTGTAGTGTAACACGGATTTTTGTATGGAAGTTGGGTTCATAGATTGTACGCTAGGGGCGCTCATCGGTGTCGCCATACAAAACCCTTGTTAACTACACCATACGTCGGTGTCAATTGTGCGCTAAAAACTTAGAAACAGGGGGCTTAGTACAGGTTTTGATAGTTTACGAAACTATCGAAGTTTCGTTTCCTTCCATACATTTACTTGCAGCGCCCCTAGCGAAAACAAGAAGAAAACTAAGGACGCTGTCAGTAAATGTATTGGATGGAAACGAGACTTCATATTATAGTTTCAAAAACTATCAAAACCTGTACTTAGCCCCCAGCTCTCAGCAGTCACGTGAACTGACAATGTGTAAACTGCATAATCTGTCAAACACATACCTCAGATATAAATGATGCAATCTTTAACACGCCATCTCCTGTGATAAGTTTAACACGAGAGTCGTCCGGGGTCGCATTATCAAACCAATTAATAGTTCAATTAATTGAATTAATGTACATTGTATTATAAATTGAATTTGCACCCTCGTGTTCATTAGTTTGTATATGAATTATTATTGTAATTATGTGATATGTCAGAGGGGCAAGGATTAAAATTATCTTTTTGCTATGTCGTAATGACCTAGTTTAATGAAACAAAAAATATCAAATAACAAGATAGTTGAAATCAAATCAAAAGAATTTTATTCATTGAAATCACAAGGATCATTTTGAACCGTCTTATAAACTAAAATTACTCCTGTTCCAACGCAACCAAGCCTAGAAGAATCAGGCAACAAACACGGCTTGGCTTACTTTGATGATCCGTCTTACCACTAGGTGGGAAGCGCCTGTGTGGTGCCTCGGAGCAGCGAGTTGCTGATACATAGTAAATGAGAATTTAAAAACCTTAGGAAGTTAGTCAAAAGTATATAAACATCAGCAAAAGTATATAAGACAGCACACGCTACGTTTTTTAAAACAAATAACAATCTAATAGAACCATGTAAATAGTTAAGTACAGATATTGCAAATTTTCATTTAAGCAGTCGAGGGGCAGAGCGACATAATATATAAATAAAAAAAATAAAATAAATGATTAAATAAATGCTGGACATTTCACACATTTTTTTTTCATTGCATTAAGCGTGTAAACGGACAGCTCCCGAATACTGAAGGTACCAGTAAAGCTACCTATATCATAGCTATACAAAATAGTTTTCGCCTGAGAGGTGATTCATACCGGCGAAAACCTTTTTTTTCGTTTCGTATCGTATTTGTCAGCCAGCAATGTACGCATTTATTCCGGCCGCGCGAGTTCAACGCTCCCGGTCAGCTGATCGACCCGTAGCGCCAATATTTCTTATGTGGTTTTCATGCTTTTTTTGACGTTTTTATTTATTAACGTGTTTTAATGATGGAAATTATTGTGTTCCTCTAACGATATTTTATGGATATTTATAAAGAAAACACGAAAAAAGCGACCTAAAAGTGAGCATTTCTTTTCGTGTTTTTTCAGTATAAATATTTTCAGAATCATGGTCTAAATGTACTGTTTCAGTTTTCGGTAGTAGTCTTATATAGAAAAAAGTCGCCCTGTATAGAAAAAATACATTTTGAAGTCACTATTGACTTTAATATAACCACACTCTTGATTCTAAATTTAAGTAAGGCCGTTGTTAAGGGTTGTTTTTTTTAACCAAAGAAAAAACGAGGGACCGTGTAAAAACAATGTTAAGTTAAACTTTAAAGTTAAGTGCGGTATCTCAGAAAAAAATGTACTTAACCGTTCTAATGAAGGTTAATTTCCTAAGGTCGTTGGTTTTTAATTGTCATTCATATTGCGATGAAGTAACTAATCGAAGAATGGATTAATTTCAGATTTATTTCGTTATCGTGATTAGAATCTATTTTTAACCGACTTCCCAAAAAAGGAGGAGGTTCTCAATACGTTTTTTTTTTTTTTTTTTATTATGTTTGTTACCGCATATCTCCGGCGTTTAATTTTTTTTTTATTTGTATAGATATACTTCCAGATTGGTCCCATTGTTTTCAAAATCCAGTTCTGATGATGGAATCCATGAGGAATTGAGGGAACTCCTCAAATATTGTGGGCCAACCAAGCATTTGCATTCAGAAAGTATCATAATCCTTTCACCACTATGGTTCTTTCATAATTTTTTTTTCATCCAAATATTTAGTCGAATACAATGGCGGAAGTCGGTTTTTTAAATGAAAAGTTATATGACATAAGAATAAAATAGAAATTACTTTAAATAAACATCTGATAATTTAAAAAACAGTGTCGTGGTGTATTCGGCCTAAGAATAGATCTCCGTCTCCTCCCGTGGAACTAAAAACCGGTGGAACACCACACCGGTGGATAAGCAGCAGCATCGAGCTGCGATCACCAATCCGCATGCCAAGCGTGGTGATCATGGTGAATCCCCCTATTGTATTCTATGGGGAAGCTTCGTCCACCAGTGGATGTCTAAAGGCTATTGAAGAAAATTTATAATGTGGAATATATACCGCATATATACCTCGGATATATCTTGGTAGGTTAAACTAAAAACAAGAGCGTCATTGTTTGGGCTATCCTGTATATAACGGGTGTAAAAAGACTACTCCCGAAAACTGAAAACACTGCATTCAGACCATGATTCTGAAAATATTTAACCCTGTTCAAAAACACAAATCGTGTTAAAAAACACGAAAAAAAATGCTCACTCTTGGGCCGCTTTTTTTGTGTTTTCTTTAAAATTATCCATTAAGCATCATAAAAGGAAGACAAAAACTTAATTTCCATCATTAAAAACACGTTAACAAATACAAACTTAAAAAAAGCAATGAAAACCACATAAGAAATATTGGCGCTGCGCGTCGATCAGCTGACCGGGAGCGTTGAACTCGCGCGGCCGGTGAGCTCTGTGAACTCGCTGCTATTTTATATAGCTATGGCATAGGTACCTTCGGTATTCGGTAGCCGTCCTTTTACACCCTGTATACACCCCCTTATTCATAATCATTTTTAAACCTATTTTAGTTAAAATAGCTTGTGTCTTGTTTTGACGTATGCTTTTTTACATAGATAGATAGATAGAAAATACTTTATAGCACAAGACAAAAAAAAAACAAGTACATATAGGCGAACTTAATACTGATTAGCATTTTCTTCCAGCTAACCTTTGTGTAATAGAGTGGGTGGTAGTGCTATTGGGAAATAATACATAACGAGATAATCTCGTTAACATAATTAATTACTAACCTACTTCAAATAACTAGATACATATTATAACCTACCATAAACATACTTAAAAAGAAAACAAATAAGTAAATAACATAAGCGCTCAATTTTGTTCAACATTTTGCAATGAGAAAAAGTATTATTTTGTGTTATTTGTCTGTGTTACATCAGAGAGAACAAAACACCACTACTTACCTAAACACTATTTTACCTAAAATAGGTTTAAAAAAATTGGTTGTCTGTAAAGTCGGTTTACTGACGATAGTTGAACGTGACAACGTCTTCTTTGTCGCTCGTTCCGCGCTCTCGCTTGCACTTCAAGCCTTACATGGAACGCCTCAGAGCGAGGTAACGCCGCATGAGTCATGTTTTTTCGTGCGTGCAGCCGGCTCTATCGAATTATAAGACGTTGTCACGTCAAAATGATTATGAATAAAACCCATAGTATATAACATAAAGTAACATATAGGTACAGTAACAACAAAGTGAATCAATTGTCCTTTTGAAATTTTACACAGGACAATGTCTGTCGGGTCAGATAGTTATACAAAATAATATTTTGCACAATTAATCTTATTCAATTCAGAAACAAGGAATCTATTTAATCAAATGATTAAGCGTTTTCCACTTCGTTGGCCGAGTAACTTGGTCTAGTTAGCACTAAGGCCATGCTTAGGGCGATGCCACACGGGCGTTGTGGCTGCGCTGCGTCGCGTTCCTCGCAACGCAACGATTTCAACGCAGTGAACCCTTTTGATCGAGTTACCTGAAACACAAGATGCCAATGAGGGCATTATACCTAAACATGAGATTTGCATAAAAAGGTTATTACCTTAAACGAAAGATGTCGATGAAGCAGTATACCTAAAATGTGAAATTGACAATAAAGCAGTTTGTCAAAAATGGATGCCTACAAAACAAAATGCCTAAGGGTTAAATGCCTCCAAAGGTGAATGTCTATGTGGACTCTTTTACGGTCACTGCGATTCGCTTATGGAACTCTCTTCCAGTCGAAATTAGGAAAGCTGCGTCCATAGGAATTTTCAAGTCCAAACTGTACCAATACTTTTTCTCCTTGCAAAATGTTGAACAAAATTGAGCGCTTATGTTATTTTCTTATTTGTTTTCTTTATAAGTATGTTTATGTTTATGGTAGGTTATAATAATTATATATATTTATATATATATATATATATATATATTTTAATATGTATCTAGTTATTTTAAGTAGATAAGTAATTAATTATGTTATCTTTATAATCTCGTTATGTATTATTTCCCTATAGCACTACCACCCACTCTATATTACACAAAGGTTAGCTGGAAGAAAATGCTAATTAGCATTAAGTTCGCCTATGTACTTGTTTTTTTTTGTCTTGTGCAATAAAGTATTTTCTATCTATCTATCTATCTATCTAAGTGGTTTTAAGCCTACACAGGTAAATGGCACTGCGTCGGCGCTACGTAAACGCAGCTATGCTATGCTTCGATATGCTATTAAATACTGCGCTGCCACTCCGTCGGTTTCAACACAGTTCCCTTCCCCACCTCCTCTCCAAAGCCCCTTCTCCGACGCGCGAGCGTCGCGACGACACGCAACGCACCGAAAACGCCCGTGTAGCATGTCGTTCAGATTTGTATGTAGCTTCAACACTCATTCGCGTTGTCGGACCGACGCAGCGCAGTCGCAACGCCCGTGTGGCAGCACCCTTAGACAACAACTACTTTGATTGATTACATTACATGGTTTATTTGTAACATAAGTAGACCTTACAAAGTTATCTCAGCATGCCTACTAATAAAAATTTACGTGAACACGATTCACGTTGTGAATGATAATGTCGAAGTTGTTGACCACTATGTCTATTTGGGGTCAGACGATTCAACTAGGAGGGTCCAATTTCGACAAAGAGGCCAACCGACGAATCCAACTCGGATGGGCAGCGTGCCCATCCGAGTTGTATAATGTCTTGTTTAACAAAAACATGTATTTTAAAGTCTAATATGCCCACTGATTTAATTATTAAAGGGCTGCAGTATATTGACTGTACAAAGGTAGCATAATTAAAAGTCATTTAATTGATAACTTGTATGAAAGATTGAATGAAAAAAAAAAAAAAAAAAAAACTGTCTCATTATTAATTTATATAACTTAATTTTTTAATCAAAAAATTAAAATATATTAAATAGACGAGAAGACCCTATAGTGTTTTATTGATAATTTTATTTTATATTATTTATAAATTTACATAATAGAAATAAATTTATATATTTTGTTGGGGTGACAGAAAAATTAAATAAACTTTTTATACATAAAACTTTCAATAATGAATTATAATAATAATAATAATTGACTTACTACTTACTTAATTTTTTAGATCTGTACTTAAAATCCATTTTTTGTTAGAAGGTGAAACACCAAAATTATAATATAATCTTGGTCCCCCTACAAAACTAGGCTATAAAAATACCGTTTTTTACAGCTTGGTTACAGACAATATACAAATGAATTAATTAAACAAGGTTTAAAAAATGTTACCTTTCTGGAACAATAATAAGTTTTTTTTATCTTATCTAGTTAGGCTTATATCACATTTTTGCCATTTCTGAAAAATTAGGTTTTTTGAGTTAATGGTTTTTTCATCTAGCGGTGCGATATGTTAAAAATACATAATGGCCGTTAGACAGTGACTGGTGGAAGTAACTAAAAACTTTTATCCAATTTTATTATAGATTATTTGTTTTATTTTGTCTGTAAATAATAACTTCTAACTAAGCCAAAAATAATAAAATACATTACTTTATAACAAATAACAGCAGTCTGTTACAGATATGCCCGTGTTGAAATTGTAACAATAAACTCGGGTTAATAACATAAGACCACAGATCATAAAGTCTCTCTGAATTATGATTTGTGGCAATAATCTGCGGTTGATACATGATATGGCATAGTGGTTAGTTAGCCAGCAGTATCAAAGTTTGCAGTCCATTTAAATTAGCATGTAAAAATATTTTTAACCGATTTCAAAAAAAAATAGGAGGTTCTCAATCGGTTGTGTTTTTTTATATTCTGCGATATATCTGGCCAACCAGTTGCCACTTAAATTGCTAATTCTGAGAGCTTTGCCGTTGATCTTGATTTAATACCTACATCTTAAATTGGAAATCCCACCACTTCACACAGACATCTTATGTCTGTGTGAAGTTCAAATCCTTTGCTCAAAGGATAAAAACCACAGTAATTTTATACTCTCCTTGAAGTCCAGTCCAGAGTACCTACTTCGGGTATTAGTTGGAAAGTCCATTTACTGTGAGGCCTTGTGAAGTTGACCTACTGACTGAAAGTGGTACTTAGCACGCTAGAGATTTAAGTGCCCCCTATCGTATGTACCTATGTTACAAAGGAATGCTATCAATGAATTTATAGCCGTAGTAGTCTCGGCTTAAGAATAGGACTCCTCTTACTCCTCCTGTGAATGTCGTAAAAGGAGACGAAGAGATTACACCAGGGGATGGGCAGCAGCATCCACCTGTGTACTTAAAACCAAACTGCGATCACCAAGCCTATTCGAAGTTTTAAATCCTACATAAAGATTAATCTAATTAAGAAAGCGTATTACACTATTGATGACTATATAAATGATAAAGCCGCGTGGCCTGATGTTGCTCTGCCCGTCGACTGCTAAAATGGAAATTTGCATTATCTGTACTTACCTATTTACATATTTCTATTAGATTATTATTTATAAGTATAACAAGCGTAGCGTGTGCTGTCTTGCATTTTTTTTTTGCTGATGTTTATTTAATTTTGACTACCTTCCTAAGGTTTTTATGTTCTCATTTACCAACTCGCAACTATCAGCAACTCCTTGCTCCGAGGCACCACACAGGCGCTTCTCACCTAGTGGTAAGACGGACCATTTATGTAAGCCAAGCCGTGTTTGTCGCCTGATTCTTCTAGGCTTGCTCGCGTTGGAACAGGAGTAATTTTAGTTTATAAGACGATTCAAAATGATCCTTGTGATTTCAATGAATAAAATTCTTTTTGACTTTTGACTTTGACATGGTTATTATGACAAATCCCCCATTGCACGTTGTGCTTGCTAATTGTTTACCGTATAATATATTGATGGATGCGGTTACGCGTAATGAGAGTACCGCAATTAAATATTCCTATAGAAGTCCACTGCTGAACATAGGATGCCCATAAGATGCCAAAACGAACGGTAATCACAAAGTTAATGATATAACCTTGACCCCAATTTAAACAAGGATTTTTGTGTTAACTTTCGAATATATATTTACATATTTAGGTACTTTAGGTTGGGCATAAGAAAAGTTGGTTTCTCTAAAGAACTAGCTGTAACGTAATATTTTTTTTAATTTTGTTTTTTTTTTTTAATTTTTATAGCATCAATGATAATTATAATTGAAGCTTTTGTGGTTGGGAATCATTTTTAACCGACTTCACAAAAAGGAGGAGGTTCTCAAATCGGTTGTATGTTTTTTAGTTTTTATGTTTGTTACCTCATATCTCTTTCGTTTATAAGCCGATTTGGAAAATTTCTTTTTTTATTTGAGTAGAATACTTCCAGATTGGCTCCATTTTTTTCAGAATCCTGTTCTGATGATTGAATCCATGAGGAATTGAGGGAACTCCTAAAATATTATTGGCATACATATAGTGATTTTGGTATTTTCAGCAACAAATCAAGCATTTGAATTCAGAAAGTATCATTTGGTGATTTAATCCTTTCACCATTCTGGTTTTTTCACCGTCAAAATATCTTCCAGATATTTAGTAGAATACAATGGCGGAAGTCGGTTATTTAAATGAAAAGTTATAAATAAAAAAAAACTACTAATTAACATTGTTTTCCGTAATTTTTGCTGACGTTTCGAGACTAAGTTCAGAGAGCTGATTCTAAGTTTTTTGCAAACAATTGACACGGACGTTTGGTGTAGTGTTGACACACAACACACAATAGTGTCACAATTGACACGGATTTTCTCCATAGCCATTGAATCTACTGGGGGAATTTGCCATCATCATTCTTGGCAGGCGGATTGGTGATCGCAGTTTAGTGTACTCGTATGGATGCTGCTGCCCATCCCCTAACGTAATCCCTTTACTACATTTACCGTTTCCTCACGGGAGGAAACGGAGGGGTATATTCTTAGATCGGACACACCACGACAAGCTTCGCGTGTATAGATAAAATATTAATAATAATAATTCTTTATTTGCATATTTATGCAAATAAAGAATATTACAAAAACTATACTAAAATACTATATTTATAGTACGTAAAACATTCTTTGTTTAGTTTATTTAGGTGGTTTATATTTCCCATGTCTGGGATACAAATATTAACAAACCAGGCAGGTTATCAGAGGCCCAATTCACTAACTAAAAAATAGTTAAAATAGAGTTCGGATCATGTTTGGATCTTGTGATGGTATTCTCCTGATATAAAATACAACACTGTAATGTGATTATATCGAAATGTGACCGAAACTTGAACGATTCAAAGTTTTTTCGTTAATTTTAGCATAAGTAGATGGAGTCTCTCTTTACTCTTTCCAATTATATATATAACTATCCTACTCTAATGGTGGTCACCATGAATTGAAAGTAGACTAAATTGTTATTTATGAGGGACTAGACATTCAACTTTCAGTAAATTTACAATTCAGTCTCGATTCGGTCAACTTTCAGTGTAGTTTTAAAATAACTTAGAGAATTGGGCCTCAGGTCAAAACTACCATTAAATTATAAGTGTTACATAAAATACCGAAACAAATCACGAATGTCAACAAAAAAAATAATTCACAATTCCTTTATTTATACAATGTCGAAAAAATATAACTCTAAAGATAATACTCTAACCTAGGAAGAAAGAATATTAAAGATAATTAATCTGCACAAAGTGCGTAATATTCAAGGAAGGCCTAGAAATGAATATGCCCCATAAAATAACCCAAAAACTAGAAACCAACTTCGAGGAAAACACTGACGGAATCCCCGGTTCTGAACCATTTTTTCTCTGACGTCAAAATAACAACTTTACCTTAGTGCATAATGAGTATTATTTACCTTGCTTCTTTCACCGCTATGTGTGGGGTTTACCCTGACTCTGACGTCAAAGTAGAGAGCCATTATGGTGGAGAACCCTAGGTAAAACTCGGGGAAAAACCCTTAAAATACATTGATTGGTATTAATTAATCCCGCTTAAAGTATATGTCTAGTTAAGCAGAAGTAAGGTAAGTCCCTCAATTTTAATTATTCCGCAAATCTTTAATAAACTATTTTGACATTATTTTAAACTAGTACCTAGGTGAACGAGCCTAGCTCGGAAAACTCGGAAAACCACGTTTTCCCAGTAATTAAACCCAGCTTGATCGATTTTTTGCCCCCAAAAACCCAAATATACTAAATTTCATCGAAATCCTTTGAGCCGTTTTCGAGATTTTAAAACATCGGATAATACAAATATATTGCTCGTGTAATAGTTTATGTTATTTTTACACATTCATTTATTTACTTTCTAGTATAAATAATGAGTTTCCGTTAAAATTTGTGTTATTAATAGCTCAGATGAGCACTTTATGATTATGTCATGTCATGATGATAATGTCTTTGACAATTCAGGAGTGCGATTTTTAAATATCATCAGTAAAATTGCCGTTAATCCCCGAGTTCAAAATATTGAAACTCATTGATGACTAAAAGTCATATACCTATGATAATCAATACAAGTGCGCCTCCTCCAGTACATTTCTTGAAAAACGGCGACTTGCTGCCTTTTTGTTGACATTATTCAATAATCGCACCCCAGGCCCAAAGTCTAATCAGAGTACCTATTTTACATTAACTTTGTTCTCGTGGCATCACACAGGCGCTTCCTGCCTAGTAGTAAGAAGGATCATCAAATCAAGCGCGCGCTGTGTTTGTTGCCCAGATTCTTGTAGACTTGGTCGCGTTGGAGGTGTTGTTATAGTTTACTAGTTGCGCCACGCGGTTTTACCCGCGTGAATAATGATGAAAATTGAGAATGATGATTATGATGAAAAGTAGCATATGTGTTAATCCAGGGTAAAAGGTATCTCCGCTCCAAATTTCACTCAAATTCCTTCAGCCGTTTGAGCGTGAAGAAGTAACAAACATAATAACAAACTTTCGCGTTTATAATATTAGTAGGATAAGACGATTCAAAATTATACTTGTGATTTCAATGATTATAATACTTTTTACTTTGACATTGACATCAATTACAGCTGTCAATAGGTACTCATGCTTACTCTAAACTATCTCTATACTTCTTAGTTGTCTTTCAATGGAATCGTGAGGTAAATATAATCGTAAGCTATTTATGGTATTATTTTCCCACGATACTTAAAACCCATTGTTAGTTGTTCTAACAATTTATTTGAATTATTGGTAAACAAAGTGCTGACGACACCATGGTATAAAGCGAGATCTTCTTCTTCTTTTAATTATGGCATCTGTTAGGAAAGTTTCCTCAATCGGAAGTTTTCAGGCACAAATTAAAAAGAAAAAATAGTTCTTAAAAATCCGGTAGATGGCGGTGACTCAACATGGTTCTGCTTTCTGAAGATTTTGCAAAAGCACCACAGAGAAGAAATTGTCTTTGCAGAGAACTTAAAAGCAAACGAAGGCAAGGTCACTAATAAAAAAAACATGTTTTTGTGGAAATTTATTTGTTAACAAAGCCTCACTTCTTAACAAATATATAAGAATTTTAACAAAAAAAACTACTTAGATACTTCACCAACGAACACGTACGAGCACGAGCGAGTGAAGCCAGTGACACTGACAGTTGGTGGCTGACCGACAATATTTGAACCACATCTGGACAGCGCCATCTATGCATGGATTTAGGACTATTTTCTTTCAGCTGTCAGAAAACTTGCCAGTGTCAAGTAGCTACCTAACTATTATTATTTTGATAAAATTCGGTCGAGTCATGTTCCAGTAAAACGATGACAGTTTTTTATTGTTGGACAATTTCCACCCATTTAAAAAGACACAATAAACTTGTATTTAAATTCACTACTATGTGCTCTTTATACAAGTTACACCGGTTAAAATGCCACCAAAATTACACGATATTACTCAAAAACATACTAACCTCTTTATTCGTAATCATTTTTGAAACCTATTTTATTTTAAAACAGCTTTTGTTTTGTTCTCTCTGATGTAATGACATACGCCAAACAAGACAAAAGGTATTTTAACTATTTACAAATTGATAATGAATATGAGACCTAAAATTTAAAGAAAATCCTAAGGCATGACTTTGATTTCCAAATTCAAATACATGAAAAGCTGCAATTAATTTGCAACAAGGTTAAAAACCTGCATGGTCAGAAAATTGGTTCATTGACATGGCCGCGCGTAAGAATCTCTTTATTTTGTATGGTTTTTTATGTTTTTTTAACCATACAAGCATGCATCGGCGGTCGATAAATTTGACATCTCGATATACTGACTTTTTCTATCGAATCGTGTCGATAGGTCGTAGCATGGAACTAGCCTCGATAACGTTTATCGAGACTTTTATTTAGTCAAATGTTTACCTATGGCAAATGTCAAAATTAAGATCCATGCTAGAGTTTTCCTTAAAATTTGTCGAATTTATCGGACAATCGATAAAGTGAGTACGATGCTACCAATCTCGACATAGTCCCGTTTTATCGAATTTTAAAGTCAACATTTATTGATTCAGTGATTCAAACTTGCAGCCCCGGTGAAATGTTTAAAATGTAAGTAAAACTATTTAAAAAAATCTTACATAACACCAAGGGATTTCTTTTTAAATTTTTCTATATTTTTTGCTAATAATGTTTCGGTATTTTACGACTTTTAATTCAACATCATGTTAATAATTACAAACCAATCAATTAAAATAGTTTGTTTATCGATAAATCGTTATTGCTCAAACCCCATTAAAGTTAAATTAAAAACTGGAAACATTTGTTAGGTATTTGCAAAGTTAGCTATAATGGTCTAAGCTAGAACGGTTAGGTTAGTTTTTTACAATATTTGACTATTTTTCAGCTACTACGTATATTTATTTGTTTAAAACCTATATAACTTAATAAATTATATTTTAAAGATGTAAAGTGTTAGTTTTAAGTATAAAATATAATATATATGTTAGTCTATATGGTGTATATATTATTATTTGGGCTTATTGTTTAGGTATATTATAAATTTCCCATGTAGCCAGAAAAAAATACATTATTATTATTAATATTATATTTACACACATACATAAGCACATGCCTTTTTCTCCGAAGAGGTAGGCAGAGCTTCAAAGGGCCTCCTTTCACCGATCAGTACTGATCGCGTTTACAAAATTTAATAGAGTTTAATTAAATAATAGCCAAAATAGAAGCAAACATACAAAAAGGGCGAAAGCGCCCTACCGGGAACCTCCTCTTAAGATCACGACGCTGCCGCGCCTGTCATCGATCACCGCTTCCACGCAAGCGCACTACAAAATACATCTGTTGCGCGAGAACTCGCTCAGTCAGCCATAAGATAGCTGGACGTGATAACGCGTCTGTATTTTGTTTCTTTTTAAAATTGTGTTTATACTTCCAACGTGATTCGTAAGTGCGAAATTTGAATTTAAACTAACAAAAAAGAACTCGTCTATGGATTGTGCGTTAGTGCTAATTGGTCGATTTGAATTTGGAGTGCTAATACGCTGTTCTTGCTTAAGTTTATAGGTAGGTCCTTGTTATAAATGGATTGATTTATTTAATAAGACGTAGTATCTAGTGTAGTTATTACATTTATTTCTTTCGCTTGCGAGATATATAAAAATTCACTGTCTTATTAATAATTAGGCAGGACCACAGGACTTATTAAGCCCAATTTCATCAGGCATTTGACGTCCAGTGCTGGACATAGGTCTCCCCTTTAGAAGATCAAGAACAGCCTTGAGCCGCCTGCATCCACCGACTCCCTTCCCTTACATTGGGATTAATCCTACTAATATTACAAATGCGAACATTTCTTTATTTTCACGCCGTAATAACTCTACCAAATTTCATTAAATTCGATGCATTGATAAAGTAAGACTTGAATTAATTTATAGGTTACTTTTCATCCCGATATAACTATTATTACCTATATTATTATTATATGTTTCGTAATCATGTTTACTAAAAATAAATTTATCTTATCTTATCTTATCTTTATAAATTATTATTACTAAAGCGCGAGCTATATATAAAAGTTTGTGAGGATGGATGGTTGAATGTTTGTTACTCTTTCACGCAAAAACTACTGAACGGATTTTGATGAAACTTTGCAGTATTATAGCCTAAACATCAGAATAACATATACTTAGGCTATAATTTATAATAGAGGTTCCACCCGAGCGGAGCCGCGAGCAAATGCTAGTTCTTGATGAGTACATTATTTCCAGTTTCAGGGTAAACCATTTACTCACTTCAGACACAAATAAAACTTAGGCAAAAAGTATTGTAAGCACTCAAACAAAAAGCATAAAAAAATAAACAA
Organism: Epirrita christyi; assembly: GCA_951392215.1. Classification (NCBI taxonomy): domain Eukaryota; kingdom Metazoa; phylum Arthropoda; class Insecta; order Lepidoptera; family Geometridae; genus Epirrita; species Epirrita christyi. Next base: position 2,426,344 of record OX595857.1, on the reverse strand, counting down.
AAACAACAATCACTGACCGAAAATTATAGTAGCGTAAAAAATAAAAACAAACACCCACTGCCCTTCAATATCTTGTCAAACGCGATTACGTTGACAATGTCAATGTCATTTACTTTTTATGTTGGTACCTAACGATTCCGTTTCCTATTTGCCGTATGACGGCATTCTAGGCTATTTCTTGACCTGCCATAACTTTAATATAAATATATTTAATATATTTATATATATATATATAAAACTTTAATATTTTATTTGTAGTGTGGTCCAAAAGTAATGGCACTTTTTAAATTGACTATATTTGGTTACAAAAAGCTTGTTCTGTGTCTGGATGTTGTGGTAACATGGTACTCGTAGTTCCTTAATAGCCACGATACAGGGAATCCTAGAGTAGGATCAGGACTATGTATGTGACTGTTGGGTGTTATGTTATGTTATATTATTGGTACAAAATTGGATATTTCGCCGTTTCTTTTTATTTTACCTGCGTCGTGCATTCAGCGACCCCCATTAAGAGGGCACTATACTACAAATTAGCTCCCTCTTTAACGTACGCGATAACCCGCGCGCCATCTCGCTCGCGCTAGCGAGTGTCGTGCACAAAAATGAAGTTTTTTGTTTATTATGGCGAAAATAAAGTGTTTATCAAAAAACTGATTTTAGCATAAGAATAAATAGTTATTACCTACTAATTAAAATTTATCTTAAAAAACCGTAGGGTTCCTGAGATTTCTTTCAAAACGTGTGGGAAACAAGGATTTTTCATTAAATAAAACTATCGAGGTTTTTTTTACATATCGTGTTTTCAACTTTACAAAATAAATGCAAAAATATAAAATTTTTATATTCCAAAATATTTAACTCGTAGAACCCGTACATACCGAGTTATAAACCGATTTTGTTGGGCAAAATCACATATTACGCCTTCTCATGTTGCGCCCCGCGGTTTCACCCGCGTGAATAATGATGATAATTGATGATTATAATGATGATGAAAAGTAGCCTATGTGTTAACCCAGGGCGTAAAGTATCTTCATTCCAAATTTCACTCAAATCCATTCAGTAGTTTTTACGTGAAAGAGTAACAAACATCCATACATACTCACAAACTTTCGCGTTTATAATATTAGTAGGATATATTCCAGCCGTATATATTCCAGGTATATATATTATGGCCGTATTAATTCTAGTTATTTTTTTAATTTATAATTGTAAAATGGCTGATTGTGAAGTTTTCATTGATGTTAGTCTAATATATAGTTATTTTTTTTATTAATTAGACAGGCATCAAAAGCTAGTTACACTAATTAGTTAGATATAGGTACATAATTACACACCAACTCATAGTTTAGTACACTTTATCATAGTTTAGTACATTTCCATAATAGGTTAGGTTAAGTTAGGCAGGTTAGTTTTTATAGTATGTAGTATATTGATATTTTAATAGTATAGTGCAAAGCGAGGGTCGGAGACTATGTCCAGCTGGACTTCTATCGGTTGATGATAATGATTTGTTTCGAGCAAAGCTGTACAGTCGTTAGTACCTTCTGGTAAGGACAAGGCCTGCATTCACTTTTAGCAAGGACACAAGCTACCTAACACTGTATTCTTATAATTACTCAGCAGTATAGTTATGTGATATAGTAGAAGGGTACCTTTGAACTATTGGACAGTTGTTTTACAAATCTATACAGGATCAATTGTTTTATGTATTATGTCTAAATCAAAAGAAATACCTAAACATAAAAATCTATCAAAAGTTAAACAGTGGTTTAAAATATTGCCATCTATATAAATAGTAGTTGGATATTGTCAAACAGTGATAGGACTATATAAGCAATGTTTTAATTTAAATAACGATTAGTGAATAATTTTAGTATCTAATTAAATAAAAATAAAAAAAAATTACTAGACTTATACGTCATAAGATTTAAAGAAAGGAACTTATACTTACCGGTACAAAACTAACTACATGTAGAAGAGTTTAGATGATCGTGATAAACTAAGAAGTTATGTAAAATCTTTGGGTAATAATATATATAAATCCATAGTATTAGTTATACATGAAAGATGAAACCACATAAATTATATAAGATCAATTAGCCAGAAAAAAACATTTAAAAAGTTATTTGCGATTACTAAAAAAAGTATTGCTGTTGTAATTGAACTACATTTGTATTTGATTCGTTTTATTTTAGAAAATGAAAATGTGATTTGTGTTAACTGACTATACATAAATTTTAATGGGACCCGTAAGTTCCGATCTAACGGGACTCGAACCCACATCTTCGTCTCTGATAACATTTTAATGTACTCCATGAGTGGTGGCTTACACTTTGAAAAATTACAATCTTTGGCCTTACAAATACCTAATAATAATAATAATACTAACGTATCACATATCTATACTAATATTATAAAGATGTAAAGTTTGTTTGTCAGTTTGGATATAGGAGGTAATGAAAACAATGATCCGATTCTGAAAATTGTTTCACTAATATATAACTACATTATCCTTAAGTGCTAAAGGCTATTTCATATAGACAAAGTCGCGGGGATTCGCTAGTCTATGATATAAATTATCATAAAATGTTTATAGAGAATCAATCAAAGTATCATCCACGTGCACATTACATTGATTTTATTGATGCCAATAACTTTTTGATATGTATCTTTTTATTGGGTGTCGGGCAACTCATCAAAGATTATTGTTGGATCAAGACTTGTGGCTGTTGGGTGTTTTTTATGTATGTTATGTATGTACTACAGTAATTCATCCATTCAGAATAGAATAATATAAATACATGCTATTAAATATCAACTAAGTACAATCTATAAGTATTATACTTATTATTTCAAAGTCAGTATTAATTTATTCATTGAAATCACAAGGATTATTTTGATAACAAGTTTCCTGTCGCTAGGTGGAGAGAGGCCATTAAATAATAAATAGTCTTGCATAGAGCAACTGAATCAAGTTTTTGACATAATCGATGCAAAAGTATGTGAATTCAAAAACATCACACGTATAATACACAAAAGTTTGAACTAAGATAATGCGTTTGTCTGTTAATAATTTAAACACGCTGTAAGGACTAACAATAACATTTGGTTGAGATATAGATTATGACCTGGATTAAAACATAGGCTAACTTTTATCTCCGTACTCAGCGAGTAAAGGCGTGGGCTGATGCTAGTAAGTCATTAGTTAGTGAACCTCTTGTAGTGGACTGAGTTGATCACAATTTATAATCTATTGGTTTACAAATTTCCATCACCTATAAGTACTGATAGGATTCACTTCATGTATTTCCATAAAACACAAAAAGAAATCGTTCTATATTATAATGTAATACTGACGAAAGTAGTCCGAAATTCTTTGCTTACAAATTTCAAATTCTGTTCGTATTTAATTAACAATTTATATTCAGAGCACAAATCTTTTTAAGAATATATCTGTGGAATACTTTATGAATAACTTTTGTTATCACGAGCTTTCGCTTTCATAAAATCTGTTTGACTATATAAAAATGATTCCCGTGTATATTTTCCACGATAAAATTTAGCGGCTCCAGTTGCATTTATACAAATGCTTCACGGTAGTTGACGTATGAAACTTTGCATATTTTTTACGTAAAACGTATTTTTTGTCTGCCCTCTTAGAGCGCTAAAAGAACAAAATTAACTATATAATATATTAACTGTATTATTTAATTTGTTTATATTATTAGCCAACAATAGAGATGATAATAACTTATGAAGACAAATTTAAAATTAATTTTAGGTGTTAATAATAATATATAGATAAGATCTTCACACAAAGAAACTATCATAAATTATGATGCAAATTTTTTGAACGAAATATATGTACTTAAAATGTCAGAAACCCAACTAAAATAAGACTGAAATTAATTAAACCTTAATATAATACCCTGTGTTTAGAGATATTGACACTCATAATTGATTATAGTACAGGCAAATTAGCAAAAAGTGTGGACCTAAGTCGTGTAGTCGTGGATTCTTATACAAACGTTAGATAACACGAAAAGAAGCTTATCCTAGGTTTACACCGTTTCTGGCGCTTATGGAACCCTTTTAAATATTAGGTACAAACTTAAAAAGCCCGTAAATTGAAATTACTGATGCTTATTATTAGAGGTGATTTTTAAGCCATACAAAACAATTAGAAAAGTTTTCATGACTACATATAATTAGTTCCACACTTTTGCAAAAAATCACCTAATTTGACTGTACTATTAGTTTGATACTGGTTCTGAGCAAACGTATAGCTTTAATTTTGTATTAATAAGATAAAAACAAAACAACACTACTTAGCAACAAAAAATCGGTTTACATAATTATAGGAAGTATGTTAACCTTGCTCGCTTAACCTCTATATTCGGTCACATACCAAGGTTTTATCAGAAACGGTACTGTCCGGTTTCGGATCTAATACCGGACTTAGTTGCTAAATTTCGTAAAACTCAAGGATTTAGACAAACTGGTCTTGTTTCAGTGCCCTTGCTTACGTTTCTCGTCTCCGGTTTTGAGTTACTAGCTTAAGGTTTAACAAATATTAATGTGTTTTTTGTTCATCACAGCTTATCAACACTTCTTGGGATAGCAAACACTGATTTTGCGGGCATCAGGAGACCTAACACACATGTTTTAATTGATAGTTTCTCATAAATATCATTAGTTTAGCTAATAATGTCAATGAATGAATACAACACTATTTAAATAAACTGGCATACGGCCCACCTGATGGTAAGCGGTTACCGTCGCCTATTGACATCTGCAACACCCGAGGCATTGCCAATGCGTTGCCTGCCTTGGAGGACCCTTTTCACATTTTTTTTGAAGCTGTGCATATTGTAGTTAAGCGGAAAAACCTCAGAAGGGAGCTCATTCCACAATTTGCACGTATGTGGGAGAAAAGATCTAAAGATACCCACACATCGATGATGTGTGGATGAGCTCCCAACCGATGTCGAGAGGTGCGATGATAAAACCTGGAAGCGGGTATAAGCTCAAATAGTTCCTCAGAGCACTCCCCATTATAGAGTCGATAAAATACACAGAGCGAGCCGATATCTCGGTGCAGGCTCAGCGGCTCTAGTGTACTAGTGAGCTTGGGATCGTTGACGAGTGTTTACTATCTCAAGAAGTGATGAGCTCATTAGAGCAAAAAACACAATAACATTTGAATTTCGCGTCACTTTGCTTACACATTAAAATTACATACATACAGGTTTACTTCAAAACAATGTTAATTGAAAATTAACTGCACATAACTAATAAACAATGCAGTAAATTAGTAGACCTTTAGTTATCCTTGGGTACCTACCATAAATGTATTAAAATGAATCATGTCTAATAAATAATTCGTTCTTGAAGCTTCAAACTTTTCTCAATCGTCAATTAAAAAAAAAAATACTATAAAAACTTTTGTGATCTTTATCATTAATTTTTTAAAAACGTGATTTTCTCACGTTGGTACCTTTATATCGGTGCAGGCACAGACATGTTTCAACTCAAACGGTTGGATATAAAGTATAAGAAAAATTACCGTTTTTACAACATAATATAATATAAATTTCTTTAAGTATTAATTAATTATAGTGAAAATGAATCCTGAATTAAATTCAAACTGAAATGAGTCAAAATATCTACACTTGAGTGTCGATAGTTTCGATTATATAAGTATATTATAATAATTACTAGATCGCCATGTATGCAGTAACTCGTGCATTTAACAACATGCAACAGGTTATCACAGCAAATACCTACATTGCATTGGTACCAGATAACCTAAGGCCAATTCCCGACAAATTGTCATTATTGATCGATAAACAACTTTTTACTGACCACACGGATATATCCATATTTTAAAAATACAGTAATCATAATTATTTTTTATAATTTATTAAGACTATTATGATAGCAAAACTTAAAACTAGGCTAACGTAACAATTAATAAAATGCAGCCTTACACTAACAGCACAATCCATAACGAATATTTTTGTAGTTTTTATTATCAAGGAAGGTTTATTTAATCAATTAAAATAATGAATTTAATTAAAACTATTGAATGAACTGATAAATTATTAGTAATAAATTAATAAAAAATGAATTCTAGATCGAATGCAAATATGTCGGCTGTCAACGGAAACAATTCAAATTCAAATTCGGACCCGATAGTGCCGCCATCTTCGCTTATAAGACGCGTCAGTTCCCGTTCGATTCGAAACTCGATTTCGGAAGAGGGTAGTGCTGAAATCGGTCCGAAAGTGTCCTTCGTGAGCAAGTACAAGAAAGCGCCTGAAGCGCTAAAAAGTTTTAACTTGGCTGACGCCGAGAGTGAACTTGAGGTCCCTGGGACTCCCATGACACCGAGAACTTCTACCACACCTGGTTTGTATCACTGTCTAACAGATTTTATTTGAATTTGTACGGAAAGAGAATAGGTGTGGGAGCACGTAGCAGTGCTTAAGACCCAGAACTCTAGCGCGGAGATTTCAGTAACATTTTAAACAACGTAGGCACCAATTCAAAATATTTTTTTTTTACCAGAACTTTAAACTATACAAAATATACTTGTGTGCATAGATATTCATAGATTAAATTATGTATTTCGAGATGCCAAGCGAAATTTTAAATATACAGAGGCAATTTTGGAAATAATTCGATTGAAGAAATTGAATGTCATGGTTTCCTTTTTCCAGGAACACATAAAACAATATTCTTATTATTATTGAATTATTTTTCTTTTATTCTTTTAAAAAAAATATATATTAATTTATATTAACAATATTAAATAATAATAAGTATATTTTTGTATGTATATAGGTACCTAAATATGATATCTACAGCTATTCTACACATTGGTAAACACTAAACCAAAACACCGTGTTTTATTAGAACTCTGCGCCTTAATTATCAATTTTGTGCTGTTGGCAACACTGCCTCGTTAATCTAGCTAGACTATAAGATCTTGATACTCGTAATGAAGAGGTAAATGATAATATAAATATCTTAGATGTTGGGTCGCGTTGTCCTATGAAAATAGTAACGCTAGTTCCGTTTTTCAGCACGCCTATTCTCTTTCTGCACAGTCTATTATTTATTAACCTTTTTCTTGTACTCTTATTTTCTCTTTTTAACTCTAGATAGATAAAGTATTATTCACTAAAATAACTTTTGTGAATTATATAATTCATTTTGTAAACTGGCAAATTTTCTCGTTTTACAAATTGAAAGTTCACTTAGAATTTTGACTGAACTTATTACTTATTTTTTAAGTAGTGTTTGTTTCATGTAAAACTATTTGCAGGTCACAGCAGTAAATACTTACTTTTCATTATTAATAAATAAATTTTATCATAGTAATCATGACTTTTAGATGTCACATTGTAGTAATTGTATGGTGACTTATGATTTTAATTTTAATTTGATGAATTGTATTTAATTTTGTCATTACATTGTACTATTTTGAAATTTCAGGACCTATTATGTTTATGGTATCACATTATGTTTCAAGCAAATAAATTTATCTTTATCTTTTTGGCCAAATATCTTGTTAATTGGCATAATAAAATAGGCTATCTGCCTGTTTTACTGTTTATTTTTGCGCCAAGAACTTGCGTAAAAAGTTATCGAAACCTACATTTAATACTGACATTTGACTTTGAAATCGTATATTATAAATTTTAAACGGACGATGACCCGAGCCTGATTGAGTTTTTATTTATTTTGTGAGTAACCTACTTGATTTAATGGCACTAAAAGACTGCAATGGACATCATTAAGCTAGGAAGCCTGGGGATTTGATAGATAAGATATAATATTTGCAAAGCGAAAATTATAAGTTTCAACTGTTTTATGTTCTATTACGCCATAAGATTTGATTTCGGAGATATTATGTCGACTTTTAATAAATGCAATTTAACTTTACCGTTTCTATTGTGTTTGCAACTTTTTGCTATCTCTGATAAATAAATCTGTCTAGAGGTTTCTTCTCGTCTGATTTGAAAAGAGACTCCTTCTATTTTTATTTTATTTCAATTTCTAATGTTGTTTTTATTAATATCACGTAATTTTGGTTGGCTTATTAAAAAAATATGTTTGTATTTCTCATAAGGAGCTATTTCATTTGAACACAAGTTTTTATTTTTATTTTCTTGTAAAATATTATCAGATAATTAAGTTTTTTTATCAAAATCTGATCGCAATTGTGTGGCTAGGATGTAAATATTTTTTGATAACACTTTATTCATTGACCAAAATCCATTAGATACAATCGAAATCAGGTTTAATTAATAAAATAACTGTAATGTTTAAATTAAGAGCAGAAAAGCTATAAAGAGCAAGCTGTTGGAACATGAAGCTGTCTTGGTATGAACAGAGAGCAATTGGATTGAGCGGCTGATTTGACATTTCTCGCACAAGAAAAAAAGATCTAAGGTGTAATTGTCCGCATATAACAACATTACCCCGTTTTTGAAATGTAACTTTGTTATAGCCGGACGGTGGCCCCTTGTCCTCGCTCTACACGCCACAAAGCCTGACTTTCGGCTCGTCAAATTTTTACAGGCAACGATAGATTTATCTCTTAAGAGGGCGCTCCGAAAATATAATATGTATGAATGGCCTTTTTGACGCAAATGCTAACGGAATAAGATTGAATATCGCACGACCGTATCTTGCACAGAAGTAAAGTCGCAAATCTTATTTAATTTATTATGAGAATAGTAATTAGTCTAGGTAAATATTGGTTTGGTCACCTATAATAAACTATATTTTCCTTCGGTGAGTATTTATTTTGGATATGTGACTGAAGTTGTTTCCTAGAAATTTCAAAAAATCAAGCTAGTTTAAAGGCATAACTTTCAAAAAAATAAAGTATCGAGTAAATGTCTGCCAATTGTGTTACTGGCTTGGTCATCGATAGAAAAAAGTTTGGAAAATCACTTATTTCAGTTTTTATATTCATGTGATATCTGGTTAACTCACAATAACTAGGCAAATCAGCATCATATTTTCGGAGCGCACCCTTAACTGCGTCATCTTCTGAAAACCCTTCTCGGGTCATATCGCCGCCTTGTTAACAATTTGTGTGATCACCACTCTATAGCTCTAATTATTACTCGACGTTTTAGATGCCTGAATGCTTACGCAACAAGTGATTTGGTTGCATATAGCTTTGAGAATTTCGGCATGCAAAATTCGATCTTATTTCTAATCGCTTTACTGGTTAATTTGTATCAAAGTCCAATGGAACAGGTATTTTGGAAAATGATAATAATTACCTACAGTTAATGCAAAAATAACTGATGCACAGTAATTTGGTTTAGTGCTTTTTGTCATTAACAACTGATCATGACAAAATAAAAAAACAGGTCCAATTTATTCCTAAAAGCACGCGCTTTGGATAAGTTTGAGCTGAGGTATATACGTATATACCTAAATATAACCATATATTTTGTTTTGTTATGCTTCTTTCAAATTAATCTTCTATATACTTATAAAAAAATAAAACTCTTTGATTTATTCATTAAAATCATAGGTAAGTATTTATCATGTTATTTTTTAAATAATAATAATTTTATTTTAGAAAAAATAATACATCTTATACTAGTATATACCTACTAAGTATATACAAAATTATTTATTTGAAAAATGAAAATAAACCAGTTGAGCTATCTAAAGACCAAACAACAAAATGGAAACGAAGAAGAAACACAAAAGCGAACAGCAATACGATCTAAAGATAGCTCGAACTGATCCAAATCACTACCTAGATTTAAGTTAGTAACTATCATAAAAACTAAGTTAATATAATCCTGTTCCACGTTCCATATGTTTTGGTATAAGATATCAAAAATAACATTTTATTTCTTTGTCCCCAGGCCACGAGAACTGCACATTCCACCATGATCTGGAGCTAGACCACAGGCCACCCACCAGGGAGGCACTGCTCCCCGACATGGCCGCTTCATACAGACTACTGCTCACAGGTAAACACTTCCTCAACAAAGTCAAAGTCGAAAGTCTTATGATTACATACATACATAATACACACGCCTTTTTCCCTACAGGGGTAGGCAGAGCCTCAAAGGGCCTCTTTTCACCATGGGCTTTGCACCGTCGCAGGAATATAGACGTGACAAGTGGTGTGCTCATCGCCGCCATTGCTTTCCACGAACATCTCGGCTAATGTTTTCATCCAGTAATAACACACTCCTAATAAGCAGCCAGGACAAATCTTATACCAACTAAAATTACCCAACAAGTCAATGAATAATAATAATTACGACTATACACCGCGTACTTTACTATTCTCTTGCTGACGTTTCGTTGACCATTTAGAGGTCCTTCCTCATGAGACTCTTCCGAATTGTTTTTGAAACAATGACTAACACAAGCCCCTCATTATTTCCAGGACTCGGAGAAGACCCCCAAAGAGAGGGTCTCCTGAAGACACCGGAGCGCGCCGCCAAAGCCATGCTCTTCTTCACTAAGGGATACGACCAGAGCTTGGAAGGTATGGCAAAAAAAACACGTATTATAACTTTTCAACTCAAAAAACCAACGGACAAGGGTTTTTTTTTAACATGTTCCCTGTGTTTTTGGTCATGGGTACTATGGCATCACAACACCTAGCCCGGAACAAATATTTGTAAATCATGCAAAAACAATTCCGCAGCGGGAATCGAACCCGTCTTCCGTCTCAGCCGGAAATTCTGTACAGGATGCTTAGAATCGTCAATTTCACCGAACAACCTGCGGAGAACCCAGATCCTAAAACAATGTCCAACGGACAATATACTACCATTCACGTACCTTGAATGACATAGCTTACGAACCATTCTAATTTTGGCCTGGTAAACTATATAGAGAAAGAGGCGGGACGGCAGTGCGACCTTGGTAAACATGAGCTAGAAATGAAGTCAACCTGAAAGCATTTTAACCGAAAAATTCAGCTAACTGGACTTTTTTTTTCAGAGGTCCTAAACAACGCTATCTTTGACGAGGACACCGACGAGATGGTTGTCGTTAAGGACATCGAAATGTTCTCAATGTGCGAGCATCATCTCGTTCCGTTCTACGGGAAGGTGTCCATTGGATACCTGCCTCAGGGCAAGATTCTTGGCTTGAGCAAGTTGGCCAGGTAAAAAATTGTTTAATTTATTTTATTTAGTGCCGAGGTGTGTCCAGCCTTAGATTAGAACCCCTGTCTCCTCTCGAAGTAAATTGTAAAAGTTGATTTAGGGATTACACCAGGGCAGAGAGGCATCCACCTGAACTTAACACCAATACTGCGATAACCAATCCGTCTGCCAAGCGTTTGAAGACTATTAGTGCCATGCAGTTGTGTCACGGGGTACAGTCAAATCTTCGGATAATTCTTTGAAAGAAAGAAATAAAAGCAGTTTATTTATGATCTAACAAAAAACACACACACACTAAAAAAATAAACATATTAAATAACAATTACAAAATGTGTGTGCCAGTTGCAAACCAAAAAAAGGTTCCCAACTCAGCATTTGCTAGGCCGCCTAAACAACCTAGCGCTGGTCTTCCGTTGGAGCCCAGAGTGAACTACGGAAATCCGCTCACCATTGAGCGTCACTATTAAGAAGCGGTAACAACTACATTATAACTACATAGTTCTCATCACAAAACAAAAAAGAACATATTTATCAGCAATAATCAACTAAAAAAAACTCTGCTACTCGCAACACGCACATTCAAATACCTACATAAACAGACAAAATAACTTATTTATTTGTCTTTTGGCATTAGACAATATCAGTTCCATTCCTCTACCTGTGCATCTACTCCACCACCCACCTTTGGACCAATTCAGCAGCATCCTAACGTGTACTTTAATTCCAGGATTGTGGAGATCTTCTCCCGTCGCCTGCAGGTCCAGGAGCGCCTCACCAAGCAGATCGCTATCGCCGTCACACAGGCCGTCCGTCCGGCAGGTGTCGCCGTTGTTATTGAAGGAGTGTAAGTGATCTTACTAGAATATCACTGAAAGACCATTTTGCACGTTTGCACGAGTTGTGCATGAAAGGGGTATCTGCGAGACGCTGCTGAATCCTTTCAGTTTCATCGCAGTGGTTCTTTTCTGGACTACCATACCTTAAACAGGTTACTCACTAGCAGGGTGACCAAGAAAGACTGAACGATTTATAAAACTGCTGAGAGGTCCAGAAAGTTTTAAGCCTTCTTGCTTGCAAACTTTTTGTTTAACTTTTCTTATTGTTCTTATTTTAAACTTTTACTTTAAAATGAGAATACTCAAATGTGCCTGACGCATTATAACAAATATGTAAATCTCAACTCTAAGAGTAATCTTAAGTGCACCAAATAGGTAGGTATGTAATTTTCGAAAGCAACTGGGAAAAAATGTGAGGGTTTTTGTATCACCTTCACTGGTACCTTATTCAGACGGAGATTATTTGTAATTCATGGGCTTCACTTCAGCCATTGACATTGTTAATGGAACAAAAATTTGCATGTAGGCTACGCTAGTAAAATCTTCTGGGCTCCACTACTATAATTAAAGAATAGTAAAATTAAGTAATTCCCCATGACGTCAACTAGTTCAACTAAACGATGACGCAGAAGGTAAGGAAGGAACTTTTAAATAGTTTTGATAGGCCTTATAGCTCTCAGAACTTTACTGAATGGCGAAGCTGGAGCGAGCTGGATGATGAAGTGTACGAAGGCCTCTCGATGGACCGACGACATTTTAAAGGCTGTAGGAATTCATGGAGGCGAGAAGGCCTATGTCCAGCAGTGGACTTCTTGGCATGGAGGCAAGAAGGCCTATGTCCAGCAGTGGACTTCTTGGCATGGAGGCGAGAAGGCTTATGTCCAGCAGTGGACTTCTTGGCATGGAGGCGAGAAGGCTTATGTCCAGCAGTGGACTTTTACAACGATGATGATAAAAACCTTTTTCTCAAGTCAATGATAAGTTTTCTCATAGTATCGTTTTTTTTCGATTACAGGCACATGTGCATGGTGATGAGAGGCGTCCAGAAGATCAACAGCAAGACGGTGACATCCTCGATGGCCGGCGTCTTCCGTGATGACCCCAAGACGAGGGAGGAGTTCCTCAATCTCGTCCACTCGAAGTGAGCCGACACTGACAATAAAGCTGGGGTTTTGGCGAGGACCGTCATATGACAGCCGTAATATAACGCTGAAAGCTATCTATAGCTTCATCTCCGCTATATTACAGTTGTCATTACAGTCATTGATTTGGAAACCCTGGCTGATGGCCGTATTCAAGGGTCTTACTTGGCTATTGATCAACAAAATAGCCATCTAAGCTTCTTGAATACTGTAAGGCTATTTAGGGGTTTTGACCAAGTTCTGCAGATAACATATGAAGTAAGAAAGCTTCTTATTTCTCAGGACTTGATTAAAAGTGCCCTTAACCACTGGACGTGAAACTGTTGATTATTGGATCCGGCTCGAAGGATTTTTTTTAAACACTGCTTTGTACCTTTTTTGGGTAAGAATTTGGTCAAGAATTATGAACTCCAACAATGATATGTTTAATCATTCTAAAAGTTTAACAATGCAGTCTAGGCAGCTTTTCTGTTAATTAAATAGAATTTACCTTGCAACAAGGGGTACCTTTGTTTTGGATGTAAAACAAAGTAACTGGATAAACTATGATGGCTCAAACACCACGGTGATCTAACTAACCCAAAAAACTCGTGAACGGTTAGAAATATAATTTCACGTCCAGTGGTTATATAGTCTTCATTGCCTTTGGACGTTTGTAGTTGTTTTTGCAAAATTGGAGGGTTCCGTACGTACTCGGCATTTAACATGGCACTTCGGTTAAAAGAGAGAGACAATTGAATCGCCCTGCTAGTCGGTTTTGTGTAGCGCTGTCTTTGTCATCAACATGAGTATGTACAATAGATTTGTGACGGAGACAGCGATATGCCCCTTTTTTCTATTTCGTTTTTGTGATGTGCCATGTTAATTGGCGAGTACTGGACTTACATTATCCTAAATAATATTAGACAAGATGATTGTGCCAAATTTTACGTTTTCAAAAATGGCGTTTTTATAATCTGTTAGTAATTAAAGTCTATAATTAGATTATAATTTGAGCACTGTTAAAACTAATTGCCCATTTGAGCAGTAGCTCAAATTGCGTTGGCCTTCATTTTGCTAAAAGTCAAATACACCATTAGAGAATTTACTATTGAATTTGAAGCGGAACCCTCAACGCATGAATTTTCCTCATTTACCACTAGCTTGATTGGAATACATAATTGTATTTCTATATGCACAAAGCGTTTTATTATTTGCTCAAAAGAATGTGATATATTATATAAAAAATAAAACAATTCATTATTTATTTTCCAAAAACAACCGCAAGCGTCTTCATTGTTTATTTAATAAATTAAATATTAGTTTTTAGCTTTTTACTGCCCATTTTTTTGTAAATTATTATGAATTATGGATGTACAAGATTTTGTAGTTACGTTACTTGTTATGTTAAACCTGTTAAAATATCAAAGTATATCTTTATAATTGAAATATCTGCGAATTTTATGTAGGCAGATGTTTTTATATATTTTTTTACAAAATTTACAATACAATTTGTGTTTGAATAATAAATACATTTTTGTGCAGCTTAAAAGGAACAAATAATTTTATTACTTCGAATAATTCATTCCATGACAATAATAAATTAGGAAAATATAGTAACGATATATTGCCCAAAATTACTATGTTTTCCACTTTGTAAATGTATATCTTCATATATTTATTAGTTAATTTTGTAGGTAAATGGTTATTACGTGAGTTTTGTTCGTAAACTAGAGGACCAATTTTTTTTTAAACAAAAATCTCAAACAACATGGCTGATGTTTGACATTTTTGAGAAAATCTATGTTTTTTCTCAAATTTTATATACATCCATGATGTAGCCTTATCGTACGAATTTCATATGTTAATGATTTTATTATGAATAAAGATTTTTATTTTTTTAAGTTATCTATGTGTTTTTATTTCTGCTTGACCCTGCTTGCGCAAACACTAGCTTTTTGGATCTACAAGTTATTACTGAATTTAAACATACAATTGATATTTGTAATTATTTATCTATTACCTTATTACCTGTCAAATTCACCACAACCTTCTATGCCATAATATCAAGGCGTAGCTCAAAATATCAAAGTTATCTGTCCTGGGTTATGGCAGCACTGTTGTCAAATTAGAATTAGAATTATTTATTTCAGACAGACAGTAAGGTATACACCAAAATGCTAACCAACTTAATTATAACTTAAATATACTCTTAATTAATTAAAAATACAACACAGCCTATCATTAAAAATATGTAAATGCTAGTATACGAATGCGTTTTAGCGCCCTCTGTGTTGGCGCGTTGCTCGCGTGTTTAGCAAATTGAGTGTTTGAATAGTAATCTGATATAAGAACCGGCCAAGTGCGAGTCGGACGGTAAAATAGACGTCATTATGCTAACGTCAAATCAGAATTTTCGTAATGCTGGCAAACTGCGGTATAAATGTAAATAAATCAAAAAGTAGGCACAGTGCGACCTAATATATAGGGTTTCAAAATGTTGACATTGTGCTACAGCTACAGGTAACAAAGTAAGTAAAGTAAAGTAAATTTTATTGTTCAAAAAACAGATTAAATACAATTCGAAAACGCTATGGATCCCGCACTAGGGCTAGTTTGTATCGCGGGTATCCGTTCAAAGTTAACCAAATAAACAAATAATGGAGAAAACATGCGAGACAAGAAATAAAAATTTAAAAAGTAAGTTAATAGGGTATTTATTACACAACAATAGAAACTACCAGCCAAAAAGACATACAAATATCGAATCATGATTTAAGCTTTGAAAATAGGTAGCGCTGCACGCGAGATAAACTGTGAAACGAAAGTTTGATTAGTGACATAGTGACTTTGGCAAACCACAAAAGTAAAACAATAGTTGATGTTCAGTCAGCCCCGTCTATCGAGCCAGTAGGAACTACCTACTTCTTGTTTTCAATCTATAGTTAAAATCATTGTATGGTGAACCCATGGTGAACCCAAGGAATTTTTATACTAATCCATGGGTGAACCTCGGCTGCAACCTAAGTTGCTGTCTAAAATAAAATATACCTTCTTCTTCTACATTTATTTAATGTAATGTAATTATTTCATTTTTGCCAATGTCAAGTAGCATAGATAATTATCAATGTCCAGTCGTCAAGTACTTTGTCAAGTCCTGTTCTAGTAAATCGATGGCAGTTTACTAGAATGTTCCTGCAAAAATTTATTTAAATCTTTGTGTTCCTGGACAATTTCCACCCCTTCGAAAAGACACGCAATACACTTATTTTATTTAAATTCACTACCATGTGCTCTTTATAAGCTACACCGGTTAAAATGCCACCAAAATTACACCATATAACTCAAAAAAACACTAGAAATTGAAATTAAATAAAAAGGACGACGTCTCCCTTCGAAAGAGCAAAAAAAGTCCACCTATCTATTTGTTCTTTTGTAATGCCACCTCTTAAATGTCTTCAATGACAGTAGATGTTTTAATACCTTGAGGGGAATTAGTTGAGGGTAGACAAACAAGCAATTCTTAACTAACCCAAGTAATGAAAATATTTTAACACCACAAAATTAATAAACAATTTGCGCCAAACTGCGACCACCAATCCGCCTGCCAAGTGTGGTGATTATGGCAAATCCCCCCATTGTATTCAATGGGGGAGGCCTTGTCCAGCTGTTTTCGTAAACAGATGGGTGATGATAATTATGATTACAAATTTACTAAAACAAACTATTCACTCCATCCTTATCGCTAAATCTCTTCGAGGAAATCTTTGATTATATACTCGTTAGAGAGTTTCTAGAATATATTTGGTAACCCATTAGACATCATAGATCTAACGATGGAACTCAAGTTATAAGTATTAAAACTCTCTTTCTAGATAGATTAACTTTATTCTCCTTATTCTTAGGTGCTACTATAATTCTCTAATTATGACTGCCTTCCTTCCTGTCTTGGTCTCGAATGCCTCTTGACTTTGTCGAACTCCCTCCTCGTAGCCTCGTCATCGGTCGTTCGGCGAAGGTTCGACATCCCTCGGTGCCGCTCGTCGGCAAACACCGTTGGTTGATCCAATCGTCTCGCCTTACCATGGTAGGTGGCGTGCGTGGTTGCATAAAACTACATCCGTCAAACAACATCCGGTATCAAATAGCTAACATTCGGCCATTCTGACCATATTTCTGTCCTCAGACATTAAACTTTGTATTTCATTTATTCAAATTAATAAATAAACCAAGCATTTGCATTCAGAAAGTATCATAATCCTTTCACCACTATGGTTCTTTCATCATTTTTTTTCATCCAAAATTATTTAGTCAAATACAATGGCGGAAGTCGGTTTTTTAAATGAAAAGTTATATCAATTATCTTAAGATTTCTCTGTAAGTAAATTTGTAATTCTTTTTGAGAAATAAATATCTTTAACCGTATATAATCAGCTATACTAGGATTTAAAAATTGAATTCATCATTTTATAAGTAAAACCACTTTGTCATTGTGTTCTTCGGCCATCCTTATCTTTGAGGGATGTCCTCATTCCTCAGTCTATTGCATCATCAATGTATATATTCATGCTATGTCATTTATTTTCTTGGCAACTCTCTCGTTCCATGTTGAAAGTTATTTCCTGACAGTCTATTGTATTATCAATTTCCATATTCATGCTGTCATTTGTTTTCTTGGCAACTCTCTAGTTCCATTTAGAAAGTTATTTCCAGATAGTCTATTGTATCATTAATGTCCATATTCATGCTATGTAATTTATTTTCTTGGCAACTCTCGTTCCATTTTGAACCTTATTTCCAGACAGTATTGTATCATCAATGTCCATATTCATTCTATGTCATTTGTTTTCTTGGCAACTCTCTAGTTCCATTTAGAAAGTTATTTCCAGATAGTCTATTGTATGATTAATATCCATATTCATGCTATGTAATTTATTTTCTTGGCAACTCTCGTTCCATTTTGAACCTTATTTCCAGACAGTATTGTATCATCAATTTCCATATTCATGCTATGTCATTTATTTTCTTGGCAACTCTCTCGTTCCATTTTGAAACTTATTTCCAGACAGTCTATTGTGTCATCAATGTCTATATTCATATTCATGCTATGTAATTTATTTTCATGGCAACTCTCGTTCCATGTTGAAAGTTATTTCCAGACAGTCTATTGTATCATCTATGTTCATATTCATGCTATATCATTATTTTCTTGGCAACTCTCTCGTTCCATTTTGAAATGTCATTTATTTTCTTGGCAACTCTCGTTCCATGTTGAAATTTATTTCCAGATAGTCTATTGTATCATCTATGTTCATATTCATGCTATATCATTATTTTCTTGGCAACTCTCTCGTTCCATTTTGAAATTTATTTCCAGACCGGCAATGACCGTTCTCTCACGTCATCATCACAATTGGAAATAGTCGGGACGTCATAAGTTGTGCCATGGCAACAGTCTTGTTCCATGATCGCAACATGCTCAGTTTCATTTGTTTTCTAGCAACTCGCTCGTTCCATTTTAAAAGTTATTTCCAGACCAGCAGTGACCGTTCTCTCACGTCATCATCACGATTGGAAGTGGGCAGTTCGTCATAAGCTGTGCCATGGCAACAGTCTTGTTCCATGATCGCAACAAGCTCAGTGTCATTTGTTTTCTGGCAACTCACTCGTTCCATTTTAAAAGTTATTTCCATGATCGCAACATGCCATCATCATGATTAGAAATGGTCGGTACTTCATAAGTTGTGCCATGGCAACATTCTTGTTCCATGATCGCAACATGCTCAGTGTCATTTGTTTTCTGGGAACTCGCTCGTTCCATTTTAAAAGTTATTTCCAGACCGGCAATGACCGTTCGCTCACGTCATCGTCACGATTGGAAATGGGCGGTACAAAAGTCAAAGTCAAAGTCAAAAAGAATTTTATTCATTGAAATCACAAGGATCATTTTGAATCGTCTTATAAACTAAAATTACTCCTGTTCCGTCGTACGTCTGTTGTACGTCATAAGTTGTGCCATGGCAACAGTCTTGTTCCATGATCGCAACATGCTTCTTCCTTATTTTCAGGGACACGCTCTGTATTAGTTTCATCTGCAACACATACAACGAAAACAGAGCAGTATGCATTGTAACTTTATGTTATGGATAAAGTAAATCAAACTGGGCTAACTCATCAAATTATTATGGAATTTCTCCAAGATGGTATGTAGTTATTTTAATAAATTAACCGTGTGAGCCGTGGGGCTGTACAAGAGCGCTTGTATTGCAGTGCGAGTAGGAACGCACTGCGACGACCGACGTCATACACATGCTACACACATTCTGATTGCTTGGTACTGCCGGCCCACTCAGCGCGCTGTAGTGACGGGGCTTCGAGTGCCCACGCGCACTTTTTATCTACTTGTCCATTGATTATACGCAATTTAATAAAATTCACGCATTGCTACACTGCTTCTAACGAGTGTAACCTATCTCCTCGGTACTTATTATTTCCTAGTCCAATGACGGACGTTTCTGACTAATCGCTCTCGGACTCTGATCGGACAAGACACTACAAAATCCATTCACACGCTTCAAAAGACGTAGAACGGTTGAGTACACTTCTGAGCTAAGTAATTTTAAGGAGAAGATAAGAACCTTTCTTTTTAATCAGGAACAAGACCTGAGAAAAAATTCTGAATGAGATACCAAGAGTATTCAGTCCTCCGTTACTCTCCTCATTGCGCAAAATGAAGAGTTCAAGAAGAAGATTGAGAAACTGGGCAAGAACTTTAATGTCAAACACAAGATTTGTCGAGTGCCTTACACTAGGCGTCCGCACATCTGGGGACACGCCTGTCTACGTGTCGCAGCAATTAATCGCACGAGGCTCCCGCTTACACTTCTTGGCTCAAGATCTTGCCAAGCCAAAGCAGTACGAATTTTGTTAGATGGCTTATGGCAAGGTATACGTCAGAAGAGAGGAGAACTCTCTAATCATCATTTACTTAATGTGAATTAATTGAAACTTTTAATTAGCCTTTGTTTACCACTTTGCTTTCATCAATACTTGTACTAGCTGTAAGTTTTCCTAAAACTAAAATAAAATAAATAAAATGACAAAATATCATCATCAGAACTGAAGCCCAGGTTCATCAACTACTGCAAGGGCAATGACTTTACTTCTATCTAAAAAAAAAATAAAAATCAAGTCTTTATTATTATTATTTTATAAAATCGTCTGCCAACCATATAAAACACAAAAAATTAACCATGCACACTTTACACGCCATTAAACTTCCAGTATATTATGCCATCAAGATTGTTATCAAACACAACATAAAGATTACGTTTGTCTCTTTGGATATTTTCAACTTATTCTTATTTTGCCAGTTTAAAAAATAAATTTAAAACCTCGCCATGATCTTAATAAAACCTGCAGTCCTTTTGCACTTTTTCATGAATAGCTCCCTCTCTACTTTGAATGAGATAGATGAAATTGAAATTGCTCGCTCTATCCAATGTTATCACATTGGATTGGAGGATCTTACAAGACACATAGTAAAGTCATTCTCAACATATAAGAAGCATATATGCTAACATAGACGGTTTAATTATAAGTCTGAATAATGACTATACCCTGACCAGCCTATTCCTTCTCTAGCAAATTACACCTCATTTGCAACAACACGCCAACATGGAGTTGTGGCGTAAGTATGTAAGAAATTGGATTATTTTGACAAAGGTCAAAGAAGTTAAATACTGAAATGTTGACTTGTATTCTGTGTAGTTTTAGTAATCTTTGTTAATCTTTGTTAGTCTATGTTATGTGTGCTCGTTCATTCTTGTGAGTGTGTGCGCCTGCGACTGCCTGTGTTTGTGCACCTTGGCGCTTGTAGTGGTATCAACAAAAGATGTCGAAGACGTATCGGTCACCGCCTTCCACAGCCCCAACGTCGCCAGTACGGGACAAAGATCAGGCCAAGCTCGCCAAGAGCGCTTTGTCGCGAAGAGATAAGCGTCATCGACTGTCTGTTGATGACGATTCCAGAGCGTCTGCTGACGAAGTAGATGTCATAACCGCACTCAGGAATGAAATGAGAGACCTGTTTGACTCACTAAAATCCGAACAGAAATCTAGAATGGATGCCCTAGATAAACGTTTCACAAGCTTTGAAAAGAGGCTTGACCTGAAAATTTCAGCCGTTCATAACTCCAACAATAATGTTGAAAAGGCCGTAGAGCTGTTTGCCGAACAGCTCACTTCTATCCAGACTAAAATAAGTTCACTCGAAAGTAATCGCAAAGAGCTGTCGACGCACATAGCTTTCCTGGATGACAAATGCGACATCCTGGAGCACAGCCTGAGAAAACCCTGCATCGAGATAAGGAACGTGCCAAAAAGAGCCAAAGAAAGCAAGGAGGATCTATACTCCTCTGTTTTTGGTCTCATTAAAGCCCTGAATACGTCTCTGGAACTCGCAGAAGTACGAGATATCTACAGAATTCCAGTACGTTCATCGAAAGATTGCTCAACCATTATTGTTGAGCTGTGTAACACCCTAACAAAGGGTAAGATACTTTATGCTGCCAAGAAACACAACAGTGTAAACAGAGACAATCAGTTAAACTCGGCTCACCTTGGTCTGGACGGTTTAAGGCTCTTTTCATTCTGCAGCGTGTCGCCGGTTGCGTGCGGCGCTACCGGTCGAGTTGGCATTTCACAGTTTTGCGTGTGCACTCGACCGGTCTGGACGTGTACAGTCACGTACTTTTATCAGTCATGGATACAATTAATAAAAAAACAGTGTTTTCATTATTCCCACCCAGCAACTCTGTTTTACATCCCTCTCTTTATACAACGGGTTTCGTAAGTCCCAAATAGCAGGCCTTTTCTGAACTTCTCTTATGAGTTGCTCTGTATCAATTGCCGCCATGATTGTACATAAAACGCGCACGCACACGTCCGACAGTGAAAGCTGACATTGCAGCACTGGCCCGCGCGCCGACCGGCACACGCGGGGTGCGCGGGCGCCGGTCGGAATTTCGGCCGGTCGGGCGTGTTCAAAAACGCAACCGGCCAGCACGCGGCACAGTGAAAGCAACTATAGAGCTTCATACCAATTGCGCCGGTCGCGTGCGCGCGCGACCGGCGACACGCTGCAGAGTGAAATGAGCCTAAGAACCACAATATACCTATCTAAGTACTTATCCTCCAAGAACAAAAAACTTCACTACTTGGCCAGGGAATTCGCGAAATCTGAAAAGTACGCATTCTGCTGGACGTCTAGCGGAAGAGTGTACCTACGTAAAAAAGATGGAGACTCCTACGTTCTGGTCAGGAGTGAGGAGCAATTGAAGGAAATGGCTGTGGCAACCAAGGAATGACGTCCCTTACTATTTTTTCAAGGCTTGCTATCTATTTTATTTACTTTTAAGTACACCTTAATCGGTAATTATATAACTCAGTACATGTTCGCTAACTTTATAATAACTGATTTATGTTTGCGTTTGCTGTTCTCAGGGCAGTTCGTTTCAACTTATAAACACTGTTGTTTTGTGCTTATCTATAATTATTTTTTTGAACAAATCACTTCACCAACTAAAAATACAGTCACACATACTATGCAAATAATATCTGTTACAATACGTGTAGAAAATATCATGACGGAAGTACCACTATTGTACCTATCCCTTTCTTTTGCACAAAGGTTTTATGCTTTTTCCATAGGAGTGTCCTGCTCTAACAAATACTTTATCTATTCCCATCATACGCACACTCTCAGTGATAGTAGTAAAGGTAGTGGCACACTGGGACTTAGCACATGTTGCGATCTTCTTAATTTGGATTACTATTGTAGTGCTTCAGGGTCTCCCGTTTTTGAAAACTGCATCCTTTATTTACTAGCAACCAAAATTCGATAGCCACAATTTTTTTAACGATTTAGACTCAGCTGACTTAATTGAAAGTACTCACATTTTCAACCCCGAGTCTTGCATGGACAACCTAGGGGAAGTCAGCAACCAACTAACAATACTCTCCCAAAATATAAGGAGTATTAATAAAAACTTTGATAAGCTGTCGGTACTCCTTTCACGGCTAAAATTTTTGCCTGACGTCATAGTTTTAACGGAATGCCGTCTAGATGAGTTCTCCTCTGAAATATCACTTGAACAATATAATTACCACAAATCTAACAGATACCTAAATCAGAATGATGGAATAGTGATTTACTCTAAGGTTGGTCTAGGCGTGTGCACGCTAGAGCCTTTGTTCATTGACGCCAACTGCTTTGTTCTAAAAATTAATAATCAGTATACCATTATCTCTATTTACAGGTCTCCCTCGTTTTCAAACATTAATAATTTCCTCACTAGCCTTGAATCTGTTATACAGGACTCGTCCGGGGAAACGGTGGTGATAGTGGGAGATGTAAATATAGATATTGGGAGTAACTCAACCGATCCCAAAGCCGAGCCTTATCTAGAACTTACGTCGCACTATGGATTCGTACCCGGTCATCACTTACCTACTCATGACTATACCTTTCTCGATCATGTTCTTATTAAATCGGGTCATAAGTCGAGGGTTGTCGTGTGTGGGGCTGATTTAACAGATCATGACGCAGTTATATTGGGCATTGAAAATAAACCTATTAACGTAACCTCTGACAACAACACGTTTTCCACTCAAAACAAATATAATTATCCACAAATATTAAAAGAACTCGGAGAAATGGACTGGAACAATTTGTACAACATGTCAGATGCAACTATTGCTTTTGATTGCTTTCATACGATAGTTTCTCGTTCTATTGAATCCAATAAAACCACTATCTTGACACCAAATTCAAAATTGTCACGGAGACCTTGGATCACTCCTGGGCTTGTGTATTAGGCGTAGAGATCTCCTCCATATGGTGTCAAGAAAAAACCCTAAAGACAAAGTGATATTCGAAAAATTATAAAAACTATCGCAATTACTGTAATAACACTCTACAAAATTTGAAAAATGATTACGATCGTTCAAAGCTTACTCAGAGTAAGGGTGATTGTAAAAAAACATGGAACGCCGTAAAATCCATCTGTAACATCACTTCTAAGAAATCGTCGACTTCTGCCCTGTTGGAAACGTCTGACACACCAGCTGAATCTCTTAATAGTGTAAACTACTTCTTCTCAACTATAGGTGACAGCCTTGCTGGCAAAATTTTGCAAAAACTAAATATGACAGAGCACGAGTTAGCAAAGTTAGCGACTAGTAATCTCATTCCCCTTGAGAAGTCGATGTTCTTCAGCCCTACAAATGAATTTGAGATTATAAAAATAATCAATAGTCTGAAAACTCATTCTGCTTCTGGCTTTGACAATGTGAGTAATTCTTTAATTAAGCAAGCACAGCATATTTTTGCATCCCCACTCACTCATCTCTTTAACTTGAGCTTATCTACAGGAACTGTTCCCGATTGCTTAAAGATAGCTAATATAACTCCGGTTTTTAAAGCCGGTGACCCTTACGATGTAACTAATTACAGACCAATATCTTTGCTCACATCTTTTTCAAAGATTCTAGAAAAAATTGTGAATTCAAGGCTCTTATCTTTTCTTGAGAACAACAATTTGCTGGCCGAAAATCAATTTGGTTTTAGAACTGGCAGGTCCACGGAAGATGCTGTAGTGCGCATGACAAATCATATGTATTACCTCTAACTTAGACTCGGGGAAAAAGTGCGTTCTGGACCTCGCCAAAGCGTTCGATACCGTCTCTCGTCGAATACTTCTGGGTAAGATGCAAAATATGGGCATACGCGGCATACCATTGAACTGGTTTATCTCCTACTTCTCTAACCGTAGACAGAGAGTTTGTGTGCGTCCACACAAACTCTCTGTCTACGGTTAGAGAAGTTCACTACACATCCCGTCGGATGTGTAGTGAATTTTCTGAAATGACGTTTGGTGTTCCACAAGGAAGTGTGCTCGGGCCTACACTTTTCCTAATATATATTAATGACCTGTGTAAATTGGACCTGGCCAAAGCTGAGACACTAGCTTTCGCGGACGATACAGCGCTTATTTTCCATGGTGATACGTGGGATGAGGTCACGGAATCTACACATCGCGGACTAAGACAAGTTTTGCAGTGGTTAAACAATAACCTGCTCTCATTGAATACATTTAAGACGAAATTCCTCAACTTTAGTATATCACAGCGTACAGCCCCTACGCGACCCCTGATTATCAAACTTCATGAATGTAGTCGGTTTTCGTCCAAC
The DNA here is from genome assembly GCA_951392215.1 of Epirrita christyi. Classification (NCBI taxonomy): domain Eukaryota; kingdom Metazoa; phylum Arthropoda; class Insecta; order Lepidoptera; family Geometridae; genus Epirrita; species Epirrita christyi. Next base: position 2,400,966 of record OX595857.1, on the reverse strand, counting down.
AGCTGTTGTTCATGTCCATCTATAGAGAACTTGCGCTCAATTAAGTACTTGGGGGTTTACATTGATGACCGGTTAACGTGGAAAAAACACATAGATGTTGTCAATGTGAGGGTTAGAAAGCTTAAGTATTTATTTGTAAAGCTACGTAAGGTTGCTGACGAGGCTCTGATTAGACTCATTTATATGGCACTATGCCAGTCTATTATATCCTACTGCGTTGTAGCTTGGGGTGCTGCATGTGGTACCTTTATGATAAAACTGGAGCGTGCGCAGAGAGCTATTTTAAAAATTGCTCATAATAAGTCGTTCCGCTTCTCTACGGACTCTCTATACGATGAATGCCAACTATTGCGAGTTAGGCAAGTCTTTATTATGGCAACGGTATTACGGTTTCATAAAACAGCTTTGTTTTGTATCAGGCCCACTACAAGATCAGTCAGAAACATCTCTTGGCTGGTTCCTAAAACCAAAACTAAATTTGCAAAGAGGTCTCCGTTATTTTTAGGACCATTTCTTTATAGTCGTGTAAACAAAGATTCAGAGATTCTTCACTGCCTAAAAGGCAAATGCAAACATTTGATCAAGAAATGGTTGTATTCTTATAACTATATCGAAACCGAAAGACTCTTAAGCATTGTGGTATAATTAGTGTCCTAAATATAATTTAATTTCTTCATAAAAAATATACTACTGTGCCAATTTATTCTAGGTGTGATAATTGAATAATTTTCAATTGCGAAATTTTGATTCGTTTAACTTTATTTAAAAAAAAAAAACAAAAAAAACTATACGAATCTAAAATAATAAATAATAATTGCCATGTGTTCCTTTCGCAAATATTATTATAGATAACATAATTTCTATTGATATGAATTATGTAGTTTTTAATTCTTACAATTAAATTTAAAAAATTTAAAAAAAAAAATGTACTGATATACCAATTTATTCTAATTGTTATTCATGAATAATTTGGCATTAGGTAATTTTGGTTTGTTTAACTTTAGTTAAATAAAAACTATACAAATCTCTAAACTAATAAATAATAGTTAAGTACCATGTTATCCTTACTCATTTATTATTATAGATAAATATGAATTCTATTAATATGTATTATGAGTTATGCAGTTTTTAATTAGTACTTACTTATAATTATAAATTGTGTACCTAATTAGTTTAACTAGTTATTAGGTACCTACTAATGTATTACCTGCCTAATTTTATCTTTACTGCTTACCAAATACTTTAATTGTCCTGGTGTACTTACTTAAAAACCGAAGCGTCAACCAACCCGTTGTGTTTTCAACTTTATTTTGTCGCTTTTGTATTTAAACACGCACGCACACAGCGCAAATGCACTCCTTGCGCTCACGCAGCTTCGAGCGACAATAACAACGCTGCACACACACTTTGATAGGTGCTATCTATAGGCCCAGCTTGTTCAACACTTTCTTACGCCTTACAATTACAGCTTACCCTAACAATTGCACACACATGCACACTGCATTCATCCGATAGGCGTAATGTAATTGTAGCTAAATCTCTGACGTTGTTGGTATGTAGGTACGTGCTACTATATTGTTTGGGCCTGCCTGTCATGTGCCTACCTTCATGTGGTTGTCATTTTTTGTTGTGTTGCGTAGTAGGTATGTTCTCGTGCCTACTTACCAGGGGCATGGAATGGCCTTTGTGTGCTTCTAATCCAATAACTGTACCTACCTTCCTGCCTAATTACTGTTATGCAAATAGGTGCCTGTGGTGCGAATTAGTTGTTGCGTACGTAGGTACCTACATAAGTGCACCTGGGTGGGTACCAGAATTTGTGTACCTATATCAGGTTGAATGTTTGGTGCGCAATTTGATTAATTTCGTGTTCTTGCATGTTAGTTCCATCTGACTTTGTATGCCTGATTACCTACCTACAGAATTTGTATAAGTAGGTATCTTCACCTACTTATATGTATCTTTGTTGTTTTTGCATGTACATCACATATACTACCTAAATCTGTTTATTTACTAGACTCCTGGAAGAGACTAACCACCCACAACACAGGGAATCCTAGTGTGGGGGTTAGTAAATTACCTACTTACTTATGTATGTTTACAAATTTTGTTTATAGTGAGTACCTACCTAGGGTACTTACTACTTCAATAATATTAAGGTACCTATAACTTATTTACATGATTAAGTGTATGGATTCAGTGTTTTTTGGAAACAAATAAATGATTTGTAATTTGATTTGATTTGTAATTTGTTTATGTGTGTGTCTCTTGTATTTTTCTATGTCATTCTCGTCTTGTCATCTACATTTATCATTAGATCAAGCATAATGTTTATTAACTTGTTAAATTTACACATAGAATCATCAAAATTATATAAAAACATAATACTAACAGGAGATATAAATATAATTTCGAAGGAAACCGAACTTGCGTAAGAACGAAATAATAGACTCAATTAATCAATTGGCTTTAGGAGCACATGAAACACAGCTTAACTCATTTGTTCTTTTGGAAACTGACCCTAACAAAGTATATGATGTACTTACGAGTCAAATCAGACAGCACTCCTGGCTGGGATAATATCCCAACTAGCTTTTTAAAACTAGCCTAAAACGAAGTAGTACCTATTATCTGTCACTTAGCCAATCTCTGCTTCAATAACGGTATTTTCCCTCTGCCTCTGGCGATATGGACAAGGTCAATAACTATTGACCAATTTCTGTACTGCCCGTCATTTCAAAATTTAAAGAAAAACAACAAAACACAACATTAATTAATACTTAAATCAATTTCAATTATTGTCAGACTCACAATAGGGCTTCAGAAATGGTAGGTCCACTGAAGGTGCCGTGAGAGCAATAAACTCTTTTATTGTTCAGATCAGTTTGATCGTGGGAGAAAATGCATAGCTGTATATTTTGACCTTAAAAAAACGTTTAACACCGTATGTCCCAATCAAATCAAATCAAAATAATTTTATTCATTGATTTCACAAGGATCATTTCGAACAGTCCTACAAACTAAAATTACTCCTGTTCCAACGCGACCAAGCCTAGAAGAATCAGGTAACAAAAACAACTTGGCCCACTTAAATGATCCGTCTTACCACTAGGTGAGAAGCGCCTGCGTGGTGCCTCGGAGAAAGAAGTTGCTGATACATAGTAAATGACAACTTAAAAACCTTAGGAAGGAAGTCAAAAGTAAATAAACATCAGCAAAAGTATGTAAGACAGCACACGCTACGCTTGTTATACTTATAAATAATAATCTAATAGAACTATGTAAATAGGTAACACAGATATTGCAAATTTCCATTTTAGTGGCAATGGGCAGAGTAACATCACGCCACACGGCTTTATCATTAATATACATTAAACATTGATTTTGAAGCCCACACTATGCATGGTTCGATACCGAACACACACTTGGCCGGTCATTTAATCACTCGATGATAGAAAATTTATTTGATGCTAGAAAATTCATACAGACTTTGAAAAAAGTTTATAGTATAAAATACGTTACATCAAGACTTTCTTATTCCAGAAACAAAAATGAAACTCCTGGCAATCCTCGCGCTCTTTGTAGTTCTGGCAGCCTACGCGCCAACCTCTAAAGAAAGCAACGCGGAAGATAAACTGACATTCAGAAAAGAATTCTTCCCAGACGAGCTCAAAATCTACACAGCCGAGCATGAAATCATAAAACTACTTTACCCGACAAAAAACTTGAACTTTGATGAAGAGAAGAAGAAGATTATGAACTAAATTATATTTTTTTTCGTTGAAGCTGATGTTACTAACGGTATAGAATACAAAGGTCTAAGTCTACAAGAACAATAAAACAACGTAAATCTAGACTACTGGTACTTCTGTCGCTGCTACTGTTTATGATACTAAATTTACTTACTTCGGAGCCACTGATGGACTTTATAAATACAACGAGAAAGACAACACAGCTGAAAAGTACGGACCTATAACTGACAGTATCATAGATATAGCTAAAGTCAAGGGCTCTGACCTTATCTACAATTTAAGGCCCTGTCTGAAATCCAGCGCCGCGCCGTATCTACTTTTAGGTCCGGTGTAGCTGTATGCTGAGACAGGGACCTATTTGACCCCCACACAACATGCATTACGCCATTTGGTGTTTTTTTAGTTTTTGTAAAGTTACCTACTACTTAGGTAGGTAGCTAGGTACCTACTGTTGTTTTTATTTTGTTTCATTTTAAGTGGGGACAAATAAACGTATTTTCTTTCTTTCTTTCTTCTTTCATTTAACAGAAAAAAACGAACTCTTCAATGTTACGGAAGACGGTGCTAAGAAGGATAAAATCGCAGATGTTTTCGGTGCAAAACAGATCGTTCTTGATTATTCCGATAACTTATACTACTACGGTCAAGATAGAAAACCCTACATTGTGAGTGCTAATGGTGTAAAGAAGATCGAAGGTCTGCCCTTTGATCCTACCTACATCAAACTCTTGAACCCTGTTCTCGTTATCTTGGATGGAGTACCAATCGTTCTTGACAACAAAACCTACATTATCCACACTAATGGGTTTAGCGAGTTATTTAATATCGAGTTTGAAGTCAAACCTTCTGCCTACGCTATTGAAGATCCATCCATTCAATACTTTGCCTATATTAAAAGAATCTACGAATACGACACCTCGGCGCTTATTCTGAGCGAGACATTGGATAACATTAAACATTTTATTTACGTGTCTTTTCTTGATTTTCGCAACGAAGTCTAGAGCCAATTACAATCCTTACCAGCCAAGCAGGCATTATTATTTGAATCGTTACTATTTTCGATCAAGCAGGCAAAAGAAGCATTGTTGGTTTGGTATACCAATTAGTCGTTTAGTAGTGTAATATTACCATTTAAATTTTTAAAATCTGAAATAGCATATAGTTTCAGATGTAAATATTAAGAAATAAAATATCAATTTAAAAATATAAAAAGAAACACTTGATTAATAAGACAGTTGCATCTATAGATAGCTTAAATGATCCAGATCAGTAATCAATTGTCCTAAAGCAGTCAGCTTCGCAATGCTATGCTGAAGGTGGAACGTTAGCCAAGTGGCTTAAAATTCAATTTTTATTGCGTTTTTGCTCATCAACACTTCTTCAGATAGCAAACACTGATTTTGCGGGATTCAGGAAGCCTAGCTCTCATATTATTGATAAAATATCTACAAATCATTCAATGGCTTTCATTTCAAAATAATTTCTGGTTTTCCCCGTTTTTAGAGTTGTTTTTATGGTACCTTCCTGACTTAAAAATATGTCTGAACCATATCACTTTGCAATAAGGATTACTTTCATGTGACATCTGTATTTCTTGTTTGTTATCAGAAATGCCTACAAAATAAGATGAATAATTTACTTAAATACTCGTAATTTCGTCTGGAATCATTTGTGTTCTGACCGTCATAAGGTGAGTGTCGTTTTCATTTAAATTACTATAAGTACTATACTTATAGTACAGTCAAATTAGGTGATTTTTTGCAAAAGTGTGAAACTAATTAGATGTAGTCATGAAAACTTTTCTAATTGTTTTGTATGGCTTAAAAATCACCTCTAATAATAAGCATCAGTAATTTCACCCTCCGGAACAGGGTGAAATAGGGTGAAAAACCTTAAAATATCCGTAACTTAATGGGGGAAATAGAAGTAGTCGGTGCAATTTGGCATAGACTTTGAACCGTTATGATCTATAATTGCACATAGTATTTTTTAAATCCGACATACGGAACATACAAAAAAAAAACGTTTACAAAAAAAACTTTTTGTGGTTATTACGGCTCCGGGAAAATTAAGGTAGTCGGTGCAAATTGATAGACTTATCAGAAAAATGCTCGAAATACATTACCAGGTTTTCACCATGGTGCGTCTCACGGAAGGCACTTTTCCATATTTTATTGTCGCTCTACTTCGGGGAAAATTAATGTAGGTCTGCAAATTGACTTAAACTTATTCATTTAATTAGTACTACATCCACCGGAAGTTTTATACTGGTTTTTTTTTTACGGAAGATGCATTTGTTCAACATTGTGATCCCTACATGCACGTGGTTTTTATTAAAATCATAATGCACTAAAACAGTCTCTCTATACGTAATTTAACTTGCATCAAGTAATTTCTTCCTATTTTAAAATTTACGGCCTTTTTAAGTTTGTACCTAATATTTAAAAGGGTTCCGTAAGCGCCAGAAACGGTGCAAACCTAGGATAAGCTTCTTTTCGTGTCATCTAACGTTTCCATAAGATTCCACGTCTACACGATTTAGGTCCACACTTTTTGCTAATTTGCCTGTACTATTACTACCATTTACGAGAGAATATTTACGGGACACATATCGCATGTTATATGTCCGATGTGGCAGTATGCTGTGACAGGTACCTATTTGACCCCACACAACATGCATGACACCATTTGGTGTTTTTTTTGTTATTTTTTATTGTATTTCAAAAATGACATCATGTCACCTTGTGTTTTTGAGGGCACATAATAGTAGATTACGCACTTAGGGAATAAAGCAGTGTCGTATGTCGCGGGGGGCATATTGAACCCTGAGGGTAACAAGGGACTCTAATAGTGAGGGAGTTATATAGAATCCTGAGTTCAAGCTGCTCAAGACGAAGACAGGCTTTATTTCAGAGCAGCATACTCTACTTTTCACACCTTCTGCGAGACAATAAAAAAACAGGGCTTGTTTTTATTTTTGCGGTTGTAGATTATTAATAATCTCTTTGATATACTCGGGGGTAAATCACTATCATTTGACTTTTTTTTTATCGATTGATTTAGTGGTGCGATTCAGTAAATTTTATTGCAATATTCATGTTGGTAAAAAATGTCATGTGAATCAAAAGATTCCTTTGTTTCACATTCTTTGTGTTTACAGAAATAGGTGCGTGTGCACCTTTTTCTTTTTTTTGAGTTCTGCTTTTGTTGTTACTTTTTTACTTTGAGTTTTCCACGAATTTCCACACGAATTTGACGTTCCAAATTCAAATAATAATAATAACAATAATAAATAATATGATAATTATGTAATTGGACATTGTCGAGCAGGTGGTGTGAAAACTTATTTTCATTCTTTCTTCCTTTCATGTTGAATTCCGCGAAACATACGAGACGATCCTCGCATGTGGCGCGAAATTCATATTTTATTGTGTTTTTTGCTCGTCACAGCTCATCAACACTTTTTGAGATAGCGAAAACAGGTTTTGGAAAACTAGGAGTCCCAACACACATGTTATAATTGATAGTATCTCAGAAATATCATTAGCTAAACCAAAAAAACAATGTAAAAATCATTGAACAATATTCGTACTAGTAATCCTTAAGAAATACTTTCAACTAAGACATGTGTGTTAGCTTTCCTAGTTTTCGCAAAATCAGTTTTCGCTATTACAAGAAGTGATGAGCTGTGATGAGCAAATAACGCAATACAATTTAAATTTCGCGCCATATGCGAGACGATCCACCTTAAATTGTTTTCAGCTTTTGAGTGAGCGCGTCAGTTTTTTTATTTTTTGATGACAAATTTGGTAACCATTAGCATTTTATAAAAAAACTAACGCACCACAGGTCTAGGTATTAGGGTCTAGGTGTACCTACTGATCATGTGTACCTACAAAGTTTCATAGAGTTTGAAGAAATAGCCAAATTAGAAGCATACTTCTACCGGTGACCTTCTCTTAATGGTTTCTGAGGAATACTATAGTCCAAGAAATTTCGCCAAACTCAAGTAATATTACCGTAGGTATTCACGGTGTAAGTCGAAAAACACTAAAATTAAATGTTTGCAAGTTCGCAGATAGCGAATTATACGACATTTAATAAAAAGTGATTTCTAAGTCATCGGTGATCTTTTTGTCATCAATGATTTCTAGTCACTGTATGACATTCAAAAATGGATCCCCAGGATATAGATAGTTATAGTTATCATAACATGACGAATCACACGACCATCACATGCATAGGCCTCCTCTAGTACATCTCCTGAAAAATGGTGGGTTGCAGCCTTTTTGATGACATTAAGTCACTCAGTGACCTCCTAAAATCGCACCCCTGACCCCACACTAGGATTCCCTGTGTCGTGGGTACCAGGAACTACGAGTACCATTGGTACTACGACACACAGACACGAAACGAATACTTGCAGATCATGTAAACACTTGTCCGGCAGCTTCCTAATACTAAACATGTCTAAAAATGACAGTACTCTTAGGAAAAATATTTGTGACATCTTGAGTTCACACCAAGTTCAAGGTCAAGAAAAGAGCTGTATTAGGGCTGCCTCATATTGTGATATTTATACATATCTGGAGCAAAGTTTAAATGGAATTTCAAGAATGAAAAACCTTGAAATTTACAAAGTCGTAGAACAAACGTTGTTCGCTATGACGTGTAGAATGTGTGCCCTCGGCCTTATAGGGCTACTCTGTTCAACCTTATATATATATAAATAGATAATTATTCCACTTAGGAAGACGCACTCAGATACGCTTTATAGGTACATTTTACTACTAGAACTAGGGCTGAGTGAACTTCGTGAGATAGAACAGCCAATGTGCTGTCTCTCCTTCCCTTAAATTAATTCCTGAGAAGTTAAGTTAGAAAAGAGAAGATAATTCTCATAGCTCTTCAAAGTTCTCATACCTAATCATATGTCTTTCAGTATTTCTTCACAATAATAATCATCCTATCCTATCCTATCCTACTAATATTATAAACGCGAAAGTTTGTGAGGATGTTTGTTACTCTTTCACGTAAAAACTACTGAATGGATTTGAGTGAAATTTGGAATGGAGATACTTTACGCCCTGGATTAACACATAGGCTACTTTTCATCATCATCATCATCATCAATGTTCATCATTATTCACTCGGGTGAAACCGCGGGCGCAACTATCCTATTATCCTACTAATATTATAAACGCGAAAGTTTGTGAGTATGGATGTTTGTTACTCTTTCACGTAAAAACTACTGAATGGATTTGAGTGAAATTTGGAATGGAGATACTGTACGCCCTGGATTAATTAACACATAGGCTACCTTTTATCATCATCATCATCATCATCAATTTTCATCATTATTCTCGCGGATGAAACCGCGGGGCGCAACTAGTATAAGGTATAATGGCACGTTTAAAAACAGTTAGTCCATCAGTTTGTTTAAAGTAAAGTGTTATTGTAAACACAGTACAGTTGCTGAAGATAAGATAAATAATTGGTAAAACCCTCGCTTTTAACTTGATAAAACTTGAGTTATCTAGAATTACTAACATCTTCCATTTGACCCCGCCATATATGAACAACTATATAGGTATAGGTATATACAGGTGTATGCTACTAATATTATAAACGCGAAAGTTTGTGAGTATGGATGTTGTTACTCTTTCACGTAAAAACTACTAAATGGATTTAAGTGAAATTTGGAATGGAGATACTTTACGCCCTGGATTAACACATAGGCTACTTTTCATCATCATCATCAGCATCAATTTTCATCATTATTCACGCGGGTGAAACCGCGGGGCGCAACTAGTATGTTATATAGGTGCTTTTAAAATTATAGGTATTTATTTAAAAACTAGCTGAAGAAACTTGCTTCGCTACTGCGCAATTTTGAAATATAAAAAACCCACCACCATAACCCACCCGACACGCACTTGGTCGGTCATTTAATCACTCGATGATATAACATTTATTTGATGCTAGAAAATTCATACAGACTTTGAAAAAAGTTTATAGTATAAAATACGTTACATCAAGACTTTCTTATTCCAGAAACAAAAATGAAACTCCTGGCAATCCTCGCGCTCTTTATAGCTTTGGCAGCTTCCACGCCAACCTCTAAAGAAATCTACACAGGATATAATGTGACCATCAGAAAAGAATTCTTCACAGACGAGCTCAAAATCCACACAGCCGAGCACGAAATCATCAAACTATTCTACACGGTAAAATACGATGATGATACTAAATCGATACTGTTTTTCGTTGAAGCTGACGTTACAAACGGTATTGAATACAAAGGTCTGAGTGTCTATAAGAACAATAAAACGACGAAAATCTTGCCTACTGGTACTTCCGCCGCTTATTCTTTTATTGATCCACACATAATTTACTTCGGAGCCACTGATGGACTTTATAAATACAACGAGAAAGACAACACAGCTGAAAAGTATGGACCTATAACTGACAGTATCATTGATATAGCTAAAGTCCATATCTTACACGCTATCTACATTTTAACAGACAAAAACGAACTCTTCAAAGTTACAGAAGACGGTACAAAGAAGTATAAAATCGCAGACGTAGTCGGTGCAAAGCAGATTGTTCTTGATAATTCCAATAACTTATACTACTACGGTCAAGATAAAAAGCTCTACGTTGTGAATTATTGGACATCGAAAAAAATTGAGGTCGAAGGTCTGCCCTCTGATCCTACCTACATCAAACTCTTGAATGCTTCTATAAGGGGTGTAGTACCAATCGTTCTTGACAACAAAACCTACATTATGTACAGAAATGGGTCTAGCGAGTTATCTAATACCGAGTTCGAAGTCAAGCCTTCTGCCTACCCTATGGGATATGGTAGGTTTCTTACCCAATACTATGCTTATAATAAGAGCATCTACGTATACGACATCTCGGCGCTTATGATGGACTCGAAATTAGATGACATTCAAATCATACTTTATAAAATGAATATTTTAGGTTATTAAAACGAAGTCTAGACCTAATTTCAATCTTTAAGACTAAAATATTTGATAAAAATAAAACTTTTGTAATTAATAATGAACTCTTTTATTAAGGCCCAAGTTCACGAAAAAATAAACGAGCGTTTACCGTAACCATTGGTCAAGGTGACAGATAATCTTTGAACACACCTGTCAAAAAGCATTGGTTAGGCCAACTAAACAGTTGTTAAACTGTCTGTTTATTTGTTGGTGAAATAACCCCTAAGACCACTGTTTACCAACACATCAACATCTGTGTCTGTTTAGCCTAACCAATTCTTTATGACAGATGCATTCATACATTATCAAATGGTTACGGTGAACGTCCGTTTTTTTGTTAGTGAACATGGGTCTTAGAACTCTAAATCGCCTCACCTCGCTCAGAGCCGAGTGGAATCTAAATCATCACCATCATCATCATCACCATCATCATTATCATCATCATCATCATCTTCATCATCATCAGCCTGTATAAGTGTACTGGTGTGCATAGGTCACGATGAACGATCTTGAGCAGCCTCCTTCCACTGACTTCTTGCAACCTTTGTAATGTCTTAAGCCCATTGAGAGGAGGGCATTCCTCTACTACGACTTCTTGTTTGTGGTCGCCAATCGAGAACCTTTATACCCCAGCGGTTATCAGTTCTGCGAGCTACATGACCAGTCATTATGTCAGGACATTATGGCATACAAAATCAGGCAATTAATCTTGTAAATTCTTACTTATCCAATAGAGTCCAAAAGGTTGATGTTGGTGGTGAAAGGTCTTCAGGATCGACTATTGTCATGGGGGTGCCACAGGGTTCAATACTAGGCCCATTTTTATTCCTAGTTTACATTAACGATCTCCCTTTTTTTGTGAAAGACATATGTGACATAGTTCTGTTTGCTGACGATACTTCTTTGATTTTCAAAGTTGATAGATCTAAATCTAATTACGATGATGTAAATGATTCACTATCGCGTGTTCTTGAGTGGTTCACAGTTAATAATCTTTTGCTTAATGCTAAAAAAACTAAATGCATCAAATTCACATTGCCAAATGTAAAACATTATCCAACTAATATTAAAATAAATGGGGAGACACTTGATCTTGTCAAGTCTACCATTTTCTTAGGGCTTAATATTGATGCGGGCTTGCAGTGGGCACCACAAATTGTGGCTCTTGCTGGTAGACTTAGTTCCGCTGCATATGCAGTTCGTATAATAAGGCAGCTTACTGATGAAGCTACTGCTAGGCTTGTTTATTTTAGCTACTTCCATAGTGTTATGTCATATGGTATCATACTGTGGGGTAAAGCAGCAGATATCCAAGCTATTTTTGTCTTGCAAAAACGGGCAATACGTGCCATTTATAAAATGAAGTCGCGTGACTCCTTGAGAGAGCGTTTCAAAGAAATCAATATTCTCACAGTAATATCGCAATATATCTATGAAAAATTATTACATACACATAAAAACTTGGATAGTTTTATGATAAAAAGTGACGTGCATGGTATTAACACGAGAAATAAACACAAACTAAATATACCAAAATTTCGATTAAAGAAAGTAAGTGGGTCTTTTATGGGGAATTCTGTACGGTTCTATAATAAACTTCTAGAAGGTGCATTTAAACTTCCGATTCGAAGATTTAAATCCTACATAAAGATGAATCTAATTAAAAAAGCGTATTACACTCTTGATGACTATATTAATGATAAAGCCGCGTGGCCTGATGTCGCTCTGCCCCTCGACTGCTAAAATGGAAATTTGCAATATCTGTACTTACCTATTTACATGTTTGTATTAGATTATTATTTATAAGTATAACAAGCGTAGCGTGTGCTGTCTTGCATATTTTTGCTGATGTTTATTTACTTTTGACTACCTTCCTAAGGTTTTTAAGTTCTCATTTACTATGTATCAGCAACTCCTTGCTCCGAGGCACCACACAGGCGCTTCTCACCTAGTGGTAAGACGGACCATTTATGTAAGCCAAGCCGAGTTTGTTGCCTGATTCTTCTAGGCTTGGTCGCGTTGGAACAGGAGTAATTTAATTTTATATAAGACGATTCAAAATGATCCTTGTGATTTCAATGAATAAAGTTCTTTTTGACTTTGACTTTGACTTTGACGAACCTTCAACAGTTCTCATGTCTCCAAACAAACGGCTATCTAGGTACACCAAATGGACTTCATATTGTGTGTAAAGATTTATAATTATCTTTATTATTATTACTTCATCATTAGCACAGATACGGTAGGTTCCTTCATAAGAAAGCTAAAAAACCTTTTACTGGATTGTGCGTGCTATTTCTCGCGGCTAAATTCACTGACATTGATCCCACTTAATAACTTGATAAATACACAAAAACTACTTACACAACACAACCACAGATTCATGTATTATAATAGGTACTAAGTACCTACGTAATATTTTTTTAATTATTAATTTCTCAGTTATTTAAGTAATTAAGTAGTCATAATATCACATTATGTAAGGAGATTTTGAGAATTCTCCGTTGGAGGAGCTTTGGAGAACATTCAACAGCCACTAACTCGGTCGAACAGTCGTCATCAGATAGCCCTGATCCCACACTAGACATGTCTGTGGGTATCAGAAACTGTGAGTACCATGGTACACACACCACAACACACAGACCCGTTACCAACCGTGGACCGTAAACCAATAAAAATTAACAATAGAAATTAATTACACTGTGTGTTTTTTCGTGACTTTGACATACAATAAAATTAAACCATCTTAGAATTTATGATAGGCCCTAATAAAAGTAAAGAAGAAGAATTTATGTTAAGTTTAAGTTACATATTATGTTTAAGTTTAAATAAAAGTATACTATTGTTGTTATTATGTTTATGTCTATAATAAAATATACCTTTCTATTTGTTCATTTGTAATGCCACATTTAAATGTCTTCGATGACAGTTGATGTTTTAATATCTCTGGGGACGCTCGTTGGTGCGACAACAAGAAGAATATATAGTTGGGGGTAGATGAACAAGCAGTTCATAACTAACACAAGTAATGAAAATAATTGAACAACACAAAATTAATAAACAATTTGCACCAAACTGCGACCACCAAACCGCCTGCCAAGTGTGGTGATTATGGAAAATCCCCCCATTGTATTCAATGGCCTAGTCCAGCTGTAGTCGTAAACAGGCGGGTGATTATAATTATGATTACAAATTTACTAAAACTAAAACTATTCACACCATCCTTATCGCTAAAGAGCTATCTCTTCCAGGAAATCTTTGATTATAGACTTCCTAGAGTGTTCCTAGAATATATTTGTTAACCCATTAGACATCAAAGATCTAACGATGGAGTTCAAGTTATAAGTTAGTAGTGTCATAAGTGGTTTGCTGTTATCAATCAAGCAGGCATAACATACATAACATAACACCCAACAGTCACATACATATAGTCCTCAGGTCCAATTCACGTAATAAAAATGTGTCAAAATAAAGTTCGTATTGACATTCCGATCTAGTGTTGATGTCTTAAATGCCACAAATTCTAACAACACCAGTAATGTTATTGTACTCTGATTTTTAATTTTAGACAATTTTTGTAAACAAACAAATGTCAAGATATGCCACTGTGAGTATAAGTGTCATCTATGTGTGTCATATGTGAATTTACACGTATGCTACACAAGCGTGACTCTTATACTCACAGTGGCATATCTTGTAATTTGTTTGTTTACAAAAATTGTCTGAAATTAAAAATCAGAGGCCCAATTCTCTAATTTAAAAACATTCAATTCGCAGTATAATCTCGTCTCAGTCGCACTGTCACGTATATTAACTATTACTTAATCTTCGCGTTTCTTGCGAAGAATATGTAATTGTTACTATACGAAACGGTGCGACTGACACAAGACTGGAGTGTTTTTAAATTAGAGAATTGGGCCTCTGGTTATAAGTACAATGAAATGTAACCGAAACTTGAATCAAAGTCTTTTTCGATAATTTTAGCTTAACTAATTAGATGGAGTCTCTTCACTCTTTCCAATTATATGTATAACTATCCTACTCTAATGGTGTCACCATGAATCGAAAGTAGACTAAATTGTTATTATGAGGGAGCAGAAACTTACTGTCAATTCACAATTCAGTCTCGATTCGGTTAACTTTCAGTGTAGTTTTATAATAATTAAGTGTATTGGGCCTTAGGTCCCACACTAGGATTCCCTGTGTCTTGGGTATTAGGAACTACGAGTACCATGGACAGTGACAGATTAACCATTGCTGTTTACAATCAAGCAAGCAGTTGAATCAATTGCTGATATCAGCAAAGCAGGCATTTGAGTTGTTGCTATTTTCGATCAAGCAGGCAAACGAAGCATTCTTAGTATATCAATTAGTCGATTAGCTAGTGTAAAATTACTGTTTTAAATTTTAAGTACTAACCGGTTGTCATGAATTGTTTCAGTTGTTGAAATAATTAATTGATTCAAGCGTGACTTTGCGGAAATCCATTCTACTCTTCTAAGAGCAGAATTGTTACTACAGAGGATTTCATTTATTACGACCTTGGTTGTAGCGACCATTTACCTATAGCGACGTTAAATCTAAGTCCCTTGAATTTAAAGCATACTTTAGTACAAAATTCATGTGGCTATAGCGACTTTGGATGTAACGCCGAGTTCGGGTGTAGCGACTGTTTTTAATGAATCATTTGTAACAAATTCCTAGAAATCCCATGCAGATATTGCGACCGGAGTCGGCCGCCAAAGACACAAAGATTTTTTTCTTTCACAAACATTTCTTATCCATTGCACACAGATGGTCAGCAAGTGTGGAGACCTTTACCTATTGTTTATAGATATCAACTAAGTAGGTAGGGAAGCGTGTACGTTTCGGAGTTTTTATGGTTCAGTTAACAGTTCAGTTCGTGTCTGTATCTCTTTAACTTTGCCTGTAACGACTTCCGGATATAACGACGAAAATAGAGTGGTCCCTTCATTGTCGTTATACCCGAAATCCACTGTATTTATATATTTGTTCGTCTATTCAATATTGTGCATATTGTTGAAATATTAAGAAATTAAATACCTATTTAAAAATATAAAAGAAACGCTTGATTGCTAGTGGTTCGCCCCGAACCACAGAATAAAGACAGTACAGAAGGCTCACTAATTTATTGGTGATGGTGATGGTGATGGTGATGGTGATGGTGATGGTGATGGTGATGGTGATGGTGATGGTGATGGTGATGGTGATGGTGATGGTGATGGTGATGGTGATGGTGATGGTGATGGTGATCGTTATCAAATAACGTAGAACTTCTTGTGAAAGAGTTCGTACGGGGAAGTACTAGTATTTGTTGTTATAACAAAAACGGCAAAAAAGACAGTTAGACACCTAAAATTTTCACAGATGATGTATATCTGTGAAATCTTTAAGTGTCTAATGTAAGATTAGGCCTCAAACTCAGAAATTAGACACAGATCACAATGATATTTATGGATTGAATTCCTTGTTTTCTTAATGTGTTGCTCTGTTCACCAATCGACGTCAAACTCTGAGACGTGAAGTAAGTCCCACCCCAACTGACAAGCCGGTGCTATGCATCTGTCAACGTCAACATTGCACCGCCAACGCCAACAGATTCTTGTCACCACAGAGCATCACGGGATATAAATGCTGAAACTCCTACATCAGGTTCAACTAATACTAGTTATAATTTTATGGCTAATAATATGACGATAGTCTTACACAAACTATCACGGTTCATGAGATATAGCCTGGTGACAGACGAATTACGGCAAAAATATCATGTTTTTTTGTATGGGAGCCCCCTTAAATATTTATTTTATTCTGTTCTTTAGTATTTGTTGTTATAGCAGCAACAGAAATACATCATCTGTGAAAATTTCAACTGTCTTCTAATGTTAACTTTGTTATACTACTTGTACGGAACCCTATACACGCGAGTCCGACTCGCACTTAACCGGTTTTGCACATGTGAGCAGAATTTTCTTTTTGAGGTTGTTTAGAAATGGGCAATTTGATGACATTGACAGCAAAATCTTCAGTACGTACGTACGCGAGCATGACTTGCACTTAGACGCAATTTATTTAATTTAGGTTCTAAAACGGTCCCTGAAAACACCAATAAACCATGTGCTAAAGTTACCGTTCAGCTAATTAAAATAAAAGATAGGAACTTTCCTAACTAAAAAATATATCTGAACCATATCACTTTGCAATAAAGATTACTTTCATGTGACATCGGTATTTCGTATGTTATCAGAAATGCCTACAAAATAAGATGAATAATTTACTTAAATAGTAAAATTTCGTCTGGAATCATTTGTGTTCTGACCGTCATAAGGTGAGTGTCGTTTTCATTTAAATTACTAACATAAACTACCATTTAGGAGATAATACTTACGGGGCACTAACCGCATGTTATCTCTGGTGTGGCTGTATGCTGAGACAGGGACCTATTTGACCCCACACAACAAGCATTTTGGTGTTTTTTTCTTGTTTTTTAATTTTATGTAGGTAACCTACTTTGGATTTTTTTTGTTGTTTTTTCTTAAATGTCATGTCACTTTGTGTTTTTGGGGGCAAATAAACGTATTTTCTTTCTTTCTTTCTTTAATGTTATGTTGTTTTAACAACGGAAGAACACTCTTCTATGCTCTGGAAATCGATTTTTTTGTGTCACCGATTTCCAAAATTTCGTATTTTTGGATATCACCGGTGACTAAAATTCTCATACTATGATATTAATATTATTATGAGTGCCTCTAACCACTCGATTTGAAATCTCTCCGTGTCTATTTTTTAACATTTCAATCATAATTTACTCTAACCTATAAAACTTATCAATATTATTATAAAATTCATAAATAAATTTAAAAAACTAGTTAAAATAAATAATATACTATGCATAATAATAGGCAGTTTCATTTACCGAAACTGCTCTAAGTAGAAGAAACATGAAATTACTCCCATCTTACACTTACTTAATGTAGCTAACTAGAGTTTATCAAGAAAAAAAAAATACAACCGAATTGAGAACCTCCTCCTTTTTTTGGGAAGTCGGTTAAAAATACTAAGGGTTGATTTTGGACAGTAAAATGACATGGCGGGCGAGTAGCTAGCTGAGATGTGAGAGGTTTGATTCCCGTTGCAGGACAAATGTTTGCATGATCTGCAAATATTTGTTCCGGGTCTGAGTGTTGTGGTACCATGGTACTCGTAGTTTCTGATACCCATGATACAAAACTGGAAGAAAACTGTTTTAGGGTTAAGCTCGCCTTTGTACATGTCCAATGGGAAAACCCAGTGTGGGATTAGGACTATTTTTGTGGCTATTATGGGTGTTATGTTATATTTAGTATAACATAACAAATCACACAACCATTATATACATAGTCCTGGCCCACACTAGGATTACCTGTGTCATGGGTATCAGGAACTACGAGTACCATGGTACTACATACAGACACGGAACTAATACTTGCATATCATGTAATCATTTGTCCCGCAGCTTTCTAATACTAATTAACTAATTAATCATTTAATTAGTATTAACTAATTAAAAAATAAATATTTGTTAATGATTAAGTCAATAAAGCCACACACATATAAGTTAACTTCATTATTATTTCCGTAAATAGAGATGTTATTTATATTATTATCACTAGGAAGGGATATTTAGTAGATCTTTTATTTTGTTTTTTATTTATTTTTGAGCTTTATTAACCGGTTGAGATGCGAGAGGTTGCGGGTTCCATACCCGCTGCGGGACAAATATTTGTTCCGGATCGGGGTGTTATGGTACACATAATGACATATGATACACATATGGACATAGGGAATCCTAGTGTGGGATCAGGACTACGTATATGTGTTGGGTGTTATGTTATATGAAAATATGTCAAAAAGAATTGGGTGAATGTAATGAATTGACAGAATACGAATTTACCATATCACATGTCATGTAGTGCCTTACTTTGATTTATCTCTTCTATTAAATATTTCCCAGCGTACAGTTGCAATACTAAGTTAGTGCAACGGTTATAAAAACAAAACAAAGAATTTTACCAATCTCTTCCTAAAAAATTACTTGTCCTATATGAAAAAAAAGCCTATATGGTTTCTACCTACTAACCCCCTTGTTCATAATAATTTTTTATTCCTATTTTAGTTAAAATAGCTTTTGTCTTGTTTTGCCGTATGACATTTTAAATCGGAGAGAACAAAACAAAAGCTATTTTAACTAAAGCTGGTGCCCGCGACTTCGTCTGCGCAGGATTAGTATTTCGAGTAGCTTATATTAGCGTGGCGTAGAAACGAATATAACCTATATATATACTGTGGCGGGCTTTTTTGTAGGACTATTTAAGATAAACATTTTTGTAGGACTATTTAAGATAAACATTTCCATTATACATTACATATGTGTAACTCTAGCGGTTATGGCAGCGCACGCCAGAATAGCTCGCAGATGGTAGATTTTTCCTACTTACTTGACACTTATCGTCATATTATGGACAATTCACAAAATATCTTTATAAATTATAGCCTATGTGTTATTCTGATGTATAATCAATGTTATTGTACAGTTTCATTAAAATCCATTTAATAGTTTTTACGTGAAAGAGTAACAAACATCCATCCATCCATCCATACTCACAAACTTTCGCGTTTATAATATTAGTAGGATATAATTGCGATAGTTTCTCAACCGATGTTGTTCGGCGTACAATACAAAATTAAAATCAATTTAAGATTTAATTGCTAACACTACTTAGGTTTACGTACTTTGATACGCTTTATCGGTACATTTCACAGGGCTGAGTGAACTTCGTTAGATAGAATAACTGTATCTATATGTTCTGTCTCTCCTTCCCTTATATTCATTCCTGAGAAGTTAAATTAGATAGAAGAGAGAAGAGAATTCTCATAGCTCTTCAAAGTTCCCGTACGTAATTATATCTCTTCCAGTATTTGTTTCCACAGTTTAGTAATGAAACAGTTGTTTTATCAACTTGTGTTAGCTAAAGTGTTATTGTAAACAGAATAGACACACACACACAGTTGCGTAAGATCAAATAAATAATTGGTAAATACTTCGCTTTCAACTTGATAAAACTTGAGTTATCTAGAATTACTATCATCAATCCTTTGACCCCGCCATATTTAAACTATTTCTAACTCTATAGGTAGGTACCTAGTAATAGGTAAGTAATAAAAAACTAGCTGAATACCCATGCTTCGCTGGGGTGAAGTCCATTACCTACTTACATCAAAATGGATACTACTACGGGTTATTTTTTTAACATAGATAATCATTTTAGAATACGATGAAGAATTAAACGAAAGTTATCGAGAGTCCGTAAGAACAATCAAAGCTATTATGCTATTGAAAAATGCTGTAGTACACCAGGCTCGTTTTTGAATAAAAAAAGAAACTACATTAACTGAAAACATTTAATAAACATGAAAAACTACCATATCACAAACCATCAGTCAGTACACATAGTCATAGTCATGTTTATTGATAACGAAAACGGTTACAGGTCATTAAACATATTCATAAGTAGATAGGTATAGACAATGTGTATGTATAGGTAGGTACACCTACTCATTATCTACTTATGGGAACTAAATTATTTGTCTGTCAAAATGTATGTTGGACGTGTGAATTGTTACCGCCAATGTAAAATTAACATATTCAAAACAAATAAACTATATAAACAATCTTTATCTTTATCTTTATCAATAGAACACCAATACCTACTTGGTACATTTAAAAAAAACGTGGTAGAAACATACTGGCCACCTGAAAATCGTCATAAAAGCAGTCGACGATTCAAAATTTTCTAAAATTGTACAAACACCATGTTTCAGCAATGCCTGAAAGTTTCCTGAAAAAAGGCAAGGGAACGTTTTCATTGTAAAAAAATACACTTTACGTTTTGCCCTGAATTTAATTTATTTCGACGCAGTAAACGTTAGTTTCACGGTGTAGTTGTTGAGATTAAAATATTTTCAAGACCTCAAGGTCCCCTAAATTGAAAAACTTCTTCTATTACATAAAATAAACATGTCCAGACTGACTGACGCCTAAGCCGCTGGTCTTAGAGATTTTAAAGATTGAGGGTACGTAATTCTATAAAATTTTGAAAATATTGGATAGAAGGGGTTATGGAGGGGTAAAGTTTTTATAAGAACAATAAATCTATATACTTACCTATTTATTTTTCTCATGAAAACATTACCCGTCCATAGTAATCCCTTTTCCACAAAATAACTACAAAACATAGTTTTTAGATTGTTGAAAGATTGTTAGGGGTTTTTAGGGGTTGGTAGGGGTTTTAGGGGTTGTACGCATTATGTTCTTCCAACATAAATAAAACAGTTGCCGCCATTTTAATTAAAATGTTATAAAAATAACTACGACTTGACTTTTGAGCCCACACTATGCATGGTTTAATACCCGACACGCACTTGGCCGGTCTAAATGATCGGCCATCACTCGATGATAGAAAATTTATTTGATGCTACAAAACTCATACCTACTTTGAAAAAGGTTAATAAGATAATATTTTCTTATTCCAGAAACAAAAATGAAACTCTTGGCAATCCTCGCGCTCTTTGTAGCTCTGGCAGCATCCGCGCCAACCTCTACAGAAAGTAATGCAGAAGATATACTGACCATCACAAAAGAATTCTTCCCAGAAGAGTTCAAAATCCACACAGCCGAGCACGAAATCATCAAACTAATCTACCCAATAAACAACTTGAACTTTGATGAGGATGACGATGAAACTAGTTCTGATGACAAAGACCAAAAGATAATTTTTTTCGTTGAAGCTGACGTTACAGACGGTATAGAATATAAAGGTCTGAGTGTCTACAAGAACAATAAAACGACAAAAATCTTGCCTACTGGTACTTCCGCCGCTGCTACTATTGATGACACTAAATTAGCTTACTTCGGAGCCACTGATGGACTTTATAAATACAACGAGAAAGACAACACAGCTGAAAAGTACGGACCTATCACTGACAGTATCATTGATATAGCTAAAGTCAACGGCTCTGACCTTATCTACATTTTAACAGACAAAAACGAACTCTTCAAAGTTACGGAAGACGGTTCTAAGAAAGATAAAATTTCAGACGTTGTCGGTGCAGAACAGATTGTTCTTGATTATTCCAATAACTTATACTACTACGGTCAAGATAAAAAGCCTTACGTTGTGAGTGCTAATGGTGTTAAGAAGATTGAAGGTCTGCCCTCTGATCCTACCTACATCAAACTCTTGAACCCTGATAATGTTATCGAGAATGGAATACCAATCGTTCTTGACAACAAAGCCTACATTATCTACGCTAATGGGTCTAGCGAGTTATTTCAAATCGAGTTCGAAGTCAAGCCTTCTGCCTACTCTATGGAAACTCTGCTCATCCAATACCATGCCTATGATAAGAGCATCTACGAATACGACATCTTGGCGATTATTCTGGCCGATGCATGGGAAGACCTTAAGACCTTTTTAAACGAGAAACAGGATGACATCAACATTATCGCCACGAAGTCTAGAGCCAATTTCATTCCTTCCGACTAAAATATTTGTCAGAAATTAAATACACTTAAGTAATTAATTAAAAACTCTTTTATTAATGGCCGAGTAAGTCCACAACGAATGAGCGGATAAAAAATCCAAAAAAAAAGAAAAAAGACAACGCTAGGTCATGATCACCATCATTAAAACATGCTGCTTATGTCTCAATTTACGAAAGAGTCATCATACTTTTTTGGTGATTCAATACAAGGAAAGGAAATTTAGCTAACGAGCGAAACAACCTCTCTTGAAAACGATTCTCGCTTCGCTCATAGGTTGCATTTTCTTATCCGGCCCTTCCAGATCAAGCAATCCTCACACAGCTGGGACTTAAACCTAAAACCTCAAGTAACGGGAAAGTTAGGTAACATCACATTAAGATTATCAAGTTGTTACCATCACAATACATCATGACTTTGCATTTCACTTACGCAATAGGAAGTAACATACCACATACCACCTCTATGTAATGTCACGTGAAAATACTTTCTATTTTCTCTGGACTATTACTTATTATGGTGTTTTCTAAAGATCTTGTATAAATTCTAAATGTACTTCACTTGGCGCTATTTTGTGGTGAGACACCGGTCGGGAAAGACATTGAACTAACACAAAAAAAATCCGTTTATTTTTTACATCTACTGGGCATCATAAGGAGTAACTTTGACAGTGTGAGTTTGTAGGGAATTTCATAAAAAATGTTTCCTATTTGATATATCCTGTTTTTAGGGTTCCGTAAACGGCTGCCAAACGAGATATCTCTTTTGGCACCCTTTGGGTACGCCTAAGCCTACGCTATCTGCGTTCTGGGATCTCAGCGGCTGCAGGAGATAGCCAGTTGCAATTTTCACAAATTATGTGTTGTTCAAATATGAACCCTATGCAAATAACATAAATGCTAAAATCCAAATCCCACCGGGCGTCCCCAAACAATAGTTCTCCAATCTTTTAACCAAACCGATAATGCGTTCTAATCTACTAGTGGCGACATCTAGTCTTGAGTTGAGTAAACTTTTTTATGAATATACCTAAATTCTAAAATCTTACCTAATATTTTAAACTCCTGTAAAAGACTAGCCACAAACAGCACAGGATATCCTAGTGTAGGGCTTAGTAGATCACTTAAGTTATAGACCAACTTAATTGATTTAATAGCCTTTGGATGTCCACTGCTGGATGAAGCCTCCCCCATAAAATACAATGGGGGGGAATTGCCATAATCCATGGCAGGCAGGATTTGTGATCGCAGTATTCGTGTTGAGTTCTCAGGTGGATGCTGCTGCCCATCCCCTGGTGTAATCCCTTATTCGGCTTTTAGGACATCCACGGGAGGAGATGCAGGGTTCTATTCTTAGGCCAGACACACCACGGTCAGACTTAATTGATTATTTGAATTAATTGACGACCTCCGTGGCACGGCGGGTACGTAGCTGGCTGAGATGCAATAGGTGCGGGTTCGATTGATTATTTTTGTTCAAGTAGTATATAAGTAAATACTGTGTCATGATTATTTATTGGAAAATAAATGAATTTTTATTACTAATTATTTTTAATAGTATAATTTAAATAGTACAAAGTAATGGTAGTAGAACATATTAAGATATGTTATTTTTCTTATTACTAACTTTACTGTCACAAAATAAATATTTTTACAATGTGCGTTTTATTTGAACCTATTTGAGATTTTATTTACATTTAATATAAATAAATATGGAACAAAAGTTACATTTTTGTAGCACTTAAATTAATATTTACATCTTACTTAAATTGTTTTATGTTCTACTCTTACAGTCTGATTAAATTAAAAATATTGCACAAAAAATTAAATAACTTAAAACTCAGTTTAAGAAAATAAACACACATTTTACGTTGGATACTTACCTAACTATTGCAAATCATTTAAATAAATTATGCTATGTTGAAAAATTGCAATGGATTTTGAATGGATGTCACAGAAGATATATCATTTGGAAATTATTTTAGTGGTGATTATGGCTATTGTATTTTTATGACGTAATTTAGACCACATGACATTCAATTCTATGCATAAGGAGCGGATAAAAAATCTGCTGTAATGGTATAAAGAAATAACAACCGCTCTTAAAATATACAAATCCAACCAATAAAATATACAAGTTCAACCCTTTGTTGGAGTCTTACAAAAGGACTTAGTTTTGATAAGGATGTCATAGCGGATGATATACAGAGACAATACCAATAAGGTGCTGAACTACGTCTTAACTGAAAGAGTGATATAGACAACATAAAAATGTAATAAGGTTTTAGTTCCTCTTAAAATTCCGCTGTAATTTGTCCGTTTAGCATGCTTAGCATACAGTACGAGATCTGTGATGTCTGAAGTCACATTGATTCAGATACCAATAACAGCTAGAGTAGTGAGTATTTTGTCATTATGATTAAACATTTGAGCCTAAACAAAAACCTAGCACTTCGTAAAGCAGATTTTAGACTAGTACAACGAACGTATTTGTATTCCTTTAAAGTAAGAGCAGCTCGGACACTTCACCATTTCTCACTTCTTCTACACATCAGCAGAGATATCAGCATGAAAGCCATCAGGCGTGGCCTAGTATTAGATATCCTGCTCAAAAGTTACCAGCACAATTCGTGGAGCGGTCCTTATGCTAGAACAACGAGCAAATTTGCATTCTATAAAGTATAGAGCACTTAAGAGGAGGAACATGAAAGCCATCAGGCCAGCATGGCATTAGATAGCCTGGCTCAAAAAATGCAGCCTTCCCATCAGCATAATTCGTAGAGCGGATATTATGCTAGTACAAGCATTTTCATTCCTTTAGATTAAAGATTAAGCAAAAAATAGTTGAGCTAAAGAGCATAACATGATCCATGTCAACTGCTCAACCAGTTGAGCAGTGGTGAAGACGCGGAGTATATAGCAGTTTGGAAGACACTTCACAAGTCTCACTTTCTCTGCATATCATAAGAGATATCAGCATGATATCCATCAGGCCCAGCATGGTATTTGACTTTCTGCATCCTGCCATCAGGCAGTAACACGTGGTAGTGACCGTTGGTGTTCCCGTTGCTCTTGGATTCGCGGTGTCCAAAGTCGTTGCCACTGTGGTGGTCTCGAACTCGGTAACCAAACTCGTAATTCGCTGCGTAGTGTAGCTGAAAATGAAAAATCATTATCAGGTGTGCGAATTTTTGAATATCACTGAGTTACTAAATGTCATTTAAAAGGCCTCAAATCACCGTTTTCTGGAGAATTATTAGAGGATTGTATTAATATCCCTTATATTATTAATATCCCTTGTATTAATACCCCTTTGTAATGTCTACCGGCTGATGAAGAAGTGAACAATTACATCCCACTGCTGGGCAAGACGTACCCCTTCATCTTCTATTCCTTCTTATTACGGTCGAGAGCAAAGTAGAGTCTGTTCAGCGAGAGACGCGTCGTGGGATAAGAGGAGCGCTGCTTTGATTATTTACCTGCTTTGTTTATCGGGCAATACAAAAGCGCGTCTGTTCCGTTTTGATCTTTATTGACGATCTCATGTGGCGCGGCGGGCGAAGGTTCACCTGCGACGCAGGAGGTTGCGGGTTCGATTCCCGCCTCTGAACAAATATTTGTACGATCTGCAGATAATTGTTCAGGGTGTTCTGGGTATTTTCTATGTATAATAAAAAATATCTATCCATGTAATGTATTGTATTAAGTATATCAGTTATCTAGTACCCATAACACAAGCTCTGCTTAGCTTGGGGCTAGATAATGTTGTGTGAAATGTCCAGCATATATTTATTTACTAATTAATATTTGTCATATTTTCTAACATGTATCTCAAGCACACTTTGACTTTTGATAAACCTCTGCTTCATAATTACTAATAGATCAATATTTGATTTCTTCCTAATCATGCCACTTACTAATATAGTAGGATGATGTCAAATTCGTAATCCATTTTTGGCATATCATTGTTACATCATACTGCCGAACAAATAAATCGAAATACTAGCTGCGACCCGCTGTTTCACCCGCGTAATGATGAAAATGTATGATGATGATGATGAAAAGTAGCCTATGTGATAATCCAGGGTATAAGGTATCTTCATTTCAAATTTCACTCAAATCTGTTCAGCCGTTAAGTGTGAAGAAGTAACAAACATTTCACAAACTTTCGGATTTATAATATACTAGCTGGTGCCCGCGACTTTGTCTGCACAGGATTAGTATTTCGAGTAGCTTATATAAGCTAATATTAGCGTGACGTAGAAAAGAATATAACCTATATATATATATATACTGTGCCGGGCTTTTTTGTAGGACTATTTAAGGTAAACATTTCCATCATACATTGCATATGTGTAACTCTAGCGGTTTTGGCAGCACACGCCAGAATAGCTCGCAGATGTTAGATTTTTTCCTACTTTTTTGACAAATTCACTCAATATCTTTATAAATTGTAGCCATGTATGTATAAGCTATATTATTGTAAAGTTTCATTAAAATCCATTCAGTAGTTTTTACGTGAAATAGTAACAAACATTCATCCATCCATTCATCCATACTTACAAACTCTCGCGTTTATAATATTAGTAGGAGTAGAATAGGATCGGTTTTTACATAACACCGATGAAGAGAAATCTTACGCCAATCTATTCATCAGCTGCTGCGTGGTAGAAAGCCATGATAAACATTGTTGAGCCACCTCCATCCACTGACTTTCTGTCACCGTAACAACGTCATCGGTTTATCCAGTGGCGGGCCGCGTGTTGCGAATCTTCACCATTACATTTATCAACCAATTAAGAACAGCAGTACATATTTTGCGAAATTTTACTGGTAATATATTAAGTGTCATAATTTCCTCTGTTTATGGCAATATAATTTACGTATTTATGTCAACTGTATATATTTTATGGCGTTTTGGTGTCTTGAGAATGATGAAACGGCCTAATTATATAAATAATTTATTCATAGTTTAATAATAAATTGAACTTGCACGATATTTAAATAAACCTATTAATGTGGATCGTCTCGTCGAGCGTGTGGCGCGAAATTTAAATTGTATTGTGTTTTTTGCTCATCACACACACACACTTCTTGTGAAAGCGAAAACTGATTTTGGAAAACTAGGAACCTAACACACATGTTTTAGTTGATAGTATCTCTAAAAGATAAATTAGTCTAGCTACGAATATTGTTCAATGATTTTTACAGTGTTTTTTTTTTGTTTAGGGATATCCGTAGCTTAATTAATGATATTAATGAGATACTATCATTTAAAACATGTGTGTTGGGTCTCCTAGTTTTCGCAAAACCTGTTTTCGCTATCTCAAAAAGTGTTGATCAGCTGTGTCAAACAAAAACACAATAAAAAAAAAATCGCGCCACATGTGACACGATCCATCTTAATAAAAACTTTT
The DNA here is from genome assembly GCA_951392215.1 of Epirrita christyi. Classification (NCBI taxonomy): domain Eukaryota; kingdom Metazoa; phylum Arthropoda; class Insecta; order Lepidoptera; family Geometridae; genus Epirrita; species Epirrita christyi. Next base: position 2,373,189 of record OX595857.1, on the reverse strand, counting down.
TACATTTGAAACAGATTATAAATAATAAGTTATTTATAGTTACAATTTTTTACCTTAAAGTGACAGATTTTGTCTAAGTAATATAATAACCAATGGATATAAGCTTACAATATGGTTAACTTATGTAATTTAGAGAGGTTTTTTCTTACATTACGATGACTAGGCCTTCTATGCTTCTTCCTATATTTTCGTGGACGATGACGTTTGTTCATTTTACTCTTGTTTTGCCATTGGAATACATCCAAATGTTGTATGTTTAAATTGTGATGACCAACAAGACTTTTGAGTTGAGATTGAGTCAACATATAAACTGGTTCTAAAGAATTCACCACTGAAGATACATCAGGAATTTTAGAAACTCCATGCTCATGATTTAAAGAATGAACATGCTCTGGCACCCCGTAAGAAGAAGTTGGAACCCCGTAAGATGTGGAAGGTATACCATAAGATGTGGATGGTACACCATAAGATGTGATTGGTACACTATAGGAAGTAAAGTCGGAATAGCTAAGAGGAGTGCTATGTACATGTCTATTCCCAAATCTTTGAGAATAACTACCTTTCGAATCACTATTTTGTTGCATTCTATGATTGCTTATATAATTAGGTGGTTTCCCACTAGGCATTTGGTTTCTTGTGTAAGGTTGCGATGGGTTGTCATTTGGCTCATATTCATTATCATCATATTCTAAATTATAATCATCGTTGTCATCATTAGGTATGTCAGTCTCATCATACTCATATTCATCGAAAGAATCATCTATAGCGTAATTTTGAGACGCTAAAATGGGAATGTCATTCTTAAAAACAACTTGACGTCTTCTAAGTTCTTCTGGTACAGGTAAAGTTTCGTTAGCATCTATAGAAGTCATATTATCTGACAATACAAATGGGTCTGTGTCTTGATTCCCTACTAAAGATCGTTTCTTTCTTTTAGAAATACTTACATCATCATCACCGTATGCCGAGACACCTGTTCCATCTTGATTTAAATGTTGAACTCCAGTTTGCCCATTGTGGTGAAGATATCTTTCACTTTCGTCAGTAGGCTGACTGTAGAACGTAAGTGGTTTTTCGGACTTCAACGCTTCGGGTCGGTAATTCAACCCGGCAGGTTGGTCTTCTTCTTGTAGGTAAAACTCAGGTTTCGTTGCAATAGTTGGGTCTATTTGGTAATAGTTGAGATTAGTGGTCATGTCTTCTGTAGCTTTAGTTGGCGCAGCAATGAATGGCTTTTTGAGGAACTTGTTAGGGTCTTCCACGTCATCGACCTGTTCTGTTATAGGAATATGATCTTTAACTTGAGGCACGTAAGCACTTGCATATGTTTGGGGTGTTCCTTGTCCATATAAAGACTGGGAATATTGTTGAGCTAGGTTTTGATCTTTGAGATAAAAGTACAAATCAATTGGCGTTTCTAATTCCTTATTTTTATCTGAATGTAATAACGCGTTGAGTTCATTCACTTGGTCTTGTGGCTCTTTCTTCAATAAGGAATTAAGGGCAGCTATATCTTGAGCTGATTCGTAGTTCTGCATTTGATTGAACTGCTTTGGATATACATATTTACTTGGTATAGCATCTGTGTATAAGTTACCAGGTTCTTCTTTAAGTAGATGGGTTAAACCAACGTTGCCATTCGGTTTGATGGTGACACCTTGATCGTATGTAGGTCCTGGTGACACATATACAGTTTTATATCGTTTTGGTATCAAATGTTGTTGGTACTCGACTGATCCGTAAGATCTATGATTTCTATTCTTCTGTGTCAACACTGCATCTTCTATTGTTATCTTCATAGGGTCCGGTCCTCTTATCCTCTTTAAATTAGGCCTCGTTCTTTGTCTTGGTGGAGGATTTGTCACTGCTTGAGGCTCTTTTGATACTTGTTCTATTGTATGCATGGTTTCTGAAGATTCGGTTGGTTTAATTCGTTTTATATTCTGTCTCTGTCTCTGCCTTGGGGGACTTGTAGCCGTTGCCTGTCTTTGTCTTATTGGACTACTAGTGACTGTTGATCTCTGTCTTGGAGGAGGAGTGCCAGCACGTTCTTGATTTTCGTTCTGACCAGCTTGTTGTTGTTCTATTGCTAGCTGATGGCTTTCCTGTGACTCGTGATAGGCTTTCATATAGCTGTCTGTCTGAGGCGAGTGTGGAGGTATCTTCGTCCACCTTTGTAGCTGTGCTCTGTGCTGTCTTACTCTCTCTGCGTTAAACATAGCCTGCTGGTGTTGTGCGTGGATTTTTGCATTTTGTAATGAGTTGCCCGCTAAAGGGTTTCCGTATGGCGAGAATGTTTGGGGTCCTGTTCTCTTGTCGTCCATTCTGGCTTGTTCGTTCACTTCGTAGACAGGGCTGGCTGCATTTTTTACTGAGTTTGAGGAGGTAATGTGTAGCAGTAACAGGAGTATGGCCGTCCGGTGTGTCGTTGGTTGTGTCATTTTATCTGAAATTAAGAAAAAACTTATTTTTAACTCTACTTCGTCAAAGATAATCTATGAATTACTTTATGGGTCATAATTCATATTATGTTTTTCCTACTACATAACGTTTACTTGTCTTTTCTAAAACAGTTTATCAAATTAACGATTTTCAAATAATGAAAACTACTACTAATTACTATTTATTTAATACGACGAACTTTGTGCCGCTGCGGGCGAAGGTCCGCCTGCGACTGGCTACGACGCAGGAGGTTGCGGGTTCGATTCCCGCCTTGGAACAAATATTTGTACAATCAGCATATATTTGTTCAGGGTGTTCTGGGTATTTTCTATGTATAATAAAAAAAATCTATCTATGTAAGTATTGTATTAAGTATATCAGTTATTTAGTTGCCATAACACAAGCTCTGCTTAGCTTGGGGCTAGATAATGTTGTGTTAAATGTCCAGCATTTATTTATTTAATAGTAAGTAATGTGTCTATTTATTTTCATCCTGATTCTACATTTATATAACCATTTGATTTGATTCCCTAGAGACCATGGCACAATGCTCAGAGACCAACTCAAGACCATTCGTTGTGGCATTCTAGGGTCTTATGTCCAGCAGTCGACTTCTACAGGCTGATGATAATGATGATAATTTGAGTTTATTATTTTATATAGTTCATCCGTGTTTATTTCTAGTATAGTACATGTGACTTATGACAACTGATAGCTATCTAAACGATTAGAAAGTGACAGTATGAACAAATATAAAGCCTACTCGTTTAGAAATCACCAATTCACCTCACATACAGGTGAATACGATGAAAATAGTAAAATATAAGTCGTAAATGCATTCAAATACCATATATGGAATGCCATAAAAACATGTTAGGAGCGTAGGAAGTGACCATTTATTACTATTATAGTAGAGAACTTGGGTACTTAGCGCTAAATAATAATTCTTTATTACACACAAATCTGCCATAAAAGTAACAATAACACGAATTAAAGTAGCTTAATGGGCGGTCTAATCATTAAAGGCCTATACAGATATATTATAGGGTTTTATGTATTACTATTAGAATTAAATATAGGTACACATATCATTATTTAGTTATATATTTGTGAAAACACATGAAACATAGCATAAAATAAAATCTATACTTCATTGACATCTATAGCTGTTGATGACCTCTATGGCGTGGCGAGCGAAAATTCGCCTGCGACGCAGAAGGTTGCGGGTTCAATTCCCGCCTCGGAACAAATATTTGTACGATCTGCAGATATTTGTTCAGGGTATTTTTTTATGTATAATAAAAAAAATATCTATCTATGTAATGTGTATATCAGTTATCTAGTACCCATAACACAAGCTCTGCTTAGCTTGGGGCTAGATAATGTTGTGTGAAATATCATCCAGTGACTAAATATCAGTTAAATTGCCGTTAATCCCAGATTTCCCAATTTCTATACATTGATGACTAAAATTCTATCTATGATATTGCAATCCAAGTGCCACCTCACATCTCTTCAAAAACGGTGATTTGCGGCATTTTTGATGATATTTAGTCACTGACATTCAAAAAATCGCACCCCAGCAGTGTACGTAGTCTTAAAAAAATAACACTACCATCAAAGATATAATGAAAGATTGAAATAGATACCTAATCATATTAGTTTCTTTTTAACCGACTTCACAAAAAAGGAGGAGGTTCTCAATTCGGTTGTATATTTTTTTTTTATGTTTGTTACATCATATCTCCGGCGTTTATGAACCGATTTGGAAAATTCTTTTTTTTATTTGAATAGATATACTTCCAGATTGGTCTCATTTTTCAGAATGCAGTTCTGATGATGGAATCCATGAGGAATTGAGGGAACTCCTCAAATATTGTAGGCATACATATGGCGATTTTGATATTTTCAGCAACAAACCAAGCATTTGCATTCAGAAAATATCATTATTAGTATATTAGTAGAGTACAATGGCGGAAGTCGGTTTTTTAAATGAAAAGTTATGTATTATTGAATACCTCGAATACATAATACAGTAATTGTATGTAATCCCTGACGTATTGTCTTGTACGTTATCATCAATTTGACAGATCATTAAAATTTAAAGTACGGATAATCGTACATCAGTTTCCGGATGAATTACATCACTGCTCTTTAAACTTTACCGGTAATCATCATGAATGTCTTTATTATGACGACGGAGTAATGTTTATTATGTAAAAATAATTCTTTGTAATTACCTACAGCCAGTACGAAGCCTGGTTGACTTTGCATTACAAAGTACAGTCAGCACGAAACATGTTTTGAATAAAAATAAGTTATAATATATTTTAAGTATGGACCGGGCGGTCCATACTAAAAAAATATTTACTTTACGAATATTTTTTTAATTTAACAGTGTATATTTTTTGTGTGGTAATAAAACTTTTTTATTTATTAATTTATATTATATATATTTTATGCGTCTGTTATTTTACTTAATGACGTATGGACGAAGATGTTATATTTTTCCTTACTTAATAATTATGAAATATAATAGACCACAGGTTTTTTAAGATTCAAAAATAGTCTAATTAAGAAAGAGTAAGTTAAAAGATAATAAGTAGGTATATAGAATAAGTAAAAAGATGTCTGTTTTTTCTATTGAACACTTTGACTGCGGACCATTTTTCGAATAGAAACACAAAAAAAAGAAAGAAGAAGAAGTTTAAAAGTCAGCTAAAAACACAGCAAAAAAGTGACGGATCAACTGGTTCTTTTTAAAAAATAAAGACCAAAGGTACCTATTATTTTTAATAAAGTCATCATATTCGTAATTTTCTCACCTACTCAAACTTACATATTATAGCTATTAAATATATCTAAGGCTTGAATGAAAAGCCATCGCCCCTCGTATCCATCCAAACCAGTCCCGCTATATCAACGCAAATAACCTTACTGGGAGGCGACATCTGTCATCCTCCGGCAACATTCATCACTGGCACATAAAAACATGTAAACAGTACGAATATGGCTTAACGAGTTTTTTTTTTGCTGACTGTACCTGAGTAAGCGCAATGACCATGAGACTTTCACTGCTATGTTAGGGCTTGAACACACGATCATGTTGCAGTTTGTTTTATAATAAGTTATTTTAGTGAGTACCTAAAGATTCCCCTGAAAAACTCTATTAAACCGAAAATTCTCCTGAAAAATCCTGTAACAAATCGCTATCAGACGTCCATGCTGGACGTTGCCTCCCCTTAGATTAGGGGGGGTTTGTCATAACCACCACGCTTGGTAGGTGGATTGGTGATCGCAGTATCTGTGTTAAGTACTTAGATGGATGCTGCTGCCTACTCTCTGGCGTAGTCACCTTTAATGATATCCATGAGATAAGTTGGAGGATTGCTGTATAATGTTGTGATAAACAAAGCCCATGTGAATATATTATGCGATGTGCTTGAACGTGTATTGGAACCCTAAGAGCGTGGTATATCTCCATGTATTCATAATATAACTTACCTACCTTAAGTAAGCGTATATCCGCTCTTCCGTAGAAAAAGCAAACGGTTGTCGACCGACACTAATTTGCTTTGATTGATTCAATGGCTTTTAATTGATTGAATCAGTTTTGACTGATGATTCAATAGGCGATGTTTTTTTAACGCGTTCATGATTGAAAGACGAGTTTGAGAACTTAATATTTTTACCCTATTCGTTTTTTTTGTTTTAAGACACGCCGTCGGCTATGGAGAGAGCTATGTAGGTTTCACTACATAATAGAATCCAAAATAAGGGTAATCTGTAAAATTCAAATTCACCGACATAATGGCCGAATGGGCAGGTCATATAGCTCGCAGAAATGACAACCGTCGGGAAGTAAAGGTTCTCGAGTGGCGACCACAAACCGGATGACGCGGTATATAAGGCCCTTCACTAGGTGGACTAAAGATATTAGTCCACAAGATATTAGTAGTTGATGGATGGAGGCCGTTCAAGACCGTTTTTGTGGCATTCTAGGGGGGTGGCCTGTGGACATCTAAACACTGATTATTAAGATTTTTTCTTGTTTCGTTCGTACAACTCGTACAACCAGCCTCGTGTGGTTCTTTCTTGGTATATTCGCCCGGAAAAGGGCCTATTGACCAATGGTGATAAAAACAGTGTGGTGAAAGGATTCAACGATCCTCGCAGAGGTTCCTTTCATGCACATATTGGTCATACCGGTTTTCTTACTATTTTTTTCTTCGAGATTCAAGAATCAATCGTTTATTTGTAAGAATAGGTACACATAATTTTACACGTTTTTCATCGTTCGACAGCATGTAATGTACGTAAATACTGATAAAAAATAATTGCTTTTTCGTAATTTTGACCGAAAAAGGACCCTAATAATTTCGTCATATTATCACGTCTGTCTGTCCGGTTTTTTATAGCACCGGAGGTAAATTACATTGTTAAAATGAAGTAGGTTAAACAATAGCTGCCAAAAAAGCTGCCTACCCACTGCGGCGTACGCTGTGCACGGACATGTGCACGTTATATGCGTAGATCCAACACGTAGAAACTTTGCCCGAAATTAATAGAGGTTACTGAGCAAAGAATTGGTGGATCTGCTGCTATTCATGAATAGCATCTTTGACTCAGTAAATGGTAGTTTCACAAAAAATAAACATGCATTCTTGGTCCTGCAACGCCAAAGTCATTAACCATAAACCATTTCACCAACAACCATGGACGAAAGGCGTAAAAATATTACGTTCTATGAAATTTATAACTTAAAATATATAAAATAGAATCCGTCCCTACTGTGGAAAATTGGGTGTGGACGCTAAAAGGAATATACTTAGATATTTATTATTGTCACGGTTATTTATCGCGTGTTACCTTATTATTTATTATTCCCGACGTTTCGAATGCGTTACAGCAATCATGGTCGCGGGCTGACTGGAGTACATGGAGCTATCATATATAAGTGGTGGCAGCTGCAGAAACTACCCTCACTTGGTTTTTAGAATTATAAATGGTTGTATTCATAGTCCGACACACCACAAAACCGTATCTGACTCTCTATCTGACCACACTGAAACGACACATTGATGACCACTTCTCGACTGTAGCTCCATGTACTCCAGTCAGCCCGCAACCATGATTGCTGTAACGCATTCGAAACGTCGGGAATAATAAATAATAAGGTAACACGCGTAGCGTGTGCTGTCTTGCATATTTTTGCTGATGTTTATTTACTTTTGACTACCTTCCTAAGGTTTTTAAGTTCTCATTTACTATGTTTCAGCAACTCCTTGCTCCGAGGCACCACACAGGCGCTTCTCACCTAGTGGTAAGACGGACCATTTATGTAAGCCAAGCCGTGTTTGTTGCCTGATTCTTCTAGAATTCTTCTTCTAGGCTTGGTCGCGTTGGAACAGGAGTAATTTTAGCTTATAAGACGATTCAAAATGATCCTTGTGATTTCAATGAATAAAGTTATTTTTGACTTTGACTTTTGACACGCGATAAATACCCGTGACAATATAATAAATATGTGTTCTAATCGCGAGAGTTTAGGAATATAGATGTTTTGTACTTGACTCTGTATTTTTTTATGTATGACTCTGGTCTACATTTTGATAAAAGGCGAAGCTAAATAACCGTGAGATGCGTGTGCGTGCGTCATCATGCTGTGGGCTGGCAGCTTAACTGTAAAGCTGACATGCGACATTAGCAGCAAACACTTGCCACAATACATTTGACATTGACATACTTCTGTCACTTAATTTGATTAAGTAGTAGAGGTGTCAAAAATATCAAAACAGTATTTAGTTAGCTCAGAAAAAATAAGTAATAAAGGGTTTGTAGATGAGGAATAAAAAAGCCCACTGCTGGACCTATGTCAATCGTGGCATTCTATGGGGGAGGCATATTCGGTCTTGACGGACTTGAGCCTCCTCCATCCACCGACTTCCTGCTAAATTTATAATGTCCTTGGTCCATTGGGCCATCCTTTACTGCGTCATCCGGTTTTACCGTTGATTAGTCCGATTCAAATGATTCTTTCGATGCGATTATTGCGAATGGTGAAAATAGTGTCTATCTAATTGTACTTTTTCACTATTATCTTTTCTCCCACTCCTCTTAGGTTTGCTGGAAGAAAACTCTTTTAGGGTTAAGCTCACCTTTGTACTTTGTTCTTTGTGTAAATTTTTTATTGTCTGTAATTTTATGAATAATAAATAATTAAGAATTATTTTGAAGTCGTTTCAGTAGAAAGGTAAAGTAGCGGTTTCCTACGTCGCGTGTATTCGCGAGGTCTCAGTTCGGGGTGAACCATTAGTTAGTTCTTTTTTACCCCACGCCTATTCTCTTTCTGCACAGGCTCTAATTACATCTACTTATATTTAATTACATAATTGTGTCATTGTGTCTTAAAATTAATTTAAAAAACCAGATCACATCGAGGCACAATACAACGACCTTACCATGGCAGGGCAATAAAAAATAATTCCAAACACTGAATAGAGAGCAAGAGTAGCAAGCTACAGAAGGCTTATGTAGGTATGAACAACGCTGATTCTCACGTAGGCAGAAATTGCATTGCACCAAAAAACCTGTGACGTCATAACATGTACCTATGTTCATACTTAAACTACTCGGCGCAGCTTAGTATAGTCAACAATATAAATCCGTTTTGAGTTGGTCGAATAGTGTGGTACTCGTAGTTCCTGATACCCACGCACGACACAGGGAATCCTAATGTGGGATCAAGACCACGTATGTGACTACTGGCTGTATGTTGTTTCGAAAGCGCCAATGATATCTTATTCTTTGTAGCATTCTCATAATTTAAGTCCCGCTAAAATCATCGCTGTAATGTTTATTTTATTATAATTTGAATCTGCTCTTGTTTGAAATATTTTAAATTATACTGAATTATTAATAGAACGAGCGAAGCGAGTTCTCTGATTCAAGTTGGAAGAATCGGCGTTTGTATGTATGTTTGTCCGATGAAAACTTCCAAACCGTTAGTCCGATCTTCATGAAATTTGGTATAGGGGTAGATAGTATTGGTACAATTTGTAGGTAAGGTTATGAGCTATATCGGTCAGGGGGTTGCTGAGATATTGGGGTCCAAGAGGGGGTAAAAAAAATAAAAGTGAGACAGTCAGATCAATTGGGGTGTCTAATGAAAGCGCTTTAGTTGTACATTTCAAAACTGTTTTTAATAAGTATTTAGACTTGATAGTTTCCGAAATATTAGGGAAAATAAAAAACGTAAAAATCTATAATTCTAGGGTACTTCCAACAATCCCACAATGCTGAAATTTGGTATGCTTGTGGCTTTTGTGTCACAACTACAGGGAAAAGTCTGAAATTGAAGAATTTCGAGACATGTACCCTATAAAACAAAAACCAATATAATATTCGTTGTTGACCTCCCATTTCTAGGAATTTGAATGACGTTGGAGTTCTATGATTTCCTCACAAGGACGTTACCAATTTATTCGTAACAGGTAGTATCAGAGACAAGTTACTTGTCGCTGGTAGTATGAACGCCCCGTTGCTTAGTCCTATTCAAAAGTTATTTCGATGATGTGTAGGAAAATCCCAAGAGAAAATAATGGAAATTATGGTAATGTAGTCGGGCTGACAAAGGTGTCATCTCGAGGTCTCAGTTCGGGGCGAACCACTAGTTATTTTACTAATTAAAACTCTTGAAACTGTCTATGCCGTGGTGTGTCAGTCCTAAGAATAAACCCCTCCATCTCCTCCAGTAGAGATCGTAAAAGCCAACTGAGGGTTTGCACCAGTGCCATTATTGCCTAACAATTTGATAATCGCTTTCGAATATGATTTTAAAGTACTTTGGCTATTTCTGCTTTTGAAAAGAATCCAAAGCACACGACGCAATGTACATGTGTAATCATCAACGAAAGCGATTATTAGTTTGTTAAGCAATATGGTGATGGGTAGCAGAATCTACCTGAGCGAAGACTCGGGTAGATCTTGCTGCACATCACAAATATTTAAGAATCTATTGTTTAATAAGTCTATTTTTTTTTTTTTGTTATTCAATCTATAATACTGCGATCACCAATCCGCCAGCCAAGCGTGGTGATTATGGCATATCCCCTCATTGTATTCTATAGGAGGCCGTGCCCAGCAGTGGGCATCTAACGGTTGATAATGATGATTATGACTCTCTAAAAATATGACTTTGAATCTCATAATGTTATTCAACATATTTTGCAGAGGATAGCTCAGATATGGACCTTGTCAATAATCCAGATACAACTCACAAAACACAAAAAAAATACTTATCTACAGTCCATACTTAATTACAAGCAAAATAATTTGAAGCTTCCCTATGCCGAGTCAAAACATCTGACTTTTAGAGGGATACAAATTGTTCGTCGTTGAAGACGTGTTTTATTAATTTTCTCAATTTTAAAAGATTTTATAACACTCACTCAAAAAGGTAAAAACTGTCAAATCTATGTGTGTCAACACAACAAATGCTGAGCTGGACGCCAATTTGTGTGTCAGTGGTCCGTAACTGGTACTGAGAGGTACCTACACTATTTTATTACAATAATTACTCAGGTCTTGTCTCCCATGCAGTTTTAATAAAAAAAAACTAATGTTAAATTTTTAATTTTTAATTTCTTAATTGTTCCTGAATAAATAAAATGAAATAATAATTGTTAATCTCTGTTTGTGTGTATGTGCCTTGTATTTTCTCGTGTCATTCTTGCCATCTGCATTCATTGACATAAATAAATGCTTATTATTATTTATTTCTTTGTTCATATTAGTTTTCTGCTCCAACTCTCTCGCCCTCTATATTTTTACTACCCTTACACACAGACATACAAAAACAGCGTTACGTGAGAATTCGTTTCGATCTTGTTTGAATGTAATAATTATCCCAGTTTTTAGTGCGTGAGATGCAAAAACTTAATTAACGCATGATCTAGTGTACGATAGTTTTGTTGATGTCAGTATTGTTTGTAAGAACTTAAATAATGTAAGCTTAGATAATATTCAAATTATTCATTCTGATAAAAAAAATATGGCACCTTGGGAAAGGCTTTTTACATATTCTTTCATATTAATTCATTTAGAATGAATTAATATGAATATGAATGAATGAATGCATAATTTGAATATAATCTTTTGCTCTTATGTAGTAGGTACATTCATATTAGTATTGGTCCTATTTATACTTTTAGGTAGTTAGGTACTTATACATAAACCCCGTTATGACGTTGTAATTTTATTAGATTTAATTTAATTACTAAATTGTATGCATGCATTACTATTTTATTCATACTAACTATATAATTTATATTTAAAGCTGGTATACATGATGATTTAGCAAGTACATAAAATCTAAAAAATAATGTTTTAAGTATAAAATCATTTTCAATTATTTTTTTTCAGAAATCTGCCTATTTGAGACGAAGATACCCCCAGAAGCGAAGGATATGGCAACCAAAGGAACGGGTCGATTAATGAGAACCCGAAAAGTGGCCAAGCAATGTTGATTTTAGTAACGAAAATCAAAATTAAATTCCTGCAATGATACAAAGAAATCGAAACAAGACAAGTAAAATTCCACGGCTCAGACACAACTGAGCCGAACTCATTTTTAGAACACCTTAAAATATCGATATACCAATGTATTTTTAACAAACGCGCGTGCTTTCTTGTTCTTCTAGTTGATTATTCATGTAGGTATTAAACAATAAATCAATTGTGTTGCCATTTAATACCTATATTTAAAGCTGGTTTAACCTGTGTCCTTAGGAAGTGAACGCAAACTCACGAGTCACGACCAGTCATGACCTATGCTGATAGGTATTCCGTGGATGCACTTAGGTACAGACGGCAAAGTTTAAGGGTTACCCCGCGTCACTTGATCTCAAAAGTTGAATTTAGAACGCTCAGTGTGACGTGACGAGATTAAATAATGTGATGCAAAATGTAGTGCAGGTAGAACAATATTACTTATAACAGTTGTAACCGAACAGAATTTTGACTAGTTGTGCAAATATAACTTTTCATTTAAAAAACCGACTTCCGCCATTGTATTCGACTAAATATTTGGATGAATTTTTTTTTATGAAAGAACCATAGTGGTGAAAGGATTATAATACTTTTTGAATGCAAATGCTTGGTTTGTTGCTGAAAATAGCAAAATCGCCATATGTTTGCCTACAATATTTGAGGAGTTCCCTCGATTCCTCATGGATTCCATCATCAAAACTGGATTCTGAAAAATGTGGACCAAATGTGAAAAAAATGGGACCAATCTGGAAGTATATCTATTCAAATAAAAAAAGAATTTTCCAAATCGGTTCATAAACGACGGAGATATGGTAACAAACATTAAAAAAAAAATACAACCGTATTGAGAATCCAATAATCCAATCCTCCTTTTTTGGGAAGTCGGTTAAAAAATCTCACAAATGACCACCCCAAAAAAGCTTTGGATTTTGAATGGCAACAACACAATTTTTTTGTATGAATTAAATAGCTAGTCTTGTATTTTATAACCGCATATTTTTTTAACTATGATTTGTATATTTTGATTAATTTAAAAAACCCTCAAAATGAACACAGTCTGAAGTGCAAACCAATTTCATCGTCAATTATGACATGCGATTTAAAACTTTAAGCAAACCTGTTTGAATAAAAAAAAATTGAAATATTTCAGGATCATAGCCTGCCTTAAGGCTGCGCCTAATTAAAGCAGACATCTTTCTTCAAAAAACGCCCCACGCCGTTGAAGCAATAATAATTAATAAATAAAAATATTTTTTTTTTGTAAAATCAAATGTCATTCTATGGTTGTTTATACATTATTTAGTGTTGAATCAACTTAAATGGAACCAACATTACAAAATTCAACTATTGGGTTTTTCAGTGATAATCATTTAATTTCTACTTCAATCCTTAAACACAATGGGGGTAACCAATTAAGTTTTGCTGTCTGTACCTAACCTGAGTATATCTAGGTAAATAAACAATAAATACATCTAAAGGTCTACTTATGTATTTATAGAGCCTCTAATAGCGATTAATTGAGATTTAAGCTTGACTAAAATGTTTAGTAGTACCTACCTAGAGTAGACCTCCTTGCGAAAGAGTTCGGCCGGGGAAGTACTACCACCATACCTATATTTCTGCCGTCAAGCAGTAGTGCTCGCATTGCTGTGTTCCAGTTTGAAGGATATGGTTGCCGGTGAAATTACGGGCACATTAAATACCTAAATATTAAAGGTTTTTAATGCGCCCGTAATTTCACGGGATTCGAACCCGCATTTTTTTCTCTAATCAATGACACCACTCACCCACTTCGCTCCACACTTCGCAAGTCAACCACTTTGCTCTACTGATGGTCGGTGGCTGGATCAAAAAAAATAAACACAGCTTTCGCCAGTCAATCCGTTGTCTCATCAGGTGCCATAGTAATTGCCGTTACCTGAACACATAAAATGAATTCTCATGCAAAACGGATATTCGGAAGTGACCTCAAAAAGCGCTTCGTAATTCAAAATCTCAATTGCGTTCAGTTTCACACGCGTTACGCAACGTGACGCAACGAACGGAACGTATGTCCTTCCGGGATGTAGATTCATGACCTCACGTTTCTCTTATATTTAATTTTGTCATTCATAAACTTCAACTCAGAATACATACACCTATTTCCCGGAGGGGTAATAAAGGGGTAATAAAGGGGTAATTAAGGGATAATAAAGTAATATTTTCCCGGGGGGCTCTTTCTGAACGAAACTTGTGTGTCAATGTCATGTTGACATAAGTCTCATGAATGACATGGTTGCGGGTTCGATTCCCGCTGCGGGGCAAATGTTTAAATGATCTGCAAATATTTGTTCCTGGTCTGGGTGTTATGGTACCATGGTACTCGTAGCTCCTGATACCCACGACACAGCGAATCCTAGTGTATGTTATGTATGTATGTTATAGGTATGCCACGACGAACGGTCTTGAGCCACCTCAACGACCAAACTAGGAATATCCACCTGGATATTCCTAGTTTTTGGACTAGTGTAGGGAAATATAACTACAGACGACTTGATTTGAGCTAATCACTAGGTATGTTATCTTTTTCGACATCAACTATTTTATTATAGGTAAAATACTATATAAATATTTAAAATTTTGTTCGGCTCCACACCAGCGGACTAATCAGCACTTTTGTTTATTGTAGACTAGCATTTGCTCACGGTACCGCCTGCTTGGTACGTCTATTGGGTCCACCCGCGTAGAACCTCTATCATAAATTATAGCCTATATGTTATTCAGATGTATAATCTAAAATATTATAAAGTTTCATCAAAATCCGTTCAGTAGTTTTTGTGTGAAAGAGTAACAAACATCTATGCATCTACTTCACAAACTTTTACATTTATACTATAGTAGGAAGTAGGTAGTATATTATAATGGTTTATTTGTGTTATTGTTTGTAATTTCTATGCCTTTCATTGTTCTAACTATCTGGTTTGCGTATCTGTGTATTGTATAATAAATGTAATTCGTTTAATTTAAAAACAAATGTCGGTACACCCTCCAAATTACAGGTCACTAGGACTCACGGTAGGCAGTGCGTTAATAATCAGAGAATATGTACCGTACCTATTTCAGCCGCCGAGCAGTTGTGCTCGCATTGCTATGTTTCTGTTTGAATGGTACGGGTGCTGGTGAAATTACAGGCATATGAGACTTTTCATCTTTATGTCTCAGGGTCGGCAGCGCGCGTGTGATGCCTCTGGTGTTGCAGGTCCATAGGCTACGGTAACTGCTTTCCATCAGGTGGGCCGTACGCTTGTTTGCTTGCCAGGTAGAATTAAAAAAAAGAACAAATTGATGACCCACCTAATCTAATTCGAGACTAAGACTGCGCCCGTTAGTATTTTTTTGTTTCTTCGTGCGGCGAGAACTGGATAGCTACGGGCCATGTTATCGTAGACCCTCATACTACGTCGTAGAACGGGTGCGCGTTTATGTCTTTTATATCGGTATTTTGATACAGAAAAAACTTTTAAAAAAAAAATTTGATAAAGAAACATTTCATGACATTTTTAATATTATTTGTAATTTGATTTTGACATAAAATAGCCCTGACATTGTTTATGACATTTGTTTATTGACCTGCTTTGTTAAATGATTTTATGTACCTACTTGTTTAATAAAAAATATATACCAGTTTTAAATTTAAAATTATATGTTTAGTAAGAATAAATGATAATGCATGCATACAATTTAATAATTTAATCAAATATAATAAAAATGCAGTGCTCTAACGGGGTTTATGTGTAAGTACTTACTACCTAGTATATAAGACCAATACTATAAACTAAAACTTAATTACTAATAACTACTAAATAATACTAATTAAGACTTAATATACTTAATTCATCGAGAACCTAGTGTCTAGACAAACCTAACTTAGGTTCTAAGACATTACTAACCAAATTTTTGTAATCAGTTTGTTCGATAAATAAATAAATAAATAATATAATATACTTACTACATAAAAGCAATGAATAAATTAAAACTAACACACAAATTATCAAACTATACCTAAGCTTGGAAGTACCTACGTGCAATGGACGGTCTTATCGCTGATAGTGATCTCTTCCAGACAACCTTTGAATGGACTAGACGAACAGTGAACCTACTCCAATAATAGAGTATTGATCCTTAACAACGAAGAACGGGGCGGAGAGGAGGAGAGATTCAGTTGTTTAAGGAAGCTGTGTAGAAGGCTTTGTCTGCCTCCATACACCAATTTCCTGCTACCTTTAAAATGTTGTAATTCCATCGAGAGGGATTTTATTTTTAATTTTTTTTTTTTTTTCATAAAACATTAAATTATAATTAAATCTATTTTTTTTTACAATTTAAATCGTCAAAGTTTCAAATACAAAAATATATTACTCGAGAAACTTTATTGCCCTTCCAAACGGTTGTTACGTTTTCTTCGTATCGACTTTTTATTAAAATTTTAACATTAAATTCATAAGGGTTCACATTAAAATAGTCCATTATAATTTTCGTTCAAATTGGAGGGTTCATGGCGATAAAAAAAAGATAATTCCAATAATAATAACATTGCGTAAAACAAAACCAATTAAACAAAAAAACCGTATTCGCCTTCACGGAGGAGCACGAAAGTTGCTTGCCTTGGACGGTCAATTATTGTCAATTTATGAATGGCAGTTTGTATAAGACCATCCATGCAAACCTACTATAGATTACATGTTAATTATATTGACGAAAATTATTGATAAAGATCGAAGAGATTTTGAAACCTGAGGTCAAAAAATATTATACATACAAATGGAGCATACGTTATACGTTTTTGGATCTTTATGCGTTTGTTAAAATATAAACATACAATTCAAATACAAAAAAAACAGACGGTCATATTTAAAGTCCTTGAAGTCAAATTCGAGAAAGTACCTTCGCATATATACCTTAGTATATATTTGAAAGTCAAAAAGGTATGTATGATCCAATGTTATATACGCGCCACATGAAATCATCAATTTAAACAAATTTATGTAGTTGAGTAATATCTACGAGGTCAAAATAGTCAAATTGGCAAAGATCATTAACCTATCAGACAAGGAAGCTATTGAATGAACGAACTTTATTATTGCCTTTTGTTTTCCTTAATTTTGATGGACAACGGAACTCCTCGATGATTAATAGTAGCCTGACAGTGTTTGGGCTCATTTTGATCGGCTGAGCACGGTTCCAATCACTAATTTAATTTAAGCTTGTTTTGAAAAATATGTTTTTGAACAAAAATCTTATTTTATTAAAAAACTCTTTACTCTCTCTCTTTGTTCGAGAACTTTCCAATACAAATATTAAGCCATAAAAACTTGTTCCTATGGTATGAAAGATATTCCAATATGGTTACTCTAGTTATTTTCGCAGACTGTACCATCTTCAATAGCAAGTTCGTCACATTATTAGTAATTCGAATTTTTTTAAGGATATATTAGTAACATCAATGTTCACACAATCTAAACCACAAGATCTATCAGTAACTATTCGATTTGATGTTTATAAGATACGTTTTAATCACTTTTTTTTTTCAAAAGAATATACAAATTCACTTATAGAGAAAATATAATTTAAATCTATAAGGTATGTGCCATTAAGCGTGTTAATTTATACGATACTAGCTTTATAAGGTAAGATGTCACTGGCTTCAAAACATCGTAAGGAAATCACAAACTAACTGCATCCGCCTTAACTTGTACCTAAGTAGATACTTATTACCTAGTAAGAACTTAAATAACTATTTATATACATGCAAACTTATCAAACTAACTTGCGTGACCAAAACGTGCCTTACAAGTTGGGGTTGGGCCATTGCTCCCTATGCGTTTACTTAACTGGGCTCTATGCATAAGTAAACGTAGTATGTCAAGCCTAAAAATAGACCCATTCGTCTCCTCCCATGGATGTCGTAAAAGTCAAATATGGGGTTAAGGAATGGCCAGCATCCACCGGAGTACTCAACATTAATGCTGCTATAACCAATCCGCCTGCCAAGAGTGTTCATCATTAGCAAAATATTTATGTTCAGTACTCAGGTGGATGCTGATACCAGACACAGGAAAAGATAAAGGGGTCTATTCTTAGGATGAACACACCACGGCACCTAGCGAGGTAATTATGCCTTGTCCAGCGGTGGGCATCTATCGGCTGGTGATGATGATAGATAGATAGAAAATACTTTATTGCACAAGAAAAAAAGCAAGTACACAGGCGAACTTAATGCTAATTAGCATTTTCTTCCAGCTAACCTTTGTGTAATATAGAGTAGGTGGTAGTGCTATTGGGAAATATATACATAACGAGATTATAAAGTTAACATAATTACTTACTTACCTACTTGAAATAACTAGATACATATTCTAATATATATGTATATAACACCTACCATAAACATAAACATACTTGAAAAGAAAACAAATAAGTTAATAACATAATGATGATGATGATTCAAAAGTATCCAATCAGTATACATGTACTTATTATATACTTATTTTGATACATCAACTATTAATACTTAGTAGACAGAACTTAATATTTAGTAAGACGACGCTCTTTCCAATAAGTTGCTTGTTTATTTACTAAAATGAAACGCTATACGCTTCGTTTTAAAAGGACCACAAAAAAATACCGGTTAACGATGTATCTACCTATCTACCAACCTAAGTAGATAACTTCCTTCATTTATAATCAACTAATTACAAGGTCCGGCGTATATCAAGCGTAGCGTGTGTCTTAGAAACTTTTACTGATTCTCTTTACATTTGGCTTTTGACTACCTGAGGTTTGTTTTCTTTTTTAATGTAGGTATTAGCTTCTCCTTCTTTAGGTAACACACAGGTTCTTCACAAGAAATAAGAAACACCATCAAAAGTAAACCAAGCCGTTTTTTAATCCTAATTCTTCAAGCGTCGCGTTAGAATAGGAGTAATTTTAGTTTTTAAGGCGTGATTTTGATTTGAAAACGATTTCATTTAGTATCTACATAAATTAATAGTATTTTAATATTTCATAAGTATTTTTTTTAAATAAATTAATGAACACTTACATGAATTGTAAAATCCAGCCATCACGAAAATAACTTAATTTATATCACCACATTAACAATACTTTTTTTTAAGAAATGCACAAAAAAATCCTTGCAAACAAATACAGCCTTCTTGGTTCAAATATAAACCGTACTGACAGGCTACGCAGGCAAGTTTACTTTTAAACAGCCTTCTCCCATGTAGTGGGTGGTAGTATTCTACCAGTTAAGTTTGTGTGGCTTGAATACATTGCGGGGATTCAATGAACGGATATTGTGTAAAGTGTTAATAAGGAGCAATGGTTCAGTGATTGATAGAGTTCGATATAGTTTCGTTATGCACATAAAACTATCATCATTCACATATGGACGAGGCCTTCCCCATTAAAATACAATGGGGGGATTTGCCATAATTACCACGCTTGGCAGGCGGTGGTTGGCACAACACTGCACATCCCCTGGTGATCCTCAGTCAACAACTACGAAATCCGTAGGAGGAGATCGAGTGGTCTCTAGTACAGAGAATAATGCCAGTGGGGCTCGCCAGTTCCGTCATTTATTTGAATAAAAAAACATAAAATAGACGAAATAGATGTCAAAATATTTTTTTTAAACAAAACACCCACACCACACACTTTGTTTGAGTCCAATTACCACACTAGGATTCCCTGTATCGTATGGGTATCGGGAACTACGAGTACCATGGTAATATGGTATGTACACGATTGATTTGACGATTGAATTAAATTGATTGATTGATTACACTTTTGATGACTATATTAATGATAAAGCCGCGTGGCCTGATGTCGCTCTGCCCCTCGACTGCTAAAATGGAAATTTGCAATATCTGTACTTTCCTATTTACATGTTTGTATTAGATTATTATTTATAAATATAACAAGCGTAGCGTGTGCTGTCTTGCATATTTTTGCTGATGTTTATTTACTTTTGACTACCTTCCTAAGGTTTTTAAGTTCTCATTTACTATGTATCAGCAACTTCTTGCTCCGAGGCACCACACATGCGCTTCTCACCTAGTGGTAAGACGGACCATTTATGTAAGCCAAGCCGAGTTTGCTGCCTGATTCTTCTAGGCTTGGTCGCGTTGGAACAGGAGTAATTTAATTTTATATAAGACGATTCAAAATGATCCTTGTGATTTCAATGAATAAAGTTCTTTTTGACTTTGACTTTGACTTTAACAAATAAACACAAACTTATAATATTACATATAACTCCTAAGTCTCATTTTTGGTTAATTTTTCCTTCTTAGTTTTTACAATACCTCCTACTGTCATAATATATGAAATTAAGTCCAGGTTAGGTACATAATCCATAGACAATCGCTTTACTAGTATTGATCACAATCTACTTTTTTTGGATTCGTGAGAATTTATTTTCTCTTTGTTATTAATGCGAGTTTATGTACTGAGAATCGTTTTGAGCTAAAGTTATGTAAGATATAAATAAATTACCAAGTTCGAGTCGGACATGAATGGAATAGGTGTTAAAGAAACAAGAATGTAAGTGCGAGAAATAAGGTAGTATATTCACATCAAATGTTAAAATTCTTGGTCTTCTTTTTATTTCTGACACTATGTTATTTAGCAAATTATAATCCTTATGGAGAAGCCTTTCGATTGGTATGATAAAGCTATAGGTGATTATTTTTCTCGTGTAATGGGTTCGATTCCCGGTTCAACCATGTAATTATTTAAATATCTATGAATGCAGTTTAAATTGTTTTTTAAATTCAAATAATGTATTCTTTTAGTAAAATGTTCCATCTACAATATTCAAGGTACTTTCCCTCCATGTGGCATATCCGTGGGACGCCCTGTATAACAACATGATACAGCAACTACTTAGATCGATAGATAAATAGAAAATACTTTACTGCGTACGTCATGATGTACACTAATATCTAGATCCGCAATCACCAATCAGAATGCCAAGCGATCGTGACTATGGACATTGGAGAACCCTCTCCCCAATCGCATTCTATGGGGTGACCAGTTTGACGACGGCAGGTTGAATTACAACTCATCATCATCATCGAACCCCACCTCTACCACCTCCACCTCTAGATGTCCACAGCTGGACATAGGCTTCATAAAATGCCTGTATGACCTTTTTTGAGCCGTCTCTGTAATGTTTTATTCCTTGGAGAACTCTAGTAAGTACACGACCGCATTTTTTTTTGTATTATTTGCCAAGGTATTTTTTTTTAATGCTGGACATTTCCATTGCTCATCATTTACAATGCTGGAGCTTGTGTTATGGGTACTAGATTACTGATACACATAATACAATACATTACATAGTTTTTTTTTTTTATTATACATAGAAAATACCCAGAACACCCGGAACAATTATCTGCAGATCGTACAAATATTTGTTCCGAGGTGGGGATCAAACCCGCAACGTCCTGCGTCGCAAGCGAACCTTCGCCCGCCGCGCCACAGAGGTCGTCAAAATGCGGTCATGCCTCTACAACATAATAGTACCCTTGTCACAGAATACAGATAGACGGACAGTGACGTAGGCTCAGTAAATAGGATCCCGTTTGCACCCTTTGGTTATGTAACCCTAGGAGACGGAGAGGCTTTACCAAAGCTAAGGTACCAAAGTTATTCTGTGCTTACTATTAAAGGACCTAGAGATACAAATTTCAGGCCCAGCGGTCGGTGGGACACAGCAGCAGTAGGCCAACCGTTATATTCGTACAGTCATGATTACCTTATAGTAACTACTAGGGTAATCTACGTCTTATTAATGAAAATAAAATGTGCGGTGTACGATAAATAATTTCAGAATCATCGTCAGCGGCTCGTTGGTCTAGGGGTATGATTTTCGCTTAGGGTGCGAGAGGTCCCGGGTTCAAATCCCGGACGAGCCCAAATTTTTGCAATTTTGTTGTTTTGGGTGTTTGGTTTTTTCAACATTTCTGTATATTTTTACTCGTAATTAGTATTTATTTGCTTTTTTTTATTTAACCAGCTTTTTTTTTTCTTGTCTTTCGTCTTTAGTTTTTATCAAATTAACCAAAATTCATATATTTATTTTTGCTATAAGTATTATCGCATTACCAAAACTGTATGCACACTGTGGTTGTGTGGCGCCACCTATCGTGTTAAAGGTGAAACTGATGTTGATTTGTCATCGGCTTAATTAACTCTCTAACATAACGTATAGATGGCGTTACTGACACATATTGCCCGCTTGTATCTAGAATATGCCGTAGTGTGTGCGGCATAAGAATAGACCCCTCCGTCTGTCTCCTCCCGTGGATGTATGGTATTATTTTGATAAAATTCCATTCCATTGTTCCTGGTGTTCTGGGTATTTTTTATGTATAATAAAAAATACATATCTATGTAATGTATTGTATTAAGTATATCTGTTATCTAGTACCCATAACACAAGCTCTGCTTAGCTTGGGGCTAGATAATGTTGTGTGAAATGTCCAGCATTTGTTTATTTATTTATTTAATTAGGTCAATTCGTTAAAGTCTCAGTCAAGTCATGGTAGCAGGTTTACTAAAATATTTAGTGGACTATTTCCACCCATTTGAAAAGACACGCAATATACACTTATATTTTAAATTCACTACCAGTGCTCTTTAAATAAGATACACCGGTTTAAATACCACCAAAATGACACGATATTATACAAAAAACACCAGAAATTTAAATAAAATAATGGACGACGTCTATTTTCGAAAAAGCGTAAAAAGTCCTTGGGACGTCTCATCAAAACCTAGATGATTACAGATTAGAATTTGCCGCGCCAAGGAGTCTATTAGCCCATTTGATATAACATAACATAAACATAACACCCAACAGCCACATACGTAGTCTTGATCCCACACTAGGATTCCCTGAGTCAAGGGTATCAGGAACTACGAGTACCATGGTACCATACCATCCAGACCAGGAACAAATATTTGCAGATCATATAAACATTTGATTGATCCCGCACCCTCTTGAATCTAAGCCGGCTACTCCGCCGGTCAGAGATCGTCAAACACACACACAGAGGGGGGAGATAATGACTTTCATAAAGTAGGGTAAGTGTGTGACAATGAACCCGGTTTTAATTCTTTTCTTTGCTGTTCTAGGTAGAAAAGAATGGAACCGGCAGGTCTGTGACCGCTCTTAGACTCAAGCTTCTCCTAATGACCCGTTTGATTGATTGTACATTGCATCAAACGAGAAATCAGGTGTTACTAAAGTAACTTTCGTGAATTATATCATTCATTTTGCAAAAACGGGAAATTAGTCTTACAAAATTGATAAAATTGTGCAGTAACTACAAGTGTATAAACTACAAGTGTATAATATACTGCTGGCACTTCACTTGGTGTATATTCGCAAATGTTTGCGTTATTTTTCAAGACATTCGTACCATCGTGGGGACACTCACAGGCCACTGTCTCCTGAACAAACACCTCTACAACATCGGAGCCTCAGACAGCCCACTCTGCAGGGGGTGTCTGACCGAAGAAGAATCGGCTGCCCACGTAGTCCTGGAATGCGTGGGAGTAGCAGCTCAACGTGAACAAATCCTCAACAACCTGAGGTCACTCCGCAAAGCCTGCGAAGACCCCAGGAAGCTTCCGTGCTTCTGGACGGAGTTAGGCTGGCTAACTATCTAGCTAGTTTACTCTCACGAATAATGGACCATCCATAGAGTTCGAATGCGGAAAAGGGAGTTCTTTAACATTAACATTAGCCAGCATGAAATCAGAAAACCAAAATAACATGCAAAATTGCGTTTCACAAATAAGATAAATGTTTCTGTACACATATAATTGTAAATTAAATCAAAAATCTTAATAGTGTATCGTAATAACTGATTTACAACAGAGTGAACAGTGAAAGCACGTTCAGTTTTCCCGTGTTTATAGGACTTTTACGAATGAATGAAACTAACACGTTTGTCATCAAATTATGTCAAGTGTAAATTCATCTTGGGAATATATTTAACACAAATAACATAGCTGTATCAAATCGACATCATAAGTAGTGAGGATTAAGAGAGATAAACATTATGTTTACTTCAAAATGATAACATCCAAATACTACGTCCTCGATTGAAAAAAATGGTTGTACGTTGGTGATAACAAATACTTTACAAAAATCTAAATACTAGACATAAAATAATCATCAGCTGGACAGGGGTCGTTACTATCAATCGGTTTATACTTATATATCTTCCCTTTTGTCCCCACCAATATGTTATTTTTCGTATCAAATGCCATACCAGTAATTTTGAAGCCCAGTTGAGCTATTTTCTGAGGCAGCATGCTTTTCGTTGTAAGTTTAAACAAAGACCCCTTCACAGCTACTATCGCTTCACCATTCACATTCATCTGGAGAATATACTTGAGCTCTCTTGTAAATCCTTTATATTGTACAGGTTCGTAATAATCCGTAGAAAAGAAATACATTCTCCCATCCACATATTCGTAGAACACGTTGCCCATACCGTCTAAAATGAAGCTATATGCTCTAGGGATCTTGTCGAATCTTTTCACAGCTGCAGATCCGTTGACAAATGTGAATATTTCATGGTTTGAACCCGTAGTTATATACATTTCATTGTCTGTTTTATCTATAAATATATTTCTTATATCGTCATCTCCGATTGGTCTTTCTGCGGTAATTTCTGCTCTCGCATAATCGTAAGTCACCAATCCTTGATTTGTACCGATGTAAATAACGTTATTGATCTCATCTATACCAACACATTGTCCTAACATGTCATCAGACACAGGCAGCTCCTTGATTCCCAATGATCCATGTTTGAGGAGATATATCCCTTTCGTGTAGTTTCTTTTATGGAGGATAAAGAATATATTGTCTGTTCTTGAATCAATAACTATTCCTGTTGGGTACCCATCGATGGAAGCAATTAGCTGGCGCTTGAAATATTCTTGTCCGACTTTCGTTCGGTCGCATTTCTCAGCTTTCCTGACATGGAGGAAAATAAATAACACAGGTATGACTGTGGTGAAACTCTGGATCAAGTTCATTGTATCATGACAAGTGGATCTGAAAAGGAACGAAATTACTAACACTTATTATATGTGGTATGTGAATTGCAAGACTAACGTGGAGACAGGTGGGACAATTGGTTAGAAGGGACTATAGGAGATGGACGAAGGCTATCACAGAATAGTGGCCAAGAGCTGATTGACGGCCAAGCAGACCACCTGCTCGTTGGTCGATTAAACATCGTTCACGTTGCCGGACACCAATATTAATGAGGAGGCCTATAATATTGAATTGAGAATTTGTCTCCTATACATTGAGAATGTGTAGGAGAAAACGTTATCTGCTTTGAATCACAAAGCAGTAAGCTTTGTGAACATTGTTGTTTAAGCTCTACAATTAAATTAATTAGTATCACGATTAATATAATTAGTATAATTAGGAACACGAAAATTAATAACTACACATAGTTCTATAGATTAATAGATACTCACCTAGTCCAACTCGCTCACTGCAGTAGACAAAAATCTGAGCCAGTCTTTATAAAACATCAGTGTTGTGTTATAAGATAGTACGTTTATAAACATTTTACCGTGTTTAGATAATAACTTTACAGGTGGTTTCAAGAATATTTAACGGTAGTTTTTAGAATGTAACATACTTGTAATGCTAAACCTTAAAAGAGTGTGAATAAAGGATAAAGGTTCTAAAGAAAAGGACAGCCTATTTCCGTAGCGTCTTAATCAGACAGATATTGAGAAAAGTACAGAATTACAAAATTGGGAGGAAAGTGATTATACTGAAGATGTGCTAGCTTGGATTGTAGATGACGAAAAGGAGACAAAAAGGAAAAGACGGGCTGTAGATCATGAGCATGATTATTTAGCATAGCATAAATTAAAGTACGTAGATCATAATGGCATTGAAATTATCGTGGCTTGATTTTCTCTTTTCTCCTGCTGACGTTTCGTTGACCATTTTGACCATGTTTCTAATACGTAGATCATCATCATTATCACCATCCTGTCAACGTCAACTGTTCGACGAAGTCTCTTCTATAGAATGCAAAGAATAATCTAATTAAGAAAGCGTATTACCCTTGATGACCATATTAATGGTAAAGCCGCGTGGCCTGACATCGCTCTGCCCCTCGAGTGCTAAAATGGAAATTTGCAATATCTGTACTCACCTATTTACATGGTTCTATTAGATTGTTATTTATAAGTGTATCATACGTAACGTGTGCTGTCTTATATACTTTTGCTGTTGTTTATTTACTTTTGACTTCCTTCCTAAGGTTTTAAAGTTCTCATTTACTATGTATCAGCAACTCCTTGCTCCAAAGCACCACAAAGGCGCTTCCCACCTAGTGGTAAGTAATACGAATCATCAAAGTAAGCCAAGCCGTGTTTGTTACCTGATTCTTCTAGGCTTGGTCGCGTTGCAACAGGAGTAATTTTAGTTTATAAGACAACTCAAAATGATACTTGGGATTTCAATGAATAAAATTCTTTTAATTTGATTTGGGGGGATTTGCCATAATCACCATATGCTTGACAGGCGGATTGGAGATCGCAGTTTGGTGTTAAGTACTCAGGTAGATGCTGCCCATCCCCTGGTACGATTCCTTAGTAAGGCTTTTACTACCACGGGAGGAGATGGAGGGGTCTATTCTTAGGCCGCACACACACACATTACTACGTACATAAACTACTAAAACCATAACCCTCTTTTTGCTCTGTCGCAGTCGGATAAATATAAGAGAACAATGTATTCAATATATTAAAATCATTCTGTATCTATGCCTTACAATCTAATGTAAATCTAATGGTGTATAGTCTCAATGATAATATAGATGACATACTTACAATTATTACAGAATAGAATGACGTCACAGATCTTAAATAAACTAATTCGAATCTCTAGCCTCAACAAAGGGCTCTTTCAGTGATATATTAGAGGCCTAGAGGAAAGCCGTTGTTCGATCTTCATTAGCTACAAGGTAGGTAACTTTGAAAATATACTTTTTACCAATTGCATGTGCTAGTGTGTCTATGGGGTTTTGCTCTGTTTCTAAAGTATTCTAGTTCAAGATGAGATATCTGCACTGAATTCTCGCAATGGGCTGTATTGCGCATTGCCCACCTGCTAATCTGACCCCAACCTCCTTAACCGGCTTTCTTTAATTAAAGGATTTTGTCGTTGAGCGACCACATTCGTCCCGTTATACACTAACAAAATTGTTAAACAAAATCAAATCAGATAGATCTGCTACGATGATTCTACGTAGATATCGTAAAGGCTGGTTTAAACATTGACTAGTGCGAGTGCAGGTGTTTAGCGCAGGTGCTTAGTGATTTGTAAAATACACGTGTGGACAGCAACTGATTAGTGCGAGTGATTAGTAATCAGCGTAGGAAAGTGAATAGAAGCGAGTTCTATTTTTTTGCGAGTAGCCCCGTCCCACGCGCCCTTCCTTCCCCTGAATCGCAGCTTGCCTGTTACTAAACACGTTTGGACATGCTCGTTTAGTGATTAGTTTTTTTTTTTTTTTTCTGAAGTACAAAATGCAGTTGGCCTCAGACGGCCGATGCTGCCTTACCGGCCTTTTGGTGAGCGCGGAAGGCGCTCAACCGTTAAAATTAGGTTGGGGCAACTAGCGCAAGGGCACCACTTAGGTACGGACCTCGGCTTGGGCCGTTGCCAGGTTGGGAGGAATAGGAAAACGCCCCGGAACATGCTTGTAACGGTTTAGGCGTATGGTACAGAAGGTACTGAAAAGACTGGAGGATAGGAGCAAACGCCCCGGAACATGCTTGTACCGGTTTAGGCGTTTGGTACTGAAGGTACTTAAAGTCTTCGACCCCGCCGGCGGGGTCGCTGTATTTGTGTAGTGTTTACTCTGTCGTGTTTGGATGACGACGCCCCCGCATTCGCGGCGGTGATTTCGTCATCCGGGTCACCAAGAACGTGTCTTGGTCGACGAAGGGATTAGTGATTAGTGTTTAGCATTGTTGCGCGGACGACGCTCGCTGAGCATTCTTACTGTATTTGCAATTGAATTTACTAATCGCAGCAGCTAAACAGTATTGGACACAACTAAGCACTAAGCACTAAGCACTAGCACTCGCACTCGTAATCAAACCTAATCGTACTCGCACTAATCAATGTGTAAACCAGCCTTAACAAGCCCGTGTTGTTACGTTTGGTAACGAATAAGGGGGCAGTTCGTTAGCTATAGAATCCTAGTGTATGCATGTGACTTTTGGGTGTTATGTTATGTTAGGTTATCTAAAGTAACAATTGCATGATTTATTAAAATAACATTGTTGATATTTAATTTTATTTTATTTTTATTTATTTAGGACAACAAACTATTAAGTACACTCATGTAGTACTAAGTATAGGACTAAAAATAACATAATGATTCTATGAGAGCAACCAGCCCCGTCCACAAGTTAGGTATGTTTACATCATAGGGCAAAGAGAAAGTACATGACTTTAGATAAGTGTGGACAAGATAGGTATTTTATCTGCCAGACCTGATTGACCCCTCGAGAAAGCACCCTCTCACGCGTTCCGACCACAACTACTGGCTAGAAAGGGAGAGAAGATAGCACCCAGCCAAATCGCCAACCAGTCAGTATATTTAGAGATTGTTGCAATTCTATGTACCTACATATCTATGTATAAGAATGTAAGACAGAGGATACATGAATATATACGTACTTACTTAAAATACTTAATTGTGGTCATAGCTCATCAAGTGATATGAAAGGCGATATGTTAAAATTTTGGAGTCGCTGCGTTACATGCTCACTCAGTAACGGTAAAGGTTACAAACTTGGTGTTAATAAAGTGATTACTTGAGGATTTAATCTAAATAAATCAAAAACAGAAACACGATTGGTGAAACTTTTCTCGATAGATTTGTTTTTTGAAATCGGTGCTCGTGAAACCCTATTTACGTCCATCCTTCTAAACTAGAAAATATTGGCGGTTATTTTTTTATACTAGTCTGTAGCTTATCACAGTATTTAAATGAACAGATATTTTTTGTATGTAGTTTTTTTTAAGCAAAACGAAGTTTTATCGTTTGTCGCTTACGCCAGTTACTTCTGAGCTGCACAAATCTATACCTTATTCTCTTTCCTGTGTTGAGTGAGTAATCGCGCTATCATTTTCTTGCAGTTCTTCTAGCTCCGCCCACTCGAGATTCAAAATATTTTAACATATCGTTTTAATAAAATACAGTATACCTTTCATCATTATCATTACTTTATTGTTCTTCGCCACACCCCTCCATACTATATTTATAAATAACGCCATTCGTAGACACATAGAAGTCATCTCCATCGAAAGCCAGGCCTGCTGGAGTTATATTCAAATCCATTAGCTTAACTGGTATTACGTTATCAGGTTTCAAATGATAAAGACCATCGTTTGAAGCCAATATAGCTCTACCATATTTGTCGACAGTAATAGCTCGGCCAGAGTTATGCGCTATACCGACATATTCTATCGACTCATGGAAGCCTTTCAGTAAAACTTTGACGTACTTTGAATTACACACATAAAATATGTTATCTTTATCGTCAACAGCTAAAAAGTAAGCGCATGGTATATTCTCAACTCTAGTTTTCTCATTGTTGTCCAGATCAATGATAAAAACTTCATTATCAGGGAACAGAGTTGCGTACAAAACGTTTTTATGTGCCGGTTTGAACAATTGCACGATATCTTCGTCTATCATACTAATACAGTTGACTTTTAGTGTTTCGTTTATGACAGCCAAACCTGCATCGGATCCAATATAGACTTTGTTGTTTTTCACATCAACAGCCGCTGCTTGGCCACTTATGTTATCAACTTTAATCGATTCTCCATTTCTGAGTACATATTGATCCATTTTAGTCTGCACACTTGTATCATGCAGTGACTCTAGATCTATTAAAGTGTAGTGTAGGTCATTGTTATTCGTGTTGTGTACAAGATTGGTAGGCAGTCCTTTAGTAGTTAGGATACTCGATCTGGTATAGTACTGGCCTTCGAAGTTGTGTGAACAGTTCTGGGCTGATGCAGCTGCAATTACTAGCAATAACAACGATAGCATCATCTGAAATTAAAAAATCAAGTTAGTTAATCAAATCAAATACCACTGTTTTCAGGATACTATTGTAACTACAAAGTATTGAAAGTCTATAATCAGAGGTCCAATTCTCTAAATTATTTTAAAACTAAAATGAAAGTTAACCGAATCGACACTGAATTGTAAATTGACATATAAAGTTGGTATTCTGCTCCCTCATAAATAAAAATTTAGTCTACTTTCAATTCACGGTGACTACCATTAGAGTTGGATAGTAATATATATAATTGGAAAGAGTAAAGAGAGACTCCATCTACTTATGCTAAAATTATCGAAAAAACTTTGAATCGTTCAAGTTTCGGTCACATTTCGATATAATCACATTACAGTGTTGTATTTTATGTTAGGAGAATACCATTTCTGACATTTAAGACATCGACACAAGATCGAAACATGATCGGAACTCTATTTTTTAGTTAGAGAATTGGGCCTCTGTGCGTGTTGCCAGTAATGACTTACAGAACTGAGACGTAGCCGCTAACTATTGGTATAGACAAGCTCAAAGTCGCGCCACAGGCTATGAAGAGAGATATGCTAGGAACTTCACTACGTGATAGAAAATTGCATCACTCGCTAACTTTCGTTATGTTTACTGTGTAATTTTGTATAGGTATATCAAGCTACTGCAGTTATAGATATTGAGCCGAGGTCAGCGTTTTCAAAGGTTATCAATCTGTCATATATATATATATATATATATATATATATATCTGTGCATGCCAAATATATATTGTATATATATATTTGTCATAGCAGTCCGGTTCATAAATAAAGAATCATGTTTTTGATACTAAGGCCTAAGTTTACGAACAAATAAAGGTGAACCCCCCCCCCCTCGAGTTTTCACGTAGTAAGTAGTAATTCAGAAATATGGTTTTAAATCATTATTTGCAAACAGAAAGTTAAAAAAAAATATTTTGGCTCACGTTTGTCTATATTAATGCGTGCTAATAAGTTTAAAAAACGCCTATATTTGAATATATAGCTCGAAAAAGCGTGAGGTTTTTCTTGCGGATATTGTCTACGTGACGAAAACTTAAGAAACTGTGACCAAGCGTGGTATTTTTAAAGTAGTTTAGGGGTGGGAGGGTCCCACTCCTAAACAGATCACGTAGTATTACGTTACCTAAGTTTATGTGTTGGTGAAATCACCCCTTAAGAGGTAGGTAACATCATTTTCGTTAAATAAAATTTCCTGGTTTTTTTTTTTCTAAAATATAAATCTTGGTAACTAGTGTTGAAATGCAGAATTTTCCATAAACCATAGGTAGGTACATTATAGGTACTGTTTTTTTGACCTTCTTGAGGTAGGTACCTAACCAAGGCAAGCTTAGTGCCAGCTGACCGTCCCATCCCACGCATCTATTCTGTCCGCGTCCTACCCGTGGTCCCACTAATTTAACCCACTGGTGGGTCAAAGGGTATTTTTCCCCCTAGTCTCACTGCTCTAGAGATTGAATTATCTTATCGGCAGTTTCAGTGGGTCTACGGGTAATTTTGATTAATCCGTGTTTTACCGGTGATACCACTTCTTTTACCGTAATTATATTAGGAAAAAACTAACCCCCTTATTTATAATCATTTTTTAAACCTATTTTAGTTAAAATAGCTTTTGTCTTGTTTTGACGTATGACATTGTATATATATATATAATATATGTATATATATATATATGTGTGTGTGTGTGTGTATGTATGTATATGTATGTACCTATATATTTACATCAGAGAGAACAAAAGCTATTTTAACTAAACTAGGTTTACAAAATGATTATGAATATGACCCAAACTATTTAAATTATGTACCTACCTATATTTATTAAACAAAAAGTAGCTTCTTGCTAAAAAACTAAACAAATCTTTCATTCAAAACGCAGTATTGATCGCAGTATTGGTGTTGAATACCTACTCAGGTGGATGCTACTGCCCATCCCCTGGTGTAATCCCTTAGTCAGCTTTTACATCCACGGGAGGGGACTGAGGGATCTATTCTTAGACCAGACACACCACAGGAAAAAACATTATAATTTTACTTACATTTCCAAACATTTTGAACACAACTGAATTCCAAGAAGATGCCCTATGTACTGGTGAGATAAACAGCACTTATCTTCGTATTTGACCTATCTTCTTTGGTTCATTGTACTTTATATCAAATGGACACAAATAACTATACCTATTAAATTAACACTACATATAAATATATCGCAATATAAATGCTATTAATTTATATATTATATTATATTAATTTAAATGGTATATATTTTAAACTAAGCCCTTTCTTGTCTTGTTTTGCAAGGTTAATTGTTAAATGCAAAGTTTACAGACGAATACCTTCTATATATTTACTAAAGGAAGGAAGGAAGACTGTTTAACTTGTTTCCATTGTCTCCTATAGTAAAGAAAAAAGTAGTGAAGTATGTGTCGGACCACGCATAATGAAGGGTTCATCCCGTAGTCTCACGGTTGAAATTCAAATTCTTTTATAGTAAAAAAAAGTATTTTTTACCAGATTTTAAATAAATAATTGCCATAATTACTTTCTTTTTTTTTGTTTTGGCGTTCGGCTTAGTCACCCCGCATTTACTTATGTATTTATCAAAATAATGCTTTCATGAATGACTGATGATGATAATTGAACGAGCGAAGCGAGTTCTCTGAGTCAACTTGGAAGAATCGGCGTTTGTATGAACTTATGTATGTTTGTATACAAAGTTTCGCTTGTATGATTTTGTGTCGTGTAGAAATGCAGGAGTATTTTTTTGGGTTTGTTTCACATGGTGTAGATAGAAGTTTTTATGGGTATAGATAGATAGATAAACTGTTTATTGCACCAAATAAAAACACAAAGAAAAAAAAAATAACGTACAATGTACGATCTTATCGCTAAAAGCGATAAGAATAACGCAAATTAAATAGTCAATATAGTCAATATTAGTCTATAATAGTATAGTAGTTTTAATAGAGAATATTAGTCTCTTCCAGGCAACCTTTCCAACCTTCGAGGCATTTCATTTTATTTCAGTTTTATACCTATTGCATTGTTTATTTATGCAAATGGATTAAACCTATTTGGTAGCACCTACTCAGGCGACATCTTTGTTAAATATAACGTCAATTAATGAGTAAACACATTATTTTTGATCGGTATAGTGTAATGGAAACGTTCTTGTATTCACATTTATGCTTGGTCAAACAGAGATCGCGTGATAGACGCTATCTCTCTTACGCAACTCAAACAATGCATTACCAAATACCAAGGAACAAAGTATAGTAATACCTATAGGAAACTTGGTGACCTACTGATAAAAACAAATGTATGAGCCAATAGTAAGTGACCACGTCTCAGTGCCGTATGTCCATCACTGGCAACTTGCACTGATGATAGACTTTCGTCTTGATTTTATAATATTACCAACCAGGCGGGAATCGAACCCGCGAGTGTCTCCTTGATACGGAGATGCGTTAACCGCAGCGAAACTTGAATAGGGGAAACTTCTTGACCTAAATATTCCTATCTTCAAGTTTCAAAAGATTTGGATAGCTCTAAGGCTACCAAAATGATCTTAAAATCAAAATTTGCTACTGTAGTTGGGAGGCTGCTCCATGCTATC
Organism: Epirrita christyi; assembly: GCA_951392215.1. Classification (NCBI taxonomy): domain Eukaryota; kingdom Metazoa; phylum Arthropoda; class Insecta; order Lepidoptera; family Geometridae; genus Epirrita; species Epirrita christyi. Next base: position 2,339,379 of record OX595857.1, on the reverse strand, counting down.
ATAAATTGCACTCTCACCAAATGTATATAGGTATAACAAATTTAATCTCAATTGAATGCCAGCAAGTGCTTGAAAAATAGATTACTTTTGAACCGAAACGACAGACATACGAACGAACCCGTAAGACAAAAATACAAACCAGTGGCGTAGCGTGCCTTGGCCCGTATAAAAATTTGTTTGGGGGCTGAAGGGTAAATTTCTGATAAAATTAAGAAATTTTGGGCACTTTTTTTATGACCTCCCTTTTCTGTTTACTTTTTCTTTTCGTAGCTCCGCTGGGATAATCTGTTTTCCTTTCACTCATTGTTTTTTACAAATCGCTACTATTGAATACTAATAAACCAGAGGAACAATTGTTTGTATTGTATTACCTAGATACAATGAAATGCACAATTAAATAAAACGCGTCAATAAACACTGCTCTCCGTGGTTTACCGATGTAGCGTGTAGCCAACTTTTGAATGCACGCATTACGCGGGAAAAAAATAAATAGCTTTTTTTGACTTGTCATTTCTGAAATCAAAAAAAAATGGAAAGTTTTTATTAATTTTTGCTTATGCCCGTCGGGGCCCTCGTGGCTCGGGGGCCCCGTATAATTATTGATACGGCAGATACGGCGGTAGCTACGCCCCTGATACAAACAAACCTGAAAGACAGAAATACGAACAAACCCGAAAGAAAGACATTCGAACGAACCAGATAGACAAACAAACGAACGAACCGGACAGACAGACAATAAAGCAAGTTGTATAAAAGCTTTTAATAATGCTAAGGAACTGTTTTTCAGGAACGCAATGTGGCACGTGATCGCAATATTATTCGCAACATCGCTATCATTAGCGATTTCCAATAACACATCCATGTTCAGGCAAGAACAGATAGTATTCTCATCTAAATTCAACATCACAAGGGTACTGGTACCAGTTACCGTTGAAAAAAACCGATATATACACACAGAAATATCAGATATACCGTCCATATTCTTCACAGTGAGTGATCCAATACTGGAAGGGGGGGCCTGTATTTATGTTTTAGAAGGTTTGGCAGCATATGAAATCTTGGAAGGAGGAAGAGATTCAACATCTGATTATAGCAAGGATAAAACAGTATATTTCGGAGCTAAAGATGGCATATACAAGTATGACCATGATAGCCTGTCAGCTAAGAAGTTTGGTCCGTTCGAAGATGATGTCGTCCAACTACAGAAAGCTAATGGGACGGACAAAATTTACATCCTAACTCATGCTGGTAAACTACTCGTTTTAGAAAACAACGGGACTATCAGAACGAAGGTCAAAAACGTGATTTGCGCTTCAGAGTTTGTGCTAGATACATCAAATAACATATATTTCATTGATTGTGACAGTAAAATGATCTATATAATAAAATCTGCCGAGGAACGTCATAATATAACCGCTACTTTGGTCGATGAATTTCAAGAGATAAAGTTATTGCGACCAGCTTTTATAATGGAGAAATGTATTCCATTTTTTGGGGATGGGATTCTTCATATACTATATGTGAATGGGACATATGAAAGCAAGGGTATTAATATAGTCCAGGTACCTAGTGCGTTTAGCATAGACGCTGCTATATATATAGTAGCTGCTATAAATGGAAAAATATATGAGGTCAACGTCATAGAAATTTTGCAACAATCAATGTTCGGAATAGATTCTTCTCCTCCTAAAGATCTGTCCAGGATGGTTATATCAGTCATGGAAGGTTCGAATGATGGTATATTTGGGTTCTTAGGGCTGAATAAAAACAAGTAATAGCATAGATTGGGAAAGTGTCATAATTCACTAGAAAAAGAGGATTTTGACACTATTCTAAAAATTACTTTTGAAGGGGAAAACATTTGAATTACCTATAGATATTTAGTACCCCTGAGAGTCAGAGTTCTTAACCTAACAAAACCGTAACTGGTTTTTACAAAAGTGAAAGATAAGGCTTGTTGATTACCTTATTGCTGGCAGTATGAGCACCCAAGACTACGACGTAGCCGACGAATGAGTAGCGAAAAAAAGCCGTAATGTACGTGTCGGACCAAGCACAGTGGAGGGTTCCGTTGTCGGGATAAACGTACACGCACGGTTAAAATTCAAAATCAGTAATACCTAGCGCGTTACAGAAAATATAGGTACTATATCTCAAAAACGATAAACATCCTTACTCAAACCAATTTTTTTTTTCCAATTTTATTTTAACAATGTTGCAGTAACTTACAATTAGTAGGTACCTAATCGTTTCAGTGTTAGTAGATGCCGTAAAAGCCGACTAAGGGATTACACCAGGGGACGAGCAGCAGCAACCACCTGAGTACCCAACATAAACACTGCGATCACCAATCCGCCTGCCAAGCGTGGGATTATAACAATTCCCTTCATTGTATTTCATGGGGGAGGCTTCGATCAGCAGTGGACGTCCAAAGGCAGCTGATGATGATTAGGTATATAAGCGTATGTTCTGACAAATTAATGTATATAAAGAATTTAGTTTTTCTTAGCGGCTAAGGTGCCCTGGTAACTAACCTACCTTACCTGGAAACAAAGTCTGTATACGATAAAAAAAATAATTAAAAAAAAACCCAAAACGCAAATCCCATGATTTTTACATAGAAAAGCCTCAGGCATTTTGACACTTGTTTTCATAGACAACTAGATAACTTCCATCGCAGTCATACAAGAAAGAGAACAACTTATGCATACGTCATGTAAAGAAATGGGACAGAATTATATGATTTTCTGTCGATGTCGTGTACCGGTTTTTTGAAGGTGCTAAACAATTCTGTATGCTTTGCATGAAAAATATATTTGAAAATAAACTGTGAGCATGGAAATACACGCTGAATTAGTTGTAAATTGTGAATAACAAATTCCTCTAACGTAGTTCCTTCGAAAAATGGTTCAGTTTAGTGTACTCAGATGTAAAAATTATTTATCGTTATATCTCACGTGTGGCACGACAACCATTTTGTTTATTGGTTACTCTGCGTAGTCGGGTTTAGTTTTAACTTCTTTTTTTTAGTAGTTAATATTAGTGTAATATGTTTATGGAATGTAATCATTATTTACAAAAAGAATAATACAACTAATACAAATGAATTATATATTTTTCGAAGCTCGAAAATTGCTTTTAATTTCAGCTACCTATATTTAATTTAGTGTGACGTCAAAACATACCTATCATTAAATTCAAATCAAATCAAAAGCATTTTATTCATTGAAATAACATAGATCATTTTGAATCGTCTTATAAACTAAAATTACTAATTATGGCATAATCGTCAATAGCGCTTCACATGATAGCTGTACCTCCTGTTCATAAAATATGTTGTACAAAAATATTTTTTTCGCCCAGTTCCTTTTGAGGCAATAGAATGTGACAGCAGACAGACAGACATACACGAAAGTGATCCTGTAAGGGTTCCATTTTTTGTTTTGATGTACCCTGATAATTAAAGGTTCTAGTACTGCTGCCGTTGATGATTGAAGTGAATAAATAAAACAGCGACTATTCAAAATTTAAGGTAGGTACCTACAGCAAAGAGAATCAATTATTAAAAATGCTGCTATAGAAATTGGCAATAGCAGAACTAAATCCTTGCAATAAAGAACCAATTAAATTAAATTGATATAGTTTTTGACCATGACCGAAAAGTTGTATAATACCTAGATCTAGATAGTACGCAGTAGGCGCATTTTCAAAAATATATTCAGTAGCCACAGTACTACCGTTGGCAAAAATTTTATATATCCGATTATCTAAGATTAGAAGTGCACCTTCTGAGAATCCTACACTTCTTGTTAGTTTCATCTGATTATAATTATCAGGAAGACCTTTGAATTCAATTACTTTATCATTAACGATCACTTTAGGCTTTCTATACTTATCTTCAAAAAGTTTTGCGTTAGAATCAAGCTCTTCATACAAATATACATTGTTTTCTTTATCTAATACTATTTCTTGTACATCGTTGACTGATTCAACTTTCTCTTCTTTCGTTCCCTTTTCTGTGATTTTCTTCAATTGATTGTTAGCTATGACGTATATGATATCTTTGTTTGTGTGTTTTTGTATAGCTTTAATATCAGCTGTTATATTGCCATATTTAACAGCGTTGTTCGTTTTAAAGTTGTATGTGTATATGCCATCAGAAGCGCCGAAAAAAACTGTTTTATTATCAGATGTAGTGCATTTTCCGTTGTCCAAAACTTTCGTTGAAATCAACGTGTTATTATTTTCAGCTGTTCTTAAAGTATATAGCCCGTTGTAAATGCCGTCTGGTTTTCTTTCTACTATGAACACTAAATCAGTGTTAACGATTGAAGAATGTATGTCAGTTATATAGTTCTTCGCTGTATATAGCAATGAATCAGTCTTGTATATACTGTCATCCAAAACTGTTGTTTTTTCTGCCACGACTGTGATTATGAGGGCAGTGTAAACACTGATAGTTGATATCTTCATTGTGCCTGAAAAATAAAATAAATAAACATAATATCTCTACCATAATAACCTACTAACCCTCTGACGACCTTTGTTGCGCGGCGGGCTAAGGTTCACCTGCGACGCAGTAGGTTGCGGGTTTGATTCCCACCTCGGAACAAATATTTGTACGATTTGCAAATAATTGTTCAGGGTGTTCTGGGTATTCTCTATGTATAATAAAATATCTATGTAAATTATTGTATTAAGTACCTATGACAGCGATCAAGTACCCATAACACAAGCTCTGCTTAGCTTGGGGCTAGAAAATGTTGTGTGAGAATGTCCAGCATTTATTATTATTTTTATTATTAAATAAATATCATCAATCCATGAAATTTTGTACACATAGGTACACTAATATATAGACCCGTGCACCTTTTCGGGTAAAAGTTACTTAAATGTTATAATAATAAGCTTACCAGATACAATGCTACACAACTTAACACTCGAACACTCTCGATAAGTTTAAACAACCTCTGTGCCCTAGAGACAAAGATAAACTAAACGAAAAGAGATTTACTATGTTGAAAGAAAATGTTCTCATTGAGTGAGATACTGACTCGCAGGGTTGCCACCACAAATGTAATGTGCGAACCTTCGTCATAACATCCCTGATATGAACACCAGTCGTGGCAACGACCTCTGTGGCGCGGAGGGCGAAGGTTCACCTGCGTTCAATTGTTCAGGGTGTTCTGGGTATTTTTCTATGTTTAATAAAAAATATCTATCTATGTAATGTATTGTATTAAGTATATCAGTTATCTAGTACCCATAACACAAACTCTGCGTAGCTTGGGGCTAGATAATGTTGTGTGAAATGTCCAGCATTTATTTATTTATTTAACTTGGAAACTCAAACTTGGAAGATAGTCGTTGCAGTCTAGCTCATTCGGTGAACCGATGTTCCTAGATGTTCCAAAGATTGATTTATATGCTCATGCGGCACTGTAGCTGATATTATTTCTTAGATAAAAGCGACAGTATGAGGCGGAATAAGATTTAAAGTAAATACTACATTTTTTTAGCTAAATAATAGTTTTTAATTTACCAACATAACAAAATTATGTTTTTAATAACGAAATAGTTACTAATTTCATAGTTTCTAATCAAAATACTCTTGAAGAAAAAATTTGAAACTTAAGGCCACACCACACCTGCTGCGTACGCGTAGATGCAGACATGTACGTGCACGTATTACGTGCCTTGTAATGTATGGAACTGTAACACGGACGTAACGTAATGCGTGACGTTACGCATTTCAGCTCCCAAAAGACAAACAGGAGGCTTAGTACGAGTTTTGATAGTTTACGAAACTATATCAAGTATCGTTTCCTTCCATACATTTACTTGCAGCGCCCCTACCGAAAACGAGAAGAAAACTAAGGACGCTGTCAGTAAATGTATTGGATGGAAACGAAACTTCATATAGGTTCGTAAACTATCAACACCCGTACTAAGTCCCCAGGCTACGTACCCTACGCAGAGCGGAACGACAACGCGGACATTCCACATTTGACATCACATCAAACAAACGCGTACGCGTGGACGTATTTGTAACCCGAGCTGTAAGTCCGAGTTGGTCCGAAAGGTTGTTGCAAACCTTTCGTAACGATGACGACGATCGTCCGTATATTACGTAGTAACTAGCATTAATCTGTGCCGTGTCTATCGAGCGCCCGTATAGATTAGTTGATAGTTACTAAGTAATACATGGATGAAGAGCGTCATGTACGATGGTTGCTGAGAGTCAAGTCTAAATGTATTGGTAACAATTGACAGGGACGTATGGTGTAGCGAAACAAGGATTTCGTATGGCGACACCGATGAGTGCCCCTAGAACCTCTTTTTCCATATAAAAATCCGTGTTAGACTACACCATACATACGTCCGTGTCATTTGCTTGTGAAAACTCAGACTTCGGTCTCTGCAAAACTTGACTCAGGGGCCCGTTCTGTCAGGGGTCCACTCGCGTCACTACGTTACGTGCTGCATATACGCGCTGCATACGCATACGGTGTGCTATGGCCTTTATACAGTGCGATTCAAAGAACAGGGATCAAGCAATGGTAAACAAAACCAATCACTCACCCAAATAAGCACTTTCCTTAGAACATAACTTCTTAGCTAAAGAAACTCGTAGAACATAGATATATAGATAGAAAAATCTTTATTGTACAGCACAAAAAATAAACAACTTACGAATACAAATACAAGCTAATTACGGAAATACAACGGTCATAGCGCTATGAGCGATCTCTGCCAGACAATTATATGCGGGTGATTTGGGTAGGCCTGCTCCTATATCACTTTGTTTCGCTTAATTATCTTTAAATCAGCTAATTGAAGCTTTTATATAGCTTGTCAATCAAGTTGAGCCCTAGCGTATCACGTGACATGCGCAGTAGCAATTTCTAATACAAAATTATCTTCTGCGCAGTCACGTGGTACGCGCGACGGGGCTTTAACTTATGTGCCGGTTATGATACAATTGTATTAAGTCCATAAGAACATTTCATATAAAAAATGTGTTATTTTTTCCTATTAGAAACTATTGTTAAGAGAAGGTTACCTACCGGTAGGGCTCTTAAGACCTTTTCTACGAGAACCAGTTTGCTTCTTATTTGGCTATTATTTCTTAAAACTCCATGAAATTTTGTACAATATGATCAGTACACTTATAAGTATATAGAAACGCGGTGCGTCAGTTTTTTTTTAAATTATGATTTGCTTACAATACATGCTTATAAGAAACTAACTTACCACGGGTCTAGATACTAGTGAACTGATCTTGTGATACAGTTTCATGGAGTTTTAAGAAATATAATTATGTAAGAATATAATATACAGGGCGTAAAAAGACTACTCCCGAAAACTGAAACAGTGCATTCAGACCATGATTCTGAAAATATTTAAGCTAAAAAAAACACGAAAAAAAAATGCTCACTTTGGCCTGCTTTTTTCGTGTTTTCTTTATAAATATCCATAAAATATCGTTAAACGAACACAGCAACCAAATTTCCATCATTAAAAACACGTTAATAAATAAAAACATCAAAAAAAGCAATGAAAACCACATAACAAATATTGGCGCTACGGGTCGATCAGCTGACCGGGAGCGTTGAAATCTCACGGCCGGAATAAATGCGTACATTGCTGGCTGACAAATACGATACGATACGAAAAAAAAGATTTTCTCCGGTATGAATCACCTCTCAGGCGAAAGCTATTTTATATAGTTATGATATTGGTAGCTTTACCGGTACCTTCAGTATTCGAGAGCTGTCCTTTTACACCCTGTATACTTATATAATAATAATAGCAAACTTCGTCCCCCCTTTTGCAAGCAACCGGTGGTGTGCCACGAATTTTTTTTTTGCACAACATTTGTGTGTAAAGTGTTTGGGAATAGGCTAATACATTATTATGCCTTCCTTTTTTAGCTATGACTTCATCTAACTCCAGATGAGACTCTGATATTGTACTAATCTATCAAAAAGCTATGCGCCACTAAGAACTTGGTGAAGACCCTAATCATATTAATTAAAGTAATTTTAACAACAAAACCTTACTCATAAAAATTTGTCAAAATTAATAACGCACTGTCATCCGTTAGCAAAGTGGCGGCAAAATCAAAGGAGTTGTTTCAAAATGGACCATGTCTATGTACACGACAGAAAACAGGCGAAAAAAAACAGTTATTTTCGAAAAAATACTCTTAATCTGCATAAAAATTTTTGAAATTCGAAGAATTTTTACAATGGTAACATTTTTTCTTGGGCAGCCATCATGACAGTGAATGTCGCGTTTGTTGCTCTGTGGATGCTTGCTTACATTTGTTTGCTGGGAGTTGTGTTTAAAAACGTAGTGTTTCTATACTCTTTACGGTTGTCAAATGCTGTTGAAGCATTTTACCGCAGAGTATATTGTATCCACCCCGTCATTTTGTTTTGTTTTGTGTTGCTCTCCGTGAGAAAGTTATTTTAGGAAAATGCAATAAATGAAGCGAAATAATAAAAAAAAACAATGAGAAAAGGTTTTACATATATTTAGCCACGTTTATGCAAGTGTACCCCGGCAAGGGCTAGGTTCCATACATTGTGAAACAACTCCTTTTTCACCGATTTCAAAAAAAGAGTACGGTCTCAATTCGATTGCATGTTTTATTTTTTTGTATGTTACTGTGTTTTTTGCTTGATGAGCTGTAATGAGCAAAAAACACAATAACATTTAAAAAAACATACAGTCGAATTGAGAACCTCCTCTTATTTTGAAGACGGTTAAAAATTTGGTTTTGGCGCCACTTCGCTAACTTTCCTAACCTTAACACTGAATGACAAACAGTAACAGGACTTATTTTAAGTATAGCTTAAATTTATATAGCGTTTATAAGGGGCATTATGTTACTGTATTACATACTAAGTGACACCTAAATTTAGGAGACCACATAAGGGTGTTTAATGCTATACATTATTTTATTAACCATCACTTTGTCTAGGCTGCCACTTATCGAAAGTCACTTAAGAAGCTTAAGTAGCCCCTTAAGTTAAGTACTCACTTACACTCAGTAGTAAGTAAGTCACTTTGTCTTGGCTGCCACTTATCGAAAGTCACTTAAGAAGCTTAAGTAGCCCCTTAAGTTAAGTACTCACTTACACTCAGTAGTAAGTAAATCACTTTGTCTTGGCTGCCACTTATCGAAAGTCACTTAAGAAGCTTAAGTAGCCCCTTAAGTTAAGTACTCACTTACACTCAGTAGTAAGTAAGTCACTTTGTCTAGGCTGCCACTTATCAATAGTCACTTAAGAAGCTTAAGTAGCCCCGTAAGTTAAGTACTCACTTACACTCAGTAGTAAGTAGGTAAGTAACTTTGTCTAGGCTGCCACTTATCAATCAATAGAAGCTTAAGTGGTCCCCTAAGTTAAGTAGTGGTCACTAATCCATCTTTTGCTTCTTATTATCCTTAGGTACATCCAGACTCAAAGTTCTTTTTAGTCCAATATTACTTAGTTTTAGGATCTCGTTGGTAATTCCCCTCATCTGCTGGAAATCGTTGGTAAGTCCCCTGATCAGCTGGATCTCGTTGGTGATTCCCCTGAGTTGCTGAACTTCGTTGGAAATCACCCTGGTCTTCAGGGTTTTCTTGGGTTCTGTTTTGGGAACCTTACGGGGAGGCTCTCCATCATCAGATAGGCTTGGGAGTTTTATTTGAGGCTTGCGAGGTTTCATATTGGGCACTGGAACAAAAAAAAACACAAATTCATAAAAAAATTACGACCTCCATGACGCGGCGGGCGTTTAGCCGGCTTAGACGTGAGGTGCGGGTTCGACTTCCGCTGCGGAGCCAATGTTTGCATGAGCTGTAAGTATTACTTGTCTCTGACCTTTCTACGACCTCTGTGGCGCGGCGGACGAAGGTTCGCCTGCGACGCAGGAGGTTGCGGGTTCGATTCCCGCCTATATTTGTACGATCTGCAGGTAATTGTTCAGGGTGTTCTAGGTATTTTCCATGTATAATAAAAAATATCTATCTATGTAATGTATTGTATTAAGTATATCAGTTATCTAGTACCCATAACACAAGCTCTGCTTAGCTTGGGGCTAGATAATGTTGTGTTAAATGTCCAACATTTATTTATTTATTATGAACCCAGACTAGTTGGCCAATTTTCGTTGGTATAAGATTTGTCTTGGCTGCTGGCATTGTTTTACTGGAAAAAAGAGTTAGCCGAGTTGGTCGTGGAAAGCAATGGCGGCGATAAGCTCACCACTTGTCACGTCTGTATTCCTGCGATTGTGCAACCCATGGTCAAAAGAGGCCCTTTGTGGCTCTGCCTACCCCTTCGGGGAAAAAGGTGTGTTTATATTTATTATTTATTTAATTTTTGACCTAATAATCTGCACCATATTCGTTCAGGGTGGACAGATGTAGCCTAAACCTTCATTTTGCTTTTGCTGATGTTTATTTACTTTTGACTACCTTCCTAAGGTTTTTAAGTTCTCATTTACTATGCATCAGCAACAACTTGCTCCGAGGCACCACACAGGCGCTTCTCACCTAGTGGTAAGACGGACCATTTATGTAAGCCAAGCCGTGTTTGTTGCCTGATTCTTCCAGGCTTGGTCGCGTTGGAACAGGAGTAATTTAAGTTTATATAAGACGATTCAAAATGATCCTTGTGATTTCAATGAATAAAAATTATTTTGATTTGATTTGTTCGTAAACAGTGGCCTACGCTCCTAAGCCATGTATGAGATCATACTGGTTTTAACTCACTTGAGTGGTTCCGTTTCGAAGTGCCGATTGGTATAACAGACAGGTCCAGCTTAATTTGACTGGAGAAATGACGCAGCGGCTGAGACGTGGATGACACTTCACTTTTACCTGTCAAAAAATGACAATAACATAACAACCAACAGTCACATACATAGTCCTGATCCCGCACTAGGTTAACCTGTGTCGGTGTTAGGAACTACGAGTACCGTGGTACCACAACACACAGACCCGGAACAAAAATTTGCATATCAAACATTTGTCCCGTAGCGGGAATCGAACCCGCAACCTCTTGCATCTCAGCCAGCTGCTCACCCTACTATACAACTATTACTATTAAATAACATTCCTATTGATGGCCTAGTGGTAACCAAACCTCTTTGATCCTTTCAATCTGTCAAATTCTGTCGCGGGTTCGTATCAGGAACTATGTGAAATTAATGAAAGGAGCTTCCCTTAGGCGTATTGTATCCTTTTACCACACTGGGTTTTTGCCCATTATCTATCTGTGTAATAAATTACATAGGAATTGGTTCAACTGTTACGGCGTGCTACATAATTTAGTAACTAAGTCAAAGTTAACATTGCTAATTCAAAGTTTGAACCATTGTAGTCACGGCCAAAGAATAGCTTGGTCGCGTTAGAATAGGAGTAATTTTAGTTTATAAGACGATTAAAAATGATCCTTGTGATTTCAATTAATAAAATATTTTTAAACCATTCCCTCTTCTCGGTCTTTCTGTTCGGCGTTAGGAGAGGCAACATGGCTGCGGAGTTTTTGCAGTAGTGTGTCTTTTTCGTTCTAGCACGCAGTGAGCCTACTGTTTCCTGAGGATGCTTCGTTGAGAGGCGAAACACGTGTCGAATTCTTTCAGAGTTTTCGTTGGAGAGGAGCGGAATTGTTACTATATATTTGTTCGTTTATTTTATATTGTAAACCATTCCCCTCTAAAAAGCTTATTTTATTCACTGAAAACAGTGAAAGCACACATCACTATTTTGGTGTTTGAATTTAGAATACACCAAAATATTCAACCTCCATCTTAATGCTATACAACCTCACATCGCTTCACAAGTTGACCATCCTCATAATAATAAGAAAATTACTCTTAATTTTAGTAATTGTTCCAATTTTAATGTGCAATTTAATTAATTTAATCTTCCTTTTTTCTTCATTAAATGTCTATTTTCGCTTTAATATTTATTTTTCTCGAAGTCATGGTATAAATGAAGTATTTACTTGAATAAAACCGATTTATATAGACGGCCATGAATCACTCGCTTCGCTCAGGATTCTAACATCTGAATCACTCGCTACGGTCGTGATTCTTTCGTTAGAATCCTTCACTTGTTCGTGACTAATCTATGGCCCTCGCTTTAAATCCGTCCTTTATTCACTAATTGCATAACATACTATTTGATTTCGTCTTTGATTGTTGCAGCCATCTTTTAATCCCGGTGGCGAGTAAAGCCGCGCGTGGGTGCTAGTATACAAAACTTACCATTTAAAGCCTTTCCACCGACGTTTGTGTGAGTGAGTTCGCTGTATTTGATGTCACATTCATCAATACGTTTTTTTAGATCAGCTGAAAAATTTACAATAATAAGTTAATATCAGTGAATGCGACTAATCCCGTGATATATCCGGCCTCAGAATAGACCCCCTCCATCTCCTACCGTGGATGTCGTAATAGCTGACTAAGGGAATCAAGGTCACAGACATAGCTCTCAGAATTAGCAAGTTGAAGTGGCAATGGGCAGGTCATATAGCTCGAAGAACTGATAACCGTTGGGGAATAAAGCTTCTCGAGTGGCGACCACAAACCGGACGACGCGGTAGAGGAAAGGCCCTCCACTTGATAGACTAAAGACATTATAAACGTAGCAGGAAGTCGGTGGATGGAGGCGGCTCAAGACTGTTCGTCGTGGCATTCTAAGGGGTACTATGTCCAGCAGTGGACTTGATGATGATGAAGTTAATATCAGTGGAAGCCACCAGTGCCGTCATGTATCCGGCCTCAGAATAGACCTCCTCCATCTCCTCCCGTGGATGACGTAATAGCCGACTAAGGAATTACACCAGGATGGGCAGCAGCATCAACTTGAGTATTCAACAATACAGTGGACGTCCTCAAGGCTGCTGATAACGACAATGACGAACAAAGGCCTCCCCCATACAAGACGACGACTGGTCTTGAGCCGCCTCCATGCACCGACTTCCTGCTACCTTTACAATGTCATCAGTCCATCGACTGTGCATACACAGGCCCGTATTTCAGAACTGTACGTTTAGGTCTGTATGTGTTTCTGTATGAAACGGACAAGTGCGAGCGAGACTCACGCTCTGAAGGTTCCAATCCGTAAATTATTTAAAAAATAGTTAAAAGTCAGAGACTTTCTAGACGACTAGACGGTCTAGACGACCTCTGTGGCGCGGTGGGCGAAGGTTCGCCTGCGACGCAGGAGGTTGCGGGTTCGATCCCCGCCTCGGAACAAATGTTTGTACAATCTGCAGATATTTGTTCAGGGTGTTCTGGGTATTTTTCTATGTATAATAAAAAATATCTATCTATGTAATGTATTGAATTAAGTATATCAGTTATCTAGTACCCATAACACAAGCTCTGCTTAGCTTGGGGCTAGATAATGTTGTGTGAAATGTCCAGCATTTATTTATTTTTTTATTTAATATTTGTTCCGGGTCTGGGTATTAATGATTGAGTATTTCGTGTTGGACATTAATCCTAGTTAGACATTTTCTATTTTGGATATTAGTCGTGCATAGGTATAACACATCTATGTGAGTACTTAGATACGACGCGGACGAAGCCGCCCGCAGAAGCTAGTAAATAAAGAAATAATTACCAATAGTTGCGTCTTGCTGTTTCTGTCGCTTAGCCATTTGTTTTATAATCCTTTGTTGGCTCCACACCACCCTTTTGTGATCTAACATCTGAAAATACCATTATTCTTTATGGTTGGATCACACATGCCTGCACGGAAACGCATTATACCGTAACTTTTCCCCCTTTCTGTTGCTCTGAAAAGCAATACTTGTAATCATTTGACATTACAGTACAGTTACTGTCAATGTTGACAGCCACTTGAGTTTGTCAAAATGCTAACTTATTACGTCAAAAGGAATAAATTACCACAGTTGGAAAAATCCCACAGCTGGGAAAAAAGTAAAAAGTCCTGTCTTAGTTAAGTAAAGTCTAACCCACTTATTCATAATCTAGTTTTAAACCTTTGATAGCTATAACTTTTCATTTAAAAAACCGACTTCCGCCATTGTACTCGACTAAATATTTGGATGAAAAAAAAATTATGAAAGAACCATAGTGGTGAAAGGATTATGATACTTTCTGAATGCAAATGCTTGGTTTGTTGCTGAAAATATCAAAATCGCCATATGTATGCCTACAATATTTGAGGAGTTCCCTCAATTCCTCATGGATTCCATCATCAGAACTGGATTCTGAAAAAAATGGGACCAATCTGGAAGTATATCTATACAAATAAAAAAATAATTTTCCAAATCGGTTCATTAACAACGGAGATATGAGGTAACAAACACACAAAAATAAAAAATACAACCGAATTGAGAACCTCCTCCTTTTTTGTGGAGTCGGTTAAAAATAGCTTTTGTCTTGTTTTGACGTATGCACACGTATGACGTATTTTACATCAGAGAACACAAAACAAAAGCTATTTTAACTAAAATAGGTTTAAAAATGATTATGAATAAGGGTAAGTTTTTTGTGCGAGAATTTCCGAACTAAGTTCGGTTGTACAATATTAAATTGCAAACTTTTAAGAACTGCCCCTCTATTCCCTAACTGAAAGTCACTCGGTGACTAACGTTTGACAAGTATAAGTTTTCATTAAAAAAAAACGACTTCAGCCATTGAATTCGGCTCTCTGCATGTTTTTATTTGCTATACAAAACAAAAACTTGTTGCTAAAAATACCAAAATCGCTATAAGTATGCCTACAATATTTGAGGAGTTCCCTCAATTCCTAATTCATCATCTGCAGGGCGATTCTAAAACGTCGGAAACGTTTCCGATCGGATTCGTTAGTTTTTCATTTCGATGTGGTAAGTCATTTAAACAATTTCCTCTTGTAAAACACAGGTAAAAACAATAAATATTGTATATTACTGTGTTTTACTAGAGAAGATTGTTAGAAAATTGTTTTAGTTACTTACCACATCGAAATGAAAAACTAACGAATCCGATCGGAAACGTTTCCGACGTTTTAGAATCGCCCTGCAGAACTAGGTTTAAAAAAAATGAGACCAATCTGAAAGTATATTATATCAAATAAAAAAAAACAAATCGGTTTATAAATGACGATGTTATGAGGTAACAAACATTTTAAAAAATACAACCGAATTGAGAACCTCCTTTTTTTGAAGTCAGTTAAAAATTACCATCAATTGAAAATTACCATTAAGAATTGTCAAAATGATACATTGATAAGTATAATGTAATTATACTTGTCAATCGTTAGTCACCGAGTGACTTTCAGTTAGGGAATAGTGGGACTGAACTGCTGAACGTATTTTAATGCTATTTTCACTGTTGGATAGTGTATTTGTTGAAGATTAAATAACTTACCCCTTTGCATAGCTTATTGTACTGGTTCGTCATGTAAAGCGACATTTTGGTGTTGAGCAGAGAGCGCCGGCGCAGGTTGGACATCTCCTGTCTCATCACGAAGGGAGCTAGCATAGCTGTAAAAAAAACTAGTTTTAAGGACCATCATCATCATAACATACATAACATAACACCCAACAGTCACATACGTACCCCTAATCCCACACAAGGATTCCCTGTGTCGTGGGTATCAGGAACTAAGAGTACCATAACACCCAGAACAGGAACAAATATTTGCAGAGCATACAAACATTTGTACCGCAGCGGGAATCGAACCCGCAACCTCTCGCATATCAGCCGGCATCATCAGCCTGAATCAAAAGCCAGCATCAGAAGTCCACAGCTGGGCATATGCCTGCCTCCTGTGCTATTCCTGCAAATACCACAGAGGGCCCATCTCCATTCCTTCCTCTACCCTTTTCTTAGCTACGCACTTGGATGCGGCTTCGCACCCTAAACCAACACAACGAACGGACCACGGACTGCAGACAGTCAAGAGCAGCCGGTTGTCTCACCACGACTCACGCGTCGTCTACTCAACCTTTCAAGACCAGACCTTCGTACCATTGTGGGGACACTCACTGGCCACTGTCTCCTGAACAAACACCTCTATAACATCGGAGCCACAGACAGCCCACTCTGCAGGGGGTGTCTGACCGAAGAAGAATCGGTTGCCCACGTAGTCCTGGAATGTGTGGGAGTAGCAGCTCAACGTGAACAAATCCTTAACAACCCGAGGTCACTCCGCGAAGCCTGCGAAGACCCCAGGAAGCTTCTGTGCTTCTGGACGGAGTTAGGCTGGCTAACTATCTAGCCAGTTAACCCTCACGCATAATGAACCATTTAGAGTTCGAATGCGGAAAAGGGAGTTCTTTAACATTAACATTATTAACATTATACCTGCCTTCTGTTTTAAGTGCATTTGCTAGTTTCAAGTAAGTAATTTTAGATTAATTTGCAATGTTACACTCTTTCCAATTCATCAAAGTGTCTTTCAAGTCATGTTTTAGTAAAGCGGTAGCAATTTTACTATAACTTTGGCGGTAAATTTCCACCCCTTTGAAAGACACTTCTATTTCATTACCCTACAGTTTTACTTTTATAATAAGCAACATTGGTTAAAATGTGTCTCTAGAGTACTCCAGAGCGAAACTAGAGCTACTCTAAAACGACACGCTAGAACCACTCCATAGCGACACTAAAACTACACTAGAGAGACACACTAGAACCTATCTAGAGCGACACACTAAAGACACTCCAGAGCGACACTAGAGATACTCTAAAGCGATACACTAGAACCACTCTAGAGCGACACTAAAACTACATTAGAGAGAAAACACTAAACTATCTAGAGCGACACACTAGAGACACTCCAAAGCGACACTAGAGCTACTTTAAAGCGACACGCTAGAACCACTCTAGAGCCACACTAAAGCTACCCTAGAGAGACAAACTAGAACTATCTAGAGCTACACACTAGAGCGACTCTAATGCAAAACCACTCTACAGCGACACTAAAGCTACACTAGAAAATCACACTAGAACTATCTAGAGCCACACACTACTACAGATACACGCGTCTCCAGAGTACTCCAGAGCGAAACTAGAGCGTACTCTAAAGCGACACGCTAGAACCACTCCAGAGCGACACTAGAACGACTCTAAACTAACACATAGAAGCTACTCTAGAGCGAGAATGATACTTACAGTGCGTGGGTCTAGTTGGCTGGGTGACGCCCTGTTGCAACTTCTTCCGGAAAGCTGGTGATATCTTGTCATCAAAGTGTTCGATGGCCATGCTGGATATATCACGCAACTCTTGTAACACCTCGTGTGCTCTAGGCGGGTTGGATTCTGTCTCTACGAGGATCAGAACGCGCCGGATCTCGTCTATAACCTACGAAAGTTACAAAAATTACAAAGTTACAATTAGTTCAATTGTTACAAAGATTATAGATACTCCACTAGCTTGGTAGTACACTAGCCACTTGGTTTTTTGTTTTTTTTTCTCATCGCAGCTTATCAGCTTACTTCTGGCGATAGCGAAAACTAGCAAAAAGTCAATTGATCTAGTGGGTACTATAACGGTAGTTTATTAAAGTTTCGAAAACTATAAAACTCGTACGGGCTTAGTACTGGTCGCGCAACGAGTTATGAGCGGTGACCTTCAATGCGCAATAGTAATTTTTTGGGTCTGTTTAGCGGGGGGAGAGAGGCGTGGGGGGAGAGGCGTGGGGGGAGAGGCGGCCAGCACCGGCGCGTATTGGTTGATCAATCGCCGCGCGCCTCGCACTCGCGTCTCGCGCTCCCTAGCTAGACACAGACGCGCACACATGTACATATGCACAATCAACCCCACCACTTTCGCCGAGCGCTCATAACTCGTTGCGCGACCTATACCAGGAGTTAATGGTTACTGTAGATAACCTCACCTTCCCAGGTATAAAACAGCACATTTTATGATCGATAAACTTGGTGTAGGTCATGTTCAGCATGGATATACGAGTCTCGATGGACGTCAGAATATCACAGTGTCTGGATAGCTGATGGTATCTGAAATAATAGGTCTCAATAAATTGTAGGAGTCTCGGCCTAAGAATAGGACTCCTCCAACTCCTCCTGCGGATGCCGTTAAAGTCGGCTTAGGGATTACGCCAGGGGACGGGCAGCAGCATCCACCTGAGTACCTAACACCAAACTGCGCTTGGTGATTATGGCAAATCCCCCCGCCTCTCTATTGCACGCTATGGCCTCATGGCAATGGATATCTACCGGCTGATAAAGAATAAATCATTTGATCACCAGTCGCTTCCTCATCGTGGGACAAATGCCGTAACATGAGAACTGCTGTTTTTTTTCTGCACATCTTGTGCCTGTTTTAAGTATTTTTAGACTAATTATCAATTTGCAACGTAACATTCTCTCCAAGTCGTCGAAGTCTCCGTCAATTCATGTTTTAGTAAAATGGTGGCAGTTTTACTAAAAACTATGGTGGACAATTTCCACAAATATGAAAAGTCACGCAAGACACTTCTACTTCATTCACTATTTTTTTTAAATATAACTCATAATGTTACCCAGTGATAATAAAGCACTTGTCTCAGCATAACAAATTAAGATGTGTTGTTATATTTTGTTTTGCTGTAATAAATACTTTTTCATTTTTTTTTTCACTCTAATCTTTTCTCTTCGATTTCTAACATTTTTTTTTCGTGATTTTCACACTTTTCATTTTGTGTTCTGTCACCTTCTAACTTACCTGAACTTTAATGAGTTAGACAGTGACAAAATTTGGTGTCTATTTACGCCTTAAGCATTAATAATTTGAGTAACTGTGTAGCAATAGTCTGAGTATTTTACATAACGAAGGAGGAAAAAACAGTGTCTGATGTTTTCTTTGTTTTCTTGGAAGTTTACCTGCGTTCCGACTCCCTCCTAGGCAGCTGCTGTTTGACATTCTTCAAGGCTAAGGAGTGTCGTCTCTCGATGAGGCAGAATCCTCGGTTTAGCATACGGCTGCAAATCTCATTTAAGGATTTTGACACCTGTAATAATAATCCATTACTGAGCTCGGGGCCTTAGTCTGGGTTTTGAAAACTATCATAATGATGACGATAATGAAGATTGTCCGTGTATTACTCTTGTTTTAGAGTTAATGATTTTGCAAATGTGTAATCTAATTCTAAGTGTTAAGACCTGCAATCACATCCTACTGTGAAGTGTTATAGTACATTGTCACCCTGTTAACCTAGCACCTTATAGTAATGGAGTAGTCCTACTCCTTTACCATAGGGGGTACTATACTCTGGGTTGATGGCAGGCAGGTATCGGAAGGTTTTGATGATGGAGATGTATAGTTCCGATGACAAATAAAATATTGTAATGATTGCAAGCTTATCTGATGATGGAGACGGAAGGTGGTCAATGGAGCTCCTGATGGTTGATGTAGTCTGACTGTGTTTGGACTCAAATAGCAGTTGGGAAAATTATTATTTTCTGAAACTTTTCTCTTAGATCTATCAACTGATATACTACTTGGCAAGCAAACAAGCATACAGCCAACCTGATGGAAAGTAGTACCGTAGCCTATAAACGCCTGCAACACTAGAGGCATCACACGCGCGCTGCCGACCCTGAGACATATAGATGAAAAATCTCATGTGCCTGTAATTTCACCGGCACCCATACCCTACTTAACAGTAGTGTTGGATGTAAGTTTATAGCATTACTCTATTAAAATATATCTATGGGTAGCATGTATACTACAAAACTGTGTTGCATAAACGGTAGGATTTATCTAGGAGATGCCTACCTATATAGTAGATACCATACATACATTTAGTAAGGCAGAGTTCTAGGTAGAAGTAGGTATGCATACAATACAGCACGCCTCTAATTATAAACCCTACACAAAGCTAGTAGCTAGCTCGTAGGTAGGTAGGTAGGTACAGTATGAGATGAGATCTTTGTCATGCAAAATTTACCTTTTTAAACAAAGTGCGTTACGTGATCTCAAAAGAAAATCTTAACCTAGACATTGGGAAAACTTTTCCCCTTTCTTTTATAGATAGTAAGGCTTGTAGTTATCATATCTATAAATAAAATACATTGAAAATCACTTACTATTCTGGTTTTCGCAATTTCATCAAACGAGAGGTATGATAATATATTTTCTATCATCACAAGCGGTAGGCTCATGATATCCATGGTTTTAGATGGATTTTATCGACGGATTATCACTAAATAACACATACACCTGTGAAAATTATCGTAATTTTCAATGTTTACTAAAACACAAAGTGGACTTCGCGATGTTTCTGATTGTGAGTGAGTGAACGAGACTTAAACGAGTGCGGAGTGAGTGAAGTTAGAAAAGCATTACAGCATGAGCATCGAGCATCACAGTCGTTCGTTTTACTCCTAGGACAACTTGTGGAGTGTAAGCGAGAAGAAAGAGCACTAACTTGATTTTGACGGGTCAGTGCCTGTGGCATTCTCTATTCATTATTCTATTGGGTTGGGTTATTGCTCAGGGTTATTTATTGGCCATCCATGGTTATCAAGGAATGGTGAGTACTTTATAGGTATATCCCATGGAAGTAATAAGTACTTTATACGTACATTATAGTACTTATTACTTCCATCATCCATGTAACGATGTTCACGATGGTTATTGGTTATAGTGGCATCTATTGACTTACTTGTATTAAAACTCTCTTTCTAGATAGATTAACTTTATTCTCCTTATTCTTAGGTGCTACTATAATTCTCTAATTATGACTGCCTTCCTTCCTGTCTTGGTCTCGAATGCCTCTTGACTTTGTCGAACTCCCTCCTCGTAGCCTCGTCATCGGTCGTTCGGCGAAGGTTCGACATCCCTCGGCGCCGCTCGTCGGCAAACACCGTTGGTCGATCCAATCGTCTCGCCTTACCATGGTAGATGGCGTGCGTGGTTGCATAAAACTACATCCGTCAAACAACATCCGGTATCAAATAGCTAACATTCGGCCATTCTGACCATATGTCTGTCCTCAGACATTAAACTTTGTATTTCATTTATTCATTTTAATTTACCTACTTACATTTCTTCATATTAACGTACCTCTCAATTGATATTCACGAAGAAAAACAACATTCAGAAACAAATAACAAGACAAGCCAACAATAAGAAAACAATATTCAGCAACAAATAACAAAACAAGCCAACAATATTATTCTATGACCTGCTTTGGACAAACTATGGGAAAAAAAAACATTATGTACCTACGAAGGTGCGCAGTTAAACAATAAAATACCGAAAGTCATTAAGTAGATAAAGTCATTAATAACATTTAAAAGGTTTCTTAAAGCTCATATAATAAAGGATTTTCATTAATTTAATTGCTTGATTATTTTTTTGTTTTGCTACTACTGAAATTATCAATGAGTATATCAATGAATAATTCTATTCTTATTATAATTCATCATAATTATATCTCTGGCGCAACTTCTCGTTGATATTGCTCACTGTGGCTCAGGCCTAGACAAAATTATCTAATATAAGTTTTCTTTTTGTCATTGTGTTCTTCGGCCATCTTGATCCTTGAGGGATGTCCTCATTCCTCGGTCTATTGTGTCATCAATGTATATATTCATGTTATGTCATTTATTTTCTTGGCAACTATCTCGTTCCATGTTGAAAGTTATTTCCTGACAGTCTATTGTATTATCATGTCCATATTCATGCTATGTCATTTATTTTCTTGGCAACTCTCTCGTTCCATTTTGAAACTTAATTCCAGACAGTCTATTGTATCATCAATGTCTATAATCATATACGTGCTATGTCATTTATTTTCTTGGCAACTCTCGTTCCATGTTGAAAGTTATTTCCAGACAGTATATTGTATCATCTATGTTCATATTCATGCTATATCATTATTTTCTTGGCAATTCTCTCGTTCCATTTTGAAATGTCATTTATTTTCTTGGCAACTCTCGTTCCATTTTGAAGTTTATTTCCAGACCGGCAATGACCGTTCTCTCACGTCATCATCACAATTGGAAATAGTCGGTACGTCATAGGTTGTGCCATGGCAACAGTCTTGTTCCATGATCGCAACATGCTCAATGTCATTTGTTTTCTGGGAACTCGCTCGTTCCATTTTAAAAGTTATTTCCAGACCAGCAATGACCGTTCGCTCACGTCATCGTCACGATTGGAAATGGGTGGTACGTCATAAGTTGTGCCATGGCAACAGTCTTGTTCCATGATCGCAACATGCTCAATGTCATTTGTTTTCTGGGAACTCGCTCATTCCATTTTAAAAGTTATTTCCAGACCAGCAATGACCGTTCGCTCACGTCATCGTCACGATTGGAAATGGGTGGTACGTCATAAGTTGTGCCATGGCAACAGTCTTGTTCCATTATCGCAACATGCTCAATGTCATTTGTTTTCTGGGAACTCGCTCGTTCCATTTTAATAGTTATTTCCAGACCAGCAATGACCGTTCGCTCACGTCATTGTCACGATTGGAAATGAGTGGTACGTCATAAGTTGTGCCATGGCAACAGTCTTGTTCCATGATCGTTACATGCTTCTTCCTTATTTTCAGGGACACGCTCTGTATTAGTTTCATCTGCAACACATACAACGAAAACAGAGCAGTATGCATTGTAACTTTATGTTATGGATAAAGTAAATCAAACTGAGCTAACTCATCAAATTATTATGGAATTTCTCCAAGATGAAATGGGCGGTACAAAAGTCAAAGTCAAAAAGAATTTTATTCATTGAAATCACAAGGATCATTTTGAATCGTCTTATAAACTAAAATTACTCCTGTTCCGTCGTACGTCTGTTGTACGTCATAAGTTGTGCCATGGCAACAGTCTTGTTCCATGATCGCAACATGCTTCTTCCTTATTTTCAGGGACACGCTCTGTATTAGTTTCATCTGCAACACATACAACGAAAACAGAGCAGTATGCATTGTAACTTTATGTTATGGATAAAGTAAATCAAACTGGGCTAACTCATCAAATTATTATGGAATTTCTCCAAGATAGTATGTAGTTATTTTAATAAATTAACTGTGTGAGCCGTGGGGCTGTACAAGAGCGCTTGTATTGCAGTGCGAGTAGGAACGCACTGCGACGACCGACGTCATACACATGCTATGTCGGTGTCTTACTCTACGCAGATTCTGATTGCTTGGTACTGCCAGCCCACTCAGCGCGCTGTAGTGACGGGGCTTCGAGTGCCCACGCGCACTTTTTATCTACTTGTCCATTGATTATACGCAATTTAATAAAATTCACGCATTGCTACACTGCTTCTAACGAGTGTAACCTATCTCCTCGGTACTTATTATTTCCTAGTCCAATGACGGACGTTTCTGACTAACCGCTCTCGGACTCTGATCGGACAAGACACTACAAAATCCATTCACACGCTTCAAAAGACGTAGAACGGTTGAGTACACTTCTGAGCTAAGTAATTTTAAGGAGAAGATAAGAACCTTTCTTTTTAATCAGGAACAAGACCTGAGAAAAAATTCTGAATGAGATACCAAGAGTATTCAGTCCTCCGTTACTCTCCTCATTGCGCAAAATGAAGAGTTCAAGAAGAAGATTGAGAAACTGGGCAAGAACTTTAATGTCAAACACAAGACTTGTCGAGTACCTTACACTTAGGCGTCCGCACATCTGGGGACACCTGTCTACGTGTCGCAGCAATTAATCGCACAAGGCTCCCGCTTACACTTCTTGGCTCAAGATCTTGCCAAGTCAAAGCAGTACGAATTTTGTTAGATGGCTTATGGCAAGGTATACGTCAGAAGAGAGGAGAACTCTCTAATCATCATTTACTTAATGTGAATTAATTGAAACTTTTAATTAGCCTTTGTTTACCACTTTGCTTTCATCAATACTTGTACTAGCTCTAAGTTTTCCTAAAACTAAAATAAAATAAATAAAATGACAAAATATCATTATCAGAACTGAAGCCCAGGTTCATCAACTACTGCAAGGGCAATGACTTTACTTCTATCTATTAAAATATTAATTATCAAGTCTTTATTATTATTATTTTATAAAATCGTCTGCCAACCATATAAAACACAAAAAATTAACCATACACACTTTACACGCCATTAAACTTCCAGTATATTATGCCATCAAGATTGTTATCAAACACAACATAAAGATTACGTTTGTCTCTTTGGATATTTTCAACTTATTCTTATTTTGCCAGTTTCAAAAATAAATTAAAAACCTCGCCATGATCTTAATAAAACCTGCAGTCCTTTTGCACCTCATGAATAGCTCCCTCTCTACTTTGAATGAGATAGATGAAATTGAAATTGCTCGCTCTATCCAATGTTATCACATTGGATTGGAGGATCTTACAAGACACATAGTAAAGTCATTCTCAACATATAAGAAGCATATACGCTAACATAGACGGTTTAATTATAAGTCTGAATAATGACTATACCCTGACCAGCCTATTCCTTCTCTAGTAAATTACACCTCATTTGCAACAACACGCCAACATGGAGTTGTGGCTTAAGTATGTAAGAAATTGGATTATTTTGACAAAGGTCAAAGAAGTTAAATACTGAAATGTTGACTTGTATTCTGTGTAGTTTTAGTAATCTTTGTTAATCTATGTTTATGTGTGTGTCTCTTGTATTTTTCTGTGTCATTCTCGTCTTGTCATCTACATTTATCATTAGATCAAGCATAATGTTTATTAACTTGTTAAATTTACACATAGAATCATCAAAATTATATAAAAACATAATACTAACAGGAGATATAAATATAATTTCGAAGGAAACCGAACTTGCGTAAGAACGAAATAATAGACTCAATTAATCAATTGGCTTTAGGAGCACATGAAACACAGCTTAACTCATTTGTTCTTTTGGAAACTGACCCTAACAAAGTATATGATGTACTTACGAGTCAAATCAGACAGCACTCCTGGCTTGGATAATATCCCAACTAGCTTTTTAAAACTAGCCTAAAACGAAGTAGTACCTATTATCTGTCACTTAGCCAATCTCTGCTTCAATAACGGCATTTTCCCTCTGCCTCTGGCGATATGGACAAGGTCAATAACTATGACCAATTTCTGTACTGCCGGTCATTTCAAAATTTAAAGAAAAACAACAATACACAACATTAATTAATACTTAAATCAATTTCAATTATTGTCAGACTCACAATAGGGCTTCAGAAATGGTAGGTCCACTGAAGATGCCGTGAGAGCAATAAACTCTTTTATTGTTCAGATCAGTTTGATCGTGGGAGAAAATGCATAGCTGTATATTTTGACCTTAAAAAAACGTTTAACACCGTATGTCCCAATCAAATCAAATCAAAATAATTTTATTCATTGATTTCACAAGGATCATTTCGAACAGTCCTACAAACTAAAATTTCTCCTGTTCCAACGCGACCAAGCCTAGAAGAATCAGGTAACAAAAACAACTTGGCCTACTTAAATGATCCGTCTTACCACTAGGTGAGAAGCGCCTGCGTGGTGCCTCGGAGAAAGAAGTTGCTGATACATAGTAAATGAGAACTTAAAAACCTTAGGAAGGAAGTCAAAAGTAAATAAACATCAGCAAAAGTATGTAAGACAGCACACGCTACGCTTGTTATACTTATAAATAATAATCTAATAGAACTATGTAAATAGGTAATACAGATATTGCAAATTTCCATTTTAGTGGTAATGGGCAGAGTAACATCACGCCACACGGCTTTATCATTAATATAGTCATCAATAGTGTAATACGTATTATTAATAAAAATACATTATTTATACTTAACGTAATGAGATTGATGATTCTTACAAGGCTTGTCTAAGATGCAATTAATTCCTCATCTGTATTAGGTTGCAAGTGCATAAACATTTCATATAATTTTAGTTAAACAAGTAAATAGGTAGGTACACAATGTTACAATCAAATAACAGTGAGTTTGAATTAGATTCCATGTGAAGAAATATGGAAAATATTGGTATCAGAGACAGATTACTGGCTTTATTTATTTAAAAATCAGCATTGTGTGTCGTTTTTGTGCCAAATAAACGTTTTTCTTTCTTTCTTTCTTTCTTTAAAAATCTAAGTCACCGGAAGCAGAAGATCAAAATTGCTCAATACTTAAGTAAAGACTAATATTTCCTATGGAACAAAGTTCACATAATACATCATGGAACAAAGTTCGTGTAGATTTGTAGAAGCTGAGCTGGGTCTTGCGAGGATAACTTTATGGCTAAATGCAAATCTACTAACCTTCATTGCCTCAAAAATTAATAACATTTGCTTACTTACACAATTTATAATAATAACCAATCTGAAAATGAATATTTAATAACACTATATTATGGCGACACTCGGCCACAAACTTAGAAGCGACGGGAATGGTAGATAAACTCGGTAACACTTGTAACACTTTATTTTATCAATGGCTTTATAATTATTAATGTTAACACTTCGACGTTTCAGTACCGACTGACTCTGTACATTTCTCCCTAACCTACACTTCCCTTTCCTCCCTCTACCACTCACTCCTCCTTGCTCATGCCTTATTGGCTGGGCGACCGACAATCGGCAACGGTCGGCGTCCAGCCGATAAAGTCAAAAACGGAAATACACTTTGATACAAAATAATATTAATTAAATGAATTTACAGACAATCAAGCAAATGTTTATAAATGTATTATTAATTAGTTATTACTAATTAATAATACCTTTATTTTAAATTTCTTGTTTTGGGTTAGTGGACTGTAACAGCTCGGCCATCCTTTCATTAACGAGTCCCTTCGTTTATACAACTGAGATAAGTACATTTAAATACCCAAAACAAACATAAATGAAATTGTTGATCTATCCAAATGCCATTGAAAACGATCCTTAGACAGCTCAACCGTTTCAAATCACTACAAACAACCCAAACTATAATACTCTCATAATTATATTTTATAATTCTCAAATCATTTAATCATCATATTAGGTACATCAATTAATTACACTACAAAACATCTTACGGACACCGACTAGTTCATGACTTTAACTAGGGTGTATTGTTTTTCATTATGTTAATGTGCCCGGTCCATGACACTGACCGTTACCGGCTTTTCGACTACGGTGTTAGTCCATGACATTGACTAGCACCGCAATCGCTTCCTAAACTTGCCCATGACTTTGACAAGTGTCCATTACATCATCTTCCATGATTATTAGTATAGTTATATAATACTAGTTAACAACAAGCACTAGGTATCAGAAAACTTTAATCATTCAGCCTAGTAGTGATATTAACAAGATAATTTTATGAAGAATCGGACGGGTGGGATTCGTCGCCATCGGATGATTCATTATCCGAGGAAGATACAGGTTGTGTGACGGAAAGCCAGGGGAAAATTTTGTCAACTGCAACTATAGCCTCATAACGCTTACCCTTTCGTGTGATTGGTGTGTCCTCAACTATGTACCGGTCATTCGGAAGTACCCTTTTGATTCGGTACGGGCCTCTACATTTGGGTTCCAATTTCTTGGATTGACCCTCGATTCCAGCTGTTGCACGTATTACTCTGACTAGGTCCCCCTCCTTAAATTCAACAGCCTTCTTTCGGTGTTTATCGAATGCTTCTTTATCTTTTACCTGCTGTTCTTTGATCAGCTCACTCGCTTCCGATCTTATTTCTGATAACGATGTTTGTGTATTTGGGGTGGTATCCGAGATAACTTCATTAAATATACTTTGTGAAGGGTTAGAAACCGTCCTTCCAAATAACAGTTCAGTTGGTGTTTTTTTTGTTGTGGCATGAACGCTAGTATTAATACCCAGCTGAATTTCAGGTAAATGTTCATCCCATACTCCATTTGATTTATCATGATTCATTGCACCAAGAGCGGCCAGAATAGTGCGGTTATACCGCTCCACCTGGCCGTTTGCCCTGGGCGTTGATACTGCGTTGAGCACGTGTTTTATACCAGTGGATTTTATAAAGCTTTTAAAAGTACCACTAGTAAAGCTGGTGCCCTGGTCTGTGATGAGGCGATTTGGCGTTCCGAAATAACTAATATGATCACGTAGAACTTTTACACTTGTTGCGGATTTTGTATTACGTACAGCAGTAAGATTAACATATTTTGTAAATGCGTCGACGATGACCAAGATATACGCGTTTCCCCGTTTGGTCTTAATGAATGGGCCTAGATGGTCCGCATGTATTGTGTGGAAAGGGATTTCCACTTTCGGGATTGGATGCAATTCTCCCGCTTTTGCTCCGCTAGGTAACTTGTGATGAGCGCATTCAACACATGCAGCCACGTACTTCTTAATAAAGCGTCTCATTTTTGGAAACCAGTAATTTGCTTGTATACGCCCCAATGTTTTATCATATCCAAAGTGACCAATATCATCGTGGTTTGACTTTAATAAATGCCACCGGGCACCACGGGGCACTAACCATCGTATAGTAGAGTCATCAAGTACGCGATAGACGCGGTCATTAACCAGCTTATAATTCTTAAATATTTCCGTAACCTCTTTTGTTTTAGGATCTTTAAGTATGCCAGTGATACGCTTTATTTCGTCATCCGATTGCTGATACGTCGCTAGCCATTCGTCACTACCCACAGTGAGTATATCCAGAAGGCGACTACAGTCTTGCTCGTCTGCAACGGGGCTCCTACTGAGAGCGTCAACGTGAGCCATCTTTTCACCCGATCTGTACTCGATGTCGCAGTCGTATTCGAGGAACTGTAGCCACCAACGGGCGATACGTGGTATTAGGTCACGCTTTGTTAATGTCGTGCGAAGGGCATTGCAATCAGTGACGATTTTAAAGCGTACTCCTAGTAAATACACCCTAAATTTGTTCAGTGAAGATATAACAGCAAGGGTCTCGAGCTCGTATGAGTGTAGTTTTTGCTCATCTGGTGTTGTTTGTCTACTATAATAAGCAATAGGTCGTAGAGTACCTGTAGATCCTTTCTGCATTAGGATCCCTGCAACTCCTATTTTGCTGGCATCTGTGTGCAATTGGATCTCAGCCTCCGGATCATAAATTGCCAGTACTGGCCGCTCTACCAGTATCTCTTTCAGTTTTTTGAAAGCTTCAGACTCTTCACCAGCCCATTGCCACGGAACATCTTTTTTCAGAAGAGTCGTCAGTGGACGTGCTATAACTGCAAATCCCTTGACAAATCTTCTGAAAAAACTCGCGAGTCCTAGAAACCGTCTGACTTCGTGGACATTTCTTGGGGCAGAAAACTCTGAAATAGCTTTTGTTTTTACTGATCCGGGCCTAAACCCTTCTACACTTACTTCATACCCCAAGTAATCAATTTCTGTAAAGAAGAAATTGCATTTGCTCAACTTCAGTGTCAATCCATTTTGTGAAAGTTGTTTCAAGACCTCCTCAAGACGAACTAAACCTTCTTCGAATGACCTTGCTGGTATAAGTATATCGTCCATATAAATGAGTGTGTAAGCGCTTATTGGAGAGTTTTGAATTAACTTATTCATTGTCCGTTGAAACACGGATGGTGCGTTTACAAGGCCAAATGGCATTCGATTGTATTCGTATTGACCATCAGGGGTCACGAACGCAGTTCTTTCGCGAGATTTTTCCGAGATAGGGATTTGGTAGTAACCTGATGCCAAGTCAAGTGTGATAAATAGCTTACTACCAGACAGTCTGTCGAGTTGGTCTTCAATCCTCGGTAGAGGATAGTGCTCACGCTTTGTTTTTCGGTTAAGTGCGCGATAATCTACACACAACCTCTTTTCTCCGGACTTTTTATTGACCAGTACTATAGGGCTTGCGTACGGGGAACTAGACTCTCTAATTATATCGCTATCTAGCATCTCTTGGACCATGCCTTTGACCTGTTGTCGCTCCACATATGGTAGTCGATACGGACGATACACCACTGGCTCTGAATCAGTCAATTCTATAACCATTTCAGTTTCAGACGTAAAGCCTAAATCTTGCAAGCCGGATGAAAAGCTATTTTTATATTCATTGAGCAGGTTTAATAGTTCATGCCTTTGAACCCGAGATAAAGAATCGCCACAATTTACTGTAGAGTCAAAATTGCCTTCATTAATGTCAACGTAATTAACAAATTTTACATTTGTATTTACTGAATGGCTTCGAGTGATTAGCTCCCCTGATTCAATTTTAAATTCCTGAAGTCCTATGTTCTGTATAAGAACTGTACCTGTGCCGTCTTTTAACACATATTCACCTGGTAATAGGTAATGCTCGCGATTCAGAGCATGTCTTATATTACCGTGGACGTAAATCGTACCTGTGTACTCACTGTCACATTTTACTGCAACTGGCTTAATCTCGTCTATTCCTAAAGTAATCGCATGCTCACAAACAAGGGGGCATCTAACAGTTTCATTTGGTACCGTTTTTTGGAAGATGACGTCAGTATCCGTTTTTACAATTTGAATGGTTGGCCTTTCCGTGAATGTATGACCCAGTAGGAGAGGACAAGGTATAACTTGATCATCAACTACCAGGATAGGCACATCATGTTCGGTAACTCCTTGCACCTCAACCTTAGCATACGATAATCCGACCGGTAGATAGGCAACGTTACCTAATCCCTTCAACCTGGGGCCATTTACCTCCTGCCATTGCAGCTGCAACCGTTCTGCTTCGCTGATTCGAATCAGGGTGCCTTCACTACCTAAGTCGACTATACAATTTGTAAATTTGCCATTTATTTTGATCGGAATCTTATATTTAAGGCTGGTATTATATTCACCATCTACTTTCAAAACATTCTTACTTTTCTCTTCAGTGCGAGCACCCTGCTTCGATTTTGTGCAATCAGCAGTTGCATGTCCTAGCAACTTACAGTTTGTGCAGTGCAACTTAGGTTTTGGGCAACGGTAAAATGGATGCCCCTTTTCATTGCAGTTGTAGCAAGTCATACTATTTGTATTTAATTTTTGGGAAGACGTAGAAGTTTTATCGGACGTTTTCTCGTAATTATTATTGTTAGATTGGTTGTTACTACGTTTGTCCCTATTTCTAGGGATATCTGTACTACTCCTGTCTTGAACTATTTTAATAGATTTTAAAAATTTTAAAACCTGTTCTGGCTCTGCATATTCTGCGCTCTGACCTCCGACACGCACATTTCGATCATCAATACCTGCTAACAGACAGTCCACTGCACGTTTACCTTTGATTTCACACCGATTTAAAAGATTCATTTTCGAATAATAATATAAATCCAAAGGTTCTCCAAAACGAACCCTTTTATTCAACATTTCAGATAACAGTTCCGCATAATTATCGCGTGTTGGAAAGGACTCGCGTAGTTTTACCTTCCATTCAGCCCACGAGTGGAGAAGGGAAGGCAAACCTTGATACCATGTTTTTGCTATACCACCGAGTTTAGGCATTGCATAGTGGACTATCTGTTTATCGCTCCAGGTATATATTTGAGCGCATTCATCAACCTTTTTAATCCAAATGTCGACGGTCTGTTCTTTATTTAGCGGATCAAATTCGGGAATAACGTTTATAATAGGAAACTTGTCAGTATCACTAGTAGGCCTTATGTTAGACATTAAATCGAGAAACTTTTTAAAGAACATGCTTTGGACATCATTTACTTCACCATTAGATGGTTCACGTCTTAACCTAGATCTAGATTTAGCTGGCGGCGATTCCCTTCGATCCTTAGAGTTGCCTCGTCTTACATGTTTGGAGGGCTTGAGCCGCCTTGAAGTGGATCTTGAGGGTCTACTTCTCCGTTGCCTCGAACGTGACCGACGACTTCGGGCGCGGTATGCATATGGAGAGCAGGATCCCGAGTGACTGCGACCACTAACCTCTCTGGCCCTCGAGTCCCTAGGCCTACCCCTTGATCGTGAACGGCGTAGACTGGCACGGCGCGAGTGCGAAGAACGAGACCGTGTTCGACCTCGAGACTGGCTGCGACTGCGTGCTTCTCTCTCGACAGACCCCGCACCTTGACGACGGGGTGTTGCCACGCTCCTGGACTTCGATCGAAGACGTCGGCGACCTTTGTCCTTTCCCATTTCGTAACCTCGACAAAACACAACTTTTCCTTCCGAATTTATGGGCGTCGATGGTTTTTATCCCACTTCTGAGCTATGGCGACACTCGGCCACAAACTTAGAAGCGACGGGAATGGTAGATAAACTCGGTAACACTTGTAACACTTTATTTTATCAATGGCTTTATAATTATTAATGTTAACACTTCGACGTTTCAGTACCGACTGACTCTGTACATTTCTCCCTAACCTACACTTCCCTTTCCTCCCTCTACCACTCACTCCTCCTTGCTCATGCCTTATTGGCTGGGCGACCGACAATCGGCAACGGTCGGCGTCCAGCCGATAAAGTCAAAAACGGAAATACACTTTGATACAAAATAATATTAATTAAATGAATTTACAGACAATCAAGCAAATGTTTATAAATGTATTATTAATTAGTTATTACTAATTAATAATACCTTTATTTTAAATTTCTTGTTTTGGGTTAGTGGACTGTAACAATATGAATCAGAAAATATTCAGGAATATAATGAATGAAACAAGATATCTTCAACTAGGTACTTGGGGAGTCGTGAAGTACCAAAGACTAACTTGGTTTCCACAAATCGAAGTACTTACTACTAGGATCAGAACTGAAGAAGTATACATTGCACTTGCCGAATCTGTCCTTAAATTCTGTCCTGTTCCAGTATGGAGTGGAGCTGCTATACTAAATTTTGGACACTTATCCCGTTTTATCATCACATGTACACATTTTTGCTCACGTATAGTATTAAATTACAAGCAATAAATACTACTTATTTAACACGTGCTGCTAACATCCAATGAGTAGCCTTGGCAAAATCATCGCACGGGTTAACCAAAGATAGTGTAGGTAGTTGAAAATAACTAACACGTGCTAGCCTCCCAAAGAGTAGCTTTGGTAACAGCATTGCACAATGTTATCAGTGTATAGTGTAGGTAGTCTAAAATAATGAATACGTACTAGCTTCCAAAGAGTAGCGTTGGCAAAAGCATCGCATATGGGCAATTATTAAAGATTTTGCACACGTAATTACAGCAGTAAATTAACAGCAATAAATACTACTTAATAAACACGTGCTAGCCTTCAAGAAGTAGCCTTGGCAAAAGCATCGCATAACCAAATATAGCGTAGGTAGTCTAAAATAATAAATACGTGCTAGCTTCCAAAGAGTAGCCTTTGGCAAAAGCATCGCATAGTGTAAAACAAATATAGTGTTGGTAGTCTAAAATAATAAACACTTGCTAGCTTCCAAAGAGTAGCCTTGGCAAAAGCATCGCACATGGTCAATTATAAAAGATTTTGCACACATAATTACAGTAATAAATGTTATTTCATAAACACGGGCTAGCCTCCAAGGAGTAGCCCTGGCAAAAGCATCACGTAGTGTTAACCACGTAGGTTGTCTAAAATAATTAACACGTGCTAGCTTCCAAAGAGTAGCTTTGGCAAAAGCATCGCACACAGTCAATTATAAAAGATTTAGCACACGTAGTTAATAAAAATTAACAGAAATAAATACTACTTAATTAACACGTCCTAGCTTGTGTTAACCACGTAGGTTGTCTAAAATAATAAACACGTGCTAGCTTCCCAAAAGTAGCTTTGGCAAAAGCATCGCACACAGTCAATTATAAAACATTTAGCACACGTAGTTAATAAAAATTAACAGAAATAAATACTACTTAATTAACACGCGCTAGCTTCCAAAGAGTAGCTTTGGCAAAAGCTACGCACACAGTCAATTATAAAAGATTTAGCACACGTAGTTAATAAAAATTAACGGAAATAAATACTACTTAATTAACACGTGCTAGCTTCCAAAGAGTAGCCTTGGCAAAAGCATCGTATAGTGTTAACCAAATATAGTGTAGGTAGTCTCAAATAATAAACACGTGCTAGCTTCCAAAGAGTAGCCTTGGCAAAAGCATCGCACATGGTCAATTATAAAAGATTTAGCACACGTAGTTACAGTTATAAATTAACAGAAATAAATACTACTTCATTAACAAATGCTAGCTTCCAAAGAGTAGCCTTGGTAAAAGCATCGCATAGTGTTAACCAAATATAGTGTAGTTAGTCTCAAATAATAAACACATGCTAGCTTCCGAAGAGTAGCCTTGGCAAAAGCATCGCACATGGTAAATTATAAAAGATTTTGCACACATACACTAATAAATTAACAGAAATAAATACTACTTAATTAACACGTGCTAGCTTCCAAAGAGTAGCCTTGGCAAAAGCATCGCATAGTGTTAACCAAATATAGTGTAGGTAGTCTAAAATAATAAACACGTGCTAGCTTCCAAAGAGTAGCCTTGGCAAAAGCATCGCACATGGTCAATTATAAAAGATTTTGCACACAGTTAACAGAAATAAATACTACTTAATTAACACGTGCTAGCTTCCAAAGAGTAGCCTTGGCAAAAGCATCGCATAGTGTTAACCAAATATAGTGAAGGTAGTCTCAAATAATAAACACGTGCTAGCTTCCAAAGAGTAGCCTTGGCAAAAGCATCGCACATGGTCAATTATAAAAGATTTAGCACACGTAGTTACAGTAATAAATTAACAGAAATAAATACTACTTCATTAACAAATGCTAGCTTCCAAAGAGTAGCCTTGGCAAAAGCATCGCATAGTGTTAACCAAATATAGTGTAGTTAGTCTCAAATAATAAACACATGCTAGCTTCCAAAGAGTAGCCTTGGCAAAAGCATCGCACATGGTAAATTATAAAAGATTTTGCACACATACACTAATAAATTAACAGAAATAAATACTACTTAATTAACACGTGCTAGCTTCCAAAGAGTAGCCTTGGCAAAAGCATCGCATAGTGTTAACCAAATATAGTGTAGGTAGCCTCAAATAATAAACACGTGCTAGCTTCCAAAGAGTAGCCTTGGCAAAAGCATCGCACATGGTCAATTACAAAAGATTTTGCACTCGTTATTGCAGTAGTAAATTAACAGCAATAAATACTACTTAATTCACACGTGCTAGCTTCCAAAGAGTAGCCTTGGCAAAAGCATCGCACATGGTCAATTATAAAAGATTTTGCACTCGTTATTGCAGTAGTAAATAAACAGCAATAAATACTACTTAATTCACACGTGCTAGCTTCCAAAGAGTAGCCTTGGCAAAAGCATCGCACATGGTCAATTATAAAAGATTTTGCACTCGTTATTGCAGTAGTAAATTAACAGCAATAAATACTACTTAATTCACACGTGCTAACTTCCAAAGAGTAGCCTTGGCAAAAGCATCGCACATGGTCAATTACAAAAGTTTTTACACTCGTAATTACAGTAGTAAATTAATAGCAAATAATAAGCTACTTAAACTCACCAGATATATTTTTTTGAAGCTCACTTTTATGGGCGTAGTAACTTTGTCACTTCTGATATATTAAAACTCTCTTTCTAGATAGATTAACTTTATTCTCCTTATTCTTAGGTGCTACTATAATTCTCTAATTATGACTGCCTTCCTTCCTGTCTTGGTCTCGAATGCCTCTTGACTTTGTCGAACTCCCTCCTCGTAGCCTCGTCATCGGTCGTTCGGCGAAGGTTCGACATCCCTCGGCGCCGCTCGTCGGCAAACACCGTTGGTCGATCCAATCGTCTCGCCTTACCATGGTAGATGGCGTGCGTGGTTGCATAAAACTACATCCGTCAAACAACATCCGGTATCAAATAGCTAACACTTGTGAAATCCATTTGGAAATTTGTTCAGCTAGGGGTCAGTTTAGATAATTCCAAGGGAATTTCAAAGATCTTGAAAGGCACGAGACTGACTGACCAAAATCTTTTCTACCTTTCAGTGCCTAAAAACTACATAGGTACCTACCAAAGTACCCCATTATCTCGAGAACCTCTTGACCGATGTAGCTCATTACCTTGCCTACAATTGTATAAATACCTATCTATCCCACTTATAATCTTCCTGACAACCTCAGTAGCGCGTGCGGCGAGATGTATGAGGTTGCGGATTCGATGCCCGCTGCGGGACAAAATATGTTTGTATGATCTGCAATTAATTTTGTTTCGGGTCTAGGAGGGTCTAGGTGTTAATATGTAGTTCACAATTTGGCCACGACGGTCTTTCTCTGCACAGATTCCACATTCTAAAGTGGTCCAAAATTTTAGGATATAAATAAAACAGAATAATAAATACTTAACAACAAAACATTTATTCACATATCAAAATGTTTCAGTGTTTATATTCTATTGACCAGTGTAATTCTTTTGCACCAAATTACTACCTAACAAAATTAAGTACCTTGGTACCTAATTTCATGGCTATGGAACGTAGATACCTCGAGTTACAACCCGCGCCAAAGAAACTTCATGTTGGTCACATACCAATAAAGATTTCTAATATTTTTTTTTTTTTTGTCGCTACCATACATTGGTACCCTAATAACCCGAGCTATCGCTCACGCGCGATGTATCGCTGTCAGGCCCATTAAGTGGCCACCAATTACAATAGTTTCATTTTTGGCGCGATTTTGAGATCGTGTATTATTGGTGTGAATTATGTATAATGCTGCCACTTCACTTGGTGTATATTCGCAAATGTTTACGTTATTTTCTCAAGGTAAAATCAACCATGAGTCTATCAGTACATAATGTTGTTTTCCTTGGCAAAATAACGCAAGAATTTGCAAATATACACCAAGTGAAGTGGCAGCATAACAAATTTTAATAAAAATATGGAATTTGCATTTAGAAGACTAGGAAAGTTTTTTTGATCCGTCGGACAGACTCACAAAGGTTTTAAATTCATTTACATTTCATGGCACTAGATGTCGCCAATGACGCGTAGATTTTATGTACAGAACAAATAACTTTATTTGAGCAAGAAATATAGAAAAATTAACATAATCAGAGATTTAAAATCTACATTACAAAATAAACGGGAAAATCATTTCACAACTAACGAATCTTTCATCACATCACAAATCACTATTTAACACTTAGCAAGAAAAATCTACCATTGAAACATGTACAAAATTAAAGAAAATTCATATTTATGTACAAAGTTGGATAAATTTAATATTTTATGTAATACACATTTTGTTTATGTTGCGAACCGG
Source organism: Epirrita christyi (assembly GCA_951392215.1). Classification (NCBI taxonomy): domain Eukaryota; kingdom Metazoa; phylum Arthropoda; class Insecta; order Lepidoptera; family Geometridae; genus Epirrita; species Epirrita christyi. Next base: position 2,302,268 of record OX595857.1, on the reverse strand, counting down.
AAGACAGTTTTGGTCAGGCCCCCACTCGTTTGACCAATGACATTGAAACAAGTCGGTGGACGAAGGCGGCCCAAGACCGTGTTTCGTTGTATTTTTTGCGGGACCTATGAGTGGACTTCTTCAAACAGATGACGATTGACGATGAACATTTCATTCAAAAATTGGATAAAACCTAGCTACCTACTCGTGTTGAATTGACTGATTATTTAAAACAAATGCAACAAATTTAAAACTAACTAATAGTCGGGAGATCACAATGCTTCTTCTTAACATGGAAACGCAAAGATGTATTATACTTTGTTGCAAACGGGCACACCTCACACTTAAACCTCTTCTCTGTGGAATGTTTATACTTATGCTGGACTAAATTCGCTGGAAGTATAGTGGCGTAGTCACATTTATCACATTTATAACGTTTTTTTCCAGTTTCGTGAGCCTCCTCATGATATTTTAAGATGTATTTGTTCATAGTTTGGAACGGACAGCTCGCACACTGCAATTTAACACCAAGCTCTTGGTGTCGCTTCTTGTGTTTCAGCATGGCTTCTTCGTAGAATGTTTTATATCTACAATTTGGATAATCGCAACGTATCGTTGCGGCATTTGTGTGTCTTAGCATGTGCTGGGTCATACTCAGTCGATTTTTGCTTTTAAACTCACAAAATCTGCATTTGACCTCGATTTCGTCATGCACTTTTATGTGTTTAAGTAACTCTCCTCTGCTCATAAGATCTCCACAAATTTGGCATTGGACTTCCTCTGTCATATGATGAAATTGCTCAAAATGTGCGCGAAGCAATTCCCAATTTTCAAATACATCTGTACATTTTGTACATTTGAATACGTTTTTGATGTCATCTTCCTCCTTTTTAATAACTACAAGAAGTACGTTTCCGTGAACCAAATTGTTGTGCTTACAAAGTTCAAATTCATCGTTGAACTTCTCAGGGCACTTTTCGCATTGATGCATTTTACTATCATCAGTTGGAATCGACGGATGTTTGAAAGTTACATGCTTCCTATAACACTCTCTAGTTTTAAATACTTTGTTACAAAACTTACACGTGTAAGTCACTTTCAAATGCACACGATTATAATGAGGCTTCAACTGACGTTTGTTAATGAACCCTTGATTGCAAATCGGACAGAAAACTGTTTTAGGACTGTCTATTTTATGAGTGCACCTCAAATGCTTAGCCAACCCACCTTGATTTGCAAAAATCAACCCACAAATAGTACATTCTTTAACATCTTTAGAGTGAGAATGATTCAAATACGTTTCTCTATCAGCAAACTGTTTGTTGCACTCATAACAGAAAGTCCCTTTGTCATGTTTTCTTCTAACATGTCGCTTAAGACTTTCAGAATTAGCATATGAAAGATTACAGATCTTGCATTTAAGTCTAAAGTCGGCTATAAGAGCATTATGTTTCCTCCTCATATGCCATTTAAGATAGCTGACAGATGAAAAACTAGCTGGGCATTGCCTGCATGTTAATTCACGTGTTTTTTCATTCATGTACATCTGTTTGAACTCTTCGTCATCATCTTTAGCTTTCGCCTCATCATCCTTCACTCGATGGTTTCTCTGAATGTGTCGAGCATAAGTCTCTCTTTTTGTAAATATTTTCGAACAAAACGGACAAGTCAACCATAGGTTAGATTTTGGTTTGGCTTTGTGTGTATGTTTTCTTCTTACATGTACAATCAGACTCGATTGTTTATCATAAGTAAGACCGCAGTACTCGCATTCATGACTAAATGTATCCTCGTAAGAGCCATGCTTTCTTCTCATATGCATGCGTAGGCGAGACGTGCCTTTAAAGACTAAAGCACACAGATCACATGTACGCTCCAACATGTCATCTTTATTAGCACCAGGGCCGTGTTTTCTTCGAATATGAGCGACTAAACTGTTCTTAAACTCATATGACATACCGCAATCGTCGCAAATATTTACAAATGACTTCCTAAAATGTTTGTGTGCTCTTTTTTGGTGTGTAATTAGAGTTCTAGCTGATCCAAAGACTAGATGACAGACTTCACAGAAATGATTATCGCCTTGTGGTTCGAGCTTAATCTTTTCTGTTTTAAGAAGCTTATCGGTGATTAGGTTATCGCTGACAATGTTTTGGAAGGTTAGGAGGACAGCGTCTCGGTTCTGGTCTTCAAGTTTGACGGATGGCTCCATTTGGCAGTCTTCGTTGTAGGATTCCATGAGTAGTCCATCATCATTGTCGAACTGAAAATGATAAAGAAAATTTATCAGTAAGATTCTGTGCAGAAAGTGATTAAGCGCGGGAAAAAACGGAACTAAAATTATGACGCATCAGAATTGCACATTTCTACAACTACTTGGTTGCTACTGTTTTATTAATTTTATTATTGACTTCAACGCGCGGGTATACGCATGAGGAACGGCGATGAACTGAGAGAGGGTCATTTGGATAATAGACCGCGAAACTGCAAGAGAATATTTGAATATTGATCCTTACTTATAACAAGCGTAGCGTGTGCTGTCTTGCATATTTTTGCTGATGTTTATTTACTTTTGACTACCTTCCTAAGGTTTTTAAGTTCTCATTTACTATGTATCAGCAACTCCTTGCTCCGAGGCACCACACAGGCGCTTCTCACCTAGTGGTAAGACGGACCATTTATGTAAGCCAAGCCGTGTTTGTTGCCCGATTCTTCTAGGCTTGGTCGCGTTGGAACAGGAGTAATTTTAGTTTATAAGACTATTCAAAATGATCCTTGTGATTTCAATGAATAAAGTTCTTTTGACTTTGACTCATAGTTTACAGGAAGTTCTTAAATTCCCACGGGAAACTGAAAATATTCGTAAAACTAAAATGCGTATAAAAGTTGACTTATAAGTTTAATTGGTTTCGTGGCTACTACGGTAGCCTAATTGCTCGGAACCCTTTGTTCGCGAGTCTGACTTGCACTTGCGCTGGCCGGCAGCATTATTCTCTATTTCGCGACAGGTTTGCAACAGGCGTAAATTGCGTGATCATTGCTGTCTAACGTCACTCTTCTAATACAAAAGTTACCGTTTGAAAGCTATGATTGCACAATTTACGCCTGTTGCAAACCTGTCGCGAGATAGAGAATAGCCCTGGCGTTTTTAAATCTATTGTGTACCATTGTGGGCAAAGATCTCATCATAAAAAAATACATACTATCAAGGGTTTTTTATCAGATTGTCTTTCATACACATTGAAAAACATAGAGAGAGAAGACTTCATGTGACCAATATTACAACTATAATAGCATAAGTAGTTGATTTCAGGATATGAAGCCAGGTCATGCTACTAGAGGCTGAACCTACATTTTTTGCAAACAATCTACACGGACGTATGTTGTAGTGTAACACGGATTTTGTGTATGGCGACACCGATGAGTGCCTCTAGCGTACACTCTGTGAACCTCTTTTTCCATACAAAAATCCGTGTTACACAACACCATACGTCCATGACTATTGCTTGTTAAAACTCAGACTTTAGTCTCTGGGCCCGTATTCTCAGATAAATCACATCCACGAGATGACGTCACATTTTGTATGACGCTCACACAAAATGATTAGGGATGGGACGAAATTAGTTTCACATTCGGTTAAACCGAACTTCGGCATTCGGGCAAAACTCGGTTCAAGAAAGTTTTAAAATAACTCAACTTTTTGGACTAAAATAATATAACTTAAACCAGTAAAATAAGTTGTTATCACTTTATAATCAGGCATTTATGTATTGTTCGTTACGTAACAAGCAAATATTTAATATTTTTAATGGTTCAATAAAACTTCAAACGACGTAGTGGTATCGGACGTAACTGGAACAATCGTTCAACCACATTCGGCCCATCCCTAAAAATTATGGTATTCATCCAAGATTTGAAGTCGAAATCAAAATCTCGCACATGAGACGAGACTTTTCCGAGAATCACTACCCAGTTCAGCAGTTACTAAATTAAATACTCACATCATCAACATTCAAAGCTACCTCAATATCCTCAACCTTTATCGTTACTTCCGGATCCAAACTCCCTATATCCGGGTCCAGGGCGGTTATATCCGGTTCCCGATTCACCAATAACTTCTCTTCTACATCCTTAAAAGGGTCTTCCTGCTTTTTCTTTTTCTTCTTCTTTTTCTTTTTTTTTATCTCATAGCACATTGCTTCTTCAGGTAGAAAAGATGTTGGGTCTTTGCGTTCATCCTTTTCGACCTTTATATTGCCTTCGGTTAGTAGCGACATTTCTAGGAGTTAACTAGAACTGAAAAGATAAAAAAAACCATAAGCAACAAAGTACGTAAATATGGACGATGCGACGCAGAGACTAAGGTCCAGATAAATAGAACGTACTTCTCGGTGACTAAATCTAAGCCTTACTTTGAAATTGTCCCTGTCTCTCTCTAATACGCGTGTTTTAATATTTGTGTGACTGTGACAGGGACAGGTCTTTCGTAAGTCGAACTTTGACTAACATGTAAGTACGTTCTATTTATCTGGACCACAGTGTCAGCCCCGTCCCGATGAGCAACAATATTTAAAGGTTGTCAAGATAGTTCATCGTGGTAATCTATGGGGGAGGCTGTTGTCTAGCAATGGACTTAAATTACCTACTACTAGCATAACGTGTGTTGTGAAATACACTCGGTTCCAAAAATAACGGGTCAGTCACATAAACCCGAATATCTCCCGAACTACGTATGCCATCCTAATGAAACGAAGACTGTTCAATTGAGAATTTAATTATACAGATAAAAAATAAAATAAAACTTAGTTACACCCACAATATTAATCTTAAATTAAAAAAAAACTAAAGTAGTCATATTTTTCTTAAGATTACATTTTTTGTTATGATTGTTTTTTTGCTGTTTTTCATCACTTTCTTCATTTAATACTTTGTATTGCCTCCACGAGCTCTTCTGACAGCTTCCAGGCGATTAGGCATGCTGTACACCAAATTTCGGAGCCGGTGCTGAGGAATACCTTCCCATTCCTCCACCAGTGCTTGTATGAGCTCGGGAAGCGTGATTGGTGGGGGGTTTCGACCTTTCACGCATCTCTGAAGCTCGTCCCAGGCGTGCTCGATGGGGTTTAAGTCCGGGCTTCGCGCTGGCCACTGCATGAGTTCGATACCGACCTCTTCAAGGTAGTCATGTACAATTCTGGCGGTATGGGGACGCGCATTATCATGCATTAATATGCCATGCCGGTCCATCCTGGCCATGAAAGGACCTACATGTTCATTGAGGATCTCTTCCACGTACCTCTCTGCATTTAGAGTTCCATTTTGAATGAGCACCAGCTCGGTGCGGGCCTCAGCAGAAATCCCAGCCCAAACTTGTACGGAGCCTCCACCGTACGCCACTTTTTCCTCCACACACGCTTGATGGAAGCGCTCCCCTGGTCTTCTGTACACCAACTGCCTACCATCATGCTTATAAAGCATGAATTTAGACTCGTCCGTGAACATTACCCTAGACCAATCGTCTAGTGTCCAGTTTAGGTGTTCGCGCACGTATCTCTGTCTTGCAATTCGATGTCCCCGTTCCAGTTTGGGGCCATTTGCGGGCCTCAATGGTTACAAATTTGCTTCAGCAAGACGTCTTCTTACTGTTTGAGCGCTTAAATTGCCACCTCCAAAGCGAATAAAGTGAGTTTTTAGACCAACAGCAGTTTGAAAACGATTTCGGAGCATTGTAGCCACCAGTTGTCTGTCTTCCCTGGCCGTTGTGCATCTTGGTCTGCCATTTCCTGGTCTTCTAAGGTGTGATCCGGTCTCTTGGTACCGCTGGACTACCCGCTGAACAGTCGACAAAGATACACCAATGTTTCTGGCTGTTTCACGCTGGCTCCGCCCAAGTTCCAAAAAAGTTAGGATTCTGGTACATTCCTCTAGCGTGACTGCCATGCTTCACCTCACAGAATAATAATTATGCACGTGGAAGACGTTCACGATATTTTTTTTTGTGGCAGAATAGAAATGGAAAGCATCCATAATGACATGAAACAAAAATTTTGTTTTTAAAAATAGTCATTTTTTTAAATTTTGTTTTTCTAATGAAGTTTTTTTTCATCAACCAGTTTAAATAATATGCTATTAGAAGCGCAACTAAAAAGTCTTTATTCTGTTTTTTATTTCATTGATCTAGCTTTTACAGTTCTGGAGGTATTTCAATTTTTGTGACTGACCCGTAATTTTTGGAACCGAGTGTAGTAGATTGTATCATAAGGGAGCAAAATATTATTTTTACGGCAAGGACGCTTTTTTGAATCCAGAGCGAAGTGAGGTACAAAGTACGTCGCCCGAGCCAAAAATATATTTTGCGCCCGAGTGTTACACGCTACTTTTCATCACCCACTATGAGAAAAAAAAGGCGCCTCAAATTTTATTGAACGAGAGAAGCGAGTTCTCTGATTCAAGTTGGAAGAATCGGCGTTTGTATGTATGTATGTATGTTTGGCCGATGAAAACTTCCTAACCATTAATTCGATCTTCATGAAATTTAGTATAGGGGTAGATAGTATTAGTACAATTTGTAGGTAAGGTTATGAGCTGTATCGGTTTTGGGGTTGATGAGATATTGGGTTCCAAGGGGTAAAAAAAAAAAGTGAGACAGTCAGATCAAGAGGGATGTCTAATGAAAGCGCTTTAGTTGGACATTTCAAAACAGTTTTTAATAAGTATTTAGACAATATAGTTTCTGAGATATTAGAGAAAAACAAAAACGTAAAAATCGAAAATTTCAGCATTGTGGGATTGTTGGAAGTATCCAGCAATCCCACAATGCTGAAATTTGGTATGCTGGTAGCTTTTGTGACACAAATACAGGAAAAAGTCTGAAATTGAAGAATTTAGAAACTTGGAGTACAAGAAACAATAACCAATATAAAATCCATTGTTGACCTCCCATTTCTAGGAATTTAAATGATGTTGGAGTTCTATGTTTCGTCAAAAGGACGTTATCAATTGATTCGTCAGGTACTTGATATACTAACAGGTCTTAGTATTACTCCCGTTGCTTAGTCCTATTTAAAGGTTATTTCGATGATGTGTAGGAAATTACCTCGAGGTAATATAAAAAAAAAAAAAAATGGAAAATATGTTATGACTGAAGTAGATACTTAAATAGTCGGGCTGATTATGGTGTCGCGAGGTCTCAGTTCAGGGCGAACCACTAGTTTCAAAACAAAACCATGAATTTCTAACAATCCGTGATGAAAACTCGTTTTTCATTTGTTTTTTTATTCAGCCGGCGCGGAGCGCTACTATGGGCGGTCGTATACCAGCCAGTATTTATTCAAACAATATTTGTGTTCAAACACTAAGATGTTCCAAATACAAAAAGTGCGCCGCAAAGTTAATTGCGGCGCACTTATTTGAGTTCGATATGTTCCAAATTCAAAAAGTGCGCGGCAAAGATAATTGCGGCGCACTTATAGAAGTTTCATACAGAAAACACCACCTTCGGGTGCATTTAAAGGCGGACCAAGTCGTCCTTTTCGAATAGATGGGATGAAAACAGATATTTCGTGCCCTTGCCTGTGAAATATATATATATATCATAATTTAGTTTTTTATTAATTGTAAAAAACCGAATGCCGAAGTTCGGTTTAATCGAACATGAAACTAATTTCGGCCCATCCCTAATAATTTTGTAACACAACAATGTCAATTTTTATTGTAATTAGATCTTAGGATTCCAGATTTTCCTTTCTCTATAATAATAATATTTCAAATTCAGGCTACATGGTAAATGTACAATAAATTATACCTAAACAATAACCCCATAGAAATAAATACCTTTAACATAACATAACACCCAACGGTCACATACGTTGTCTTGATCCCATACTAGGATTCCATGTGTTGTGGGTATCAGGAACTACGAGTACCATGGTACCATAATACCCAGACTCGAAACAAGTATTTGCAGATCATGCAAACATTTGTCCCGCAGCAGTAATCGAACCCGAAACCTCTTGCGTCTCAGCCAGCTACACGCCCGCCGTGCCACATAGGTCGCCAAATTTTATACTCAAACTGACTATTACTTTTAATTTTTTGAGGGATTTCTTTTCAAAACTGCTTCCATATAGCATCGGTAAAGAATGCCTGCTGGCCAGAAATTCAAATCAAGGAGCTCCTTGTACTTCGCCTGAACCTGGAGAGGGTAGGACTTAAAGTCAGTGGCCCTATTGGTCTCCATCCCCTGGAGAGACAGTCAAATTGACAATGATTATTGAAACCTTATGTTGCGAAATAATCAACCTGTACCAATGGCTGCCTGGGCTAGTTATGACTTTACGAGTCTAGTTCTATAATAGTACATTATGGTACAAGTGTGTAATGTTAGTGATTACCGCTGAGGCGCCATCCATTGAGACCCAAGCCGTAAGGTGATGGTCTTAAGAGAGCCGAGGACCGTAATCATTAATACACACGTGTATCATACAACGTTTTTCAACACACTTGTGAAGAAAATAACTATAATTTTAACAGTGTAAACGAGTTGTGAATTTTTTTTCGCTATGGCTGGAAATATTAATCAGTTTTCCTATGCGCGCGCATCTAACAATGGCGATCGGTCAAGACTAAAGGAATGAGGTTTCTTTTTTTTTTGGCTTTCCGCGGTTACCGTTTTAGCCACGTGCAAAATGGGGAATTTAAAGTTTTCTTTAATACAGAGAAAACCAAAGTTATATTTGAGTGAAAGTTTTATTTATTAAACACGTACAAGTTGAAATTATCTATTTTACTACGAAGTTGCAAGAAATGGTTGCAAGCAATAGGTACATTAATTTATTTATTCTATTGAACACAATCTTTTTTGTATCGAAACTTTTTTAAGAACAAAGCAACTCAACCAATAAATTAAAAAGAAAAACTCTATAACTCACTTGTGAGTGCAATGAAAAATTCACAGTTTGAGTACAGGTGTCATTATGTGCCTAATTGCGGTGAATTTAGAGCCACTTTATGAGCAAGTGTGTTGAAAAGGAATTTTAAACCCCTAAAGCTTCACTGGAATATAACAAACATTATACTCCTAACATTGTATTCCTATTCTAATAGTTTGATACCCCACACAATAAACTTTGAGAAATCATTTTGTTTTTCAATTCGTAATAAATAATAAAAATCAACCTTGGCTGTTTTTTTTTCTTGTAGGTAATTGGGCAACAATTTTCTATTTTCCATTTCCTCATATTTCAAGTTTATGCTTTGTACGTCAAATGTTTTAGGAGGAAATCGCATATGACAGACATAAGGCAATCAGACACCGTCATTCCCTGTATTCCCATTTTTTTATTTTAGTTGGAGCACTTATAATCATACAACAGATTCTCAGTCTCGTGAGCACAGGGGGACAATGCACAATACACCCCACAGCGGGATGTCAGTGCAGGTCTTAACACCTCCACTTAGAGTTAGAATTAGTATGGAACCCCAGTACAAAGACTCAAGCAGATATTGGGCGAGGTTTTCATTGGAATCTGTCAAAAAAACCGATTCAAGAGCCTTTATTCAATTTGAGGTAGTTTAGGGAATATGTACCCTACACGACAGTAAAAACCGCATTCAATAGGTCGAATAGACAGAGTCACACAGAAATAATTATTACTACACAGACTAAACCTACTTGTTTACATCAATAATTATATTTACATGTATCTACAAAAAATACATTATGTAGGGACCTAATCTTCATGTAAATAAATGTAACCGACTCGCAAGTTCCACAAGGTTACACAATAACACGTCAGTCAGACAAATAAAATAAAACTTACCAAGGATTTTACTAACATAAAAATAACATCATTTATACACCTTTTTACATTGTCAGTATAAAAAAATTACAACACAATTTAAAATAATATTATATATAGTATTAGAGTAACACACGCCCGACCAACACACGTTTTATAAATCGATATTTTATCTAAATTCTACACAAAATATCCAAAAATCAAAATGGCTATCATTTCATTTTGAAAATGATTGAAAAATATTTTTATTGACAGACAGACAGACGGACGCAAAGAGAATACGGAGCATGGATACGGTACGGAGTAAGGAATTACTTTGAGTGCGTTCCTTTTGGGTGACATTTACGTTATTTTCGTTATTTTTGATCACAAATGATGTTCCATTCGATTTGAAAGTGCTCACTGTGATCGTTTGTAACTGTTTTCACGGTCGTTACAGACAGATTAAAAACGCTAAGAACGCCACCGAATTTTGCCAATTTTTACCCAGCTATTTCGATGGGTAAAAATCTTAGAGAATTTATGTGGGGAGATGGCATGCTCAACTTCTAGTACTAAATTATTTCTGCCACTTTTTGCGGGAGGCGAGGTAAACACGTACAGCACACATTTACTTACTCACGCACACTCATGCAGAAACTTGAGGCGTCTCTATAAACGCACACGGAAATAAAAGCTGTCACACAAACATAAAACAAGCACACAAATAAATAATTTCTGTAATTACACTATTGGTTAGTTGCACACTAGCGCAAAAACTAGTGATGGGGTGTGAAAGATTGAATGAAATTAAGATTATTAATTGTCTATGGATCTAGTCTATGGATGTATGTTTGAATGGGTGAATTGATTCATGTTGATCAAAAGTAATCGCGTAACAAACATATAAAAAAACATTTTAGGATTTAAGAGGTCACCGGTAGGACGCGTACGTCCTTTTGCACGCGAACGAAGTTTGCTTCTATTTTGGCTATTATTTCTTCAAATTTTATTTTTATTTATTTATTTATTTATTTATACTTTATTGCACAAGAAAATTATACAAAAAGGTGGGCTTAATGCTAAAAGCATTTTCTTCCAGCCAAACCTGGTATGTTCGAGCTGGTGGTTGGCGTGCAACTTAAAAACTAACACAAATACCTGAAAATATAATATATATAATATAATAAAATATAATAATACATACAGAGTTCCTATATAATATGACATAACACACCTACATAATAATAAATGAACATAATAATAAACTAAATAAATACACAGAAATATAATACCATAGAACCAAAATAGAGATAATATAATGTACATACATTAAGAGTATAATTTTCTATAGAGATGTTCTCGAGTAAGTCTTTTGAAGCATTCCTTAGAGCCAACTTTCCTCAACTCAAGCGGGAGATTGTTCCAGAGTCGAACCGCTTCAACAGAAAAAGAATTTCCACGAAACGAGGTGCTATGCGCAGGTGTATCTAATAGGAGATTGTCAGATGACCTCAATTGTTTGTCATGTGTGTCAGTACGAAATTGAAAGCGACTCTTCAGATAGACAGGTGTGAGAGGATCTGTAAGAACAGAGTAAAGAACACATAGAGTTCTCAAGTTTCTGCGCTCACGAATTGGAAGCCATTTAAGTTTAGCTCGGAAATTACTCACATGGTCATACTTCCGAAGACAGAAAATAAAGCGTATGCAAGTATTCATGAGTCGGTCAAGTTTGTTTAGTAGATCTTCAGAGAGATTTAGGAAAGCTACGTCAGCATAATCAATAATGGGTAAAAGCAGCGAGCTAACTAGATATATTTTAGTGGATGTAGGAAGAAAGTGTTTCAGTCGAATTATAGAGTGTAGAGTAGCATAAAATTTACGAGATAAGTCCTTGATATGAGGTACCCAGCTAAGCTTAGAGTCAAACAGAATGCCAAGATTTTTAACAGTGGGTGAGAAAGGAATTTTACAGCCGTTGTAATGAAGATGGGGTAGGGTGTCAATAGAATTAATCTTTATCAGTTGGCGAGAACTGCCTATGATAATAGCTTGGCACTTGTCGGGATTTACTTTGATACCGAAACGATCAGACCAGGATAGGAGATGAAGTAGATCATTGTTAAGTGCTCGAATGGCATCTTCAAAGTTGTCAACAGGAGCGGAGGTATACAATTGGAGGTCGTCAGCGTACATGTGATAATTGTTTGTAAGGTGAGGAGAGAGCAAGTTAATAAATAATGAGAAGAGGACAGGAGATAGAATGCCCCCTTGTGGAACACCAACCTCAATATCCTTCCATTCTGAGAAAACATCGCCATCTCGAATCCTTTGACGACGCGCACTTAGATAGGATGTAAACCAATCGACAACGGAAGAAGAAAAGTTAAGTTTAGGGAGAAGGGCCAGTAAAAGATCGTGGTCGACTGCGTTAAAGGCGTTACTGAAATCAATAAGCACCAGAACCGTCACGTGACCTTCCTCCATATTAGCCCGGATGTCTTCAGTAACATTTAGGAGAGCAGATGTTGTGCTGTGCCCCTTTCTAAAACCAGATTGGTATGGGTTAAGCAGGTGGTTGTCACAAAGGAATTCGGTGATTTGAAAAAGAACGACTGATTCAATTATTTTGGAGAAAAAAGGCAGTATAGAGATTGGGCGATAATGCTTAGGGAGAGTAGGGTTTGAGATTTTAGGAACAGGAATAACGTAGGCCTCTCGCCATTTGTCGGGAAATTGGGAGGAGCTAAGTGAAAAGTTTATTATGTGAGTAAGAGCAGGAAGCATTTGCTTCAGAATGTGAAAAATCATGACACGACCGATGTTATCACTACCAACTGCTTTAGTCTTGAGCGAGGCGATAGTCTTCTGAATCCTATCCTGGCTAACGTGAACGAAGGTGAAAGGTTCGATAGTTGGTACTGAAAGATTACTTATCTCAGCTAGAGCTTCAGACTTAGCTGATGGGCTAAGGGAAGAGCTTGAAGAAAAATTAGTATTTAGGGTATTTAGATCAATTTTGAGTTTTGTGTCAGTGCATTTTGGTTTTCCTATTCCAAGCGATCTCAGAAAACTCCAGAGGCCTGCCGGAGTGGAGAGTTCGATTTGTTCAGCAATATAGCGTTTTTTTGAGTTGCGAACCAGTAAGTTGCAGCGGTTTCTAAACTTTTTATAAGATGACCAGTTTTCATCGCATCGGTTACGTTTGAATTTTCGAAAAGCTCGATCTCTTCTAGCCATTGCTTTCCGAATGGTGTCATTTATCCAAGGCGAGGGAGTATGTTTTAGCTTAACGGATCGGATAGGAGCATGTTCATTGTATAGATCAATGATGCTAGAATTGAGTAGGTCAACCTTCTCCTCAACAGAAACGATAGTTTCAACCACGTTCCAGTTTAGACCCGAAGCATCCTCAATTAACTTAGTGGCATCCATACGCGAAAAATTACGCTGTTTAAGTGTAACGGGTTTAGGTTTAGGTAAGCGAATTTTATAGGATAAGTAAAGAAGGTCATGATGCGAGAAAGCTGGAGCAGAAAACTGGCCATAGGTGGCTACTAGGTCAACGTTGGAAGTTATAATGAGATCAAGTAGAGTATCGCTCGTAGCGGTGTGGTGAGTGGGCTCGGAGTTGACAATGTTGAGGTTTACTGACTCTACCAAGCTAATGAGTTTCGATGACTTTGGGTTAGTTATGAGGCAAGTATTGAAGTCGCCCATCACTATGGTGTGGGAGTAGTCTGACGTCAGGGATTCTAAAACAGTTTCAATTGTAGTCAAGTAATTGTTTGATGTAGTGATGTTAGGTGGGCAGTATATCACACCGAGTAAAACTTTAGTCCCAAAGTCAATTTGTAAGAACAAGTACTCTGGTGAAGCGCTATAAAGAGTGGGAGACTGACAGACAACTTTGTACGAAAGATTACTTTTTAGGTAGATGGCAACACCACCACTTCCCTTACCTGTGCGATCATTGCGGACTAGAATATACCCTGGAAGGGGAAAAAATGAGGATGGAAGAGATGGTTTGAGAAAGGTCTCCGAGACAAGAACCGCATCAATATTGTTCGAGTCAAAAGTTTCAAGAAGGTCTGTCATATGAGCTGGTATGCTTTGGGCATTAATATGACAAATATTAAATGACTTAGAATACTGGCTTAGAACATTATTCAGTAACACCCCCAGAGATAAGGAATGTTCATCATCATCATCATCATCAATACTTACAAAAGACTCACTGGAGTCCGATACCGCAGTTACAAAAGAATCATCATCACTACATGACATAGATACAGGGCATATACTAAATATTAAAGAATTAATACAATATACTTACTTAATATTATGTATAGATATATAAAAATAATTAGTATAATAATATACTTCTCAAAAATACTAGGTACAGTAAAAACACAAAATAATACTTAGAATAACTAAATAAAACCCTAAGTTACTTTTGTAGGAAAAATTAAACTTATCTAGGGACAATTTAAACTTAATTACTTATGTAACTTACAATTATTGCACACACTGCTGGCAATAAAAGAAATAATAATAACAGAAATGAGATCATTTATAGTAACCTACACTTACTAAAACAACTTTCAAATCAATGAATTAATCTCTAGGCACTTTGTCAAACAAATCTACTCTTTTAGGTAAATAATATGTTAAATAAGAGCATTGCAGAGTTGTTTTTAACATGATTTGAAAAGACAGAACGTGCTAATGGTTTACCTGACGTTAAGCGGTAATCTCTGCCTCTATTGGGAATACATTTAGGTACCTGTCTACTTATCAGTAATACAGATAGATTTTTACTTATGTCTACCGTCAACCATAGAAAACATTTGGCTGGGTTTAGTAGTTTTACAAAACTTAGCATGTTAATTTAGCACATAGACTGCTTACTTTTGGCAAGAAAATATAATCAGGTAGGTACCAATGTAAAAATAGTATATAGCTAGTTGCTAAGTACTACTAGAGGAAAAAGATTTCAACGAAAAACCTGAGTTTGACCAATTATTTTCAGTACTATGAGCAAAAATAGCCTTGCAATTTAAGATACCATGTAGTATTCATATCTGGAGTACACTCACACATATCTATTACAGGCGACAAACATTTACTAACCTGCAAGCAAAGGACACCAGACACTACCACAAAACTTATCAAATACACTCAAAGTTATTCCTAGGCCTGAACACCAAACGGCAGGGAAATAAGGGCTGTTTGCTATTTGTCCAGACGGCTGGGAGCTGTGGTCTTGCGAGTTGAGGGCTGGCGTATAGAAGCAGCCAACCCCGTCGTCGGCGCCGCCGGTCCTGTAGCCACCTTGCTGACTGTCTGCAGCCTGGCTGCAGGTGTAATCGGAGCTAAAGCTGGGTGTTTTGCCATGAGTTGATCGAGCTCCTCCATTGTTCCAATTCGCCTGCGATCATTTTTAGGAAGTTTCACAAAAATTATACCATCCTGGGTCCAACAGTTTTTGATACCAAAATGCCTGCGGGCTACAGCGAAGATGGACTGTCTAACTCCGGTCAGGAACTCGTGTATGACTGTTGTCGATGCTCTAAGGTTCTTCTTATCTTTCCACACAGTGTTCCGCATTCTGATGTCATTGAAGCGGACTAAAATTGGACGACATCCGGTTAATTTCCTGGAACCCAGTCTATGACATAGCTGAAAGGAGTTCTTGCTTATGTCATTAATTTTCATCACAGAGTTAGTGATCGACAGGATGACTTCAGTGCAGTCCTCATTGTCACTTTCGGGAATGCCGGTGAATAGAAGGGCATTCTTCCTGTTGAATCTGTCAAGATCATCCACATGACGAGTAAGAGCCTGTATTTGGGTGCGCAGGGCTTTGAGGACAGACCAGACCAGATCGCGAAAGTTTTTGTAATCTTTGGACAGGTCTTCAATAGGAGTTTTATTAGTCACGGCTGAGCGAAGCTCCTCCTCGAACGCACTCATACGAGACGCCAAAGTTGTCTCTATATTTCGTTGGTTCTCAATGACGTCTTGCACGTTGGCCATGTTGAAATTGAAATGGGTGAAGTATTGGTTGGATTGGAGCCGTAATGAAAATTAGGTGAAGAGAGATTACCAGCAGTGCGTAAGAATCACATCTAGCACATGGGCATGCCGGCAATAATTGTCGTCGTTACGAGAATAAATGGGGCTGTGTAACTTGTATTTATAAAATTTACACAAATAAGGTTAAAAAGCACGCCCGCCACGCTAGGGTTGTAATTTTTGTAATTTTGTATTCATGATTTGTACACTAATATATATAGACCCGTGGTGCGTTGGTTTCTTATAAAATTATATGGTTTCCAAATCTCACTTATCAGGCATGTATGATCTGCAACTATTTGTTCCGGGTCTGGGTGTTATGGTACCAGTTACTCGTAGTTCCTGATAGGTACCTACGATACAGGGAATCCTAGTGTGGGATCAAAACTATGTATGTGACTGTTGAGTGTTAAAAAAAACAATATTTTGGCTTCTGCTCGGAATGGATGTAAGGTTGGGTCCCGTGGTATTAAGGAGCTCCTCCTCATTGACATGGCCATCAGACAGATGGTCAGGAGGAGCAAGGGAAACCTCTCGGCTGCTTGTATTGATTATAAGAAAGTCTATGATTCTGTGCCACATACATGGATTTAACAATTATAAGCTGGGATTACATTTTATATTGTATTTTTTAAATGAAAATATAAGCTATTGGTTTTAAAATGGATCAATTTATTGTTAAGAAAATGTATTTTCGCGGATCTGCTTTTTTCATACGAAACGAGATTCGAATATCCGTATACTTTTGCATACCTTCCTAATTTCATATTGTGATTGACGAAATAACCCTAAAACCGTAAAAAAAACGAAAATACAAACCTCTAAAATAACCTTACAACCCCTTTAAACCCGAAAAACAGCTAATCAAGCCCATTTAACCTATATTTTAGGCTGGTATTGAACGACGTAGGTATTGATATTTTCTTTGGAAACAGGTTTTTTTTTACAGCTTAGAGATCGTTTTTTCGGCCTGAAAACTCCCTATCCTGTTAATTTCATAAAAATCGTTGCAGCCTCTTTCGTTCATTCATTCGTTCGTTTTTTTCACATCACTTGTCCCCGTACCAAGAAATTACGTATCGTTATTTCTGTCGCATGCTTGGACTAAGAAAATATATTTTACGGTGAAATTAATGGCCTAATTGTGTTGTCAATTACTTAAATGTGATAAGAAACTCCATATTTTGTTAAATTTGATGTTTCCGACCGCCATTTACACGAAACCACAGCACAACCAACCATTTTTAGGAGCTCCGTATAGCGACAGGTATGAACGCAGAATGGCGAACGATCGTGGCTAAACTAGTTTTTATAAACTGACACGAACGACCGTTCATGTACTTCGGCAGAGGGGAAAGCGTATGCTTGCCATCTCCCCACTATAAATTCTCTAAGGTAAAAATTATCGTTTTTTGACATTTGCGTAATGTTTGACATTCTGAAGTTATTTGTTTCATAATATGCTGTAGAATTAACATTTTAAAACGGTGAAAATGAAATATTTACTAGTCTAGGAATAAGTTAAAACGGCCTATGAATAGGGCTCCTCGAACTCCTCCTGTGAATGTCGTAAAAGGCG
Source organism: Epirrita christyi (assembly GCA_951392215.1). Taxonomy (NCBI): domain Eukaryota; kingdom Metazoa; phylum Arthropoda; class Insecta; order Lepidoptera; family Geometridae; genus Epirrita; species Epirrita christyi. The sequence goes on along the minus strand of OX595857.1, from coordinate 2,284,850 downwards.
ACTAACGGATTACGCCAGGGCAGCAGCATTCACCTGAGTAATAAACACCAAACTATGATCACCAATCCGCCTGCCAAGCGTGCAAATTCCCTCCATTGCACGCTATGAGGGAGGCATCATCCAAAAGTGGATGTCTACCGACTGATGATAGTAAGTATAAATATGAATGGACATACTGATCAGAAGCCAAATGTTAAAAAACATAATAAGACAGGTGCATGTATAGTTTAATTTTATGTTGTATAATTTATTTTTTCAGTGACTCTTCGCATTCGGGTGCTACAGCCAGCACATCAGCTACCTACATAGAAAAAGATAGGCTGTAGAGAAATCTCCAGAAGCTATCGGATCATTATCGGACCTTATGAATACCGTTTTGGAATAATTTTGTAGAACATGAAGTCTGATTTCACCTCTTATAAATCTTTAAATTGAACAGTGTTAAAAGATACATGTTTTTTTTGTTTATAAATGTAAATTGTGATACCTACTTAAGAGAAAAATGTTGCTTAGGAATGTCTAATTTGTAAATTCAGGCACATTGGTACTGACTGATGCACACATTTAATAATATAAGTATATATTAAATTACAATTTATGATAGTTCTTAGAAGTAAAGACTGATCTAAGGTTCTTTGTTATAATTTTTTATTATAAACAATATTATTTCATTTAAATGCTGTGTTACCTATGTCTGGTCTAAGAATAGACCTCTCCATCTCCTCCTGTGATGATGTAAAAGCTATCTAATGTGTTTGCCACTGGAGAACCTTTATTCCCCAGCGGGTGTCAGTTCTGCGAGCTATATGACCTGCTCATTGCCACTTAAAACTTGTTGATTTTGAGAACTAAGTCGGTAATCTTGGTTCTCTAAGTCATCACTCGCAACACGCACTGATTATAGACAATAATAAATTACAAACAGTATATTCTGTTACCATATATTTTATTATATACATTATAATATGCAAAAACATGTACTTAGCCTAACTGAAATAGAATTTTATATTTAAATACCCTCTAAATATCCTGAAGAGGTAATTTAGTTGCTACATAACATAATAATTGGCAATAGCTTCTGGATGATAGAGTCCACGCACGCACAGTAGTCGACAAGAGTGTCTGAACTTGAGGCTCAGACTGAGCTATTGTTATCTAGAATTAGTTATCTCATTATATTATTCTACAGTCCTATCTTGCTTTCTATTTCTTTCCAATCCATCCACAATTTCTCGAGTAATTTCCACATACCACATGTTTGTTTACAGTGCTTGCGTGTTTAGTTTGGTTTGTTTAGTTCCAGACACCTGTGAACAAAATTTTTGAAAATATCGTTTTTATCAGTTTATAGCCAAGTGGAACACTATTGAACGAATGTAATCGTTTTGTGCGTTCTTGGCAAAATTTTCATCGAGTGGAATGGGCCCTTTGTTACTTACGCCATAGAGCTGGCACAATAAAAAAAAGAAGAAGAAGTGGGAAAACCGACCAATGTTTCCACTTTCCAAATTACGTTTATACAGGGCGTCCTACGGATATGCCACATTGAGGGAAGGTACCTTGAATATTGTAGATGGAACATTTTACTGAAAGAAGACATTATTTGAATTTAAACTGCATTCATAGATATTTAAATAATTACATGGTTGAACCGGGAATCGAACCCGTTACACGAGAAAAATAATCACTCTGTAGCTTTATCATACCGATCGAAAAGCTTCATCATAAGGATTATTTTTTGCTAACTAACATAGTGTCAGAAATAAAAGGAAGACCATGAATTTTAACATTTTGAATACAAAATTAATTAATTACTTAATCAAATGCTCAAAATGAGTCCCTTCCTGTTGAATACAAAGTCGCACTCTTTTGATTATTACGCTCCCTGTCGATTTTTTGATCTTGTTGTGGTGGATATATTTAGAATAATACGTCTAACTTCTGCTTGTAGCTCGTGGACACTTTCATACTGAGTTCTCGTCGCACGACCTTTGAGCGTGGTCGCGGTCGGTGCTCATGAGGAAGGACCTCAAAATGGTCAACGAAACGTCAGCAGGAGAATAGTAAAGTACGTGGTGTATAGTCGTAATTTTTCTAAAATGATACCAAGCCACGATAACTTCAATTCTACTTTCATACTGGTTCTTGTAAACAACATTTTTTACATAACCTCATAAAAAAATCTAACAAATAGGAAAATTATGCGTACTTCTCAAGTGGGTACATTTATTAGTAATAGGTACTTATGATAATGTCAGTTGTATGTCCTTACGGCAATGTTAGCTTTTCATTTTTCTGAACAAAGTTTTCACATCAAATGTTAAAATTCTTGGTCTTCCTTTTATTTCTGACACTATGTTAGTTAGCAAAAAATAATCCGTATGATGAAGCCTTTCGATCAGTATGATAAAGCTACAGGTGATTATTTTTCTCGTGTAACGGGTTCGATTCCCGGTTCAACCATGTAATTATTTAAATATCTATGAATGCAGTATAAATTGTTTTTAAATTCAAATAATGTCTTCTTTCAGTAAAATGTTCCATCTACAATATTCAAGGTTTGTTCCTCTATGTGGCATATCCGTGGGACGCCCGATATATATATATAATAATAATATTTTGTCCTGCCCCTTTAGTCCCTAACATGTATTAGCATCCTACTAGTCTGTGGTGCCTAATGGGGGGTTTACACGGGTCGATTTTCACCGTGCGGCGAGTCGCTTCACTAATTGCCTCACCAAGCCGCATCGCTAGCCCATTTACACTGGTTACTAAAATCGCATGCGGCTCTGTCATTTCCATCGAAAATGTTGAGCAGAATAGCCGTTTGTGCCGGAATTGAAATAATTAATTATACAATTATTCAACAATTGCTTAAAGAACAAAGAGTAAAGAAAAAACAAAAGGAAAGAAGAAAACGTAATGTTTGGGTACGTCGATGGATTTCTCGACGTAAGGACTTGGGTGCTTCGGATACTTTATTGGTTGAGTGGAGTTTAGAAGATCCTGATTATTTTAAAAAACGATTAAGAATGACTACTGATCAGTTTAATACTTTACTACATAAGGTTACTCCGCTTATACAAAAATGCGATACCAATATGCAAGTAGCACTTTCTCCGAAAATTAAATTAGAAATAACCCTGAAGTTCTTGGCTACCGGTGATAACTATTCAAGTCTTGCAGAGTCATTTAGAGTTCCAGAATGCACAATTTCCTTGTTTTTGAAGGATGTTTTGGATGCTATATACAATGTTTTACAGGAGTTCATTATGGTAAGTGAAACTAGTAATTAATTATAAACGATTTATTTATAAATTTTCCATTGTGTTTTCATCTAAGCATGACCTAACAGCTTGAGGTAGAATATCGTCGTTCACTCCGTATTGTTGCCCAGTATTTTTTTGTGTAAGTAAACAGCTGGCAAAATAGTCTTCTTCATAATCGAGGTGCCTTCTAGAAGTGGAAGCTTCGGGAGTCGAAGTTTCACGCTGGTTTTGAAAAGCTTGGTTTCGGGAAGTAGTAGCTTCGGCTTCTGGAGTCGAAGTATAGCGTGTATACTCTGAGAGTGAACTCGTAGGTCTAGCAATTGGAAAATGTTGTGTATTTAAGGTTTTCAGTCTTTCTTGTGACAAATAATTATTGATGAAATTTTGACAAACAATAGCATTTCTTAATGGCAAACTACGTAATTGGCTTGCCACATGTACTCCGAATGTATCAAATTCATCTTGACGGATAGTTTGAGCCAAAGTTTCTAATCTATTAACTGCTTGTAAAACAGGTGGGTCCATTTTAGGTGCGTCCATTAGAGCACGTTCCGCCTTTTTCTTTGGAGACAATTTTTTTTTCTTTTGTAAGGGCGCAATATTATCTTCTTGTTCCAATTCATCAAAATATGAAGACGCGTCGCTGTTTGTGTTCACCGCTGAATCTTTTCCCTGTAACCATACACTAATATAAGTTTATTTCTTTTAGGTGCCATCCACCACAGATCAATGGAAGAAAATACAAAAGGATTTTTTAGATCGCTGGCAATTTCCTTTTTGCTGTGGGGCTATTGACGGGAAACACGTATTAATCGAAAATCCACCACACGGAGCATCAGACTATTATAATTACAAAGGCACTTATAGTGTGGTGTTGTTTGCTATAGTGGATGCACATTACCGTTTCATATATATAGATTTCGGAACTAATGGACGCATGAATGATTCGCATATTTGGAAAAAAACAAAGTTCTATAGTGCTCTTGAAAGAAATAATTTAAAACTACCTAATAAGGCAGTTTTCGTTGGTGATGATGCTTTCCCTTTGGCAACCTATTTAATGAAACCGTATTCAAGACATGAAGGTTTGGAACACAAACAAAAAATCTTTAATTACAGACTATCAAGAGCACGCCGAATCGTAGAGAATGCCTTTGGCATAATGGCTTCACGATTCAGAGTATACAGAAAACCTATATCTGTTTCATTGGATAAAACTGATTCTATTATTAAAGCGACCTGTGCGCTGCATAACTGGCTTCGGACTAATCTCATATACATGAATACTCCCGAATTAGTAGACGGAGAAGACTTCAGTTCAGGGACAATCAGAAACGGAAGTTGGAGAAGCATTCCCACGGCAGGAGTAGACGAATTAATGACACCGCTATCTTCTAACAAATATTCACGAAATGCAAAAGATCTGCGCGATAGATATGCTGACTATTTTGTCGGACCAGGAAAAGTTTCATGGCAAGATAGAATGATTGCGTAAATATTGTATGTTTATTTAAGTAATATTATAAAAATGGCTCTGTTCACGATTTACCTATTATAATTTATAATATGCGAACAAGAATAACTATTTAATAAATAATAATAAGATTTACAATGTTATCTTTACTGTTTCTTCCTTCTATCACTGGCTTTAAAAAGCGGTCAGCTACAGAAAACCAAATTAATTGAGGTCTGTATATATCATCCTTTCCCGCGCCACTCTTCTTTGACTTTGCTACCTTACTGGTCTCTCTATTATACGTGGTTCGTATATTTTTTATCTTCAATTTAAGCTCTTCAACTGTTATGGACAAACGCATTTCTTGAATAATAGATTTAAGAGCCGCTAAACGTACATTATTGTTCCTGTAATCTTGTTCTCTTGGGTTCCATAAGCATGGATGCATTTCATAGCATTCCAAAAACTGTATGGTGTTATTTTTATTCATGGTTGTTACGATACATGTACACAGAAACGCTGTAGTAAATAAATACACGTGCGTGCGCGAAACACCTTCATGCGGCGGGCGATCGCCTGCAACTGATCGTTTACACGGTCGATTTTAGTCACCAGTCGCATGCGGCCGGTTGCCGCGCGGCTAAAGTCGGATGCTACCCAACTTTGGGGCTTGCAGCTTTAGTCACTTGCAACTTAGCCGAATTGCCATTTAGATGGTCGATTTACGCCGCGCGGCAAAAATCGTGCGGCTTTAGTCACCCGTGTAAACCCCCCATAACTGAAAGTCACTCGGTGACTAACGTTTGACAAGTAAAATTACCATCAATTGCTCAAAATTATCATCAAGAATTCTCAATTCATGGTAATTTTACTTGTCAAACACCGAGTAACTTTCAGTTAGAGAATATGAAAAAAAATAAAAGACTAATAAGTAATTAGGCCAGGCTCCTTAGTGCTTCAGTCCTTATTCTAAGGCAAAATCTTCAAAACCCTGACGTTTTCACGTCAAATGAACAAGAAAAATAAACATTAAAAAAACGATATACGAAGCCCTACCTAAGACAAGGTAGTTTATGGTCTTTACTTAGCCTGCTCGAAACGAAGGAAATACAAAAAAAAACAACAGTATCGGATTGTCAAAAAATGACGGAATATGTCGATTGTCGGTCTTGGGTCTGGGGTTGCTAATTTTCTAACCAAAACCAAATAAAAGTGAAGTAACCTATATTTTTTGTGCTGATAAATGTATAAAAAACAATGTTTCAAGCTATGATAAGGCGTTATCTAACGCACAGAAATTTGAGAATATTACGTATGCAATTGACCACGAATAGTCGATCATTTCAGACTACTGCTAGTAAGACCACTACTTTGTAAATATTATTGAATTTACTGAGAATACTTTTTATAATTCTTGATTTCTACAGGTCTTAGACACGGGGAATACGAATGGCAAGATCCGAGGTCAGAAGATGAAGTGTAGGTTGATAATTTCCTAATTGTTTATTCAGCTTATTTACGCTTAATTTATTCCCTAAACTATTTATTTTATACATTTAACCAACAGAAAAAAAGATCTATTATTTAAATATAAAATTTATCTGTTGCTATCATAACTTGCATTCATAACTTCCCTGAGTAAATTAATAAATAATGCTGATTATAATCCACACATACTAACGGGTTTGCCCACCATGAACCAAAGTATGTAAATGACTACACTAACTAACGTTACTAGACTAAAACACAAAATATTTTATTAATTTTAGCACCAATGCAGCTTCAGTATCAATGTCGTAGGCTAAGATAAATAGATGTTACATAGCACATATTAATGCTCGGCATTGTTCCTAGCTTGTGTATTATAACATTTGTGTGACACTAGCAGGCACAGGACTAAGTAACATCTATTTATATCAGTCTTACTGTTTAAGCTTGCAGAACTAACATCTGTTCAGGAATAAAGGTTCTCGAGTGGCGAACACAAACCCTATGGTGTGGTAGAGGAAGGCCCTCCAGTCATTGGACCAAAGTCATTATAAACGTTGCAGGAAGTCGGTGAATTGAGGCGGCTCATGCCCGTTCATCGTGGCATTCTAGGGGGGAGGCTTATGTCCAGGGGGGTTACCATAAGCTCTTACAGCGATACAGTTCAAAAATTATTCAGTACAAAATATTGGTTCGTCCTTGACATTCAACAACATTGAATAACTTTAAACCTGCTACTGTGCCTTTAAATATAGCTGCAGACATCACGGAACCAATATTTTGTACTGAATAGTTATTGAACTGAATCTTTATAATAGCTCATGGTGTAAGGCCTCAGTAGTGAATTTATACAGGCTAATGATGATGATGTCTGTGTGAGAATTTGAAGTAAGTATTAACTATCCTAGATATTTTAAGTAATCTTTATATTCTACATGTTTCAGTGTAAATATAGTGTATGTTGACAAGGATGGAAACAAAACGAAAATAAAAGGCAAAGTTGGTGACAATATCCTGTATTTGGCTCACAGATATGGAATACACATGGAAGGTAAGCATTACAAAAAATATTTTGTCAGTAGGAAAGCTTCTAGTGAAAGAGTTTGTCTGTGGAAGTACTACTATGCCTCTCCGGAATCATCTCCCAATTTTTGTGAAGCCATTTCAGTGAAGGTGTTTGTCTAGAATCTATAATCTTTTCCTCAGTAAGATCGACTGAAGAGCAATTTCTTTATTTATTTATTTATATTTAACATCAGCTGTGGCTTCCTGGTCGCCCTACTCAGTGATCAGCCCCCCTATTCCCTAACTGAAAGTCACTCAGTGACTAACGTTTGACAAGTAAAATGACCATCAAAAAAAAAAATCTTATGACGAATTGTTAATTGATGGTAATTTTACTTGTCAAACGTTGGTCACTGAGTGACTTTCAAGATAGGAAATCGGGGGGCAGGTTGAGATGTAGGTCCTTAAAAGGACTGATGGTCTAATGACCAGTGTAGTGATAATTTTATGATGATTGTAGTACCAATTACAGTATGGAAACATATTTTAGATATATATTTATTTCACCATTCCGTTACATTGCATAACATTGGTATGTCAAGTTGGTACATAATAATTACTTATAATTCTAATAGCCTAACACAAAACAATACAAAACATAATCCACACTAATGGACAGCATAACATAAAAAACTAAATTTTAAATTTTAAATGGGTGGGTTCACCAACTGTCAAATACATTTACATGTCATGCAATTCAGAAAATGAACAACTCATGTACTCATAAATATGGTAAAACGGATTACACTCAAAAAATATTTTAATTTTAAGTTTGAATTGGTTTGGAGGCAGCCGTGTTATTTCTAAGGGTAGTTTATTATACATAACCAGCTTCAGGCAGATCAATCTAATTCCTACTATCTATGCTTGAAAGTCTTGTAAAATTATAATTACGTAGTTTGGCTTGAATGAGACTAACTGAATCACATTCAATAGTACAACATAAATACAATTCTTACACAAAAATTAGGTAATTATTCAGAAGATAGCAAGTTGACGTGGCAATGGGCAGGCCATATAGCTCAAGGAACAGACACACACTGGGGGATAAAGGTTCTCGAGTAGTGATCTAACTGTCAACAAATACCACGACAAACGGTTTTGAGTCACCTCCGTCCACCTATTTCCAGTCTAAACATTATTATTTCTCAATTTCAGGAGCCTGTGAAGCTTCTCTGGCTTGTACCACGTGTCATGTTTATATACCACATACGTTCTTAGATCACTTACCACCGTCAGAGGAAAAAGAGGATGACTTGTTAGACATGGCGCCATTCTTGAAAGAAAACTCCAGATTAGGTTAGTTGCAGTGTGGTGGGTGAGTAGCCGGCTGAGATGCAAGAGGTGTGGGTTCGATTCCCGCTGCGGGACAAATTTTTGCATGATCTGCAAATATTTGAACCGGGTCTGGGCGTTTTGGTACCATGGTACTCGTAGTTTCTGATACTTACGACACAGGGAATCCTAGTGTGGGATCAGGCCTATGTATGTGACTGTTATGTAATGTAGCTCACAGAACAGACTATACCTCGGGAGGATAGATCCTTTGGTGGTGACCATATGGTACTGAGATGGACTTAACCTGATGACTTGACCGATGACTTTGTAACAGTCACAGGAAGTTTGTGGATGGAGGCGGGTTAAGACCGTTCATTCTTGGTATTCTATAGGCTTATGTCCAGTAGTCAAAGTCTACTGGCTGATGATGAGGTTAGTTAATCATCTTATTGGTTTTTTCGTGGTCACCCTGCGTTAAGTCAGTGACCAGGTTTAGATGGTGACCCTGAAGAGTTAGTGACCTGTGGAAGAACCGGTGTGGGGAATGGATATTACACTAATGTGTCCACTTAACTGTATCTGCTAGAGCAAGCATGTCAAACATGCGGCCCTTTACAACGTTGACTGCGGCCCGATTCAATTTTAAGAACATGAACCTCTAACTGAAAGTCACTCTGTGACTAACGTTTGACATGTAAAAATATGGCCATCAATTGGTCAAAATTATCATAAAGAAGTGTCAATTGATAGTCATTTTACCTGTCAAACGTTAGTCACAGAGTGATTTTCATTTAGAAAATAGGGGGCAGTACTGCCAGGTATCTATTATCTATGCAATGAGTTTGTTTTCCCTAGGGTTGGGGTTTGCGGCCCTTTGATTCTAAGGTCTTTAGGCATTTGGCCCACCAATGACTTAGAGTTTGACATGCATGTGCTAGAGTCTGTGTGAAAAGAGAATAGGCGTGGAAGATAAGGGGGTGACAGAGCCTTAATCAACGATTTTGTTTGCAACACTAGTAGTAGCATGGTTCAACTTTCTTCCATGTCCAGCAGTGGACTTCTACAGGATGATGGCTTCCATGATTTTTTTGGAATGGAATGGGGTTGCCAGCTCAAAAGTTTAACCCTGGCACCCGGGAAATGCAGTCATCAATAGAGTCGGATCTTGTACAATATGAATGCAACAATTTATTATATTTTTCAGGTTGTCAAATAGTTCTCACTAAAGAGTTAGAAGGCATGGAAGTCCAGCTTCCAAAAGCGACGAGAAACTTCTATGTAGATGGACACAAGCCTACCCCGCACTGATGTTGGACTGGATTTTAATTATGTACTCTGTCACACAGAATGTGTTTAAAACACATTGTAACTTATGAAGTTAGAAAGTCACATTATGCTGTTGTATTACTGAATAAAATGCAAGAGCAATAGCTCAAGTAGGTAGCTAAGACAAAGTAGACACAAAAAATTAGGTATGATTGCATCATTCGCTAAGAACTCAGCTAAAAGTATCGCGGTCCCTTTTACTTCAGTCTGTTAGAAAGAGCGTGCGATAATTTTAACACACATTAAATTTTGGTACTTAATACTGTACAGAATACCTACCAATATATCTTTTACTATCTGTCACCAATATGAGAATATACGAGATGGATTCTGATGCTAGAACTCTATATGATGGAATTAGGTTGCCTGCCAGAACTCTGAACTTCCCAGACTTCACAGCAGCCAGGATTGAATCATCCCAGGATGCTGGGAAACGCTTTTGAACAGATAATTCTATTCCATTGTATAAATATACTTCTAGCATTCATTGAAGATAAATCTGATCAATCTCTAAATGCCTTGGTGCTCGGCAGCGAAGTATTTCAGGCTCCTGGAAATAGCGGGAGCATTTGAGCAAGAAATTTTACCTTTAGACTGCATAGTGTAATATTGTCAAATTGTAAAAATGCTGGTTTTTCCAGTTGTGTGCAGTTATTTGCCGGATAGTACTTTACTTCAGATTTGAGTTTTTACTTTGCAGTTGCATACAATGTAGAGCATAATAGTTGAAAATAATATGTAAAAAGTACCTAGTTTACTATAAGTATATGATAATTTAAGTACAGATAAATGTATACTTAAGTATTAATTAAAAGTTTACATGTTCATTCACAATTCTTAATTTAAAGTGCATGTTGTGGTTACCCCTGATTGAAGTAACGCTAAGTAGGTATTTTTGCACGCATGTGATTCATTCGTTGGTGATACAAATAAATACTTCACCATGAGCCAGTAGAAGTCCATGCTGGGCATAGGCCCTCCCCCCCATAGAATTCGACGACGAACGGTATGAACTACCATCATCCACGGACTTCCTGCGGCCTTGTTATCGTTGGTCCATCGAGAGGACCTACACTACCTTCCTACACTGCGTCATACGGTTTGTTCCGCAAATAAATACCTAATTAAAATAAACTATTCTACTTGACGGACGGACGATGACCCTGTCAGTCGTTGCGGGCGATCGCGGGGCTTCATCGGGAGCATGCGGCGAGGCAGTAGGTAGGTATTATCTCTGCGGCATCGGGGTATAACCAAATCCAGCGAGTTCACTTATACCGTGGTTGTACGTCGGATTGCCTCCGCCGCTAACAAGTAGCGTGGCGTAGGTAGGTACGCCCATAGTGTGACAGGTTTTCCAGGTTTCCTTGTTGCATTGCAAGGCTAAGCAGCATCCAATTCCTAATAGCTGTCCCCATCTAGGTAATGCACATTTTATTTATAAGTCTGGAGTTTATTGGTATGTTAAGTTTTCCGTACATCTTCTACGCAATGGTAGCTTATAGTTTTCTACTGGCAACACCAATTGTATTCGTATTGTTCATTCATTCACTCGCACTCGATCGACAGCGCTTGCTTTTCGTTCGTTCACATCAGTCAACTCGCGACCGCAGCAAGAGGAGGCTGTATCGTCTCCTTTCGATTTTAACGCGTTTCGGTGTGATTAGTGTTTTGTTTTGTGGTGCACGATGGCTTACAACGGTAGTGGTGGTAAGAGACTGTGTACTGGCACAGACCTGGATGTTGAAAGGGTAAGTCTCGCTTATTCGCAAATGATTGTCAAAATTGGATGTTGTCTCACGAAAATGGCCGTGTTTTATACATTTCCCGTTGGATGTTCGCATTAGGGCGACGATATCGCGTTGGTGCGCTTATTTATTTCTTGTTTCATAATGCTATACAATTCTTCTGTGTATGGAGCGTTTAGTTTACACTTCTTGTCACCTTCACGTTTGTTGTTGATTCACGTTTTGAGGTTACGTTTTGTTGACATTATGATTGCTCCTCTTTAACTAGATGGCCACGGAAATTGTTCTATTCAGCAGAGTATTTTTCTAGCGCGATGTCTGTAGGATTGGTTCTAAAATAACTTTGCCAGACACTTGTCAATTAATGTGATTGACACCGGTCGGTCATTAGCTTCGCATTACGATGTTCTGTTTTCGGACTTTGTCTACGGTTTTGAGGCACGGCACGGGTATTTTTTCTGGGTCGGTAACAATAACACGTTTTCCCACCAAGTTGGTATTTTTTAAATTAGAAACTAATTACTTGTTTTATTTCATTATTTCCTGAGCCCGTAGACTATACAATATACAATAGAGCATCCCAATTAAATTCCTAGCAGTTGTGTCAATGTTAGTTATAAAAATCATCATAAATTAAATAAATTGTACCATTAGGTCCAATCTTGTGCTTATTTATGTGTCTCACTCGGCCAGTAAACGAATAATTCGTTCAGCGGTCTCGCTGAACAATTTGAAAATAAGCTGAATAATTTTTTAGTGAAACTATTTTAAAACAGCCTATGGGGACTCTGCTCTTTCGAAGGGAGACGTCGTCCTTTTTTATTTTATTTCAATTTCTAGTGTTTTTTTGAGTTATATCGTGTAATTTTGGTGGCATTTTAACCGGTGTACCTTATAAAGAGCACATAGTAGTGAATTTAAATAAAATAAGTGTATTGCGTGTCTTTTCGAAGGGGTGGAAATTGTCCAGGAACATTCTAGTAAACTGCCATAGATTTACTAGAACATGACTTGACAGAAGACTTTGACGACTGGACATTGTTTGATTATATCAATAACTTGACATAGAGAAAATCCTCAGAAGCCATTAAAAAAAAAAAAAAACCGGCCTATGATAAAATAAAACATTCGAAATTAAATACCCCTGACTATTTGCAGTGTTCCAACAAACGGAACACTTACGGAAACATATCGTTGTACCCTAGATCCTATTCATCCTGTTCTGGTCATCATCAGACCCTGGAGTCTGATGTCGAAAATTAACATTTTATGCTCAAAATGAAGGTTCTAGACGCAAAATTGCCCGAGTTCCCTTCAAAATAATATTGTGAGCTGATGATCCGGGAAACGGCTGCACCAATTTCCACTAAACATAGCTAAGAACCATCTAGCAAACACCATCTTTCATACGAAAAAAAACCGCATTGAGATCAGGCTATGATGAGGCCAGAGACAAACAGACACAAACACACTATGGCCTCAAAAACACCCCTCTTTTTAGTTGGGGATTAATAAGGTTATGGACCCAATGTAACACTTACCTTAATTAATGGGCTATTACTTAATTAAATTCGAAATCTATATAAGTATCTACTTTAATAAACTGTAAATGTAGAAAAGTCTGTACATTGGAAATATTTATTCAAAAACATGTCACAATGTGTCATGTAATGTGTGTGTTTACTTAACATTAACAAAACAGGAATCAACCATTTTTAGATTTTTTGTCTGTCTCTGTTCTTAGATAACGCGAAAAGTACTGAACCGATTTTAATGTGACTTTCACTGTATGTAAAATAAAAATAAAACAATAAAGTAAATAAAAAAAAATGAAATAAAATGAAAAATATGCGTTTAGAACTTTCAAATTTATTAAGTTTCATAAATAATAATAAATAATGCTGGACACATTTCACACAACATTATGTAGCCCCAAGCTTAGCAGAGCTTGTGTTATGGGTACTAGATAACTGCAGGGCGATTCTAAAACGTCGGAAACGTTTCCGATCGGATTCGTTAGTTTTTCATTTCGATATGGTAAGTAACTAAAACAATTCGATCGCCCTGCTGATATACTTAATACAATACATTACATAGATAGATATTTTTTATTATACACAGAAAATACCCTGAACAAATATTTGTTCTGAGGCGGGAATCGAACCCGCAACCTCCTGCGTCGTAGGCCAATCTTCGCCCGCCGCGCCACAGCGGTCGTATGTAAGCTTGTGGTTAAACTTGGTAACTATGATAGTTTTCGTCACGCGGGCACTCCTCAAAAAGGGTAAAAAATGGGTAAAGTTTGTATGGGGGCATTTTAAGAAATGCCATGGTCAACTTGAATGTTTGCACTAACCAAAAAACCAATGATTGTATGTGTTTAATCGATTTCTTAAAATCAACCCCTTTGGGGGTGAAAAGGTAGGTAATTAAATTGTCCTACGGGCTGTGAATGTTTGTGCAAACTTTGTGGATAAATACTCTTAAAAGCCAATGGCGAAATATGTACCTATTTGAGGGTTTTTCAAAACTACCCCTAAAGAGGGTTCAACGAGGTATCAAAAGAAATAAAAAGAAGAGAGAATGAGGTATAAGAGAGAATCCTAACGCGTAGTGCGATTAACACCAAACTTGGTTTAAATACTCTCCAAAGCAAATAACGGAAAATGTATTTTAGGGGTTTCTTTGTAAAACCACCCCTACATGGAAGTGAATCCATAATGCTACATCATTTAAATAAGCTCCATCTCGAATACGTAGTTAGGTATCAAAGTGTCCTCGATTCACTCTTCAGTCACTCAGAAACGCGGAGACCTAATAGAGACCTACAATGTCCTAAACAACCACTACAGTTTACCAGATTTATCACAGACACTGTATACAATGAACAATAATATAGTGTTGAGAGGAAACTCTCTCAAGCTGCAACGCGGGCCAAGTAGCAGCAATCCAAGGATGCACGTATTACCCAATCGCGTCATGCACACTTGGAACCGGTTACCAGACTCATTGATCAGTGCCCCCTCAGTGAATTCTTTCAAAAATAGACTGCACAAACATTTAAAGTGCACTGACAAGGATTAAGATATACACGCATCAGCTCCAAGAGCTGCCTGTGTATTATAAACAATAATAATAATAATAAATAGAGTGTCCTTCAGTAGCCACTAGGTAGGTTGTAAGGTTGTTTATTAGTACACATTCAGCCTATATTGACTAGCTATCAGATAGCGTATCCCGGTAGTCAGATTGATCTAATAAAGGCAATCAGACTACAGATATAGGACCATAAGGCCCTAGCTGGTCTAGCAGTGCAAAATAGAAGCACGTCCACGCGCCGTGCGCGCGGAGAGCTCTCCCTGTTTTAGCCCTGCCCTGGCGTAAATTATGCAAGTCTTAACTGAAGCTTTAATTTATACTTTATTTTATCCCTACTATACTAAATTTCAGTATCAGACTAGTGTCGTGGTGTGGCTTAAGAATAGATCCCTCCATCTCCTCCCGTGGATGTCCTAAAAGCCGAATAAGGGATTACACCAGGGGATGGGCAGCAGCATCCATCTAAGTACTCAACACCAATATTGCGATCACCAATCCGCTCTGCCAAGCGTGGTGATTATCGCAAATTTCCCCATTGCAATCTATGGAGGAGGCCTCGTCTGACAGTGGACGTCTAAATGCTGATGATAATAATGATGATGATTTAATTTATTTTATCTTTACATACCCTAGATACGTTGTGTTATTATTATGAGAAAAACAATTTAAGGTATAACGTTTCGCAAGTGGCGCGAAATTCAAATTTTAATTGTGTTTTTTGCTAATTATACAATAATATACATTGAGATATCGAACATTGATTTTGCGGGAATCAGGAGATCGAACACACAATATGTTTTCATTTATATCATCTCATAAATATCATTAGTTTAGCTACGAATGTCAATGAATTATTTGTATAGTGTTGTTTTGGTACATTCGTAGCTAAACTAATGATATTTATGAGATAATATATAAATGAAAACGTATTGTGTTTTACACATATAGACACGCAATCAATACACATCTATTGAAATTTACTACCATGTGCTCTTAATTATATGCTACACCGGTTAAAATGCAACCAAAATAACACGATATAGCTCAAACAAAACACTAGAAACTGAAATAAAATAAAAATGGACGACGTCTCCTTTCGAAAAAACAGAAAAAGAAACATTAAATCCTGACTTGCGATCAAAAAGAAGAAGTATTCCTAGATTTTGAGCTAGATTCTGTACAATTTTGTTTTTTTTGTCATTTTGACTTATACAATCGTATCTCGCTTGGCCTTACGCTATTTGTCAATAAAGTCTTTCTTTTTTTTTACATTTTGACAGGTACGATCTTAGCTTCCGTTGCTCTACCTGTTACCAAGGACCATTTTCGAACGAAAAGCTTGTGTCAAATGCCAAGTAAAAGGGGGAGGAGGGGCGTGAAGTTTTAGACTACCCCTACTCATGACTATTACTTTTACCTACTGTTTACGCACGGTCGAAGTCGCGGGCAGCGTTTGTTTTTCCCATATAATAACAATATAATGAATTGAATTTATCACAATAGCTTTGTTTTCACCTTTCATTCTTATCTAGACTTGAAATAAGATAAGATAAACAATGGGTTGAGCAGTAAACTCACACATTTGATTACATCAGATATTTATATAAATAAAGTGTGGAAAGTACCTAATCTATTCATCATCATCAGCCTGTAGAAGTCCAATGCTGTACGTAGACCTGTACATAGTCTTTAAAGTATTAATCTTTAAGACAAACAAACAAACAGACAAGAAAGCGAGTTTATATTGCATGGTGATCTAGTTCAGAGCTATTACTAATATTTCAAGTCTCTAGCTCATCGGGAAGTTAGTTTAAAATCGATTGCAAAACTTGTGCAGCTTTTTTTAAAGTTTCAAGTCTCTGTAACAAACAAACAAACATACAAGAAAGCGCGTTAATATTGTATGACATGTATTTTCACCCAGTGCTGCCCCTATTTTGTCCGAATTTGTCCCAGCACTATTTGAGGCTTTTGGCATGTATACCTATATGTCATTCTAATCAAGCTACATTTAATAGACTATAATAATAATTTTGAGCAATTGATGGTCATCGAATGACTTTTAGTTAGGAAATAGTTAGTTAGTTAGTTTAGTTAGGGGGGCAGAGCTATGTTTCAAATGTCAAGTCTCTAGCTCATCGGGAAGTTAGTTTAAAATCGATCGCATAATATTTACCGAACACACAGCCAGACAATAAAGCGCGTAAATAGACGCAGACAATCTGTTTTGTCCTGATTTTACATTTATATCTTAAAGGATGCTACATTTAGGCACAACTCCTTAATTTATATCAAAACTCATACTATTTTTGTCAAATTATGATTTAGAATGTTTTATATTTACGAGTTCACAAAGGCAGTCCTCGGTGTTAAACTTAACGACTCGCTTTTGTCAGTGCGACATTTAAATCTTTTAAAATATTTAATGAGTCATAAACATATGATTTATCACATAAAATGGCTAATGGGTGAGGAATTTCATTCAACTTACAGATAATGCTGTAAACAGCTGGTGAAATATAGTAAAGGTTGACCTGCAAAGGAAACAGAAGAGACATTGTATACTCTGTACGTAGCAAAGCGTAGCATAGTAGCGTACACCTCAGATCGAAGTCCAAGTTTTACCAAGCCATTTACATGTACGTATCGTGTAGTGTAACACGGGTTTTTGTGTAGACACGCCGATGAGCGCCCCTAGCGTTTGCTTTGTGAACCTCATTTTCTATACAAAAACCCGTGTTAGACTACACCACACACACGTCCATGTCAATTACTTGTTAAAACTTGGACTAGGGCCCATGTGCGTGCCCATCGACAAAAATCGAGCAAATATGTAGAAACTTTACCGCCAAAAGCTCTTTTCTCAAACATGCTTGGATAAGTTGACCTTGTTGGCCTAGGCCGGCAATATTTGCATGAACATCCATGTCTGTCGTGTTGTCACAAAGGCAATTACTACTAAAATCTTAGAAGTATCTAAATATACCAAGTCTATCGCTACAAGTTCGAATATCCGAGCATTGTTTTAGAAAAATTCTACAAAGCTTAGCCGCAATTTAGCGTAAATGGACCAACGTATGAGTTCTCACGTTCGTCCATCTACGCCTGATTTGCCAGCCGCGGCAGTAATGTACTATAACGCAATCTTAATTTCCATTGGGCTATGGATACTTTGATATTACCAGTCCCACTTCACTGCCTATCGCTTCGCTTACTTAGGCGGAGATAAACAAAGGTTACTTTAGCACGTATTAATGCTTAGAACTGACCATTGCCACTGTTAAAACACACGTGTTAGAGAGTGACGTAGCCATTAGACAATGCTAAGCATTAGCACGTGCTAAGTACTCACTATTTATCTCGGCCTTAGTGTCTAATACTTTCTTGGATACGGACTTGGTCAGCTGTTCTCTGGTTCACTGTGTAACGTCTCCCGACGACTGGCGTTGCCAAAATGATTGTTGTTTAAATATACACAGTGCTTCAAAGGGTTCAGACAGTTTGTACTTTGCATTATTCAAATTTTAATTAACGCTTCCAAGGAATTTTGCAATTTTGGTTTCATTATAATGCTATTCGCGGTGATTATTAGATGGGAATTAGAGTTAACAACGAAAATAAATCTTTTGCGGAAAAAATACTTACTCTGATACTACTATGTCTAGGGATGAGTGAGGACTAATGCGTCCGTTACTGCTTCGCAAATTACTGTTCACCCAAAGGTTACCTGGAAGAAATCGCTTTGGCCGCCCATTGCACTGCTAAATTTTATTAAATCCTATTATATATTAATAACATTACAATGCTTAACAATTACTACCATAATTGTTAAGCATTGTAATGTTATTGTAATGGTTTGACGACCTCTGTGGCGCGGCGGGCGAAGTTTCGCCTGCGACGCAGGAGTTTGCGGGTTCGATTCCCGCCTCTGAACAAATATTTGTACAATCTGCAGATAATTGTTCAGGGTGTTCTGGGTATTTTCTATGTATAATAAAAAATATCTATCTATGTAATGTATTGTATTAAGTATATAAGTTATCTAGTACCTACCCATAACACAAGCTCTGCTTAGCATGGCGCTAGATAATGTTGTGTGAAATGTCAAACATTTTTTTTTGATATAAGTGTTCTGTAACATTGGTACCATTTCTGGTAAGATTTTATCTAACTCCGCGAGTCGTTTCATATGTTACATACCCTTCACTCATGTCAAATTGACAGGTTTCAATGAAAACTGTCAAATTTGACATTCGTTAGTGGAAAGTAAGCATTAGTTAAATAAAAATTACAATAATTAAAACCACGTCTAGCGTGAAAATAAAATCTTGACAAAGTTTGACAAAGTTATTGACCCCTACATGACAACAAAACAGATATACCGAACGGCATAACAATCTATTGTTTAACCAAAATATAAATTCGAAAAGTTGAACTTACGACCTTATTACTAACTAACCAAATTACTCATTCATCATCATCTGCCTGTAGAAGTCCAATGCGGAACGGCCTCCTCCATGCCACGACGAACGGTCTTGAGCCGCCTCCAACCACTGACTTCGTGCGACCTTTATAATGTCTTTAGTCCATCGAGAGAGGGAAGGGTGGGGGGGTCCTACACTGCGTTGTCGCTACTCGAGAACCTTTATTCCCCAACGGTCGTAAATTCTGCGAGATTATGACCAAACGTACGTGTACGGGAAAAACTCGTACACGTGATGACGTCAAATCTCGAATGATGACTATAATTTTGTATGGGCGTCATAGGAGACTTATTCGAGAATACGGACCCTGCCCATTGCCACTTAACTTGCTAATTCTGAGAGCAAATTACTCACTCTTAAGTTTGAACTGAAGTTATAATCTTCTGCTTTGTATCACTGGTTTCTTCTCGGTAAATTTGCCTGAGGGCAGTGAAATGTTTACATAACCCAGTGAGAATGAATTCGCTGCGCGTCGCAGGGAACACTTTTCATGCGCACATTGATAGTAAATTATAATCTTCATGATAAAACATTGTGTGTAGGTAAAGTTTATTGACCTTAGTTATTCAACATTAAAGGTTCCCACGTACACCTTGCTGTACAGTGTACATTTCGTCTGGTTTAAGCATCCAACTTTCATTTTTTTTTCATTTTTTCAAAATTCTCTGCGTACCTTGTCAAGTCTTGGCAACAAAATTTACTATTAAATTAAAATAAATGAATTAATAATTTGTTTTTTTATGATATAATCCAACATTTTGTGAAGGTAAGGGGCTAAGTACGGGTTTTGATAGTTTTCAAAACTATATGAAGTTTCGTTTCCATCCATACATTTACTGACAGCGTCCTTAGATATCTTCTCGGTTTCGCTAGGGGCGCTGCAAGTAAATGTATGGAAGGAAACGAAACTTCATTATAATAGCTTCGAAAACTATCAACGCCCGTACTAAGCATACACACATCTAACCCATGACTGATACTTTTTAAATTAAAATGAAACTAGAGCCAGACGGAACGAGAAAATTGTCTCAATATTATAATATCAATATTCTCATTTATTTAAAAACTACAAAAAAAAAATACAACCGAATTAGAACCTCCTCCTTTTTATGAGTCGGTAAAAAGGTACGCAGTATTCTATATTTTTTAAATAATGAACTACACAAAAATTTAGCGTTATTCAGCCGAAAAGTTCGAAGTGGTATACGCGGGAACCTTTAGCAATTTAAGTAACAGGTTTTTCGAGTTTGAAAGGAAGTTGTTTTGCAAGAAATGCGATAAATAAAGAAATAAAATAAATTAAGCCATTCATACAGACACTTCCATTACAGAATCCGTGTAAATTGAATGAAATACATTGATACGCAACGTCGCGCCGGTTGCCCGGAGGGGGTAGGCAGACTCCACGGATTTCCACTTACTGCGACCTGGATACACCTCTTCGACATTGCTATTATTTAACTATTTATTGTGGGACCTTCCCTTGTTTGTTGATTGGCTTTGGGCCTACGTAATGCCACGAACATCAACAACCGTGTTTTGAACCCAAGACCTTAGGATCGGCGGTCGGTGTCCTCCCACTATAGATCCTAAGGTCTTGGATTCAAAACCCGGTCGTGCATCAAAAAAATATGTGCGCAATCTTCATCAGCCGGTAGACTTCCATTGCTGGACGAGGCCTCCCCGTATTAGGATAGGAAGGATATTTTAATTACGACACTTGGAAGGCGGATTGTTTGATCACAGATAATTTTTAATATTAATTATAATTGTGTTTTTTTATTGTTTTTGTTTGACATTTTTTAGTTTTATTTACGTAGATACTATTTTTAACCGACTTCCCAAAAAAGGAAGAGGTTCTCAATTCGGTTTTTTTTTTTTTTTTTTTTTTTAATGTTTGTTACCGCATATCTCCGGCGTTTATGAACCGATTTGGAAAATTCTTTTTTTATTTGAATAGATATACTTCCAGATTGGTCCCATTTTTTTCAGAATACAGTTCTGATGATGGAATCCATGAGGAATCGAGGGAACTCCTCAAATATTGTAGGCAAACATATGGCGATTTTGATATTTTCAGCAACAAACCAAGCATTTGCATTCAAAAAGTATCATAATCCTTTCACCACTGTGGTTCTTTCATAATTTTTTTTTATCCAAATGTTTAGTCGAATACAATGGCGGAAGTCGGATTTTTAAATGAAAAGTTATTAAGTTAAAATTGTGACACCCATACTGGGTACATAATTATGACACCTACCACCTATACCCTGATTTTTAATTTCAGACAATTTTTGTAAACAAACAAATGTCAAGATATACCACTGTGAGTGTAAGTGTCATGACCGTGTAGCATACGTGTAAATTCACATATGACACACACCCATGACACTTATACACACAGTGGTATATCTTGACATTTGTATGTTTACAAAAATTGTCTAAAATTAAAAATCAGAGTATAAGTAGATACTCTAATATGATGCAATAAAGAATTGAATTTGAATTTGATATAGATGCTGCTGCCCATCCTCCTAATCCCTTTGTTGCCTTTCACGACATCCACGGGAGGAGATGGGGGTAAATTCCAAGTCTTCCAACGCCTACGTTTATACCACCGGAACTTTCTTGAAGGAGTTTCTTAGCACCACGTATCAGTCGGTCAGTTCTGTCCAATCACGTAACTGGAAGCTGATGGCATACAGACGACCACGCCCATTTGGCAGCAAAACCCTTATGATTCATAGCAAATGTCATATGTCTGTACTGTATCTTGAGATTAAATTGACTGGTGGACTTTTTCTGCACTTTCGTAAGGAGACGCCGTACGTTTTTATTCTATTTCAATTTCTAGTGTTTTTTTGAGTTATATATTGTGTAATTTTGGTGGAATTTTAACCGGTGTAGCTTTAAAAGCACATGGTAGTGAATTTTAATAAAATTAGTGTATTGCGTATCTTTTCGAAGGAGTGGAAATTGTCCAGGAACATTCTAGTAAACTGCCATCGATTTACTAGAACATGACTTGACATAGGACTTGACGACTTGAAATTATTTTGATAAATCTATGCTACTTGTCAAAATTGAGAACTTCCTCAGATGCCATTAAAAATAAAAAATTTACTTGTTCTAGATTTTCGCGGGTTCATTATGGAAAACACGCAATTAATTTAAAAAACCGGTCAAGTGCTAGCGAGACTCGCACCCTGAGGGTTCCGATCCGTATATCATTTCGAAATCATCTTAGTCGAGTTTCAGCCACATTTTCTGACGAAGTCAAAGTCACCATCTCATTTTAGGGGTAAGAAAGTAGAAATTCTTCAATTTTAGACTTTTTCTTTGTTTGTGTCACGAAGTCTGTTAGAATTCCAAATTTCAGAATTGTGAGATCGCTAGAAGTGCCCTGGAAGCTTTTAATTTCCATACAAAAATCTGACTAAAATCTGTGTGAAATGTCCAGCATTTATTATTATTAAATTGAGTTGCGTTTTTTACGTCACTTTATACTCACATACACTAGGTACACATTTTTATAGGTTTTTAGGTTCTGGGTTTTGTAGTACCGTGGGGTCCCGTTTTTCATTTTCAGGTAAGGTACCCTAAAAACATTAACTTTTACAAGATTTTATCATGTCTTATCTTATCTTATCTTGTGTGTTTATGTATAAATAATGATGAGCCTAAGACTGAAACTTAATTTAATTCCACGTAAGGTGACTCTTCTTGCTTCTGCGTTCAGGTAGGTGTCCCGACAAGATCCCGAAGATGTTGGAAGATCCAGTGTGGTGAAAGGAGTGCGAGTTAAAAAGGCTCCAATCATGCACATGTCTCCGAATTTTTGGTTCAAGGATATGCCGTGCAAGAACCGTGACACGAAATAGTAGTATCAATATCTCTAGCAACCGAACATAAAACTTTTAACGTACCGAAACAGAACTAGTACCTAATCTATTTGAAGTTCTCCATTTGGTGGTTGGATTGGCGCCAATCCAAGGTGTCTAGTTTGAACAAAAGCTAGATCTCCACAGAGTAAGTACAGAACTGTTATCCGAGTCTGATAGAGACGAGCTTATACGTCTAATACTATTAAACGAGCAATATTTATGAATATATGTTTTGAGATCTCGAAAACGGCTCTAACGATTTCGATGAAAATTTATTTAATGAGAGTTTTTGGGGGCGAAATATCGATATAGTTGAGATGAGATGACAAAAACTAAAGCTTTTTTATGCCAGTGAACAACTTCTTATTAAGTATTGAAGGCGCGATCTGTGAAGTTAAGACGAGGCTCCTTGACTTTGGAGTCACTTCGTTACATTCTCACTCAGTAAAGGTAAAAGTTACAAACTTGATGTTTATACAGTGATTACTTAAGGATGTAATCTAACGAAATCATAGATCAGAAACACGATTGGTAAAACTTTTCTCGATAGATTAATTTTTTGAAATCGGCCCTCCTTAAGCCTTTTTTACGTCCATCCTTCGAATCTAGAAGATATTGACGGTCAATTTTTATACGATTCGGTAGAAAATCACAGCACGTAACAAAATAGAAGATGATTTATTTTTATATTTGCTACTTTTTAAGCAAAACGTAGTTTTATCACATGTCGCTTACGTCATTTGCTTCTGGGCGGAACAGAATCTATACCGCATCTATTCTCGAGCTCAAGAGAGTAATAGCGCTATCTCTTTCTAATCGGTGCTCATGGGCGGAGTTAGCGTGGGATTTTTTTTCAAGGAGTATCGTCTTAAAGATATCCTTTAGGCACGTCCTGCCTATGACAGGTTACGTGGACAGTGGGCTTAGTGAATCCACAGTCGTGCGTAGCATGGACACACGCAATGTATGTGAGTCTTAAACGTTTAAAAGACAATGTGACGAATGCTCAGTTCATGCGTGACATCCATTCGTCATTAAACATACCGTGATTACATGGGTTGTGTCTTTCTGGCAGTATTGAGCTACGAACTCTTAGAAATGGTTGAATAGTTCACGTAGCCTTGGCCCCGTTCTATTACTGCTAGTTTTGAAATTGGAACGAAATCAAAATTTTACTAGTGAAGTTCTTCTCTAGTCAAGAATCTGATTTCAGATTCTGTGATCTATTTGTCTTTGTACTTCTTTGATTTATCGATAGGTACAGACTTTGTCTAATCGAGGTCACTGTTACCAAACTCTGCTTTCCTTTCTACACCTAGCTAGATTGGATAACTACTACTATCACATATAACATAATCTGTTGATAGTATTAAGTTAAATTCCTGAAATATATTATGAAATTTCCGAGAGCACAAGTTATTATCACCGGTTCACGTATCTCAGGCGTCTCTAGCTACACACATATTTTATATCTATGTTTTATGGTTTTGCTTCTGCAATTACCTAACCTAGATATAACGGAGATCTTTCTTTGAAATGAGCGGGCGTCTGACGTCTCTACGTTCAGTACCTATTTATTTCTCGCACCTCTGTGATCTCTACATATAGATAACACATGGGTACGTTCATAATCTGGAATCTGTGGTTCATCACCATCATCATTATCATCATCCGATAGACGTACACGGCTAGACGAGGCCTCTATCATAGAATGCAATGGAGGACTTACCATAATCACCACGCTTAGTAGGCTGACTAGTGATCGCAGTATTGGTGTTAAGGTAATAATAATAATAATAATAATTGTGGCGGACGATAAGTCCCGCAGTGTATTGTTAACACCTAAATTGTAATGTATAATTTAGTCCGAAAAAATATTGTTAAAAAAATTGTAACTCCTTCCATTAGCCGCTAGGGCCGGTAGTAAAAATTGTATATCACTAGAGCAAAACTGAGAGAAAATACAGTCCATTTTAACAATCATCGAAGTTTTATTTAGGCCCTAATAGGAACCATCACAATAATAAAAAGAATTTATTTCAAAAAGGTTTTCGTTTTACATGGCACTTAAAATCTATTTCTAAGACCTTTAAGCACAGTAAGTAGACTTTATGTAGACTTATTATTGATGATACATTTCTTAAATATTGTACAATCAGTCCAATACTTCAACACCTTGCTCTAACTAAGTAAAAACTTGTGTTTAGTCGCAAGGGATCTCTGCCTCGGCTTGCTTATACACTAGGTAAGATTATGCATAACAATGTTGCATGGTAACTGTCTAACAAATCTGTTGCAAGAATCGGTTTTAAGTACTCGGGTGGATGCTGCTGCCTATACCCTGGCGTAATCCATTTGTCGGATTTAACGACATCAACGGGAGGAGTCGGAGGGGTATATTCTTTGCTGGACACGGCTACAGAGGCCTTTTACCACGAGCTCTTATAGCGATTCGCTTCAAAAACTATTCAGTACAAAATATCGGTTCGTCGTTGACATCCGTCATCATTGAATAAATTTAATCGCAGAAGTCTGTAGACCTTCTGTTACTGTGCCTTTAAATATAGCTGCGGACATCACGGAACCGATATTTTGTAGTGAATAGTTTTTGAACAGAATCGCTATAAGGGCTTATGGTAAGACCTCCGGCCATGGAAATCTGTGCTTAGTATCAGCCAAAAGCGGTTTTGTTTTCATTACTTGTTTTATGTTACTGAAATAGAATGTATGAGAGCATGGCTGAAAGCTTTTAGCCATCTGATCTGTTATTTATTAACGCGTTCAAACCATAATGAATTTATTGTTTAGCTAGTCATCTTAGGACAGCTCCTTGTGGAAGAGTTCGTCCGGGGAAGTGCTACCACCATACCGAATTCTACTGCCTAGCTGTAGTGTGAGCATAGATGTGTTCCGCAGGCCTATTACCTAAAATAAGCGATCAGCAATGATTGTACAATTATCGCACAGTTATCGCGCGATCGATTGCTAGGCAAAGTTTTGAAGGGTCCGGTAAAATTACAGTCGCATAATACCATCTGACACTTCGAGCACCACGGAAGGGAGTAGCCATTCGCAGCATTCCCCTCTATAAAACTACAAGCGAAAGTAGGCATATGCGTTCAATAAAACTAGTTGTTATTCTGTGCAAGGTTTGTTAGTGTGAGTATCGTCATTACAGTGTTGTATTTGGATGTGTATATGCGGAATTGAGCTTGTGTGCACATTTCCCCCCGCAAAAAATGACAGAACTATTTGAATGGTAATATATCGCTAAGGCTACTCCCTTCCGGCCCGTGTTGCTCGAAGATCTGACAGTTTCGTCACATACGAGCAACAGCAAAATTCTCGGAAAACTTTGTAAGGATTTTATGGGATTCTATGGGCTTAATGTTTAGGTATCATTCATTGTAGATATCCAATTTTAAATGTTTCTATGATCTGCCAATATTTGTTCCGGGTCTGGGTGTTATGGTACCATGGTACTCGTAGTTCCTGATAGGAATCCTATTGTGGGATCATGACTACGTATGTGACTGTTGGGTATTATGTTATGTTATATTACCAAAATATGCCTGACAGAATCACAAGGAACTGCGTAGGTAATTCCCGTCAAAATATTTCCCATCAATAATAATTTGCCAGAACTAACTAACTGGCACATCAATGGCGGCCAACAAACAATGGGCGTCGCGTTATTGTTATCCGTCACGTAACACTTAGCCTAGATATTGAATCGATTTCTGAAATTAAATTTTCAGCTTATTTTGTGGGTTGTAGGGTTTGCCCGTATACATGTTTGTTTTGTTTGTATGTCATGGAAACATGGGGTTACCATGAGCTCTTATAGAAATTCAGTTCAAAAACTATTCAGTACCAAATATCGGTTCGTCGTTGATATTCGTCATCATTGAATAACTTTAATCACAGAAGTCTGTAGACCTTCTGCTACTGTGCCTTTAAATATAGCTGCGGACATCACGGAACCGATATTTTGGTACTGAATCGTTTTTGAACTCAATCGCTATAAATAAATAAATGCTGGACATTTCACACATTATCTAGCCCCAAGCTAAGCAGAGCTTGTATTATGGGTACTAGATAACTGATATACTTAATACAACACATTAAATAGATAGATATTCTTATTATACATAGAAAAATACCCAGAACACCCTGAACAAATATCTGCAGATCGTACAAATATTTGTTCCGAGGCGGGAATCGAACCCGCAACCGCCTGCATCGCAGGCGAACCGTCGCCCGCCGCGCCACAGAGGTTGAAAGAGAGGTTGTCACAGAGGTTGTATAAGAGCTCATGGTAAGGCCTCAGCTGAGAGTAATGTTTCATTATGATATTCTCAGTACTTAATAAAATGCAATTATTTTCCAAAAAAATAACTTTAAATATTTGAACGTCGTGTGCCCGTAATTTTTTCCTGAATTGTTGAGTAAGTTATTGTTAGATAGGTGTTTAAATTTGCCTGTCAGGTTTTGCTTCATTTTCGAATGTTATCCCGTTTTCAAAATATCTGTTTCAACAGTTGTACCAAACATTGGTTTTGTTATTCGTCACGTAACGTTTGGCCTCTATATTGTATCGATCACTGATATTGCAATTTCTGCTAATCATTTTCAAGGTTGGGTGTATTGGTAAGGGTTGGGCTACATCTATCCGCCCAGTGCCGCATTTTCCCGTAACTATCCCCTTCTGTCGATGAAGAATCGGCTGCCTGATTCATGCAGGGCTATTCTCTATCTCACGTCAGGTTTGTAACAGCCGTAAATTGTGCAATCAGAGAGCTGATTCTAAGTTTTTAGCACGCAATTGATACGGACGTATGGCGTGTAACAAGGATTTTGTATGGCGACACTGATGAGTGCCCCTAGCGCGTACACTCTGTGAACCTCATTTTCCATACAAAAATCCGTGTTACACTACACAATACGTCCGTGTCAATTAGTTGTCAAACTTCGAATGTTTGGTTCTAGGACATTGTCAGTTTCGTTCGTTACGATGTTTTCCTTCACCGTTATTTATTTATTTACACGCACAAAACACATTACAACCACAAATAAAAATAAAAAAGAGATACCAAAATTATTGTTTTTATCTTGGTCGCAACATAAACATATGTGCGCACAGCAAAAATAAGTAACCATACCGAGCAAGCTGGGAAGGTTCGAGGACTAATGAAGTTATACAAATAAAAATATAAAAGATTGACAATAACAAACATAGCACAGCATGATACTCTCAAAAAAAAGATCGAGCAACTTAGCCACGCAAGTTGTTGAAATGGAGGATGTCTTTAATAATTTTCATGAATTGGCTCAATTTAAGAACAAGTATATCAAGTTTAATATTATCCTTAAATAGGTCATTGTATTTACGAGCTATTCTAGTCAATGGATTATAATAAGAAATGTTATTCCTATAAGTTTGCAAAGCGAAAAGATTAGAGTTGCGTTAGTAAGATATGCTATGGATTATTAATATGATCATTGAAATCGCTTTACACTCAGACGAGATCATCAAAACTTTTAACACCAATTACTCAAAACGCGTAAAACTTGATCAAAGTGCCCCAAGTTCATTAAACGGTTGAACATCAACATAATAAATGACTAGTCATCAAAAAAAAACCAATGATTAATTTAGAATCAGCTGTGATACATCAGAATTGTCTCGGTCTTATCTCTTTGGGATAGAGTCGAGTTTGGATTGAAGAAATCTGTGATGATCATAAATCAAATAGATGTTAAAATCACACTGAATACTCAACGTCTGAGCGTGACATAGTAGAACTGAAACCGGTAATGCAACTGTCGTGTTGTGAAACGAGGTAAAGAATATAATTTGATTATGCTTCAAACCCTGTCCAAACCTTATCGAGACAAGGTTTTTACCCATAAGCCTCCATTTCCTATAATTTAGGCTAGTTTGCCCCTACGTTAATTGATGTGCTCAAAAAAAAGTTTTATATATAAAACATGGAAAGGCCTTCTGAGAGCCAACTAAAAAGTAAAATAAATGAAATCAAGACACTTAAACCTATCAAAATTTATTTATTGTTTTAATCGGCGCCAAATCTAGTAATAACAATTGATGACTTTTTCAAACACATTTTGTAAGTAAAATGTAAGTTTTTCAATGCACGATATTTCCATGATTAAGGTGGCTTAAGACCGTTCGTCGTTGCATTCTGTGGGAAGGGCTGAATCCTTTCACCAAACTGGTTTTTTTACCATCAGTCAAGGTTTTGGTCGCTGATCTAAATCACCCGCAAAAATGTTTCAACTAGTGAGCTTGGCAAAGTAAATGTTAGCTTTTTTATTTATGAAATAAGTGTATTTTTTTGGAACTCCTCTGGATCATTCCCTACAGCAATATTTTTTTAAGTACAAATCGAATTAGCCGTCACAGAGAAATCGACGCATACATAAAAAAAAGCGATGCGGCTGAATTGACAACCTCTTGTTTTTTTTAAGTCGGTTAAAAAAGGGGAATAAACTTGTAGGAAAATATTTGGTTCTACGATAGAAGTAAACTATTGTTATGATATAAGACGTTGCTATAAAGATGAATCTCTGTTATTTTACACTGCCACGTTAGCCGGTGAAGCAAAACATATGTTTTAATTTGTGATACCCGCTATGTATGAGCAATTAGTCAAAATAAATGTCAACTAAAATCGGCCAGATGCATGTCCAAAGACAACATTGCAGAGAGGTTACTGCATAGCTTTTATAATACATACATACATAGAAAATCATGTGGCATCATCGGTTCTGGTAGCTGCCTTAATACGCCAGCTCATTACTCATTACTCATTGCTCTGTGTACAGATTTTCTTGCAATATTCACTTTTTAGTAATAAAAACACAACTAGATGTCGCTAGCGAAAATAATGGAACGAAAGCCTCAGGGCGCGAGTCTAACTCTAGTATTACTCAGTTTTTAAAAAAAATTGTAGCCGGTGCAAATGTACCTCATTTTAGAGCGCTAGGGAATAAATAATCTGCTGCCCCAACCCAGACTCGAACCCAAACATGAACCTACAGTCAGTAAAAAGACAGCTCGCAAAATAGGAGCAGTTGATCCAAGGTCAAATGACCAAATGTCCCCAAGACATCCATTAGGCATCGCGTGCCTAGCGTTGAAACATAATGAATTATTATCTTATTGGGTAACAAAATGGCGTTATAGCTCCCCCTTCCCTTAGGAAGGGGACGAGAAAATTGTTGCTGGCGCTGAGAACACTCCCTATTCACTAGTTTCATATTTTCAGTGCTATATTAATATTAATTAAGGTATGAAATATAGCTAGGTTAGTGAAATATGCCTGTTAAAGATACCAATAGAGAGACAGTAGACAGGCGCATCCCTGGAAATGGCATTCATTACCAAACCACCACACCATACACTCCAGATCTAAACGGAAATGCTGAACTTTTGATAACACCACCATTACAACCGTAGTTCAGGCCTACGGCAGACCTGTGTCACTTCAAATAGGTATTCGCAATAAAATGAGCTTTATTTTGCTGGTTTTAGGCACAATATGGCTTGTTGCAAGCAATCCTAATTCAGCATAGTTAGAGTGCCTGTTTCTGTCTGCCTTTATCGTCTGGATCTTGCGAAACTGATGCTTTTACACACTTCAATTGCTAGTGTGTTATTATCATAGTGGTAGTAAAAATTTATTTCGTAGTCGTAGTACTATTATTTCTTCTTTGGCGTAGGCATCTACCCTGGTACAGTTTGTAGAGGGAAGTCCCCATTAATTGTACAATGCAGTCCCGTCACGACATTTCGTCACGCTATTTGTTAGCATTACGGGCCTTTCATAACTGATGTAAGGTTTCGGGGATTTCGGTCTTGGCCCTTGTTGTTCACACGTCATTTTCCCCGTCTATCGTAATTTTGATAACCTTTGACCTATGTAACTGCCAATTTCTAAAATTTTATATGTGCGCTGTTTTGCCTACTGTCAGTCAAATATCCATCTTAACATCTAGAACAAACTTGCTCAAATATGCCTCAATGACTCATACCATCTGTTTAGTTAATGTTCTCTCGGAGACCAATGTTGTCATTTTTCATCACAGCCTGCCGAAACTCATGGAGATAGCGCAGCTTGTTTTGGAGAAAATTTAAAAGTAGTAGTACCTATTATTTGGTTTTCCTCAGTAGGTGCCTACAAATTTTTAAGCTTGGTTCTTAACATAATTATGTGCATATAACATCACTTTATTCTTATATTCAACATGGGAAGTATTATTATGGAGTTTACAGCTTTTATGTAGGAGTTTCTCGGGAATATTTATTATTAACTGTTAAGGTGTTATAATAGTTATTAAATAAATAAATAAACAAGTCTTACGGTATTATTTTCCATTCCAATATCGCATCTTCTGTCAGCAAACTACATTGAGGATATTGTGTCTAGGATCTACATGGATCACTCCATCTCCCTTCCATATTAGGACAAGCAGGCGCACGGCCAGTACAGTTCGTTACAGGATCTATAAGTAATTCGAAAACTGCCTCTAAAATTTTACAGGATCTATTAATAACATCATTTAGTATTATTTATATCTCATTGTAAGTAAACTATTTAGTTTTTATGAGAAATAAAGTTCTTTAAACCTACATCAAGTTCACAGAATCTAAACCGCAGGATCTATCAGTAACTACTCAGTACCATCCTTATTTATTTATTGATTATTTTACTTTAGTTAGAAAAGCATACAGCTACCAATTACACTAATTAAAGGGTATAATACAACACACAAATAGGCACATATCAAATTAACTCAATACAGGACAATCAAATTCAGATACCTAATCTAGTCACAAATATCATTAGGTCAAGAGACAATACTTAAGTACACAATCAAATAATAATAATAATTGATCAATGACACACTATTTACATCAAAAATAACAGAACAAACAAAATATTTGAACGAGCGAAGCGAGTTCTCTGAGTCAAGTTGGAAGAATCGGCGTTTGTATGTATGTGTGTATGTATGTATGTATGTTTGTCCGATGAAAACTTCCAAACCATTAATCCGATCTTCATGAAATTTGGTATGGGGGTAGATAGTATTGGTACAATTTGTAGGTAAGGTTATGAGCTATATCGGTCAGGGGCTTGCTGAGATATTGGGGTCCAAGAGGGGGTAAAAAAAATAAAAGTGAGACAGTCAGATCAAGTGGGGTGTCTAATGAAAGCGCTTTGATTAGACATTTCAAAACTGTTTTTAATAAGTATTTAGCCTTAGTAGTTTTCGAGATATTAGGGAAAATAAAAAACGTAAAAATCCAAAATTTTAGGGTACTTCCAGCAATCCCACAATGCTGAAATTTGGTATGCTTGTGGCTTTTGTGTCACAACTACAGGGAAAAGTCTGAAATTGAAGAATTTAGAAACTTGTACTCCATGAAAAAGAAACCAATATAACATCCATTGTTGACCTCCCATTTCTAGGAATTTGAATGACGTTGTAGTTCTATGGTTTCGTCAAAAGGACGTTATCAATTAATTCGTCAGGTACTTGATATAGGTACTAACAGGTATGTTGTATTATGCCCCGTTGCTTAGCCCTATTCAAAGGTTATTTCGATGATGTGTAGGAAATTAGAGTAGTTACTGGTAGATCCTGTACTGTATTGGTAGACCTCGAGGTGAAAATTTTGAAAATATGGAAATTACTTAGTTAAGTAGTCGGGCTGATAAAGGTGTTATCGCGAGGTCTCAGTTCGGGGCGAACCACTAGTTATAATAAAAAAAAAAAAAACTTCTATTCGCACGTACACGCTATCAAACTTGTAAGCAGAATTAAGCTTAATTTTTTTCTAGTTCATTGTTTTAAAAATCTAGACCCACTTTACCCTTACCTTGCCTTACCTTAGTACCTTGATAAGTCGTCCGACGATATCTCTACGAAATTTTATAAAGATCTGACATAGAGTCAAACTGCGTTATTTGGTTCTGTCTGGCTTTAGGTTCCTTTTAATGTAATAACTACAAATCAGATCTTCATTACATTTTGTAGATATAACTTAACAATTTTAGGGAGAGTTAAAACGTAATTCAGCCGGCAATTACGACGAGGTGTACGTGAGAGCCTTAAAAACTTTGTGCCTCCCTTATACCAATATTATACTTCAGGTCTCGTCCGAAGACCATTATTACTTGCAGCATTACGAGTTGTGGTGCTGTCTCTGTCACACTTCAGATCCAAGTCACTAAAATACAAAAACCCAGCTCCTGTCTCTCTCTGTCTCTCGCTTTGGCTCCGTTCGGTAGGTTGAGAACATGCCTGCAACTTGTCATTACGTGTTTTTGTGTTGTCGAAGTTACACAAAAAGTTTAAATTTTTTCAAAGTATTGATTTTAGGTGAATTTTGAAATGGGAAAACGAAAGCGTTCGCGACACGGTGAAAGTGATTATCGAAGTATTCGGAAGAAAGTGAAAAAACTGGAACGTAAACTCCAAAAATACAGAAAATCGAGTAGCTCGTCTTCTACGGATACGGATCACTCTAACCGTGAAGATTCCTCATATCACGAGGAAACAGAATTTGATGATGTTAATCGAAACCTACAAGGTATGTAAGCCCTGCATTAGAAAGTAAATGATTTAATCAATGTCCCGGTTTTCTTTAACTACCCACATTTTAAAAAGACGATGAAGACGACAATGTTGGCATTTATTATTGACACCAAGGTCTCACATGTTTATCATGATTGAGAGTACGTATTATTTTCTGCACGTAAACCGTGTTGAACGTATCTTTCGATACAAATAATCGTACCTACCTTATAAAATCCTTCCGCGTATATCGCGTTGAGTGGAAAACAATATTTAACTGTTTTATACAGAACAATACAACAATAAAGATAAATCTTCGCATGTATATCATGCCGAGAGTACCTTCGTATTACTTATTCACGTAAAACGTGTGGAGCGTATCTATTGATACTAAATAATCATACCTACATAATTATGATTTCTCCATTGGCATGAACATAGAAATATTTCCCATATACCAATGGAAATGGTATTGACAACAAGTATAAACAAGTCTACGCGTAAACCGCGTTAGGAAATTGTTAAGTAGGTACCTCCCTGCTATGTTTTACGTTCTTTACAGATGAAAATGTACTTCAAGAAGAGGGTGAGATAATAGAAACCGATGTACAAATATTGGAGCCGACAGCGTCAGTAAATATAATTCCAGCTGTACAGGAAAAAGCTGAAGAGATTCTCGACCCAGAAATCTTGATGATGTTAGGTGAAGATCCTTCAGTACATAAAGAACTTGGTGATGATTTACACACAGATATTGCTGCCCGGTGGTCACATATATTAATGAACGGATTGCCTAAAGAAACAAAGTTAGACCTCTTGAAAAACTACTTGCCAGCCGAGAACTGTGTCAACATGAAGGCACCTAAGCTCAATTTGGAGATCGAGGCGGCATTATCACCCTTAAATGTAAAGAAGGACATCTTTAACCAAAGTAAGCAGAACCAGTTATCTAGCTGTTTATCAGCGATCGGAGCGGCACTGAACTGGGCCTTGTCATCCAAGGACGCGTTACCTCACGCGCAAAGAATCATAAAGCCTTTAAGTGACGCTGGACGATTACTCTGTGACAGCCACTATAGAGAGTCACAGTCAAGACGATACGCGATTATAAACAGCCTCAACAAAAAAACCCAAGATGCTGTTAGAAATACAAAACTGGATGAAACCTTATTTGGCGTTAACCTTGCGGAGCATCTGAAATCATCAAAAGCTATTTCGCAGTCAGGTGCGGAAATGAAAAACAGCACAATACAGCGCGCTGCATTCAAACCTCCGCCAACTTACTCCTCAACTCGAAAATATCAGCGGGGTGCTTTAAACTTGAGGGGGATGCCGCGACCAGCAGCCGGCGAGCCGCGTCAGAATCCCAGTTTCCGGAGGCCGGCAGCAGCACCGCGGGATCAACGACGAGACACTTATCGCCGGAGCCACTCAGCACGGCAGAAGACAACGAGGCGTTAATTTCACCATCGCAGGTACCTATCGCAGGCAGGCTGCAATATTTTTATGACTATTGGTGCAATATAACAGATGATCCTGTAATATTGTCCTGGGTTCGAGGATACCGTATACCGTTCAAGAGCGAGCCAATACAAAGAGCTCCTACCCGAACTTCAGCTAAATCAATACCTGAAATCAAAATAATCGATCAATGTATTGCGAGTTTGCTACAGTCTGATTTTATATCAACTTGTGACCCATGTCAAGGTCAATTTTTATCACCCATTTTCACGGTTCCCAAGCCAAATGGCAAACATCGCTTTATTTTGAACTTGAAAAACCTAAATAAGTTTGTTCAGTTAGAACATTTTAAAATGGAAGATTTTAGAACTGCGTTAAAATTATTAAATCCAAATAATTTTATGTCAACATTGGATTTAAAGGATGCCTATTTTTTGATTTCCATTGATAAACATGATAGAAAAAAGTTACGCTTCGAGTGGAAGTCACAACTTTATGAATGGAATGTTTTATGTTTCGGCCTATGTACTGCTCCTTTTCTATTTACTAAGATCATGAGACCTGTTCTACAGTACTTACGTTTACAAGGTCTTATTTCAGTCAATTACTTAGACGATTTTCTTTTAATAGGACAGACATACGAAGAATGCGTTAACAATGTCAACAAAACAATGAATGTTTTACAATCGTTAGGTTTTGTTATAAATTTCAATAAAAGTCAAATAACGCCGAAAACCGAATGTAAATTCTTAGGATTTATTTTCAACACTGAAAATATGACTATTTACCTTCCTGAAGAGAAAAAACAGCGCATTCTTAGGAAAACTACCGAGTTTTTGAAACTTAAAAGATGTACTATAAGGTACTTTGCCGAATTCATAGGTCTATTGACATCTGCATGTCCAGCCGTAAGATATGGGTGGATGTATACAAAATTATTCGAAAGACAAAAAATATTATCCTTGGGAAACTCTGATGACTATAACAAGAAAATGATGGTAGCAAACTCTTTAAAAAATGACTTAGAATGGTGGAAATACAACATATTACGTTCAAAAAACCCGATTTCTTCCAATAATTACAGTCTTGAAATATACAGCGATGCGTCAACTACAGGTTGGGGCGTAGCTTGTGACAAACAAAGTTCACACGGTAATTGGACGGAATCAGAACTTACCTCACATATCAATATTTTAGAGTTAAAAGCTGCGTTTTATGGTCTAAAGATTTTTGCTTGTGAGCTTCGCGATAGTGATATATTGTTAAGAATTGATAATACGACGGCCATTTGTTATATAAATCGTATGGGCGGTGTACAACACACACATTTGAACGATTTAGCTCGTACTATTTGGCAATGGTGTGAACTCAGAAATATAAACATATTTGCATCTTATATAAAATCTTCTGATAATATTATTGCTGATCGCGAATCCCGAAAAATTATCATAGACACCGAATGGGAACTTGCTGAGTACGCTTTTACAAAAATAACCAATATTTTTGGTACACCTGAGTTTGATCTCTTTGCAAGCTCTCAAAACTATAAATGTTCAAGATACGCATCATGGAAACTTGATCCATATTCTGAAATAGTAGATGCATTTACTTTTACTTGGAAAGAAATATTTTTTTACGCCTTTCCTCCTTTTAGTATGATAGCAAAAGTTTTGCAAAAGATAATTAATGATAAAGCGGAAGGCATCCTAGTTGTACCCTTTTGGCGATCACAGGCTTGGTATCCGCTGTGGACCAAATTAATAATATCTAATAAAATATACTTTGGGCCTGATAAATATTTGTTACATTCACCTTTCAGAACTTACCACCCGCTTCACGCAGATCTTGTCCTGGTGGCGGCGAGATTATCAGGCAAGCGATGATAGCTCGAGGTATTCCAGAATCATCGTTGAGTATTTTGATGGCATCACTTGCGGAAAATACTCTTAATCAGTATAGTTCCTCCCTTAAATCCTGGTGGATATATTGTGAAAATAAAAGCCTTAATGCTTTTAATGCTACTAGTACCCAAGTGATTTCTTTTTTGACTAAAAAATTCGAAGAAGGAGCTAGTTACAGTACTTTAAACACATCGTTCCGCTCTATCAACCATCTTAGGATCAAAAATAACATTGGACGATAATATTCATAGATTTTTAAGAGGTGCTTATAGGTTAAAACCTCCTAAACCAAAATATGCTGTCACTTGGGATACCAATATAGTATTAAGTTATGTATCTGAATTCTACCCCTATACTGATATTACACTAGAAGTCTTATCGTATAAAACAATCTCTCTACTAGCAATAGCCTCTGCACAGAGGATGCAGACGCTAGGTTTGATAAGAATAAAAAATATATGTGTAAAAAATGACATGATTGTGATCAAAATACCCGATTTAATAAAAACATCGAAACCTGGGGCCCTCCAACCACTAATCAAGCTACCTTTCATTCGCGAAAATCCATCGATATGCCCTGCTACGGTGTTGCAAGCGTATATTGATAAAACTTCAGATTTACGCCGTGGTAATGTAGATGATCACCTTTTTATAAGCATGAGAAAACCTCATAAAAAAGTTTGTGCACAAACTCTCAGCCACTGGGTTAAAAAAGTTTTATCAGATAGTGGTATTGATATATCGGTGTTTGGAGCGCACAGCACACGCCACGCATCCACATCAGCCGCTCATCGGCTAGGCGTTAACCTTGAAGTGGTAAGGAAGGCCGCAGGTTGGTCTAGTTCTTCAAACGTGTTCTTAAAATACTATAATAGAGAAATTATTAATCCAGTTAACGATAACTTTGCTGAAGTTATATTTAAAAATGTATGATTTATTGATTTCATAAAACTAGCCCTTAATCAGGTACACTTATTGTATTAACTTTTTTGTTAAGATTGAGATAAATGTATCATGAAATGGCGTACCTAGTACCCAAGTGTACTGTCAATAACTTTTATAAGAACTAGTGTTTGAAGTGTTTTTTGTTGCAAATATAATATCTAATTTAAATAATCTAGATTATTACTACTTCTCTGTATTTTAACTTTTCTGATCTGTCAGGAACGTTAATTTATCTAAACATCTGCAAGTAATAATGGTCTTCGGACGAGACCTGAAGTATAATTAAGAATCAAACTAACTTACCTAGTGCTGTTTGATTCCAATTATGCGAAGGTCTCGTCCGAAGACCATTACGATCCCACCCATCCCAATACATACTTACCCCTCGACGTGTAAAAGTAAAATACACATTTCTAGGACAGGCGTGTAGTATTCTCTGAAAGTAATGACAAGTTGCAGGCATGTTCTCAACCTACCGAACGGAGCCAAAGCGAGAGACAGAGAGAGACAGGAGCTGGGTTTTTGTATTTTAGTGACTTGGATCTGAAGTGTGACAGAGACAGCACCACAACTCGTAATGCTGCAAGTAATAATGGTCTTCGGACGAGACCTTCGCATAATTGGAATCAAACAGCACTAGGTAAGTTAGTTTGATTCTTAATTATCGGCGATTGACAAAGTATGGGTTCATTTAATCGATTTGTTTCTTCGCTAACAAAGCAACTTGTCGCGTCTTTAAACCCTCCTCAATCCACCCTATTTCAACCCTCTTAGCAATCGATATCAAACCTATTTATTGTTATGACATAACAATGTTAAATAATATAAGTAACAGAGATACGATCAATCATTGTACCTATGTGTGATCAATGTTGCCAGGTTACCCGTGACAAGAAATACGGCAAGATTTGCGGATACACAATTAAATGTGCCGTGGTGTGTCGAACCTAAGAATAGACTCCTGCTCTGCCCGTGGATTTAGTAAAAGCTAAGGGATTACACCAGGGAATAGGCAGCATCATCCATCTGAGTACATATCACCAACTGCGATCACCACTCCGCATGCCAAGCGGGTGATTAGCAAATCCCCCCATTGTATTCAATTGTAGAGGCGTCGTCAAGAAGTGGACGGT
The DNA here is from genome assembly GCA_951392215.1 of Epirrita christyi. Classification (NCBI taxonomy): domain Eukaryota; kingdom Metazoa; phylum Arthropoda; class Insecta; order Lepidoptera; family Geometridae; genus Epirrita; species Epirrita christyi. Next base: position 2,245,711 of record OX595857.1, on the reverse strand, counting down.
GATGACGATAATACAATTAAATTGATCGTATCTGGCTGCTGGTTTCGTTTCGGAATAGAAAAAAAAATGCTCTTGCAAACGACAATCGTTGGGGACTAGGTGGAAGATGTAGGGCGGCCCCAATCGATGGACTGACGACATTTTAAAGGCGGTGGAGGCGGCTCAAGACCATTTGTCGAGGTGCTTTGTCCCCCATAGGGCGAGGTCTAACGTTTACTAGCTGAAGATGATGATGGTTTCGTTACTTTAGTATTTCAAAAAGCGGCATTGGGTTTGCCACCTGTCGTGTGCAATGCAAGTAATGTACTATCTATCTAAACTTTAGATGGATTCTAAAGTATATTAGGCCTCTGACGAGCACATGATTTATTCTTTCCTTGACTACCTCCTGGATATCCTACCTGGTTGCATATCCTCAGAGATCTGTATTACATCCCAGAATATCCTCTCTAGAGGTTAGAGTAAATTTTGTGTCCTAAATATTGGGATAGGAAGAGTAAAATTTTTTATAGAAAAGCGATCATTATTTTGATATTTAAACATTAGTCCTCTGCTGGGCCCTTTACCATGCCATTGGCTTCTGGTGAACCAGTTCTATGAATCGCAATCAAAACATTTCCTTTATTAAATTCTTATATTCAGGATGTTTTTTTGAAATGGGACAGTATGGGCATATCCGAATCCTTAAGAGATACGGGAAAACTGTCTTTGGAAACATTTACTCATTTTGTATGAAAACGATTTTGGCATAGTAATTTGTTTGGTCAAGCGTGAGTTCTCCATAAAAAATATTTAAAAAAAAACAGCCTGTATACATACCTACATAAACACACGCCTTATTCCCCGAAGACAGAGCCAGGCAGAGCCTCAAAGGGACTCCTTTCACCGTGGGTTGCACAGTTGCAGGAATAAAGACGTGATGAGCATCGCCGCCATTGCTTTACGGCCAACTCGGCTTACACTTTCTTCCAGTACTAACACACTCCTGAATAAGCCAGCAGCCAGCACAAATCTTATACCAACGAAAATTGCCCAACAAGTCCCGGGTTTATGAACCCAAATAACATAGTGCACTTTAAATCGAAATAGTGCACCATACTGGTCTGCAGTGTGTTTAAAAATTCATCCAATCGATCTAAGCTTTGACATTAATGGACGGAGAACGTGAGTTCCTGAAGATATTAATACGAAACAGGTCTATGGGTGCAGTATAACTAACCCATCGTCAGCCAGTAGAAGGTCATGGCACCTTCCACGGCTAGCGGTCTTCAGCTGTTTCCATCCCCCAAATTCCATCGATCTTTACAATATCATTGATCCATTGAGTGATGGGCGTCCTATAATGTGTCCTCCGGTTCGTGTACGATACAAGTATCATATAATGATGCTGTGCACTTTCATTCTGTGTTCTTGTGATGTGTGTAAAAACAATTTGTTAACGTTAATACCTAGATTATGGTAATGCCCGTTATTTTGTATTTGTCGACAGTTGCCGTAGATTATGTTTCTTATTTGTTATATTTTTTGATTATTTAGTGTCTTATGTGTTATCTTCCGTGACGTCACCGTGGTTCTGTCGGAAGACCAGCGTTGGTTGTAACGTGATTTACAACTGGCTTATGCTGAGACAGAGACAATTTTGTGACTCTAAGCAAAAAAAATTTTTTTCTTTTTATCTTCAATTTTATATCATGTATTGTGTTATAAAATATTATCTATCTATCTACTTGAGAACCTTTATTCTCCATGTTCCAGTCAGTTTCAGGAATGGTGTAATTTTCCGGAAAAACTTGCAATTGATTCGAAATACGTCGGCGTTTGCGGGGAAATTGTTACGCCATGTTTTAATTAGTGTGGTTGGGCTTCATTTCTAAAGCGACTCAAAGTTGTTTGACGCTTGTAAGAGTTCCGCATGGAGAGGACTATAGGACTTGAAACAAAATTAAAAACGTTTGGTACAATAACTTTTCATTTGAAAAACCGACTTCCGCCATTGTATCCGACTAAATAATTGGAAGAAAAAAAATTATGAAAGAACCATAGTGGTGAAAGGATTATGATACTTTTTGAATGCAAATGCTTGGTTTGTTGATGAAAATATCAAAATCGCCATATGTATGCCTACAATATTTGAGGAGTTCCCTCAATTCCTCGTGGATCCCATCATCAGAACTGGATTCTGAAAAAAATGGGACCAATCTGGAAGTATATCTATTTAAATAAAAAAAGAATTCTCCAAATCGGTTCATAAACGCCGGAGATATGCGGTAAAAACATTAAAAAAAAAAAAAAAAAACACACAACTGAATTGAGAACCTCCTCCTTTTTGGGAAGTCGGTTAAAAATATAGAACAAACAGAAGAGAAGTAAAAAAGTGGGTCACAGGAAACAAACAGAGCAAAATCAATCACATAACTACTAAGGCAGATTACAAAAAGGTACACTTAACGTAATTCAGATACTAGATAAAAAAAACTATTTTTAACCGATTTCTCAAAAAGGAGGAGGTTCTCAATTCGGTTGTATTTTTTTTAATGTTACCTCATATATTCGGCGTTTATGAACCGATTTGGAAAATTCTTTTTCTTATTTGAATAGATATACTTCCAGATTGGTCCCATTTTTTTCAGAATCCAGTTCTGATGATGGAATCCATGAGGAATTGAGGGAACTCCTCAAATATTGTAGGCATTTTCAGTAACAAAACCAAGCATTTGCATTCAGAAAGTATCATAATCCTTTCATCACTATGGTTCTTTCATCAGTTTTTTTCATCCAAATATTTAGTCGAGAACAATGGCGGAAGTCGGTTTTTAAAATGAAAAGTTATTATTACGAGAGATGAAGGTTGATGACCTCCGTGATGCGGAGGGCGAGTAGCCGGATGAGATGCGAGAGGTTGCGGGTTCGATTCATGCAACGGGACAAATGTTTGTATGATATTCAAATGTGCTCCTAAACCAGCTCCTAATTATTTATTTATTATTTATTTATTTACTAAGACATTAACATCATTACAGGTTTTTTTATTAAGCCCTAAGGCGATGTTAAATGCAAGTACTTATTATTCTTATTACAAAATAAATATTACTTAATTATAATTTTGTTTCAATCAAAAGCTGTGCCATTTCCATGGCTTTCGGCAGGTTTAGAAAAAATATATCTACGCTGTTTTGGGACAGAAAATTTAGTAAATAGATAGCGAGTGACATGGGGGCAAACTTAAGTAGGTTGGTCTTGCAAGTGGGCACCTCCAGCATGGCGGGGCGGCGGCGCGCGTCCAAGTAGTTGCTGGGCGCGCGCAGCCGCAGCGCCGCCAGAACCGCCGGGTGGTGCAGCTCTCCACGCAGCACGCGCACCATGTATTTAACCACTATGTATTATGGTTTTAATATGTAGTTCACAACTTTAGTTCACAATTTAGCCACGACGGGTTTCTCACTAAACAGACTAGCTTGAAATATTTGTTATTTGGTTTGTTAATATTTGACATTTACTATCGTCTTGCTAGCGACTCGCTATCGTTATTAACTTTAGTCAGCCAGAGCTAGCACTGAGGTCCAATTTTCTAAATTATTTTAAAACTACACTGAAAGTTATCCGAATCGATACTGAATTATGAATTGACAGAAAGTTGGTATTCTGCTCCCTTATAATTAACAATTTAGTCTACTTTCAATTCACGGTGACTATTATTAGAGTAGGATAGTTATATATAATTGCAAAGAGTAAAGAGAGACTCCATCTACAATGCTAAAATTATCGGAAAAACTTTGAATCGTTCAAGTTTCGGTCACATTTCGATATAATCACATTACAGTGTTGTATTTTATGTTTAGAGAATACCATTTCTGACATTTAAGACATCGACACAAGATCGAAACATGATCCGAACTCTATTTTAATTATTTTTAAGTTAGAGAATTGGGCCTCAGGGCAGGAGTATTCGGTCGGTGGGGTTATCTAATTGCTGCATTCTGAGTATTTATTTACAGATAGTCTGTATCATACTCATCCGCCATTGATTGATAAAACGCTTTGAATGCTATTAATTATTTATTAAATGTACGTTCATTATTAGCAGACGTTTACTGATGGAAAATGCCTCCATTGAATGACGAACAGTCTTGAGCCGCCTCTATCCACCGTCTTCCTGTTACTTATGTTTGTGTGACCAAAAAGTTGGTGTGTGACTGTGTCGTGGCACGGCTGTGTGTTTTACGTGAATACGTAATTCCGTGACTCAGCGAAACGACCTCAAATAGCGGCGCTTCCACCTCCGCCGCGTGCGATGCATCACAGTCCTCACTAAACGTAAAGAATTCTTTGATCCTTTATATATCTATTGGTTTAATTAAATTTTGGATGATTATAGATATGTAGTTGCAACACCAAACTGTATCGCCCGATACAGTTTGGTGTTGTATTTGTTATCGTCAGCTTTCTTGATTGCCTCAAACTATAAAAGCAAATCCATAGAAAAAAAAAAATAATAAATAAAAAAAATGTGTGGAGGTATTTAGGGGATGCCTACGCCAATGAGGCGATTACTATATATTAGATAGATTAGATTAGATATAAATTAGATGTAAATTAAATGTAAATTAGGTACAAATAAGAGAACAAATATAGAACACTACAAATAATTGTTAGTACCTAATTAAGTGTTTCTTTAGATTTAAGTTTTAAACGTAGTAGAAATAAAGGCTATTTAATTTTATTTTTATTTTATTTATGGAAGGAAATCCAATGACGTATTCACGTCAAAATAATTTTCCATCTATTTTAGCTTGATCTTTACATCACAAACAAACAAAACCACACAATGGTATTTTTCGTATCCTCTCAAAAGAGACATCAGTCATGCGTTGTCAACACAAAGTTTGTTCTCGTTGATTTATTGCTCTGCAATTGCTTACCGTAACGGTTCCGTTCAAATTCTGTGTTTATTTGTGTACGCATTAGTGTCTAGGAGACCATGTGGCGCGAAATTCAAATTTTATTGTGCTTTTTCTCGTCACAGCTCATCAACACTTCTTGATATTTGCAGCGAAAGCAGATTTTGCGAAAACTAGGAGACCCCACAACCACAAAGTAAATATTAGTACAAGTACAGAATACTCACTTCGCGATTTTTTTTATTTACACAGCCACATTGCCACAACACACATGTTTTAAGCTACGGATATAAAAAACACTGTAAAAGTCATTTAACAGTATTCGTAGCAGTAACAGTACCCAACTCAGGACTCAACATGAGCCGTTCAAATGGAGAAAATATAATTTACCCCCTTATTCATAATCATTTTTTAAACCTATTTTGGTTAAAATAGCTTTTGCCTTGTTTTGACGTATGACATTTTACATCAGAGAGAACAAAACAAAAGCTAATTTACCTAAAATAGGTTTAAAAAAAAACCGGCCAAGTGCGAGTCGGACTCGCGCACGAAGGGTTCCGTACCGTTATCTATAAAAACGGCAAAAAAAACAAGTTTATTGTAATGGAGCCCCATTAAATATTTATTTTATTCTGTTTTTTAGTATTTTTTGTTATAGCGGCAACAGAAGTTATACATCATCTGTGAAAATTTCAATTGTCTAACAATCACGGTTCATGAGATACAGCCTGGTGACAGACGGACGGACGGACGGACAGCGGAGCTTTAGTAATAGGGTCCGTTTTACCCTTTGGGTAAGGAACCCTACAAATGATTATGAATAAGGCCCTAAGTATATAATTTTAACACGTTTATCGGAGTAGTTACTGATTGATCCTGTGGTTTAGATACTTTGTACTAATAGATCCCGTATGCTTATAATTTAGGAACTGATTGATCCGGTGATCAAGGGATCTGTTTAAAATGATTATTTGAATAAACGCGTACTTTATATTATGTTAATTATTGTTTATTTTTATATTTTGTTTCAAATGCAGCTTCCGTGTCGTGCAAAGATATTATATAAATATAAAATTTATTTTGAGAAAAAACTACATTATCAGAGAGAAATAAACCGAAGCGGATTAGTCAAAACAGCGAAACATGTTCAAAGATGTTTAGTCGCTAATGTATCACAAGGAAATTGGGATAACAAACAGAATTTTAGGAAAAGACAGATGATTAAAAGGTCATGTCGTACGTGGGATTTGGAATCTGACCCCGTGTTAACCGTTGTATGTCCGGCCTAAGAAAAGACTTTCTCCGTCTCCTCCCGTGGATGTAGTAAAAGCCAACCAAGGGATTACACATTTAAGGCAGCAGCATCCACCTGACTCAAAACCAACACTGCGATCACCAATAAAAAATAATAATAAATAAATGCTGGACATATCACACAACATTATCTAGCCCCAAGCTAAGCAGAGCTTGAGTTATGGGTACTAGATAACTGATATACTTAATACAATACATTACATAGATAGATATTTTTTATTATACATAGAAAATACCCAGAACACCCTGAACAAATATCTGCAAATCGTACAAATATTTGTTCCGAGGCGGGAATCGAACCAGCAACCTCCTGCATCGCAGGCGATACCTTCGCCCGCCGCGCCACAGAGGTCGTCAACCAATCCGCCTGCCAAGCGTGGTTATTATAGCAAACCCACCTATGCATACTTTGTGGGAAGCCTCGTCCAACAGTGGACTTGTAAAGGCTGCTGATGATGATGATGATGTACAATGATCGGTTCGCCCCAGACCTTCGTCATAGTTAACTTCGATTGTCAAATACACGTACTAGCTTTTCCAATTTAACTTGAGTAATATAAACTAACAAAGACCATAAGCCCTATATAATAAGGACCCTTCATATGATCAGGTCGACCGTGACTGTACGCATTGAGTAGGGTTGTCGCATTGCCACGTTTCATTCAAAACTAGCAGACTTGCCCTGGTTTGGCATGGACTGCATACTTTACTAAAATCTTCGGGGATAACACCCTAAAGGCAGACGCAGACGTTTTCCGTTGTTAGTGAACGAAAAGTAAATCGAATTAAAAAACCGGTCAAGTGAGAGTTGGACTCGTGTGAAGAGGGTTCCGTACAAATATGTTACAATACTACTTCCACTAGACCAATTAAACTTTTAGTCAATCTACACATTTGATACGCGTTTTCTCGCTACGAATGTTTCCCAGTGGTAATTTAAAGAATTAGGACTCTCATTTAGGTTTAAAGCCTTCGTTTTCTTAGATGTTTTTGCTCAGTAGTTTCGGAATAGTCAATTTTCGCATATTTTCTTGATATCTTTTAAACTAAGCGTTTTAAAATTATAAAACAGTTGTTTGCCCTCCAAAATGACCCCTGGAAATAAGAATTCGTTTATTTACGCATTATTGGTCCAGTATACCCGAGGCACCACACAGGCGCTTCTCACCTAGTGGTAAGACGGACCATTTATGTAAGCCAAGCCGTGTTTGTTGCCTGATTCTTCTAGCATTGGTCGCGTTGGAACAGGAGTAATTTTAGATTATAAGACGATTCAAAATGATCCTTGTGATTTCAATGAATAAAATTCTTTTTGACTTTGACTATGACTTAAATTCGGAGAAAATAGAATGTGACAGACAAACAGACACGAAACCCGAGTGATTCTATAATGGTTCCGTTGGTACCCTTGCGATACGGAACCTTAAAAAAAGGCTGGAGAACAGATATAAATAAGTACTTTTTTTGCCATTTCGACAGAGTTTATGCAAGCTCATTTAATCTGTATTTCTGTTGTGGAATCAAAATGTTGATTTTTATTTTCCGTTATACAAAGTCTGTTTATGATGACTGTACAAAATTGATAGCTAGAGAGACACTGGCGACAGAGAGAGAACTATCTGATGACAAGGCTGACAATCGTCACGAATAATAGAATAGATTCGATTTATTTGCAACAAAATTCAGAAAATTAATAAAAAACATGTCAAAATGATTTGCCAGATTTTGTGTGTGCCGTGGTGTATCCGTTCTAAGAATAGACCCCTCCTTCTCCTCCCGTGGATGTCTTAAAAGCCGACAAAGGGGTACTGGACAGGGGGACAAAGGGGCACCGGGGCCTGTGCAAAAGCAACACCAAACTGCGATTACCAATCCGCCCATTGTATTTAATGGGGGAGGCTCCGTCCAGCAGAGGACATAAACAGGTGATGAACCTCGCACGAGCACTTTTTAGAAGACCGACCAACGGAATGTTTCGTAGAGTTTTTTTTTGTTAGTTTTTTTATCAATAAGCTGATGTTAAAGAATTTATGGTTCAGGTCCGTTTCGTCTGGTTCCCTGTTCGTCTGACTAGTTCATTCCCTGTTCGTCTGACTAGTTCATTCCCCGTTCGTCTGATGCCCCGTTCGTCTGTTTCCCCGTTCGTCTGATGCCCCGTTCGTCTGTTTCCCCGTTATAAGTGGCCAGTTGTTATGAATACAGATATGATAAGTATAAATATATCATCCTTTGTAGCTACCATTACATATTTAGTATTTTTAACCGTCTTCAAAAAAGGAGGAGGTTTCTCAATTTGACCATTAATATATTTATTATTATATTGAGTATTCGCGAATCACTTCGTAGTGAAATTAGTTTTTAATCTTAAACTATAAAAACCTACTGAATTCAGTGCCATTCAGAAAAATATTACTTGCCACATGTCATGGACAAATGAGGAAATGGACGAACGGGCACCGAGTGGACGAACGGGGAAATAGACGAACGGTGCCGAATTGGAATTTATCTGTCTGCTTTGCTCTGGGACCAGATGGCATAGCCAAACGGTCGCTTCGAAGCGATTCCATTTCTACAGCCGTAATACAATACAATAGACCACGTGACATATCGATAGCTAACGACATACATTGTCCCATACATTTTGGACGTTTCTACTGGCGTCATCGCTATTAGAATGTTACTTTGTCTAAGGCCTCTGGGATCCCAACACTGTGACAACTAGATCGTTATCTCGCCCCAAATTTTTTTAGAGAGTTCCCTAGGATATACCTAGGTTTGTACAGATAAACATACCCAGATAACATAATTCGTGATTCAAAGTAACTTCTTACTGTTCCTAGTCTCCTGGTAGATTAAGAAAAATAACCCAAATTATTGCAACCTTGAATTTATGCAGACCTATTTTATTTCTTACTATAATAATTACTTCATTAGCAAGATCGCCACCGGAACAGTTAGTAATTTGAAAACTGTCTAAAAAAATAACGGATCTATTTGTAACACCTAAGTTCACCGGATCATAGCCACGGGATCTATCAGTCAGTATGTCTGCCTCTGACGCATAGGCCTTAGCAAAAGTCGTATAGTGAAAGAATCTTTTTCCATGCAATAAATTAAAACAAAGAGTAATAAATTCTCACATAAAACCTCCTTAGAGTAAATCTCGTGAAAATTAAAACAAACGTATCTAAGGCCAGCCCTAGATAAAAGACTCTTCTAAAGCCCTGTAATCCCCCTGATACGACCTTTATCCCCAAACGAGTCGGAATCGGGTTTAGGTGTCGCGTATTTGATTTCGGTCAGTCTTTTCGCAAGATTTGGGTCACCACTTCTTGGCTCTCTGTCATCAATAGGTGTAGAACACACCGAAGTCAAAAGTATCTTATTCATTGTAATCACAAGGATCATTTTTGACCCCTAACTAAAAGAGGGTTAAAATAAAGAAGCCTTCCACTAAGAGCACCAATCCTATTCCACTTTGAGCACAAATTCATATTTTCGATCAAGTGGAATAGTAGAACATATAAAATTAAAATTCTGTTTTTTTATAATCTTAAGGTTTACAATATAGTGCTGTGGTGTGTCTTGCCTAAGAATATACCACTCCATCTTCTCCCGTGGATGACTTAAAAGCCGACTTAGGGATTAAGACAGATCTTAGAGATCTTAAACACATCAACAAACACAAGCCAAACAAACAGACAGCAGACATCCGTGTTTTCACTTGTACGGTTTCAGCGGAAGATCAGCGTTGTGTTGCCAAACCACAACAAATGCTGAGCTGAACGCCAATTTGTGTCAGTGTTCCTTGACTGGTAGGTTTTAGAGGCACACTATTTTATTATTGTTATGCTTGTTTTCTGTATAAGTAGTTTTAATAATCTTTGTTAATCTCTGTATGTGCACTGAGAAAACAGTTCATCAAAAAATATGGTGATTTCACGTAAAGTAGGGAGCATACGGAAATAACCATAAAGTACGATGAAACTACTGTTGCTGCTGCTAACCATATATTATGATGAGCTGTCACCATGCATTAGTAGTTCGTATCACCGTATGTCCGGACTTACGGTGACGGTAATCGTAATGGACCATTACTTTTTGAGAGAGAGCATAACATTACATATGACTGTCATCATATTTTTGTATGCTTTCCTACTATTTTTATGTGCTCTCCTCTAATTTCCGAGTAATCCCTATTATTTTATCATACTATTTATCCATGCTTTCCTACTATAATTGTATGCTTTACTACTATTTTTAATGTGCTTTCCTCTCATTTCCGAGTAACTCCTGTTATTTAATCCTACTATTTATCCATGCTTTCCTACTATTATTGTATGCTTTACTACAATTTTGAGTGTGCTTTCCTCTTATTTCCTGTTATTTCATCTTATACCATTTATCCATGCTTTCCTACTATTATTGATGTGCTTTCCTATTGATTTTTCTTACTATTTTTCTATGCCTCCTGTTGTAGTATGGCTCGGGTATTGTTCCTTTTTCTTAAATATGTATGGGCCAATTAATAAAGATAATTGACACATAGAATAAGCAAGAGTACGGTTAAGAGAATGATGATGATGTATAGTCGTTCATCGTCATCACTCCCGTAACCGTACTTTTGCACGGTTATGGGTCAGAGTAGATTACTAAGTGTCAATTATCTTTATAAATTGGCCCACACATATTTAAGAAGAAGGAAAAATACCCGAGCCATGCTACAACAGGAGGCGTAGAAAATTAGTAAGAATAAACAATAGGAAAGCACATCAATAATAGTAGGAAAGCATGGATAAATAGTAGGATGAAATAACAGGAAATACTCGGAAATGAGAGGAAAGCACATTCAGAAAAAAGTACCTACGCAATACAGAAAATAACCCTAATAAAGTAGGTAATTCTAGACAGAAGTACCTACTTTATTAGGTATTATTCTAGAACAGTGGATTTGGGATTTGGTGAATTATTTGCTATAATGGAAAAACATATGACGGATTAACATTTTAATTAAAAATTACAAAATATTATTAAATAACGCAAAATATATAATTTAGAGTAACGGAGTAGTAGTTTTGGGGTAACGGAGGCGGGCTCGCACCGTCTCTTGCCAGAGGGCGCACGACCTCCTGTCACGGACCAGCTGAGGGTCGAGACCACTGTTCCAAAGCTGACTGCACCTTATCCGCGTCACCTGTACAAAATTGCAAGTGGTTAGGTCAAATAGATTTTTATATATGGGGGTCGAAAGTAGCTTTAAATTTGGGGTAGGAAATTCTGCCGAAGTCAGCCTACAAAACTCGAAAGGAAATTAGCTAAATTTACCTAAATACAGTATTTTGTGACATGTTTACTTTATGGTACCATAAAGAGTATCTCTAATTAACATGGGCTTTCACATTAGATATTTTACTTAATACGAGACTAAAATCAATACCTTATTCAAATCCCTGGTGATTGATCCTAGAACACGACGCGACTTCAGGCGTGCTGGACAGAGAACGGGATCGAGACTCGGGCATTGCCAGGATACCCAACGTAATAAGATAGGCACGTTGAGCCCTCCAGGCGTTCACCAACCAGCCATGGTTTGGTAGGCGTCAGCAGGCAGATGCGTAGTAGAAAGGTGGAGATTATTTTATGTACAACCACATCATTTTAAATGGACATCAGCTGGGCATCAGTCGGCAAAACTGGGTCATGTACTGTCACAAGCTTTTACATCAACAGCTTGCATAAACTGGTGCACTAATCTTAAAACACTTATTTTTGTACACGAACAAATGTTAGGTATTATGAAACCCAGCTGATCTTTGTTGCACTTTGTTGCTTCAAATCACTTCACATTTTGTAACACTAACTATAGACAATCCGTAATATTTAAAATAAAATTACAAACAAAAGGCGGAGCGCATGTGCTTCCCTGCTAACTGAATAGAATAAAATGACCGGGCTAGGACCTACCCGCGTGCCGTTCGCAGTAGACTGGTGATTTCACAGTATTTTAATATGCCGGTCATCCAATATTATGAATCCTGTAATCATACTTTAGTAAAACGATAAACGTATTTTTGTGTGATGATCACGGTATTTTGGAGTGCCGCGTCAAATATTATGGTTCCGTAATCATATTCGATGGTAATTTGTTACGTAATTGTATTTTTGTGTGCTAGTCATGGTATTTTGGTGTGCGGTGTCAAATATTATGATTCCGTAATCATTATTTGATGTTTGTTCATTTGTTAATTAATTTTTGTATGCCCGTAGTTACATAGATAGATAGATAGATTAACACTTTATTGTACACCAGGAATACATAAAAGGATTTATTAAAATTAGCAGTACAATGGGCGGCCTTATCGCTGAGAGCGATTTCTTCCAGACAACCTTTGGATGGACAGTAACAAGCGAAGCAGTAACGAAACGGTGGAAGATATAGTCCGTAGTCGTATATTATAAGGATTTTATGCATAGAAGCTTCAAGAAAATGGATGCTAACTACAAAAATAAAGTGACGAAAACTGTTATATCTTAGGTATCATCGAATTTCTGCCAACCAGACATCCAGCAGACCATTTCATATTACGTAGTGTTATTTTAAGAGGAAAGCATCGTAAAGTATCGATTTAATCTTCTTATATTCTGTCACCGTTTATTACGGAGAATGGTCATCATAATATTGTATTACTTACTATTTAAACTAGATTATTTTATTATATATACATGATACAACCTTATTTTAGAACAATTCATCGTATTTTTTAAAGACGTATTGATATTTTATAATGAAGCCAAAATGACATTTTTCTCAGTGTGTGTGTCTTTTTCCCGTGTCATTCTTGTCATATTGGCACAAATAAATGCTTTTTCTTTCTTTCTTACTAATACCGGCTCCCTTCGTCGCGGGTAAAAAGATCGACTTCGAAAGTGTCTCCAGCAGGGCTATTCTAAAACGTCGGAAACGTTTCCGATCGGATTCGTTAGTTTTTCATTTCGATGTGGTAAGTAACTGAAACAATTTTCTATCAATTTTCTCAAGTAAAAACAATAAATATTGTTTATTACTTTGTTTTACTAGAGAAAATTGTTTTAGTTACTTACCACATAGAAATGAAAAACTCACAAATCACTGCCTTGCTGAACTTATTCAACTCTCACTATATAAAAAAAACCTGATTTTTAATCTTAGACAATTTTTGTAAACAAACAAATGTCAAGATATGCCACTGTGTGTGTAAGTGTCATAATTGTGTATCATACGTGTATATATGATACACATACATGACACTTATACACACAGTGACATTTCTTTGTTTACAAAAATTGTCTAAGATTAAAAATCAGAGTATAGGTATATCATATTAGAAATTAACGTAAAAGGCAATACTTACTTCAATTTCTTATCAAAACATTGGACCCTCCATGGTTTGACAAAGTATGCCTGACTGTAATCCACAACTGACAATTAAAAAGCAAACTTTGTCTTCCATAATGAGTTAAGAACTGTTTAACTGACGATTTAATCCAACGGCTTTTGTTCTTGAATGATAAGGCGAAGAGATTTTAAACTCAATCTGAGTTTAAAATGAGCGATCTTTGATAATATTGGAGAGAGCATCTGGTGTGTTTAATCTAATTTCACACGCGATTTATCGGAGACTGTACGGCGTTTGGTTGTTAGTGTATTTATGCCGTGGTGTGTAAGGTCAAAGAATAGACCTCTCCGTCTCCTCTCGTGGATGTCTTAAAAGCTGACTAAGGGTGGATTTGGCAGCAGCATCCATCTGAGTATTGAACAACAATATTGCGATTATCAACCCGCGTGTCAAGCGTTGTGTCAAGCTGGTGCATATAAATGATGTATATTGAGTTTTTTATTTTTTTAAATTATTATTTTACCGGCTTCTCTGTAAAAATTGTCTTTTTTAACCGACTTCCCAAAGGTTCTCAATTCGTTTTTTTTTTTTTTTTTTTTAAATGTTTTTTACCGCATATCTCCTGCGTTTATGAACCGATTTGGAAAATTCTTTTTTATTTGAATAGATATACTTCCAGATTGGTCCCATTTTTTTCAGAATCCAGTTCTGATGATGGGATCCATGAGGAATTGAGGGAACTCCTCAAATATTGTAGGCATACATATGGCGATTTTGATATTTTCAGCAACAAACCAAGCATTTGCATTCAAAAAGTATCATAATCCTTTCGCCACTATGGTTCTTTCATCATTTTTTTTTCATCCAAATATTTAGTCGAATACTATGGCGGAAGTCTGTTTTTTAAATAAAAAGTTATTATTTCACATTTTTGTATAACGTTATTGGAATTTGACTGTACTGGAATTGACAGATTATAAAGTAGACGAGGTAGGTAGCGAAAATTATACAATTTTGCAATGAGGGGTTTTCACAGCCGTTTCAAATCATGCTTTCAGCGTTGAAAATAGATGGCGCTGCGCTGTAACGTAGCAGTCAAGTGTCAAAATATAGTGAAATGTGAACATCAACAACGTAGAAATAATTTTCGTTTCGTGGTATTGATTTTTGCCTACTTCTAAAAACACCACGAAATTACTAGCGCACACTCAAGTAACAAACCCAAACAGAATATCATGACTAATAGCCACAGAATTATTAGATAATATCCCTCATTCCCTAACTGGACAAACGTGGCCGAGTTTTTGTTGAGCGAGTTGGGGAACGACTCGTTATTTAAAGTAATCTATTTGTATATTCTGTATCATAGATTCGTTTTATAGAATTTTGGTATTTACATTGTCTTTATTTTGTTTCAGGTATGTTCATAAACATCATTAATGTTTATAGCTCTTGAGAAGACACGCTGAAGCTGTAATGTCATGACAAAAAAACTTCTTCGACGGATGGTTTAGTGGGAGGAAACCCGACTATCCAGATAAGGTTGTAAGACGTGCGTGTGGTATGTGTAGTGTATAATGGCTCCTCTACACGTCAACAGATGCATCTGCAGACGTCATCTGCGGATGCATCCGCCGACGTGTAGAGGGGATTTGCGCGTCTGTGGTAGGTATTTAACGTCCGCAGTCGCTCGAATCCGATTGTTGTCGGTTTTTGTGGCACACATCAAAGGGTTTCGGCTCGAACGTCCGGCGTCTGTCCACACGTCTTTCGACGCATCAGTTTGATCGGAGTTACGATTGAGAGTACACGCGTGCTTCTGGTTTAATTCCCGTACCTACTTGGCGCATAATTCGTAAAAACGCTCGAAATGACTAAACAATATGAGTACTGAGGAAACTTTTAGGTTTATTGAGCTATATCAAGCTGAAAACTGTCTGTGAAATCCTAAAAATAAATATCACTAAATATCTGTTTCTGTGTATAGCCAGCATCCACCACCTTCTTCTTTTCCATTTCTTTTTAACTCTACTGCGATGTACCCTCAAGCAGTAGTTAAAAGTACTAAATAAATAAATAAATGCTGGACACATTCCACACAACATTATCTAGCCCCAAGCTAAGCAGAGCTTGTGTTATGGCAACTAGATAACTGATATACTTAATACAATACATTACATTGATAGATATTTTTTATTATACATAGAAAAATACCCAGAACACCCTGAACAAATATCTGCAGATCGTACAAATATTTGTTCCGAGGCGGGAATCGAACCGCAACCTCCTGCGTCGCAGGCGAACATTCGCCCGCCGCGCCCCAGAGGTCGTCAAACCAATTGTAATGGTTTGACGACCTCTGGGGCGCGGCGCTTACCAATTACTACCAATTAATATATAAGAGGATTTAATAGCTGCGGCAGGTCTCAATATCCATTTTTTTAAACGAAGGCGTGTTGCATCTGTCGAGAATGAACATAGACTGATCGATCTACAGACGTGTGGACAGCTCGTGGAAATTCATCTGCGGATGCATCTGCCAGAGTCCGCGGACGCATCTGTTGACGTGTAGAGGAGGCTTAAGAGAAGCCTCTGACCTCTACGCTACTACAAGTTCTCCTTATCTGTGATACAAAAACGTGGTTCCTAGTTATGGTCGGGTGTGGCGGCAAGATAGCAAATTTGGAGGATTATGTGTGGTAAGGGCTGGTGTTGGTGGATTGCTTGGAGTTTGTTATACTTAGTTTCGATTGTTGTTTATAAATGTCTAGTGCACCCCGCACGTGACTTCGTACGCGCGTAGTAGGCGCGTAGATCGCGCGTAGTCCGAAATCTTCCCGGGCTAGCACTCAGTACCTACATCTAGTACGGGTTTTGATAGTTTTCGAAAACTATATGAGGTTTCATTTCCTTTCATACATTTACTGACAGTGTCCATAGTTTTCTTCTCGTTTTCGCTAGGGGCGCTGCAAGTAAATGTATGGTCTTAGCTTCACGGATTTGTTCAGGGTGTTCTGGGTATTTTCAATGCATAATATAAATATCTATCTATGTAATGTATTGTATTAAGTATATCAGTTATCTAGTACCCATAACACAAGCTCTGCTTAGCTTGGGGCTAGATAATGTTGTGTGAAATGTCCAGCATTTATTTATTTGTGCTAAAATTACAATATTTGAGCCTACGACCTTTGCATTCGAAGGTGGGTCGGCTTCTCTTCTATAAATAAGCGTAAACAACGCATAAAAAATGCTATGCCACAGATAACGTCAATCAAACTTATTGATTTACCGTCAAGCGAGCATGACGAAATGATGTTTGGTACCGTCTCGACCGAATAACACAGTGACATTGGAAACAGTTCTAAAGTCTGAACGAACTGCTGGGAAAAACGTTTCAGTTAGTCCTTCAAAGTAAGTGTCTAATGGAACTACTGTGAATAGATCGGTGGCGCAACTACTGGGGGTACTCAGACTTCTGGAAAGCAAGACAAAAACTAACTATTTATACAATAGGCGATATTATCTCTTGGTAGTGATTTTTACCAGTTAACCCTAAGTACTAAGTACCTAATTAAGTTTTTTTATTCTACTTGGCTAGCAAGCAAGCATACGGCCCACCTGATGAAATGTAGTTACCGTAGCCTATGGACGCCTGCAACACCAGAGGCATCACACGCGCACTGCCGACCCTGAAACATAAAGATGAAAAGTCTCATGTGCTTGTAATTTCACCGGCACCCGTATCCGAAGCGAAACAAAGCAATGCGAGCACTACTGCTTGGCGGCAGAAATAGGTACGGTGGTAGTACTTCCCCGGACGAACTATTTCACAAGAAGTTCTACTACTAACTATAACAATTAAAATACTCCATGCTACGAGTCACGTAAAACGTTCGACATGTCTCGGTATTTACGTCGGGGCTGATGCCCTGCTGTCTCCTCACGTAAATACTCCCCAAGACTAGACTAGAATATTACTAGAATATTACTTAAGAGGAGTATACTGCTAGGGCGCTTAAGCCCTCCGCATACAAACGATGTTTGCTCCTATCTTGGATATTATCTCATCAAACTTCATGACATTTTGTAATCATGATTAATACACTTATATCTAGACTCGTGGTTTGTCAGTTTCATTATATGTTTCCAAGTTATATGGTTTCCAAATCACACCGGTTTAATGATTTGTATGGAAATCTTTATAACCCTTGCTAGTTTGATTGTATGCATTGCATATAGCATTTGCTCGCGGCTCCGCCGGCGTAAAACCTCTAAGTACCTAATGTTAATGTTAATTTTAAAGAACTCCCTTTTCCGCATTCGAACTCTATGGATAGTCCATTATGCGAGAGAGTTAACTGGCTAGATAGTTAGCCAGCCTAACTCCGTCCAGAAGCGAAGAAGCTTCCTGGGGTATTCGCAGGCTTCGCGGAGTGACCTCGGGTTGTTGAGGATTTGTTCACGTTGAGCTGCTACTCCCACGAATTCCAGGACTACGTGGGCAGCCGATTCTTCTTCGGTCAGACACCCTCTGCAGAGTGAACTGTCTGTGGCTCCGATGTTATAGATGTATACCTCGAAGTACCTATTATAAATGATTAAAAATTAAAGCATAGGTATATTATGTTATTTTGATGTGTAAGCTATAATATGTGTGTGTGTAGGAGTATATGTCCTATGTACTGTGTATATTAAGGTTAGTGGATGGAAAGGAAGAGGAAGACCTAAGAAAAGATGGATGTATTATGTGAGAGATGATATGAATAAGAAAGGAGTGAATTATGAGGTGATGAAAAAGACGTAATGCGCCGACTCCAAGTTCATTTAAATAAGGGCAAGACAATGATGATGAAGCTATAATACTGTAGTTCATCACAATCCGTTTAGTAGTTTTTACGCTAACATCCATTCCTTACAAACTTAAACATTTTATAACATTCATCATCATCATCATCAGCCTGTAGCAGTCCACTACTGGACATAGGACACCCTTTGAATGCCACGACGCACGGTCTTGAGCCGCCTCCATCAACCGACTTCCTGCGACGTTAATAAAAATAGGATACTAGGATTGAATAGGAAACAGACAAACCACAGGTCTAGATATTAGTTTCTACCTAGATTGTGTCTACAAATTTTCATTGACTTTGAATTATTTAATTAATATCCAAATGAGGAGTAAACTTGGTGTAGCAGGGGTTGGCTGGCGGTACTTCCCTTTAAGCCCAGGCAGTCATCATGGTATAATTCACTGAGATACCGGTGGATATGAGAAATGAAATGGAGCCAGAGAAATGGCGGGCAATATCTAATTCTAATTCTAGTTATAAGCAGGGGTGTTTAGAACAAGAATAGAATAGATTATATTTATTTGCAACAATATTCAGAAAATGAACAAAAAATAAACATCAGATACAGTTTATAGCATATACAGTATTTAAAAAATGTTGTTGCAAAAAGGCCTCAACTCAGCATATGCAGGTTGTAAACAACCTGCGCTGGTTTTCGTTAGAGCCATTATGCAAACAATAGTTATAAATTGGTAAAAAAAAGTCACGGACCTAGGACGTAGGTAAGACCTGGGGAATATTTTCTAACGAATCGCTTTCAATTACGATTTCGCAGTACATTGCGCCGCATGCTTTAGCTTACTGATTCAAGAAAAAATATTCAAAACATAAAGTGCAATGTATTGTAAACTCGGAATGGAAAGCGATTATCAGTTCATTAGCCAATAAAGGAGCTGCACTGATGTCCCGCTGTGGGGAGTATTGTGCATTGTCTCCCAGTGCTAACCCTACCCCAGCCAGCCAGATCCTAGTAACGTTTTGCAGATTGCTGAGTTTCATACCATCTTTGTTTATCGTGGCTCCAAGTTTAATGTCATAGCCCAACACAGCTCACATAAGTAAGACGAGCGAGGTGGTATTAGTAGGTAGAACACGGTGCGGCCGAGATGACCTCGTAATTGTGTTTATTGGACTCCCTCTAACCGGGAGACCCATATTAGGCAAAAGCTGTCAACTCTGTTTTGAATTCGCCCTGTGATTGGTGGATAAACTGTCATAGTGGGGTTTGTCTGAAAAATCCACTAATTGAGTTTGAGACGACCAATGAGCGTGCTCAATTCCACATAGGCGGGATATTCTGAAAAAAATAAGATATTTTGTGTTTTTGAAATTACGGTGTACACTAAATTATAATCTATACTTACTCTGATTTTTAATTTTAGACATTTTTGTGTACAAAGAAATGTCACTGTGTGTATAAGTGTTATGTATGTGTATCATATCTGTATATCACATATCATACACATACATGACAAAAAACACAAAAAATGTCTAAAATTAAAAATCAGAGTAAGCATAAATTATAATTTATTGTACACCGTAATTTCAAAAAACACAAAAAAAGTTTTAAGTTTTTTTGGATGGATGGATGGATGTTTGTTACTCTTTCACGCAAAAACTACAGAACGGATTTTGATGAAACCTAACAATATTATGCTTATACATATAGGCTTAGGCTATAGGGCTTATACATAAGTGGTAAATACACTCGAGAGCAATGAATCCGGGTCACTTAAAGAATCCTAAAAATCTCGGAAACTAAAAATGCTAGGTTAATGCAATAAATTGTATTTAATAGACAATGTAATACTCCTTAAATGAAGGTATTAAAACTTCTTAGTTATTGTAAAGTTATATCATAAAAAAATCAAATTTGAAAAAGGGCCACTTTCGAAGATGGAACTACGAAATTACAGCATTTGGTTTTGCTTTTGTTTGTAATCTGTCATTTATCATTGTTTGATTTCTGTTTTTTTGTTGTTTTTTTTCTGCGTAAACGCAGTAATGGAAGCACGAGGAGGCAATACGAAGTATTAAAATTCAAGAAAATCGTAATACAGTTCAAAAATTTCATGTTTCCTATTTTTGTTTTAAGGAGAGATCAGCAGTTTTTTTCTTTATGTAATTTTGTGTTAATAAAATGTATGGTGACTCATATTTTTTTTACCTTCATTTAAGGAGTATTACATTGTCTATTAAATACAATTTATTGCATTAATCTATCATTTTTAGTTTCCGAGATTTTTAACATTCTTTAAGTGACCCGGATTCATTGCTCTCGAGTGTATATGATAGCCTATAGTATAGGCTATCATACCACTTCGGTATGAATTGGACCACCGGGCCCACGCAGGCGAAGATGCGAGCGGGCCGCTAGTTCTTCCCATAAACCCTTGTGTATAGCTGAAACCATTCCAAACAAAATCAGCAGCCAGCTATCGGATCTTACTATCTGCACAAGCGTATTTTATTTTTATACAACTATAGCGTGTCTAAATCTAACTTGCAAAACAACGAATCCATTCACAATCTATTACCGTCTGTGAATCATGGTTCCATTAGTGCTGAGACCAAACAAGAGCTGTTTCAAATATTATCTCAGATATGGGATCCCTTAGGAGCTGAGCCTGGGCTCTTGAGAGATCTAGAAATAGATTTGAGACTGCTTTGAGTGACTGGTTGATCCAATTGATGATATGCTTATAAACACTGTTTTCGTTTTGAGTTTCTCGTTAACGGTATTGAATTTGATTTTTGTTCAAGTTCGAATATTTTGAACTAAAAACTGATTTGGTACAGTCGTCAAAAAAGGTTTTTAGTTATTTAAATATGAACATGACTTCTTTTGATAGTAAGTACTAATGATGGTAGTACTTTCGCGGACAAACTTAGGAATGGTGGTAGTACTTCCGCGGTCGAACTCTTTCACAAGGAGCTCTACTATTTAGCAAATGTTTTGACGGTCAACAAGCAGTCACGCGATGAGTGTCGTTAGTTTGAAAATCGTAGTGACCGATACGTCAAACCCATCAAATGCCGGAAGCATCTGTCTTGAGAAATCCTATCTTGGCCAAATGGATAAAATTGCCTTAAAAGATCAAAGTTTTCGTCTATGAAAAGCATTCACATCAATGGCACTAGTGTCGATTCTGTGTAGTACTAGCTCGCTCTAAAACTGTCGCGTTCCCTTTTACTCCAGTCTAATATGATTTTAACGGATTTTTAGAAAACGTTAAAAATTTACCACACTTTCTTTTTAAAATAAACTTTTCAATTAACAACCAGCTTTCCACACAATTGAAGAAGCAATAAACCAATTTTTCACAGTATAAAGACTATTTATTTATTTATTGGAGTTTTTAGGGTTCCGTACCGAAACAGGTACCAACGAAACCATTATGGAATCACTCTGTTTATCTGTCACAGCCTGTTTTCTCCGCATTTGCTGGACGAAAAAAGTTGAAAATTTGGTACATAGATAGATAAAAGATAGACAATATTGTACTGCACATCATAATAAAAAAAGACAGTTTTACAAACAAAAACCAAACTATGTTATACAATGGGTTGTTCTATCGCTTTATAGCGTTGCATATACAGAGTTAGGTGACGCAATCACGGGCGTTTAGCGTAAATAAATGAATTCTGATTTTGGTAAGTAGTTGTGGCCCACAACTACCAAAATCAGAATTGTTGTGGGAGCCAAATTAGAAAATATTAAAAAATTTGTGTCAAATGTCATGTCACATATATAATAAAAGAGCTCAATATGAGAATTACAAATTTATAATTATACTCTAATAATGTTATAATTTATAATTCTGTATAATTTTAAATTTAATTCATTATAATTCGTTTAATTATTGTTCAAGAAATGTGTAAAGAAAATATGCGAAAATTTACTAAAACTTAATTGGTATAGGAATTACTATGGTAACCTACTTGTACGGAAACCTCTCCACGCGAGCCCGACTCGAACATGACCGGTTTTTTTGAAATACGGCCAGCATGTGCCAACAGAACTTTATTTATTGGTTCAGTGTAATTATTTAATCTGGGCTTTATTTGTCTGTCGTTAGTTCATTTGTCTACGTTTTTAGGGATTATGAGGCCGTGAATTTTAAATAATTTAAAGACGCATCATCTATTAAATATTTTACGTATTACTAACGTGCGTACGCGGTTTTACTCACGTTATTCTCGCGGGGAACTGCATTTCAGGATAAAAAGTATAGAAAGATAGTAGAAAACACTTTATAGAATACAAAATTAAAAATTAAAACATCAAAATGATGATAATACTGTAATTATGGAAGTACAATGGACGGCCTTATCGCTGGGAGCGATCTCTTCCAAACCACCTTGGGATGGACTGGAATTGATGAGAACGATAAAGGACGCTGGTATAAATATAGTAAAAGTATCCTTGAATAATGAAAATGTATGTATGATATGTAGTGATGTATGTGTATGTATGTGGGTGTGTGTATGAATGTGTTATGTGTGTGTATGTCTTGTTAAATATCCTATGATTTAACACCAATTTTTGATGATTTTGGTTTGGCTTTAATCTGCCTGTGTACCAAATTGCATCAAAATTGGTCCAGAATTGGTTTGACGTGAAATCACGACAACAAATCAAACAAAGTTTAGGGTAAACAGCTTTTTAGGCAAATCTCATGTTTAGGTATAATTTCCTCATTGGCATCTCGCGTATAAGGTAACTGGATCATAAGGGACCGTCACCATCATTAATTTAGTTTTTTCTAAATGTCAGGATATTTTCATTACCTCGTAGCCTTATGAAAGAGTTCGTCCGGGAAGTACTACCACCATACCTATTTTGGTCGCCAAGCAGAAATTTTAACTATTGTTGTGTTCCGGATTGAAGGGTATGCGTGCCGGTGTAATTACAGATACATTTTCACCTTTATGTCTCTGGGTGACGGGCACAGTTCAATGCCAAATAGTGCACGTCTTACGTATACGTGACCTATGTGGTATTGCAGTTATAATGAGCAGGTGTCATCGCTTAACATCAGGTGGGCAACATGCCAGTTTCAAAAAATATATGGTCAAATTAAATCAATGCGTGTTGCCAGTGAATTAAGAGATTTTATTATCATTTTTATTTTGAATCAGCCGTAATGAGATAGAAATACTCATTTAGTGACTAGCAACATTTTATTGTAAATAAAAAAAAAACAAATGTCAGTTTGTTGTTTTTTTTATTTTTTTTATACCGCTTGGCAAGCAAACAAGCATACGGCCCACCTGGTGGAAAGTAGTTAGTCCGTAGTCTATGGACGCCTGTAACACCAGAGGCATAACACGCGCGCTGCCGACCCTGAGACATAAAGATGAAAAGTAAGCAGTGGCGGATTTACCAGCAGGCTGAGTAGGCTGGAGCCTAGGGCGGCAGATTTTAGGGGCGGCAAATATGGGGGCAACATTTTTTTCTTTTTCGAAATTGTCTTCGAGATTCGAATGCAATTCACGAAAAAATTTAATAAATTTTAGACTTCCTTCGCTTCCTGCTTAAAACTTCTTAACAATTGAATCTAAAAGATTTATTTGGCAATAAGAATAGAAGACTGCCATTTGTTTTGTGATTTCGGTACTTTATTTTTAGTGCAATGAATTTCCAATTTGCTCAACTGATTTTGCTGTTAATATGAATACGAAATTTTCGCGGCTCGCTCCGCTCGCCGCTGCCACGCGTTCCATTACTTTTTCGGCTAGTTTGGTTACCAAAATCACAAAAATTTGGCTGTTCACACTTCTTAATTAGGTACAAATAGTTCGTCAGGGAAATATGAAAAAGGACACCCTGATGATGACCCCCCCGAAATCTTTGCCTGTGACCGCGCCAGGTATAAAGTTGTAGAGGTCGGTAGGGGCGGCAAAATTTGAATAGCCTACTGGTGGCAAATGTGTAAATCCGCCACTGAAAGTAAGTAAGTGCCTGTAATTTCAATTAACAATTAACTGTCAATCCTGACCTCTTACAACAGCCGAGATATATACACCTGTGACAGATTACAGACATAAGGGTGGCGACGTCTTGTAATAGGGTCCCGTTGGCATCCTTTGCGGAAGGAACCCTAAGAACCATCAAATTCATGTAATTGTACGTCAGTAATAGAAATGTTTATAATGCCACAACCACACATGCTACAATTAGGTTGCACATTTCAAGGTCCCATAAACAGAAACATGCACTAAATCCACGGAATAACAAATAGCCCAGTAGTTCAGATAAGTACTAAAGCTCTGACGTCACCCATTGAGAATTCACTCATCGCGAAATAACCTACAGATGGAAATAAGTCTGACTGTCAGTAGAAATGAGCGAGATGGCGATAAATCTAACAACATGGCAGTACAAATGAACGAGACGAAAATAGAAGCGACCTTTAAACGGCAGGTATTCGACCTGTGACACAGTACAGTTCGATTCAGTAAGCTATATCCATTATACAGATTCATAGGGTAGCGTTTGCAACTATAGCGCAAGGCGGAACCAATCACGAATTAACTAAAGCAATATGGCGCTTTCGTTCGCCATTCAGAAACGGGTTTTGCTTACAAACTCGGTTTTAGAATGAAGGTTTTCTTTATAATCTGTGGTAGGTCGGTTTAGCTCCTTTATGCAATTTTTTGACATTGGATAGGCAACGATTTTACACGCCGTTAATACACTGACGTACTGCCATATTTTGACATTTACATTTGATAGAGAGAGCCATCTGTACACAAAAGAACTATAGATTTGATGTGGCACAAAATAAAAAGGAACCGTTGCTCGCTTGCTGTGGATGAAGAAGTGGCCTAAAGGTTTTGAATAAGCCAGCTCAATCCTATGAATATGTTTTTAATGGACTAAAATAGGTCACAAAAGTTTGCATAATCTGCATATATTTGTTCCGGGTCTTGGTGACCCATGACTCAGGGATTCTAAATCAGGACTAGTGTATATGTATGACTGGTGAGAGTGTTGTGTTTTACACATATATTATGTTTGTTATTGTAGAAAATGTTATAATATTCTTCACTATTCTCCCGCTCTCTACTTATAATTTGGATCTAACGAGCACAATAAAATATTACCCGTCGTAATGGCATCAGAAGAAATTATAACATCCTACTGTGTCGCTTCTATTGTGGTCACGATAACCTTATTTCTTTTGAGAATAATTTGGTCATTAATTTTGTTCTCTGTTTGGGCTTTTAATTATTCCGTTGTGTGTATCAAACTATTGCCCCTTAATTATATACTTAAACGTTATTTAAGAAGCGATGATGTTTTACTTGTTTGCCCTACAGACGGACCACTTTCCTCAACACATGCAGTCCTCACGACACATGTAGTCTTCTCGACACATGCAGACCCCTTTACACATTCGGTCCCCTTGTCCACTACACAGATGTGTTAATAGACTTTTAAAACGCTATAATTATCACTAGAAACTGGACATTTACCATGATTTTTGAGTTTTATTGATTCCCGATATTTCGGCACAGTTGCATGCGCCATGATCACGGATAAACTAAAGTCATTGCGAGTAAAAATTAGAGTAGAGAGAAGATTAATTACTTATCGCGTATTTTTTAACCGACTTCCCGAAAAAGGAGGAGGTTCTCAATTCGGTTGTACTTTTTTTTTTGTCTTTTTTTATTTTTTTTATGTTTGTTACCGCATATCTCCGGCGTTTATGAACCGATTTGGAAAATTCTTTTTTTATTTGAATAGATATACTTCCAGATTGGTCACAAAATCCAGTTCTGATGATGGGATCCATGAGAAATTGAGGGAACTCCTCAAATATTGTAGGCATACATATGATGATTTTGATATTTTCAGCAACAAACCAAGCATTTGCATTCAAAAAGTATCATAATCCTTTCACCACTATGGTTCTTTCATCATTTTTTTTCATCCAAATGTTAAGTCGAATACTATGGCGGAAGTCGGTTTTTTAAATGAAAAGTTATTTTCCTATGCCGTGGTATGTCTACCTATGAATAGACCCCTTCTTCTCTCGTGGATGTAGTAAAAGCCTTACTAATTGATTACACCAGGGGCAGCATCATCCACCTGAGTACTTAACACCAAACTGCGATCACCAATCAGTCTGCCAAGCGTAGTGATTGTGACAAATCCCCCCATTGTATTCAACGGGGCAGGCCTCGTGCAGCAGTGGACGTGATCATCATAATCATCATCATCATCACCATCACCAGCCGATGATGATGATGATCGTTTTTTTATGAATGTATGGACGCAGAGGGTGGTAATTTGAGCACTCTCATCACGGGTGTATGCATTGGTCATGAAATTTATATTTTTAACCGACTTCCCAAAAAAGGATGAGGTTCTCAATTCGGTTGTATTTTTTTTTTATGTTTGTTACCGCATATCTCCGGCGTTTATGAACAGAGTTGGAAAATTCTTTTTTTATTTGAATAGATATACTTCCAGATTGGTTCCATTTTTTTCAGAATCCAGTTCTGATGCTGAAATCCATGAGGAATTGAGGGAACTCCTCAAATATTGTAGGCATACATATGGCGATTTTGATATTTTCAGCAACAAACCAAGCATTTGCATTCAAAAAGTATCATAATCCTTTCACCACTATGGTTCTTTCATAATTTTTTTTCATCCAAATGTTTAGTCGTATACTATGGCGGAAGTCGGTTTTTTAAATGAAAAGTTATTCAACGATGTACACATTATCATTGATATTTTATATTATTACTAGTTGCGCCCCGCGGTTTTACCCGCGTGAAAAATGATGAAAATTGATGACGATGATGATGATGAAAAGTAGCCTATGTGTTAATCCAGGGCGTAAAGTATCTCCATTCCAAATTTCATTCAAATCCATTCAGTAGTTTTTACGTGAAAGAGTAACAAACATCCATCCATTCTCAAAAACTTTCGCGTTTATAATATTAGTAGGAAGTAGGATTAACTTTACAAAGCACATTTCGTTCGCGGATGAGTAATAAATAGCATTAAACTCAAAGTACCTACAGCATCTCAAAATCGCAACAGTCAACACCTGTGTAAAAGCACACTATACAACATCAATTTTCAATAACAGTAAACGTCAGCCGATTCTAACATCTTAAACGGTCGTTATCACGCGAAAGATATAAATTTTACTGTCTTTATAACCCTCTCGTGTGTTGAGAAGTATCTATGCTAATTTTAGTGCGTGACTAAGACTTAACGATAAGCCGAAAATGGCCGAATTTTCGGTGCTTCCCACCTAGTGTTAAGATGGATCATCAAAGTAAGCCAAGCCGTTTTTGTTGCCTGATTCTTCTAGGCTTGGTCGCGTTGGAACAGCAGTAATTTTGGTTTATAAGACGATTCAAAATGATCCTTGTGATTTCAATGAATAAAATTCTTTTGATTTGATTAGAAATAAGTTTGCGTAGTACATTGTTTTATCTTTGAATAAATGGCGGAGCTGGTATGTGGTCCATGGTGGCAATTCACTTGGTGTATATTCACAAATGTTTGCGTTATTTTATCAAGGAAAACAACATTATGTATCTATAGACTCATGGTTGATTTTTCCTTGGAAAAATAACCCAAACATTTGCGAATAAAACCAAGTAAAATGTCAGCATATTAAGCGGCAACTCCAACCCATATACAAATGCAATATCGCTTAGGTCACGTCCGCCAAGGTGGCCTACTTGACATTGCACTGCGCCCGTCATCCTGAAATTCTGAGACAGATAAAAAGCCTCGCGAACGCACTCTGTTAATTCACCGGCACCCATACCCTTCAAACCGGAACACAACTACGCGAGCACTACAGCTTGGCGGAAGAAATAGGTATGGTGGGTTGGGTGGTAGTACTTCCCCGGACGAACTCTTTAACAGAGAGCTCTACTACTAACAAAACTCTATCTAGCTTCTATCTACCCCTAGTGACTCCTTGTGTGATATCCTCACGGATCTGAGTAAGCATATACACGATGAAGATCAAGAGGATTAAAGTCAAGGGATTGTATACGAGTTTCACGAATATTCGGCCTAAAATTCGCCGAAACGTTGTATCTAAATGTTCACCACCATTTGCCAAAACAGTAAATTCGTATCGTCCATAAAGTTCAATTTGAAATTATTACATTGAGAGTGCCGTTTATAAGTCACAGAATAAATTGTACCAAAGTGTAGCATGTTTAATGTCTACACTTGACCTTTTTGCTATGATTTACTATGTTTCGGGGGATTGTTTAGATATCGTGTCTAATGTTTAGGATCAAATGTTTAGATATTTTATAGCAAGCTTTAGTAGTGTGATTTGAAGTATGATACCCACTAATCACCGCTATCCCACGCGATAAATTACGGTCAGAAGAGGGCTTACTCTACAAACGTAACAACGGAAATTGAAATTCTGTAAATGAGGATCTGTAAAAAAAACCACGGGTTTTTGAATGGAAATTGAGGTTCTCATCTGTAATAACTTTTCATTTAAAAAACCGACTTCCGCCATTTTATTCGACAAAATATTTGGATGGAAAAAAAATGATGAAAGAACCATAGTGGTGAAAGGATTATGATACTTTTTGAATGCAAATGCTTGGTTTGTTGCTGAAAATGTCAAAATCGCCATATGTATGCCTACAATATTAACTAACAAAATTGAATTTTTATTTTTATTTCATTTTAACGACTAAAGGAATATCGTTCGATCGAATATACCTACTGTATTAAAACAGAATCTAATCCCCCTTAATCATAATAATTGCTTGGTTTGTTGCTGAAAATAGTAAAATCGCCATATCTATGCCTACAATATTTGAGGAGTTCCCTCAATTCCTCATGGATTCCATCATCAGAACTGGATTCTGAAAAAAATGGGACCAATCTAGAAGTATATCTATTCAATAAAAAAAGAATTTTCCAAATCGGTTCATAAACGCCGGAGATATGCGGTAACAAACATATAAAAAAAAAAAATACAGCCGAATTGAGAACCTCCTTTTTTGGGAAGTCGGTTAAAAATATGTTTTGTCTTGTTTTGACGTATGACATTTTACATCAGAGAGAAGAAAACAAAAGCTATTTTAAGTAAAATAGGTTCAAAAAATAATTATGAATAAGCCTAAGTGTCAATGTCTCTGCAATTTTCCAATTGAGACTAATTATTCCTGCCCACGACCTCTTAAACGTATGCCCGGTTCTCCGTGCTCTTCAGTACAGGTTATTTCAGGCTTGCCTGGAATAACATAACAGTCTGACTGTCGAGCGAAGATAGCTTAAAAACTAGGTACTGAACTGACCTGTCTGCTGTCATGTATTGATAGAAAGGTTACGGCTGAAAGGTGTTAAATTTAGATGGTTTAAGCCTCGTCCTAATTGGTCAGCGATCGTGAGACCAGGCGATGCGATTGTCATACAATCTCGGACTCATCGCGCGATACACTATACCTACTTAAAGCACAAAATATATAGGTACGACTATATACGAGGTATACGCGTACGATTCTTTGGTCAATTCAGCCCACATCTCACTTAGCCCGCGGGCCGAAATGTCCACTGCGAAATTTATTTATATTTTTTTATAGTCAACTCAGCCCGCGGGCCATATCGACCCCTTTGAAAATCTTAACTTAGCCCTAACCTAACTCACTTTGAAAATTATGTTTATTACACATGTAGAACTCGGTTGACTCGCGACTGGCGTTAGATCGAGTTCTACCGAGATCGTCGTTGGTACGCTTCTATGTGTGCATGCACCTGTTAACGCTTGTTGTACTGAGCTTGCCTTCTGTAATATATATTTTGTGCTTTAAGCTTGACTTCAAATTGCAATATTTTAAAACAAATGGTTTAAATGTTACAAAATTTGCATTGAATCATTCAATTCTAAAATAAACCATAACACTGATAAATGGTTAATTATTTATTATTTTCTGATTACTATCTTCTATTTTACCTAATTACGAACTCAAAACAAACTCACAGTTTAACTGAATATGTGAATTGAATGCTAAATATTCAAGCACCACGGAAGGGAGTAGCCATTCGCAGCGTTCCCCTCTGTCAAACTACAAGCGAAAGTTGGCATATGCGTTTAATAAAACTAGTTGTTATTCTGTGCAAGGTTTGTTAGTGTGAGTGTCGTCATTACAGTGTTGTATTTGGATGTGTATATGCGGAATTGCGCTTGTGTGCACATTTCCCCCCGCAAAAAATGACAAAACTATTTGAATGGTAATATATCGCTAAGGCTACTCCTTAGCGGGCTAGGCCCGCGCGGAAGTCCGTGTTGCTCGAAGGCTAAAATCTAAAATTAACTATAAAATAAAGAAATTAAGTGTAATTTTGAGGAAGTAATTTGTTTACAAATGAATCTACTTTGCAAGCTTACAAATACATTCTAAAACTATCTAACACAAAAAAAAACAATTTTGAACGTCAGTTTGTTTGAGGCATAGTAAACGTGGGCAGTGCATCAACTCCGGATATCAAACATTAATCATGCTTGAATGAATGGATGGTTACGATTTTTCAACGATTGTTTACACAATTTGTAAAGTATGTTATTTATCTCACTGTATGTGTTGAATGAAGATGTTAGTGTTCAGAATATCTTGCGAATTGTTGAGTGCTTGTTTCCGCCAATGATTTGTTTTCCAAGAAAGTTTCGATCGATTTTCAAATTTAATTACAGCTCTAGGGTGCCGCGTGATTCCAAAATGAGCCAGCGCTGAAAGAGTTGAGCCGTATAATATTGCGGGCTCAATAGTAATCTACTCATCTGTATTAATTTTCCACCGTTAATGTAATCTATTAATGTTATTTTTTTAATTCATTATTTAGTTTTCGCCGTATAACTTTATCCTGTACAATAGTACAGGATAAAGTTATACCGCGAAAACGTGACGGTTAAACGGGTGATATAAATATTGCTCGTTTAATAAAACGAGCAATATTTATATCACACTAACATCATAAATGCGAAAGTTTGCGAGTATGTGTGTACTTCTTCACGCTCTAAAGGCTGGACGGATTTGAGTGAAAATTATAATGGAGACACCTTATTTGATTAACACATATGCTACTTTTCATCATCATCATCATCATCAATTTCCATCATTGTTCACGCGGGTGAAACCGCAGGTTAGTAATAAATGAAGAAGATGTTATGACGACCAAAATATGTTACGTTTCAATCAAATAACAAAAAAGAAGCTAAATCTCAAAAAACTTCATATAGGTTTTCTAGGACTAATAGGGAGCCGTGGCGTGTCCGGTCTGAGAATATATTCCTTCGTCTCCTCCCGTTGATGTATTAAAAGCCTTACTAAGGGATTACACCAGGAGATGGGCACCAGCATCTACCACAGTACTTAACACCAAACTGTGATCACCAATCCGCCTGCCAAGCGTGTTGGTGACTATGGCAAATCCCTTCGTTGTATACAATGAGGAAGGCTTCGTCCAGCAATGGAAGTAAACAGCCTGGTGATGATGATGATGACGTTTTATGGGGGAGGTCTTGTCCAGCAGTGTACGTCTACTGGCTGATGATGAAGGATCTACTTTAAGGTGTTGAGTGATGAAATAGCGTTTCAATAGCTCCTCTGATTCAAGAAACAAACATACTGAATTGATTTCCTGTGCATCATTCAACGTGATTCACTGCCAGATCCAACTGGCAGCCGGCATCCAGTTTTTATCCATTCGTCATATTTTTACGGCGGATTGTGAGCGTTTTATTTTTGAACGTTGATTGATGTGGCGAATTGGGAGGAATGTCTTCATTCTTCGTAGCCTTGGTGTTGGATGCGTAGGTGTTAACCGAATACACGTGGTATCCGGCCTGAGAATAGAACCCTCCGTATCCTCTCGTGGATCTCGTGAAAGCCAGCTTAGGGATGAAACTAATCCAGAGATTACACCAGGGGGTGGGCTACGGCATCCACTCAGATGGACACAGCCAGCTTGTGTTATGTGAGAAAAATATTTAGTTTTATTTTAATAACTAAACCTTTTCTATTGTAATTTAACAGACAGCATAACAACTAAATCAGGTCTGAAAGCCGCCATATAATTTTTTTTGACACTTCATATACTTTGTGTCACAGTCAGGATCATGACGTCTCTAACGATACCACATTCATTGAAATTAATTATTATCATCATCAGCCTGTAGAAGTCCACTGCTTGACGTAGGCATAGAAATAACATAACATAACACCCAACAATTACATACGTAGTCATGATCCCACACTAGGATTCCCTGTGTCGTGGGTATTAGGAACTAGGAGTACCATGGTACCATAACACCCAGATCCGGAACAAATATTTGCAGATCATACAAACATTTTGTCCAGCACCGGGAATCGAAACCGCAACCTCTCGCATCCCAGCCGGCTACTCGCCCGCCGCATAGGCATAGGCAAACGGTCTTGAGCTGCCTCCATCCACCGACTTCCTGAATCTTGAAAGAGCTCACATATTACACGCGGGATAAACATAGCACACCCTCGGCAGTTGTGCAAAAAGATTTTTAAATTGTAATGCATTTTCTGTTCCAAGTCGAATGACTAACATGTGCGTAAAAACATCAACAAACTGCTAATTCGGTCGAATGCACACTTATGCACACTCCGTATATTATTCTAAACTGTCTTCGTAAATCACTTGCCGCAATTCCAAAGAAATTAAAAAACAGTGTGTAATGTCATTGCACAGTGTAGTAAAGACAGCTAGATTAATATTCTATTCCGCGTCGCTTCATGCCAATTGACGTAGTAAATGTAAAAACTAGTAGCGCATATCAATAGCTCTTGAATTTGTTAAAATTAGAAATCATTAATTTGGCTAAATAAATGCATAAATAAAACTGTATCAGTCAGCAATCCGTCTCTAGCTTTGCTATGTTTTTTTATAAACATTTATTCCTATATATTTTTTTGTGTACTACCTGTAAACTGTTTTATTTAACTTTTATATTATTTGTAAGATGCCGTCCGTCTCCTCCCGTGGATGTCGTAAAAGCAGACTAAGGTATTAACCACGGGATGGACAGTAGCATATACCTGAGTACACAACACCAATACTGCGACCACCAATCCGTCTTCCAAGCGTGGTGATCGTGGCAAATTCCGCCATTGCATTTTATGGGGGAGACCTCGTCCAGCAGTGGTCGTCTACAGGTTGATGATGATGATGATTTCAACTTTGAACTCATCATCATCAATTTGATTGAACTTTGTATCCATATTTTTTATGGTGTACAATAAAGTTATAATCTATCTATCTATGATTATTTGCAAGAACATTTGTGTCATACATATTCACGTCTGATCGAAGATTTAAATATTATCTTAGTATTATCAATTCTTTGCGTATGACTATTCGTAAGCAAAGACCAGCTGTTCTCTTAAAGCTGTTGCACTGACAGTGACACATCGAGTCGGGGAAATAAGAGTAAATAATAAATAGTTCATGCTAACAATTTTTTACTCGTTTCTGAGTGGGTTCGCTAATCTATAAAACAATTCAGCTGGCTGGTATTGGGTGTGCAACAACTTAAGGCGATGACACACGTATTTTACGTGTATCACCGTCCAGCATGTATTTTATTTTTGTTGAAATAGGTTTTTTAAGTTTATTTCCATATTAACGACCTTTTGGTTTATGCCTAAGATGGGTTAACAGTAGTTTTGTTGCTCATAACGTCTTCAATCAATCTAAAATATTGTGGCGATTATACATTCGACGGTAAATTATAAATAGTGAAAATAATTTTTCTAGCTAGTTTAACGATGCAATGATTTTTGATTGAATGATTTACAAAATCTAAATAACCGGAAAAGAACCCAGATCCAGCTAAGTCCTATCCAAAAATACGCATCAGACAATACTGTCAATCAATCTACAAAAATAGCATTAAAAAAAAGTCGAGCAGTCTGCCGCGCGCCTAAAACCAAAAAAATCGTTGGCGATATTCCAAAACTATGGACATTGTGCATATTTCGTTTACACTCTTCGGTCTTGAAAAGTGCCTTCAAATTTAAACTTTGCGTTACTGATCATAAAAGCTATATTGCATTTCGTTCATCTACAGTTCAACGTAAATTTTCCCCAGAATATCAAACCGTACGCCATCGTAATATGGGCGAAGTCATAATGGAAGGTGATGTGGTGAGTTGTAAAACCGTTTCTGTAGTGTTGATTCATTCGAGGATTATTCCGTGTTATTAAAGTTGAATCAAATGCTACTATGAACAGTTGGATGAAATTCCGTAGGTTGGTTTTTCGCGTTGTTCGGTTCGTGGTCGGCCTTGCCCATTGCCACTACAACTTGCTAATTCTGAGACCTATGCCTGTGATTTAGGTTCTAACAAAAAATAATAATCTTACCTACTTTTTTACGGAATCGGACACGCTCCATGCGCAGGCACATCAGTGATGTGCCATTAAAAATTAACTAGGTAAATTTTACGTAGTAACAATTATTTTTATGATGTGGTTTAGGTATGTTGATGACTTACTGGTTCTAAGTTAGTTTACTGTGCGCACAGTGCAAGAGCTGACGCACTGATGCCTTAATTAACTTTATACACGGCTTCTGGATTAGAAATACTAATTAGTGTATTCTTAGACATAGTTTAAGTGCGCGAGTAGCTATTTCTAATATTTGGTATGCTCTCATGAATGTTTCCAGGTTTTAGAATAATTACCTAAGTGATTCCACCGGCATTTCAGTTTTATAAGTAATTAGTTGAGGTTGGTTGCGTTTGCCTAAATCGGACTAATTATGCTAATTTTCACCAACTGATCGCATAGAGACACTAAAGCCACGTGATGGAGGAAACTGATGGTAGGGGTGTTCGTAATAAAAGAGTGAGAAAGAGGGTAGATCGTTACGGCTACCAATAACAATAAAAATCTACTCGCAAAGACTTCAGTTTACCCGTGATTTTGGCGCATGAAACTGTGCCGAAATATCGGGAATCAATAATGCTCAAAAATCATGGTAAATATCCCGTTTCTAGTGATAATTATGTTAATAACCATGACAGTTTTCAAAAGGCGTTACTTTGTAATTTTTTAATTTACATGGTTTTCGGCTAGCATCACACGTCAGCATACCAAACTAGATCATGATAGATGCGAAATTTTGGGAATAATCGGGCTATGGAACAAGGACAGACATGACGAATTTTTAATTAGGCTTTGGAACCCCTAAAACACAATCCTGTGATTATCAGCTGTGCTTTTTGCCGCCAAAATTGTACAAAGGCTGAATTCGTGAGTGTCCTATTAAATTTGGCACGGTTGCCGATTTTAAAACCATCACAAAGAGTCACGTTTTTATGAATATGTAAACGGAAACGTGGAAATTTTATGATATTGAAAAAGCCGAGTGCTTCTTGTTCAGCCCACTAATTTTCATCGCATAAGTATTTATATTTATTTGTTCAACCCATTTTATTTAAATTCTATTCTTGTTTCATCCCAATCCATCTTAAAATATGAGCTACAATGTATTTGCAGCAGTATTAAAACTATATTCCGATTAAATTATTAGTTATATAAAAACTATTTTAACGAACCATTCAATTCAATTTTTTGAATACCAAAATATATAGAAAAAAATAAATAAATAAATGCTGGACATTTCACACAACATTATCTAGCCCCAAGCTAAGCAGAGCTTGTGTTATGGGTACTAAATAACTGATATACATACAATACATTACATAGATAGATATTTTTTATTATACATAGAAAATACTCAGAACACCCTGAACAAATATCTGCAGATCGTACAAATATTTGTTCCGAGGCGGGAATCGAACCCGCAACCTCCTGCGTCGCAGGCGAACCTTGGCTCGCCGCGCCACAGAGGTTGTCCAAAAGTCACTTCACTTGCTTCGCTTCGCTCGGCTCGTACTTGTTGCTATTCAAACCTAACCCAACCACCAACTGATTTCGATCCAAGCAGAAAAGTAAGTACATACCAAAGGGGTGCACGTAAAAGGACCTCTTCTTTGTTTCACAGTGTCACATCTTTGAATTTGGAATAAGTGGGTGTGGGATGAAACAAGAATGTAGCTTAAATAAAATGTGTTGAACCAAGATAAATACCTATTGAGATGAACATTCGTGGGACGAAGCACCTAAAAAGCCATTTGTGTTAGTGACGGGTGGACAAATAGCACCCAAAAAGCCATTTGTAGTAACAGGTGGTCAAGAAACACCCAAAAAGCCATTTGTAGTAGTAAGTAGCACACAAAAAGCCATTTGTAGTAGTAATGGGTGGATTATTTCAACTTCGTGTCACCGGTTCTTTCATGGCCTCTGACCGAACGCAGAGTAACCATGAAAGATGACTATAATATGATGCTATTCTAATGAATACACATTTTGTTAATAAGTTTTTATTTAATATTATGCCTTGTCTACTCTACTACTTGCCATGCCAGGCATTTTGTGGCTCATTTGATATAGATTTTTATTTGATTGTTCTCGCATAAATATTTGACAGTGACTTTTACGACTTTGAAGCCCTAATAAAAATCTAAAACCCACATTTGAATTCTACAATAATACAGAAATAGGTTACTATGGCGTCACTAACAACAACAAGCTACTACTATAATAAATAATGATACAGACGTAT
The DNA here is from genome assembly GCA_951392215.1 of Epirrita christyi. Taxonomy (NCBI): domain Eukaryota; kingdom Metazoa; phylum Arthropoda; class Insecta; order Lepidoptera; family Geometridae; genus Epirrita; species Epirrita christyi. The sequence continues at coordinate 2,208,596 of OX595857.1, read as the reverse complement.
AGAAGTGAAACTTTCTTATAAATACTCCGTATTGATAGAACAGCCTAGCCAAACGGCATTCGCTTCGAAGCGATTCCATTTCTACAGTCGTAATACAATACAATAGACCAAGTGACATATCGATAGCTTACGTCAATCTCATACATTTTGGACTTTTTTACTAGCGTCATCGCTATTAGAATGTTACTTTGTCTACGGCCTCTGGACTCGCTATTCCAGCCAGACATGGCTGAAAACTTTCATCAAGAAATAAACGAGCGGTTAAACGCTCGAATAGCCTTACCAATACTTTGGTAGGAAGGCAATTCTACGACGTGACAGTTGTCTGAGATGAAATTAGATTGTGAATTAAATGTTCAATAATTACGAGAATCGAGAATGTGTTCATACATTATCTGTCCCTATGACCGATGGTCACGGTAACCGCCCGTTTATGTGCTTGTGAACATGGGCCTAAATATTCATCACCAGCCTGTAGAAGTCCACTGCAGGACTCCCCCTTAGAATGCCACGGTCTTGAGCCGCCTTCATCCACCAACTTTTTGTGACCTGTAAGATGTCGTTTGGTGGTTTATATTGTGATTAGCTTCTACGATTGTATTATTACTACATATATTATGGGTAATAATATATGTATTGGGACATTTTATACATAATACAAGACAAGACAGAAGTTATTTTACCTATCAAAGGTTTAAAAATTGATTAGGAATAAGAGGGTCAGAATGTTCAGTTTCCATTCTACCACGCGTTTTTGCTTCTCTATAGATAGAAAATACTTTATTGCACACCATAACAGCAAAAACTCTGTTGCAAATAAAAACTAAAATTAATATCTATTTTTACCAGACCAGACAACCTCTATATGACTAGTACTAGCGATGTTAAGCAGTGACTAGTGTCGCTTGTACGCTCTATATCACTAGTAAGTAGCATTGATGGTACTAATGACACAAACTAGTTTATCTCTAGTACAATTAGACAGTACCAACAATGCGATAACGCAATCACATACAAGCACTACTTGCATTGTCTTGCCCTTATCCATATTTATTTGGGGTCGGCGCAGTACGTCTTTTTCTTCCTCCCTCTCCCCTGTCAGCCGTCACCTCATCATTCACTCCTTTCTCATTCATATCATCTCTCACGCAATCCATCCTTCTTTTCTTAGATCTTCCTCTTCCTTTCCTTACCTTTATATTCATCATTCTCCTAGTTACATGCGTTTCCCTCCTCATAACATGACCATACCAAGCTAAACGATTCCCTTTCAACTTTTCTGTAATTTGTGCAATTTTCAAACTTCCTCTTGCATACTCATTCCTTATCTTTTCCATTCTTGTCACTCCACACATCCATCTCAACACTCTCACCTCTGATGCATTCTTCTTCTTCATGACCCAGCATTCCGAACCATACATAACAACAGATTCTCCGCATGCATACGCGAAGATTAAGTAAGTTACTAAGTGACAGTGCGACTGACACGAGATTATATTGTAATTTAATCGTTTTTTTAAAGATAATTGGGCCTTAGGTCTTATTAAGGCTTTGTAAATTTTACCCTACTCACATAAAAGCACTACTATTATCCGAAAAATAATCTTAAAAAGAAAGTAAACGGGATTCCTTTCTACATTGATCCTACATTCAATCAAAACTACCAAGTTCGCTCGCAAAATCGCGCTATCGCTCGCAAACTAATTAAATCGTTGTATAGCTACCGCTTTGTTTAAAACTTGCACATTTGCTAGCTGTTTTCTTCATAACTACGATTTAAAACAGAAGCTACGGCGAAAATGAAAAAAAAAAACTACTTGCAAATGATTCAATCAATCTAACGAGTGAACACTTTATTAAGTTCTAACTATTTTGGTATGACGTTATTGACCACCGTGGTGGATGAGGAGCCAACTGAGAGACAGGTGTGGGTTCACTTCTTGCTGCGGGACAAATGCTTTGCATGATTGGACATTTGAACATTTGCCCGCAGCGGACAAGACAAGACAAGACAAGTGACTTTGCGGAAATCCATTCTACAGTATATAACAAATATATAGTAACAATTCCGCTCCTCTCCTACGAAAACTCTGAAAGTATTCAGAAGAGAAGAGATGAGGGTACTTCGTTGAGAGGCGAAACACGTATCGAGTTCTTTCAGAGTTTTCGTTGGAAAGGAGCGAAACTGTTCTATATATTTGTTCGTCTATTCAATATTGTCAATATAACCTCAGTGAAACAATGTTATGTTTTAATTTATTTTATAATTGACCTAAATACTTGAGACTTGAACCATTTAAATAGTTTGCTGAGGGACTTCAAAACCTTATTGTTCCCAGTCGACTGAGTTATCGCTATTTGACCCAGTTTTATAAGTACCTGCCCGTCTGTCTGTGTTTAGGGTCATATTGACTATCATTTTTCCCCTTGTTTCGTCTGAAGCCTTATTGTGGTGACTAGCTATGTCTAGTAATGGTATAACACAAAAGTGCTATGATAGAAATGTCCACGGAGAATGTGTAATATGGAAAACAGGACCGCACGTGATTGGTCACAAATAACAAACGAAGGCGCGTACAAGCTGCGGCGAAATGTCAGTCTTATTCTGTCTCTTGTGCGGTACGGACGTTAGTCAGGTTTTACGGTTATAACACTAGAAATAAGGGAAATTTTGTGAGTCCTGTGTGATTGAAGAAAATTTTAGAAACCTTTATGTATTTGTTTATACAATTGTATGTATAATAAAGTTCCCATTGAAATTAGAAATAAAACTGAAATTGAATTCATTAACTGCATAAACAACAATTATTGCATGAAACCTACTGTTATTGACGAGGCCTTGGCCTTTCATTTTTATGATGACTTATACCTATTATAATTATTTGAATTTGTTTAAGATAACCCCAAAAATAAAATAATATTCCTACGAATTAAATTTATTTTTTTGCATTAAAACAAGGCGTTTAGCTGAAACTCGTATAATATTTTAATTTGAATTCTATTGAAATGCCGCGATCCTCAGTATTGTTTATTTTTTATATAAATTGTTAACATAATTAGATTTATAATTGAATATTTGATCTGACATATCTAAGAGGAAATTTGGTTAGTAGTAGAATTTCTTGTGAAAGAGTTCGTCCGGGGAAGTACTACCACCGTACCTATTTCTGCCGCCAAGCAGTAGTGTTCGCATTGCTGTGTTTCGGTTTGAAGGGTACGGGTGCCGGTGAAATTACAGGCACATGAGACTTTTCATCTTTATGTCTCAGGGTCGGCAGCGCGCGTGTGATACTTCTAGTGTTGCAGGCGTTCATAGGCTACGGTAACTGCTTTCCATCAGGTGGGCCGTAAGCTTGCTTGCTTGATAAGTAGCATAAAAAAAATATGGCTATGACATCCATGGGAGACGCAGGGATCTATTCTTAGGCCGGACACGACTCGCTAACTAACATACTAACAGGTCAAGTTGAAATAAAAGCTTGTAACAACACTTAGCAGAAGCCACAACGTGCTATTGTCAAAAAGAAAAACAAATAACTTCCTAAGATAGCAAGTCCAATTAGCTTGAAGACTACCAGACCGCGATAAGCTTTAGTAGTACTTACATCGGTAATGTACGGCAGTTACCTCGTAAGTGTACCTAACAGTGTCGTTTTATACTTGACACATAGAGTTTTATCACGTGTAGGAACAGTAACAGTAGCAGCATGATCATTTGAAAATTTCTGAAAACTTTCAATGTAAACTTTAGTTTAAGTTTTATTAAAGAAATTCGTCTTTAGATGATCATGTGTTGCTGCAGCCAATTGTGAATTTTAATGAATCTTTACAATATTATAGTTTTTTTTATCAGAATAACATACATACATAAATAAACACGCGCCTTTTTTCTCGAAGGGGCAGGCAGAGCCTCAAAGGGCCTCTTTTCACCGTTCGCTGGAATATAGACGTGCCATGACAAGTGGTGAAATCGTCGCCGCCATTGCTTTCCACGACAGACTCAGCTAACGCTTTCTACCAGTAATAACGCACTCCTAAATAAGCCAGCAGCCAGGACAGATCTTATATCAACGAAAATTGCCCAACAAGTCCGGGTAAAGAATAACATATAGGTTATAATTTATAATAGATATTCCATGCGGGTGAAGCCGCGAGCAAATGCTAGTTTATTATAAGCGTTTTTGTTTCGGTCACATATCCGTGCAATTCGGCACCCTTCGTCTATTTCCCCGTTCGTCCATTCGGTGCCCGTTTGTCCATTTCCCAGTTTGTCATTTTCCCCGTTCGTCCATTTCCTCATTCGTCCATGTGGCAAGTAATATTTTTCTATATGGCACTGACTTCAGTAGGTTTTTAAAGTTTAAGATTAAAAACTAATTTCACTAGGAAGTGATTCGCGAATACTCATAAAAAAATATATAAATGGTCAAATTGAGAAACCTCAACCTCTCCTTTTCATCATAGGACGAGCAGGCGCACGGCTCAGTGCCATCCTTACCTTATTAGTATACCTTCTATTCGTACTAAGCGTTTTGGTTCCACCTTTATTTTGCGAACTGCTAAGGAGTGGAACTCGCTGCCGTCATCTGTCTTTCCTGATAACTATAATTTGGGTCTTTTCAAGGCAAGAGTGAATAGGTGCCTTCTAGACCTTCGTGCTCCATCGTCGGCTGCATCATCATTTACCAACAGGTGAGATCGCGGTCAAACGAGGGTCTATAATTATAAAAAAAACCTCCTCCTTTTTTGAAGACGGTTAAAAATACTAAATATGTCAGTTGAGGAGAATACCATTCGTGACATTATGACATCGACAGATCGGAACGTGATCCGAACTTTATTTTGACCATATTTTATTACAAAAATAAGGCATACGCGAGCGAAGCCGCGGGCGGATACAAGTTTCCTATACACGACAAGAACATAAAGTTCCATAAACTACCTCATTTTCCGGTAAAAATCTCCGTATTTTTCATTCTACAATTTTATATATCCCTAAGCGACACTATCTCAGAAAATGGCGTATAGTCTATATCGACTAGTATATAGACTAGTATATCAGTGTGCTGTGTCCCCTTAGGTTATTGTAGCATAGTATCGGACGCGACTTTGCGAGGCGACTTAGTATTAGTAAGTAAAACAAATCTCATTCCCATTTTCAACAACCAATTCATATTTTACGGGACACTTGATTTCTATAAAGAACTGTCAAAAGTGACATTCGTTTAGTGTGTCGTAACTCGTAAGTAATTGGTGAAAGTGAGAATTAGTCCCATAATATTGTTAAGAAAAAAACCACATAAGCAACTTTAAGTAGGTGTGGAATAAAGTTTAAATTAGAATTCATTGCATAAATGCGGCCACCGCAAGAATATAATGTAACCGAAATTGGGCCAAATCGTTCCGGACACCGTGATAACAACCCTGATCAGCCAACTGAACCGTCGTATTGTAATTTTCTGATTGGCTGGGCTCTACGTTAGTGACGCTTAAGTTCAATCAGTTGTACTCTATTCAATATTGTCCGCGACTTAAAGTCTCGCCTTACAATTTGTGTAGTCGTATGTGACCGCACACGACAGTGTAATCCTTGTTTAGTGTCCTTAATGCAATGTACGAAATTTATTTTTGTTCAAAATTATCGCTACACTTATGGTCCAGTAATAGAGTATGCAGTGGTGGGGAGTGGGGGGTTATTTGTGAGGTCGTTTGCGAAAGTATAGTTGGTTACGGTCGTTTAAAAACGGCCGGCGACAAACAAACAAACATACCAACAACGCTATTGTCGGTTAAGTAGGAAGTAGAGTAGGATTTAACTAAACTAAAAATTAAAACTTCATGCAAAAAAAAACGTCCTGCATGGCGAGTAGCCGGCTGAGACGCAAGTGGTGCGGGTTCGATTCCCGCTGCGGGACAAATGTTTGCATGATCTGCAAATATTTGTTCTGTGTCTGGGTATTGTGGTACCAAGGTACTCGTAGTTCCTGATACCCACGGCACAGGGAAGGGGCCAGGGGCTTCTCCAGTTCTCCAGTATTTTTAACCGACTTCCCAAAAAAGGAGGAGGTTCTCAATTCGGTTGTTTTTTTTTTTTAATGTTTGTTACCGCATATCTCCGGCGTTTATGAACCGATTTGGTAAATTATTTTTTTATTTGAATAGATATACTTCCAGATTGGTCCCATTTTTTTCAGAATCCAGTTCTGATGATGGAATCCATGAGGAATCGAGGGAACTCCTCAAATATTGTAGGCATACATATGGCGATTTTGATATTTTCAGCAAAAAACCAAGCATTTGCATTCAAAAAGTATCATAATCCTTTCACCACTATGGTTCTTTCATCATTTTTTTTTTCATCCAAGTATTTAGTCGTATAAAATGGCGGAAGTCGGTTTTTTAAATGAAAAGTTATATTCAAGTATCTCTTGAATAATAGCAAACACAGTTTCATATGTTTTATTTTGTTACAGGTAAGTTACAATTGTTGCTCAGAAGTTTCTAAATGAAGAGTTCAGTTGAAAATGCTGTTGTAGATTGGAAAAGTATATGACATGTGTAAGTTGCAATTAAGGAAATTCGTACAAGAACCTAGATCACAACCATAGCTTTCAGAATTAGGAATTTGATGTTTCAATGGGCGTTTTTTCATTAGCCGGCCCGGCACCGGCACGGCACCGGCACGGCACCGGCATGGCCGTGTACCGGCACCGGCGTCGGGGCTTCGTTTTTCCACTACGCCGGTGTCGATGCCGGTTTACGCCCGGTGAGTGGTACAGTACTGACACTCCGCTCCGCGTCCTCCTACCCGCCTCGCGCACTCACACACGCACTCGGCTACAATTCATATACAACACTTGGGGTGTTATTATAAAAAATGCCCTTAGTCTGGGTTTAAAACAGGACTACCAGTCTAGGCTTAAATATCGAGCTAGGGTATATACGACTGTAATACAAAAGCAGATGGTTTGTTTTCCAGAAGCAACTTTCGAGCTAGATATGCCAAAAATGACATAAGCTTGGACTATCTCTGGTTTATCTAAAACCAGGCAGCCCCTTAGTTTAGCAATGGACTATAAATTGACAGTTGATTGCTTGTTAGAGGTAAGAATTTGTACATCTCAATTGTGATGTGACACAATCCGTCAGTTTGATACTTTGGAAATTTGCGTAGTAGCGCAAGAATTGATTTCGGAAAACAAACCATCTGCTTTCGTATTTAAAGTCGCATATGCCTAATGTCGATATTTAATCCTAGACTAGTACGCCTGGACTAAATTCAGATTTAGTCCATGTTCTGTAATAAGGCCGTTGGTGATTAAACTTAAGCGTCACTAACGTAGATCCCAGCCAATCAGTAAATTACAATACGACGGTTCAGTTGGCTGATCAGGGTTGTTGGAACAGGAGTAATTTTAGCTTATAAGACGATTCAAAATGATCCTTGTGATTTCAATGAATAAAGTTCTTTTTGACTTTGACTTTGACAACACATGCAGTTTTGCCGGGCCGGCACCTTGCAGCCCCGGCGACGCCGACGGCGCCGGTGGGACTCAACGCCGGGCCGGCGATGGCGCCGGTAAGTCAAAAAGGGATCCATACATTTTCATACATTATTGCTTCCCCGGCTAATGGAAAAACGCCCAATAGGCAGGTCATTAGCTCGCAGAACTGACAATAGTTCGGAAATAATGGTTCTCAATTGGCGACCACATACCGAAAGACGCATTAGAGGAAGGCTCCCCTCGATGGACTAAAAACACTTTTAGTCCATTGCAGGAAGACGTTGGATGGAGGCGGCTCAAGACTGTACATCGTGGCATTTATGGGGGAGGCCTATGTCCAGCAGTGGACTTCTGATGATGATGGTGACGTGTTGCAGGCGTCTATAGGCTACGGTAACTACTTTCCATCAGGTGGGCCTTAGGCTAGACTGCTTTGCAATAAGAACAAACTGAACTTGGAAAACGGATCACTTTTGAAAACACATCGTCGTACCCTAGATCCTATTCATCCTGCGCTGTTCATCATCAGACCCTGGAGTCAGCAAGCGATCGGTAGTCGTAGGTACCGCCGCCGCCCCTCTGAGAAAAATGATTTTTCGCCATTTAGTAATGTAAAGATATTTTTATCTACACGGCTTCTGCGGGGGGGTTAATTTTGTAGTTTTTTTCCTCGTATAGGTGGGTTACAGACCAACGCTATCGAGGCCATCATTCCTATCTCCTAAAAATAAAATCAATGTATACTCTCAAAATGCATAAAAACAGCCTTAAAAGTACCGTTAAAAATTGTACATAAATCCTTATCCTCAACCTACTTGCTTATCTAACCGTTTGTGATTTTTATTGCTACCCACTCCTACTCGATGGATTACCGACTCCTACACATAGGTGCCGATCCGATTATCTTTCTATATATATAAAAGAAAGTCATGTTAGTTACACTATTTATAACGCAAGAACGGCTGAACCGATTCGGCTGAAAATTGGTGGGGAGGTAGCTTAGAACCAGGAGAAGGACATAGAATAAAAATTTAATTAAAAATCCTAAATTAGAAATTCATATTTCCGAACATTGAGACAAAGTGAAAGAAGATTATTATAAAAAATATTGATGCTGTGAATACCAGGCGCTCATGGCAGGGTAGGAAGTGGATGCATACGCGAAAAAGTGGTCTTAATTTGTTCAAAAACATGTCAATTAGGCCAAACACCGGGACCACGCGAACGAAGTCGCGCGCGGGCAGCTAGTTTAATATATAAACATAACACCCAACAGTCACATACATAGCCCCAGTAAAATTACAGTTGCAATAAGGGGGACGCAACAACAGGGATCATTTTGGCTGCCTTAGCGCTATCTAAATCTTATGAAACTTGAATAGGGGAAACTTCATGACCTAAATATTCCTCCTTTCATGTTTCAAAAGATTTGGACAGCGCTAAGGCTGCTAAAATGATCCCCATTGTCATTTGCTACTATAACTAGTGGTTCGCCCCGAACTGAGACCTCGCGATGACACCTTTATCAGCCCGACTAATTTAAGACGGGAAGAAAGGGTTTTGTATTTAACGGCTATGTAAGAATGTTTGTATGGATGATCCATCAGAAATCTAAAACTATCGAGTCAATTTCTCGAATATGAAAGAGATTTTGTGAAGAAAAAAAAGTTTTTTTAACTAAGCAATGCCATCTAGTTGTAGTTTTGCTACCAAATTTTTAAAGATTTAAGTTTTCTACTTTAAAAATGGAAATATCACAAAGAATAAATGCTCAATTTTCGACTTCTCCCCGTAGAACAAAATATACTTAAATAATAAATTTCAGCATTACCAGAGAACTTGAAGTGTCTTCGAGATATTTTTTTGCATATTTTACTTTCTTTACCCTTCTAACCGATTTCTAAAAACATTTACTGAGAAAAAAATTGAACCTCTATAGGTAATTTTTCTACACATCATCGAAATAGCCTTTGAATAGAACTAAGCAACAGAGCGTAAATACTACATACCTGTTAGTATTTAAAGTACTTGACGAATTAATTGATAACGTCCTTTTGACGAAAACATAGAACTCCAATGTCATTCAAATTCCTAAGAATGGGGGGTCAACAATGGATGTTATATTGGTTATTTTTTTTATGGTTCAAGTTTCTAATTTCTTCAATTTAAGACTTTTCCCTGTAGTTGTGACACAAAAGCCACAAGCATACCAAATTTCAGCATTGTGGGACTGCTGGAAGTACCCTAGAATTTTTGATTTTTGCGTTTTTTATTTTCCCTAATATCTCAGAAACTACTAAGTTTAAATACTTATTAAAAACAGTTTTGAAATGTCCAACGAAAGCGCTTTCATTAGACACCCCACTTGATCTGACTGTCTCCCTTTTTTTTTTTTACACCCACTTGGACCCCAATATCTCAGCAACCCCCTGACCGATATAGCTCATACCTTACCTACAAATTGTACCAATACTATCTACCTCCATACCAAATTTCATGAAGATCAGATTAACGCTTTGGAAGTTTTCATCGGACAAACATACATACATACATACAAACGCCGATTCTTCCAACTTGACTCAGAGAACTCGCTTCGCTCGTTCAATTAGGGAGCTGATCCCATACAAGGATTCTCTGCGTCGTGGGTATCAGGAACTACAAGTACATGGTAGGTAACACAACATCCAGACCCGGAACAAATATTTGCAGATCAAAATTAAAAATCTAAGTATTAGAAATTGGTCATTTTGTATGGGAATGCCACTTCGGATTACTTGCAATAGATGGCCTTCGTGGCGGACCTGCCACGAACATATTCACACACACATATGTGTATATGTGTCTTCGCTGCGTTTTGTTGTCGAACCCCGTTGCTTCGTTCATAAAAGCTCATTTACTATGTATCAGCAACTCCTTGCTCCGAGGCACCACACAGGCGCTTCTCACCTAGTGGTAAGACGGACCATTTATGTAAGCCAAGCCGTGTTTGTTGCCTGATTCTTCTAGGCTTGGTCGCGTTAGAACAGGAGTAATTTTAGCTTATAAGACGATTCAAAATGATCCTTGTGATTTCAATGAATAAAGTTCTTTGTGACTTTGACTTTTGACTTTTGACTTTGAAAGCATTTATTTTGGAGAAAGATCGTGTCGGATTGTGTAGTTACCGTAAACAGATTGCGACTTGAAGCCGTGATTAAAATATTAATTGCCAATGTTTCAGATTATATTTTCACTGGAACTAACGAGCGGACTAGGTTTACGGTATGGAGTCGTTCATATGAGAACAAAAGGCCGAGATAAAAAGATGTTGCTTAGCAAGTACTCATTCATAGCGCTATCCCTGTCGCACAAATGATAAAACACGCGTGCTAGGGCAGTGACAGGACAATACTAGTCTATTTATATCGGCATAAGTGTTTGGTGAGGAAATCCGAAAAAGAACCAAGGTCACCGACATAGCTCTCAGAATTAGCAAGTTGAAGTGGCAATGGGCAGGTCATATAGCTTGAAGAACTGATAACCGTTGGGGAATATCTCGACTGGCGACCACAAACAGGACGACGCGGTATAAAGGAAGGCCCTCAACTCGAATAAAACCATTATAAACATCGCAGAAAGTCAGTGGATGGAAGCGGCTCAAGACCGATCGTCGTGGCATTCTAAGGGGGAAGGCTATGTCCAGCAGTGGGCTTCTATAGGCTGATGATGAAGTGTTTGGCCGTGGTGTGTTCGGCCTGAGAATATACCCCTCCGTCTCTTCCCATGGATGTGTGGAGCCATACTAAGGGATTACACCAGAGGATGGGCAGCAGCATCCACTTGTGTATTTAACCAACCCGATCAAACTTCGCTTTGCATGGAGCGGGAAGCGAAATAGGGGGCTTAGTATGGGTTTTGATAGTTTTCGAAACTATGAAGTTTCGTTTGTTTTTAACCGACTTCCCAAAAAAGGAGGAGGTTCAAAACTCGGTTTTTTTCCTATTTTTTTCAGAATGCAGTTCTGATGATGGAATCCATGAGGAATTGAGCGAACTCCTCAAATATTGTAGGCATACATATGGCGATTTTGATATTTTCAGCAACAAACCAAGCATTTGCATTCAAAAAGTATAATAATCCTTTCACCACTATGGTTCTTTCATCATTTTTTTTTGGATCCAAATATTTTGTCGAATACAATGGCGGAAGTCAATTATTTAAATGAAAAGTTATTCTATACATTTACTAACAGCGTCCTTAGTTTTCATCTGGTTTTCGCTTGGGGCGCTGCAAGTAAATGTATTGAAGGAAACGAAACTTTATACAATGTCGCCCATGCGCATGTGACCGCCCGTAATATTCTGAATATTCATGAAAAAATGTCGAAAATAAACTTCAAAAGGGGGGGTCTATCTATAACATTTTTCATGTTATTCAATTTTTAATTTTTTAAGTAGAGTTTGTAGATTTGCTTTTTATTTTTTGACACATCTCCGAAGTTTATGGGTCGATTTGGATTCTGTTTATTATTTCCAAAAGCTTATGAGTTATTTTAACAGGTTAATTAACATTTTTACTAAAAATTATCGATTACGAAAAAAAAGACGGAATCGAAGTCTTTTTTTCAGTAAAAAATTGTGTATTTATTTAAATAAAACTAGTCTAAGTCCATAAATTATCCCAATAGGACGACTTTTTTAATTATTATTTGTAATCTACTACATATCAGCTAAAAATTCACAGAACATTACTAATACCTATCTCAAAAAAAAAACCAGCATACAACTTGTTGAACATTTGCAACTATTCAAATAAAAAGGGTCGCTCAGGTAGAAACCGATTCCTAGAAACATGAAAAATGTTATAGATAGACCCCCCCTTTTGAAGTTTATTTTCGACATTTTTTCATGAATATTCAGAATATTACGGGCGGTCACATGCGCATGGGCGACATTGTATATGTAGTTTCGAAATCAAAACTCGTGCCCTCTGTTCTCTTAAACTGATTTAAAGCTAAACTATTATGAAAGTGTTGGGAATATTTTAAACGTTAACTTTCTCAGACATTGTTTAAACCTCCTCATTTAATAGGTCTATTTGGAAGACCCCTTAGAAAGCTACGACGAATGTTCTGGAGCCGCCTCCAACCACCGCCTTCCTGCGACGTTTATAATGTCTTTAGTCCTTCGAGTGGAGCCCTCCACTCGAAGGACTAAACCGGACTTCCTCTACCGCGTCGTCCGGTTTGTGGTCGCCACTCGAGAACCTTTATATTCCACAACGTTTATTAGTTCTTCGTGCTATATGACCTACCAATTGCCAATTCAAATACCTTATTCTAAAAAAAAAAAACGAAATTCTTCAAGCTATTGTTATTTATTAACAGGAAACAAGGTTCTACTCCTGAGGATTTAAAAAAAAATACTTCGTGTAACGGAAATCTGGCATTTTCCGACGTGGAAAATATTTTAGTGTGCGACACCGTAACCGTAAGTCAGTATCGAAGTTTACGTCTCCAGTTATTGGGACGTTAAGTTTTTACGGCGTCATTAGCGTTTTTAACGCTAAGGGCAGCTTTTAAGGGGAATTATCCCTTAAAAAAGGGGCTAAAAAATAGAGGGGCGATAAATTAATTAATTATCACCCAAAACCAACATAAAATTAAACAAATGGAACAAACTTCCAAAAAACAAGCAAAAAAGAATAAACATTAAAAATAAATATGAAGGTAGGCATTAAAGTGTTATGTGGGATCAAAGAGGTCGCTGTCTCAGCATAAGCTACACCATGTGCTCATATTATGTACCTAATTGTATATTACCTTAATTGTATATAATATCGCAAAAAGTAGTTTTACAAAAGTGCACAATATTTAAAAATAAAATTTTGTCCAAAAACGTTTATAGGCGCCTTAGCTTGCTAAGATACTTCTAATGTGAAGCTGTATTTTACTAAACTGCGTTTACTTATAATAATTTATAAACTTTGTAAGTAATAAAGACCTTTTCAATAAAAAAGAAACCATCTTCTTTCGTAACGAAATCCTATGAAGATTCCTGTTATTGATTATTGTTCATTCGCATTAGTGGATAAAGTTAAAGATAATTTATTTGTTTTGAATATGTTAATTTTACATTGGTGGTCATAATTCACAACATACTCAGTCATACATAAGTAGATACATCCATTACCATGAAACAATTCTCTACTAATTGGATACTATAGGCTTAAGTGTGAAATTTCCTTCAACACAATAATATTCTGTAAGCAATTTAAAGTATGGGATATTAAATTCCTTTATGAAATATCGCGCGGTGTCCGGTAGCAGAGTTTGGTAGATTTTCTTGTGTCGTACACTTCGTTGCAATATTCTTCGGGGATTTTTGAAGCTGTTATTTTTCATGCAAAATTTATGCACAATTTTATTTAATGCTGCTTCAGGTTCTAGAGTGACGAAGTGGCGGTTTAGGAAGGCTCCGCTTTAGATGGATCAAAGACATTATAATGGTCCCACGAAATTGGTCGCTGTAATTGGCTCAGGTTCATTCATAGTGGCATTATATTATGGGAGAGGCCTATGCCCAGCAGTGGGCTGCGACAGGTAGATGATGATAATGAATGTTCACTTTCACCAAGACACTTAACGTGACAGTTTTTTGAAACCTTTCAATTTGACATGCGTCATATGTGTTGTAAAATAATAATTTGTTGGTGAAAATGAGAATTAGTTACGTAATTCGCGTTAGCAGAATAATTATATTATTATGGACATATAGGGCGCTGCCACACGGGCGTTGCGGCTGCGCTGCGACGGCGCTGCGACGACGGAGCGGTGACGCTCCGTAGTTCTACATACAAATATGAACGACATGCCACACGGGCGTTGCCGATGCGTCGCGACGACGCAACGCACCGGCACCACTAGAGCGTCACGGTTCCGTCGTCGCTCCGTCGTCGCAGCGCCGAAGCAGCGCAGCCGGAACGCCCGTGATATAATTTTTAATAGAGTTTCCACACGGGCGGAGCCGCGAGCAAATGCTAGTTATTAAATAATCTTTATTTGCGTATGCTGTAAACACAATGATTGCTAACTACCCGCATACTTTGCAGTCAGCGGTAATCCCGCGTAACGTTTTTATTATCATTTGCATTTAATTGTCTGTTGTAATTATTTTTATGCACTCTTTTATTGCACTGACGTGTAACGAATTGTTGAAAAGTGATTTGGGAATATAATTATATGGATTTTGAATGACCCATCGCTGGGACTCAGGTACTGTTATTGCAGTGCCTGTTCTTCATTATCATTATCACCAGCGTGTTTGTGTCCACTGCTGGACGAAGCCTCCCCCATTGAATACAATGGGGGGTGGGGGGGATATGCCATAATCACCACGCTTGGCAGGCGGATCGGTGATCGCAGTTTGGTGTTGAGTACCTACTCGGGTAAATGCTGCCCATTCCCTGGTGTAATCCTTTAGTTAAACTGTTACTTGATCCGCGGGACGAGACGGAGGGGTCTTTTCTTAGGCCTAAAACACAACTAAACACAATTGGCCGCTGCACCGGTTGGCAATGATGGTACTCGAGTGGCGACCAAGAATCTGACGAAACAGAGTAGGAGAGCCCCCTACTCGATGGACCGACGATATCGTAAAGGTCGCGACAAGTCAGTGGATGGAGGTGGCTCAAGATCGTTTATCGTGGCATTCTATGAGGAGGACTGCTGAGGCTGAAATGATGATGAAGTTTAAGTTGGGTTGTAAGTGGCTAGTGACCCCGACGACTAAAGATCCCTAAAGTCGTAAGTTTGAGTCCTGTGGCGCGATTACGTAATTCTGTTGCTATTGGTTTCAATCGATTTCAATGCTGTTTCTATTCGAAATGACGCTCTTGCGAGTGCCCAATTTACGTATTTTGCTTACAAAGGTTAATTGCAACAAGACTGCGTAAATTAGGTAATTGCATGAACGTAATTTCAAATAGAAACAAAATTGAAATCGATTGAATCAATAGCAACAGAATTACATAATCGCCACTCTGATCGTGCACCAACGGATGATGCGATCATCTAACCCAAAAATCATCATAACCATCATTAGCCTGTAGAAGTCCACTGCCTCCCCACTAGAATACCACGACGAGCGGTCGTGAGCCGCCTCCATCTACCCAAAAATATATGTGCGCAATAAATAAAAGTCAAAAAGAACTTTATTCATTAAAATCACAAGGATCATTTTGAATCGTCTTATAAACTAAAATTACTCCTGTTCCAACGCGACCAAGCCTAGAAAAATCAGGCAACAAACAAGGCTTGGCTTACATAAATGGTCCGTCCTACCACTAGGTGAGAAGCGCCTGTGTGGTGCCTCGGAGCAAGGAGTTGCTGATACATAGTAAATGAGAACTTAAAAACCTTAGGAAGAAAGTCAAAATTAAATAAACACCAGCAAAAATAAAATATGCAAGACAGCACACACTACGCTTTTCATATGCTCGCAAACGGGGTTGCCGTTGCTATGGCACGATGTGCCATAGCAACGGCCGAAAGCTGCATCCGATTACTGACCTTCTTCATATCGAAAAGGTTAACTACATCTGCCAGTTTGCAAATTCCTATTCCTATCTTAATTTGCAGCCGTAACACTAAAATTTTGCAGTTCCGCCGTAGAATGTAACACACCGCGCTCGCCAAATGTGCACGTTCACGATTGCAGCAGACTAATTGAATTGCCGACGTCGGATTTCAATAATGGTTTCATAACACGGTACTACGGGTTACTGAGGCCATACCATGAGCTCTTATTGCGATTCAGTTCAAAAACTATTAAAGATAAAGATAATTTTATTTGTTTTGGTAAATTTACATTGGTGGTCATAATTCACACGTCCAACACACTCAGTCATACATTACGAAATACAAATAATTTCGTTCCCATAAGTAAGTACTAGACTAGATATATACATCCATTCCATGTCATAAACCAGTCTAAGAGTGATACCATGAACAAAGTCCCAAATTAACAATTTCTCCTTACTAGGTACATACTTATATATATTGTATATATTGTGTATTATATATATTCAGTACGAAATATCGATTCCGTGATGTCCGCAGCTATATTTAAAGGCGCAGTAGCAGTAGGTCTATAGACTTCTGCGATTAAAGTTATTCAACGACGACGGATGTCAACGATGAACCGATATTTTGTACTGAATAGTTTTTTAACTGAATCGCTCTAATAGCTCATGGTAAGGCCTCTAGTAAAGCTAGAAAACATAATTCCCGACGCGTCGGATAGATGTCGTAAAAGTCTACCTAGGAATTACACCAGGGGAAGAGCAGAAGCATCCACCTGAGTACTCACCAACAATACTGCGATCAACAATCCGCCTGCCAACCATGGTGATTATGGCAAATCCCCCCCCCCCCTATTGCATTCTATGGGGGAGGCCTCGTCCAACAGTGGACGTCTAACGGTTGATGATGATGATGATGATTCGTCCTTAGTGATAATGTTATTTATTTGTTATTTTGTATCGCTGTATTGTTTTATTTATGAAATCTATGTTTTGTTGCAAATAAACTTTTTCTGTTCTATTATCTTAAGCCGGGTCCGCTGCGACAAATTTTCTAACTAAACATGTTAGCATATCATGTTCTGTGTTTGTAAAACATTAAAACATGGCGTAGCAGACCTGGCCTTAGAATTACATTATTTTGAAGAATAATAATAATAATGATAATTAAACCGCAGGGCGCGCTTGTGGCGAGCGTTCTCTGAGTGGCGACACCGCGGAGCCCCATTACTCCCTGGGCTCAACAGAGACCCCTGACCCTCGGCTTGCCTTAGCCGGCTGGCCGAGGGTGGAGGCGCAAGAGCGAAACCTATGCTCCAAGGGTGGAAGTGTTAAAGGCATAAAGCCGGGAGTAGCGCTTAGTGAAACTGCAGCACACCTCTCAACACCCTTTAGCCGTCCACGCCAACGTTGCCACTTACGCTGCCTTCATTGGCGGCACATTTAAGGGGCCCGTTTAGTGAACGGCAAGTCACCACCTGCCTTAATCGTTTTCAATAATTAAGAATTGGCAGGTGTCGTTTCTCATATTATAATAGCCCAATAAACATTCAATTAGCTTGTTCTCCTTGCAATAGCACCAACTTTCATCCATTTCTATAATAGTTTAATCATCTGTCTTCCATCCACCATAACAATAATGTGTTTTTATCCTAATTGTAAAAGGGCCTCTTACTGTTGGCTAATACGGCCCCAGTAATGCCTCATAAAGGTCCAGGTTAAGCCTGTGTTTAAAAATAAATTACGTGAAATAATAATTATGCTGGACATTTCACACAATATTATCTAGCCCCAAGCTAAGCAGAGCTTGTGCTATGGGTACTAGATAACTGATATACTTAATACAATAACATTACATACATAGATATTTTTTATCATACATGGAAAATACCCAGAACACCCTGATCAAATATCTGCAGATTGTACAAATATTTGTTCCGAGGCGGGAATCGAAATTGAAAACTCCTGCGTCGCAGGCACACCTTCGCCCGCCGCACCACAGAGGTCGTCTATGAATGAGACCTAAAACTTTCAAATATAGATGTAACCTCTAAAATACCCGAAAGAACGCTCTCTAAATAACGTATGCACACAAATTAAAATAAATAGTCCATTAAACAGGATTGATCGTATAAAAACACGTTAATGTTGATTTTGGCGCCAAAATATCTGTGGGCGACACCGTGCAATATTGTCGCTTGCACTTTGAATTAAATTCTAAAATTGGATTCTGAATCATGTGCCATGATCAAAGGAATGAATGACATGAAAACATGAATCGGGGAGTAGTGAAACTCTCAGATGGCGCTTTTGATCAAGTCCACAGACTGTTCAGTGTACAGTTGACAAGTCGCGACCTGTCTCTGGTCAGCGTTTATTTTTAAAAGCTTGTATTTAACTAGCAATGTATGTATGTTTGTCCGGGTGGAATCTTGCAAATTAATTTTATATCAGTTATCTTTAACCGATTGAGCTGAATTTTTTTCCTACCTGTCAAGTTCAGATGACAATACAATATTATGGTGACGGCGAGCTGATGAGATGATGGAGACGGAAGGTGGACGATGGAACTCTTCGATGATTAACAATAGCCTGGCAGTATTTGGGCTCATGTTGATCAGCAGGGCGATTCTATAACCTCGGGAACGTTTCCGATCGGATTCGTTAGTTTTCATTTCGATGTGGTCATAGCTGGGCATTAACTCGTTAATCCGTTAATCGTTAATTAACGAAGTTAACATTTTGATTAACGGATTAACTTTTAAGGTAACTTTTAGAAATGTTAACGGACACGTTAACTTCCGTTAATATGCAGAAGTCCGTTAATCGTTAATCCAATGCCTAATAGTTACAGCACGGCACCGACAAGAGCCGGGCGGCGCGTGGCAGCGAGTGAAACAAAAACAAAACTAGATATATTTTGCAGGCGCGTGCGAGTGAGAAAGAAAACTGCGAAGAGATTTGTTTCGTTTGATCATTTCATTACTTAGCGCCCCGGTGCTTAGAGTGACGAGTGTTTTATTTGTTTGTTTCATGTTTGTTATTACTGTCAGTGATCATTTGCGTGTTGATAATTGATGCTGCATTCATCGGGGAACAGATATTCATAAATCTATTCATTAAATATAATACTGCTATACCCTCAAGCGCTGCATTTGAACGTCTTTTTTCCACGAGTAAAGACATTTTAACACCAAAACGAGCCTCGCTTTCAGACGAGAACTTCAACATGTTAATGTTCATGAAGGAGAATATGCCCCTTATGCCCGACGATTAAATTACACATTTGAATTATACAAGTATTTTGTTTGGTTCCTAACCTGTTAACTTCCAGAACCTAAACCAATAGGTTTTATAAGTTCACTAACGCAACGATATAAAGATGCAATTTCACACATATTAACGGATTAACGATTAACGTTAACTTGCGTTAATTCTTCCTAAATGTAACGCTTTAACGTTTAACGAAGCTAACTTTTTTTGTAGCGGATTAACGAAGTTAACTATTTGATTAACGATGCCCAGCTATGGATGTGGTATGTAATTACACAAGTAAAACACAATAAAATACAATATTTATTGTTTTTTACTGTGTTTTACTAGAGAAAATTGTTTTAGTTACCTACCACATCGAAATGAAAAACTAACGAATCCGATCGGAAACGTTTGCAACGTTTTAGAATCGCCCTGCTGCTCACGGTTCTGATCACTAATTTAATAAAAGCTTGTTATGAAAAATACATATTTAAAAAAACCTGAAAAGGAGGTTTCCGACATAGGTGTCCGGAGCTATGATGGTGATCTTGGTTCTTCCAATTATGAGCACACTTAGGTGTGCTCAAAGCGGATAGCCTACATAAATAAAACATCATCATCACCCACTGCTGGGCTTATGCCTCCTTTCTCTTCCCTCTGTTCTGTGCGTCTCATAAATAAACCATGCTAAAACGTATCCGACACAATTCGACCCCCCAACAAAAGCCTTAAAGTCTTTTACAAACCATCGTCTATAAATTTCGTCTCAAAGCATCGTATCGAGGTATATTTGGGTTGTATTCGAGTCACACAGATTCAATAATATTGCCGTAAATAAAAGGAGGGTGCGTGATACGCCTTGGAACTTGAGGCATGAATACTGGGTTGTCAAGTCACAAACGGTAGCGACTTAACATAACACCCAACAGTCATATACGTAGTCTTGATCCCAAACTAGGATTTATTAATTAACCGACTTCACAAAAAAGGAGGAGGTTCTCAATTCGGTTGTATTTTTTTTTTTATGTTTGTTTCCGCATATCTCCGGCGTTTATGAACCGATTTGGAAAATTATTTTTTTATTTGAATAGATATACTTCCAGATTGGTGCCATTTTTTCATAATCTTGATATTTTCAGCAACAAACCAAGCATTTGCATTCAAAAAGTATCATAATCCTTTCACCACTATGGTTCTTTCATCATTTTTTTTTAATCCAAAAATGTAGTCGAATACAACGGCGGAAGTAGGTTTTTTAAATGAAAAGTTATTACCTGTCAAGCCTGCCTGTTGATAACCTGCCAGCTTTGCAGCACATCTCCTCTCGTCTCCTCTCCGCCCCGGTGGAAATCGGCCCTTACACAAGTCATTATTTGACTGCTGTCAATCGAATGTGAATATCCCTCAAAGCTAATGCTCAAGTTAAAGGGTCGAAATCCCCCCTTGTATGTGTTTAGGACTGATATTACCTTAGGGCTAAGCTTTGTGTCCACTCGTGGAGGAATCAAAGTCTTTTGGGGATATCTGACGGGATTAACAACTTTTAAAAAGAAAAGGTTCAAGAGTCAGTCGGTTTAAGGCGAGGTATGATCCTAAAATCCAAACATTGAAAAATCTTTTTTTTATCCAAACGGCTTTGCTTATAGTTGAAAATCGCATGTCATATTTGACGATGAAACTGATTTGCACTTCAGACTGTATTCATTTTGAGGTTTTTTTTTTATTAATCGAAATTGGTATACAAATCATAGATAAAAACAAATCATAGATAAAAAATATGAGGTTAGAACAAGTTAAGCTATTTGATTCATAATAACTTTTCATTTAAAAAACCGACTTCCGCTATGGTATTTGACAAAATATTTTGATGAAAAAAAATTTATGAAAGAACCATAGTGGTGAAAGGATTATTATACTTTTTGAATGCAAATGCTTGGTTTGTTGCTGAAAATATCAAAATCGCCATATGTATGCCTACAATATTTGAGGAGTTCCCTCAATTCCTCATGGATTCCATCATCAGAACTGGATTCTGAAAAAAATGCGAACAAACTGGAAGTATATCTATTCAAATAAAAAAAGAATTTTCCAAATCGGTTCATAAACGCCGGAGACATGAGGTAACAAACATACAAAAAAAAAATACAACCGAATTGAGAACCTCCTCCTTTTTTGGGAAGTCGGTTAAAAAGCTTATATTCTAGCTATTTTCCAATAAAAGTACGTTATAAATTAAATATTTGAGGCACTAAAGACGCGATTCCGTCCGATTACTCGAGAGGAATGACAATAAATGTTATACTAGAAGATTTTTGCATATTCGAGACGTTTGCGTTACACGAAAAATTCGTAATTCGAATACGTTCGCAATGTAGGGGCACGGATTAGGGTTAGAACTAACGGGATGGGAGTCGTTCGTCAACTCGTCATGCTTTTCATGACGAGTTGACGAACTTGTGTTCGATGTGTTGGATGTTGTTCTTTATTCCAGTTAAATAAACCAGACATATTATGTCTCCTATCGTATAACGCTGAGTAGGGTTTCGAAGTTTTCTCAATTCAAGACTAGATGTCGCCACCAGTAGGTTAAAACGCGCTATCGGTTGTAGGTCCGCCCTTGGAATTTGGTTTTGCATTTTTCTTATTGTCATCCCTAAACTACACAATAAATAATCAATTACAATTTTAACTGGCTACCTCTTACGGCTGCCTAGTGCCTGTGACGGGATAAAGACGCACGGACGGCGTAGGTTAGTTAGTAGTTAGTAATAGGGTCCCGTTTGGTACCCTTTGTGTACAGAACCCTAACAATGGTAATGTGGTTATCATTTACACATTTTGTAGTGCAGTGACAAAAACCATTCAATCGGAGGAATGGGAAAAAATATTCCCGCTCCTCCTACCAATCGGAGTTCCGATCGGAGGACTAGGAATGACCCGTTTTATCTTGCAGGATTTGCAAACATGTATATGTAAATCGTGTAATATGTATGTGTACTTACATCTATGAAAATATTGTAAAAGTTAATAAGTACTTCCTTAGTCGGCTAGTTCGCCCATGTAGTATATCCACGAGACGAGAAGTATGTGTCTCTGTCTATTAGCCGGACACAGCATGGCGTAATGACAGCAAATGACAGTTTATATTAGGTCAAAAATAATCCTAGCCTGCTAAGATAGTGAATTCGAAAAGTAGGGACATTATTTGTAACTCAATCACAAGCAATTAATTCGTCGCCTGAAGCTACCCTTCGGTGAAACAGATTGTATATCTCCGACGAGTGAAAACCCTACACCAATCACTTGTCAAAACATCAATTACGCGTACGATTTAGTGCTACTCGTACGAATAAACAAGATTGTGCCGATTTCTACTTATAAAAGTGTGCATTTGTGTATATTGTACACTATTAATTACATGTATGTATATGTATGTGCAAGGCAGGATGGAGGGTAAGAGACCACGGGGTCGCTCTCCCACACGGTGGTCAGACCTTATGAAGTCCAGCACACAAACTTCCATGACCGATTGTTCTCGCAACGCTGCTAACAGAGCCGAGTGGAGACGCATCGCAAGAGCCGTCACTAAAGCAAGACCTATTTAACCACGACTAAGAAGAAGAAGAAGATATGTATGTATGTGCCTGCTACACAGTTGACAACGGCAGGGCTATTCTCTATTTTGCGATAGGTTTGCAACAAGCGTGTAATTTTGAAATCAGGGCTGTCAAACGGCAACTTTTGTATGAGAAAAGCGCCTTTTGACAGCCATGATCGCACAATTTACGACACTAGATCGAAACGTGGTCCGAACTTTATTTTGACAAATTTTTATTACGAGATTTGGGCCTCTGAGATTTCTGAGATTTGGCCGCGAGGTTTACCTACGTGCTGTAGTAGCTATCAACTAATCTCGCCGATGCTATTTTGTTTTTGTACTTCCATAAATTACGTTTTCATACCCCATTGCAACCCTTGAAGGGGTTTTCCGAGATAAAAAGTACCCTATAGTTCAATCCAGGTCATATTATATGTGCCCCCCTATTCCCTAACTGAAAGTCACTCACTGACTAACGTTTGACAAGTAAAATTACCATCAATTGACAATTCTTAGTGATAATTGGTGGTCATTTTACATGTCAAACAAACGTTAGTCACCGAGTGACTTTCAGCTAGAGAATAGGGGGCCTGATGTACCAAATTTTCTCGAACACACGTACTAACATTACTTTCGCATTAATGATATCAGTGGGAGCGGGGTTTTATACACAATAATACGGTATCAGAGCAAATAGTCCTGCAAACTCATTACTACAAATTGTCTATTCGTATCATGATCCGGGAGCAGCTATAATAATTATAATGGCCCGAACATCGGCCACCCTCATGGCTTCTGTCACTTCAAGTCTGCATGTGATGTAAAATGAGCTTTAATCGCGCAGTGTTTAGATTCAATACGACAATTGAGAGTTTGGATCTTGGTGATCTGAGGACGCTCGGGTAGTATTCATGTAATTTTTTCAAATGAAATTGAGCGCCTTCTGGCTTCAAGTTTCAGTATCGCTCGCTCACAGATTTGTACATAGAGCCCGTATTCTTGTCGTTGTTGAAGTCTTTACATTAGTTGTAAATTATAATCATCTTCATCATCATTAGTATATTATTGAACGAGCGAAGCAAGTTCTCTGAGTCAAGTTGGAAGAATCGGCGTTTGTTTGTATGTATGTATGTATGTTTGTCCGATGAAAACTTCCAAACCGTTAATCCGATCTTCATGAAATTTGGTATGGGGGTAGATAGTATTGGTACAATTTGTAGGTAAGGTTATGAGCTATATCGGTCGGGGGGTTGATGAGATATTGGGGTCCAAGAGGGGGTAAATAAAATAAAAGTCAGAGAGTTGGATCAAGTGGTGTGTCTAATGAAAGCGCTGGCTGGACATTTCAAAACTGTTCTTAAGTAGTATTTAGACTTAGTAGTTTCTGAGATATTAGGGAAAATCAAAAACGTAAAAATCAAAAATTCTAGGGTACTTCCAGCAGTCCAACAATGCTGAAATTTAGCATGCTTGTAGCTTTTGTGTCACAACTACAGGGAAAAGTCTGAAATTGAAGAAATTATACCTTAAAAACAATAACCATTATAACATCCATTGTTGACTCCCCATTCCTAGGAATTTGAATGACATTAGAGTTCTATGATTTTCGTCAAAAGGACTTTATCAATTAATTGGTTAAGTAAGTACTTTAAATACTAACAGGTATGTAGTATTTATGCCCTGTTGCTTAGACCTATTCAAAGGCTATTTCGATGTTGAGTAGGAAATTACCTAGAGGTAATTTTTTTTCTCAGTAATTTTTATTGAAATCGGTTATAAGGGTAAATAAAGTAAAAAATGCAAAAAATATCTCGAAGATACTTCAAGTTCTCTGGTAGTGCTGAAATATATTATTTATGTATATTTTGTTCTACGGGGAGAAGTCAAACATTGACGATTTTTTCTTTGTAATATCCATTTTTAGCTTAGAAATCGTAAAATTCTTTAAAAATTAGGTAGAAAAACAACAACTAGATGGCACAGATCAAAAAATTTTTTTTTTGCTTTACAGTATCTCTCTCATGTTAGAGAAATTGACTCGGTAGTTTTAGATTTCTGATGGATCACCCATACAAACATTCTTACATAGCCGTTAAATACAAAACCCTTTCTTCCCCTCTTCAATTAGTCGTGCTGATAGAGGTGTCATAGCGAGGTCTCAGTTCGGGGCGAACCACTAGTTACGATTATTAGAATAGGAATAGGATGAACACAATTTCTTCACAATTTGTTCAAAATATTCACAATTTCTTATGTATGGCATACTTCTTGAAACTTGATAGACAACGAAGTGTTCTCAACCATACGAGACTTCAAATAACAACGAAATGTTCTCAACCACTCACGTATTTAAAATACTACGAAGGGTTCTCAACCGCTCCCGGCATTAAAAACAACGAAGCGTCTTATACCATTCCGGGCTTTATAAAACAACGAAGTGCTCTCAACCATTCTGGGCTTTAAAACACAGCGAAGTGTTCTCAATTATTTCAGACATTTAAAAACAACGAAGAGTTCTCAACCACTCCCGGCATTAAAAACAACGAAGCGTCTTATACCATTCCGGGCTTTATAAAACAACGAAGTGTTCTCAACAATTCTGGGCTTTAAAACAGAACGAAGCGTTCTATGCCATTCCGGACATTAAAAAACAACGAATCGTTGTCAACCATTCCAGAGTTTTCTTGAACAATGAAAATCTACTCCAGTTTTTAGTCATTGTGTTAACCAAATGGGTCATTGAATTCTTCGAGTTACTTATTTATAAGACAGTAGGTATTTTGTGTTATTAAAGTTTCAAGTAGATTTTGCAGAACTTGTAAACCAGTTTTAATAAAGTATTCATCGGGGTTGAGAAAGGTTTCGGTTGTGGTTTTGTTTCATAAACAAAGCAGACTAAATAATGTTGCCTGATTATTCGGGTCAAAATAGCGATCTTTCGTTTCTCAATCAATGAGATCACTTTAAAAGTTTAATTGCAAATTCTTTGAAGTGATCACAAAGATTTTTGATGGAACTTTGCGTAAATATGACTTTGCGAAGATCGAGGGCTTTTAAATAATCTAAAGTGTAGTACTTGACATTAAAATCATCAATTTATAATAGTTATTTATTTATTTTAAAATCAAAATGGTTCTTTGTTAGTAACTTCTTGTTTCTACTTATTTTGACCTATTTATTTCGAAGAGTCCTATCTGTCTATAGTGTAGATCGTTATTAACCGACTTCACATAAAGGAAGAGGTTCTCAAATAGTTTTTTTTTTTTAATGTTTTTACCTCATATCTCCTGCGTTTATGAACCGATTTGGAAATCTTTTTTTATTTGAATAGATATAATTCCAGATTGGTCCCATTTTTTCAGAATCCAATTCTGATGCTGGAATCCATAAGGAATCTGAAAGAATTCGACACGTGTTTCGCCTCTCAACGAAGCATCCTCAGGAAACAATAGGCTCACTGCGTGCTCGCCGAACGCCGAATAGAAAGATTTCTTTCTGTTCGGCGTTCGGCGAGGCAACATGGCTGCGGAGTTTTTGCAGTAGTGTGTCTTTGTTGTTCTAGCACGCAGTGAGCCTACTGTATTCTGTGCTACTGTTTCCTGAGGATGCTTCGTTGAGAGGCGAAACACTTGTCGAATTCTTTCAGAGTTTTCGTTGGAGAGGAGCGGAATTGTTACTATATATTTGTTCATTTATTTTATATTGTCTTTAGATTATTTGAAAGCCTTGCACCCTCGCATTGGCAGGGTTACACCTTTACATCAAAAATCTTAACATAGCGACAAAATACATATTCAAAATTCGATTTGCTAAAATACAAACAAATATTTCTAATACAAATTCTCTCTAAACAGAAATACATCTCCAATTCTCCGTAGACTAGATTTAATCAATCAATGCCTAACCCTCCACAATTTATAGTTGCGCAATGCATGGATAAATATTGTATTCCATTGGTCTGCCTCTAAACCACATGGAAGGAACTATGCGTTAATAACATAAAGGGTTAAATAGAATGCATGCCTCTTCACACCATGCCAGTGTTTGTAAGCCACCGGGGTAATTATTCCATCGGACAGTCACAGACCTTATACAAAGCACTGTGCTTCAAGACAAAGGGTTAGAATTCAAGGGTCTGCTTACACGGTGCCAGTAAATTGCAAAAGTTACTGGACTCACCATTAAGGCACCAACTTGCACAGTTACTGGGTAAAATTTATCCCTTATGATCGAATTACCTTAAACGCGAGATGCCAATGAAGGCATTACACTTAAACATGAGATTTGCCACAAAAGCTGTTTACCCTAAACGTAAGATGCCAAATGAAGCAGTATGCCTAAAATGTGAAATTTAAATTGAAGCAGTTAGTCTAAATTTAAATTACCTGTAAAGCAGTTTGCCTTAAACACAAGATGACCTAGAAGCGGTAAGTCAAATAAGTCAGTTGACTGTTAGCAAAGCCTTAAATATCAAGAGAATTGGCAGCCATAAAGTCGATTTCATAGTAAAATATTGTCTCGTAATATTTGCTAATCTCTATTGAAAATTACTGTTATTGTGGTTATTCTTTTTTATGAAGTATGTATTTGAAGGATATTATACGAATTATACTGGAATGAGACAGTCATCAGTTAAATGAGTCAGAATAGAAGGTAGCCTGCATAATTATTACTTAAAGGCTGATAGGTAAAATAAAAACCATAAAAAACGAAACACTATGTAAATAGACATTTACCTGTATAGGCTTTTAACCACCTAGACATTCACCTTTGTAGGCATTTAACCTTAGGCATTTTGTTTTGTAGGCATCCACTTTAGACAAACTGCTTCTTTGTCAATTTCACATTTTAGGCATACTGCTTCATTTGGCATCTTACGTTTAGGGTAAACAGCTTTTTTGGCAAATCTCATGTTTAGGTATAATGCCCTCATTGGCATCTCGCTTTTAAGGTAATTCGATCATAAGGGAAATTTATCAAAGAGCCAAATGACTTCCAAATTCAGGCGAAGAATATTCAACTCTAATTGCTAAAATTTAAAATGTTTTATACATTTGCTGTAAAAGCTTCTCTGTCCACTATCCAATGCAAAGTTCTGCCAAGTTGTATTTCTAGCTACACATAGATTTATACATCTTATAGTATGAATGTCCGACCGTATTATGAGTGACTCTGTGAAAACATAATTTAAGCAGGTATGTATAAATGCGGGCATATCTTAACCACAATGCGCTATGCCTCAAATTAAGTTTCGCATTTAGCTTCCTTGCGATCCAGTTCATCCACGATGGCAATTAAACTAATTGTCCATAGCTTGACAGAAAGAGAAAAAAGAAAAATAAATCATTTATTTCGACTAAAACTGTATAACATAACATCCAAACGTCACATACGTAGTCATGATTCCACACTACCTAGGTACTACTTAGATAGTACTACCTACTGTTGTTTTTATTTTTTGTTTCTTTGTAAGTGGGGACAAATAAACGTATTTTCTTTTTTTCTTTCTTCTTTCTTTTCACACTAAGATTACCTGTGTCGTGGGTATCAGGAACTACGAGTACCATGGTACCATAACACCCAGACCCGTCCAGCATTATTATATTATTATGATTTATACATTTGTCCCGCAGCGGGAATCGAACCCGCAACCTCTCCCATCTCAGCCGGTTACTCGCCACCAAACAGGTCGTCACAAATCATCACAAAACATTTATCACAAAGTATTAATCAGCTTTTGATAGTAGATGTGGCAGTTGAAACTACTGTCTTTTTTAAAATCGAAAATTAAAATTGCCGCACAGCCAACTTCGGACGCTTGAACGCAACTAGCACTGTGTGAACGCAACACAAACCACAGCTCTCATTGTTTTATTGCAAAGCTAAGCGCTCAATGCGGTTGTTGAGTTATAGACTAGTAAATACGACTTGTAACTTGCATCGCGTAAACATGTAGCAACTACAACTTATTGTTTTATTGGTGTGCTATCCTCGTATGATTTTACTCTTATTAGAGTGTGAATCGTGCTTCTATAGTAATAGTAGCTTTTTAGAATAGTAGATTGTTAACTTTTCATTTAAAAAACCGACTTCCGCCATAGTATTCGACTAAATATTTGGATGAAAAAAAAAATGATGAAAGAATCATAGTGGTGAAAGGATTCAGATACTTTTTGAATGCAAATGCTTGGTTTGTTGCTGAAAATATCAAAATCGCCATATGTATGCCTACAATATTTGAGGAGTTCCCTCAATTCCTCATGGATTCCATCATCAGAACTGGATTCTGAAAAAATGGGACCAATCTGGAAATATATCTATTCAAATAAAAAAATAATTTTCCAAATCGGTTCATAAACGCCGGAGATATGCGGTAACAAACATTAAAAAAAAAAATACAACCGAATTGAGAACCTCCTCCTTTTTTGGTAAGTCGGTTAAAAAGTCAAAATAAGCATCAATTAATCTGATTAGGTAAACTAGGACATGCATTAAACTTGTTCTTCAATTTTGAAAACGTCATCTTCAATTTCGAAACGTTTATTTGGTTTTGTCAATGCCTCATAAACAGTTAAACAAATAATTTAGAAATGAAATATTATAACGTTAACGGTAAGTGCAAGTATTTATTCATAATCTAAAACCTGGCATTGGGTCAAGATATCATATCTAGCTTGTATTAAAGAATACTAAATATGTCTGCATCTAGGTACTATTCGGCAAATAAAGTTCCATTCACACCGTACTTGTGAAATGTAGTATCTACTCTCGTCTGCAATTTGGCAGCGGTGACGCCATCTAGTAAGGTGCGTTTTGGCAACGAAATGTTTTGCAAGTCGTAAAGAAAAGTAATAAAGAAAATTCGAATTGGCCTGTTAAAACTATGAATATTTAGATGGAAAATTGGAGAAACTAAACACATGCCATTCCATTTTATCCTTATTCAACTAACTAAACCAAGTTGTTATGTTAGCAAAGAGGATCATGAAAAAAATTACCAAACCAATTGTTCCAGATTATTGTTTCAGAAGTTTTACCCTTTCAGACCTTTGCCTAGTTTGTATGATGATTGAGCCGTGGTAGACTCGGCCTGAGAATAAGACTCCTCCAACTCCTTACCTAGTGTATAGACGGTTAAGCCGTGGTAAACTCGGCCTATTAATAAGCCTCCTCCAACTCCTCCTGTGGATGGCGTAAAAGGCGGCTAAGGGATTACGCCAAGAAATGGGTTGCTGAGTACTTTACACTAAACTGCGATCACCAATCCGCCTGCCAAGCGTGGTGATTATGGCAAATCTCTCCCAAATGCACGCTATGGGCAGTACGTAGGTCTTATTCAGAAGTGCATGTATATCGGCTGATGAAGATACGACGATTTAAAATGATCCTTGTGGTTTCAATGAATAAAATGCCTTGATTCAATTGAAATTGAAATTTCTTCATTGCGCAAAAAAAATGCCTAAGAGCCATCTGTGGCGTTGGACCCTTGGATTCTTGTAAACCGCTGTTTCGAAAGTTAAATATATTATCTCTTCCATGCCTTTACGTGTATGAGACTGCGTGTTTTAACGGCATATGTATTTATTTAGGAAGGCTAGTGACATGTATATGTGTAGCACTAGGAATGGTGAGCGTCTTGTGAACGATTTTACTCCGAGAACTGCTCTGTACAAAAAAAACTGCTATAACATGAGTTTGATCATTTATAATATCTTACCTACAAATATCAAGGATCAACCTTTTATTCGATTTAAAAGTATGTTGCGTGCCTGGTTGCTGGAGCAAAGTTTTTACTCGGTAAAAGACTTTTTTGAATTTATAGATGTATAATTATTAATTTATTTCAAAATGTCTATTCCTTTATTTAACAAGTTTTAATTTTAATTTTTGCATGCTATCTTTCTATATAGCGGAATATGGGTCTTATATTTTAATTGAACAGCCTGTATGTACCTATTTCAAGCAAATAAAGATATTCTTTCTTTCTTTCTTTCTTTCTTTCTTTCTTTGACTATGGCATTCTTCAGCCGATACTTTTATTACCCTTTGTTCAGCTACTATCACAGTGTAAACACGTCAGCATTATTACTAGCATACACTATGCGTAAGTATATCACCGCCTCATACCGTAATATTAAATTCTTGGCAGTCGCCATTATCCGGTACGATGAGTGTGCACAGTAACCAGATATCCGTATACTGAAGATAAGAATCTGCTTCTAGAATATGCTTTTGCAGTCGGATTTGTTCGGGAAATCTTATGTAACGTTGCGTATTTGTAGAGATGGCATCATTCATACCAACCTATTATTATACGTAAGTACCTATAACAGAAAAGGGAGCTTACCATTTGGTACACATAATGTTTTTTTTTCGTCCATTTCGTACACCGCCTTCGGCTGTTCGAAGCAAAAAGTCTAGATTTGCATAAGCACGAGTAAAAACCATCATCATCATCAGGCTTTAGAAGATGTGTAGTGACTAGTAACTACTTTCGATCCTGAGGACGTAAGGTCGAATCCTGTTCGGTCACCAGTTGAATTTTCCATCTCGTATTTTTAGCTCTATCAACTTTTAATTGATTCAAATATTTTAATAAGGATAACTTAAAACTATGTTTAATAAATTTATGCTTGGTAAAACCCTCACGTAGGCGTGTATAGGCGGCAAAGCGAGACCTAGTTATAGTTGGCCTGATGGAATTATGGATTGGGGATAATTCCATTGCCGTCCAACAGCTCCAAGTGTGACGCAAAATCTGGATTTTATCAGGAAGGTTTTATTCAGAAAAACTTACCTATTTTTGCAACGATTTTTTCACTCGAATATTTTTCGAACGAGTTAAATTTTTTTCAGGTCGATTGAATAATAACTTTTCATTTAAAAAACCGACTTCCGCCATTGTATACGACTAAATATTTGGATGAAAAAAAATGATGGAAGAACCATAGTGGTGAAAGGATTATGATACTTTTTGAATGCAAATGCTTGGTTTGTTGCTGAAAATATCAAAATCGCCATATGTATGCCTACAATATTTGAGGAGTTCCTTCAATTCCTCATGGATCCCATCATCAGAACTGGATTTTGAAGTATATCTTATATATACATATATCTGGAAGTATATCTATTAAAATAAAAAAATAATTTTCCGAATCGGTTCATAAACGCCGGAGATAGGCGGCAACAAACATAAAAAAAAAAAACAACTGAATTGAGAACCTCCTCCTTTTGGGAAGTCGGTTAAAAATAATTCTTGTTGCGTCGTTGCTCCATAACGGGTGAACATAATTTAATGCTGTTTTTCTGTTTGAAAGCTGAAGTTAGAAAACTTAGAGTAAAATATAATTTTGTATTCACAGCCAATTCATGTTGTACTGATCCTACCTTATAATATAAAAGGTACAACGAAACCACAACAGGCAGGTGGGAGGATTTGCCATAATCACCACGCTTGGGAGGCGGATTGGTGATCGCAGTTTGGTTTTAAGTACTCAGGTGGATGCTGCTGCCATCCCCTGGTGTCATCCCTTGGACGCTTTTTACGACATCCACAGGAGGAGTTGGGAGAGTACTATTCTTAGGACGAGACTACCACGTGTATACCAATGTGTATACCATATAAAATATGGTACCTTTTACCATAGACCTATGGATTATCCCGTTGGCAGCAAAACCACAGGCGTATGCCATAACTAAATCTATATCTACATATAACGAAACAAAAAAGGGATGACTCATTTTTAGATCTCCGAAAGAAAGCCACAGGCGTATGCCATAACTAAATCTATATCCATAAATATATCTATATAAAAACAAAACAAAAAAGGGATGACTCATTCTTAGATCTCCGAAAGAAAGCCACAGGCGTATGCCATAACTAAATCTATATCTACATAAAAACGAAACAAAAAAGGGATGACTCATTCTTAGATCTCCGAAAGAAAGCCACAGGCGTATGCCATAACTAAATCTATATCTACATATAACGAAACAAAAAAGGGATGACTCATTCTTAGATCTCCGAAAGAAAGCCACAGGCGTATGCCATAACTAAATCTATATCTATATAAAAACGAAACAAAAAAGGGATGACTCATTCTTAGATCTCCGAAAGAAAGCCACAGGCGTATGCCATAACTAAATCTATATCTACATAAAAACGAAACAAAAAAGGGATGACTCATTCTTAGATCTCCGAAAGAAAGCCACAGGCGTATGCCATAACTAAATCTATATCTACATAAAAACGAAACAAAAAAGGGATGACTCATTCTTAGATCTCCGAAATAAAGCCACAGGCGTATGCCATAACTAAATCTATATCTATATAAAACGAAACAAAAAAGGGATGACTCATTCTTATAGATCTCGGAAACGACAAAACCTAAACAAACTTGAAATTTTGAGAATCCACTACTTAAATGATTAGTTTGTTTTGAAATACCTTTT
This sequence comes from Epirrita christyi, assembly GCA_951392215.1. Taxonomy (NCBI): domain Eukaryota; kingdom Metazoa; phylum Arthropoda; class Insecta; order Lepidoptera; family Geometridae; genus Epirrita; species Epirrita christyi. The sequence goes on along the minus strand of OX595857.1, from coordinate 2,175,227 downwards.
AAAGCTAGAAAACAGTAATAGGTTAATACATAAAAGTGATATTTACAACCAATTTAAATATTATCAAAATATTTCTATAACCGGGAAAGTTCATAAATCAATTTTCGCAAAACGGTAATTTCATTGTATACTTATTTAGCGGGTAGACAAACAATAACAGCGTAACGTTGCTACCTACAGTAGTTAAGATTTACTTGTCAAATTGTTTTCAACAACATGTAAAAATAAATTTCTAGCAATACATTTTTTTCTGCATTTCGCGAAGCAAAAATCGTTTTAGAGGATTAAATAAAAGCGAACTTTGCCGTTCAATGTCAAAACATCGTTCGCCGCCAAGTGAAAAATTACCCCATCTCATTCAACGTTTATATATAAACAAAATATCAAAGAAGTTTGTTCACACCAAAGAGCGTATAATATTTTTTTTAATTTATCATGAAAATGAGCTCATAAAATCAAATAAAGACCCATATATAACGGAAAAAAACCTCTTTTACTGAAAATGGCGCCAAATATGACATTAGCAAATTGTGGCAAAGAGCGTCATTCACATTCAGCCTGTCGTGTTTATGTTTTGTTGAAAAATTTACATTTTCGTTATTTTTGGTTATGTCCTTTGGAGCAATATTTTTTATAGTGTTGAGTTACTTGGTATCTCTGAAATAGTATTTTGTGAGATTTAATGTGAAAGGATTAAGTACGTCGATTTCGTCGATGTGTCGTGTTGTGCTCGACCTAAGAATAGATCTCTATCTAGAATAGACCCCCGTGTGTGTCGTAAAAGCCGACTAAGGTACTATACTAGAGGATGGGTAGCAGCATCTACCTGAGCGCTCAAATCTGCTACGATCACCAATCCGCTTGCCAAGCGTGGTGATTATGCGATGCCCCCCATTTTATTCTATGGGGGAGGCCTCGTCCAACATTGGACGTCTAAAGGCTGTTGATGATGATGATGATGAGATGTGAAAGGACTGATACAAACGAAAAAACTCACTGGAGGCTGATGATTTTCACGCTGGTTATAACTTTCACCACATGTAGAATGTACTATGTAACAGTAATGTTGTTAGTCAAGAGATTTGGTAATTTTTTGGTTTTTAGAGCGTGGAACGAAGGAAACACCGGCGACCGAACGTGTGAACGTTGAATGCGCTTGTCTTTTCAGAATGAAAGGTTTCTTTATTGCTGTTGATTAGTGCTTCATGGTGTGACGTCACTCTTTCTTTTGTAAAAGGAATTGGGTGTATAAATAATATGAATGGATTGAAGGATTTTATGATTGTACAGTGTCGGGAGATGGCGCCAACATATTCAAATATGTGTTATTTATCATCGCAGATAAATTACGGCGTCGTTTTCTAACTACGTTTTTATTTATTTAATCTATCATCATCCAACTAACCACCCATCCTCTGCGTAATACGATTTAATCATTCAAATACAATTTTATTTAATTACACATTTCAAAAGAAATTGTCTATACAACTTTTATTCTAATGATAGCCAATAGCCCAAACCAATAGACAAACTAATAGACAACCAATCAATAGGCTTCAATAGGCTTCAGACATCCACTGCTGGACGAAGCAGTGGGCCTAGAATGCAATGGGGGGGATTTGCCATAATCACCACGCTTGGCAGGCGGATTGGTATTAAGTACTCAGGTGGATACTGTTGTCCATCCCCTGGGGTAATCCCTCAGTAAAGCTTTAACTACATCCATGGCAGGAGACGGAGGGGTCTATTCTTAAACCGGACACACCACAGCACATCTACAGACTACAAAAACGTAAACAAATATGACGTCACTTCATTGATTCCCGTCCCTCCGCTCACTGCCAGGGGCGGCTCAATAGCCCTCTTAATTAGTGAGAGCCTTTTCAAGCGCACGGTTGATTGGAGCAACGCTAGGACCTAGATAATGTGAATGAATATTACTATGTGGAAATTTCTGTGTTATTTTTGTCCTAAAATTCGTAATAAGATTATAGCGAGTCTATCCCCATTAGGTTGAAAGAACTTTATTTCTCATAAAAACTAAATAGTTCACTTAAAATGAGATAAAAATAATACTAATATTATGTAAATGTTGTTTGGCCTCTGGAGCCTTAGATGATGTACTTATTTACACCATTTTAAACCTCATCATCATCATCATCAACCTGTGGAAGTCCACTGCTGGACATAGGCCTCCCGCTTAGAATGCCATGACTAACGGTCTTGAACCGCCTCCATCCACAGGCTCCCCGCGACGTTTATAATGTCCTTAGTCCATTGAGTGAAGGGCCTGCCTCTACCATGTCATTCGGTTTGTGGTCGCCAGTCGAGAACCTTTATTCCCCAACGGGAATCAGTTAGTTAGTTATCATTTCTTCGAGCTATATGACCCGCCCATTGCCACTTCAACTTGCTAATTCCGAGAGCTATGTCGGTGATCTTTGTTCATTTACGGATTTCATCATTTCGGAATCTATCACGTACGTAGCACACTCCATAGCCCGCTGCGTGACTTTGAACTTTGACTTTGATTCCGTTCTGTTCCGTTGGCGAATAAAGATCCTCGAGTGGCGACCACAAACTGAATGACGTGGTAAAGGAAGGCCCTCCACTCAATGGACTAAAGACATTGTTATGTTATGTATGTTATGTTCCACGTGTCATTCTAAGGGGGAGGCCTATGTCTATCAGTGGACTTTTACAGGCTGATGATGATGATGATAATGTATGAGGCTTTCGAAATACTCGCATACGAAGTATTATTAACAATAACCCGATTTTAAGTGTTATTTCTATTTGTTTCAGGTAAGCTTGACTTGGAGTTCACACAATCTTCATCGTCTCGAGTTGGGGTTCTTTAAGGTTGCGGTGATGGCCGCACGCTAAATCAACTCGAGAATAGCGCAAAAGTCGGCCTGCATATTGCTGTCCCTGTTTGGCTAACGCAGGCGCGCGCGGGGCACAGCCGAACACTTATTTTTATTCTGTGGCCGTTACCATTCATAATTCGAAGCTGGTATTTATTTTTTATGCAAACTAGCATTTGACAAAAATATTTTTTTGGCATATTTGGCATTTGTCACAAACTTTTTACATTTATATATCTAGCAATAAAAACTCCTTGGTACCTAGTTCTGCGAACAGTTAGAACTCGCGAGCACAAACTTTTTTCCAATAATTGTGATCAGGGTGGTTATTCGCTGTGACCTATGAGATTTCTTTTCAATAACGTGTGACGTCACCCATACGATTCAGCGATGATTCCACGCAGATATCGTAACGAGCCCGCGTTATGTTACGTTTGGTCAGAGCGAATAAGGGGGCAAGTTGGTGCTTTGATGATCGTTGAGTTTGGCTCAACTTTCCAATAGCGACTGTGAGCTAGGAGGTTCATATTTTTATCACATTATTTACACAAGCCTAAATATGAAATGGCGTACTGCGGAAACCAATAGTTTTAGCATTGTGAGCTATGACAAAAAAATCAAAGAAAAATATTTCAAAGTAAACGCTCAACTTTCCTTTAGCTACTGCTAGCTAGGAAGTTCACATTTTTATCACATGTAGGTTCACATAGCACAAGCCTAAATATGAAATGGCGTACTGCGGAAACCAATAGTTTTGGAGCTATTCATTTTTAAAATTTGCTAATAACCGCTTTCCGAACGCCATGTTTTGGTGATATTTTACTTTTTATCAGTGTTCCCATACGATTTTCGGCTTTTGACAATGACAGTGACAGACCAAAAGGTATATTTTGCTAAAAATTGGTGGTTTCTCAATTTTCAACTAGTCGTGTTTTTTGCTCTTACGGTCCAGTCGGTTACGTATTCCTTGAACATCAATGAACTCTGTTATCGTTTGTGTTCTCAGAGTTGAGATTGTTTACGTGCTTACTCCTGTTTGAGAATTCATCGAAGGACTTTCCTTTAGCGACTATAAGTATAAGGCTTGAGGGGGAGGGGAGGGGTGGGTTGTCAATGTCAAAAGCCGAAAATCGTATCCAAACACTGACAAATAGTAAAATATCACCAAAATATGGAGATCGGAAACCAGTTTTTAGCAAACTTCAACAATGAATAGCTCCAAAACTATTTTTTTCCGCAGTACGCCATTTCATATTCAGGCTTGTGCTATGTGAACCTACATGTGATAAAAATATGAACCTCGTAGGTCACAGTCGCTAAAGGAAAGTTGAGCATTTACTTTGAAATATTTTTCTTTGATTTTTTGTCATAGCTCACAATGCTAAAACTATTGGTTTCCGCAGTACGCCATTTCATATTCAGGCTTGTGCTATGTGAACCTACATGTGATAAAAATATGAACCTCGTAGGTCACAGTCGCTAAAGGAAAGTTGAGCATTTACTTTGAAATATTTTTCTTTGATTTTTTGTCATAGCTCACAATGCTAAAACTATTGGTTTCCGCAGTACGCCATTTCATATTCAGGCTTGTGCTATGTGAACCTACATGTGATAAAAATATGAACCTCGTAGGTCACAGTCGCTAAAGGAAAGTTGAGCATTTACTTTGAAATATTTTTCTTTGATTTTTTGTCATAGCTCACAATGCTAAAACTATTGGTTTCCGCAGTACGCCATTTCATATTCAGGCTTGTGCTATGTGAACCTACATGTGATAAAAATATGAACCTCGTAGATCACAGTCGCTAAAGTAAAGTTGAGCATTTACTTTGAAATATTTTTCTTTGATTTTTTGTCATAGCTCACAATGCTAAAACTATTGGTTTCCGCAGTACGCCATTTCATATTCAGGCTTGTGCTATGTGAACCTACATGTGATAAAAATATAAACCTCGTAGATCACAGTCGCTAAAGTAAAGTTGAGCATTTACTTTGAAATATTTTTCTTTGATTTTTTGTCATAGCTCACAATGCTAAAACTATTGGTTTCCGCAGTACGCCATTTCATATTCAGGCTTGTGCTATGTGAACCTACATGTGATAAAAATATGAACCTCGTAGGTCACAGTCGCTAAAGGAAAGTTGAGCATTTACTTTGAAATATTTTTCTTTGATTTTTTGTCATAGCTCACAATGCTAAAACTATTGGTTTCCGCAGTACGCCATTTCATATTCAGGCTTGTGCTATGTGAACCTACATGTGATAAAAATATGAACCTCGTAGGTCACAGTCGCTAAAGTAAAGTTGAGCATTTACTTTGAAATAGTTTTCTTTGATTTTTTGTCATAGCTCACAATGCTAAAACTATTGGTTTCCGCAGTACGCCATTTCATATTCAGGCTTGTGCTATGTGAACCTACATGTGATAAAAATATGAACCTCGTAGGTCACAGTCGCTAAAGGAAAGTTGAGCATTTACTTTGAAATATTTTTCTTTGATTTTTTGTCATAGCTCACAATGCTAAAACTATTGGTTTCCGCAGTACACCATTTCATATTCAGGCTTGTGCTATGTGAACCTACATGTGATAAAAATATGAACCTCGTAGATCACAGTCGCTAAAGTAAAGTTGAGCATTTACTTTGAAATATTTTTCTTTGATTTTTTGTCATAGCTCACAATGCTAAAACTATTGGTTTCCGCAGTACGCCATTTCATATTCAGGCTTGTGCTATGTGAACCTACATGTGATAAAAATATGAACCTCGTAGGTCACAGTCGCTAAAGGAAAGTTGAGCCGCTACTATTTCTCGCAAAAACTAGGTACTGAATGGTAAACAAAGCACAAGTCGTAGGTATGTTAGTTACCTAGGTTACTTCATTCCAAATCACAAGGCAAATCTAAATAAAATTACAAAAATATTGCAATGTCATATATAACAAACAAATAGGTGAACAAACACAAGAGCAAGCGAAGTGCGGGGTTACACAGTGTACTAGTGTGAGTGCCTGTCGAGTTGTCAAACATCACACAACCGTAGTTCCCCGACCGGCCCTCGGTTCTGACGCGATAGCAATATGGGCGTTCAGAATTTTTTAGAAATTTGTTCAAGTTCCGTAATACCAAAAATGATGAATAAAAACTTGTTGTTTTTTTTATATCGTGTTGTTATTTCTGTTACTTGACAATATAAGCTATGTTCCTACACATAAAATACGTAACATATCGTTGTTTTTCATACGAAACAAATAAGATGAAAACATGTCGTTTAGGTCGTAAAAATATACAAAAAGTAATTCGCTTACATTTCATTTTAGGTATATATTTTGATAAAAAAAACTATCTGGGAACATAGATAAATACTATCCGAATCCGAATAATAGCATAATATGGTGGAAATATGCTCGAACTACAAATGACGTCGGTATTACGTTTGTATGGGCAGTCCATCCTTCGCTGGGTTCTTAAACATCCATTGTCAGTTACGGTGCAGTGAGGTATCAGTACAGCCACCCTAATTACAGTAGCAATGACAATGAGGAACGCAGCAATAGGGATCATTTTGACAGCCTTAAGCGCCCTGTAAACGATCAAATTGTTTGACAAATTTTACGTGTTTGTCAAATTATTTGATAGTTTGCAGCTTTGTTTGAAGCGTTTGTCAAACAATCTACGTGTTTGTCGCGTTTGATAAAAATCTGGATTGATGGTCGTGTTTGACCATCAATCCAGATTGATGTCGTCTTCTTTTTATTCTTTTCATACCCAAAGCAAGAGTCAATGGCAAAAATGCGTCATCTGTATTGCTCATTGTATCTTCAGCGCTCAGCACGTCACGTCACGATAAGGAGAAAACCGAATCTGCAAGTTTGTTTGACAAATTTGTGATCTGTTGTTTGACCGTTTGCGTTGATGTTTGATGAAAACCTAAAATTTGACAAACAAATTTGTCAAACAAATTTGATCGTTTATAGGGCGCTTTAGTGCTATCTAAATCTTATGAAACTTGAATAGGGGAAACTTCTTGTTCAAGGCTGAACATGCATTCTAGCATCAGCAACTTCCGCACGGACAGATTCCTCAAACGTAGCAGATTGTGACTAATATACAACAGGTCAACTATAGTTGTGTGTGTTAGACAGTAATTATTAAGAATATAAATAAGAGTTAATTATGTAAATAAATCAGACGTTACCGAGCAATTGGTGGTCTCATTCCAACGGCGTGGCCAGGGCTACTCTCTGGTTGCCGTTCCTCACAACCCGCGGAAGCGCTGAGGCTCTGCCTCGTCGCTGACGTATCCTAACCTCACCATACACCTCTCACGTGGCGAAGACTCCTTCACGCCTTTAATCAGTCTTGTCAGCCTGCTCGACTGGCGTGAGAAAACCATCTATCCAGATACCTGGATCCTACCAAAACTCCATCTGCTACCTTAGGTCTCCTGGTAGCAGATAGCCCGCACGTATTATATACATTTATCTATCGCCACTCTACGACAGGGCTAGGGAACGTAGGGCTGTCAGGGACATCAGGGAACTAGGACGCTAGGGACTTGGGTTCAGGCTGTAGGTTCACTACCTTACCGTAGTTATATCGCATGTGCAGTTGGGGTTCCAAGGATAAGCCTTCCCGACTGTACACTTCTTGACCTAAATATTCCTCCTTTCATGTTTCAAAAGATTTGGACAGTGCTAAGGCTGCTAAAATGCACCCCATTGTTACGTTCCCCATTGCCGTTTGCTACTGCAATTAGGAGGCAGGTTTGAACCCATTGAAAACGTACGGGCGAAACTTTGATACATGTGGAAATACCTGTTAAATGAAAGCAAAGCTTTACATTCAGAGGCCCAATTCTCTAACTTAAAAATAGTTAAAATAGAGTTCGGATCATGTTTAGATCTTGTGTTGATGTCTTAAATGTCAGAAATGGTATTCTCTAAACATAAAATACAACACGGTAATGTGATTATATCGAAATGTGACCGGAACTTGAACGATTCAAAGTTTTTTCGATAATTTTAGCATTGTAGATGGAGTCTCTCTTTATTCTTTGCAACTACATATATATATAACTATCCTACTCTAATGGTAGTCACCGTGAATTGAAAGAAGACTAAATTGTTATTTATAAGGGAGCAGAATACCAACTTTCTGTCAATTCATAATTCAGTCTCGATTCGGTTAACTTTCAGTGTAGTTTTAAAATAATTTAGAGAATTGGGCCTCAGATTTGAAATAAATAATTGCAACTTTGCATACAAAGAGTATTAACACAAGCAACCTGTTATAAACTTTAGCAGGAACGCAATTAAACTATAATCGCCCTCCGGCCTTAAACTAAAACAGCCGGGGCCATAATCCCTTCTCAACTTGAAGCGTTAAACCGTTACTAATACCTGAACTATTGTATCCCTCACTATTATTACAATTAAACGCCTCTCACTGCGAAGAGGGTATACTCAACAATTTTTAGGGTTCCTTACCCAAAGGGTAAAACGGACCCTATTACTAAGGCTCCGCTGTCCGTCCGTCCGTCTGTCACCAGGCTGTATCTCATGAATCGTGATAGTTAGACAGTTGTCATTTTTACAGATGATGTATTTCTGTTGCCGCTATTGCAACAAATAATAAAAAAAAGAATCAAATAAATATGTAAGGGGGCTCCCATACAAAAACATGTTTTTTTTGCCGTTTTTATAGATAATGGTACGGAACCCTTCGTGCGCGAGTCCTACTCGTACTTGCCCGGTTTTTTAAATGAATAATCTCCACCGAATTTTTGTAACATCGTTGTTCAGACTTTTATTATAAGTTTTCGGAAATATGAAGAAATATGATTTTCTTTCAACTTACCCCTATTACCCCGTAATGATAATACCTATACAGCTCTTTATCTCTATACTCCTTTACCGTAAAATGCGAGTAAAGTGCAGAGATAGAAACATGTCCCAAGAAACCCCCTCCTGTTTGATTTCGGTTTGATTTCCGCTGACGCAGCCGCCACACCGCGACGACATGGTGGAAAATGAGGTTATCATCGATGCGAGTTTCACACCGTTCGAGTTGTGCTGAGGTCTGTTTACACTCTGCACGCAGCTGGCTTGTTTAACTAAGCTTAGCCAACTTACGTATAAGCTACAACTAACGGAACGTTCCTATAACTTGGGTCACATTACATGGGTCTCGATACAAAAATGCAGTCAAAGTCATCATCCAATAATGCAGCGTTCAAATCAAATCAAATATATTTATTGACACCTTAAAACCTGAACACGTTACAAAAGTATACAGGACATAGCAAGTAGGTACACAGGCTTAAAGGTAACGTAACATCCTGTATAGTAACATAGTAACGCTTTTTGATTGATGACATTATGCCAAAAATTAGAAAAGCGATTCTTCATTAAAACTTTACATCTAATTTAATTCTAAATAATCTTAAATAATTTAATTCTAATAATTGTAATATTAATTATTTTTTTGAGTTATATGTGGGATTATTAATATTACCAAATTATTTAAAACTGACTAATAAAAATGGATTTTATTAATAAATTTTGTATTTGTTGTATTTGTATTCTACTTTTTCCAAAAAAAAACCCTGACTTATGGCTTCCAAGAAGGAACCAGTGCCATGCTAAACAAACGGAGCAATTCCATTTCAAAGTAGTTTCGAGTTGTGACTACTCCACACATGGTCAGTAACTTGACCAGACGCACTAACCCGTCATCTACTTGTCAATGTCAACATGCATCAGGGGAGATGTCAATCGTACGATTACGACATCAATTTTCAACTGTATCCCTACGTTGCTAAGGTTCATTTTTAAGGCTTATCGGGTTGAATTCGATAGAGGCAGACTTATGGTATCACCGCTAAAAATAGGATTTATACGGATGACCATTCGTGTTAAACCGGGATCCTTTAGTTGATATTTCTATCTCGATTTCGACAGATCGGGTTGAAGATGGATTTCGTATAATTGACAGGCGTGTGGATAAGGATTATGCCCTATCTGTGAGGCTTCGTATTTCAATTATTTACTTTGAAACACTTGTAAACAAGTTCTTGACAGGTTTCTGTCAATAGTATAATGACAATACTATTGAAAGTTTAAGGTTAAAACCGAAGGGGTGGGACTTTTTCTGCTCTTTCGAAGGGAGACGTCGTCCTTTTTATTTTATTTCAATTTCTAGTATTTTTTTGAGTTATATCGTGTAATTTTGGTGGCATTTTAACCGGTGATAAAGAGCACATGGTAGTGAATTTAAATAAAATAAGTGTATTGCGTGTCTTTTCGAAGGGGTGGAAATCGTCCAGGAACATTCTAGTAAACTGCCATTGATTTACTAGAACATGACTTGACAGAGGACTTGACGACTGGACATTGTTTGTTTATCTATACTACTTGACATTGGCAAAATTGAGTATATCCTCAGATGCCACAAAAAAAAAGAAAAAAAAGCCTTGGGCCAAAGAAGAAGATAAAGAATGTCATGAGGGGTGAATGACGCAAAATAGCTGTTTGGATCGTAGCGAGAGGAAATCATTGGTCTCTGCTCTGCCTACCCTTTCGGGAAATAGGCATGAATGTAGGTAAGTATGTAAGTACTTGAAAATTTTGTTTACAAAAATAAGGGTTCTACATATATATAGAATGCTGATGATGATGATGATGATAATGATAGATGGGCTTGCAATGCAAACTTAAGAGAAGGTCACCTAGCAAAAGGGCGCTTAAGTTTGCTTCTAATTTGGCTATTATTTCATCAAACTCTATGAAATTTTGTACACATGATCAGTACACTAATATCTAGACCCGTGGTGCGTTAGTTTCTTATAAAATTGTATGGTTACTAAAATATACCTCTCCAATAATATACGACCTCTGTGGCGCGGGCGATGGTTCGCCTGCGACACAGGCAAAGGAGGTTGCGGGTTCGATTCCCGCTTCGAAACAATTATTTGTACGATCTGCAGATATTTGTTTAGGGTGTTCTGAAAAATATCTATCTGTGTAATGTATTGTACTAAGTATATCAGTTATCTAGTACTCATAACACGAGCTCTGCTTAGATTGCTGCTAGATATTGTGTGGAATGTCCAGCGTTTATTTATTATTTTTTATTATTAATATAATTAAAAAATAATCTATATTTAAAAAAACCTGACTCACCACGTATCTTGATATTAGCGCCCTACCAGTAAGCTCCTCTTGAACACATATGTCTAGTCAAAAACCCATTTCATACATAACTATCAGCCATGTATCGGATCTTACTATTTTTTATTTCTCTACGAACCAGGAGGGTTTCTAGGAGAAAAACTATTCAAAAAATCTTCCCTCCAGTGAAGGGTAAAAGTACGTCATATAGGATTTCTTTAACATAAAATGGGTAGTAACTATCTTCGCGGAATCTGAAATGTAACGTTTTATTGCTTCTTGGGTTGTGGGGACTTGGATTTTGGTGGGTTTTAGAGCATGCGATACGATTGTGAAACGACTTTTTGACACATAAAATTATCAAAAGGCCAATTGTACGTACAGATTGCCGTATTCAAAATGGATGGGGGCGAATAAAGATAGGTTTTTTTGTAGTTTGAGTAGCTCATAGAATAGAATAGAATATTCTTTATTGCACTAAAAACAAATCATGTACATAGGCGAACTTAATGCTAGGAAGCATTCTCTACCAGCTGACCTTTGTGTAGTGCGGATAAATTTATGCAGGTGGTGCACAATACGTGGAGAAGAAGTCGTAGTAACATTATTTTGTATTTTTGTTTTTAAAATTGTTATTTTTGACATTTATTTTGTCTGTGGTTGTGTGCCCTCATATTTAATTTGACTGACTGATTTAATGTGATTTAATTTTTGTATTATTTCAATTAACGTGTATAATATATATGGATTGTTTTATCTGAAATAAATTGATTAATAATAATTAATGCAAAATATTCTTTTTAATTTTGCAAGAAATAATAACAAAATGCTAAACTATTATTATACGAAAATTTCTGTTCTACAGCTTCGTGTCACTGGTTTTTTCTTGGTAACCTTGAGGTATGGTGCACATAATACATAACTACAAAATACATAGCAGGTACCTATGTATTTATTACATTTAGCTTTTATTATTTAATCATAAATAGGCAATGTAAACAGAAAAAAACTATTACACCTACAACTTTTTATTTTCATTGCTATTTAATTAATTTTATTTGCCCTAATAAGTCGTCAGCTCTAAATGGATTTGTAAAATGCAACCCTTACGTTCGTCTTATCCTAGGAATTTTGCACGCCAACACACACACATACGATTCTATTTCTATTCTGTTTCTATATTATTCTATACTATTTTATATTCATACATATTTGGCATAAGTATATAATATTTAGGGTTCCGTAACCCAACAAGAAAAATGGGCCCTCATAGGGTCACTTTGTTGTCCGTTGGTCACATCTGTCACAATGTCTTATGCAAATCTAATTTGAGATGCAATCTAGTTTGATATGAAAATAGTCTAACTTGAGAAGCAAACAGTCTAATTTGAAATGAATTGAGATGCTCAAAGTCCCTCAAATAATAATTATAGGAGTCTGGATCTACAGACGGAACTCATGGAAAGTGCTTCTAACTTCTCAACGATAGATCTCACTACACCAAATTGTAAAAGTAAATTTCAACAAGTGAAGGGGAGTAACAGAATAAAAAAATATGTGAAGCTAAGTAATTTTATAAAAAAAACTGAGAAAAAGCTTAAAAAGCATAAAAATGTCCTAAGTTATGCCAAGCATATTAAGCAAAAATGTTATTTAAATGAGGAACTTAATTCCTGCTATAATTTGATAGGACGAAATTCAAAAGAGTTAGTTGATATGTCAGAGGAAATTAAAAGTTTAGAAACATCACTTCATGATGTAACGTGTAAATATAAAAAAGCTGAACGAGAAGCATCTGACAATATTCAGAAAATGAATAATATCGTAGAGATACTGAGTGATGATAGCACATATGTACAAGTATGTAATAGTAGCTCACAGGCGGACCTTCCTTTATCAGAGCCTTCTGGATCAGCTTGAGGTGCTTTAACACACATTGCAACATGTGCATCGCAGAGTCAGGCTAAACCTACTGTTCAGGTTGAAGTAGTTTCCACACCTGGTACGCAGTCTCCGGTTAGACAGATTAAATCCTGTTGTCAGACCCGGAAGACTGTGATGTATTCAGATAAGATAGGTGTTGGGATGGGCTTGCTCCTTAGTGACCTGTTAGGGCAAGTTGTGACAAATAATTGCTTTCCTAATGCCCCTATTAACAAACTTATAGATACTATAAAGAGGGAGGATTGCTTTGACAACAACACCACTCTGTTAGTACAATTAGGTGAGAGTAGTGGTGTAACGCGTTTGGATATTATTAAGTTAGTTGAGACTTTGTTACAAAAGCTAGATTCAGGACTGGGAAAATTAATTTTATGTGCTTTCCCTTACTCAAAATGTTTGAGTACTAAAGATAATCAAAAAATTTGGAATCTTAATTTAATGCTGTATAATTTGACATGTCGTCATAGAGACGTTTTGTATTTTGATACTAATAATTTTATTAGTAATTTTATTTTGACACAAGATACTATGTATTTGAGTAGACAAAGTAAATTAATAATTGCTAAATTGTTAGCATTTAATATTTTTGATCCCGTTATAAGTACTATAACGCAGTTCACCGACAAGCCCGTAGTTAGTAGTAGTACTAATGAGGGCAAACAAGTAGGAGTAGCTGACAGTCATTTAAACTGACGAGTTCGACAATGAGACAGCCGGGCACATTACATGTAGTACATCAAAATGTGCAAGGCCTTCCCAGCAAAATCTTAGAATTAGAATTATTTTTAAATCGTTTTAATGTTGATATTATGTGTGTTACTGAACACTGGATGTTACAATTTGATTTACTCCCTTATTATGAGAATTATAATATTGTAAGTTCATACAAACGCAAAAACGCCATACGTGGGGGTTCCTTAATTGTTGTTCGAAATACTTTAAAATGCAAGGAACGTAAAGATGTTGCAAATCTCACTATTGAGAGGACTATTGAGCTATCTTGTGTTGAGCTAGAGCGGCATATCATTGTGAGCGTTTACCGTCCCCCTGACGCAGACTTCGCATTATTTGAATCCACTATGGAAGAAGCATTGCTTAAAACTTTTGTTTGTAATAAAATGCTAGTAGTCTGCGGAGATTTCAATATAGATATTCCGGTTAATCCTCTATCTGAGAGGCTGCTTAATTTATTTAAATGCTTTAACTTAAATCACCTCTTCGAAGAACCTACAAGGGTGACACTAACAACATCCACCTGTTTAGATAATATTTATTGCAGTAGTGTTCCAATTGATAAATCAGTAATTAAACATTTCACCTCAGATCACTATGGTCACAGTGCTATATTTACTTGTAATTTTGTAGATGAACCTAAGGAATTCACTTATCGGCCTATCACAGAAAGTCGCATTAAGAAGTTCCAGGGCAGTTTTGAACTTAAAATGCCCCTTGTACCGTGCGTAGATGATCCGAATGACCTTTTTACTAGTTTGTTTAAGTTGATATGTGAGGAACATAGTGAGATATTTAAGTTAAAAAAATGTAAAGCTAGAGCTAATGTCGGGTTAGCTGATTGGGCTACAACCGGTATTTATAGAAGTAGGAATAAATTATATGAACTCTATGCGGCTAGAGAATCAATGTTGCACGATCCAACGTTTATCTTGTACATAAAGAACTATTCCAAGACCTTCAAAAAAGTTTGTCATGCAGCAAAATCATTGCATTTGAGAAATAAAATAGAAAAATCAACAAATAAAATTAAGACAACTTGGAAATTAATAAATAATGAAACAGGTAAAGCTAAACCTCGTAGTAAACAAATTAATTTAAACGTAAACAATACAATATTATCAAATAATATTGAGGTCGCAAATGCCTTTGATAGTTTTTTCTCTAGTATACCTAATATTGTGACTCAATCTTTAAAATCAACTGCCTCTGGAGCATCTACTTTATTGGAATTAAGTGTTGATAAGTGTGAGGTCGCGTTTAGTTTCAGATACGTTAATGCCATTGATATTGTTAAGACATTTAAGTCACTTAATATTAAAAATACTGAAGACCTTTGGGGAATATCTACAAAGGTGTTAGGTGTTATAATTATTGATATTGCGCCGTGTATGGCCTATATTTTCAATGGATGTGTTGACGAGGGAGTCTTTCCTGATCTTATGAAACATAGTAAATTAATTCCTTTGTTCAAGTCTGGTAATGAAAAAGATCCAGGTAATTATAGGCCAATTTCTATATTGCCTGCGTTAAGTAAAATCTTTGAGAAACTTATTCTTACTCAGTTATTGTCACACTTCAACCTCCACGGACTTCTTCATAGTCATCAATTTGGATTTACTAAGGGTCGTTCGACAGCCGATGCTGGTACCATGCTCTTAGAACACATATTTGAAGCATGGGAGAACTCGCAGGACGCGATCGGAGTTTTCTGCGACCTGTCCAAAGCTTTTGACTGCGTGAGGCATGATACTTTAATTTCCAAGTTAAAACATTATGGCATACAAAATCAGGCAATTAATCTTGTAAATTCTTACTTATCCAATAGAGTCCAAAAAGTTGATGTTGGTGGTGAAAGGTCTTCAGGATCGACTATTGTCATGGGGGTGCCACAGGGTTCAATACTAGGCCCATTTTTATTCCTAGTTTACATTAACGATCTCCCTTTTTTTGTGAAAGACATATGTGACATAGTTCTGTTTGCTGACGATACTTGATAGATCTAAATCTAATTACGATGATGTAAATGATTCACTATCGCGTGTTCTTGAGTGGTTCACAGTTAATAATCTTTTGCTTAATGCTAAAAAAACTAAATGCATCAAATTCACATTGCCAAATGTAAAACATTATCCAACTAATATTAAAATAAATGGGGAGACACTTGATCTTGTCAAGTCTACCATTTTCTTAGGGCTTAATATTGATGCGGGCTTGCAGTGGGCACCACAAATTGTGGCTCTTGCTGGTAGACTTAGTTCCGCTGCATATGCAGTTCGTATAATAAGGCAGCTTACTGATGAAGCTACAGCTAGGCTTGTTTATTTTAGCTACTTCCATAGTGTTATGTCATATGGTATCATACTGTGGGGTAAAGCAGCAGATATCCAAGCTATTTTTGTCTTGCAAAAACGGGCAATACGTGCCATTTATAAAATGAAGTCGCGTGACTCCTTGAGAGAGCGTTTCAAAGAAATCAATATTCTTACAGTAATATCGCAATATATCTATGAAATATTATTACATACACATAAACACTTGGATAGTTTTATGATAAAAAGTGACGTGCATGGTATTAACACGAGAAATAAACACAAACTAAATATACCAAAATTTCGATTAAAGAAAGTAAGTGGGTCTTTTATGGGGAATTCTGTACGGTTCTATAAT
The DNA here is from genome assembly GCA_951392215.1 of Epirrita christyi. Classification (NCBI taxonomy): domain Eukaryota; kingdom Metazoa; phylum Arthropoda; class Insecta; order Lepidoptera; family Geometridae; genus Epirrita; species Epirrita christyi. Next base: position 2,158,843 of record OX595857.1, on the reverse strand, counting down.
AAACTTCCAGAAGGTGCATTTAAACTTCCTATTCGAAGATTTAAATCCTACATAAAGATGAATCTAATTAAAAAAGCGTATTACACTCTTGATGACTATATTAATGATAAAGCCGCGTGGCCTGATGTCGCTCTGCCCCTCGACTGCTAAAATGGAAATTTGCAATATCTGTACTTACCTATTTACATGTTTGTATTAGATTATTATTTATAAGTATAACAAGCGTAGCGTGTGCTGTCTTGCATATTTTTGCTGATGTTTATTTACTTTTGACTACCTTCCTAAGGTTTTTAAGTTCTCATTTACTATGTATCAGCAACTCCTTGCTCCGAGGCACCACACAGGCGCTTCTCACCTAGTGGTAAGACGGACCATTTATGTAAGCCAAGCCGAGTTTGTTGCCTGATTCTTCTAGGCTTGGTCGCGTTGGAACAGGAGTAATTTAATTTTATATAAGACGATTCAAAATGATCCTTGTGATTTCAATGAATAAAGTTCTTTTTGACTTTGACTTTGACTTCTAATTTGAGATGCAAATAGTCTAATTTGAGATGCACGTAGTCTAATTTAAGATGCAATTAATCTTACTTGAGATGCAAATAATCTAATTTGAGATGCAAATAATCTAATTTGAGATGCAAATAATCTAATTTGAGATGCAAATAATCTGAGATGCAAATAATCTAATTTGAGATGCGAATAATCTAATTTGAGATGCAAATTTGAGGTGCAATCTAGTTTGATATGAAAATAGTCTAACTTGAGAAGCAAACAGTCTAATTTGAAATAAATACTCTGAATTGAGATGCTCAGTCTAATTTGAGATGCAAATAATCTAATTTGAGATGCAAATAATCTAATTTGAGATGCAAATAATCTAATTAGACATGCAAATAGTCTAATTTGAGATGCACGTAGTCTAATTTAAGATGCAAATAGTCTAGTTTGAGATGCAAATAGTCTAATTTAATATCCAAATAGTCTTATTATCGGCGACCCTTTTATCTATCTATAATGTAACAAGTTTTCTCTATAAACAATTTAATCAACAATGATAACCTCTGTGGCGCGGCGGGCGAAGGTTCCCTTGCGACGCAGGAGGTTGCGGGTTCGATTCCCGCCTCGGAACAAATATTTGTACGATCTGCAGATATTTGTTCAGGGTGTTCTGGGTATTTTTCTATGTATAATAAAAAATATCTATCTATGTCTATGTCGTGTTATCTAGTATCCATAACACAAGCTCTGCTTAGCTTGGGGCTATATAATGTTGTGTGAAATGTCTCCAGCATTTATTTATTATTTATTTATAATAAAAAACTAAACTCTAACCCAAACCATCCCAGTAAATACATTGTTTACTAAAAGGCGGTGATTAAGCAAAATAACGATGAAACCACAAATAAAAGTGGAACAGTTTGTCTATGGTTACTGGTTTCGGTTTATGAAAGGTATTATATCACGCTAATTAGGTTTAGTGGCAAACCTAGTTCCAGGGTTGCCACACTGGCTTTCATTTATAGATTTGATGGTTACTAAATGTTTTGGTGAACTTCGCGTCAATTTTTGTTTTAGTACCACGCGAGTTCATCCTTAGGTATCATCATCATCATCAGACGTCCATTGCTGGATGAGACCTCCCCCATAAAATGCATTGGAGGATTTGTGATCGCAATATTGGCGTTAAGTACTCAGGTGGATGCTGCTGTCCACCCGTTGGTCTAATCCTTTAGTTAGCTATACGATCCACAGGAGACGGAGTGTTCTATTTTTACACTGAACACACGTGACATGCTATTGACAAATCATGTTTTATATTAGTTCGTACAAAGTTAAAACGAAGAATGTTTTATTTGACATAATTAACATCGTACAAAATTACTCGTTCGTTTTAACTTAAAATTGAAACGCGTTTAAACGGCAGAAAACCGCATTCGAATGAGTTCGTTAATTAGTCGAGGCATTGTAAAGGAATCGATACTAACAGAGCGTTTTATCAAATTGAAAATGTGTCCCAAATGTTTTTATCGCCTTCCAGGTGAAAACCACTGCTGATTGCCCATTGTGTACTTATTCCGTAAACGGTCGAATTGAAAATGGACTCGATTTTAATCCCTATCTGTAGGAAAGGGACTTTGGAAAAAAAATTGACATTTCCTTTCAATTAAGGTCACGGCTGGCATTTTTTTGAGAGCTCTTTTTTAGATAGGTAAAAAAAAAAGAATCCAGTGTTTTTCTTTTTTTTTCATAACTTTTCATTTAAAAAACCGACTTGCGCCATTGTGGTCGACTAAATATTTGGATGAAAAAAAAATGATGAAAGAACCATAGTGGTGAAAGGATTATGATACTCTTTGAATGCAAATGCTTGGTTTCTTGCTGAAAATATCAAAACTGCCATATGCCTACAATATTTGAGGAGTTCCCTCAATTCCTCATGGATTCCATCATCAGAACTGGATTCTGAAACAAAATGGGACCAATCTGGAAGTATATCTATTCAAATAAAAAAAGAATTTCCCAAATCGGTTCATAGACGCAGGAGATATGCGGTAACAAACATTAAAAAAAAAATACAACTGAATTGAGAACCTCCTCCTTTTTTGGGAAGTCGGTTAATAAATAATATTGGGGTTCCTGAAATACCCGTAAGGACATCCTCATTAAAGGAGATTTCTGGATTTTTTTCACGAAATCCTTTTAATAATTCCTTTTTTAGCTAGTTTAGCTAGTGACCTGTAATTTTATGAACGCCAAACAAAACGTTTAACGCGCCTTATTGAACGAGCGAAGCGAGTTCTCTGAGTCAAGTTGGAAGAATCGGCGTTTGTATGTATGTATGTATGTTTGTCCGATGAAAACTTCCAAACCGTTAATCCGATCTTCATGAAATTTGGTATGGGGGTAGATAGTATTGGTACAATTTGTAGGTAAGGTTATGAGCTATATCGGTCAGGGGGTTGCTGAGATATTGGGGTCCAAGAGGGGGAAAAAAAAATAAAAGTGAGACAGTCCGATCAAATGGGGTGTCTAATGAAAGCGCTTTGGTTAGACATTTCAAAACTGTTTCTAAAAAGTATTTAGACTTAGTATTTTCCGAGATATTAGGGAAAGTAAAAAATCAAAAAATCAATAATTCTAAGATACTTCTAGCAATCCCGCAATGCTGAAATTTGGTATGCTTGTGGCTTTTGTGTCACAACTACAGGGAAAAGTCTGAAATTGAAGAATTTAGAAACTTGTACTCCATAAAACATAAACCAATATAACATCCATTGTTGACCTCCCATTTCTAGGAATTTGAATGACGTTGGAGTTCTATGGCTTTCGTCTAAAGGACGTTATCAATTAATTCGTCAGGTACTTGATATAGGTACTAAAAGGTATGTAGTATTACGCCCCGTTGCTTAGCCCTATTCAAAGGTTATTTCGATGATGTGTAGGAAATTAGATTAGTTACTGATAGCTCCTGTACTGTACTGGTAGACCTCGAGGTGATAATTTTCAAAAATAATAATAGAAAATATGGAAATTACTTAGTTAAGTAGTCGGGCTGATAAAGGTGTTATCGCGAGGTCTCAGTTCGGGGCGAACCACTAGTTACATGCTATATTATAAAGCCGTACAGTAAATGTGTCTAAAAGACGGTAAAATGTCCTTATTTGCATTTTATATTTCCGCCTGTATTCCCACGTCTTTATGGATAAAATTATAAAAAGCAAAAAGAGCCTTTTAAACACACCGTCCGCACCGTATCGGTCTTTCCACTTTTGGGGGGTAGTACAACTTATAACGAGAAGCGTATTGAATTACAAGACTTATTTTTAAAATTATTGTATTTTTTATAAATTTTTAACCTGGGTCACCAAGAAAACACTGGCCAAGTACTGTCTAAATGTTGTTGCCTACAAGTTGCCTTGATGCCTCCTTGTCATGTTTTCAAAAGGTGCTGTATTGTCCTGGCCCACTGGTCCTTGTCCAATTATTGGCCTTGTATGTATGCACAGTGCAAGTGGATTTTAAGACAGTTCTACGCGTACTTGCGTTAGCCGTCTACGCTGTAGAGGGTCTACGAACGCGTTCTGTAGACTCTTGGCTCTGCGCTGTCCCACTGTCCTTGTTAATTTATTGGTGTTGTTCGTATGCACAGTGCAAGTGGATTTTAAGACAGTTCTACGCGTACTTGCGTTAGCCGTCTACGCCGTAGAGGGGCTACGAACGCGTTATGTAGACTCTTGGCTCTGCGCTGTCCCACTGTCCTTGTTCATTTATTGGTGTTGTTCGTATGCATAGTGCAAGCGGATTTTAAGACAGTTCTACGCGTACTTGCATTTGCCGTCTACGCCGCCGTAGAGGGTCTACGAATGCGTTCTGTAGACTCTTCGCTCTATTCGCTAGCACTTGGACAGGCACCGTAATATCCAACGCAAATAGTCGAATAAGGAAAATTATTTTAAAAACAATGTGGATTGGCAGAAAAAATAAAGGGAGCGATCATAAGAGTTTAGTTTCCTTTTCCTGCCGTTTTGGGCCGACAATCACGTCGCTGGCCCGTTTTGGGGCACGTTAACTGGTCCATTTTGGGCTCTTATATGTTCTCATTATAAAATTATTTTCGTTAAAGTATTCTTTTATGGTTTTGAATTCGTCAGTTAACATAAATAACATCCTACACTCATATACATAGTTCAGAGGCCCAATTCTCTAAGTTATTTTAAAACTACACTGAAAGTTGACTGAATCGAGACTGAATTGTAAATTGACTGAAAGTTGAATTTCTAATCCCTCATAAATAACAATTTAGTCTACTTTCAATTCATGGTACCCACCATTAGAGTAGGATAGTTATATATATAATTGAAAAGAGTAAAGAGAGACTCCATCTACTTATGCTAAAGTTAACGAAAAAACTTTGAATCGTTCAAGTTTCGGTCACATTTCGATACAATCACATTACAGTGTTGTATTTTATGTCAGGAGAATACCATTTCTGACATTTAAGACATCGACACAAGATCGAAACATGATCCGAACTCTATTTTAACTATTTTTTAGTTAGTGAATTGGGCCTCTGATCTATTAGGATTCCTTGTGTCGTGGGCACAGACATAGATTGAACTCATGTCTGTGGTCGAGGGTATCAGGAATTGCGAGTACCATGATACCACACCATCCAGATCCGCAACAAATATTTGCAGATGATTCAAAAATTTGTCTCGCAACGGGAATCGAACCCGCACCTCTCGCATCTCAGTCAGCTACTCGGCTACTGCGCCACATAGGTCGTAAGAGGTGGTATGCGTTGTTTGTGTGCTAAAAAAAACTTTATTTTATGTATTTTTTTATAAAGAGGCACAAATAAAACCACGCCTCTCACAAACAGGTCTAAATAAAATACGTTACTAACGAGCACTCATTATTCTTCCTTCTCTTTCACACGAGAATTTGATAACGCGAGTGTACTTGAAAGTTGAAGCAGTGAGTTCTTTGTTGAAAAATATATTTTCCAGCCTTCGTGATGAATCATTATGACGTTAGCAATCAGAGGTCCAATTTTCGTAACAAAAATTAGTCAAAATAAAGTTTGGATCTATACCTTGATTTTTAATTCTAGACAATTTTTGACGACCTCTGTGGCGCGGCGGGCGAAGGTTCGCCTGTGATGCAGGAGGTTGCGGGTTCGATTCCCGCCTCGGAACAAATATTTGTACAATCTGCAGATATTTGTTCAGGGTGTTCTGGGTATTTTTCTATGTATAATAAAAAATATCTATCTATGTAATGTTGTTGTATTAAGTATATCAGTTATCTAGTACCAATGACACAAGCTCTGCCTAGCTTGGGGCTAGATAATGTTGTGTGAAATGTCCAGCATTTTTTTTATTTTTTTATTTTTATTATTTTTGTAAACAAAGAAATGTCACTGTGTGTATAAGTGTCATGTATGTGTATCATATGTGTATATACACATATTTGACACTTATACACAAAGTGGCATAGGTATCTTGAAATTTCTTTGTTTACAAAAATTGTCATAAATAAAAAATCAGGCTATAGTTCCGATCTAGTGGCAATGTCTTAAATGTCAGAAATGGTATTCTCCTAACTTGAAATACATACATACATACATACATAAACACACGCCATTTTTCGCCGAAGGGGTAGGCAGAGCCTCAAAAGGCCATTACATACGGAAGTCGCCCATTCACGTTCATTCAATAAGTTCAGATGTGCTTAATCCTTTCCAAGCTACAAACCGATCCCATTGGAACAGGAAAATATCCGGTTTTGCTGAGTTCTCTTTGAATCGGTCCATATTGTCCGGCCGGTGTCGCGACGGTAACACTATTGAACGGAAAGATTAGGGTTGTCACAAAACTTAAGAGTTTTTAACGTTGAAATCATTCGTTCAATTAATTGAACAAGCCGTCAGGATGAAGCGTCTTCAGCGGGTCGGCGGACGAATAACCGGCTGAGATGCAGGTTCTATTCCCGCTGCGGCACAAATGTGGTTGTGTGATACCATGGTATTCTTAATCTCTGATACCCATCACGACACAAGGAATCCTGGTGCGGGGCGGACTATGTTTGTGACTGTTCAGTATAATGTGTGTTATTTTAAGCTGTGCGGCTGTCATCACATCCATTTGGAGTGTACGCATTCGCGTTGCATGTCATGCCTACATACAAAATACGCTATTAGAATAGGCGCGATGCTAAAGCCAGAATTGTCGCATATCTAGCGTAATTCTTACCTGCGATGTGGTGACCCTAAAAAGGTTATTCTCATCGCCCTTGTAATCCCTCTCTCAGTCCTAACATTCTGATGCGATTACACACCTTAATACGAGCCTGTTGAGTTTTGTGCGTGCGTTGAAAGTTTTCCACTTAACTTAATAACACGGCGATTTTGTATTGTATTGTGCAATATTCGGTAAAATAAAGATTGTACAGAAAAGCAGTAGTAATAGAGGTTCTTGTGAGAGAGTTCGTTCGGGGAAGTACTATCACCATAACTAATTCTACCGCCAAGCAGTAGCTCGCATTGCTGTGTTCCGATTTGAAAGGTGAACGTTTTCCATTTAACTAATTTAGGGCTATTTTAGTTTGTATTGTACAATATTCGGTAAAATAATGATTAATTTTGTAAAACGGGAAATTTTCACGTACCGATATGTTGATGGAAGCACCAACAGGTTTCAAATACACGTAAAAAAAAAGTCGTGCAATGAAGTATAGGAAAATACCAAGAGAATTGATGAGATTTGGACAAAATGGACGATTTTGGAAGCAAAGAATAGAAGAATTGCATATCAGAAGATCGATTGGGTATATTAGCAAGAGCAGCATCAGGACAAAGTCTCCCCCATGAGATACAACGGGGGGATTGCCATAATCACCACGCTTGGCAGGCGGATTAGTGATCCCTGTATTTATTTTGAGTACATGCTGCTGCCCACCATTAAGAGCAGCATAATTGTTTCTAAATATCGGCCAGCTAAATGTCTATGATGCATGTGATATGACGTGTAAATACGTCTATCCGATGTTCTGTATCTAGGTTATACGTCAAAGCAATACTAATTAGTTGCCATCCTGTCGACAGAGCCGGATATCCTGTTGTCCAGAGATGAATATTGAGTATTTACTATCAAAATCTACCTATATATTTATTATAAACCCGGAATTGTTGGGCAATGTTCGTTGGTATAAGATTTGTCCTTGCTGCTGGCTTTTTTAGGAGTGTTTTTTTAGGAGTGTGTTATTACTGGAAGGAAGCGTTAGCCGAGTTTTTCGTCGAAAGCAGTGGCGGCGATGAGCTTACCACTTGTCACGTTTATATTCCTGCGACTGTACAACCCACGGTGAAAAGAGGCCCTTTGTGCCTGTGTGAAAAAGGCGTGTGTTTATGTATCAAAGTTTAAGGCTCTTGGGTTGGACCGAGAAGGCTTCAGGTTAGCTAGGGTCATATACATATTATAATAAGATGCATAATCAGATTTTGTGTATGTATAAGATTTTTTCTCGCTAATTTTTTTTGAAATCTTTGAATGTGCATGTGTATTACGCAAACATTTAGGATTAGTCTCCTTAGAACATTCTCATAGCGACAACGGTTCTGGTAGCTGTTCCAATTCAAGGTTCCATCCTGTATTTGATTTTCTGTGCATATTCACTTTTTAGTACTTCAGGTCTGGGTGTTATGGTACCATGGTACTAATAGTTCCTGATACCTACGACACAGGAAATCATAGTGTGGGATCAAGACTACGTATGTGACTGTTGGGTGTTATGCACCAATCCACCTGCCAAAAGTGTGGCGAATTACCTAAAATAACGGTCCGGAAGTCTCGGGCGCGCGTCTTACTCTTACTTGGCGTCTTACTCTTTTTAACCGACTTCCCAAAAAAGGAGGAGGTTCTCAATTCGGTTGTATTTTTTTTAATGTTTGTTACCGCATATCTCCGGCGTTTATGAACCGATTTAGAAAATTCTTTTTTTATTTGAATAGATATACTCCCAGATTGGTCCCATTTTTTTCAAAATCCGGTTCTGATGATGGGATCCATGAGGAATTGAGGGAACTCCTCTAATATTGTAGGCATAGATATGGCGATTTTGATATTTTCAGCAACAAACGAAGCATTTGCATTCAAAAAGTATCATAATCCTTTCACCACTATGGTTCTTTCAACATTTTTTTTCATCCAAAATTATTTAGTCGAATACAATGGCGGAAGTCGGTTTTTTAAATGAAAATTTATTATTTTCAACGGAGGGCACTTTTTGGCAAATTTTTAATCATTCTTATAAGTTCATAACCCATGTAACGTACGTCTATATCACGTGGCACAACCGTACGACATAATCTCATATAATCCCCGTCGAAAAAATGGACCATAATAATCAGAAAAGGCCAACCCTAATAATGTCGGGTTTATTTTCAAATTCCTAATCACAAAAAGGGTTTATCGTAATTTTTATTACGTTTCTGCCTAAGACAATTTTCATAATTAAGATGGAACAGGTTTGTTATGTACATTTTCATGACGATACGACTGTGATTGTCTTTATCTGTGGTATTTTATGACCTTTGCTTGGGGGTAGGCAAAGTCAATAGTTATTTGTTATGCAAGGTTGCAAAGTTGTTATTTGGCGCGCTTTATCCTATTGCTATATGTATGCCTATAACATTCGAGGAGTTCCCTCAATTCTTCATGGATTCAATCATCAGAACTGGGTTTTGAAAAAAATGGGACCAATCTGGGAGTATATCTATTCAAATAAAAAAAGAATTATCCAAATCGGTTCATAAACGAAGGATATATTATGAGTAACAAACATAAAAAAAAATACATCCGAATTGAGAACCTCCTCCTTTTTGTGAAGTCGGTTAAAAACCGACTTCCGCCATTGAATTCGGCTATCTGCATGATTTTATTTGCTAAATGCATACAAAACAACAACTTGTTGCTAAAAGTACCAACCGATTTGGAAAATTCTTTTTATATTTGAATAGATATACTTCCAGATTGGTTCCATTATTTTCAAAACCCAGTTCTGATGATGGAATCCATGAGGAATTGAGGGAACTCCTTAAATGTTATAGGCATACACATATAGCAATTTTGGTATTTTCAGCAACAAGTTGTTGTTTTGTATGCCTTTAGCAAATAAAAACATGCAGATAGCCGAATTCAATGGCGGCAGTCGGTTTTTTAATGAAAAGTTATATTAAGTATAAGAGTATGTTCGAGATTCTTGGTAACTTACATCACTGTTAAGTATTGCGTTGACTAATTTTAATAATTTCTTTCGCTAAGTAATATGTTGTGTTCCCATTCTGCAGCATTACGAACATTGTTTTTACGAGTTTTAATATATTGTTTAACTTCGTACATGTACACACTTTGTTAATTAATTTGTCTGGTTCGTGCAGAAAATTTTAGTTTGAATATGTATTTAATTAACATTGTTTATACATATGTACATCGGTAAAAGTTTTTCAAGTGTTTAAGAGTAAAGTGAGCGTGGTTAAGATACACAAATTTTTGATATTGTATTTTATTTTTTGTAAGTAAATATTATATACCTACTTACTCAAGTCTGTGTACAAGGTGGAGCATGAGATAGGAGAAGTCTCTTAATAAACTGGCGTGATAAATACATTTTTTTTTAATTATGGCCTCTGAGTAAAATCTCAATTTTGCCAATGTCAAGCAGAGATTATTTCAAATAATGTCAAGTCGTAAAGTCCTCGGTCTAGTCTTGTTCTAGCCAAGCGATGACAGTTTTGCTAGAATGTTCCTGGACAATATCCACTTAGAAGCTACACCGGTTAAAATGCCACCAAAATTACAAGATGTAACTAACAAAAACACTAGAAATTAAAATAAAATAAAAACGGACGATATAAATATATATATATATATAAATATTGCTTGTTCAATATTATGATGTTGTATTAGATGAATTGACATATATGTTTATATCAATAATTAGATGACTTTTCAATTGACGACCTCTGTGGTCTGTCCTGCAGGAGGTTGCGGGACCGATTCCCGCCTCGGAACAAATATTTGTACAATTTGCAGATATTTGTTCAGGGTGTTTGGTTATTTTCTATGTATAATAAAAAATATTTATCTATGTAATGTATTGTATTAAGTATATCAGTTATCTAGTACCCATAACACAAGCTCTGCTTAGCTTGGGGCTAGATAATGTTGTGTGAAATGTCCAGCATTTATTATTATTATTATTATTAATTCATTTCGATGACTTCATTGAACATTTTTAACAAATGAACTGCTAATGGCTAATGTATTTGTCAAACACGACCAAAAAAGGTGTGTAAAAGTAATCGTGACAGTATCCGCGTTACACTGGGATTAATTCTGGTATAATTTATCACAACACTGACACAGAATAAATACTAGTAGTCTAATGTTGCCTTTAGGGGGTGTGAGGACTCCGAGACGTTCTGGACCGATGATTTCCGGCCACCAAGTGTCCGGCTTTTGTTTCAGTACTGGGAAGGAATTAGTTCCGCACGTGTGGAAGTCTGAGGATAGCTCTTCGCAATTTTCCATAGCTGACCTTGCTGCCCATCGTCCAATCGGTAGTGTCATGCCGATTTGACGTCATGGCGGTCAAGTATAACTGTCATGTTAATTCACGCCTATACTCGCCCCCGTATTCTCTATCTCGCGACAGGTTTGTAACAGGTGTAAATTGTGCGATCATGGCTGTCAAACGACACGATTTTCTCATACAAAAGCAAGGAACTTATATCCAACCTGGAATGTGCACAGGCTGCAGATACGCGGTCCGAGCGAGATAACTTCGCGAGAGCCTTCTGTCCCTTTTTTTAGGGTGACCAAACAATATGATGTAGGTAGATACTAATATAATAGGATATAAATACTAACCAATAATTTGATTTCATAAAATAATAATATTTATGCTTTAAGGATGGACTGAAGTGAAACGCATTATGGGGAATTTATAAATACTATATTATATATATATATATACTATATTTATATATATTATACTATATTTATTTTGATTACCTCCTATTTATATGCTGCATTGTGTAAATAATCTTATAATTTCGTTCATTATGGGCATTCATTCCTTCATACTTCAAGAATTGAAATAAGTATACTAAATTTGGGAATAATCCTCCTGGCAGCAATTTAGAAAGGGACACAGGACTCTCGAAGCGCTTTCTCTTTCGGATCGGATTTCTCTTTGACCAAGTGATTGTCTGTAACAGAACATAACTTCATATACATAAGGTTTATTTTATATTGGTATCAAATTGACAATGCACATTCCAGGTTGGATATAAGTTCCTTGCACAAAAGTTACCGTTTGACAGCCCTTATAGCACAAACGCCTCTTGCAAACCTGTCGCAAGACAGAGAATAGGCCTGCGGGTCAGTTCTACTTGATTCAATCGGCAGCGTCATGCCGATTACTGAATACTGAACGCACATACTAGTGCGTCCAGTCTAAAACCGCACGCCACACTATAATAATATAATTACGTCAAAATAAATCCGTAATCACACGGACTCTTTTCGAACGTTAAGCATGTGTCAAATACCAAGACGTATTTATAAGTGGTGGTTGAGCGTGCAGTTTCAGACTCGACACACCCTACCTACATCTTAGGTGTATTTTTAAATTAGTTAATTCTAAAACCTTTTCGAGAACATTAAATATTTATCCGGCTTTTTTCAATTCCCATCTGACAGCCCTGGTCACAGAGAACTCGACAGTCTCTCCGCGTGTCATATAATATTCCCCTTTTTTTTGTTCCATCCCGTGTTTAATTAACGGATCGTTTGTTCGGTGATTTGTTTGAATGTAGTTAATGTTTGTTTTGTTTAGCGAGAGTTTTAATTTGTGGTGGAGCTCGTCCTCATACGGTTAGATGTATAATTTTGTTTCGGTTTCTAGGATGTTTATTTTAATTTGTTGTGATAGTGGCTTAAAAAGAGGGCTTGCAAGGGGGCAATAGCGTGCGTTTATAAAAAAAAAGACAAAGTACTGGAGGCAAGGGTTGGGCGCAACTGACAATGACAGTTATGATCATCAGCCGATAGACGTCCATTGTTGGACGAGGTCTCCCCCATAGAATGCAATGAGGGAATTTAGATAAGATAATTCGTGTATAAAATTTTAAGAAGTTCACATTTTTTGTACCTAACTTTACAGAAAGCAAATGTTACTTACAAACTACACTCGAGAGCAATGAATCCGGGTCACTTAAAGAATCCTAAAAATCTCGGAAACTAAAAATGCTAGGTTAATGCAATAAATTGTATTTAATAGACAATGTAATACTCCTTAAATGAAGGTATTAAAACTTCTTAGTTATTGTAAAGTTATATCATAAAAAAATCAAATTTGAAAAAGGGCCACTTTCGAAGATGGAACTACGAAATTACAGCATTTGGTTTTGCTTTTGTTTGTAATCTGTCATTTATCATTGTTTGATTTCTGTTTTTTTGTTGTTTTTTTTCTGCGTAAACGCAGTAATGGAAGCACGAGGAGGCAATACGAAGTATTAAAATTCAAGAAAATCGTAATAAAGTTCAAAAATTTCATGTTTCCTATTTTTGTTTTAAGGAGAGATCAGCAGTTTTTTTCTTTATGTAATTTTGTGTTAATAAAATGTATGGTGACTCATATTTTTTTTACCTTCATTTAAGGAGTATTACATTGTCTATTAAATACAATTTATTGCATTAATCTATCATTTTTAGTTTCCGAGATTTTTAACATTCTTTAAGTGACCCGGATTCATTGCTCTCGAGTGTAGACTACTTTTATTTTATTTCTTAGAAATTATATTATTTGAAATCTTTGACAATATAATGCACTGTTTTAACGTTTCTTTGATATTTAAATTAAATGTTTATGTGACGCTAAAACTATCCTACATTCTAAGACTTGTGCAAAATTGCAGTGCCCTGTCAAGGTCAAATATACCTTATACTTCTAGCTGTTACTAGACGTAAGCTCAAACTCGTATGTTCTTATATTTAAGCATGAATAAATTAATGACAAACCTTAATTATATAATAATAGGTACTGATATAATAATGTTTACAATAATGTTACCCACATTTAAAACTATAATCTGGGTCTCGTGCAAGGGTGAACAAGGTCTTCTAGACCTTCGTGTTTCATTGTCGGCCGCATAGTCAATTACCAACAGCAAAGATAAAGGCAAATAAAAAAACTACTCTATGCGTGGGTCTGTTTAAAACTAAAAATGCTAAGTCTGGCTTGTTTAGTTTTTGTTAAACAAATTTATTCTTATACACAACATCTGGTTTCGCGTGGTTTGCGGCTCTAACTCTAACTAGTCGAGAGTGTCCAGTATCGAATCCACAAGTCGAACGCTGTGTAGTGGCTTCCTGTGGTGAGGCTCTATTTATAAGTATTAGTTCGTCATACGTTTTTGTATCTATATTTTTATTATTGTCTGTGTACCTTGTTTTTTTGTTAATTGCTCTGTAGTGTGCCGCTATAATATGTTAAAAATCTTTCTTCTTTTTATTTACTATCTTGACTTCTGTCTTATGTATATAAATATATAAATATCAGATCTGTCTTATCTTTAGGTAACTATTTTTTGTTCATAATTTTTTCTGTGTTTATACTGACTCGTGAAACCCTGTTGTTTCGCCTTTGTTACGATTTCTTTTCTTCTTTCTGGTTTTTGTGCTATTGGTTTTCTTTTAATGAACTAAAATCTAAATCATCATCATTAGCCGTTATAAGTCCACTGCTGGACAAAGCCTCCCCCATAGAATGCAGTGGGGGGATTTGCCATAATCACCACGCTTAGCAGGCTGATTGGTGATCGCAGTATTGGTGTTGAGTACTCAGGTGGATGCTGTTGCTCATCCCCTGGTGTAAACGCTTAGTCGGATTTAACTATATCCACGGGAGAAGACGGAGGGGTCTTTACTTAGGTCGGACGGACGACACACGGCACTAACTAAATGCTAAACTAGGCTGATGATGATGATGATGATGGTAATGATGGTGATGATGACTTTGTTTTCTTGTGAACGAACTGTTGTGGCTTCATTCAAATCGCAGTGCAGTAATAAACATGACGGGATTTCACTCTAAATTGACGTCCAACACGTGTGACATTTCCACAAATATCTCAAACGTTATTTATTCCCTCGCAAATTGTCATATACGTTCCGTTTGCATGCGCTGTGTCGTTATTCCGTTCCGTAAATTCGGTTGTACAAAATATGAATGCTAAATTTAAATTCTCGAATAAATACCGTGGCATTCATGATACGCTTTTGCATAATCTCCTTTCAAATATTTAAATATAGATTTTATTTTCATGCCTATAATATTCATAATTGAAGAAGACAGAAATCCAGTTAAGTACCTGCTTTCAGTTTATAGATTGTAATATTATTAGATTGTTTATGAATGTTATTATTAGCAATAATCTTGTTGTTTTCATTATCTTCACTGTAAAACTGATATTCTACTTTTCTAACAAAATGGTAAATTTTACAAAACCTTTAATTAAGCACTGCCACGAGCTCATGATTCGCGCTTATTCTTTACCGCACACACTCTTCGCTCAGTGGGCCATGGAAAAAGCTATGCTTGGAGTTTTACTACGTGAGATGACGAAACGAGAAGATCTGTAGTAGAACCTACATCACTGACATAACTCTCAGAGTTAGTAAGTTGAAGTGGCAATGGGTAGGCCATATAGCTCGCAGAAACGACAACCGTTCCGGACAAAAGGTACTCGAGTGGTGACCATGAATCGGACGACGCAGTGTAGGAAGGTTCCCTTCTCGAAGGACCGGCGACATTTTAAGGTCGCAGGAAGTTGGTGAATGGAGGCGGCTCAAGCCCGTTTCTATGGGGGAGGCCTGTGTTCGGCAGTCGACTTCTACAGTCTCATGTTGATGATGATGACTCTCCTTAAACCCCTTTCCCCCATTCGTGACCCATATCTTACCCAAATTCGAGTAGTTCAGCTGACTGACTCCTCAATCCTCAGGCACCGTCAGGTCTTCATCGCATGAATTATTCATTTTCACGGAGCTTAGCATTTTTGCATATAGTTCGGACGGTAAGCACTTGGACGTAATCCTTGCATGTTTGGGTACGTACTCGGCATGAGCTTTACTTGCCATTAGAATTTGTGATTTGGAAGTGGCTGTCAAAATTCAAGTGAGGATATGTCAAATGGTATGATAGTGGTTTTGAGGTATGCGTAAACTCAAGTCAATTGTAAATTAGATTGATTGATTTGATTTGTAGAGTTCGTCCGGGGAAGTACTACAACCGTACCTATTTCTGCCGCCAAGCAGTAGTGTTCGCATTACTGTGTTTCGGTTAGAAGGGTACGGGTGCCGGTGAAATTACAGGCACATGAGACTTTCCATCTTTATGTCTCAGGGTCGGCAGTGCGCGTGTAATGCCTTTGGTGTTGCAGGCGTCTATAGGCTACGGTAACTGCTTTCCATCAGGTGGGCCGTATGCTTGTTTGCTTGCTAAGTAGCATAAAAAAAAACTACTACTTGTTTTTTTTTATGGCTACTCTTGACGCTCTACTCCAATCCTAATTCAGGATTTAGTGTCATTTGTGGTCAACTAGTTTCCTTGGTCATTTGGTACTCTTGAATTCAATCCTAGCGCACAATTTGGAATGGAGATTGGTGGAATTTTATTGAACTAAGTGAAATTGACTTTCTGTCTCTGTTGTTCTTCACGAGTCAATACGCGTACTCTATCTCAATTTCAAACTCGATTTGGTTCAAGAGGCCAAACAGGCGTTATTAGGATTGAAACTGGATTGCGATTAGAACTGTTTTCAAGAGTAGCCCTGCTGGTTCCGGCTTAGTGTGACCGGCCAATTCAGATCTTTATAGAATGATAATAATGAAAATAATAAATGATAAGAGAATGGAATTATGAATAACTAGTTGCGCCCCGCGGTTTCACCCGCGTGAATAATGATGAAAATTGATGATGATGATGATGATGATGATGAAAAGTAGCCTGTGTTAATCCAGGGCGTAAAGTATCTCCATTCCAAATTTCACTCAAATCCATTCAGTAGTTTTTACGTGAAAGAGTAACAAACATCCATCCATACTCACAAACTTTCGCGTTGGATGATGATGATGATGATGAAAAGTAGCCTATGCGTTAATCCAGGGCGTAAAGTATCTCCATTCCAAATTTCACTCAAATCCATTCGTTAGTTTTTACGTGAAAGAGTGACAAACATCCATCCATACTCACAAACTTTCACGTTTATAATATTAGTAGGATAGTAGGAGTAGGATAATGGAAAATATCGAATAAGACATATCAAGGTACGTAGTGTTCTAGATTTTGCAAAATATGAACCACAAAAAACTTACACGGTCTCATTACGAAAGACGTTTTAAACCGGAGTTTAAAACGTCTTTCGTAATGTCTAAGTGTGTCGGAGTGTCTTGTGCATCGACATTTAGTATACAAATTGAATACGAAAGCAGATTTTCGGGAAACAAACCTAATTGTTACAGTTATGTGTACCAAAACTGAATATTTAAGGCTAGACCTGGTAGACCTGAGCTTAGATCATCTTTTGTTATGAGATCCAGGAGTTGAAGCGTTTTAGGCGACAAGTTTGACTAGACGTACGGTGTACCTTTCGGTCGCCGCTTTGAAACCAATAAACTAAATTAGCTGTACAGTACACAAATAGGACATCTCTATCATCGCGGCCATATATCAAGATGGCGACTGTTTCAATTTATACGCTGCAAATATCTGAGCGTTTGTGTCATTAGCCATTTGTAGACTACATATGGCGTGTGCTGCATTAGCGAGAATACTCTCATTAGACTAGCAGCTACCACATCTAGTGCGTCAATTAACTGGTTTTCTATCATCAGTTTCGTTATATATGTTGTAGTGTCTGTTCAGCGAGAGAAGCGTCGTGGGATTGAAGGGCGCTGCTGTGCTTAATTACCTTTTTTGTTTAGCGGGCAATACAATAGTTCGTCTGTTCCTTTTTGATCCTATTACAACTGTTACTATTTCTATAATTTAAGATTCAAAATGCTGACAGAAAGTAACCAGCTCCTAATTATGGTTGTAACATGTAGTTCACAACGTTGTTCACAATTTGGCCACGACGGCTCTCTATCTGAACAGACTACCTATTTTAATTACCTTCTGGCTGTTCGTCTTATATACCAATTTCTTGTTCCTATTTTTCTCAAATATTGTTTGTATTAATTTCATGGTATCCTGCTAATCCTATTCTTCTTTCTCTTCTTCACCAGCTGGTAGACATCTCACTGCTGGATGAGGCCTCCCCCATAGCACGCATAGCGTATAACCCATAGAGTGCAATGGGAAGATTTGCCATAATAATAACGCTTGGCAGGCGGATTGGTGATCGTTGTTTGGTTTTAAGTACTCTGTTGGATGCTGTTGCCCATCCCCTAGTGTAATCCCTTATAGTATAGACTCTTACGACTTCCACGGTAGGAGACAGCAGGGTCTAATATCTTAGGCCGGACATCTGTCACACCATGTTATGAAGTGACACAGGCCTAGTTTTTGAACTGGGATGGAGACAGAGTGCTTGACAAACCTAATTGGTCCAAACAAGCAGCATAACGCTGAACAAACGCAATAAGACGCGCTCTATGAATATTCATCATCATGACTCATGGTGACAGTTGGGTGATGGCCTGAGTTAAGAGTGGAAGCGTCTTCCTTGTAATAATTGATTTAATAAAAAGTAAGTTCAAAAACTAAAACCCGGCTACTGAAAAATCACTCTCTAAAAAGTAAAGTAAATATTCTCATCTCAAATTGTTACGTACAAACAATTCAATATTTATTGTCTACTAAATAACATAATAACATAAGCATAACATAACATGCAACAGTCACATACATAGTCCTGATCCCACACTAAGATTACGTGTCGTGGGTATCAAGAACTACGAGTACCATGGTACCACAACACCCTGATCCGAATAAACAACTTACACATAATACATGTTTGTAGATACCTACAAAAACAAGGCCATAGAAATCGGCAGTAATATATTTTATTTCCATATAATATTCTAATTATTCTCAATATTACTCGGTAGCTGTATCGTTAACACTTTATCGATAATGTCAATCTCTAGCACTTGGTCGTGCGCGCTGATCGTTGATTGGTTGGCTTGTTAGTGTGCGTAGCCAACCAAGAGTCCTGAATTTATTGTTCGCCATTGTTTCGTTGTTTGATGAGTCAGATTATTTTTGTTGGGTTGCATTAGTAAGTGTAAAAGGAGTGGGCTTAGAGTTGGCGAAATCGGTTTCAATACAAAAATGCCCGATTTTTTTTGAATAATGACTCTGACTAAAAATTAAATTTTGCCAATGTCAAGTAGACAATCAGAAGAAGAGATCCATCTCGGATTATTTCAAATAATGTCAAGTCGTAAAGTCCTCGGTCAAGTTATGTTCTAGCAAAGCGATGGCAGTTCTCCTAGAATGTTCCTGGACAATTTCCACTTCTTACAAAAGACACGCAGTACACTTATTTTATTTAAATTCACTACCATGTGGTCTTTATAAGCTACACCGGTTAAAATGCCACCAAAATTACAAGACATAACTTAAACAAAAAAACTAGAAATTGAAATAAAATAAAAACAGACGACGACTCCTTGCGTTTATTTTTATAAATGACTAGCTGCCCGCGCGCGACTTCGTTCGCGTGGCCGTGGTGTTCCCGGTGGTCCCGGTACCTTTCCGTGACAATTATGAACACAACAAAACCAAAATCAAATAAATCTGCCCAGCCGTTCTAGAGTTTTAGCGAGACAAACGAACAGCAATTGATTTATATATATATATATTATTATGATTATGACAAACGAACAGCAATTGATTTATATATATATATATATATATATATATATATATTATGATTATGATTAAAAAGTCCTGAAGGAGTGTACACGCTGTGTTCTATAACTTGACACAATCGGCAGCGACTCGCGAGCGGTACAACCGGTAAACGTGGATTTTGTACACTCTCTCCGATCTTATTAAGTTAAATCCCTAATTTCGTGAACCGATGTGGAATGTTAAGTAGGAGTTAAGGCTCGTCTTTGATAAGGTACTGAACGTTAGATCGTAACAACGGAAGAGGTACCTATTTGTACTATGTGATGGAAACTATAGGTATTTTGATATTGATAATATGAGATGTAAATTGAAGCCCCTTAATAAGCCAAGAATAATTTGATATACAGTACTAGCTGAACGCCCCGCAACATCGTCCGCGTGAAATAGCGTATATTAATTAGGGATAGTGTACCAAGCTTTTGTATTAGTGAACAAATTTTTGGAATCAGTTTTGTATTTCCAAAGATTATCGCCTACAAACTTCGAGAACCACGGAAGGGAGTAGCCATTCGCAGCGTTCCCCTCTGTCAAACTACAAGCGAAAGTAGGCATATGCGTTCAATAAAACTAGTTGTTATTCTGTGCAAGGTTTGTTAGTGTGAGTGTCGTATTACAGTGTTGTATTTGGATGTGTATATGCGGAATTGCGTTTGTGTGCAAATTTCCCCCCGCAAAAAATGACAGAACTATTTGAATGGTAATATATCGCTAAGGCTACTCCCTTCCGGCCCGCGCGGAAGTCCGTGTTGCTCGAAGCCTACAAACAAACAAATATTTCTGTATAATATTAATGTAAGCTATGGTGTAGGTAAAGTTGTTTATCTCTTTTTCCTTTTTCAAATAACAGACAAGGAAAACTGCTTTATCATCGTGTCAGTTTATAACGGTGTAATATTTATATTAATAACGGCATTCTAGTTTGAAAGCTACAAAAAACAAAGATAAGATTTTCAGAGATAATGCGTTAGTTACTCGACTGTACGTAAACTAACTATGTATCAAATGAAATCAAAATAATTTTATTCATTGAAATCACAAGGATCATTTTGAATCAATTGTCTTATATATTAAAATTACACCTGTTTCCTGTTAGTATGTAAGTGCAACGTAAATAATCACGTGCTTTGTTAAAAAAAACTTGTTTGGTACTATTAGTCCAGACTACAGGTACGGTTGTAAGTTCATGCTATCATTGGATGAACTGGATCTGATAACACAAACACATCTCTATCCACACTTATACTTATATTAGTTTGGTTTTTTTTATTAATATTATGTACGTGTACATTAACATCATGTTTATTTTTATTATTGTAACCCCACTCCCTGCCTTGGCAAGACTGAAAAACAGCGTCTGGTTCTCAGACTAGGCATTAAAAGCTGAGTATTTGCCTTTTCACCAAACAGGCTTTATCCTATGAAACCTTTGTTTTATATATTGTCCTAAACGTTATTGTAAAAATGTAGGTACATAAATGTAATTTGCACTAGGTTAATGTTGTCAAACACAGACAGTTTGGTTGGTGAATAAATGTATTTTCTTTCTTTTTCTTTCTTTCTATAACGGAATTCATGTCTAAAAAGTTTATTTTTTTATAAATTGTGTTTCAAATAATGGTATCTAATCTTATGCTTTGTTTGTCCACAGAGTAATGGCAATAATTACATGTCGGGCGAGCCACGGCGTAAACGTGAGCTGCCCGCCCGCCCAAACCACATACTCCTCTACACCATCATCAACCCAGCATATCCCATCACTGTGGTAAGTTGAACCCTTAATCATTAGTCTAAAGACGAAGAGTACGAGGGGCTCCTTTTTTGTTTTTAGGGTTCACAAACTTCACAGAAAAAAAACGTGACGCTTATCACTTTGTTGTCCGTATGTCTGTCTGCCTGTTAACACCCTTTGTCTCAGGAACAGCTAAAGATATCATTCATTTTGTAAAAACGGGAAATTTTCACGTACCGATATGTTGGTGGAAGCACCAAAATAGGTGCAGGTCGGACGAGCCGAGAGGAGAAAGCTCAGAGACGCAGTGCGAGGAAGGACGCGGAGGTAGTGTAGCGCAGATCCTATACCCAACCTGATGAAGACCCTCGATTAGGGTCGAAACCTGTTGGTGCTTCCACCAACATATCGGTACGTGAAAATTTCCCGTTTTTACAAAATGAATGATATAATTCACGAAAGTTACTTTAGTAAAGATATCAGCTTGAAATTTATACCATTTATAAAAATCTTTGAGCTTACAGAGCCTTAAAATAAACAAGCTTCTTACTCAATGCATTAAAAAGATATGGCAGTCAATGTTTAACTTTTGTATGGGAATCGCGACAGTGACAAACCTCAATGGAAAAAAATAACAAAATTTGATGAATTTCAACTTTTTTAAACCCTAAAATGAAATGTAAAGTTGAAAAAGAGGTTGGAGCTGAAACAAAATCGGAAATAAAATTTTGTAGATATTTTTCCGGCCGATGAAATCTACAGAAATAAATAAAGAATTTCACAGACAAAAGTTAAAGGGACAATAAAATTCCATATCTAAGGGCATTTTTATCGCAGTACAAAAGAACGATATGTCAGTCGCAACTTCCAAAACGCCATAAAAAACTAGTAACTACTTTGGGATAGTATCGAGATACCCAAAACTTGTCCGATCGGAGTTGTATCGTGATCCTATCAGTAGGGTAGTTCTGATAAACTCTTTGGCAAGACAGGATCTAAATTGCTTTTAGTAGTTTCAAAACTATTAGATTATTAGTTCTAGCATACTTAAGAATCTGCTAGAAATGTGATGATCTATCTTTTCGGACATTTATCACATTGAGAGTTGAAGCGTAATTCATCTGAAAAGTTTGAAGACATGTAGTTATTTGGGTGCCTTTACATCATCATCAGTCTTTAGAAGTCCACTGCTGGACATTTGGCCTCCCCCCTAGAATGCCACTTCGAATGGTCTTGTACTGCCTCCATTCGCAGGCCTCCTGCGACCTTTATAATGTCTTTATTCCATCGAGAAAGGAGCCTTCATTTACTGCGTCGTCCGGTTTGTGGTCGCCACTCGAGAAACTTTATTCCCCAACGGTTGATTCTGAGTGCATTATCATTGCACTGTTTTAGTGCCGTGGTGTGTCCGGCCTCCGTCTCATGTGGATATCGTAAAAGCCGGTTAAGGGATTACACCACCCGAGTAATCCGTACCGTATCAACACCAACAGCGATCACCAATCCGCCTGCCAAGCGTGGTGATTATGGCAAATTCCATCATTGTATTTTATGGGCAAGGCCTCGGCCAGTAGCGGACGTCTGTTTGAACGTTTGGGTGCTTGTTAATCAATTACGTCTTAACGGCTGAACCGACTTTGATGAAATTTTGCAAATAGATAGATTGGATTGAACTATATGATACTTCTTATCTAGGAAAAGACCCGTAAAGGGTTGAAATGAAAGTTTTATGAAAAGCTGTTTGGATAAAGCGGGGTATTCGATTTGAACTTTTCCCAAAAGATTAAATATTCCCTAAAGATTACACGTAAAAGAAATATTGATTTTGAGTTGGCAATATATTGCACAATGAAAAAAAATACTTCAGATTAAACAGGCTTTAAGTTTATGGTGGATCGTCTCGCATGTGGCGCGAAATTCAAATTGTATGGTGTTTTTTGCTCATGACTGCTCATCAACACTTCTTGTGATAGCGAAAACTGATTTTGCGAAAACAAGGGAACCTAACACACATGTTCTAGTTGATAGTATCTCTAAAAGATAATTAGTTTAGCTACGAATTCTGTTCAATGATTTTTACAGTGTCTTTTTTTTGTTTAGGGATATACTATCAATTAAAACATGTGTGATGGGTCTCCTAGTTTTCGCAAAACCTGTTTTCGCTATCTCAAAAAGTGTTAATGAGCTGTGACGAGCAAAAACAGAATACAATTTGAATTTCGCGCCACATGCGAGACGATCCAACTTATGTTATGGTTATGAGGACGCACCATCATAACGATAACTTAACCTTAAAGCCTATTTAATCTGAAGTACTTTTTCCCGTATGTATATGATGAATACGGACGCACTCTTAAATAGGACTCAAATAGATAGTCTGACAACAGACGTTATCGAATAAAACGACTTAGTATGCATAATACAACACAGACTCTTATTGAAATAATATTATTACAATAAGTCTCCAAAGATAAATGTTTGAATAATACATGACAGGTACAAAACCAGATACCTACCTATCTAGGTATGGCTAGGCTACCTAGTTATGTAGACATGTAGGTAACACAGAATCATTATAGGTTTGATGTTGCATAAGTTCTTGCCCGATGTCAGATTTCAATGTAGTAAAAGTTACTTTCACGTGTTCTTGAGTTTAAACTACGTCATAGTCGCGAAACTAAGCCATACTGAATTCGGAAGCCTTCCCTGTGCGTAGTCGGACACGCTCTTGGCTGCTTTTATTCAAGATTACCTTTACCTGGCATTGCTGAGTTAGTAAAATATTGGTTATTCTGTATCTGATTGTCTGTATCAGGGCGCTACGCTATCTACAAAGCTCCAATGTTGTAATTATTTTTGTTGTTATTTCGTGATCCCAAGATTTTGTTCCTAATGAGACAACGAAGGAGATGTATTTATACAATTGCCTATACTTTCTTTCATTTTGAAATCTTCAAAACAAATCCTAGGACCACGTAAAAACAGCCGTAATTGTTAAGGGTTACCTTTGATGGCCCTTTTAAGAAGATTGATATAATTTCGAAGTACCTATGGGTTCCAAATCTAGAACGCATATTTCAATGTCTTACGTGTGTTTTGTGCAATTTTATGATGAGATATTTGTGGAATCTTTGTCTTGAGATCTGTCTTTGTGAGATTTTTTTGTATGTTTTGTGATCTTTGTGGATCTTATCGCATTTACACGTGTTATCATTACGTCACCTACTAGGAAGGTAGCAAACTCCAATATTATAGGGACTCCATTATTACTACACATACACAAACATTTAGTAGCTGGGTGCACATTGCACATTAAATTGAAACTCGTTCTGCTTGCTCTCAATGGGTTATGGCTGAAAATCAGTGTTTTTGCTTCTTAAGGTGGCGGTGATGGCCGCACGCTAAATCAACTCGAGAATAGCGCAAAAGTCGGCCTGCATATTGCTGTCCCTGTTTGGCTAACGCAGGCGCGCGCGGGGCACAGCCGAACACTTATTTCTATTCTGTGGCCGTTACCATTCATAATTCGAAGATGGTATTTATTTTTTATGCAAACTAGCATTTGACAAAAATATTTTTTTGGCATATTTGGCATTTGTCACAAACTTTTACATTAATATATCTAGCAATAAAAACTCCTTGGTACCTAGTTCAACGAACAGTTAGAACTCGCGAGCACATACTTTTTTGAAAATATCACGCTGAGCCATGGCCTTTTTGACATACTGCAGCACACACAGACATTTTACTTGGTTTTAGTATGTATAATTGTTTGTTTTTTATTAGTAAACTGCATTTTATTGTTTATTTCTACTTGTGCACTCTGTATATTGTTGTAATTTGTATGCGTGTGTCTGCAGTTGCAAATAAAGACCTTATTTATCTATTTATCTATCTTTGTTGGATAAATAACCTGTCCACCTATCTCAAATCAGCTATAAGCTACCCAGCGTGTCATGACCATAGCACTTTCACATTTTCACCCCAATTCAACTTGTTGCCCACACGTATTCCTACTTCCAAACTTCAGCAATCTCCAAGTCTCGTACATCACCTGACACGGTTCATTCATCTGGAGTTACAGAGCAAATAATAGTTAATATGTACTCTAGTGTGACATAGAATAAGTAACAGTAGATACGTCGGAATACGTCTCACTCCGAAGAACTCGCACTCCTCTGAACATGGTCGTATAACCTTGAATGGATAAATTAAATTATATTATAACCAAAAATTACTTTATTTTTTTTATAGCTTATTAATACAAATATCTTACCTTACCTTACCTACCTTATAAATTTGTTATTAATCCACAAATAATTTAATTTTATAAACATTTCTTGTAAAAAAGTTATAACGCGCAATAACCCGTAACCTTCTAAATGTGTTAAACAAAACAATACAATATAAAAATGTGTAATTAGCAATTAATTAAAATAACAATGATGATGATTACGATGATGTAGTCAAGAATAATTTAATAAAATTAATCAATTATTGGAAATATGAGGTAAGGTCAACAACACAAGAATAATTATACTTAATATAATTCATTTGTGTGAAATACCTAGGTAAAAATCACGTTATGACAATGAACTCCTCATGTGTGTAGAAGGTGTTGCTTATGAGCTACTGCTTAGTTTAAATTTTAACTCGTTGAGACTAGTTTTAATGGACGAAAATAAAAAAAAAATACGTAATGGAACAAACTACTTGGTTCGTGGAAAACGAAAAAAAAAAACGTACACACAGTCCAGCAAAATATTAAAATATTCATCAAGCCAAAGTTGCTATGGAACTTTGTTTTTAACCGACTTCACAAAAAGGAGGAGGTTCTCAATTCAAATTTAGTATTTTTTTTTAATGTTTGTTATCTCATATCTCCGGCGTTTATGAACCGATTTGAAAAATTCTTTTTTTATTTAAATAGATATACTTCCAGATTGATCCCATTTTTTTCATAATCCAGTTCTGATGACGGAATCGATGAGGAATTGAGGTAACTCCTCAAATATTGTAGGCATACATATGGCGATTTTGATATTTCCAGCAACAAACTAAGCATTTGCATTCAGAAAGTATCATAATCCTTTCACCACTATGGTTCTTTCATAAGTTTTATTTCATCCAAATATTTAGTCGAATACTATGGCGGAAGTCGGTTTTTTTAAATTAAAAGTTATTTTCACTAACATTACACGTTATTTCTTGTTGCTAATCCGTCCAGTTAAAAGAGAATCTGTCAAACCGCTACTCTTACATTGAGCATGCAGGTTGAATACTGGAACAACTTAAATTGCCCACACAAGGCATTCATCTCGGTCCGAAATATGCGGAACACAATTTCAAGTTTGCATCGGTAAAGTTCAGTTCTGTCGTTTTACGCTCTATGAAACCGCGGTGACTTGCTGCTAAAGTTTGCCCGTTTGTTTTGTATGTGATGTTGGCGTTTACTGTGAGAGAACTTATCTTTAACTGGCCCTTTCCTTGGTCTTTATGATTGTTTTGTTTGTCCTCAACTTGTAATGCTTTATTTAACTTGTATTAAGGTGCTACCGTGCCGTGGCGTGTCCGGCCTTAGAATAGACCTCCTCCCGTGGATGTAGTAAAAGCCTTACTAAGGAATTACACCAGGGGATGGGCAGCAGCATCCTCCTGAGTGCTTAACACCAAATCAAGATATTTTCAGTATGTGAAAAAAAAAATTGTGATAATATTGCACTACTAATCTTAACAATGAATTTCTTTCATGTGTCTCAAAAGCAAGACGATCCAGAAGAATTTAAATGTCAACATAAAACTGGAAAAAAGTATATAAAAGTCAGCACAAGTCTTCGGAACTCGAAAAAAGTTCTTCCATTCCGATTCGCATTAAACGCGTCACGTGTTCAACTAAATTCAAGTGTACTTGGCAGAGTTGACAAAATAATGCTAATGTCAGAATGAAGTGGGATAGGAAGGCCTCCGTGGCGCGGCGGGCACGTAGCCGGCTGAGACGCAAGAGGTGCGGGCTCGATCCCCGCTGCGGGACAAATGTTTGCATCATCTCTAGCCTGTTTACGTCCACTGCTGCACGAGACCTCCCCCATTGTATTCAATGGATGGATTTGCAATAATCACCACGCCTGGCAGGCGGATTGGTGGTCGCAGTTTGGTGTTACGTACTCAGGTGGATGCTGCTGCCCATCCCCTGGGTTTATCCCTTCATCATCAGCCGTCAGACGTCCACTGTTGGATAAGGTTTCCCCCATAGAATGCAATGGAGGGATTTGCCATAATTACCACGCTTGACTTGAGTACTGAGTTGGATGCTGCTGTCCAAGCCCTGGTAGAATCTCTTATATCGGTTTTTACTACATTTACTGTAGGAGGCAGCGCGGGCTGTCTGAAGTTTTGTTAGTAGTAGAAGAGTTCGTCCGGGGAGGTACTGCCACCGTACCTATTTCTGCCGCCAAGCAGTAGTGTTCGCATTGCTGTGTTTCGGTTTGAAGGGTACGGTTGCCGGTGAAATTACAGGCACATGAGACTTTTCATCTTTATGTCTCAGGGTCGGCAGCGCGCGTGTGATGCCTCTGGTGTTTCTGGCGTCCATAGGCTACGGTTACTACTTTCCATCAGGTGGGCCGTATGCTTGTTTGCTTTCCAAGTTGTATAAAAAAAAAACTTTGATGTATAAATAAGTGTATAGGTGCATCTGCACTTTGTCAAAGAGAACAGCCTCTATCGATATTCGTTACTCGAAATTGATGGAAGATTGTTCACCGTCTAGTTGGCGGTTCGATATACGCCCGCCGCGGCACTTAATCAAAGTCATCCGGCCTAACTTATACCGTTAAAACTGGTCCATGGAGCGACATGAGTCTTGCTGGATGTAATACAACAAACACATGATTTTCTGGCATAACATGCCGCGGTGTGCCTAAAAAACCGAAATGTTCAAAAAGTGCTGAATCAATGTCGACAAAATTTACATGGGACCTATTAAACAAATAAAGAATCATGAAAATCAATGCATTATTGACGGAGTAATCGCGTAACATACATACACAAAAAAATATACAGTCGAATTGAGAACCTCCTCGTTTTTTTAAGTCGGTTAATAAACATATCGGTTCGTCGTTGACATGCGTCATCATTGAACAACTTTAAGTCTATAGACCTTCTGCTTGCCGTTAAATATAGTTGCGGACATCACGGAACCGATATTTTGTACTGAATCGTTTTTGAACTGAATCGCTATAAGAGCTCATCGTAAGGCCTCTGGTACCTGTCATAATTTCTTTCTTGTTTCATTTATCATTTGCTTACTTGTTGCATCCTATATCGTTACGAAATTGATGAAAAACTTCGCTCTACACTTGGCTGCAGCCGCGACAATTTATCAACGCTGGAAGTTACCAAACTTTTGTGTTATATCTTAACGGCTAATCAATCATTCTTGTTTTTGTTTAACCAACATATTTTGTGTGTATTTGTTTTATTAGAGTTCCGTAGTCCAACAACCCTTATAAGATATCTCATTGTGTCCGTCCGTCCCTGTATGCCACAGCGTCATACATAACTTTTATAGTCTTTGTAGTAATTCATATAGCAATAATTAAGGAAAACTTTTTTTTTTATGACTTAAAAGGTCTAATATAACTTACTTTTGAACTAAATCAATTTACTTTTTAATTAAATACGTATTTTAAATTAAAATAAATATTACAACTTATAAATAAAAGTTTACATGAGACACATAAAATAAATACAAAAATAAATTAATGGGCTTTATAATATTGATATAAAAAACATAATTCCCAACAGTCACATACATAGTACCTGATCCCACTAGGATTCCCTGTGTTGTGGGTGTCAGGAACTACGAGTACCAATATTTGCAGATCATGCAAATATTTGTTCCGCAGCGCAGCGCAGAATTGAACCCGCAACCTCTAGCTTCTCAGCCGGCTACTCGCTCGCCGCGCCACGGAGGTTGTCACGGAAATCAATGAGCATTATTATTTGTTGGCGCCATTACACAAAATTTAATTTTTCCGCATTTTCATTAATGTTAAGTGTGTCACACACATAGCAGATGCGGTAAGATATCTGTACCTGAGCGCGTATCTGTCCATATCGCTCTCTATACTAAACTCAAGGAGCAACACACACGTAGCAGATCACTTATATTTTACCGTCAAGCATCTGTAGGCACCGACATATATCAAAAGATGGACAGATGATATCTGTGTTTACAATCCGCACCAAGAAACAAGTATAGTATAGACTGAAGGTTTCCGCGTGAATGTATAATTTTCGTATATTATCGTATCTGCTATGTGTGTGATACCTTCAGATGCGATAATTTTTTATACGCATATAAAATATTACCGCATCTGCTACGTATGTGATGCACTTTAGTCCGTCCAATAAATATGAATAAATACGATTTTTAACTAATGGCCCTCATTATTAAGCCTTATTAACCAAACCTTAGATGCACTTTAGACCTAGAAGAATGCAAAGCTGCAGGAAGATGTTCATTTCAAAACTTATTTGCCAATACGCAAGGTGTCGGGCATAACAATCGGCCCCTCCGTTTCCTTCTTATTTTTTTTTTAATCAATAATCATTTATTTGGTCCGTTTGGTAGTTTTGCTTCCGTGTCGTAAATGCTGACTAGGAGTGAAGTAAATGATCAGGAATTTGCAGCAGCATCCACCTGAGTAACTTACCATGCGCGGTTATTATGGCAAATCACATTGCATTCTATTGGGAAGGCCTCATCCAGAGAGCTGATTCTGAGTTTTGACAAGCAATTGACACGGACGTATGGTGTAGTGTAACACGGATTTTTGTATGGAAAATGAGGTTCACAGAGTGTACGCTAGGGGTGCTCATCGGTGCCGCCATACAAAATCCTTGTTACACAACACCAAACGTCCGTGTCAATTGTGTGCTAAAAACTTAGAATCAGCTCTCTGTAGTGAGTAGTGGATGGTTACCACAGCTGATAATGAGTATTAATTTACATGCCGGTGAAATTACAGGCACATGAGACTTTTCATCTTTATGTCTCAGAGTCGGCAGCGCGCGTGTGATGCCTTTGGTGTTGCAGGCGTCCTTAGGCTGCGGTAACTGCTTTCCACCAGGTGGGCCGTATGCTTGTTTGCTTGCCAAGTAGTGAAAAAAAAACTATTTCTTGTTGTAGTTACGTTATCTGAACTGAAATAACTGAAAATAATACTCACTACTACCGTTTCATGACTTGTGAAACAATGACCTACTTTCAACCTTAATAACATCTGTAAGTAGCTATGAAGATAACAAAGCGTGCTTCAAGAGTAAGTCCTGAACCGAAGCAATCCCCGAGGTATTCTAAGAAACCAGGTTATATCATTTCTAATGTTTACTAATAAGAGTAGTGTTGATGTTTGTAAAACTAAAGCAGTAAGAATAACGGTTACAGTACCATTACGGTGTGTCGTTAAGTCAAGGAATGGCTTCTGAAGTTGGAAATGATCTTTTGAGCGTGTGAAAATATTTTCTTTAATAACAAGACTTTTAAACCTTTACAAAAAAAAAGCCAAAGCCTTTAGAGGCAGTTTCAGTTACGCTGCATCGAAATGTTGGAATAATATTCCACCACCGTTGAATATTATCGATTGAGTTTGATACGAGTTTAATATAGTTATTTTAGTATCATTTTATACAGTTATTTAATTATTATTGTTTATTTATTGTTTATTTTTACCTGTAATTATATTAATTGTATATATTTATTACAGTTTATATTACAACTATATTGTAAGTACTACACACACCAAAAGGCTCTAACGGAAGACCAGCGTAGGTTTTTTACGACCTGCATATGCTGAGTTAGGGCCTTTTTGTAACAGCAATGCCTTTTAATTTATTTTTATTTTTTTACACTGTCTTATTTTTTTATTTAATTTGTTAAATCTATCTTGTTGTTTCAAATAAAACTTTTTCTATTCTATTCTAAACGAAGCTGACAATTTTTTCGTAAGATAGATAAAACTTTTTATTTTACTACCAGTTATATTGGCAGAACTGCTGTTGCGTCAGTACTGTCTTATGGACTCATACTATGGGGTAATTATACCGATATGCAAAGAACATTTTAAAGCATAAAAGAAATGCATCAGGACTATTGGTGGTATACCCTCATGGGATTCGTGCAAACCATTGTTTAAGCAGCTCAAATTGCTCACTGTGTCCTGCTTGTATATTATGGAGTCGGCTTAATTAATAAGAAATTTTGATAAAAAAAACACTATAGGCACCTTTGTTTTACATTGTTTTGACGACCTCTGTGACGCGGCGGGCGAAGGTTCGCCTGCGACGTACGAGGTTGCGGTTTCGATTCCCGCCTTGGAACAAATATTTGTACGATCTGCCGATAATTGTTTTGGGTATTTTCTATGTATTATAAAATATATATATCTATGTATTGTATTGTATTAAGTATATCAGTTATCTAGTACCCATAACACAAGCTCTGCTAAGCTTGGGGCTAGATAATGTTGTGTGAAATGTCCAGCATTTATTTATCTATTTATATATAACATAATACTTAACAGTCACATACATAGTCCTAATCCCACACTAGGATTCTCTGTGTCGTGGGTATCAGAAACTACGAGTACCATAGTACCACAACACCCAGACCAGGAACAAATATTTGCAGATCATACAAATATTTGTCCCGCAGCGGGAATGGAACCCGCACCTCTTGCTTTTTAGCCGGCTACTCGCCCACTGCGCTACGGAGGTAGATTCCCTAGAACTTCAATGTACTTTAATAGCACCAGCAACGCAATTTTTGAATATCTCTGTCAAGTCTGTTATTCAGGAGCTTAAGT
The DNA here is from genome assembly GCA_951392215.1 of Epirrita christyi. Lineage (NCBI taxonomy): Eukaryota > Metazoa > Arthropoda > Insecta > Lepidoptera > Geometridae > Epirrita > Epirrita christyi. The sequence continues at coordinate 2,126,758 of OX595857.1, read as the reverse complement.
TGAAATTAAATCTAATTAATTTATTTATTGTGAAACATATGTAATAACAGATGTTACATTAGGTTAGGTCAATGATGGCTTTAGCTTGTTATCAAAAGGAGATACAACCGCCATTGTTTATAAATAAAACAAAACAAGACGACATAATATCAGTCGGAAACAAATCAAATAAAACAATCTTGTAGAAAGTAATAAAACTTGGAGTGTTGCAGTCGAGGCTATCATACTTCTGTCACAGCTCATGAATAAAACATCTGGGAAACTAATGTAATATACTTGCCACGAATGCCGCTGCGTCGTTGAAAGCTGCACCACTGAATAAAAATATGGTTCTCTAAACTGCAAATGCGCATCTTCTGACTCTTTTACAAGTTAAAAACGGAATATTTATGGAAAGACATTATCATCATCAGCCGGTAACTTGGTAACTTATTAATTTTTAACTGAGTTAGTGAATTTATCAACAAAATTTAACAAAACTTTAAAGGGCATTTCTCTAGCATATTTTATACACAAAAACAGTATCAGAGTGCGCGCTCGCCTTCTTCAGTTCCATCGCAGACTGTTCGTTGAACCTATATAGTTATATAAAAATATATTTATATATAAAAATATAGATATATTAACCTATAGAAGGACACTTCTGAGGGCTTAGCCAAACGGCATTCGCTTCGAAGCGATTCCATTTCTACTTACAGTCGTAATACAATACAATAGACCACGTGACATATCGATAGCTAACGTCAATCCCATACATTTTGTACTTTTCTACTGGCGTCATCGCTATTAGAATGTTACTTTGTCTACAGCCTCGGATATCTGTGGGAAGGACATTTTAATGTCAACTTTTAACAAAAAAATATTTATGAAAGAGCAGTTGCTTGCCAGCACAATTCCATGGATTAAACCAGCTGTTCTCTGCCTTTCTGTGGGCATAGTCGAAGTGATAAAAACTGTTCAACTTTCTATAGAGAAAATGATTGTAGTTTAACTTGAAATATGACTGATGTCCTCTCAGTATTCAAACCAGAGCAGAACTTCATTAGCTTTTATTCAACTTCTCTTTAGAGTTTTCAACGTTTTGAAACTCAAGCCTGAGCTGTTTTTACGCAGGTTGTTGTTATGCAAGCGCTATAAATTTTGACGACCAGAGACAGAGCGGTTTATTCAGAATTTTCAGATTGAATTTTGTAGTGAAAAAAAAAACAGATTATCACATTAAACACTATTGGACGAGGCCTCCCCATATACTGCAATGGAGTATTTGCTATAATCATCACACTTGGTAGGTGGATTCGTAAACACAGCATTGGTGGATCTGTGGCAGAGTAATCTCGGTAAATATGGTGCGAGTGAAGATCAACAGATCTATATGACATTTGAATGTGCTGAGCTGTGATCATAATGTCTTTAGTCCATCAAGAGGAGGGCCTTCTTCTACTGCGCTATCCGGTTTGTGGTCGTCACTCGAGAACCTATATTCCCCAACGATTTTCAGTTCTGCGAGGTATATGACCTACTTATGCTGAGAGCTATTCCGGTGTTCTTGGTTCTTTTTACGGACAATTATAAAGGTCGCAGGAAGTCGGTGGATGAAGTCGGCTCAAGACCGTTCGTCGTCGAATTATAGGGGGGAGAATATGTCCAGCAGTGGACTTTTACAGGCCGATGATGAGGAGCTTTAATTTTGTCAACAAGCAAGATTATAAAATGTCTGCTTCTACTCTCAAACATAACAAATACCTGGCAATGGTGTGAATTTTATGACGGATGAAATGAAAATCTACATCAAACATGACAAGAACCGTCACGCGAAATAAAGTACACATTCGTCGACCTTTCACACTTTTCCGGCGAAAAATGAAGAGACGTAAAAGCGAAATCTCATATTCGTCAAATTCCCCAACATATTCGCGAGCAATTGCCTCTAAGTTATGTTTTATTGAGTCGGATCCGGTCGCACTTTGTTACGTTACTGTAGAGATATGTGACGTAAGAATAACAGCGTTTCATATAACGGTGAGAGTGTTCAGTAATAAAAATATGGTAATAGCAGTTGTGGCAATACGTAATTTTGTACCTTATTTTTTAACCCCCGACTAAAAAGAAGGGTGATATAAGTTTGTGGCCATGGCCTGTTTTTCTGTGGCCTCGTATGAACGGGTGTTCTGATTTTTGCTATTGTTTTTGTGTGAAATATGCTGTTTGCTTCATATGTTTGGTGGAAATTGGTGAAGCCGTTTGCAGAAACATCAGCTCGCTTTAGCACTTTAACTCAGGCATTTTTGCATCTAGAACCTTCAGTTTGAGCTCAATATGTTCATTTTTGATAACATCAGGCTCCAAGGTCTGATGACCAGCATAGGATGAACAGGATCTAGCGTTCTACTGAAACTGAATCTTCAAGTTTGAGCTTAAATATCAAATCAAGACGACATGAGATGACCTGATGATGACCAGCACAGATGAATATGACCTAGAGTGCAAAGATGTCTTCCGTTTTTAAAAATTCTATGGAACTCTTAAAATAGTCGTGGATTTTTTAATTTTTATAAAATTAACTTTGAAAATCATGTTAGTTTGGACTGTTGTTGCTATGTGCTCTAAGATACCATACCCCCTCCTCCAACGTTGGTAGATATCGTGTATAACTGGGTTTCACAAAATGTACCCAGAACACAAAAACATACTTCATGCGGGGGTCGACATAGCCATGGTAAGCTTTTAGAGAGAGCTTTCTGTAGATATTCTTTTTTTTGCTATCAATTACAATTGTAATAATAATACCAATGTCATAACAATGTCTTGTAATGAATAATAATAATAATAACAATGGAAGACCATTGCCCAGCAGAAGGAGGAGAGAGGTTAAAAAATACTGGTGCGCCATTAAAATTAAATATACTCTAGGACTAGGTACTTGCTTCGATATAATGTACCCAAATCACATATAACACATATCTGTTAACCTTTAAATATACAAGTTTAATATGGCGCTATTTCAGATTATTTCAATTTAACTTCACAGCATTTCGTATTTCGCATTTGTTGGAACGTGCTTACTGTCCGGCCATAATCTGTGTCCGGTTGGCGTTGTGTCCGCAAATCTAATTGTGTTGGACAAAGACAACCGCACTATTGTTGTGTCGCAAAATACGTGCAACAGATGTGGCTATTTTTAACCCCTACTAAAAAGAGGGGTGATATTAAATTTGAGGCCGAAATGTGTTTGTTTATCTGTCTGTCTGTTTGTCTGTGGCCTCGGAACGGGTGCTCTGATGTCAGTGCGGATTTTTAGGATATAAGTTGGTGTTATACAAATGGTTCTTACAGCTATGTTTGGTGGAAATTGATGCAGACTTTTCTAGGATCATCAGATTTAGATTTAGGAGTTTTTTTTTGTTTCAGCTGAAAATCAGCTTTGGGTGTTAACACATCCAACATTTATGCTGAGCTGAACGCCATTTTGGCATTACCTGAAGACACATTAGCCGATTTATTTAAGCTTCTAGATGTAATTTGTTTTTGTGTATCTAGTTTCGGCATTGTGTGACGTTTTTGTGCCAAATAAACGTTTTTCTTTCTTTCTCTCTTTTTCTTTCAGATCGCAACACTTTTTTGAAATTCTATAATAATGGTTTTTGGCTTTTAAAGCTTCTGTTCAATTCGCGACAATAGAGTATTGCAATTGAGATTATGAAATGGCAATATGATAAAACAAACATGTACTTTATTCGATCATTTCCGAAATCATTTTGTATGGTAGACGTTCCACCTTAACTATTTGGAAGAGTCTGTAAACTTTTCAATTAATAAATTAACAAATATAAAACCGCTTCCGCCATCGCTGTAAAAAAAACAATTTTTCTCCGTCAAACTCCAATCTTATCAACAAAAAACATCTTTGCATTTTAATCGAGAGGCCCTAATAAGAAAACTCGACTTTAATCTGTTGCCATAAAGTTCGGTATAACTGCAACCACTTGATCACGTTTTTATTGCTAGATTTATCTGTACAAGTTTTGGTTAAATTCACTAGCACTTTACTAAACGTGATAGTATTGGGACTAGACTGACAGTTTGCGTTTTGTCTAAATGTATTTGGATGTGTACACAAACCGTGCCATTTGGCAAACTAAATATGGTCTAAACTTAAATGAAAGTCATCTTTACTAAAGGATTTTATTTAAAAGCCCTCTTCCGTGGATGACAACAATAGAACTGAAGAACAATGGGTGATAAACAGTTCTCTACCATGCTGTCTTGATTACTGGTACCCTGGGAATCCGAATGAAAACTCGTAAATCCAGGGGAAATGGAAGTTCGTTGTGCAGTCTACAGAAACTTACTGGTGGAGTCTTGTCTCACCAGTGGAACGGTTTAGTGGAAAAAATACAGAAGCATCCAGTTTTGAGGGGTAGACACACACACACACACACACACACACACACACACACACACACACACACACACACACACACACACCACCACCACCACCACAGATATCAACTACCTAGATACGATCCAGACACCTCTTGCTTCATACACTTTCATCGCATATGGATGCTCGCAATCCAGGGTACTTGTTGGGTTGTTTTCGTTGGCAAAAGATTTGTCCTGGCTGCTGGTTGTTTCAGACTGGATGAAAACGTTAGCCGAGTTGGCCGTGCGGAAGCAATAGCGGCGATGAGCTTACCACTGGTCACGTCTATATTCCTGTGATTATGCGAACCACGGTGGAAAGAGGGATATTGTGTCTTGACTGAGTACTCATGTTTCTGAAAATCCTAGTTGTGTTCGAGAACCAATGGTTATGTTTTAGTGCAAAGTGCATGAGCTTAGCAAATTGATAGAAAACACCACTACTAGCTAGGCAGTAAAAATTAATAATGGTTTTAGGGAAATATCCAGTAATGGGATTTGAGATACCTCCAGCTTTTTCATTTATGAGAAAGAAAAATGTTTCTGTTTCTGTTTTTTGTTCAAATTTTTTTTTATTTTTTCAAAATAAGCTTTTATTAATTTAGTAATCGAAACCGTGAGCTGATTAAAATGAGCGCAAACACTGCCAGGCCATTCATGATCAAATCAAATCAAAAATAATTGTATTCATTGAAATCACAAGGACCATTTTAAATCGTCTTATAAACTAAAATTACTCCTGAGGCCTTACCATGAGCTCTTATAGCGATTCAGTTCAAAAACTATTCACTACAAAATATCGGTTCGTTGTTGACATCCGTCATCATTGAATAACTTTAATCGCAGATGTCTATAGACCTTCTCCTACTGTGCCTTTAAATATAGCTGCGGACATCACGGAACCGATATTTTGTACTGTATAGTTTTTGAACTGAATCGCTATAAGAGCTCATGGTTAGGCCTCTGTTCAGTAAACTGTGTAATTCCCATCAAAAGTTGAAAGAAATCCACCGAAACACCATCCACGTGACGATAGCCCTTAAAATCCCAAGCTCATTTGTATGTTTGTAAACTTGAAACAAAAAAAACCTCAAAGTAGCTGAAAAACTCGAAGTTGTTTTTCGAATCTTATTTAACTACATTTGTAAGGATTCCTTATGAAATCAATTTAGGGAATTAATAGCTTCTGCGGCTTCCGTGTCGGTACCAGGATGAAAAGTACCCTTATTATGTAAGTAGCCTTGTTAGGAACTTGATGATGAAAGAACAGAGGCCCAATTCTCTAAATTATTTTAAAACTACACTGAAAGTTAACCGAATCGTGACTGAATTGTGAATACACAGAAAGTTATTCTGCTCCCTCTTAGATAACAATTTAGACTACTTTCAATTCACGGTGGCTACCATTAGAGTAGGATAGTTATATATGTATATAATTGGAAAGAGAAAAGAGAGACTCGCATCTGCTTAAGCTAAAATTATCGAAAAAACTTTGAATCGTTCAAGTTTCGGCCACATTTCGATATAATCACATTACTGTGTTGTATTTCAAGTTAGAGAATACAATGTCTGACACCTAAGTACTTTAAAAAAAATGCTGTGATCATCAATCCGCCTGCCAAGCGTGGTGATTATGGCAAAACCCTCGTTGCATTCTATGGGGGAGGCCTCGTCCAGCTGTGGTGGTTTTTTTGCTGATGATGATGATGACGGTGATAAATCGAGTCAAATAATCGAGTGTGGTCGACGCAGTGTAGGAAGATCCTCTTTCGATGGACCAAAGACATTAAAGGTTAGCAGGACGTTGGTGGATGGAGGTGGCTCAAACCAGTTCATCTCGGCTTCTACGGGAAAGGCCTATATTCAGTAGTCAAGAGTTGCTGGTTTTGCTGGAGTTAGTGCACTGTATTCAGTCTGATGATGATGATGACATTGGTTCCAACTATGATTCAAATGAATTCTAAGAATTACGGTCTAGGCTTTGCGTTGAAAGTTAGTCAGTTAGAGTTAACCGTGTAATGATTATACTTTGTTATATATTTATATACATAATGTATATGTCTACAATATAAATAAGGTGTCGGCAAAAGATTTTCAATAAATTACACACAATAGGGCAGCCATTTCCTTAAGTAATTTTCCCTAATTCGACGCTAATTCTCCCGTATAAAATACACTTTCTTCCACGTATTTAGGCGGAGTAATAATTAGGGGATTGTTGAGCGCGTCTAAGATGGTATCAACGAACGGTAAGCATGCGCGAAATGGCGGATGGTTATTAAAGTTAATAAATAAGATGGAAAACTGTCAAGTAGAAAAAGTTAAAGCATAGCCTTGGAAACAAAAAGATAATATATATAAATTACTTGCCTGTTATTGCACGCTCGATAAATTATAGATTTGTGCTAATTTATCTATGTATTAGGGTGCCGTACCTCAATAGGAAAAATAGTAATAATAATATTATATAGTACCATGGCACTTGTAGTTACTGATACCCACTACACACACACACACACACACACACACACACACACACACACACACACACACACACAGGGAATCCTAGTGTGGGATCATGACTACGTATGTGGCTGTGTATTCGTAGGTACTCTATACCCGGTTATTTATTACTCTTAAGATTCAGATTTATCTGTTAACCATAAACGCTCATTAAAGTCCATTGTATATGAAAGGAAAAATTAAGGGAAACTTCCCAACAGGAAATATGAGCAACTTAAGTATGGGTACCTTGGTACTTTACACCTTCTGCAAGGTTCGTATAGAAACGAAGTAGCAAATTTAGAAATTAAAATGAACTGACTATTCCAAAATTTCGATTAATTAATGTTAGTGGGTCTTTTGTGGGGAATTCTGTACGGTTCTATAACAAACTTCCAGAAAGTGCATCTAAACTTGCTATTCTAAGATTTAAATCCTACATAATCTAGAATTTAAGAAAGCGTATTACACTCTAGATGACTATATAATTGACTAGCATTCGCTCGCGGCTAAGACCGCGTGGAAACTCTTTTTTAAATTATAGCCTTTATGTTATTCTGATGTATAAGCTATAATACTGTGAAGTTTCATCAAAATCCGTTCTATAGTTTTTGCGTGAAAGAGTAACAATCATCCATCCATCCATCCATCCATCCTTCATCACAAACTTTTACATTTAGAAAGAAAGAAAGAAAGAAAGAAAAACAGTTTATTCATGATCCTGCAAAATACACACAAACACTAAAATATCAAACATATTAAGCAAAAATGACAAAATGTGTGTGCCAGTTGCGAACCACAAAAGGGTCCCCAACTCAGCATTTGCTAGGCCGCCTAAACAACCTAGCGCTGGTCTTCCGTTGGAGCCCAGAGTGAACCACGGAAATCCGCTCACCAGAGCGAATATAATAATAATATATAATATAATATATATATAATAGAAGGATAATGCCGCGTGGTCTGATGTCGCTCTGCCCCTCATTAACTGTTAGACGTCGACTGTTAGATAACCTGTCCCATAAAATGCATTGGGGGCTTTGACATAATAATCATTATAATCATCAACATAATAATAATTTTGGCGGATTGGTGATCGCAGTATATTGATTTTGTGTACTGGTGCATGGGTGTTACTGATACTTATCCCCTGGTGTAACCGTAGGTATACATATGTGATAAATCCTAGGTAAATAAACCAAGTCGCGCATAAAAGCTAGCAAATTGACTCGCAAGATCTCCTCATCTTCAGAGTAAATCACTTTCCAATATCTAAATGGCTGAGATAAGACGCTTGGAAGCGGAAATCCTTAAGATAGGATAAGCGACGTCTTCTACGTCATACCGAGTCATTCTTATCTGTAGAACGTCATTTTCCTAACCCGAGCGTCATTCACGTCGTTTCAGCGTATATGGAGCTTAGGCACACTATCCACTGAAGCTGAAGTTTAGTAACGACTTCTCCGTCATACCGACTGGCATTATTTTCTATCGAACATCATATTTATGAAGTCAAGTGTCATTTTAACGTCGTTGGAGCGCGTATAGGTAAGAGTTCGCCCGGGGAAGTACTAACACCGTACCTATTTCTGCCGCCAAGCAGTAGTGATCGCATTGCTGTGTTTCGGTTTGAAGGGTAAAGAAAGAAAGAAAGAAAGAAAGAAAAGAACCGGTCGGACGGTACGGGTACCATGCCGGTGCAATGGGGAGTTTTCAGGGAGGCAATTAAAAAGAAAAAAATAGTTCTTAAAATTCCGATAGATGGCGGTGACTCGCAATGGTTGTGTCTTCTGAAGATTTTGCAAAAGCACCACAGAGAACAAATTCTCCTTGTTTTATCTTTTTTCCTCCAAGTTTCGCGTTGCGATTCCGAAGCTCGTTTTTCAAGTCTACAATAGGCCGGTCTACTTGGTCCGGCTTCAAAAATAACAACAAAAAATTATAACAATAACGTAACACTAACAAATATATCAGAATTTCAACAAAAACTTTACGTAGATACTTACTTTACTTCACCAACAAACAGCATGAGCGAGTGAAGTCAGTGACACTGACAGTTGGTGGCTGACCGACAAAATTTAGACAACCATTTCTGGACTGCGCCATCTATGCATGGATTTAGAACTATTTTCTTTCAGCTGTCAGAAAACTTCCCATTATGGGCACATGAGACTTTTCATCTTTATCTCTCAGGGACGGCAGCGCGCGTGTGATGCCTCTGGTGTTGCAGGCGTCCAAAGGCTGCGGTAACTACTTTCCATCAGGCCGTATGCTTGTTTTGCTTGCCTAGTATCTTCCTAGTATGTATTATATTCTTAGCGCTTCGGAACTGTTTCAATGGCGCATTTTAACGTGCACACTCAAAGTAGTTACTCAAACTTTATGTGTCGTTTTAATGCGTTTCTGTTCAAATGTACACTGAAATATCTTAATTATGCAGTGACCAGTAGAATCGAGACATAGTTCACAGAATTAGCATGTTGATGTGGCAACGGGCAGGCCATATAGCGCCCAGAAACTACAACCGCTGGTGGTTCTTGATTGGCGAAATCGTACTTTAAGACAGTAATAAATGGTCGCTCGATGTACCGATGCCATTTTAACGATAGCAGGTGTTAAGGTGGAACGTTTCGCAACTGGCGCGAAATACGAAATTTATTGTGTTTTTTGCTGATTACTGCTTATCAACACTTCTTGAGATTCTTTGAACACTTCTAACACACATGTTTTAATTGATATTATCTCATCAGGTCTCCTAATTCCCGCAAAGTCAGTGTTCACTATCTCAAGAAGTGTTGATAAGCTATAATGTGCAAAAAAACACAATAAAATTTGAATTTCGCGCCACTTGTGAAACGTTCCACCTTAACACAAAAGGAAATCATCATCATCAGCCTGTAGAAGTCCACTGCTGGACATAGGCCTCCCCCCCTTGAATGCCACGAGGAACTGTCTTGATCCGCCTCCATCCACCGACTTCCTGCGTTTGTAATGTCTTTAGTCCATCGAGTGGAGGGCCATCCTCTACGGCGTCGTCTGGTTTGTGGTCGCCACTGGAGAACCTTTATCCCCCAACGGTTGTCAGTTCTGCGAGCTATATGTCCTGCCCATTGCCACGTTAACTTGCTAATAACCCTTAACTATAGGTAGAATCGTGTATTTGGCCTTCCTCTACAACAAACATAACACCCAACAGTCACATACGTAATCCTGATCCCACACTAGGATTCCCTTTGTCGTGGATATTAGGAACTACGAGTACCATGGTACCACAACACCCAGACCTGGAACAAATATTTGCAGATCATGCAAACATTTGTCTCATAGCGGGAATCGAACCGACAACCTCTTGCGTCTCAGCCAGACTACTCGCCCTCTACGCCCCAGAGGTCGTCAACATTTTGATACTTATTTTTGCGTAGTCGGGTTTTAAATTTTAATAAAATAACTTTTCATTTAAAAAACCGACTTCCGCCATTGTATTCGACTAAATATTTGGATGAAAAAAAAATGATGAAAGAACCATAGTGGTGAAAGGATTATGATACTTTTTGAATGCAAATGCTTGGTTTGTTGCTGAAAATGTCAAAGTCGCCATATGTATGCCTACAATATTTGAGGAGTTCCCTCAATTCCTCATGGATCTCATCATCAGAACTGCATTCTGAAAAAAATGGGACCAATCTGGAAGTATATCTATTCAAATAAAAAAAGAATTTTTCAAATCGGTTCATAAACACCGGAGATATGCGGTAACAAAAATACAAAAAAAAAAAAAAAAAAAAACTACTGAATTGAGAAACTCCTCCTTTTTTGGGAAGTCGGTTAAAAAAAGTATCGTGCCTTTCTAAAGAGGTAAGTACTTATGTTATCTAAGTACAGTTTATATAATTTTTGATGAGAAAGTCGCGACTTTTATGGCCTCTGTTGGTTGCCATTAGTAACTCCTATGGTGCAGGTAACCCTACCTATAATATCATACCACACACAAAGTATCTCTCTTACGTAAGTAGACTCTACCCAGTACCTACTTAATAATCCTTTTGATCCTCATCCGACATATTATGATGTCGATATCCGACATGCGACATATCAAAGGACTCTGACCGAGCTTAGTAAATTAATTATGTAAAATAGGGATGTCACTAAGCTGTCTGTAGAGAAACAAAAAAAACGTATGGAAACTTAACCGATGGACTGATGACATTTTTAAGGTTGCATGAAGTCGGTGGTTGGAGGCGGCTCCACCTGAGTATTCGACATCAATACTGCGATCAATATGTTATAGTGTTATGGTGTTATTGTACTTACCATGGTACTCGTAGTTCCTGATACCCACGACACAGGGAATCCTAGTGTGGAAACATGACTGCGTACGTGACTGTTGCTATAAAAAAAAACCGCCTGCCAAGTGTGGTGATTATGGTAAGTAAATATTACTTCCATTGCATTCAACGTGGAAGCTTGTCTCTGCGTCTCTCCAGCGATGGACCCCTTATGATCGAATTACCTTAAACGCGAGATGCCAATGAGGGCAATATACATAAACAACGGCTATTAAAAAAAAAAAAAAAAAAAATTAGAAAATGAAACTCATAATTTTGTGTTATTATTGCATACGCCATCCGTCCTGTCTGTCTGGATTATGTCCCAGGGGTATATCTCGGCAGCCATAAAAAGTAACCAGCTGAAATTTTCACATACAATGTACGTTTTCACAGTAGGTATATATATGTCGTATTAGGTGTAAATTCAATGCAAAAAATCTGACTCGTCAAGGATAAAATAAAAAAATAAAATAAATAAATGCTGGACACGACATTATCTAGCCCTAAGCTAAGCAGAGCTTGTGTTATGGGTACTAGATAACTGATATACTTACTTAATTAATACAATACATTACATAGATAGATATTTTTATTATACATAGAAAAATACACAGAATACCCTGAACAAATATCTGCAGATTGTACAAATATTTGTTCCGAGGCGGGAATCGAACCCGCAACCGCCTGCGTCGCAGGCGAACCTTCGCCCGCCGCGCCACAGAGGTCGTCGGATCTCCGTACAAGAGTTCTCCAGCCAAGGAATAAAACCAATATCGCGTTCTAATCTCAAAATTAAAATTTAAGTATTCAAATAAAATTCATTATATAAAATCAGTAATCAATCAGGGGATTTTAGGAATAACTCACTAGTGGCGGCATCTAGTCTTGAGTTGATTAAACTTCGGAAACCTACACTATGCGTAGTTTGAGAGTAGACGCTTGTTTGGCTCGTTCAAATTAAACTTGATAATGCTGCATTCACGAACCGAACAGCTCTGACCGACTAAGCGAACTATAATTTGCAAGAATAGGTCAAATTCCAATTGTCTCGTTTCCAATTGCCTAAACAAGTAATTAGGTAGCAACTAGCAAGCCGATTGGATTCAAATCCTAAATCCTATAATTTGGTACGCTAAGCGGTACCCAATAACGCGTCTAACTGAAATTATACCAATAACGTATACGCAATTAGTGCTGACCCTAATCTAGTATCTGGGACACCCAGTATATTGCACTAGCGGTATCAAGACGTACCATCAACACGCATCCGGGACGGGGCTGAACCGTGACCGGGCTTGTGTTCCGCCTGAATAGCAAAAGCCATCTGAAACCTGAAACCTTTGATTGCTAAAATTACTTTTGTCTTGTTTTAGCCTCTGCCATTTTTAACCGACTTCCCAAAAAAGGAGGAGGTTCTCAATTTGGTTGTTTTTTTTTTTTAATGTTTGTCACCGCATATCTCCTGCGTTTATGAACCGATTTGGAAAATTCTTTTTTTATTTGAATAGATATATTTACTTCCAGATTGGTCCCATTTTTTTCAGAATCCTGTTCTGATGATGGAATCCATGAGGAATTGAGGGAACTCCTCAAATATTGTAGGCATACATATGGCGATTTTGACATTTTCAGCAACAAACCAAGCATTTGCATTCAAAAAGTATCATAATCCTTTCACCACTATGGTTCTTTCATAATTTATTTTTCATCCAAATATTTTAGTCTAATACAATGGCGGAAGTCGGTTTTTTAAATGAAAAGGTTTACATAAGAGAGAACAAACCAATAGTATATTGTTTGTGACAGGTGTTTGGACTTTTTTAGCACGTCCGAACAGTTTTGAATCAGAGCAATAGATAATTTATTGAATAAAAGAAAATTATGTAAAATATTTATACTCTCAATAAGCCCTATGAGTTTGTTCTAAGTGAATACAATCCTATTTTGGTGTAAAAAATCTTACTCAATCTAGGTTTCCGCTTCATAACTATGAGTCCACTAACTGAAATGAAACCAGAACCTACTGTGGTGCGTATACGCAATGAATGTTGAATCTTTTTAGTATCAGGGACACCCGGTATATTGAACTGTGTTGTGTAGATAAATAGGCACCGTACCCGTTTAAGAGGATTGTATAAACACATTATAAAGGTCGCAAGAAGTCGGTAGATGGAGGCGGCTCAAGACTTTTTTTGTAGCGGAATCCTTTGGCAAAAGCCTCTATCCATCGGCTAAACCGATTTTGATGAAACTTGGTATGAAGAATAAAACTTTTTATCCAGGCGCTACGCGAGGGAAATTGCGGGCGAATCCAAGTATAAAAATAAATCTTGGTTTCGCATAAGAATAAGATATCAAAAGTACCATATTTCTTGAACCTAAGCCCTAATGTAACTAAACGATTCAAGCCTACACGAAAAATTTACCTAAGAATTACTTTACCCAGTCATAAATCCTGCGATTTCTCTGAACTGAGCGTTATTCGCGCAATTTAACGTGATGTACCTACACCCGGTATGAGAATATTTTTTTACCGGTTTTGTTATTTATAACCGTTTCACTGAATAACAGATGTGTAGGAGCTAAAACTATTTTATCCGGCCATTTAGCTTGAAGACACCCTATATATCTATAAACCTATTTACATATTTAAGTACTGTTACGTGTACTACAAATAGTAGTCGTATTCAGATTAGGGCCTGTAGACAAGTCACCGTAAGCAAGTTTGCGTACAGTCACTAGTAAAGTATGGAGACTTAGCGATTGATAAGTAAACAGCGCGCGCCACCCTTTTCTGTCCCTTAGATCTGCAACTGCTTCGCTAAGTTTGCCGCTCACGCTGAACATATGTCTATAGGAGTATCGGCTCTGTTTATAATGTGGAAAAGTTGGTTCGATGTGGCGATTACGTAATTATCTTGCTATTGAATTAATCGATTTCAATGTTGTTTTTATTTTTAACTAGTTGCGCCCCGCGGTTTCACCCGCGTGAAAAATGATGAAAATTGATGATGATGATGGTGATGAAAAGTAGCCTATGTGTTAATCCAGGGCGTAAAGTATCTCCATTCCAAATTTCACTCAAATATCCATTCAGTAGTTTTCACGTGAAAGAGTAACAAACATCCATACTCACAAACATTCGCGTTTATAATATTAGTAGGATTACGTTTATGTGAATTACCTAATTTATGCAGTCTTGTTCCATTTAACCTTTGTAAGCAAAATCTGTAAATGGGGTAATCGCAAACGTCATTTCGGATAAAAACAGCATTGAAATCGATTGAAATCAATAGCAAAATATTTTTTTAATTACACTACAGTTACACTTTTGGTGACATCGTATGTCCGGCCTAAAAATAGACCTCTCGTCTCCTCCCGTGGATGTCGAGAAAGCCGCCTAAGAGATATTTGTACTTACATTTATTTGTTTTTAAAAATACCCATTAAGTACTTGATTTACAATAAAGATTTACAATAAATATGAAGTAATTTGTTGCCATAAACTTGTTACATTATGTTTAATTAATTTTAGTACTCGTTGAAGGTTAACACGGTAATAGCAACAGAAGTGTGAGGGGTTCTGTATAATGTATATAAGGTATTATTGTGTATTTAGTTTTGTATGTTTTGTACCCGGACTTGTTGGGGAAATTTTGTTGGTATAAGATTTTTCCTGGCTGCTGGCTTATTTAGGAGTGTGTTATTACAGGAAGAAAGCGTTAGCCAATTTGGTCGTGGAAAGCAATGGCGGCGATGAGCTCACCACTTGTCACGTCTATATTCCTGTGACTTTAAGGCTCTGCCTACCCCTTCGGGGAAAAAGGCGTGTGTATGTTTGTGTGTGTGTGTATGTTTGTGTGTGTGTGTATGTTTGTGTGTGTGTGTGTGTGTGTGTGTGTGTGTGTGTGTGTGTGTGTGTGTGTGAGTGTATTCTTTTAAGATTTATTTTAATCATAGTG
Source organism: Epirrita christyi (assembly GCA_951392215.1). Lineage (NCBI taxonomy): Eukaryota > Metazoa > Arthropoda > Insecta > Lepidoptera > Geometridae > Epirrita > Epirrita christyi. The sequence continues at coordinate 2,111,547 of OX595857.1, read as the reverse complement.
CTTTGTCCGTGATTAACCTTATTTTAAAAGTTGCACCATTATAATAATTTATTAAAATAGTTAATTATTTTATTTTAATTTATTTCTTAACATAAATAGTAAAAAAAAAGTTTGGTAAGGTTTAAATTTATCTAAGTTTAAGCATCAGTCCCATACCCATACCAGTCCCCCCATACTCATAAACGTAATTAAAATTAAAGCATTGCTTAAAATTAGTCCTGTCACTGTTTGACATTAAGGTGGATCGTCTCGCATGCGGTGCGAAATTCAAATGTAGACTTTTGTATCTCGTTTAAATATTACTAACGACCACGGAACCCGAACGCAGTTACGACATTTTTACAGGCCAATAAAGAGAAGTAGACTATTTTTTACGCAACATTAAATAATTACTCTAATTTATGATTTACTTTTCGACTTTAGTACCCAGATAAGGTGACTTCTTTTTATTTTTTAACAGACTTCCCAAAAAAGGAGGAGGTTCTCAATTCGGTTGTTTTTTTTATGTTGGTACCTCATATATCTCCGGTGTTTATGAACCGATTTGAAAAATTCTTTTTTATTTGAATAGATATACTTCCAGATTGGTCTCATTTTTTTCAGAATCCATTTCTAATGATGGAATCCATGAGGGAACTCCTCAAATATTGTAGGCATACATATGTCAATTTTGATATTTTCAGCAACAAAGACAAACCAAGCATTTGCATTCAAAAAGTATCATAATGCTTTCACCACTATGGTTCTTTCATCATTTTTTTTTTCATCCAAATATTTAGTGAAATACAATGGCGGAAGTCGGTTTTTTAAATGAAAAGATATTTATTGTAATGCTACGTTTTTAGCGGTTTGAAATGTTCTAATAAGCACTAAATTCAGCTATTCCCGATAGATCGGCATTCGGCATCATCATTATCATCAGCCTGTAGAAGTCCACTCCTTGGACATAGACCTCCTACCCTAGAATGCCACGACGAACGGTCTTGAGCCGCCTCCATCCACCGACCTTTACTACCTACTACTTTTGTAATGTATTTAGTCCACCGTGAGGCGGGCCTACCCATACTGCGTCGTCCAGTTTGTGGTCGCTCGAGAATCTTTATTTCTCAAAACGGTTGTCAGTTCTGCTAGCTATATGACATGCCCATTGCCACTTCAACTTGCTAATAAGGAGAGCTATGTAATAAAAAAATATAATAAATAAATACATGCGGACAGATGAAAGCAAATTGACCTAGCTCGCTTCGCTCGCTCGAACAATAATTGAGAGCTTCAGTAAACACCAAAAATCTTAGGGCTTTTTTCGTTAGAATAATTATAATATCTCCATCCAACAAGAACGCGACGTTTGTTCAAATAAAAAAAAAGTCTGTAAACAAATTACTTCCAAGAAATATTGTTGGTCTGCAAAGAAATGTGTTTAATTAAATCTACTTGCAGTGACTGTTAGTTATTCTGTGTCGGTGTAAATGTACGAAACCGAGTCTTGGGAAAGTCACGAATGATTATGGGGCTTAAGTTACAAGCTGTTGCGGGCGATGTAGAAGCGGAAGCGATTTCGACGCCAACCATTATGCAGCTATGTATTTACAGATTTATTTCAACATGTTACTTTGTTACCTGTGTATTATTTAAAGTACTTGTAATTCTGCAAACAGTAGACCTCCCGAGCACAAACTTTTTATAAAAGTTATGATAAGGTTGTTGCTTTGATGATCGTTGAGTTTGAGGTTTAATTGTGATAAACTTTCACACACATAGCGCGATCTAGCATAATATCCAAACTTACCTGAACCACAAAGTCGTTGAAACAAACAGTGACAAAATGACAGCTCACGTTATATTCGTTTTATATATTTTTTAATTTTATCTCAAAGTCTATTCATAAAAATTTCAATAGCAAATCAAATCAAATGAATTTTATTCATTGAAATCACAAGGATCATTTTGAATCGTCTTATAAACTAAAATTACTCCTGTTCTTACTTTGGAATGTAAAGACAGTCCTTTCTTATGAAACCCCACTTGACGGTAAATGGCGCCTCAGCATTCTTCCCCCTTTTTGAGGGAAATACTCTCCCAATCAAAAAACGACGACAAAAAAAACTGATTTTGCAGAACCTGAATTTTTCTATCTTTGCAAAAATTGTAACAAATTTTGTCAAGATTCATACAAAAATACGACCAGTACGCGAGTACCAACATACATACAGACAGATGATAGCAAACTTTGCCAGTTATTGCAAGGACTTCGTTCACTTGGTCAATAAAAATAGCAAAGATCATTTTGTATCGTCTTAATCGGTAAAGGTTTCGTTGAGATAGAAGCGAATATTGAAACATCGCGAGTTATCAGTTCGGCGCGAACCACTAATTCGTATAGTCTGTTCAACACGAGAGCCGTCGTGGCCAAATTGTGAATTAACTTTGTGAACTACGTGTTACAACCATAATTTGGAGCTGGTTACTTTCTGTCGGCAATTTAAATCATAAACTAAAGAAATAGTTACAGTTGTAAATCAAAACTAAACAGGCGCGCTATGGTATTGCCCGCAGAACAAAAAAAAGGTAATTAGGCACAGCAGCGCCCTCAAATCCAGACAAGCATACTGCCAGCTTCCATTTATAATGGTACTAGTGGGTTAAGTTAGTACCAATTGTACCATCAAAGGTACTAGTGGGACAATCTGGTACCAATTATACCATCAATGGTACATTTCAATGGTACATCTGAGACGGAGGGCCCACGACGGGTCTCTTCCTGAATAGACTTAATATTATAAGAATTTAATGAATTAATTTTTTGTTTTTTTTTTCTCAGAATTTGATGAATTGGTTTTTATTGACATTGTGTTTATTTTATGTGCCACCTATTTGGTCGATTTATAATTATTTGACCATTTTTGTTTCCGACTCGCATGTAATATATTTAGCCTCCATATTTAGCATTCATTCATTCATTCATTCATTCATTCATTCATTCATTCATATTTATTCATGAAACAGCTTCCACTTCCCGCTTTCGCCCATCACTTGCACCACAGACACACCAGCTATTATCAAGTTGGAATTGGAAGAAAGCAATTAGTCGTCTCTGCGAATAATCCAACTCCAAGACAAATTTAACCATCGGTTCCGGGAATTACAGGTAAACAACTGTAATGACCGGGCCGGGTGAAATGGATCTCCGGGATACTATTAAGCTGGGTGTTGGAAAATACTGGGTGTTTTTGTCATCAGAGAGCTGAGAGCTGATACTACGTTTTGACAAGCAATTGGCACGGACGTATGGTGTATATAGTGTAATACGGATTTTTGTATGGAAAATGAGGTTCACAGAGTGTACGCTAGGGGCGCTTATAAGTGTCTCGATACAAAAATCCGTGTTACACTACACCATACGTCCGTGCCGATTGCTTGTCAAAACTCAGAATCAGCTCTCCGAGACCTTAGTCAAAGTTTTTAGCAAACAAAGGAACCTGACAATTTAACGTGCGTTTCCTGTAAACTAAGAATTGGTTTTTGAGAATGGGCATACATCTATTAGAAATACAAAAACTGCCTAAAAGTTTACAGGATACATTAGTAACATAAAAGTTCACAGGATCTAATCCACAAGGTATATCAGTAACTATTTCATTTTTTGCCACATCTCCCAACATCCGTTATACATTCTCACATTCTATGTCATATTATTGTATTTTCCTAAAATTCTGAAACTTTTTCAATATACCAAATTGCTGTACAATAAATCAGTCAAAGTGTTAATTAATTTTGTCAAAAAGGCTGTTTAGGGTAGGGTGCTTAAGTATGTGTCATCCCTTATTGCTCCGAAGCATGTGATAAGTAGCGATGAAAACGCTCTTAGGAATTTATACGGAGATTAGTGTGGAGCTATTAGAATAGCGATTCTCAAAGAGTGACTTTGGTTTTAGCGCCCTCGGTTTTACCCGCGTATTTATCACGAGGGAGCTGATTTCGGGATAATAAGTATCCGATGTTTTAATGCAGGGTTTAATCTATCTGTGTATCGAATTTAATCGAAATTGGCGTGAAAGCATGACAAACATCCAAACAAACTAATAAACAGCTAGTCATTAATGTTTCACTTTCATATTAGGTATATTATGTAGGCATTATTTTGAGTTCCGTGTAGTTTTATCATGTTTTGCAAACCGATTTTGAACCACTTTTCCATATTATCTGAATGAGCTGAAAATTTTCACAAATGTCAAGATCAGACGACAATATCATGTATTGTTATGGTAAATGCAATGCAAAATATCAGAGGCCCAATTCTCTAAATTATTTTAAAACTATACTGAAAGTTAACCGAATCGAGACTGAATTATGAATTGACAGAAAGTTCGTATTCTGCTCCCTTATATAATAATTTAGTCTACTTTCAATTCACGGTGACTACCATTAGAGTAGGATAGATATATATATATATATATAATTGCAAAGAGTAAAGAGAGACTCCGTCTACAATGCTAAAATTATCGAAAAACTTTGAATCGTTCAAGTTTCGGTCACATTTCGGTATAATCACATTACAGTGTTGTATTTTATATTTAGAGAATACCATTTCTGACATTTAAGACATCGACACAAGATCGAAACATGATCCGAACTCTATTTTAACTATTTTTAAGTTAGAGAATTGGGCCTCAGATTCAAAAAAACCCTCACAAAAGTGTCTGAAACACCAGTTTTGCGCTAAAACCCAGATTCTCAAAACACCAGATTCGCTTATGACCAAAAGTACTGGCTACGATCTGGAACAGTGAAGAACGGTTAAGCGGAGAACCCATTTCCTGGATAAACTGCTATAATGAGGGAAGAAGGACCGGTGTGTCAGGCCACCAAACGTAACTGCAATGGTGAGTCTGGATCCCAAACGTCAAAAACCTATCTACCCATCCTCCTGTAATCCACCGACTGATTGCTGAGGTTCACAAAGTGTCCGCTAGGGGCGCTCATCGGTATCTCCATACAAAAAATCATGTTTTCGTACACCAAATGTCCGAGTCAATTGTTTGCTAAAAGCTTGACTACCTCGGTGCTACTATTGGGCAGTTATTTAGTTGATTCTTTGCTTAAAACTTAAAAAATTATACGTTTCCTAGCCCCAAAATCTTATACATCAACACGTAATCTACCTACGTAATGAGTGTATTTAACGCATACATACATACATTGTACATACATACACCTATTCTTGTGCACGTCCCATTACAATATCGTTATGAAATCACGTATAATGGCTTAGGATTCATTACGATGTACGCTGTCTAATAATATGATGTTAAGACTGAGCTTTACGGGATAGGTATTATAAAATCTATTTTAATGAAATAGGTGTCATCATCAGTCAGTAGAAGCCCACTGCTGGACATAGGCCTTCCCCATAGAATGTTATGACGAACGAAATTTAGCTGCAACCTTTATAATATCCTTGGTCCATCGTGATGGGGGACTTCCTTTATTGCGTTGCCCGCTTCGTGGTCGCCATTTCGCATTTATTTATTTATTTTATTTTATTATAGCTTATCTCTCGAGAACATAGCTCTCTCCATAGCCTGCTGTGACTTTGAACTTGTGTGTAAGGCCAATAGTTAGCGATCACGTCTCAGTGCCGTAAGGTATCACTGGCAACACGCACTGGTTATAGAATAAATTACAACAAATAAGGTTTTATTCCTTGATTGAATAACTGTTATAGGACTCCTCCCCCTCTGAACTTGTTTTTTTTTGCATTTTTATTATTTGCATAGGGTTCATTCCACAAAAAACATAGTCTGTGAAAATTTCAACTGAGTTCTTACGGTTGCCGAGATATACCCCTGTGGCAGAAATATATACACGGAACCGAGGACGGCATCGGCTCAGTAAAAGAGTCCAGTTGGCACCTTCTAGGTACGGAACCCTAAAAATGTGGGTTCCGTACCTAGAGGGTATTGCAAGTAGGTTTTTTAATAAGAGATTGGTCAATGTTCAATTTATGGATAACCGTAAGTTTAGGTTAAATAATTTTCGCTAACTTGATTGTCTTAAATTTGATTAGTTTTTAGCTAAAATAATTTTACTTACTTTGTATTTTTTTTCTCAGGTAAGTCACCAGCATCTTCATCAGAGATTTTCCTGCGACCATTGTGACCATGGGGGTTTCCCTAATAATTGTAAGTTTCACCTTATTATTCTGGGTTCAGCAATATTGGTTAGCATAAGTCTGTGCGTATTTCGATAAGCAATGTAAGTTTTTCTACACGAATATAATAAGAAAGTTTAGTTTGTTTGTTACCCCATCACACTGTTATAAAGGCCACAACACACCGGCTGCGTACGCGTAGACGAGTTACGAGTACCATGAGTTGTAATTTATGGAACTGGGGGCTTAGTACGGGTTTTGATTGTTTCCGAAACTATATGAAGTTTCGTTTCCTTCCATACATTTACTTGCAGCGCCCCTAGCGAAAACGAGAAGAAAACTAAGAACGCTGTCAGTAAATGTATGGAAGGAAACGAAACTTCATATAGTTTTCGAAAACTATCAAAACCCGTACTAGACGTACAGTATGAGACAAGGCAGACCGCTTGCGTGACGTGCACGTAAGCGCGTACATACGTAGAGACGCGCGTGTCTACGTTACGTTCTGCATACGAATCCGGTGTGCTTTGGCCTTAAATGGGTGAATGGATTTGGGTGTTTGCATAATATATCCCAGCCCACAATAGCAATACATAACATTTATCCTGATACCTCTCGAACGAAGCCGCAGGCAGGAGTTAGTTGTAAACAAAGGTAAAGGTGGCTAAAGGTTCAGTCCACTGGGACCGACCCGCGTCCAAACAATTTATATCAGCATTTATCACTTGCTCAAATTTGTGAAGGAAAATATATTGGAATGAAACCGACATGCCGAAGACCAAAAAGGCACACATATTATGCTGGGCTGATGATAGACATATTTATGAGAAGAGCAAAAAGTTTCGGCTGTAAGTTTCGTCACGCCAAGAAAGTTGTAGGAGTTCGTACACCACAGAGTATGAGCATAAATGAGTATTATATCACCCTGTTTCTTTTTAACCGACTTCCCAAAAAAGGAGGAGGTTCTCACTTCGGTTGTATTTTTTTTTTATGTTTATTACCGGGGCGGTATACTTAATTCACCTGGGGTAATTCACCTGGGTGCACTAAGTACACTATTTAGTAGACTTGATTCACCCAGGTCATTTCCAGGTGCATTAAGTACACTACCGCATATCTCCGGCGTTTATGAACCGATTTGGAAAATTCTTTTTTTATTTGAATAGATATACTTCCAGATTGGTCCCATTTTTTTCAAAATCCAGTTCTGATGATGGGATCCATGAGGAATTGAGGGAACTCCTCAAATATTGTAGGCTTACATATGGCGATTTTAATATTTTCAGCAACAAACCAAGCATTTGCATTCAAAAAGTATCATAATCCTTTCACCACTATGGTTCAATCTGGAAGTATATCTATTCAAATAAAAAAAGAAATTTTCAAATCGGTTCATAAACGCCGGAGAAATGCGGTAACAAACATAAAAAAAAATAAAAAAAATACAACCGAATTGAGAACCTCCTCCTTTTTGGGAAGTCGGTTAAAAACAAACTGGGGGGGGGTGACCTATTTGCTTTGCTGTCGGTACGTCGAGTGCAAGCACTACTGAAATAGACGAAAAAAAACAATAGTGAATCTAAACTAAACTACTAACTAATCTATTAAACTACTAACTAACTAACTAACTAATTAATAATAGTTACTAACTAATTTATTAAACTTTTTACTGACCTACTAAACTAACTTCTTAAACAGCCTTTACACGTCCAATGCTGGACGAAGCCTCCCCCATAGAATGCAATGGGGGATTTGCCATAATCAACACTCTTGGCAGGAATTGGTGATCGCTGTTTGGAGTTAAGTACTCAGGCGGATGCTGCTGCCCATACCCTGTTGAAATCCCTTAGTAAGCCTTGCACTACATCCATAGGAGGAGAAAGAGCGGTCTATTCTTAGGCCGGACATACCACGGCACACTAAACTAACGAACTAACAAAATATTTACAAATTTAAATTTTCTTTTAAACTTTAATGCGAGTGAAATTCATTAATGTTTTCAAAGGTGTTAATCGTTTTCCCGTTATTATTTCAGGCCGTTTTCTCATCAAACAGAGTGTATTTACTTAGCTAAGGATTTGGGATTCTAGATTGGCAAATATGAATTAACGTGTTTTGTGTATCTACGTAATTTATATAATTCTCAATTTTGAAGTTGTCATCATCATCAACGTCAGCCTTTAGAAGTGCGCTGCTAGATCTAGGCCTCCCATATATAGAATGCGACGATGAAATGGGCTTGAGCCGCGTCAATCCCAAATGTAGTTGGGCCATCGATAATGGGGCTTTCCCTACATTGTGTCTGTTGGTAGATAAAAGTGATTACCTATTATTGGGAAAGCGAAGATAAATTCAATAAAAACAATGTACAAAACTACAACAATTTAATATTAGAGTTGCAATTGAAACAATCAGAATAACCGAAGGGATAATTAAACAGAATAGCAATTAGATCACAAAATACGTCCGCATAGCACAATGCCCTTAGTCGAAGTGAACAGTGAGAGACGTAGTGTTGAAGTGTCTCGCGGCGTTTTTTTTTTCTGCGTTACCGGTCTTACCTATGTCTCGCGGCGTTGCACGCCGCGCATATTTATACAGCGCCGCTCGGTGCCGTCTTCGTCCCAATCCCCCTTCGTCGACCAAGACACGTTCTTGGTGACCCGGATGACGAAATCACCGCCGCGAATGCGGGGGCGTCGCCACCCAATCACGACAGAGTAAACACTACACAGATACAGCGACCCCGCCGGCGGGGTCGAAGACTTTATTAAGTACCTTCAGTACCACACGCCTAAACCGGTACAAGCATGTTCCGGGGCGTTTGCCCCTATCCTCCAGTCTTTTAAGTACCTTCTGTACCACACGCCTAAACCGTTACAAGCATGTTCCGGGGCGTTTTCCTATTCCTCCCAATCTGGCAACGGCCCAAGCCGAGGTCCGTACCTTGGTGCCCTTGAGCTAGTTGCCCCAACCTAATTTTAACGGTTGAGCTCCTTCCGCGCTCACCAAAAGTCCGGTAACGCAGCATCGGCCGTCTGAGGCCAAATGCATTTTGTCCTTCAGAAAAAAAAAAAAAACAAAAAAAAAAGCCGTCTTCGTCACCATTCGGCGTCGCCAGCTCATCGCGTGGCATCGTCTGTTTTCGTGACGTTCGAGTCACCCAACACTATTTTATTTTAGTAAGGTTTAAGTCTAAAGTGGTAGTCTAAGTCTAAAGTAAAGTATTGCAGTATGCCGTTTTGTGTCCGGTCTAAGACTCTACCTCCTGCGAACTCAAACTGCTACCTTCAATCCGCCTGCCATGCGTGGTCATTATGGAAAATCCTCTCATTGAACTCAATGGGGGAGACCTCGTCCAGCATTAGGCTAGTAGTAGTAAGCTGGCTGGTGATGATGATCATTATGAAGGGTAAAGTTTCACCAACTCATAAACGCGTTGTCACTTGTTCACCGATGCATGAAAACTTAGTTTTGCTAACAGCCGTCCCGTTAATTTGCTGCTGAAACTTGGTCATACAGGCTAAACAAATGATCAGAGGCCCAATTCACTAAATTATTTTATAACTACACTGAAAGTTAACCGAATCGATACTGAATTATGAATTGACAGAAAGTTGGTATTCTTCTCGCTTATAAATAACAATTTTGTCTACTTTCAATTCACGGTGACTACAATTAGAGTAGGAGCTTGCAATAATATATATAACTATATATTATTGCAAAGAGTAAAGATAGGCTCCATCTACAATGCTAAATTTATCGAAAAAACTTTGAATCGTTCAAGTTTCGGTCACATTTCGATATAATCACATTACAGTGTTGTATTTTATGTTTAGAGAATACCATTTCTGATATTTAAGACATTGTCACAAGATCGAAACATGATCCGAACTCTATTTTAACTATTTTTTAGTTAGAGAATTGGGCCTCAGTGCATAAAATGGGTCAGGCGTACAGAACTTTTCAACACTAGTTGTTTCACCATGGAACACGAGTGCCTTCTCAGGGCCACAATTCAAACTGATCAATGAACCAAAGCAGGGTTACCAAGAACGGTCCAGTGACACGAGTAACAAAAGAGTTTCGTATGCGACTCACGTGAGATCTTTAAGAAACTTGACGAAAGTTTCGAGCAAATTTGTAAACTTTCTGAAAGTTGTTCCTACATTTTAAACGGATTTTATGCCCGACTGCCGATTGAGGGCCAAGAGCTGTGGCCAAGTGTATGTGGTATTATTGGCATTTATCTGGGCAAACACTTTCTCAGCCCGGATGAGCTAATGGAAATCACCCCTGAGAAAATCCTACGGTTCCTAACAGCTGTAGGGTTAAACGGTGAACTGTGAACGCCCCTTTCCAGAGGCGATATGTAACAAGTGGCGATCACAATAGGCCTGTATGGCCGCAGTGAGATTAAAGCCGCAAAAAGATAAATTAAAAAAAAAATATGTGGTATTATTTATTACCTTGACAAGTCACAAGTGTTTGCATGATCTGCAAATATTAGCTACGTCTATGAGTTGTGGTGCCATGGTACTCGTAGTTCCCGATATTATATAATTTCATTTTGTAGTTTTCAGACATAACAGTAGATAGCATTACCTACGTAACAGGTTGCATGCCCATCACCACTTTCAACTATTAAGAGGGCACTATAATACAATTTAGGCTCCCTCTTTAATGCACGCGATAACCCGCGCGCCATCTCGCTCGCGCTAGCTTGAGTCTTGCACAAAAATGTAGTTTTTTGTTTATTAGCGCGAAAAAAGTGTTTATCAAAAAACTGATTTTAGCATTAGAATAAATAGTTATTACCTACTTGTTGTAGTAAAATTTATCTTAAAACACCGTAGGGTTCTTGAGATTTCTTTCAAAACGTGTGCGAAACAAGGATTTTTCATTAAATAAAATTATAGAGGTTTTTTTGTACTTATCGTGTTTTCAACTTTACACAATAAATGCATAAATATAAAATAATCATATTCCAAAATATTTTACTCGTAGAACCCGTAGATACTGAGTTCTAGGTCGATTTTGTTGGGCAAAATCACATATTACGCCTTCTTAACCCACCTATCGTGCAATCTGTGCCAAACTTAACGCCAGCCGTCAGAGGCCCAATTCTCTAATTTAAAAACATTCAATTCGCTGTATAATCTCGTCTCAGTCGCACTGTCACGTATAGTAACTATTACTTAATCTTCGCGTTTTTTGCGAAGAATATGTAATAGTTACTATATGAAACAGTGCGACTGACACGAGACTGGAATGTTTTTAAATTAGAGAATTGGGCCTCAGATCTTTCTCTTCAAAGCTGGCATTTTTGCACTTTCAGCAGCCACTTATTCGCGTTAAAATCACCTGAAAGTATTTAATTTTAAATTCCCCCTCGTACAGGCAGCCGTTAATTGTACACGTGATAAATACCTCCAGGTACAGTCGCGGCCATAATTTTAATTGCCATGTGATAAATTAAAGGACGCTGAAACTTGCAGTTAACGCGTAATCTTGCGAGTTCTGTAAACTGGCTTCTACCTAGTTTAGCGAGACAAATAAAATAAGATAAGATACAGACTAAGGTAAGGGCTGCTCCATAGTCGAAATCGAATAATCTGGCTATTGTTTTAATTTGTGCCTTGTGCCGCGAATACATATTATGCTGGTGGCACGTATTATTGATATTATGATTCTTGATATTAGCTAAACTATCACAATTTTTAATCAACTGTTTCATTTGTATTTATTAATTTTTGTATATATATGTATCAGTCTTTCTATTGAATAAAGTAGGCTATTGTAAAAAAGATAAGATAAAAGTTTTGTATTATCTTTGTGGGTGCAAAAAGACGTTTACGCTCTTTCGCACGCGAACTAAATTTGCTTCTAATTTGGCTAATTTTTCTTCAAACTCTATGAAACTTTGTACACATGATCAGTACACTAATATCTAGACCCGTGGTGTGTTAGTTTCTAATAAAATTATATGGTTACTAAATCATTAATGAAAAATAACGATTTTTTTTAAAAACTGACGCACTACAGAGGCCAAATTCTCTAATTTTAAAACATTCCATTCACAATATAATCTCGTGTCAGTCGCACTGTCTCGTATAGTAATTATTACATATTCTTCGCAAGAAACGCGAAGATTAAGTAATAGTTACTATACGTGACAGTGCGACTGAGACGAGATTATACTGCGAATTGAATATTTTTAAATTAGAGAATTGGGCCTCTGGTGTATAATGTAGATCGTAGGGAAAGATTTGTTTTTTTTAATTATGTTACTTTAAATACATAGTTACGTAAATTGGCCCTTAGTGCTGCATTTCTCTACTTTATCAGTCCTTACGGGAGCGTTAGGTGTCACTTATTATGATACATGTTATTTATGAACCATATTTGCAACACCGTAGTTTTTAAAAGCTCACTCGGGAGGCTGCGTCTCAAATGGCGTTCATATATTTCACTAAGGTACAAAGCATTCGCATATAGAAACACATTTGTGCATAAAAGCGTTGTATTATGATTAATGAAAAAAAAAAACGTAAGTTATACGTATATATGTAGACAAGGTACATCTATTTTACAAGCTTTTTAACCGACTTCACAAAAAGGAGTTGGTTCTCAATTCGGTTGCATTTTTTTTTATATTTGTTATCATATCTCCGGCGTTTATGAACAGATTTGGAAAATTATTTTTTTCTTTGAATAGATATACTTCCAGATTGGTCCCATTTTTTTCAGAGTCCAGTTGGATCTGATGATGGAATCTTTGAGGAATTGAGGGAACTCCTCAAATATTGTAGGCATACCCTCTGTGGCGCGGCGGGCGAAGGTTCGCATGTGACTCAGGAGGTTGCGGGTTCGATTCCCGCCTCGGAACAAATATTTGTATGATCTGTAGATATTTGTTCAGGGTGTTCTGGGTATTTTCTATGCATAATAAAAAAATATCTATTTATGTAATGTATTGTTATATCAGTTATCTAGTACCCATAACATAAGCTCTGCTTAGCTTGGGGCTAGATAATGTTGTGTGAAATGTCCAGCATTTATTTATTTATTTATATGGCGATTTTGATATTTTCAGCAACAAACCAAGCATTTGCATTCAGAAAGTATCATTTGATGATTGAATCCTTTCACCACTCTGGTTTTTTCACCATCAAAATATCTTCCAGATGTTTAGTCGAACACAATGGCGGAAGTCGGTTTTTTAAATGAAAAGTTATTCTTTACTGTTGGTATGAATTTTAAGTTGTGTGTGGGACAAATTTTGAAACTGAATTTTGAACCAGTTTCACCCAACCGATTGAGCTGAAACTTATCATACTTGTCAAATTAAGATGACAATCCAATATTATGGTGACGGCGAGCTGATGTGATGATGGAGACGGAAGGTGGGTAACGAAACTCCTCGATGATTAGTAGTAGCCTGGCAGTGTTTGGGCTCATTTTGATCAGCTCACGGTTCCGAACACTAATTTAATAAAAGCTTGTTTTAATAAATGTTTTTTTCATTTATTTAACATAGTTTCAGGTACAAATGTTTTGAAATCTAGTTAGCTTAACTAAAACGAATATAAGTGAATTTGTATATTCTTTTTTTGAGAAAATAAATGATTAAACCTTTATACATGCGTATGAATGTTGTACGAGTATGTAGTCTTAATTATTTATTTGATTTTAAAGTAAATATGTCATCATCAGCCTGGTAGAAGTCCACTGCTGGGCATAAGGCTATTTTCTTAAAAAAAATAACTGAATCTTTTCGAAAACCTTGAGTTAATTGTGCGAGAAACCATTAATCAATGACAACCGATATTCTCACAACAAAAATACAAAACATGCAATACATTATTCAAAGAACAATCGCTCCCGAAATAATCCTTTTTCCGGGCGCAATGTGTCAAATGTGACACAGAACTGTCAATGTCAGTTTTGACAGGCGTCACGCGGTCGGACGGCGCGCATCCGGAGATCACATGGGGTTAATTATAGATTAAATAGATCACTTCGGATTTGCTACGGGTTGAAATTAAAATTCTTAATTTTCCGCTTCGGTCTCGTGACACACGCGCATGTCAAAACAGTACGCGTCATAACATAACAGATGTTAACAAACAAACACGCGCTAAGCAATTAATATTAACTATAGTTTCTGGCAGTATATATGTGTATTTTCTTAGTAGTAGAACTTGTGAAAGAGTTCGCCCGGGGAAGTACTACCACCGTACCTATTTCTGCCGCCAAGCAGTAGTGCTCGCATTGCTGTGTTTCGGTTCGAAGGGTACGGGTGCCGGTGAAATTACAGGCACATGAGACTTTTAATCTTTATGTCTCAGGGTCGGCAGCGCGCGTGTGATGCCTTTGGTGTTGCAAGCGTCCATAGGCTACGGTAACTGCTTTCCATCGGGTGGGCCGTAAGATTGTTTGCTTGCCAAGTGGTATAAAAAAAAAATGTATGTATGTTTGTATCATCATCAACAGCCCGTAGACGTCCACTGCTCGACAAGGCCTCCCCCACAAAATGCATTTGATCACAGTATTCGTGTTGAGAATCCAAGTGTATGCTGCTGCCCATCCCCTGGTGTTTTACCTTAGTAGACTTTTACGACATCCATGGGAGGACGAAATCTTCTTCACGCTCAAACGGCTAAACGGATTTGAGTGAAATTTGGAATGGAGATACCTTATACCCTGGATTAACACATAGGTTTCTTTTCATCGTCAATTTTTAACCGACTTCCCAAAAAAGGAGGAGGTTCTCAATTCGGTTGTATTTAATTATTAATTTTTATGTTTGTTACCGCATATCTCCGGCGTTTATGAACCGATTTGGAAAATTCTTTTTGTATTTGAATAGATATACTTCCAGATTGGTCCCATTTTTTTCAGAATCCAGTTCTGATGTTGGAATCCATGTGGAATTGAGGGAACTCCTCAAATATTGTAGGCATACATATGGCGATTTTACTATTTTCAGCAACAAACCAAGCATTTGCATTCAAAAAGTATAATAATCCTTTCACCACTATGGTTCTTTCATAATTTTTTTTCATCCAAATATTTAGTCGAATACTATGGCGGAAGTCGGTTTTCTAAATGAAAAGTTATTTCAGAATCCAGTTCTGATGTTGGAATCCATGAGGAATTGAGGGAACTCCTCAAATATTGTAGGCATACATATGGCGATTTTACTATTTTCAGCAACAAACCGAGCATTTGCATTCAAAAAGTATAATAATCCTTTCACCACTATGGTTCTTTCGTCATTTTTTTTTTCATCCAAATATTTAGTCGAGTAAAATGGCGGAAGTCGGTTTTTTAAATGAAAAGTTATCATTATTGTTCACGCGTGTAAAACCGCGGAGCGCAGCTGTAAAAATATGTAAATATTTGTCTGTGTGTATTCATCTGATCCAAATGTGTGGTGTGTGTGTGTGCGTGTGTGTGGGGTGTGTGTGTCGTGTTTTTTGTGTGTAGGCCCTATTGGGTAATGTTTTAGAAGGAAAAGCCTTTCGTCATAGCTGGCAAACCGATTCTATCGCTGTACTTCTAGCTATAATGTGTTCTCATTATACTTACATTAACCAAACGTTGATAACTACGTATTAAGGAACATTGAAATTCCAAAAATCCCAAGCCCTCGTCCGTCCACGTGTGAGCAGAATTTAATTGGTGTGAAATTTGGTGGTCTGAGTCTGTGAGCCTTTTCGATATTCGCGCGTTTCATTTTAATTATTTTGATACGAAACGAAATCTTACAAATTTCACGTTGAATAAGGGGAAACATCAAAGAAGAAATGTTTTTCGGTACCTTAGTTTAAATACTTTTCGTAGGAGTTTATTTGTCAATGGAAGCAAAGGGACCAAAATGTTATTAAATAAAGCACTACCACACACAATCTCTATAAAACGTCGTGTTACGTGCGTTATAAACGTAGCAGGAAGTCGGCGGATGGAGGCGGCTCAAACCGTTCGTCGTGGAATTCTAGGTAGGACTATGTCCAGCTGTGGACTGGTGGTTCATCATCAGCCGTAAAATGTACAACTATTGGACTGTAGTAGATTTGTGCCATGGTGTGCCCGGCCTGAGAAATGACCCCGTCTACTCCCGTGGATGTCGCAAAATCCGATTTGGGAATTACACCAGGGGACGGGCAGTAGCATCCTGGGAATTCTACACCAATACTGCGATCGCCATTCCGCCTACTATGCGTGGTGATAATAAATAAATAAATAAATGCTGGACATTTCACACAACATTATCTAGCCCCAGGCTAAGCAGAGCTTGTGTTATGGGTACTAAGATAACTGATATACTTGAATACAATACATTACATAGATAGATATTTTTTTATTATACATAGAAAAATACCCAGAACACCCTGAACATATATCTGCAGATCGTACAAATATTTGTTCCGAGGCGGGAATCGAACCCGCAACCTCCTGCGTCGCAGGCGAACCTTCTCCTGCCGCGCCACAGAGGTCGTCGATAAGGTCGATAATGGTAAATCCTTGCATTGTTACAATGGGGTAAGCCTCGTCCAGCAGTGGACTATACAGGCTGGTAATGATGATGATGATGTGGTATTAAAAATACAACCGAATTGAGAACCTACTCCATTTTGTGAAGTCGGTTAAAAATATGCTACATTTGTAAAAATGCCAACCAAATTACGCGACGTAACTCGAAATATAACAAAAATAACTTTTCATTTAAAAAACCGCCTTCCGCCATTGCATTCAACTAAATATTTGGATGAAAAAAAAATGATGAAAGAACCATAGTGGTGAAAGGATTATGATACTTTTTGAATGCAAATGCTTGGTGTCTTGCTGAAAATATCAAAATCGCCATATGTATGCCTACAATATTTGAGGAGTTCCCTCAATTCCTCATGGATCCCATCATCAGAACTGGATTCTGAAAAAAATGGGCCCAATCTGGAAGTATATCTATTCAAATAAAAAAAGAATTTTCCAAATCGGTTCATAAACGCCGGAGATATGAGGTAACAAATATTAAAAAAAAAAATACAACCGAATTGAGAACCTCCCCCTTTTTTGGGAAGTCGGTTAAGAAGATACAAATTGAGAACTTCATTATTTTTTGAAGTCGGGTAAAAATAAAAGAAAATCAAAGAAGACGACGCATCTTTTCGAAAAAAGCGGCATGAGTCATAGAGTAGAGAGTTAGTCAAACCAGTGGTCATGTTTTGCAACAACCACAGTGCATCAATTACATCAATTATGCGCAAACACAACAATTGCATCGCTATGCTATTTACGTCGCTTCGCTGAATTCCGTGTTTTTACCTTCGATTCCAATGAGGCATTCTGATTATGAACACGCCATCGTGTTGGCATCAAATAATAACAAGTTAGGTTAGGCAAGGCTTTTTTAATTATTGCCAAAACTTCCGATTTGGTTTGGTAAGTTACTTTGAGAAAATTGTTCCTGGTTGGAAATAGAGTCGATTAAGATAAACTTGTTTTTTTTTGACAAATGCCATTGTTTGGGCGAACAGTACTTTTTTCAAAAATCTAAAAATGGCAATATATTTTTTGGCAAAATAAAACAGAAGGTTCCTAAGAACGAAACCTTCTAACTACAAAAGGAAAGGTAGCTACCCTTAAGGGGCCAAAAATTTGCCCCACCCTGTATAACCCTTATGACAGTATGGACTACGTAAAGCTTAGTAAAGGGTCCCGTTGTTGGCTCTTTGGGTATGGAAACCCAAAAATGTAATTGGTACCCAATGTAGTGTGGTTAAAAAAATCTTTCAACATCAGTTACAAAACCCTTTTCAAGGCCACCATACAATACAACTTTAAGGTGACCTAACGCAGGGTGACCTACAAAGAACCAGTAGCAAGACAAACGAACGATGTCAATAGAATATACAAAATAAACTAATAAAGCACGAATAAAAACCTTCCAATTGAGCGGACCAAGCCTAAGTGAATTTACAATCAAGTGGTTCCGTCCATGAGAGGGTTCTGTAGGGCTGGCACAAAATGCTGGTCAATTTTAGCTAGAAATTTAATTATAACGCAAAAAGTGCGAAATACATAGTACCTACCTTCTTTATCAGACGTTAGTGGTCCACTTTTGGATGAGGGCTCACCACGCTTGGCAGGCGGATTGGTGATCGCAGTATTGGTGTCGAGTACTCAGGTGGATGCTCCTGCCCATCCCCTGGTGTAATCCCTTAGTAAATTTTTTCACATCCACGGGAGGAGACGGAGGTGTCTATTCTCAGGCCTATGTGACCAATAATAACAACTTGGTTGTTTTACCTGGATTTTGAGTACTGCTTATATTTTGCACGCTTAAGAGCAGAATGTACTGGAGACTATATAATTTTTATATTTATCATCTATGTGTTGTAACTATAAATAAAATAAATAAAATAAAATAAAAAATAAAAATAAAAAAGCCTATTTATTCCATAGTTTACATTTTTTTTCCTTTTTACTGAAGATTAGAACTAGTTGTAACTATACTTACCTACATTTAAAGCAAATAAATCATTCATTCATTCAATAGTATTTGTCCATTCAACATGGGGGTATTGACACTTGACAACCCTAGCTCAAGTAGTCCACTCGAACTTATTGAATGAATCGATCGGACGACCAAATAGAAAATAACCCGCTATAATAAGAGTACCCGTAGGTGAATGTACACGGTACAGTCGCGACCAGAAGTCGCTGATCAACTCAAGTGATTAAATACAGCATAACACGGAAAGTTTTGCACTACCAAATATAAAACAACCCGCAATAGTAAGAGTACCTGTAGGAAAATGTATACGGTACAGTCCCGATCAGAAGTCGCTGAGCAACTCATGTGATCAAATACAGCTTAACACAGAAAATGTAAGTACCATATTCTCTTGTTGTTAATGGTTAGTTATTCTCTGCCACCAGGGTGTTCTGAAAAAGAGCGTTTGTTTGTATGAGATAGATAGATGAAAAATGCTAAATTATATTGCACAAGACAAATCAAGTAAACATAATTTAAATATATATATATATATTATGTATAATCTACGTAAGTTAAACCGGTGAAAATACATCTAATTAAGTAAACTTAATGCTAATTAGCATTTTCTTCCAGCTTACCTTTTTGTAATGTAGGTGTCGTTTATAGAAGAAACCCATTTTGTGAAAGCATTCAGGGACCCGTGCAGGGAGGCCCCTTCATGTACAGATCACTTTTGCAACCAAAGGTGAAAACTCAAAACACAATTACTCACATTACTACTAATAAAACAGCAATGCCTACATTTCAGTTTGGGTTTGAAGGTCGGCTGTTGCCCGTGAAATAACAAGAATACTAGACTTTTCATCTCTCTCACAGGGGACGCAGTGCAATGGCACGTAGGTTAACTTACGTCCTAGCTGGACGTGACAATAAGGTATTACAGTGTGTGTTACAAGATCCACTTAAACTCTACTTATCTCTCTTAGTGCATAGACAGCTTTTCAGCACTTAGTGTCGCGCCACACCTGCGGATCGTACCGCGCCGATCGTACGGTTCAATACGCTCGCAGTGTTTTTCAAGTTCCCTATGAGACATCAGCCGAAATTACGTCAAACTAAAAACTTCAGCCGCTGAACTTTCGGCGCGGTACGTTACGCAGATCTGGCGCGACACTTAGTTTGTGACTATGGTATGGTATGGTAAGCGAGCGTAAAGCTGGATTTGGTCACTAGAGTTGTAAAGCAACTTCTGATGGTAAATGTTTCAGTTTTATATATAAAAATGTGAGTGCATTGGGTGTGGGTGATACATCAAACAGGTGTAAAAGAAATGGAAAATTGGGAAACGAAAATGTTGTAAATTTTCTTACTAAGTTCAGTTAAGGTAGGCTAGTGTTTCTTTATGGGATTGATCACCACATAACTTTTCATTTAAAAAACGGATCAAAAACCAATCTGGAAGTATATCTATTCAAATAAAAAAAGATTTTTCCAAATCGGTTCATAAACGCCGGAGATATGCGGTAACAAACATTTAAAAAAAAAAAAACAACCGAATTAAGAACCTCCTCCTTTTTTGGGAAGTCGGTTAAAAAGTAATTTACTTCGATCATTATTATTGGACCGCCCGCGCCCGCCCTCGCGCGCTTTTCGCGCCAAACGCTCGGCCTATCGGCACAGAACAAATATTAGTACAAGTATTATCGGCACTAAATCCACAGAATAAATCTAAATCCACGGATGCGGGCAGCTGAGCGGGTATACGAAAATATGTGGGCCTATCAGAGCAGATACGAGTGGAGGGGATACAAAAATGTGTGGGCCGATCGGAGCAGATACGAGTGGAGGGGTGAGAACCTTCTTTGAGATAAATCGAACTTCTAGTAGTGGTTAAGGTGGATCGTCTCGCATGTGGCGCGAAATTCAAATTTGATTGTGTTATTTGCTTGTCACAGCTCATCAACACTTCTTGATATAGCGAAAACCTAGCCTATGTGTCTACCTACTATGCGTACCCTACACACGTGTTTTAATTGATAGTATCTCATAAATATCATTAGTTAAGCTACGGATATCCCTGAACCAAAATACCAAAATATTCGTAGCTACATTAACATCTGTATGAAATACTATCAACTAAAACATGTGTGTTAGGTCTTCTAGTTTTCGCAAAATCAATTTTTGCTATCACAAGAAGTGACGTTGTGTTGTGATGAGTAAAAAACACGAATAAATTTGAATTTCGCGAAACGGTCCACCTTAAGAACATTCCGGTTACTGTGCTAATTATATATAATTTCTTCTTTTTTTTGGTTTAATTGTAACGAATTATGCAGAAGGCAGCCAAATGGGGCTAACTGCAAACCGAAATATGAGCGTTTTTTTATCGATGGTTGCACTTCAGCTATATATTAACTTTTTTTTGTAATTTGTAATTATTACAAAACCTAAAAAAAGTTCATAAATAGCTGAAGTGCAACCTTCGATAGAAAAATGCTCGTATTTCGGTTTGTAGTTAGCCCCATTTGGCTGCCTTCTGCATAACTCAGTCCAATTTATCCTAGTGTACAATTAAGTGTTAATCTATCTATCTATCTTCCATTTAAAAATCCGTGTTACACTACACCATGTCCGTGTCGATGGCTTGTGAAAACTCAGACTACGGCCTCAGGCATGATGAGAAAAACGTGGGTAGGAAGTTGCGTGCGCGCACCTCGTAACATTGTGGTCGCGGTTTGATGGTCGCGGAGAAAGTGATGTGACGTGGCATTGATGCATTGATTGTGTTGGTTTCTATAAGAAATTAATTGAAAATTAAATAATACCACCTCAATAGTAAGTTATAGGTCCTTTGTATTAATAGATCCCCTAATATGCTTATAATTTAGTTAATGATATATCCTGTGACCAAGGGATTCACATTCATTGCTATATATTTGTCTTCTGACTACCAAGTAATTTCACAATGGAGGCTTTTCAACTTAGATTTAAAAAAAAGTCGTTAAAATTGGTACGATATATGGCGCTGACTCGACTCTAGCTGTCAAGATTGTCAAATGTATTATCAGTGGTGTACGCGTACTAAACTATTATCTAACTAGTCTGTGGCTATTAGTCATGATATTCTGTTTGTTTGCTTCTTGAGTGTGCGCTAGATTTCGTGGTGTTTTTAGAAGTAGGCAAAAATAAATACCACGAAACGAAAATATATCTACGTTGTTGATGTTGACATTTCACTTTATTTTGACACTTGACAGCTAAGTACAGAGCAGCGCCATCTATTTTCAACGCTGAAAGCTGATTTTAAACAGCCGTGAAACACCCTCATTGTTCACATGAAACACAAGCACAAAGCACTGTGACAAGTATCGATTGTGAATAGTACTCTTTTCATTAATTAAGTGTTACTCGACACTCATAAAGGTGTAACACATTTTGTATCTCAACCATTCCCAATCAGCCGGGTGTTACACGCGCACTATATCCAGATTACGGGCGGAATTAAACGTGGGCCATTAATCCCGTAATGGCCCACAAAGCGGGGCGACACGTTTTAACTGATAACTTCGAATACAATGCTACATATCGCTACGGCCACCATAGCGCCATTTTCATCATAGATCTAATGGACAAGCTAAGGAACATAATACAATGCCCACTAAAGTAAAGTTTGTTAGTAGTAGAACTTCTTGTGAAAGAGTTCGTCCGGGGATGTACTACCACCGTACCTATTTCTGTCACCAAGCAGTAGTGCTCGCATTGCTGTGTTTCGGTTTACTAGGCTTACTTAGGCTACGGTAACTACTTTCCATCAGGTGGGCCGTATTCTGTTTGTATGCTTGCCTTGCTAGTATAAAAAAAACCCTGGGCTCATCAGCTAAGTTCTTGGAAAAGGCACCCCGTATTTTTTTGTAATCTCATCGACTCATTCCCATCATGTTTACTGAAAAGTGCGAATGAGATAGCTGCCTATAGTGATGGGCTTTGTTTGCACGATAAGGCATTTGTTATTTTTATCTAAAAATTAAAAGTGCTTAAAATGTTGTCAGTCATCATCATCATTATCACCATGTTTACTTCCGCTGCTGAACGAGACCTCCCCCGTTGAAGAAGGGCAGTTTTGATGGCAAGTACTCAGGCGGATGCTGCTGCACATCCCCACATCCCCATGTTGACAGTACCTACTTAAAGTTCTAACGTACAGAACAATGGTAGTAGGTAGCTACAGGAGGTTTTCGTTGAGGCCAGAAAGATGTGGACCAATGTTGTTGTTTTTTTTGATGATGATTTTTGGTTTGAGGGGTATTTCCCCCTTAAAAAGGGGAAAAGTTTGCTGCGGCGCCATTTACCATCAAGTGGGCTGTCCTACATAAGAAAAGGACAAAAATTGCGATCGCGAGGCCTACTTTTCGCAGAACTAGTATTTTTATTAAATCACCTACATTCCCAATCGATAATGAGTTACGCCTCTCGAAGTCCCACCCCATCAAAAGACTAAAATTGACAAAATCTCAATTTTCGTCTCTTGATGTTCGAAGAATTAATAGTTTTATTAAATCCAACTACTTTCTTAATCGATAATGAGTTATGCCTCTCGATAGCTCACCCCATCACTAATGTTTGCCCTCCGCGCCAAGCTTATTAAATGGAGGGTAGATTTCAATCGGCGAGCAAACAGTTCAACGTTAGATCTTATAAGGTGATTTTGATATCTGTTTTATGGCACATTCTCTGTTCGAAAAAGAATAATGAACTGAAAATGCTCCTCCTTTATTTGGAACTAGCGGGCGCCCGCAGTTTTACCCGCGTTATTCTTCGGCGGGAACTGAATTTCGGGAGATAAATAATAATAATAATAATAAATAAATGCTGGACGTTTCACACAACATTATCTAGCCCCACGGTAAGCAGAGCTTGTGTTATGGCAACTAGATAACTGATATACTTAATACAATACATTACATAGTTAGATATTTCTTATTATACATAGAAAATACCCAGAACACCCTGAACAAATATCTGCAGATCGTACAAATATTTGTTCCGAGGCGGGAATCGAACCGCAACCTCCTGCGTCGCAGGCGAACCTTCGCCCGCCGCGCCACAGAGGTCGTCCAGGTATGTATTCCAGGTTTCTAGCATCACGATTTCGAGCAGAAACAGTACGAGCATAAAGCGCAATGAATTTTAAATTCTTACCCCCATATTCATAATAATTTTAACCCTATTTTAATTAAAATAACTTATTGTTTTGTTCTCTCTGATGTAAAATGACACACGCTAAAACAAGACAAAAGCTATTTTAGTTATAAAAGATTTAAAAATTGATAATGAATAAGAGGGTTAGTTGAAAGCAGTTATCTGTTTGTTAGACAATAAGGGGTAGGAGGGGGTAAGGGGAGGGGGGCCTGGTAACATTATAACGTAAACGCTCATCCAAGGGGGTTCAGCGGGGAGTGAAGTTATTGTTGGAAAATCTCTACATGGACGTAATCACGGGTAGTCACGTAGTTGCTACTACTAGTAGTCCTGCGAACGGCCTCGCTAGGACAAACTTTTTTGCAACAATTGTGATTATTTGCAACATGTTATAATTCCAACTCAAGGCGACTGCTTGGGTATATTGACGGTCAATGTTTAAATGTTTACCTATTTAATTAGTTTAATTAAAGTATAGACATAGCCCTTTCTGATGACACCCCACTTGAGGGTAAACGGTGCCGCAGCAACCTTTCCCCTTTTTGGGGGAAATACCCCTAAAAATTGCAGACGACAACAAAAATCTATGATTTTGTAGAACCTGTTTATCAAGTTTCATCAAGAATCATTGAAAAATGCGACTTGTTCGCGAGTATCATATACATAACATACATCCGAACAGATGAATACAAATTTTTGTATTGCTTCGTGACACTTTCATACAGAATCCGTCAGTTTCACACTCTGGAAATTTGTGTTGCAGCGCGAGAATTGATTTCGGAAAACAAACATAAAACAAATAGCCAAATGTAAAACATTATCCAACTAATATTAAAATAAATGGGGAGACACTTGATCTTGTCAAGTCTACCATTTTCTTAGGGCTTAATATTGATGCAGGGTTGCAGTGGGCACCACAAATTGTGGCTCTTGCTGGTAGACTTAGTTCCGCTGCATATGCAGTTCGTATAATAAGGCAGCTTACTGATGAAGCTACAGCTAGGCTTGTTTATTTTAGCTACTTCCATAGTGTTATGTCATATGGTATCATACTGTGGGGTAAAGCAGCAGATATCCAAGCTATTTTTGTCTTGCAAAAACGGGCAATACGTGCCATTTATAAAATGAAGTCGCGTGACTCCTTGAGAGAGCGTTTCAAAGAAATCAATATTCTTACAGTAATATCGCAATATATCTATGAAATATTATTACATACACATAAACACTTGGATAGTTTTATGATAAAAAGTGACGTGCATGGTATTAACACGAGAAATAAACACAAACTAAATATACCAAAATTTTGATTAAAGAAAGTAAGTGGGTCTTTTATGGGGAATTCTGTACGGTTCTATAATAAACTTCCAGAAGGTGCATTTAAACTTCCTATTCGAAGATTTAAATCCTACATAAAGATGAATCTAATTAAGAAAGCGTATTACACTCTTGATGACTATATTAATGATAAAGCCGCGTGGCCTGACGTCGCTCTGCCCCTCGACTGCTAAAATGGAAATTTGCAATATCTGTACTTACCTATTTACATTTTTGTATTAGATTATTATTTATAAGTATAACAAGCGTAGCGTGTGCTGTCTTGCATATTTTTGCTGATGTTTATTTACTTTTGACTACCTTCCTAAGGTTTTTAAGTTCTCATTTACTATGTATCAGCAACTCCTTGCTCCGAGGCACCACACAGGCGCTTCTCACCTAGTGGTAAGACGGACCATTTATGTAAGCCAAGCCGAGTTTGTTGCCTGATTCTTCTAGGCTTGGTCGCGTTGGAACAGGAGTAATTTAATTTTATATAAGACGATTCAAAATGATCCTTGTGATTTCAATGAATACAGTTCTTTTTGACTTTGACTATGTAAACCATCTGCTTTCGCTTTAAAGTCGTATATGCCTAATGTCGATATTTCCCGAAATTTACCCCTCCTAATGGTGTGTGCAGCGGGGTGTCGGTCTTTGTATGGAAAAATATCTAAGCAGAAGAAGTCGCTGAAGTTCCACTAGTTTCGTACCTATACACAAAAATCTCCGATTTTCAATACTAAGTAAATTTTCTACAAAATTCGCTCTACACACGTAGGGTTCTCTATAAAAATGTTTACCAATAACATATCTTAGACAAAACGGGCTATCAGAAATTCGAATATTGCAAACAGGGAAAACGTTCCCTAGCTTTAACCCGCGGTTTCACTCGCTTATGTCGTATGTTGGGGAATAAAGGTTCTCGAGTGGCGACCACAAACCGGACGACGCGGCAGAGGAAGGCCTTCCACTCGATGGACTTAAGACGTTATAAACGTCGCAGGAATTCGGTGGATGGAGGCGGGTCAAGACCGTTCGTCGTGGCATTCTAGGGGGAGGCCTATGTCCGGCAGTGGACGTATACGGGCTGGTGATGATGATTATGATGTTCCTAAATAATTTTCATTTTATTGTCCAGTTTGTAGAGAGATTTAATGATTTAGCTAGCGTAATGGTTTGTTCGTAACGAATTTTGAATTCTCCCTATCCTCCCGTGGATGTCGGAAAAGCCAACTGAGGGATTACACCACGAGATGAGCAGCGGTATCCATCTGAGTTCGCCTGCCAAGCGTGGTTATTATGACAAATTCCCTTCTCTAGCAGTTTCTTTGATAGGCGATGACTATGATGATAATGTAATGAATTTTGCTAGATGGATGGCTTTACGGATAATATTAGCTAACTGTCACGTATGCAATGCTAACTGCCGGAAGAGTGTACATGTGCCAAGTATAAAAGAAAAGAAAGAAAATACATTTATTAACCAAACTGTCTGTCATGGACAACATTAACCTAGTGCAAATTACATTTACGTACCTATTTTTTGCAAATAAATTTAGGACAAAAAAAAAAAAAAAAAACAAAGGTTTGATAGGTACTAGGATAAAGCCTGTTTGGTGAAAAGGCAACGACTCAGCTTTTACGGCCTAGTCCGAGAACCAGACGCTGTATACTGTTTGAACTTGCCTCTGACTACCCCTAATAGGATAGCCACACGGATCTGCTTGTTTGAGAATAGTATTAAAGTTTGAGTCGTTAGCCAGAAAGGTACACACAATGCAAAACAATATCAAAATCGGTTCATTCCTTTCCCGTGGATGTCACTAAAGCTGACCAATGTATAACACAGGGGGATGGACAGCAGCAAGCAGCATCCAGAGACTAACCCCCAATAATGCGATCACCACAATCCGTCTAACAAGAGTTATAGATAACTTTTCATTTAAAAAACCGACTTCCGCCATTGTAGTCGACTAAATAATATTGGATGAAAAAAAATGTATGAAAGAACCATAGTGGTGAAAGGATTATGATACTTTCTGAATGCAAATGCTCTTGCTGAAAATATAAAAATCGCCATATGTATGCCTACAATATTTGAGGAGTTCCCTCAATTCCTCATGGATCCCATCATCAGAACTGGATTCTGAAAAAAATGGGACCAATCTGGAAGTATATCTATTCAAATAAAAAAAGAATTTTCCAAATCGGTTCATAAACGCCAGAGATATGAGGTAAAAAAACATTAAAAAAAAAAATTAAAAAAAAATACAACCGAATTGAGAACCTCCTCCTTTTTGTGAAGTCGGTTAAAAAGTAACTGGCTTCTACGTGATATCATGATGGTATCAAAGTGATTTAGGCAGTTACTACTCTTAGTTAGATTTAATTTATGTTTGATTACGATCAAGTATATGAGTAAGTATTTTTAAGTTATTTAGGAAAGTTGTAACGTTTAGTAGTTATTCGTTTTAACTATGAAGTTGCTAAAATTAATTTGTTTCGTTTTGCCGTCAGCAATAACCAACATTTAACCTTTATGATATGATTAATAGGTACATTATAATTCTAATATAAATATTTAGTGAATTATCTTATAGTTAAATGATTGAGTTTGTATAATTTATGCTACGGAAGTATTTCTTAAAATTAAGGTAGGTAGGATAAAGTTGAAAGTAAGAAATGGGAGTGATGTATGGTGGAGGGCGAGACTGCAACGGATTTTGAAAGAAAGCACAAAATGCACCAGTGATTCTTATCTTTTGCGTCATTTCTTTGCCTATTCGAACCTTCTGTTACAATAGCGTGTTGGTGATTATGGCAAGTCCCCATTTGCGTTCTATGGGGGAGCCCTCGTCCGACAGTTGACTCCTACGGCTGATGTTGATGGTGACATACAAACTAACAAACACGATGGAATATTTCTATATTAGAAAGAGAACATGCACGTCGCGTGTTTAACCGACTTTATTAAAAAATGGGGGAAGCTATTTCACCTACTAAACAGAGAGGGGGCTTAAACAAACATACGTGATCTGAATGTGGTATTAAGAATGGCTAATGGGTATTGGATGTGCTTAGTTGCTGAAATATCGGGTACTTTACACGCCAAATTACTTTGCGGCTGTATAGATTATAGACCTAGGGACTACTTATAGAGCGTCGGGAATGAGCGAGCCGTAAGGTCACTGATCTAGCGCTTGGTGACTAAGAAAGAACCAGTGACACGAATTACGGTCGATGAAGGTATTGGCATTTTATAAACATTTGATACTTACATCCCCTGGCTTCCAACCTTCTATAAGGTTAGTAATCTAAACACTTTGACTTTGACCTACGTACTGCATATACCCTGATTTTTAATTTTTGACAATTTTTGTAAATATAGAATTGTCAAGATATGCCACTGTGTGTATAAGTGTCAAATATGTGTATCATATGTGTATATACACATATGATACACATACATGACACTTATACACACAGTGACATTTCTTTGTTTACGAAAATTGTCTAAAATTAAAAATCAGGGTATATGCAGTACGTAGGTCAACGTCAAAGTGTTTAGATTACTAAAAACTCTTAGAAAAGGATCGGTGCCCTTCAAACTGGTGCTCTTAGTGGAAGGCTTCAAATTAAAAACTTAAGACACAGATTTGTCAAAGTCATTGGATTATAAAAAAAAAACATAAAGACGTCAGACTTGAAGATTTTTCAAAGTGTTTAGATTACTACCGTTCGTCGTGGTATTCTAAGGGCGAGGCCTATGTTCAGCAGTGGACTTTGTTACTGGTTTTGTCTGTCATAACATTCTATTAGCGGGTCAACTCGTTCAGCGCTGGCTCATACACAGAGTTTTGATACACGCGTCTGAGAGTTGATTCTAAGTTTTTAACACACAATTGACAAGGACGTATGGTATAGTGTAGTTTTGTATGGAGACACCGATGAACACCCGTAACGCACACTCTGTGAACCTCATTTTCCATACAAAAATACAAAAAAAGCAATTGACACGGACGTATGGCGTAGTGTACCATAAGTCCAATTCAATTCGTCCGTGTCAATTGCTTGTCAAAACTAATAACTTTTCATTTAAAAAACCGACTTCCGCCATAGTATTCGACAAAATAATTTTGGATGAATTTTTTTTTATGAAAGAACCATAGTGGTGAAAGGATTATGATACTTTCTGAATGCAAATGCTTAGTGCCTTGCTGAAAATATCAAAATCGCCATATGTATGCCTACAATATTTGAGGAGTTCCCTCAATTCCTCATGGATCCCATCATCAGAACTGGATTCTGAAAAAAATGGGACCAATCTGGAAGTATATCTACTCAAACAAAAAAATAATTTTCCAAATCGGTTCGTAAACGCCGGAGATATGCGGTAACAAACATTAAAAAAAAAAAAAAAAAAAAAAAAAAAATACAACCGAATTGAGAACCTCCTCCTTTTTTGGGAAGTCGGTTAAAAATCAGCTCTCACAGGTGGAGCACGGCCCATGCCCATTCCCGATGTGTGTGGATAGTCCTTTATTTAGTAGTTTTAGTGCCCGAGGAATAATGCTCTTATTTTGCACGTAAAACACTTTGAAGAAAACACCTATTTATTTACACCTAAATCAACTGAAAAAACGATTTTTCTCGCTACTGTCACCCTGATATAAATACTAAAGGAAATAAAAATAAAACCTTCGCCACGCCTTCACCCGTGTCACTGCATGATAACAGAACTTTCCAAGAACCTATCCCACTACAAATAGCTTTCAATGTAAAATGAATTTTATCTTGCCGATTTTAGATTCAATATGGCTTGGATAGTGGTGTGTTCGGCCTAAGACTAATGCCGAGATAAATAGACGTTACTTAGCACAAGCTTAGCACGTACCTAATGCCAAGACCTGTCCCTGTCACTGTCACACAAATGTAAAAACACGCGTATTAGAGAGAGACAGGGACGATTTCAAAGTAAGACTTAGACTTAAGGTGGATCGTCTCGCATGTGGCGCGAAATTCAAATTTTATTGTGTTTTTTGCTCGTCACAGCTCATCAACACTTTCTGAGATAACGAAAACAGGGTTTGCGAAAACTAGGAGACCCATTACACATGTTATAATTGATAGTATCTCACAAATATCATTAGTTAAGCTACGGATATCCCTAAACCAAAAAAACACTGTAAAAATCATCGAACAGTATTCGTAGCTAAACTAATTATCTTTTAGAGATACTATCAACTAGAAAATGTGTGCCAGGTTCCCTTGTTTTCGCAAAATCAGTTTCCGCTATCACAAGTAGTGTTGATGAGCTGTGATGGGCAAAGAACACAAAAAAAATTGAATTTCGCGCCACATGCGAGACGATCCACCTTAGTCACCGTGAAGTACGTTCTATTTATCTGGACCTAAGAAAAGACTCCTCCGTCTCCTCTCGTGGATACATCGGAACACAAATTACACCAGGGCACGGGCGTCATCATGAACCTATAGAAACTCACTGCTGGACCTATGTCCAGCAGTGGGCCTATGCCTCCTCTATAGAATATCACGATGAACAGTCTTGAGCCGCCTTCATCCACCGACTTCCTGCTGCCATTAAAATGTTAATGGTGCATCGTTCCACCTGAGTACTCAACACCAATGCTGCGATCACAAATCCGCCTGATTGGTGATTATGGAACCCCCCTTGGCGTTCTATGGGGGAGGCCTCGTGGCAGTGGACGTCTATCGGCTGATGTTAATGATGATGGTTTCTTTATAGTGAAACTGGTTTACGTTAGTTTAGTACTATTATTTAATCTGGAAAGGTACATTGTTATCAAGTCAGGGTTCCGTGCACGCCCGCGAACTCATAAGCGGGGGCCGTTTGTCACGGATTCATTGGCTGGGTTCAGGGTTTTGTAGTTTTCTTTTTTTGACGATGCTTTATTTCTTTGCGGTTTTAATTCAAATGTTTTAAAGCTAGTATGGAAAAAAAACAATATATGTAGGTATCCTGGACTTGTTGGTAAATTTTCATTGGTATAAGATTTGCCCTGGCTGCTAGCTTATTTAGGAGTGTGTTATTACTGGAAGAAAGCGTTAGCCGAGTCTGTCGTGGAAAGCAATGGCGGCGATGAGCTCACCACTTGTCACGTCTTTATTCCAGCGATTGTGTAACCCACGGTGAAAAGAGGCCCTTTGGGGCTCTGCCTACCCCTTCGGGGAAAAAGGCGTGTGTTTATGTGTGTATGTATGTTTTCGCGAAGCCTGCGAAGACCCCAGGAAGCTTCTGTGCTTCTGGATGGAGTTAGGCTGCAACATCAGCATTTTCAAGTCCAGGTTGAAGCGCTGGCTCATTGAGCAGACCTTCTACACCTTCGATGAGTTCACTGGTCTGAAAGTAATCTAGGTGCCTACCGAGGTAATTCTGGTTATGTTTGTTTATGTTACTTTGTTGTATTTTTTAATTTAATTTTAATTTTGTACTAGTGTAACTAGTACAAAAGTAGTAGTAGTAGTAGGTGTGTACCTACTTTCTACGCTGTTTATGGTTCTTTAACTTTTTTTATTGACGTGTACTTTTTTGTGTGAATAAATGACTATCTGACTATCTGGCTGGCTAACTATCTAGCTAGTTTACTCTCACGCATAATGTACCATCCATAGAGTTCGAATGCGGAAAAGGGAGTTCTTTAACATTAACATTATTAGGTGTTTTTTTGCAAAAGTGTGGAACTAATTAGATGTAGTCATGAAAACTTTTCTAATTGTTTTGTATGGCTTAAAAATCACCTCTAATAATAAGCATCTGTAATTTCACCCTCCGGAACAGGGTGAAATAGGGTGAAAACCTTATAATATCCGTAACTTAATGGGGGAAATAGAAGTAGTCGGTGCAATTTGGCATAGACTTTGAACCGTTATGATCTACATTTGCACCAAGTATTTTTTAAATCCGACATATGGAACATACAAAAAAAAACATTTACAAAAAAAACTTTTTGTGGTTATTGCGGCTCCGAGAAAATTAAGGTAGTCTGTGCAAATTGATAGACTTATCAGAAGAAATTTCGAAATACATTACCAGGTTTGCACCTTGGTGCGTCTCGCTGAAGGCACTTTTCCATATTTTGTTGTCGCTCTACTTCGGGGAAAATGAATGTAGTTCTGGAAATTGACTTAAACTTATTCATTTAATTAGTACTACATCCACTGGAAGTTTTATACTGGTATTTATTTACGGAAAATGCATTTGTTCAACACTGTGTTCCCTACATGCACGTGGGTTTTATTAAAATCATAATGCACTAAGACAGTCTCTCTATACGTAATTTAACTTGCATCAAGTAATTTCTTTCTATTTTAAAATTTACGGCCTTTTTAAGTTTGTACCTAATATTTAAAAGCCTTTCGTAAGCGCCAGAAACAGTGCAAACTTAGGATAAGCTTCTTTTCGTGTCATCTAACGTTTCCATAAGAATCCACGACTTCACGACTTAGGTCCACACTTTTTGCTAATTTGCCTGTACTAAAATGGTATTGTTCTTACTTAAATACAACACTGTAATGTGATTATATCGAAATGTGACCGAAACTTGAAGGATTCAAAGTTTTTTCGATAATATTAGCTTGGCAGGCGAATTGGTGGTATTAGATCTAAATCCGTGGTAATATAGCAAGATACACTGCTATCGCGGATCGTGTCGATCGACTCTTGCTCTTAATCCGTTTGATGAGGGTGCAGAATCCTGTCAAACGATACCTGACAACTAACTAGGGAGGAAATACGTTTCATTTTCTGTTACTAAATTTTACTTTTGAACCCTTTAGATTTTACCTTCCGTTCATTTTTGATGATCCTGCCTGTACACCATTCAAAAAAAGAAAAATGGTCGTTCAATGTTGAGAGAAACAGTGTGGTGAAAAAGATTCAGTCCTCAACATCTCGCTGCCCTTATCCCATTTAGGTGGGGTTGGCACAACATGTTATTTTCTTCCATTCTCCCCTATTCGCTGCGGGACAAATGTTTGTATGATCTGCAAGTATTTGTTCCGGGTCTCGGTGTTGTGGTACCATGGTAGTCGTAGTTCCGGATACCCACACAAGGAATGTTAGTGAAACACAAGGGTGTTGAATCATAACTGCGTATGTGACTGTTGGGTTTTATATTATGTTATCTCCCGACATTATCCTCACACTTACACAGATTATCAATCTCCTTTTCAGCCTTCTTCTACTCTTGTATCAATCACATTCATATTCATCACTCTTCTTATAACATGGCTTTCTTCCCTCCGCATAACATGCTCATACCACGCTAACCTATTACTCCTCATCTTTTCCACTGCCGCTACTTTCACACTTCCTGTGATATGCTCATTTCTTATCTTATCCATCCTTGTCGCTCCACACATCCATCTCAACATTCGCATCTCCATGGCATGCGGTCGTCTTTCATCCGTTGCCTTGGTAGCCCGACTCAGATCCATACAATAACGACAGGCCTAATGCTCTTCTTGTAGATTTTAAGTTTAAGGGGCATTCGTGGATCACATTTTCTTCCTGAGACCTGTGGCTATTTCATCCATCTCGCATACATTCTGTCATTAACGTCCTGGGGGCTTAGTTCGGGTTTTGATAGTTTTCGAAACATTTACTGATAGCGTCCTTAGTTTTCTATTAATTTTCGCTAGGAGCGCTGCAAGTAAATTTTTAGAAGGAAACGAAACTTCATATAGTTTCGAAAACTATCAAAACCCGTAATATCGTTCTATCTCTCCGACATTTAACCGTATTTATTTAGTTAATTTTATCAAATGTTAATAAATTATTGATACAAGCGTGACTTTGCGGAAATCCATTCTACTCGTATATAGTAACAATTCCGCTCCTCTCCAACGAAAACTCTGAAAGAATTCGCCACGTGTTTCGCCTCTCAACGAAGCATCCTCAGGAAACAGTAGGCTCACTGCGTGCTAGAACAACAGTTAACAAGAGTTTTCGTTCATCTATTTTATATTGTCAAATGTTAATACTTAATTGTATCCTACATATTATCTTGTTATTGTTTTGTTTTCGTGTCAAATAAATTTATTTTCTTTCTTCTTTCTTTCGCCGTCATTTTGGATTGATGCGCCAAGGTACTGGAAATCAGAGCAGACTGGTAGAGATACACCATTTAAGGTGATAGGAGGTTTTGAGTTTAGTTTTTGTTTTTTTTTGTAAAAGGATTCAGTCCTAACATGCACAATTTGTTTCTATAAAGTTATATTTCAAACTCCAAAAGTCACATTACCATATTGAAACACATTTCACTACGAAGTTTCGAAAGTTATGTTGGAACAAGTTTTGACAAATGTACCATATTCATAAGATAGTTATGGTAACTAACTACTAACTTATTGGTTAAAGGTTACAGCACATCGGCTGCGTACGCGTAGACATCGTCTTGCCATGACATTGTAATGTATGGAACTGTATGAGACATGGCACACCGCTTGCGTGACGTGCACGCAAGCGTTTACATACAAAGTGACTCGCGTGTCTACCTCACGTGCTGCATACGCATCCGGTGTGCTGTAGCCTTAAATCGTTAAGGCAGTCTCACGGACTAAACGTGAACCTACACCGTAAAGAGAAGGTCACCGGTAGCTAGTAAAAAAGTGTAAACGCCCTACCAGTAACTTCCTCTTAATAACGCTTCAACTCTTTTTTTCTGGTTTATTGTTTCAATAACTTTTCATTTAAAAAACCGACTTCCGCCATTGTATTCGACTAAATAATTTTGGATGAAAAAAAATGATGAAAGAACCATAGTGGTGAAAGGATTATGATACTTTCTGAATGCAAATGCTTGGTTTGTTACTGAAAATATAAAAATCGCCATATGTATGCCTACAATATTTGAGGAGTTCCCTCAATTCCTCATGGATCCCATCATCAGAACTGGGTTCTGAAAAAAATGGGACCAATCTATATATCTATGTATAATCTATAATCTATGTATATCTATTCAAATAAAAAAATAATTATTCAAATCGGTTCATAAACGACGGAGATATATGAGGGTGTGTATATAATCAAAGATATGAGGTAACAAACATACAAAAAACAAAAAATACTACCGAATTGAGTACCTCATCCTTTTTGTGAAGTCGGTTAAAAATATAGTTAAATTCATGCAATGATAAGTCTTTTCCGATTATATCTACAAAATTTAATTAAGACCTGTCTCGGTTTTAAATTTTTACAAAATTACGTTTTTCGTTCCGGCAAGTCAAGTACGATAATGCGCTCCATAATATATAATAGAATATTTCAATTACACAAAATCTATAAAATGCTTCAATTTTGAAAAAATTAACCCGAGCATTTTTGAGTATTAGCGTGATCCTTCCGAAAAGATCGACTATTAAGGGCAGTTTCCACTGGGGCGGAGAAGAGAGGAGACGAGAGGAGATTGTATGAATAAACCAATCCGATTTCGTTATTTCCTTTTCGTTTTTACCTGTCAAGCCTGCCTGCCAATAATCTGCCGACTTTGCTCTTGTCTCCTCTCCTCTCCGCCCCGGTGGAAACCGGCCCTTACTCTGAGAGTGTGGTAACCGCGACGTTTACTTTGCCAAGTGTTTACACCTGCATGTACATTTGCGATCTTATTAAGTAAGATATAAGGGCGAATTGTGTTCGGCAAAATATCTACATGGCTAATTGCACCATACGCTTATTAAATTAGGGCCGATTTTCAAAGGAGCATAATGATTTTCGTATACACATCTAGGTACATAGTTTTGAAAGACTAATGGCAAATAATGTGTAGTATCTGGCTATGAATCTAGTTGCGATCGCATAAGAGTTGATTTTCGTATGGCAAAAACTTTGTTCAATGATAAATCTTATAGATTTGTGATGTTAGTCGGAAGATAATGTTTGAGGTGTAAGCTGTAAAGTTAAATTAGTTTAGGTAGTTATTGCCAGCTTGCGATAGAGCGTAGCATCCTGGGTGTCAGACTATACGGATAGAATTCGAAACACCGGTGCTCACGAACGTAAATTGTGGAGGTAGCTTTGAAAGCCGCTGAGCTGAAGTGGGATTGGACTGGTCACGCCTGGTTGTGCCAAGCGAGTTGTAGGCAAAGATAGCCACTCTGGGGTGAGTCACTAAAAGTCAAAGAATTGTCGTAAATCCCCGATTTCCAAACTATAATTGAAACTCATAGAAGACTAAAATTCTTATATCTATGATATCAATAAAAGTGCCTTTCTTAAGTAAATCTCCTGAAAAACGGTGATTTGCGGCCTTGTTAATGATATTTAGTCAGTCAATGTCTTTCAAAAATAGCACCCCTGTGGCTGCAGAGTGGCACCTTCATCCAGCAAGAAGGCAACGCAGTAGACCATAACTTTTCATTTAAAAAAACGACTTCCGCCATAGCTTTCGACTACATATTAGGATGAAAAAAAAAATGATGAATGAACCAAAGTGGTGAAAGGATTATGATACTTTTTGAATGCAAATGCTTGGTTTGTTGCTGAAAATATCAAAATCGCCATATGTATGCCTACAATATTTGAGGAGTTCCCTCAATTCCACATGGATTCCATCATCAGAACTGGATTCTTTAACAAATGGGACCCATCTGGAAGTACAAATATCTATTCAAATAAAAAAAAGAATCCAAATCGGTTCATAAACGCCGGAGATATGAGGTA
Source organism: Epirrita christyi (assembly GCA_951392215.1). Lineage (NCBI taxonomy): Eukaryota > Metazoa > Arthropoda > Insecta > Lepidoptera > Geometridae > Epirrita > Epirrita christyi. Next base: position 2,074,674 of record OX595857.1, on the reverse strand, counting down.
ACAAACAAAAAAATTATAAAAAATACAGCCGAATTGAGAACCTCCTCCTTTTTTGGGAAGTCCGTTAAAAATACCTACCAAAGATGACTTTATTTAATGACAAAACCGCGTGGCCTAATCTCGCTTTGCGCCTCGATAACAATAGATACCTACTACGTTTTCCTCACAACGCACACAAATGTATACGGCAATAAACCATTCAATTAAACAGTTTGACAAGTCGATGACGACAGCTGGTTTGTTACTAATTGGAGTTTCATTCAAACTATTTCCACTTTGCTTGATTCACATTTGATGGGACGTAAGTCTTGGAAGTTTTGTGAGAGAATACAACGAGATGCAATTTAATTCAAAAGTCATTAGTTGGCGAGCGAAGCGAGCTAATTCCTTGCATACCTGGCAAAATTTGCTTTCATCTGTCTGGATGTATGTGTATGTGTGGGTTCAATCGTACAGGTCGTTTTTTTTTTCAATTAACCTTGAAGAAAATTGATATACAGGTTCTACAAAATCATGTTTTTTTTTATCGTCGGCGATTTTTGAGTGTATTTTCTCAAAAAAGGTGGTAGTTTGCTGCGGCAATGAGGTGTCATAAGAAAGGACTACGTCTATACATTGCAAAACTATTTTTTTTTGTATATTATAGTGTGCAATAAAGTATTTTCTATCTATCTATCGAAATAGTCAGTCAAGAAGATTAGGCTAACTTTAAGTCCAAACTTCTAGACTGTAAGTTACCCTAGACAAGTTGACGTGCCCTGTAACTAGTTCTGAAACAATAGCAAAGTAGAAAATAGCAGCCGAAGTCTACTTTTAAACTGTTACTTTTGGCGCTTCGAGCCGGATGAAATCGACATCTTAACTGGAGGTGGCAGACCGGAGCGGAGGTCACTTTAAACGTGTCCCACATTTAGTTTGCGCTATTTATGTTTATGCAGGCTGAAAACTAGTTAAGTATCTTAAGCTTGATAAATATATTGGCAATGGGCAGGTAATATAGCCACAAACCGGACGATGTAGTAGAGGAAGGTCGCAGGAAGTCGGTGGATGACGGCGGCTCAAGAACGTTCGTCGTGGCTTTGTAGGGAGGAGGCCTATGTGCAGCAGTGAACTTCTACAGGCTGATGATGATGATGATGGTGATGAAGTAAAGTTAATTAAAATTTTAACATGTTAGAAGTTACTCTAAAATTAGATTTAAATTTTAAAAAGGTTAAAAAGGAGGTATCTTTGTTTATTTTTTTGAACGTAATTAATAGTAATTCAAATTGTGTACTGAATTTATGATTTGACTAGATAAAAAGCTTAAGAATACGATATAATTTATTTATTTTTCTAAACTTTAAGAACTCATCAAAAACTGAAATATTCTACAGCTCATTAAAGGCATTTTGTGAAGATAGCGAACACACGTTTTGTGGGACCAAAATAATGAACCAAAATAACACTATATACTATATATAGTAATGAACCAAAATAACACTATATACTATATATAGTGTTATTTTGGTTCATTGCTATTCGTAGCTGAACTAATGATATTTATGAGATACTTTCAATTAAAACATGTGTGTTAGGCCTCCTGATTCCCGCAAAACCAGTGTTCACTATCTCAAGAAGTGTTGATAAGCTGTAATGTGCAAAAAACACAATCAAATTTGAATTTCGCGCCACTTGCGAAACGTTTCACCTTAAGTCGAGAAAGTCTCGAGTCATAGAGAGCATCTGTCACCCAGGGTGCTGAAGGTCAAAAGGGTGAATAATTCAAATAGCGTCGCCATTTAGTGGATCAACAAGTTTGTTGTAAGCGTGTTTTTTGAATGTTACAAGAACCCTTTTTGCAAAGAAACAGTTGACATCATCATCACCTGCCTGTTTACGTCCACTGCTGGACTAGGCTTCCCCCATTGAATTCGATTGGGGGATTTGCCATAGTCACCACGCTTGGCAGGCGGATTGGCGATCGCTGGTGATAAGTATTCAGATGGATGCTGCTGCCATTCCCCTGAATAAATGTAATCCCTTGCCATACTATTTTTTTTAGAGGCCGCAGCACACACCGCCTGCGACGACGTCGTCGTGCACATCGTCGTACCATGACGTTGTAATGTATGGAACTGTATGAGACATGGCACACCGCTTGCGTGACGTGCACGCAAGCGTGTACACACGTATCTTGGAGCAAGGAACATAATGGAACGGAAGAAAACATTTGTTTTGTATGAAAATTGCTTACCGCTAGCGTGCCATTAATCCATTTTTCGATACTCTGTGACCTTTGATTGTCTTCATTCAAAGTTTTGTTTACTCTTTGTGTTTTCGTAATTTTCACTATTTTAATAACAAATACCTTTATTTTTTACTACACAAGTTGGATTTCACAATGCCTAAGTGTAATATTGTGATTGTGGAACGAGGCAAAGCCAGTATCGGCCTGAGCTGACTTTACACAAGTGCTTCAACAGTTTTCATTGAAATTGTAATTTGCTTCATTATTTTGTTCTAAATGAGTCGTTAATGTTTTGTTTGTGAGCTTTCGAGTAAATATAAGAACATTAGTGTCATTGTTGTGTAAAATATCATTATTCCATAGTAATTTATTTATTGCTCACAATATTGTTTACAACTAGGGATCGGTCGGGCAAATAGCCGACCCAGTCCGACCTAAAAACCGAGCACGCCTTATTTATCAGAACAACCGCCCTGTGACACGTATAAAGACGCGCGTGTCTACGTTACGTGCTGCATACGCATCCTGTGTGCTTTGGCCTTTAACGGAAATTAATACATCAAAAAAGAATTCAAAACGTGTCCTGACTGTACGTTGACACTATTATTTCTTATGTGAATGTGTGTAAATGGGGTAAACTTGGCGAGGATTACAGGGAGATAAAATTTTATGGAGTATTCGCTACTTAGGACGGGGATGTGTCTATTGAGTTCCGATTAGGTTGCGGTTCGTAATGGGAATGAGCTTGATTCGTTTTGGACCCTTTGAAAGTACCAATTCTAATGCATAATAAGGGAGTCCTCTTTCCTTATCGCTCAATGATAGACCTACCTAGTTTCAGGTTCATTTTTTATAAGCTTTTGTTTAAGGCGAGGACTTATCTCAAGTAATATTTTGAACGCCCAGTGCGACATGACGAGATTAAATAATGAGATGCAAAAAATAGTGTAGGTAGAAAAATATATACTAACTAGTTGCGCCCCGCGGTTTCACCCGCGTGAATAATGATGAAAATTGATGATGATGATGATGAAAAGTAGCCTATGTGTTAATCCAGGGCGTAAAGTATCTCCATTCCAAATTTCACTCAAATCCATTCAGTAGTTTTTACGTGAAAGAGTAACAAACATCCATCCATACTCACAAACTTTCGCGTTTATAATATTAGTAGGATAGTAGGATTAGTAGGATAATATTTGTAACTGAAAAGAATTTTAAAAAAAATTTGGTTTTACATATAATTACAAATGAACACCCTAAAAAAGCTTTGGCATATATTATTTCATCAAAGTCTATCAAATTTTGTACACATGATCAAATAAACACATGATTTTGTACACTAATATTTATTATATAATATTTATATTTATTAATTTATTTTTTAAAAGTTAGTTTTTTTATTTATGATTTGGTAACCGTTTAATTTTATAAGAAACTAACGCACCACGTGTCTAGATATTAGTGCACTGATCATGTGTACAAAGTTTCGTTGAGTTTTAAGAAATAATAACCAAATTAGAAGCAAGCTTCATTGCTAGCTACCGGAGACCTATTAAATTAAGGTTTTCGTTTATTTGCTAGCCCCTGTTACACCCAGAACATGATAATGTGTTAAAGGGTTTGCTATAGTCCCTGAAGAGTATTTTTCTAACCTTTAAATATATCTTAAATTATCAACCCTTTGTTTCCCAAAAAGTTATTTTCACGATTCCTCAGAGAACGTTATCCTAAACAGAGATTGGCAGAGTGACTTGCAAGAAGATACCTTAAACTGGGAGGCGTATAATTGGTTTTTCCTTGCTCTGCTGCTTTGATTAATTGTTTAGTTTTAAGGTCAGTCAATGTTGTATTTAGGTGAGACTCGGTCTTCTGATTTAGAGGTCGTGAGTTCAAAACGATGAAATAACACTTTATTTCGTTTTACCAGAATAATGATAGATATCTGCGTAATAGTCACGTAAGGAATACAAAATAAACATAACTTTTCATTTAAAAAACCGACTTCCGCCATTGTATTCGATTAAATATTTGGATGAAAAAAAAATGATGAAAGAACCATAATGGTGAAAGGATTATGATACTTTCTGAATGCAAATGCTTGGTTTGTTGCTGAAAATATCAAAATCGCCATATGTATGCCTACAATATTTGAGGAGTTCCCTCAATTTCTCATGGATTCCATCATCAGAACTGGATTCTGAAAAAAATGGGACCAATCTGGTAGTATACATATTCAAATAAAAAAACAACTTTCCAAATCGGTTCATAAACGCCGGAGATATGAGGTAACAAACATAAAAAAAAAACAGCCGAATTGAGAACCTCCTCCTTTTTTGGGAAGTCGGTTAAAAATGCGCATATATTGGACCAAAGACAATAGAAAGGTCTCTGGTGGTCGGAGGTGGCCCGGGACAGTTCGACAGTATCCACGAATGTCATAGTATGAATAGATTAGATTTAGATTTTAGATTGAAATCTAAATTTAAATCTAATAGTATGCAATTGTGGATTTGCCATAATTACCAGCACGCTTGGAAGGCGGATTGGTGAGTACTCAGGTGGATGCTGCTGCCTATCCCCTGGTGGTATCCCTAAATCGACTTAAACGACTCGTTTAAACGTTCTACATAAATAGTACTTTGTAACCGACTTCCCTAAAAAGGAGGAGGTGATCAATTCGGTTTTTTTTTTTTTAATGTTTTTTATCGCTTATCTCCGGCGTTTATGAACTGATTTGGAAAATTCTTTTTTTACTTGAATAGATATATACTTTTTTTCAGAATCCAGTTCTGATGATGGAATCCATGAGGAATTGAGGGAACTCCTCAAATATTGTAGGCATACATATAGCGATTTTGATATTTTCAGCAACAAACCAAGCATTTGCATTCAAGAAGTATCATAATCCTTCACCACTATGGTCCTTTCATAATTTTTTTTCATCCAAATATTTAGTTGGATATAATGGCGGAAGTCGGTTTTTTGACCGACTTCCCAAAAAAGGAGGAGGTTCTCCATTCGGTTGTATTTTTTTTTTTTTTTTTTTTTAAATGTTTTTTACCGCGTATCTCCGGCGTTTACGAACCTTTTTGGAAAATTCTTTTTTTATTTGAATAGATATACTTCCAGATTGGTCCCATTTTTTTCAGAATCCAGTTCTGATGATGGGATCCATGAGGAATTGAGGGAACTCCTCAAATATTGTAGGCATACATATGGCGATTTTGATATTTTCAGCAAGACATCAAGCATTTGCATTCAGAAAGTATCAGAATCCTTTCACCACTATGGTTCTTTCATAAAAAATATTTCATCCAAAATTATTTTTAACCGACTTCCCAAAAAAGGAGGAGGTTCTCAATTCGGTTGTATTTTTTTTTTTTTTTTTTTTTATGTTTGTTACCGCATATCTCCGGCGTTTATGACCCGATTTGGAAAATTCTTTTTTTATTTGTATAGATATACTTCCTGATTGGTCCCATTTTTTTCGAAATCCAGTTCTGATGATGGGATCCATGAGGAATTGAGGGAACTCCTCAAATATTGTAGACATACATATGGCGATTTTGATATTTTCAGCAACAAACCAAGCATTTGCATTCAAAAAGTATAATAATCCTTTCACCACTATGGTTCTTTCATCATTTTTTTTTCATCCAAATATTTTGTCAAATACTATGGCGGAAGTCGATTTTTTAAATGAAAAGTTATTTCGAAAAGAAAAAGGTTGGGACAGTCTATTAGACCTTTTTTGTCATGATATTTTTTGTTCAGGTACATGATTATACGACAAAACAATATTATCGGCCACAGTATAAGCAAATCGCAGTACACTCGTTAAACGGTGACGAGATAACGTCGCGCGTCGAGGTGTCGACGAGACAACCTTTGTAAAACGTCGCTCGACTGTGATTAATGCGAGTGGGTGTTATAACCCGTTTATATCGTGAACCTTCCTTTAATAAAATACTCGTATTACATCTATTACTGTAAATGAAATCACGTTTTCATTTATAATAAGTTTTGTTTATTTAACAAATGTGTTTTCACATTTATTGATCCTACTAATATTATAAACGCGAAAGTTTGTGAGTATGGATGGATGTTTGTTACTCTTTCACGTAAAAACTACTGAATGGATTTGAGTGAAATTTGGAATGGAGATACTTTACGTCCTGGATTAACACATAGGCTACTTTTCATCATCATCATCAATTTTCATCATTATTCACGCGGGTGAAACCGCGGGGCGCAACTAGTTAAGTATAAGTTTATCATCATCATCATCATTATCAGCCTTTAGAAGTCCTCTGACGAGGCCTCCCCCATAGAATACAATGAAGGGGATTTGCCATATTCACCACGCTTGGCAGGCAAATTGTTGATCGCAGTGTTGGTGTTGATTACTCAGGTGGATGCTTCTGCCCATCTGTGGGATGTTTAATCGGGTTTTTACGACATCCCTGGGAGGAGACGGAGGAGGCTTTCTTAGACCAGATACATTAAAGCAGAAGTATAAGTTACAGTTTGGTAAATTAAATTATGTGACTTGATTTATTTATTGGCATCATGCACAAACTTAAATTACGTTGTATTTATTACTTAGTTAGGAGGTCTGTAAAACCAAATCAGAAAATTAAACGAATTGATAATTAAATTAAACGTCGGTAGTTGACGTGTAGCGGCTAACAATGTTTAATATAGTTCCCTGATTCTTCTATACCCTGATTTTTAATTTTAGACAATTTTTGTAATCAAACAAATGTCAAGATATGCCACTGTGTATATAAGAGTCAAGTTTGTGTGTCATATGTGAATTTACACGTATGCTACACAATTATGCTCACAGTGGCATTACTTGACATATGTTTCTTTACAAAAATTGTCTGAAATTAAAAATAGGGTATAGGTGATTGATTATCGTTTTAACCCAATTCTAAAATTGGAGGCACAGTGTATTTGCAGTAGTATTAAAACTAATCATCATCAGCCTGTAGAAGTCAAATGCTGGACATAGAACTCCCCATAGAATGCCACGACGAACGGTTCTGAGACACCTCCGTCCACCGAATTCGTGCGACCTTTTTAATGTCCTCGGTCCATTTAGAGGGTGGCATTTCCACTCTGCGTCTTCCGGTTTGTGATCGCCACTTGAGATCTTCGTTGGAACAGGAGTAAATCAAGATTGTAAGACGACTCAAAATTATCCTTATGATTTTAATGAATAAAATACTTGACTTTGAATTATACCTTTCTTGTCTACATTACTTAATTACTAAAGCTTTTTTATGATCCTTCTTAAATTTCTAAGTAAAACTTTACAATGTAATCTGAAAGAAAAATATACTTTAGAAACATTATCTTTTACCTTTTCATTTTAAGCTACCGTTCCGCATTCAAATCACTCAGCCGTACCCTCCCCTATCCAAACAAAGTGATAAAAACTGACCCAGTTCACGCGAAAGGGACTATTATTTACACTGTGACTGGGGTTAATAATTTAAATCGTCAACTTCACTACATTCAACAAGTTATATGCCTTACAGGTTAAATACACAAACTTGGGGTCGCCAATGTTTTGATACTTTGTATTGTCACAGAGAAGAATAGCTTGAGTAGAATAACTTAATTTTGGTCAGAATATTCTTATCCGATTATATCTACAAAATTGTATGGAGATCTGACTTGTAGTTTTTTAATTAAATTGAAGCCAGAGCCAGACTGAACAAAAAACGTAGGTTCTCATTAATTTGAAAATTACTTGTCATATCTGCATAAAATTTTGTAGATGTAATCGCTTTTGACTTATCTAGGTACGAGGTTATCTAGATTTTTTTAATAATTAACCAGAAAAAAGTTAAGATAGTTGAAGAGTAAATCAGCCGAAAAGTTTGACACCAGAAAGGGGTTTTTTTTTTAAAAGGCATATCGATGACATCAAGTTTTGGAATTACAAATGGTGTATGTGCTCGATAATCGAAGCATCCCTTGTGTTTCAAATCTAAATTTAAAACAAATGTTCGTCTAAAACAGTTTATAGTATTAATTTAGTTTCTCAATTCCTACCTTAACATTTTTTACAGGTCTAACCTAACTAATTAGGTACCTACTGTTAAGGTTACCTACAATACAAGTAGAAGGGGCACATACTATGTAATATTAAAATCCTTACTATTCAAAGGTTGTTGAAATTCGCATCTTAGCGATATAATCGCCTATTGTACTTTTAACTATGAATTATTATTATGTCAATTTAACTGTATATGGTGTATTATATAAGCCCTGTGTCTGGTCTAAGTACAAACCTCTCCATCTCCTCCCGTGGATGTCGTAAAAGCCGGCTTAGTGATCACACTAGCGAATGGGTAGCAGCATCCACATGAGTACTCAAAAACAATACAGCGATCACCAATCCACCTGCCAAGCGGGGTGTAAAATGCCCCCCAATGCATTTTATAGGGGAGACCTCGTCCAACAATAAGTTTTATAAGTTTTTATAAGTTCTGGGCATATTCACACAAGATATGATAAGATAAGATACGTTTATTTGCCAGAACATTGTAAATACAATAAGGTATTAAACTAGAAAAAGTCCAATATGTTCTACCTTATAACTAGGCATGCAAATTTTCACATGGTATGATTAATATAAAAACAATAACATTAGAATAATAATAGAGATTTAAACAATGAACTAAGTAAAATAAAAATGACAATAATTTGGTTAATCAATAAAAATTATAATTGAAAATCCCTGTATTGTAAAAATTGATTTAAAGAATAATAACATCTACCCATCAGCAATTTTTTTAATTTAATATTAAATAAATTTCCAGTTAGATTTTTCAATGGACGTCTAACGGCTGATGATGATGATGTCATGTTTTTTTTATATTGCTTTTTTTTCTGAATGTATATTCAAACCGATAATTTAGAAACATGTCTTGCTCTTAGATAATGAGTGGCATTTTTCGTTGTCATTACAAATTTTGAACAATTTGATCTACTGCACATTTGCTATACTGTGTGCAAATTCCTCCCGCTCTACTTAATATATTACGGAATGTCCCCAGGTTCCGTTTCCGTGTTAAGTACCTACTCGTAGGTAAGTACTCGCGACGGAGGAAACTTTTTGTGAGCAGGTTTTAGATTTATTCACATTCTAAGTTCGTTGAAAGAAGGAAAAGTGTGATGGCAAAAAAAAATCGTCGTGTCATCTGTTATTTATGAAAGGTACAAATTTGTATGCGTAGGAATAAGAGAATTTTTCAAAACGTGCCTCGTATTCTTATGTAACTAGTTTTTATGTTATTCTATGTTCTTCTTATCAATAATTCTTATATTACTAGCTGTACTAGCTGTTGCCCGCGGTTTTGCCCGCGTTATCCTTTTATAACGCTCTTGCGTTCCTCCGACCTCTGTGGCGCGGTGGGTGAGTAGCCGGCTGAGATGCAAATGGTTGCAAGTTCGATTCCCGCTGCGGGACAAATGTTTGTGTGATCTGCAATTATTTGTTTGACCCACGATACAGGGGAATCCTAGTGTTTGATCAAGACTACGTTTGTGACTGTTGGGTGTTATGTTATGTTCTAATGTAGGTTTGTATATGTTTGTCTAACAAACAAAGCTACTTTTACAGCCTGCTGCTCGCCTAGTGTTGGTTTTGGATAAATTTAGGTATTCCGGATATCCGGTAATCGCGTAATACACTCCTGCAGCCTCTTGCTCGTCTGCTATTTTGGATAAATTCTGGATACCTGGATAATTAATACCGGATAACGGTCACCTATAAACATCTTCGAACTCTTGAATTTTTTCAACTGCTTGACCTTGAAACTTGTTACCCGGTGCCATAAATTTATTTCGGGCATCCTGTGATTGAAATTTTCGAGTTATGGACGGACAACTATTACCAAAGAACCCTACACTGTGTGGTCCGACACGTACATGACCACTTATTATACTTTGCTGCTTTGCTAAAGCAACGTTTTTTTCTCGTTTTACCGCGGGCTTGAATTTACCGTGGACTTGTATTTCCATTTGAAACCGCACAGTCGCCTTATCTCGAGTCGACTGTGAGCGTTTATTGCGCGGAATGACTCTTTTGCGTAGTATTTACTGGTCTATGGTAGAGGGGGTGGAGGGGGGAGGCACGATTGTTTATTGTACGGACGGTTTGCGCTCTGTAATGGTTTAAATTTGATAATCAGTAGCACGAAAAGGTTAAATGTGGAAATTATGGCTGTACCTCTTCCTGATTTATATTTAAACGTATACTTCGGGCCACTGCGATATAAGGTTTTAAGCAATGGCCAAAGCGAAACATCAACAATTCGGGCCACAGAAGACTTGGCCACCGTGAAAATAACCCGATGCATTGATAAATCCATTCGTTATGGCAAATTACCTGTGGGCTACGGAGAGAGCTATGCTTTGATTTTCACTACGGTATGATAAAAATAAACAGAGGTCGTCACATAAATACATTGGTTCATACATATATACATACATACGTACATACATACAACGCCGAACCATCCAGCTTGACATAGAGATCTCACTGGCTTCGGTCGTTCGATCAATGAATTAAGAACTCTAACCAAAGAGGTAGAAAATCGAGACTGTATTTCTTAGTCCAATTCTCACCTCGATCACGTCTCACAGTAATTCCCTCCATTTTACAATTCAAATTCTGAACGTTCGTAACTGTCTCATAATGGACGCGTTCCTAAATTACTGTTTAATACAACCCCCTTTTGCAAAACGGTACATTTATTACATTGTAGTGGACTTCTTTCTGATGATAATGGTCGAATTAAGGTCAGATTTTACCATGGTCCACGCCCAGGGTGGTTATTCGCTATGACCTAAGAGATTCCTAGTCAATAACGTGTGACGTCACTCATATACGATTCAGCGATGATTCCACGCAGATATCGTAACGAGCCCGCGTTATGTTACGTTTGGTCATAGGGAATAAGGGTCCAGGTATGTATGTGTATATATACATGGAACCGAGATCCGCTGGTGAATAAGAGTTCTCGAGTGGCGACAACGAATCGGACGATGTACTGAAGGACGGCCGCGGCCTCGCGACTCTATGGATCTATGACATTGTAGCGGTTGCAGGAAGTCGGTGGTTGGTGGCAGCTCAATACCGTTGTCGTGGCATTCTATATTATAGTGGATGATGAATTTTAAGAATTGGAATTCGTATGCTTTCTTTCTTTACTTATCTTACTCACATTATATTTAATGCTTTATGATAATGATCAGTGTCGTAGCCATCATCGTAGTAGTCATGAGCACCCAGGGCAAGATTTAAATTTAGCGCCCCCAAAAATTTATCTTTAACCGACTTCAAAAAAAGGAGGAGGTTCTCAATTCTGTTTTTTTTTATGTATAATACTCATAATGTTGTAATTTACTAACTGATTTGAAAAATTCTTTTTTTTAGTTGATAGGATATACTTCCAGATTGGTTTCATTTTAAAAACCCGTTCTGATGATTGAATTCTTGAAGAATTGAGGGAACGCCTCAAATATTATAGGCATACGTATATAGCAATTTGGTTATTTTCAGTAACAAGTTATTGTTTTTATACCTTTAGAAAAAAAAACATGCAGATAGCCGAATTCAATGACCGAAGTCGGTTTTTTAATGAAAAGTTATGTGGGAAGAGAAACAATACAATAACTTTAAAGTATAATTTAAGCTATACATTTAAGCGGTGAAAGTAGGAAATAATGTAATAGAAGTTAACGGCGAGCAAAGTGAGCCGTGAAATTTAGTGGTGAAACTAGAGTTTAGAAGCGAGAGCAGCCAACATTGCAACAGCAGTTGCGGGTCTGTGAGTGCGCTCCCTTGAGGTTTGCGGCCCTCGCAGCCACCCCCGTAGCCCCTAGCTACGACGCTGATAATAATGTTGATGAACAATCTATAGAGATGGCAATAACTAGTTCAAGTAGGTAACTTTTTTTTTTTTTTAATGGCTTCTGGGGAATGTCTTAATTTTGCCAATGTCAAGTTATTGATTTAATCAAACAATGTCCAGTCGTCAAAGTCTTCTGTCAAGTCATGTTCTAGTAAATTGATGGCAGTTTACTAGAATGTTCCTGGACAATTTCCACCCCTTCGAAAAGGCACGCAATACACTTATTTTATTTAGATTCACTACTATGTGCTCTTTATAAGCTACACCGGTTAAAATGCCACCAAAATTACACGATATAGCTCAAAAAAACATTAGAAATTAAAATAAAATAAAAAAGGACGACGTCTCTCTTCGAAAGAGCAGAAAAAGCCCAAGTATCTATTGACCTTTGTTATGTTCACTTTGACAGGAGCTAGTGCCAAACACGTAACCACCTGTTAAACTTAACCAACCTATCGGTATCTTAATCTTTTTAACCTACAAACCATCAACACTGCCACGTAAACACCCGTTAACTAAATCGAATAGATGTCTCGTCGAGATAACGTCGACGCTACACCCTTTATACATCGCGCGTCTGTGATTAATTTTACGCCACCTACAAACAAGAATGCTTCTTAAATAACAGAGGCCCAATTCTCTAAGTTATTTTAAAACTACACTGAAAGTTGACCGAATCGAGACTGAATTGTAAATTGACTGAAAGTTGAATTTCTAGTCCCTCATAAATAACAATTTAGTCTACTTTCAATTCATGGTGACCACCATTAGAGTAGGATAGTTATATATATAATTGGAAAGAGTAAAGAGAGACTCCATCTACACTCGAGAGCAATGAATCCGGGTCACTTAAAGAATGTTAAAAATCTCGGAAACTAAAAATGATAGATTAATGCAATAAATTGTATTTAATAGACAATGTAATACTCCTTAAATGAAGGTAAAAAAAATATGAGTCACCATACATTTTATTAACACAAAATTACATAAAGAAAAAAACTGCTGATCTCTCCTTAAAACAAAAATAGGAAACATGAAATTTTTGAACTTTATTACGATTTTCTTGAATTTTAATACTTCGTATTGCCTCCTCGTGCTTCCATTACTGCGTTTACGCAGAAAAAAAACAACAAAAAAACAGAAATCAAACAATGATAAATGACAGATTACAAACAAAAGCAAAACCAAATGCTGTAATTTCGTAGTTCCATCTTCGAAAGTGGCCCTTTTTCAAATTTGATTTTTTTGTGATATAACTTTACAATAACTAAGAAGTTTTAATACCTTCATTTAAGGAGTATTACATTGTCTATTAAATACAATTTATTGCATTAACCTAGCATTTTTAGTTTCCGAGATTTTTAGGATTCTTTAAGTGACCCGGATTCATTGCTCTCGAGTGTACTTATGCTAAAATTAACGAAAAAAACTTTGAATCGTTCAAGTTTCGGTCACATTTCGATATAATCACATTACAGTGTTGTACTTTATGTCAGGAGAATACCATTTCTGACATTTAAGACATCGACACAAGATCGAAACATGATCCGAACTCTATTTTAACTATTTTTTAGTTAGTGAATTGGGCCTCAGGTCAAAGTCAAAGTCAACATTATACATTGTAATTAGTGGTTTTTTTGAGGGGGTTTTCAAATCATGCTTTCAGCGTTGAAAATAGATGGCGCTGCTCTGCAACTTAGCTGTCAAGTGTCAAAATAAATTGAAATGTCAATATCAACAACGTAGAAATAATTTTCGTTTCGTGGTATTTATTTTTGATTTCTTCTAAAAACACCACGATCATTAAGGGCACAGTCAAGAAGCAAACACAAATAGAATATCATGACTTATAGCCACAGACTAGTTAGATAATAGCTTAGTACGCGTGCACCACAGATAATACAATTTGGCTATCTTAACAGCTACGGTTAAGTCAGCGCCATCTATCGAACCAATTTGAACTAATTTTATTTTTAATCGAAGATGAAAAGCCCTCATTGCAAGCATCATTTTGATTCGTATTTTTTGAACTTACTTAATCAGAATACGACTATGACGATGAGATGACAACCTCTGTGATGCGGCGGGCGAGTAGCCAGCTGAGGTTTCAATGGTTGCGGGTTCGATTCCCGCTGCTAAATATTTAAATAAATAAATGCTGGACATTTCACACAACATGATCTAGCCCCAAGCTAAGCAGAGCTTGTGTTATGGGTACTTGATATAACTGATATACTTATTAGAATACATTACATAGATAGATATTTTTTATTATACATAGAAAATACCCAGAACACCCTGAACAAAATATATCTGCAGATCGTACAAATAATTGTTCCGAGGCGGGAATCCAAATTCCTGCGTCGCAGGTGAACCTTCGCTCGCCGCGCCACAGAGGTCGTCATTTCTATGACATGTCATTTGTATGATCTGCAAATATTTGTCCCGGGTCTGGGTGTTATGGTACCATGGTAATCGCAGTTCCTGATACCCACGACACAGGGAATCCTAGTGTGGCATCATGACTACGTATATGACTGTTGGGTGTTTATGTTATGTTATACCGTGATTACCGAATAGCCGTGATAGTAATAGGACTCCTCCAACTCCTCCTATGGATGTCGTAAAAGGCGGCTAAGGGATTACGCCAGGGGATGGGCAGCAGCATCCACCTGAGTACTTAACTCTGAATCACGATCACCGATCCGCCTGCCAAGCGTGGTGATTATGGCAAATCCTCCCCATTGCACGCTATGAGTTTAACGTTATGCATGCTATGGGGGAGGCCTCATCCATTAGTGGATTTCTACCGGCTGATGATGATGATGATGAATCAGAATATCTACTTCCCTCCACGCTACCCGACGCCCCGCACTCGCCCGCAGAGGTCGACCAGGGTTGCCTTCCGTCATTACTAGTATCTAACTTAACTACCTGAGATTTGTACGTAAAGAAATAAATAGGAATCATATCATAGGCAAGGTACAATTGTCATTTTAAATTGAAAAAAAAAACGGCTAATGACCAGTATTTTCCGTCTCTTTTTAACCGACTTCACAAAAAGGAGGAGGTTCTCAATTCGGTTGTATTTTTTTTTTTAATTTAAAATGATTCCCAGCCACGAAAGTTTCAATTCTACAATTCTCTTGTAGAAGAGATGTAGAAAAAAAATATGCTAAATGAAAAGGGTCATACTAATCTAGAGCCTGTTCAGAAAGAGAGCCGTCGTGGGCAAATTGTAAACTAACGTTACGCTACATTATTACAACCATATTTAGGAGCTGTGTTTCTTTCTGTCGACATTTTAAATCATAAACTAAAGAAGTAGTTACAGTTGTAATAGGTTCAAAACGGAACAGACGCGCTATTGTATTTGTCTCTAAACAAAATAGGTAATTAAGCACAGATGCACCCCCCCATCACACGACGGGTCTGTTTCTTAACAGATCAAAATATTTCATTCATTCATTCAATTCATTCATTTTCATTTTTTGAGGATTTCATTTTGTATTTAATGCGAAGAACAGTACTTTGCTCATTTTCATTACCATCT
Source organism: Epirrita christyi (assembly GCA_951392215.1). Classification (NCBI taxonomy): domain Eukaryota; kingdom Metazoa; phylum Arthropoda; class Insecta; order Lepidoptera; family Geometridae; genus Epirrita; species Epirrita christyi. The sequence continues at coordinate 2,058,956 of OX595857.1, read as the reverse complement.
GCAAGTGTAGAAGGTTTTTATTGTGTTGAGTGTACTAAGTTTATTCCATACAATGAACCACAAAGTAGTAGAGTTTATGCGTATTTTAAAACGGAGGCTTAGCCGCATCTCAAGGCAGATTCAACTTCCTCAGGGGCAAATACAGGGTGTAAAAAATAACTCACGGTTCATAAATAATTTTTAGGGTGCCGTTGCCAAATGAAAAAAAACGGAACGTTTTAATTTAAATTTTAACCGTGAATTCATCCCGTGGTCCCGTACACTGTGCGTTTTTACGTTTATAAACCTACGTTAGACCACGATCTCACCTGTTGGTAAGTGGGGATGCGGTGGACGATGGAGCACAAAGGCCTAAAAGGCACCTGTTCACTCATGAAGAGACCCAGGTTATAGTTTTCAGGAAAGACAGATTTTTGTATCTACTGCCCAATGCTCGATTAAGCTGAAGCTGAGATTTGTCTACCTGGGTAGTTCCGAATACTATGACATAATTGCGCTGATCTGTTGACGGAGTCGGGAAAAGGATAATGGAACTCCTTAACAGATAAACATTGACAGGTAAAATGGCAGTGTTGGGTCATTTTTATTAACCAACTTCCCAAAAAAGGAGGCGGTTCTCAATTCGGTTGTATTTTTTTTTTATGTTTGTTACCGCGTTTCTCCGGCGTTTATGAACCGATTTGGAAAATTCTTTTTTTATTTGAATAGATATACTTTCAGATTGGTCCCATTTTTTTCAAAATCCGGTTCTGATGATGGGATCCATGAGGAATTGAGGGAATTTGATATTTTCAGCAACAAACTAAGCATTTGCATTCAAAAAGTATCATAATCTTTTCACCACTATAGTTCTTTAAATATTTATTCGAATACAATGGCGGAAGTCGGATTTTTAAATGAAAAGATATCTACTCGCGATTCCATATACTCACTAAAGTAATCATCAACAACCGCAAACAAATTACATAAAAAAAATCGTATGTGCGACAAAACAAGCGCATGTGATGCAGGCGTCCATAGGCTACGGTAACTTATTTCCATCAGGTGGGCCGTAGGCTTGTTTGCATTCCAAGCATTAAATAAAAAAAAACAAAAAGCCCATAATAAAACTTGAAGTATATATTAAAACAATAAACGACTCCCTGTATAAAGAATGATGCCGCGTGCCCAGAGTGGGGTGCAAAGATATCAAAAGAAAAGCTCCGACGGTCGCCAGTTGCTATACAACATGCAACTTGCTCGTCATGTGTATATTTCTTGCTTAGGGTTCGTCTGTAGTTTTATCGGAGATTATTTTATTTTTTTGTAGGAAAGATTCATTCCCATCTCCCATGTTTTGGCGACCTCTGTGACGCGGCGGGCAAAGGTTCGCCTGTGACGCAGGAGGTTGCGGGTGCGATTCCCGCCTCTGTATAAATATTTGTACGATCTGCAGATAATTGTTCAGGGTGTTCTGGGTATTTTTCTATGTATAATAAAAAATATCTATCTATGTAATGTATTGTATTAAGTATATCAGTTATCTAGTACCCATAACACCAGCTCTGCTTAGCTTGGGGCTAGCTAATGTTGTGTGAAATGTCCAGCATTTATTTATTTATTTATTTTATTCATGTAGAAGCTCATAAAGAGCAAATCCTGTCTTGTACACGTTTCTGTTCTTGTAGTATTTGAGTAGTATTGTGGCACCGTACTGCTACTATTAGGTACAAATAAAATACCACCTAGGACGTATTGCCATAGATTATGTACATAAATAGTCCGTTACTTGTAATATTAATTGCTAAATCGAGCAATCTTAATCTTAAATCTTATTTGAGGTAACGCTTCGTGCACAACGGTAGAACATGAAGCTTTGTGCCTCGCTATCACTCGCACCGCGCCCTTCGCATTTACCAAGTCAAAAAGATGCCTGACAGTATTGAGCCTCCAAGCTACCCTCTTATATGGCTATGCTACTGTTGTGTACTGTGGAAGTTATGCAAATAAATCTGCCTATAAACTAAGTCTCAAGAGAAGATTACCGGTAGGGCGCTTACGCCTTTTTGTACGCGAACGAAATTTACTTCTATTTTGGCTATTATTTCTTCAAACTCCATGAAATCTTGTATATATAAATAATAAATAAATAAATAAATAAAAGGTGCATCAGTTTTTTTTATTCGTTTTATTTATGATTTGGTAACCATTTAATTTTATAAGAAACTAACGCATCAGATATTAGTATACTGATCATGTGTAAAAAGTTTCATGGAGTTTGAAGAAATGATAGCCAAAGTAGAAGCAAGCTTCGTTGCGCCCTTTTGTAAGCTACCGGTGATCTCCTCTCAATAAAGTTTTTTCTTGACAAATTTTTCCGCTTCACGCCTTGCTCAACGTTGGCAGTAGAACCGCGCCCTTCGCTTTTACCGCCAATACAAAAGGAAAGGATTGAGACTCCATGAATAAGAGCCCCTTTTTTGGTTATGCTTCTTTTATTTAATGTGGAGCATGAAAGTACAACGGTTAAGTCTTATAATATTGGTTCCGCTTCACGCCTCGCTCAAAGCTGGCAGTTGAACCGTGCCCTTCGCTTTTACCGCCAAGTCAAAAGGAGAAGATTGAGGCTCCAAGAAAGCGAACCCCGCGGCTATCTACTGTTAATTATTCTGCGGCTATGCATGCAAATGCATAGCCGCAGAAAAAGGCTGGATTAAACGTTGGCCGCCAACGGCTGACATTTTGTGCTATAATAGTGATACATATTATGGTGTTTTATCTTCTCGTAGATCTGAGATTCAAGTATAACACGCAACAGTCACATACGTATTCTTGTTCCCACACTAGGATCCTTTGTGCCGTGGGTATCAGGAACTACGAGTACCATTGGTAACATAACACCCAGACCCGACACAAATATTTGCAGATCATACAAACATTTGTCCTGCAGCGGGAATCGAACCCGCAATCTCTCGCATCTCAGCCAGCTACTCGCCAGCCGCGCCACAGAGGTCGTCAAAGTAAAAAAAGAATTAAAGAAAAATAAAAAGAATTGTGAGAAAATTTCGGGATTTTCCATATATTTTAAAAACTAAATAATTACTTGGACTCAAGAAATGGTCTTGGTACATATTTTGGACGTGTGTTGCAAATTCCCTGTTAGCAATCGAAACATGGTGTGATGCTGCCGTTGGGGAATAAAGTTTCCCGAGTGGCGACCACAAACGGGACGACATAGTAGAGGAGGGCCCTCCACTCGATGGACTAAAGAAATTATATCGCAGAAAGTCGGTGAATGACGGCAGCACAAGGTCTTTCGTCGTGGCATTCTAGGGGGAGGCCTATGTCCAGCAGTGGACTACTACAGGCTGATGATGATGATGATGAATGAAAACATAAGTCTTTGTAAGAGTAATAAGTCGGTTTTTGAGTTGAAAAGTTATAAATAAAGCTTCTAGGAAGTGACAATAGAAGCTACTTAAATTAACTTCTTTTGAAAAATAGGAGCTATAAGTACCTACAAACAATATTTGAAAAGCTTCTTACAAAATGTGGAATTCAAATTAGCCACCCGTAATGGGGGCTTTCACATTAGACGGTAACGATATTCTCTGACAGGTCATCATCATCATCATCAGCCTGTAGAAATCTACTGCTGGACATAGGCCTCCTTCTCAGAATGCCACGATGAACGGTCTTGAGCCGCCTCCATCCACCGACTTACTGCGACGTTTCTTATGTCTTTAGTTCATCAAATGGAGGGCCTTCCTCTACCGCGTCGTACGGTTTGTGCCACTCGAGAACCTTTATTCCCAAACGGTTGTCAGTTCTTCGAGCTATATGAACTGCCCATTGCCACTTCAACTTGCTAATTCTGAGGGCTATATCGGTGACCTTGGTTATTTTACGGATATCCTCACTTTGGACAGGTAATCACATACATTCATTTACTACTAAACACTTCCACACTGTCACCGTTATCGTCGCGATACCGGAGTCCGACACGACACGCCGCACTTTTTTTTTACTGTCACAAAAAAAGAAGAGGTGTCATTTTATAAAAAAAAACATGCCAAAGTTTATATATGACGTGAATTGCGCAGTGATCAAAGCTCTCGCGTACGCGTGCTATTTTGAGGCGAAGTGCGGTGTGTCAGTGCTGATATCTGGACGATATATCGTGTCGGTATCGTGTCGTCTCGTTATCGTACAATGTGAAAGCGCCCATTTGTTGTTGCTTGTAATAAAAATGATAGAAATCGCAGACGAGATTACACAAATGATATAGAAATGTTTTATTGTGTGGTTTGGGCTTAGAATGTTTAGGTCCACATAAATTGTGTAGGATTTACTTCTAAAGATTATTTGCTACTAAAATAGGCTGTTCCTTTCTTTCCTGTGTTCTCTGGAATTTTAGTGTAGTATCAGGACTACATGTGACATGTTGGGTGTTATGTTTGATATTTACACAGTAAGGCTGCGTTTCCACCAAAGATGTTCGAGGTAGATGAGCGGTGCGAGGATGCGTAGCGGGCTCTTTTCAGACTGACTGCTAGTAGTTTCTTGCTCGCGTACATCCATTGCACACATCCCTCGCGTACATTTCTCGCAACACATTCCTCGCAACACATTCCTCGCGACACATTCCTCGCAACACATTTCTCGCATCACATCCCTCGCACGCACCCCGCTTGTTTTGTACGCATAAATCCTCGCTCGCTAAGCCGTTTCCACCAGAGATGCGCTAAGCGAGGCTAGGCTAATTAAATGATTATATTTGTTCTTAACATAAACACATCCCTCGCTACGCATCCTCGCTCATCTCTGGTGGAAACGCAGCCTAAAGATATGTTTACTAAATAGTCAAAAGTCAAGTGTTTATTCCGAACACATTGTATTACAAGGTCTTGAAGTTTTGATAGGTATAGCTTAAACATTAACCCTGCTAGGGCCTAGCTATTGGGTATTATTTCCTAGGTGACGAATATTATGACAAATAAGTACCTAATTCTAAATCTAGAATGTACACATCAGCCGTAAGACGCCCACTGCTGGGGGCCTCCCCATAAAATATAATGAATTTGCCATAATCACCATGCTTGGCAGGTGGATTGGTGTTCGCAGTATTCGTATTGAGTCCTAGGTGGATGCTGCTGCCCATCCCCTGGTGTAATCCTTTAGTCGAGCTTTACGACATCCACGGGAGGAGGTGGAGAGGTATTCATAGGCCGGACACGCCACGGCACAAGAGGTAAACAAGTACACACATAACATAACATAACAAAACACCCAACAGTCACATACATAGCCTGATCCCACACTAGGATTCCATGTGTCGTGGGTATCAGGAACTACGATTACCATGGTACCACAACACCCAGACTCGGAACAAATATTTGCAGATTATACAAACATTTGTCCCGTAGCGGGAATCGAACCCGCAACCTCTCGCATCTCAGCCGGCTACTCGCCCACCGCGCCACAGAGGTCGTCATAAGAAAATAAAAACATAATTAAAGTAAAAACCAGTGGTAGGTAATAGTCCCACACTTTGGTGTTAAATATTTCAGCCAAACTAGCGGTTAATTACAAATCTTTTTTTTTTTAAAACTAACGTATTTTTAAAGGCAAACAGAAACTAAAAAGTAAAAGAGAAAACATTTAAAAACGTCTTCACCTAAATAATTTATTTAACACAATAGATTATATCTCCTTAGCTTAAAACTAATTATACACCTAATTTGACATTCAAGAAAAAACATGGCGTTCTGGACGTTATCACAATCTCACAACAATAACAAAACAACACGGAACCCTAAATTGAAGCATAAGGAATGGATTCTTTAAGATAACAATCTGGTTTTAGGTACTTACTTAATGAATGAAACACAAAGGGGACAGTTAATGCTTTTGGAGTTGTTTTGTTAAAAAAAGAATAAGCTACCTAAAATATTTTGTTTAATAAGCCTGTTTTGAACAAGCATTGAGTGAGGGAGAGAATGAATAAGTATTTTTTTTAGTATCATGACCTTTTTTGATGTGGGCAGTGATGCTCACTAATAGATTTTATTATACTCTGCTATAGCAAGCGTTTTAATTTCTACATAAATTCTAAATTTGTATAAATTCATTATTCATTTCGTTTTGGAAAGTAAGTGACCATTACAACGCTGTCTTCAGGCTCATTCATTCTATGAATGGGCTTAGAAAATTGCGTACAGAGCCCCCATTATTTTGTTTACATTGTCCCGAAGTGTAACAGCAACGAGCGATTACCTCTCGATTAACATAATCGATTCGTTTGCCCATGAATGGAATCGAGAATAGAGATATTGTCTCGGCTATTAGCGATTAGCTATTTTGATTGTATTCGATCTATTTGATGGTCGTTTTGGCATTTGTTGGGATTTTTATATAATGTGCTGTTTTTATATTATTGTGGTCATCTATTGTTTATTAGTTCTCTTACGCTTAACCTCGTTTACTTATCAACATACCTCCTTCAAAACGGAAGTAAAAAAGAGAAAAAAGAAAAGTAATTGTTTCAATATTAGATGATTCTATAGATATTTCATCAATGGCGTTTGCCCGTGGTACCGCCTGCGTTGCACCTTAGTACTCACATAGATGTTTTATCCGCTAAAATGATCTGTTAAACGTACTTTATAGAATTATGGAAACTGCATTAAAATTTTTCATTAAAACAAAAGTTATTAGTGTAGACAGAGACATACCAGGCGGACATATGAATTTACCAATTTCAAATTCCCTACATGCTGGTGAAAATTTTATCAACGCATAGCCTAAATTTTAAGGCTTATAGAGACTTGAAATTTGGAGGGTACTTTATCCTTGAGGTATAGGGGAGCACTAACAATTAAATCGACGTTCACCTCAGAAGGCGTTGAAGATAATAATAATAATAATAATAATAATAATAATAATAATAAATGCTGGACATTTCACACAACATTATCTAGCCCCACGCTAAGCAGAGCTTGTGTTATGGCAACTAGATAACTGATATACTTAATACAATACATTACATATATAGATATTTATGAGATGGTGTGGAAAAAACTTCATGCGGATGAATTCGCGGGCGTTCAGCTAGTTTATTATACTAGTGATGATAGTTGACGTATTCGTAATACTAGCTGAATAATTCATTTTTCTCAAATATGCTTGAAAATAATCTTATCTGGATCTGATACTGGAACTCACAAAGAAATGCTAAGTCGGGGTTTTTTCTTCGTCATACCTTAATTCCCGGCAAAGACAAGACGGGGCGTGAAGCGTCTCATGATATCTACCCCTAAAAACAAGCGACAAAAGCCCCTATTCGTTAGAAATAAATTGTATGACGAAGTCACAGCCCCCTTTCTTAACAACTTAATTAAGTGTTTAAATTTAAATAAACTTAGATATACATCTACCTTATATTCCCCCGCTTAATTTATATGAAAATTAACTGCGAGATAATTGAATCGGACGAACAACAAACAAGCGTAGAGGCTCTACGCTGCTGCTACGAGTTTCTACGCTTTTGTGCTACGAGACTACGCTGGTGCTACAAGAAGCTACAGAGGTTGGTGTTTCAATACGTGCGTAGCAAGTTAGTGATGGGGTAACTTGTAAAGCCCTGAGTTTGATTTAAGTTGCTGTGAAGATATTTGTAGCGGACAATTTGGAATCGGCACAAAATTTAATTTATTCGCGTGCATGTTTTTTTTTGCGAGTTCGATTCCTGCTGTGAGTAATGTTTGCATGATCTGCAAGTGTTGCGGTACCATGGTACTCGTAGTTTCTGAAACCCACGACACAAGGAATCCTAGCTTGGGATCAGGACTATTTATGAGACTGTTTTGTGTTATATTCACCCAATAAAGCATCGCAAAATCATTTGTTTTTTATAACACGGAGAAAAGTAATATATTTGCTTAGCTTGCAGTGGAATAAATAATGCCGACTATAAAATTATCATACGTGCTGATACTCTCAACTCTAAAGATTGCTACAGAGTACCAAGTTGTTGTGAAATTAATAACTGAACATCTTGCAACTTTAGAACTGCGTACGTGATTGCATAAACTTTGAACCAATGTCTTTATAGTTGGGATAAAGTTGTTGAGGATGTGCGTTTGCTAAGTTCTGGTTCATTTGGTGGTCGATTTTGTGTGAAGCTGAGATTCTAAGCCGACTAACAGTCTTCAGTCAACTTAATTTTGATCAGATGGCTTATTCTCGTAATAATTTTTTAACACCACTGAAAATTGATCGAATCGCGACTGAATAGTGAATTAGGGGTTTTCACGACGGTCTCGAATTATGCTTTCAGCAATCGAAATAGATGGCGCTGCACGGGTGATAAATTGACATGTTTGTGACATCCTTATAGGTCGTCAACGAAAGCTAGACGTGTTCCCTACATGATGGAAATGAAGGGTCTTTCCCTGTCCTCCGATCGAAACTCATATCCTGCTCAAAAGCTGCCACACTCCAGCCAGGGACAAGTTTAGGAATTTATAATCTTATTCCCCTTCCCAATTACAATCTAAAGACCTTCAGTAATCTTCACTACAGCATTTTGTTTGATCGTCTTTGAATTTACGCTTCTGTTAATCTGTTACGTTGGATTTTTAATGAACTTAACTGAAGGCTACGTAAAATAATGACTATCCAGCGGAATGATACACTCAAAAATAAACTAATAACAAATTAATTTCCCGACCGCGGGAAAGACATATAGCTAAAAGCACACACAAGCAGGTATGTATGTACGTCATTTCCCTGAGGATGGTCATATCAGTTTTAATAATGAGATCAGTATGAATGTTTAATGTTGTTCCGGTTTTAAATGCGGTCTGTGGCGAAAGAGCGTGTCCATTTTCGAGGAAAATTCATGAGAATTTTGAATTGTATGAGTCATTACACGGACGTGTTGGAAAATTTTTGTTTGTGTAAGATAGTCCTGGCTGCTGGCTTATTTAGGGGTGTGTTATTAGTGGATGAAGCGATAGGCGAGTTGGTCGAGGGAGAGCTATGGCGGAGATGATCACCACTCGTCACCTCTATATTTATACGATTGTGTGACCGACGGTGAAAAACGGTAGGTTCTGCCTCGGGGAAAAAGGTGTGTTTGATGAAAATAATAATAATGTAAATATATATAAACAATAATTTAAAAAAAGTTACTTATGATAGGTGAATTTGTCATATGACTAATATGACTAATTCTGCGAATGGTACTCACACACACAAAATTAAAATTCGTGTATTATTAATACATACATACATACATAAACACACGCCTTTTTCCCCGTAGGGGTAAGCAGAGCCTCAAAGGGCCTCTTTTCACCGTGGGTTACATAATCGCTGGAATATAGACGTGACAAGTGTTGAGCTCATCGCCGCCATTGCTTTCCACGACCAACTCTGCTAACGCTTTCTTCCAGTAATAACACACTCCTAAATAAGCCAGCAGCCAGGACAGGACTATCTTATACAAACAAAAATTTACCAACAAGTCCGGGCATAGAGTATAGAGATATTAAGAGAAGTATAGAGGCAATTAATCTCGAAGTCTGGATTCTGAATTTTAAGCTTTCCCTAAAATTGCCTATGTGACGAATATGACAAATTCTACGAATGGTACTAACTCATTTTAAATTTGTGTCTTATTAATGGCTATATCAAGGCAATTAATCTTGAACTCTGGATTATACTGTTACTATGGCAATAGAACTCGGTTGCCAAAGTAACAAGAACATCCAGTACTGCATCACACTAATAAGCAGACTATTAGATATTCTAATCAATTTCTGATTTTGCCGAGTGTGTATGAATGTGTATCAAACAATATATTTTATACTTACATATTATAAAATGTATATAAAATCGTTGCTTTTCTGTCTGACTGACTGACTCATAATTAGACCGTAAGTCCGAAAGACATGAAATTTGGGGGGTAAATTCCTTTTGTGGTCTAGGGGAATTTGGGGGGTAATTTCCTTTTGTGATCTAGGGGTGAACTATGAAAGAAATTTCTGAAATTCACCCTCTATGTGGATGCAGCGAGATGCTGATGTGTCTATGGAAAAAACTCCATGCGAATGAAGTAGCAGGCGTTCCACTAGTGTACGTTATCGAAAGAGCGAAGCGATTCTCCGTGTTAACTTGAGAGGATCGGCGTTCGTTTGTTTGTGGGTGGGTGAGTTTGATAGGAGTTTCTTCAACGATAACTTTCGCATCTGTCTGCTTGATGGGAGTTTCTTCAACGATAACTTTCGCATCTGTGTGCTTGATGGGAGTTTCTTCAACGATAACTTTCGTATCTGTCTGCTTGATGGGAGTTTCCTCAACGATAACCTTCACATCTGTCTGCTTGATGGGAGTTTCTTCAACGATAACTTTCGCATCTGTTTACTTGATGGGAGTTTGTTTGATGATAACTTTCGAACTGTTGATCCAATTGCCATGAAATTTGATGAGTAGGTTAGTGATACCAATACCATTGGCAAGGGCAAATATGAGCTTAATCCTTAAAAGGTTCGTTGAGATAGGGGTGAATATCAAAACATCACGACGTCTCAGTTCGGGGTAAAGTACCTACTAGTTATTTAGCTAAGGAAATGCAGATTCATTTATATGTATAAAGAACTGGCATTCACTCGCGGCTCTGCCCGCGCGGAGCCTTTATTATAAATTCATATAAATTATAGCATAATTATATATAATTATATTCTTCTGACGTATAAGCTAAAATACTGTAAAGTTTCAAGTTTTTGCGTGAAAGAGTAACAATCATCCATCCATCCATCCTTCATCACTAACTTTTACATTTATAATATTTGTAGGATAGAATGTGTGAAGCCGTTGGGTTACATTGGTTTCCAATATTCTACGCATTATCATTATCAGCCTGTAGAAGTCCACTGCTGAACTTAGCCCTAGAAGAATATGAGGGGGGCATCAATATTCTTCTAGTACCGTGTATATTTAGTGGTTCGCTAATACCAATCATAATCTTTAATTTTTTTTTTTCAGGTAAGTTTCTGATCACTTTCAAATCCCATTGCCTGTGGTATAGTCGGAGCGATTCTAAGAAGGTAGGAAAGGAGAGAATTTAAAATGGTAATATAAACGTCAAATCAATGTTGACGTCCTCTGTTGGCGCGGCGGGTGAGTAGCCGGCTGAGACGCGAGAGGTGCGAGTTCGATTACCGCTGCGGGATAAATGTTTGCATGATCTGCAAATATTCGTTCCGGGTCTGGTTGTTGTGGTACCATAGTACTCGTAGTTCTTGATACCCACCACACAGGGAATCCTAGTGTGGTTCCAGGACTATGTATGTGACTGTTGGGTGTTGTGTTATATAATTGACAACCTCTGTGGCGCGGCGGGCGAAGGTTCGCCTGTGACGCAGAAAATTTCGGGTTCGATTCCCGCCTCGGAACAAATATTTGTACGATCTGCAGATATTTGTTCTGGGTATTCAGGGTATTTTCTATGTATAATAAAAAATATCTATCTATTTAGTGTATTGTATTAGTTTATCAGGAATTATTAACCGACTTCCCAAAAAGGAGGAGGTTCTCAATTAGGTTGTATTTTTTTTATTTTTTTTTTATGTTTGTTACCGCTTATCTCCGGCGTTTATGAACCGATTTGGAAAATTCTTTTTTGTTTGAATAGATATACTTCCAGATTGGTCCCGTTTTTTTCAGAATCCAGTTCTGATGATGGAATCCATGAGGAATTGAGGGAACTCCTCAAATATTGTAGGGATACATATGGCGATTTTGATATTTTCAGCAAGACACCAAGCATTTGCATTCAGAAAGTATCATAATCCTTTCACCACTATGGTTCTTTCATAATTTTTTTTTCATCCAAAATTATTTAGTCGAATACAATGGCGGAAGTCGGTTTTTTAAATGAAAAGTTATCTAGTAACCATAACACAAGCTCTGCTTAGCTTGGGGCTAGATATGTTGTGTGAAATGTCCATAATTAATTTATTTATTATTATTATAATATAAGTTTAATTGATGATAATCTAGAGACAGTGAAAATGATGAAGTTGAACCACTGAATTCTGTGTACACTCAGGATCTGGTTGCGGTGATTAAGATCGTCGGAAATAATACATCGATGTTGCGACACGAGCTAATCACGTGTTCGGAACTATTGAACTATTTTATATATTTTTTTTTATCTTCAATTTTTTATCATGTTTTGTGTTAGAGTTACAAATAAAATATTATCTTATCTTATCTTATTGCAATTAGTATCGCTTATCTAACAGTTCTGTAAATTGTGATTTTCTTCATCATCATCTGCATAAAGAAGTCCACTGCTGCACATAGGCCTCCCCCATAAGTGAAATGTTTCATGTGCCTGTAATAACACTGGCACCCATACCCTTCGAACCGGAACACAGCAATGCGAGCACTACTGCTTGGTGATAGAAATAGGTTTGTTGGATCAATTTTGCGAGCATTGATCATAATAAATAATAAATAAATAAATACTGGACATTTCACACAACATTATCTAGCCCCAAGCTAAGCAGAGCTTGTGCTATGGGTACTAGATAACTGCAACAAATTATAGCGATGATATATGCATTTTGGCAGTAGGAAGCCTCCTCTCTTGATGGACCAAATACATTGTTAAGGTTACAAGAAATTGGCGGATGGAGGCGGCTCAGGACCGTTTCTCGTCGTGGCGTTCTAATGGGGGAGGCTAGCAGTGGATTTTTACTCTGGCTGATGATAATACTTTGAACGAATTTGACGTATTTTTACTCAAATTCGCTTAACTAGGTTAATTAATATCCATTGTAAAATTACAAAGAAAATTGAACTAAACTGATTTGACTTGCAAGTTAAAAAAACCTATTTGTTGTCGATCAATATTTTTGCTATTAACTTAATGGTATTAAGTTAATTGGGCAAGTCTACTTAAACGTTCATTAAATGGTTCCAAATTATTATTTACTAGTTGCGCCCCGCGGTTTCACCCGCGTGAATAATGATGAAAATTGATGATGATGAAAAGTAGCCTATGTGTTAATCCAGGGCGTAAAGTATCTCCATTCCAAATTTCACTCAAATCCATTCAGTAGTTTTTACGTGAAAGAGTAACAAACATCCATACTCACAAACTTTCGCGTTTATAATATTAGTAGGATGATGTTAACTAGTGGAACTCCCGCGACTTGCCCGCGTGGATTTTATTCCTTACACCCCGCTGCACCCCCATAGGGGGTGAATTTCCATAACTCTTATCGCACCCGTGGGGTCTAGCCCATAAGGAATGCAACCTGCAAATTTAATGGCTTTAAAAGTTTTAGCCTGTGCGTTAATATGTCTGACAGTGAATCGGTCGACTTATATTATTGTGCGCTTATATAATTCGCACGTCACGTTATCGTGGTCGTTGACTTCCACGATCTAGCGTTTACGTCGACGTTCAACGTTAAATGCGTTTTTATAATTCACAGCCGTGGACATGATGGATGCCATATGAATGCGCGTGGCGGTGCGTGCACGTGGACTCACTCACACATAAATAAACCATTGTAGCTACGCACTACGACTATGTTGCAAAAATATCGCGACGGTTGTAGAGGGAAGCTTGGTGTATCGTAGCGTCATCTCCTAGACGTGCAAGTTATAAGTTAATTCTTTTATTCTTTATTCTACACAATATTACATACAAATAAACTTACACATAGGACAAGTACAAAGGCGAGCTTAACCCCTAAAAGAGTTTTCTTCCAGCAAACCTTACAGGAGTGGGAGAAACTTCATATGTTTCCATACAATTTACTTCCCCGTGTTATCGTCGTATCGTGGACGTCCACGATAATATCGTCGCGTTATAAAAAAAAAAATAATATAAAATAATAATAAATAATAATAATAATAATAATAATTTTATAATTAAATAATAATTATAAAAGCGCCAATTAGAATAAACCTAAACGCACAAAACCATTGAATAAACAATTTTCGTGACAAAATTAATTTCCCGTACTTACCTAACTTTAGTGTAAGTCCCGGTATAAAACATAATTACCGTATCATTAGTTAATAGGATCATTTTAACTGACACTTTAACACCGCAGGCCCAAGTTGTAACACGGCCCGACCGGTGATATAATAATATTTGGATTAAAAGGACCCGGGGTCAGATGTGACCCCTGTAGTATGTGAAGGGTTAATCCGAATTTAATAGTGTAATTTCATTTTGTTGTTCTTTGGCTAGTAACTCGTAGTATTAAGCTGTCCCATAGCGAGTTAAGCTGAATCATAGAATTTAACTACACTGAGCTTGGAATGAGCCGCCCTGCGATCCTTTCACCACACTGGTTTTTTTAATATAGTCACAGTTGGTAACTATCAGAGTCACCATGCCTCAAGCAGAAAGAACCAGTTATACGAGAAAGTCGAATAATCATCATTATTATCTCCAGCCTGTAAACCTCCACTGCTGGACGAGGGTTCCCCCCTAAAGTACAACGGGGGAATTACCATAATTACCACGCTTGGCAAGCAGATTGCTGTCTATTACTCAGGTGGATGTTGCTGGCCATCCCCTGGCGTAATCCTTACACCATCCACAGGAGTTGGAGGAGTCCTATGCTTAGGCCTAAATACCACGGCACGTTCTATAGAGCACAATTAAATACAAACAATTCGAGAACAAATAATTGGAGTTAGAAACCACCACACCAAAAAAGCAACCCACGGTGAAAAGAGACTGCCTACCCCTTTGGGTGTATGTAATATATAATAATAATAATATATTTATTGACCATAACATGATGAATTATATAAAATGTGGCCCTGTCTCTCTGTGTGTCTGTGTGTGGAATAGCGTGAGCTGTGGCCCAGGAAACAGTTCTCTCCCAAATGACATAGCAAGAAAGATTACAGTCGTCTTAAACAAAATGAGATGAAAAAACATTTAAACAATTTTGAAAAAAAAACGTCGAAAACAAAAACTTACACTAAGAACTAACTCTAACTACTATGTATAGTGTATTGTGTGAGTGTGTGAGCTAACTAAAAAATATATATCAACTTGGGTGGGTGCGTATGAGTCCTACTTAAGTAGGTCCTCTATACCGGTATAATCAAATGAACCTAACCATATACCATATGAATATATGTTATTGGATCCAATAAATAAATAAATGCTGGACATTTCACACAACATCATCTAGCCCCAAGCTAAGCAGAGCTTGTGTTATGGGTACTAGATAACTGATATACTTAATACAATACATTACATAGATAGATAGATATTTTGTATTATACATAGAAAAATACCCACAACACCCTGAACAAATATTTGCAGATCGTACAAATATTTGTTCCGAGGCGGAAATCGAACCCGCAACCTCCTGTGTCGCAGGCAAACCTTCGCGCGCCGCGCCACAGAGGTCGTCAATAAAATGGTGACGAAAGAACGAACTTCCGGGTTTTGTGTTTCCGGAAGTTGTTTCCTGAAGATAATAGCTTCGTTCAAAATCATTAGCAAAGAGGTTTTGGATAGTTAGCAATAAACAAATAGTACTCAAATTGTTTTCGCTATGTGTGTTTTCATATCAAAACTGCCTATTTATTTTAAACGCACATTTCCGATGCAAAAGATCGTATCTGGCATAAGCACGCGACCGTGCCGGTCCGTGTCAGTTACGTGTTTATGTCTGGTGGTCCATGAATTTCTAATGTAGTTTTTTTTATTACTTTACTGCGAACATACTTTACAGTTTATGATAAAACTTTTTTTGGATGACACTTGAATAACTTTTCATTTAAAAAACCGACTTCCGCCATTGTTGTATTCGACTAAATATTTGGATGAAAAAAAATATATGAAAGAACCATAGTGGTGAAAGGATTATGATACTTTCTGAATGCAAATGCTTGGTTTGTTGCTGAAAATATCAAAATCGCCATATGTACGCCTACAATATTTGAGGAGTTCCCTCAATTCCTCATGGACTCCATCATCAGAACTGGGTTTTGAAAAAAAATGCGAACAATCTGGAAGTATAATATATATATATATATATATATATATATATATATATATTCAAATAAAAAAAGAATTTTCCATATCAGTTCATAAACGCCGGAGATATGAGGTAAGCAACATAAAAAAAAATACAACCGTAAAATGTTAGGTAAAAATAAGGTTTTGTGTTTTGTTTCGTGTTTTTTTTTTGTGAGTAAAAATTATAATTTGAAAATATTTGTAGTGTACCTAAAGCCGGGTCTAAATTTTCTAATAAAACATGTTATAATATGTTTGTAAAACGCCAAAACATGTCGCAGCTAAAGTAAGTAAAAACTAAGCTAAAGTAGTTTAAGTAGTAGTAAAAACTGACTGTGAGGTACGTTTTGTTATTTGCACATAATCTTTTTTTTTGTACCTACTTCTATAACCTGATTTTTAATTTCAGTCAATTTTTGTAAACAAAGAAATGTCACTGTGTGTATAAGTGTCATATATGTGTGTCATATGAGAATTTACACGTATGCTACACAATCATGACACTTATACTCACAGTGGCATATCTTGACATTTGTTTGTTTACAAAAATTGTCTGAAATTAAAAATCAGGGTATAGGTACAAAACTTAATTATAAAATGAGCAAAAAAATTTGTTCATGTTTTTTGCGTATTTCTTTATTAGATCGTGGTCCAAAATCGAACCCTTTGGTAATTTATCTCAATAAAAAAATATTCGCATTATTAACGACCCCTTACATGCCAATAACATCAATGCTACAGTTGTCTACTGTTGCTGTGGCACATAATGAGTATTTGAACAAATTCGATTTTGTAAAGATCTGAGGGCGTATTACGAGTTTTGCATTGCAAAAACCGGAATGCGGAACGTGAGCATTCAACGTGACTTACGTAGTAACTATTTACTAATCAGTACTGTTTCTACCGACTGCGCGGCACTGAATGATGAATAGTTACTACGTATGTCACTTTGCTCACGTTTCGCATTCCGGTTTTTGAAATGCAAAACTCGTAATACGCCCTCAGAGGCCCAATTCTCTAATTTTAAAACATTCAGTCACAATATAATCTCGTGTCAGTCGCACTGTCTCGTATATTAACTATTACTTAATCTTCGCGTATACATGCTAAGATTAAGTAATAGTAACTATAATAGGTGACAGCTGACAGTGCGACTGAGACGAGATTATACTGCGAATTGAATGTTTTTAAATTAGAGAATTGGGCCTCAGATCTTTACAAAATCGATTTTGTAAAGAGTCTTGTCTATTTTTATTATTATTTATTTTATTTGTATTTTGCTGCTTTAATTTCACTGCGTCCATGTATGCATACCCATAGGAAGTACGTTAGTAATAGAACTTCTTGTGAATGAGTTCGTCCGGGGAAGTACTACCACCTTACCTATTTCTGCCGCCAAGCAGTAGTGCTCGCGTTGCTGTGTTTCAGTTTGAAGGGTACGGGTGCCGGTGAAATTACAGGCACATGAGCCTTTTCATCTTTATGTCTCAGGGTCGCCAGCGCGCGTGTGATGCCTCTGGTGTTGCAGGCGTTCATAGGCTACGGTAACTGCTTTCCATCAGGTGGGCCGTATGCTTGATTGCTTACCAAGTAGTATAGCAAAAAAAAAGGAAGTACTATAACTGCGTGGCATGATGTAAGTAGGTTTGCTAATATTTCTTCTGTGGCAGGGGTCAGGTGTGACCCCATTCCATAACGAATTAAAACTCGGTTGTAACTTACGATAATGGTCACCGTTCGTAACAGACAGGCGGATTTTTTTTTTGTTTATTTTTTATATTTATACGGTTAACGTTTTATTTGTATTTTCAAAAATAAATCGTTTGTTGTTGTTGTGCCATGGTAATATGGTACAGTTTCCGCCTATTACTGTGGCACATAGTGGACAAGACAGATTTTCAACATAAAGATGTACTTAATTCGTTTTATAGAGGTTTTTTCGTTAGCATCAATACACTAACAAGCGACAAGACTGCCCATTGTCTTTTTTTTTTGTTTCAACCTGTTATTTTCGCAAAAAGATAGAAAATACTTTATCGCACACCATAATAAACAAAAACTGAAGCAATTTCACAAACAAAAACCAAAAATAAACAATGTTATACAATTTTACTAAAGTAACTTTCGTGAATTATATCATTCATTTTGTAAAAACGGGAAATTTTCACGCACTGATATGCTGGTGGAAGCACCAACAGGTTATAATGTTATACAATGCGCGGTCTTATCGGTTTGTAGCGACTTCTACCAGACAACCTAGATTAGATAGGATGGATTGAGTAAAATCATTATGTAAGTAGAAAAAGCAAAAACCAGCAATAACCAGTTGAACCCACAGAACCACCAAACTTAAAACAGCTACGAAAATTGAATCAAACATTTTGTAATAAGATTTTAACCCTAGAGTTTCAAACTTCTAACCAAACCAACCGTAGTAGGTTCTGTTAATAGAACCTACTACGGTTGGTTTGGTTAATCTTTAATTTATTAATACGTTATTAATTTCAAACTAAAATTTCGGGAAAATTATCAATATATTGAGAGTAGACCAATACTAAGAGTAGACCCCTCCGTCTACTCTCGTGGATGTCTTAAAAGCCGACTAAGCGATTACGCCAGGAGATGGGCAGCAGCATCCACCTGAGTACTCAACTCCAATACTGCGATCACCAATCCGCCTGCGAAGCGTGGTGATTATGGCAAATCCCCTCAATGATGAGGCCTCGTCCAACTTCAAACGGCTAATTATGATGATGATGATGAACCGTTTCTGATCATTAGTTGAAGCGGCCAGAATCCTTTCACCACGCTGGATCTTTTTAGCATTATTTTAGTTATAATTACAGCAAAAACCCAAATTATCAATGGAATACGTTCTGGAATGTTGCGGGTAATAAATCAATATTAGACATTTCATTAAACGCCTGGTTCCGTTATCGTTCGCCCCCGAGGCTATTGAGCGTCCGATGTGGGGTAAGTCGAGTTTTGTATGTTTTCGTTATTAACGCTCTCGCCTGTAAGAGTTTCTTTTTTTGCGTGTTGTGAATATTAAGCTATACGATTGTTGCGTAGATCAGGAAAACGGTGTTAGTTTTTATTAATATATTATAATTATTTCACTCTGAAGCATTACTGAAGCTTGGGGCAACTATCAGGGATCGAATGCCTTCCTCAACAACAAGAGAACAGTTAAAAAAGGAAGCCAGCCATAGTGTATTCATTTAACGTAACTATTATTTAATCTTCCCAGCATACGCGAAGATTAAGTAATAGTTACTACGTGACAATGGGATTGACACGAGATTATATTGTAATTTTATCGTGTTTAAAGGTGCCACTTCACTTGGTGTATATTCGCAAATGTTTGCGTTATTTTGCCAAGGAAAATAACATTATGTACCGATAGACTCATGGTTGATTTTACCTTGGAAAAATAACGCTATCATTTGCGAATATACAGCAAGTGTCGTGGCACCTTTAAATTAGATAACTGGGCCTCAGTTTGTTTATAGTCTATGTTGTGTCGGACCTGACCTTTCTTTGCTGTTTTTTTTATCTTATCTTAAAGTCAGTTCAGGCTCCGCTAAGAGCCTCGGGAAACTAAAAGTTGATGATTAGGGGAACTCATCGCCTCTGACAGGGGTAAATAGGGTTTTTTCCCGCTAACTGGCTAGACGAGATAATAATACTTTTTGCTTGGGAGTTCTTTGCGGCCAACTTTGGGATACTATATGTGGCTACACTATCGTAAAGTAGGTAGCATTCGTTCTGGAGCGTTGAGAAGGGTCGGGTTAGTGACTTTTAGAGGCTTTTACTTGTAAATCAATGTGGCATTATTAAATGTGGATTTTTTTGGAGTGTATTTTTTACTGATAATTAGTTTTGACTAATAATAATTTATTTATTTTAGGCCAAAATGGGGAATGTACAATAAATTTTACCTAAACATTTAGCCCATAGAAATAACTAACTACCCTCGAGAGCAATGAATCCGGGTCACTTAAAGAATCCTAAAAATCTCGGAAACTAAAAATACTAGGTTAATGCAATAAATTGTATTTAATAGACAATGTAATACTCCTTAAATGAAGGTATTAAAACTTCTTAGTTATTGTAAAGTTATATCATAAAAAAATCAAATTTGAAAAAGGGCCACTTTCGAAGATGGAACTACGAAATTACAGCATTTGGTTTTGCTTTTGTTTGTAATCTGTCATTTATGTGGGTACATAAACCATGTTGATAGTGCTCTATATTCATTATTCAAGCTGAAATTATGTCGCTTACGCCTGAAGAATGCACCAGAATACTTACAATGCTGGAAACCGGCCGGAGTCAGCGCGATACAGCCAGGACTGTCGGTGTGTCGCTGTCAACAGTACAAAGAGTTCTCCGACGTTACGAAGAAACTGGTTCTAACCTACGCAGACCAGGAACGGGCAGAACCAGGTGTACCACAGCACGAGAAGACCGATACTTGGTGAACACCATGCTTCGAAATCGCTTTCTCACAGGAACTGAACTCACAAATCAGTTTCGACGCCTCGGAGGAAGTAACCCAAGTGCATGGACAGTAAGACGTCGGCTTGCTGAATCTAACTTAAAACCCCTTAGACCTGCAAACGGCCCTAAACTGGAGCGTGGGCATCGTATTTCAAGACTAAGATATGCCCAGAGCCACGTAAATTGGAGTATTGAAGATTGGTCAAAAGTTATGTTCTCCGACGAATCAAAATTTATGCTCTACAAGCACGATGGAAGACACAGAGTGTATCGAAGACCAGGGGAAAGATTCAAGCAAGCATGCATCGAAGAAAAAGTAGCCTACGGTGGTGGGTCTGTACTTGTGTGGGCCGGAATTTCTTCTGAAAGTCGCACAGAGCTGGTGATCATAGAAAACGGCTCTTTAACTAGCGTAAGATATGTGGAAGAAATCCTCAATGATCACGTTGGTCCATTTATGGTCAATTTAGGTGAGGATGCTATATTTATGCATGACAATGCCCGACCTCATACAGGTAGGATTGTGAATGACTACCTTCAAGAGATGAACATTACTCGTATGGAGTGGCCAGCGCGCAGCCCGGATATCAACCCGATCGAGCATGCTTGGGACGAGCTAGGCAGATGCGTAAAACAACGAAACCCTCCCCCAATCACGCTTCGTGAGCTCAAAATTGCTCTCACAGAGGAATGGGAGAATATTCCCCAAAATCGTATAAGGAACTTGGTGTACAGCATGCCAAACCGCGTAAACGCAGTAATGGAAGCACGAGGAGGCAATACGAAGTATTAAAATTCAAGAAAATCGTAATAAAGTTCAAAAATTTCATGTTTCCTATTTTTGTTTTAAGGAGAGATCAGCAGTTTTTTTCTTTATGTAATTTTGTGTTAATAAAATGTATGGTGACTCATATTTTTTTTACCTTCATTTAAGGAGTATTACATTGTCTATTAAATACAATTTATTGCATTAATCTATCATTTTTAGTTTCCGAGATTTTTAACATTCTTTAAGTGACCCGGATTCATTGCTCTCGAGTGTATATAGTCTTAAGTAATAGTTACTACGTGACAGTGCGACTGAGACGAGATTACACTGTGAATTGAATGTTTTGAAATTACGTGAATTGGGCCTCAGTACTGAACACTAATACTGCTGCGATCACTAATCCGCCTGCCAAGCGTGGTGATTATGGCAATGGGGGGGCCATTGTATTTCACGGAGGAGGCCTCGTTCAACAGTGGACGTCTAAAGCAGCTGCAGTCAATGCACTTAAGGTGGATCGTCTCGCATGTGGCGCGAAATTCAAATTTTATTGTGTTTTTTGCTCGTCACAGGTTAAATAGGGTTTGCGAAAACTAGAAGACCCAACACACCACACGCGCGTATGATGCCTCTGGTGTTACAGGCGTCGGTAATTGCTTTCCATCAGGTGGGCCGTAAGCATGTTTGCTTGCCAAGAAGTATAAAAAAAAAACTGAAACATGTGTCTATGATCTCCCTAGTTTTCGCTAAGTGTTGATGAGCTGTGATGACCAAAAAACACCAAAAAAAATTGAATTTCGCGGCATTTACGAGACGATGTACCTTGATTTGTTTTCATCGCCCTACAGTAGTTAATTTAGATTTGTGTTGACACATAAAATATCTTCCGGGAAAATACTGTAACAAGATCACTTGTATATGTATATATACATACGTCAAGAATACCGACCTGATTGGGCGAAATGTCCCAAAAACAGAGGTGAACACGAAAATCCTATTTGGTTGTGCCTACGCGGCTCTCGTCACCTACGATATTTGTCAACACAATTTGTGAATGAGCATGGAATATTTCCCCTGTGGGGGGATAATTTATTCCTAGCTACGATCAGCTAGGGCTATTTTTACTGTATGATGAATATTGTGCCGTATTAGAAGAATAGAAAATACTTTATTACACCTTGAAGGTGATTCCTCTCGCATGTGGCGCGAAATTCAAATTTTATTGCGTTTTTGCTCATTACAGCTCATCAACACTTCTTGAGATATTAAAAACTGATTTTGCGAAAACTAGGAGACCTAACACACATGTTTTAGTTTATAGTTTCACATATAGATCATTACTTCACCTACAAATACTCTTCAATGATTTTTACAGTGTTTTTTTTTTGTTTAAAGATATATGCGTAGCTTAACTAATGACATTTATGAGATACTATCAATTAAAACATGTGTGCTAGGTCTCCTAGTTTTCGCAAAATCTGTTTTCTCTATCTCAAGTACTGTTGATTAGCTGTGGTTTACGAAAAACACAATAAAATTTGAATTTCGCGCCACATGCGAGAGGAATCACCTTAATATAATAAAAAATACACAAATCTTAACATGATAATTAAAAGGAGGTACAATGGGCGGTCTTATCGCTTATAAGCGATAGAACCCGGTGGTAGCGGTAGTGCCGTAGTGTGTCCAGCCTAAGAATAAACCTTTCTGTCTCCTCTCGTGCATCCACTGGAGTACTTAACACCAAACTGCGATTACCAATCCGCCTGCCAAGCGTGACGTGAGTGTGACGACCTCTGCAAATAGCCGGCTGAGACGTAAGAGGTTGCGAGTTCGATTCCCGCTGCGGGACAAATGTTTGTATGATCTGCAAATATTTGTTCCGCGTCTGGGTGTTATGGTACCATGGTACTCGTAGTTCCTGATACCCACGACACAGGGAATCCTAGTGTGGGATTAAGACTACGTATGTGACTGTTGGGTGTTATGTTATGTGGTGATTATGGCAAATCCTCCTATGGTCAAAGTCAAAGTCAAAAATAATTTTATTCATTGAAATCACAAGGATCATTTTGAATCGTCTTATAAACTAAAATTACTCCTGTTCCAACGCGACCAAGCCTAGAAGAATCGGGCAACAAACACGGCTTGGCTTACATAAATGGTCCGTCTTACCACTAGGTGAGAAGCGCCTGTGGTGTGGTGCCTCGGAGCAAGGAGTTGCTGATACATAGTAAATGAGAACTTCAAACCAAAATTAAATAAATATCAGCAAAAAAAAAATTATGCGAGACAGCACACGCTACGCTTGTTATACTTATAAATAATAATCTAATAGAAATAGGTAAGTACAGATATTGCAAATTTCCATTTTAGTAGTCGAGGGGCAGAGCGACATCAGGCCACGCGGCTTTATCCTACTAATATTATAAACGCGAAAGTTTGCGAGTATGGATGGATGTTTGTTACTCTTTCACGTAAAAACTACTGAATGGATTTGAGTGAAATTTGGAATGGAGATACTTTACGCCCTGGATTAACACATAGGCTAATTTTCATCATCATCATCATCATCATCAATTTTCATCATTATTCACGGGGGTGAAACCGCGGGGCGCAACTAGTCATTTATATAGTCATCAATAGTGTAATACGCTTTCTTAATTAGATTAAACTTTATGTATGGTTATATGGTGGTTTTATGGTATTCAATTGGGAAGTCATCGTCCAGCAGTGGACGTAAACAGGCTGGATGATGATGATGATGATGATGAAGTGCCAATTCTTCTACAAACCATGTACAGTATTTAAAAGTAGTGAAATAAATAATTTTCTATAAAAAAAAAATATCAGGGTAAATACATAAATCATTAAGATTTCTTAAAACTAAAAACGTATGTATATGTAGGTACATAATTTTAAGAAATGTAATTTTAAGTATCGTAATTTTTAGACATATAATTTTATTTGATTTTGACATTTATGAATCTGAGTTGTTCGAATAAATAAATATATTATTATTATTATTATATGAATAAATGTTTATCATTGTGTATGAGGTTTATTCGACTTGTTTCTTTAAAGACATGTTCCACGATACTCTAACCTTGTATGGGGTTACGCTTTAAAAACAACCCCAAATGTCCAAATGCAATGGGAATGTACGAATATTTTCTAAAACGAATTAGTGTCAAACTGAGATTGTAATCGGGGTGTGACACAAAGACGGACAGACGCACATATGGACATACATATGTGGCTTTACAATATTTTAGTTATGTTATGTTGTAGTTATGTTATGTTCGTCGTGGCATTACCTAAGTCTAAGGGGAAGGCCTATGTCCAGCAGTGGAATTCTACAGGCTCATGATCATGATATGTTATAAAGGTTCCGATTTCGCCATTTGGTGTAGGAACCTTAAAAAAAACAGTTGTCGCATTACGAACATCGCAATCCCAACAACACTCCACCGAAGGGGCCATTACCTTTTGTTGCAGTGATTTGTCTGAAACAGTCCTTTTACCAAACGCCCAATAACCGTCTCCGTGGGCCGTTAGCCGTGTCCCGGGCCTCTTTATTTTTATTTCTCCCTATCCGGGTCGAAATGAGACCTCAGAGGCCTTACCATGACCTCTTATAGCGATTCAGTTCAGAAACTATTCAATACAAAATATCGGTTCCGTGATGTCCGCAGCTATATTAAGAGGGCGTACTATGTGATTTTGCCCAACAAAATCGATCTATAACTCAGTATCTACGGGTTCTACGAGTTAAATATTTTGGAATATGAAAACTATATATTTTTGCATTTATTGTGTAAAGTTGAAAACACGATATGTAAAAAAAACCTCGATAGTTTTATTTAATGAAAAAACCCTTGTTTCCCACACGTTTTGAAAGAAATCTCAGGTCCCTACGGTGTTTTAAGATAAATTTTACTACAACAAGTAGGTAATAACTATTTATACTTATGCTAAAATCAGTTTTTTGATACACTTCATTTTCGCCATAATAAACAAAAAACTTCATTTTTGTGCACGACACTCGCTAGCGCGAGCGAGACGGCGCGCGGGTTATCGCGTGCGGTTAAGAGGGAGCCTAAATTGTAGTATAGTGCCCTCTTAAAGGCACACCACCTGCGTACGTGTAGACGTCGTCGTGCACGTCGTCGTATCATGAGGTTGTAATGTATGGAACTGTATGAGACATGGCACACCGCTTGCGTGACGTGCACGCAAGCATGTATATACAAAGTGACGCGCGTGTTAAGGTTGGTTTGCACATTGATTAGTGTGAGTGCGAGTAGGCTTGATTGCGAGTGCGAGTGCTTAGTGCTTAGTTGTGTCCAATTCTGTTTAGCTGCTGCGATTAGTAAATTCAGTTGCAAATACAATAGCAATGCTCAGCGAGCGTCGTCCGCCCAACAATGTTAAACACTAATCACTAAACAAGCATGTCCAAACGTGTTTAGTACCAGGCAAGCTGCGAGTCAGGGGGAAGGAAGGGCGCGCGGGACGGGGCTACTCGCAAAAAAATAGAACTCGCTTCTATTAACTTTACTACGCTGTTAACTGAGGCCCAATTCTCTAATTTAAAAACATTCAATTCGCAATATAATCTCGTCTCAGTCGCACTGTCAGCTGTCACCTATATAGTAACTATTACTTAATCTTCGCATGTATACGCGAAGATTAAGTAATAGTTACTATACGAGACAGTGCGACTGACACGAGATTATATTGTGACTGGAATGTTTTAAAATTAGAGAATTGAGCCTCAGATCACTCGCACTAATCAGTTGCTGTCCACACGTGTATTTTACTAATCACTGAGCACCTGCGCTAAACACCTTCACTCGCACTAATCAATGTGTAAACCAGCCTTTAAGTGCTGCATACGCATGTGTGAATTGGCGTTTACAAGCACAGTAGCAGAAGGTCTATAGACTTCTGTGATTAAAGTTATTCAATGATGACGGATGTCAACGATGATTCGATATTTTGTACTTGTAATAGTTTTTGAACTGAATCGCTATAAGAGCTCATGGTAGGGCCTCAGTACTTCGGGTCACTCATCCGCACTGTGCAAACTATGGCTCAAGAAGGATTTAATTAAAAACGACATAGCAACGTTAGGAGTCGTTATTTATTTATTATTCTTATTATGATGTTATCTGATGTGGATAATGTTTACAATCATCATCAGCCGGAAGACGTCCACTGTTGGATGAGGCCTCCCCCATAGAATGCAATGGGGGGATTCGCGATAATCACCAGCACGCTCGGCAGGCGATCACCCACAGTATTGGAGCCTTATTCATAATCATTTTTTAGTTAAAATAGCTTTTGTCTTGATCTCTCTGATGTAAAATATGTCGTACGTCAAAACAAGACAAAAGCTCTTTTAGCTAAAATTTGTTTAAATAACTTTTCATTTAATAACTTTTCATTTAAAAAACCGACTTCCGCCATTGTATTCGACTAAATAATTTTGGATGAAAAAAAAAATTATGAAAGAACCATTGTGGTGAAAGGATTATGATACTTTCTAAATGCAAATGCTTGGTGTCTTGCTGAAAATATCAAAATCGCCATATGTATGCCTGCAATATTTGAGGAGTTCCCTCAATTCCTTATGGAATAATAAAAAAATGGGACCAATCTGGAAGTATATCTATTCAAATAAAAAAATAATTTTCCAAATCGGTTCATAAACGCCGGAGATACATGAGGTAACAAATAAAAAAAAATATAACCGAATTGAGAACCTCCTCCTTTTTTGTGAAGTCGGTTAAAAATGATTATGAATAAGAGGGTTGGTGTTTAGCACTCGGGTGGATGACACGGCATCCACGGTAGGAGATGGCGGGGTCTATTCTGAGGCCGAACACACCACGGAAATAATGTTTATTATAGTATTAGTTATTGGACCTCTGTGGTGTGGCGGGCGAAAGATGCGGGTTCGGATCCCGCTGCGGAACATATGTTTGAATGATCTGCAATTATTCGTTTTGTGTATTATGTATTGTGGTACCATGGTACTCGTAGTTCCTTGATGACATACACATTGAATCCAGGATTATTACTGATCGCATTTAATTTTACATTATAAATGTCGCAGGAAGTCGGTGGATGAAGGCGGCTCGAGACCGTTGGTCGTGCGTGGCATACTATTTTTTATACTACTTGGCAACCAAACAAGCTTATGGTCCACCTGATGGAAAGCAGTTACCGTAGCCCACGGACGCCTGCAACACCAGAGGCATCACACGCGCGCTGCCGACCCTGAGACATAAAGATGAAAAGTCTCATGTGCCTGTAATTTCACCGGCACCCGTACCCTTCAAACCGAAACACAACAATGCTAACACTACTGCTTGGCGGCAGAAATAGGTACGGTGGTAGTACTTCCCCGGACGAACTCTTTCACAAGAAGTTCTATTACTACTAACCGAGGCCTTTGTCCAGTAGTGGACTTCTACAGGCTGATGCTGATCATGCTTTTATTTAATAAAGGCAATGCTTAGGACGCCCTTATCGCTAACTGCGTTCTCTCAGCAAGATACATCTATTATTTAAAATAAGAAATAAATTAAAAAAATATTTTATCATATAAATAATATAATTACTTATATATATTTATTACTAGCATTTGCTTGCGGCTCCGCCCGCGTGGAACCTCTGTTATGTATTATTATAACTTACTAGTTGCGCCCCGCGGTTTCACCCGCGTGAATAATGATGATAATTGATGATGATGATGATGAAAAGTAGCCTATGTGTTAATCCAGGGCGTAAAGTATCTCCATTCCAAATTTCACTCAAATCCATTCAGTAGTTTTTACGTGAAAGAGTAACAAACATCCATCCATACTCACAAACTTTCGCGTTTATAATATTAGTAAGATTTTGTTTTTTAAATCAATTTGTTTTACTGTAGGTACTTGTCTTTTTTTGATTATACTAAGATGTACGCCACCGTCCTTATTTGTTAAATAGTTTCTGTCCATCCAAAAGTTGTCTGGAAGCGATCGCTCTTAAGCGATAAGACCGCCCATTGTACCCTTGATTTGAAACATTGTATCCTTATTTTTTTGTTGTTTTTTTTTTATGGTGTACAATAAAGTTATAATATATCTATCTACATCGTCATCAGGAGGTAAGTAAAGGTAATCCGTTTCATAGCATAGTCATAAGCATGTAACTCACACAGTCGGGTAAGGTAATAAATTGTGTTTGAAACAAGAATTGATTCACACGTTTACCTTATAAGTTAGGTAACAGTGCCTGGTGTATGTTATAAGCGAAAGAGGGGATGTTTACTCGAATTGTGAAAAGACAAAAATATACAGGTTAGTTATATAAATATATACTCCTGAGACAAATTCGCGATTGACTCATTTTGTGAAGTAATTCATTGTAAAAAAATAGTATATATAATACAGTTATGAACCTGAAGAGTTTTGAGATAGTTAAATAAATAAATAAATGCTGGACATTTCACACCACATTATCTAGCCCCAAGCTAAGCAGAGCTTGTGTTATGGGTACTAGTTAACTGATTTACTTAATACAATACATTACACAGATAGATATTTTTTATCATGCATAGAAAAATACCCAGAACACCCTGAACAATTATCCGCAGATTGTACAAATATTTGTTCAGAGGCCGGAATCGAACCCGCAACCTCCTGCGTCGCAGGTGAACTTTCGCCCGCCACGCCACAGAGGTCGTAGTTGAAATTAAGTCAGAGCCATCAATCGAACCACTTGGAACTACTTTTTTGTTTATAAATCTAAATTGAAAGAGCCCTCATTCTTTTTTTTTGCTTAAACTTGGACGTCCAAAACAGACGGCACAAGTTAAATTAAATCAATTACGTCTATAGGCGTTAAATGATTTTAGCAGTAGCTTGTAACTTACGCCACACGTCAAACGCTCGGTTTTTCTTACCTCGCGGAAACTTTCCTACACACGCTTCTTCCCTAGTATTTCGTTTCACAGTCAACTTCACTCCATAATTACCCTTATCACCTTCGCAATAAGATCTGTAATCAAATATCGCCTGTTGATACCTCAACTGGTTCCAATCAAAATGGTGGCTCACGTAATTGTAATAGGGTTGGTTTTTGATTGTTTTAAAGCGAACAGGAAAACTTTCATTTTCCTTGCGTAATTCTAAGATAACGTATTCATTATTATCTAATAATAATCTGGTGTTTGTCTGTTGATAGTGATTTGCGGTTGTTTGTTTGTGGGTTGTGGGGATTTAAATCCTACATAAAGATTAATCTAATTAAGAAAGCGTATTACACTCTTGATGACTATATTAATGATAAAGCCGCGTGGCCTGATGTCGCTCTGCTCCTCGACTGCTAAAATGGAAATTGCAATATCTGAACTTACCTATTTACATGTTTCTATTAGATTATTATTTATAAGTATAACAAGCGTAGCGTGTGCTGTCTTGCATATTTTTGCTGATGTTTATTTACTTTTGACTACCTTCCTAAGGTTTTTAAGTTCTCATTTACTATGTATCAGCAACTCCTTGCTCCGAGGCACCACACAGGCGCTTCTCACCTAGTGGTAAGACGGACCATTTATGTAAGCCAAGCCGAGTTTGTTGCCTGATTCTTCTAGGCTTGGTCGCGTTGGAACAGGAGTAATTTAATTTTATATAAGACGATTCAAAATGATCCTTGTGATTTCAATGAATAAAGTTCTTTTTGACTTTGACTTTGACTTTGACTATGACGAGTATGTTGAACGTGTCAATTATGACCAATGTAAAATTACCATATTCAAAACACATAACTTATCTTTATCTTTATGTATGTAAGATTGTTCATCTGAGGCCCAATTCACTAACTTAAAAATAGTTAAAATAGAGTTCGGATCGTGTTTCGATCTTTTGTCGATGTCTTAAATTGTCAGAAATGGTATTCTCCTGACATAAAATACAACACTGTAATGTGATTATATCGAAATGTGACCGAAACTTGAACGATTCAAAGTTTTTTCGTTAATTTTAGCATTAGTAGATGGAGTCTCTCTTTACTCTTTCCAATTATATATATAACTATCCTACTCTAATGGTGGTCACCATGAATTGAAAGTAGACTAAATTGTTATTTAGGAGGGACCAGAAATTCAACTTTCTGTCAATTTACAATTCAGTCTCGATTCGGTCAACTTTCAGTGTAGTTTTAAAATAACTTAGAGAATTGGGCCTCTGTTCCCTGGTAGCTCCGAATCTTCTTGACGAATTTTGACAAATAAGGTCTTGACGTTTCACGAATTATAGGTTATATGACATCGCGGAATAAAACGCAATTATCCAACCATGAAAAAAAAATTACTTTAATTTTGAGCTTGGTATCAAATAAAAGGGCTTGATGAAAATGATTGCATTGTAAATTACACTTCTATCTTCTCATCTTGTCACTGGTTCATTTTTGGTCACCACACTAGATATTTCAGGATTCAGTGCGTCCACATGGATAAGATAAGATAAGTTTATTTTGGAGGCTCGTTCCATGCACATTCCAAGTCTTCAAAGTAACTATTTAATAATATTTTGGTTTCACAATTCACCTTAGCGAAGATAGAATGAAAAATTATTACATCTCAAGACTAAGTGTGTTTGCGAGGCAGCGTTGCGCGAGGTTGATAAATGAACCCGCATGCAATAAATAATACGACATAGAAGCGAAACTCCTTTCATGGTACGAACGTCTAAGGTATGGAACACACAACCGTGTCGTCTGGTTTAATGAAAAGATAACATAACACCCAACAGTCACATAATACATAGTCCTGATCCCACACTAGGATTCCCTGTGTGTACTATGAGTACCATGGTACCACAACACCCAGACCCGGAACAAATATTTGCAGATCATATAAACATTTATTCCGCAGCGGGAATCGAACCCGCAACCTCTTGCATCTCAGACGGCTACTCGCCCCACCGTGTCACACAGGTCGTCAAACTATAATCTGGGTCTATAGAATAGGTGTCTTCTAGACCTTCTTGTTTTTCCAGCTCGATTTTCTTTAATATCTTTAAAACCATGCATATAACCTTTGAAAATAGCACTTTCATTTGATACGTCTCACGATGCAATTGATGAAAGTTTTACAGGGGATGAAAGTTTTTTTTTAAAGTTTTTTTTTAATTAACTCCTAAAATCAGAATTCATTTATTATTTACGCTTGTGTCCTTGATTAGATCACTTAACTCTTTCTTACTTTTATAATCCTCTTTTGGTTACTTTTATAAACAGTGTTTTAGTTACTTTTATAAACAGTGTTTTAGTTAGGTACATTTCTTGTTAAGTAGGTATAATGAGCTAGCTTCCTCGGTTGGGGGAGTGCTTTTTGGTATATATATTTGTAAAAGAGTTTCGTTTCTATACGCTATAAGATAATTATTACCTGTGTTACCTGTTTAAAATTTAAGTAGACGGTAGCTGGTGAGATTATTCTGTGGAGAATAATGTACTTAGCATTTAAAAAGGTTTTTTATAACCACGAGCTAAGTAATTACATAAAACAAACATCCAACAGTCACATACGTAGTCTTGATCCCACACTAGGATTCCCTGTGTCGTGGGTATCAGGAACTACGAGAAATACACCCGTACCATAACACCCAGACCCGGAACAAATATCTGCATATCGTACAAATATTTGTTCCGAGGCGGGAATCGAACCCGCAACCTCCTGCGTCACAGGCGAACCTTCGCCACCGCGCCCCAGAGGTCGCCAAATATGCAGATCATACAAACATTTGTCCCGTAGCGAGAATCAAACCCGCAACCTCTCGCATCTCAGCCGGCTATTCGCCCTCGCTCAAATAAGTCGGTAATTGTTACTTTCCTGTATTATGTATTCTACAATTAAAATTATTGATAACTTCACAGCATAGTACAATCAGCTGCAAAAACAAGTGCTCGTTTTAAATGATCGGTCAGTACACTCGGCTCGATTGGTTCCGGACAAATAGCGATCGCGGGTAAGGACTGTGGCGTGCTATTTAGTGTCCATTCTTAGGCTGGGAACAGAGCGAGCGGAAATAAAATTGGAGAGGAGTTTAAATATGTATTTATTATCTAATCCGTATGTACACGACAGGTTTTGTGGCGCAGAGTAGCCGGCTGAAATGCGAGAGGTTGCGGTTTGATTCCCGCCGCGGGACGAATGTTTGTATATATGATCTGCAAATATTTGTTCCGGGTCTGGGTGTTATGTTACCATGATACTCGTAGTTCCTGATACCCACCACACAGGGAATCCTAGTGTGGGATCAGGACTACGTATTTGACTGTTGTGGTGTAAATAAAATGTAAATAAACACACGCGAGAAGAACACACGACGAAAGGAACTGACGAACGAACAGAAATAAATCATTCACAATCATTATTGTTATAATAATAATTATTATTGAACGAGCGAAGCGAGTTCTCTGAGTCAAGTTGGAAGAATCGGCGTTTGTATGTATGTGGGTATGTATGTATGTATGTTTGTCCGATGAAAACTTCCAAACCGTTAATCCGATCTTCATGAAATTTGGTATGGGGATAGATAGTATTGGTACAATTTGTAGGTAAGGTTATCAGCTATATCGGTCAGGGGGTTGCTGAGATATTGGGGTCCAAGAGGGGGTAAAAAAAATAAAAGTGAGACAGTCAGATCAAGTGGGGTGTCTAATGAAAGCGCTTTAGTTGGACATTTCAAAA
Organism: Epirrita christyi; assembly: GCA_951392215.1. Taxonomy (NCBI): domain Eukaryota; kingdom Metazoa; phylum Arthropoda; class Insecta; order Lepidoptera; family Geometridae; genus Epirrita; species Epirrita christyi. The sequence goes on along the minus strand of OX595857.1, from coordinate 2,025,887 downwards.
CTGTTTTTAATAAGTATTTAAACTTAGTAGTTTCCGAGATATTAGGGAAAATAAAAAACGCAAAAATCAAAAATTCTAGGGTAGTTCCAGCAGTCCCACAATGCTGAAATTTGGTATGCTTGTGGCTTTTGTGTCACAACTACAGGGAAAAGTCTGAAATTGAAGAAATTAGAAACCTGAACCATAAAAAACAATAACCAATATAACATCCATTGTTGACCTCCCATTTCTAAGAATATGAATGACGTTGGAGTTCTATGTTTTCTTCAAAAGGACGTCATCAATTAATTCGTCAAGTACTTTAAATACTAACAGGTATGTAGTATTTACGCCCTGTTGCTTCGGTTTAATGAAATTTATTCTCAAAAAGACAAAAAAGTATGTCACTTACATGAGAAAAACATATAACTTAAAGTATTTATAACATAACAGTAGGTCGTTCGAGTTAATAAGTAGGTAGGTAGTAAGTAGGTACATTGCTGTGTAAAACTAAGTTGTGACCCATTCAATGCATCTCTTAAATAATTAGGTATAAAGGTGCTTAGTCCTATTCAAAGGCTATTTCGATGATGTGTATAATAATTACCTATAGAGGTAAAATTTTTTTCTCAGTAAATGTTTTTAGAAATCGGTTAGAAGGGTGAAGAAAGTAAAATATGCAAAAAAATATCTCGAAGATACTTCAAGTTCTCTGGTAATGCTGAAATTTATTATTTAAGTATATTTTGTTCCACGGGGAGAAGTCGAAAATTTTCGACTCGAGGATTTTTTCTTTGTAATATGCATTTTTAAAGTAGAGAACTTAAATCTTTAAAAATTAGGTAGCAAAACTACAGCTAGATGGCACTGCTTAATTAAAAAAAACTTTTATTTTGCTTCACATTTCTTTCATGTTAGAGAAATTGACTCGATAGTTTTAGATTTCTGATGGATCATCCATACAAACATACTTACATAGCCGTTAAATACAAAACCCTTTCTTCCCCTCTTAAATTAGTGGGGCTGATAAAGGTGTCATCGCGAGGTCTCAGTTCGGGGCGAACCACTAGTATTATTAAATATTTGCAGGTCATACAAACACTTGTCCCGCAGCAATAATCGAACCCGCAACCGCTTGCATCTAAGCCGGCTACTCGTCCGCTGCGCCACAGAGGTCGTCATTGTGGAAGAGGTATTTGTGATAAGTGAATGCAAAATTACACGAAAACTAAATGATTTAATAGCTAAGTACGCAAATACTAAACAAACACATAAGGTTGTCGCAAATTGACAGGATATTTTGTATGGGAATTTCAAACAGGGTTATTCTGTTCAACGTTGTATTGGTACTAAAAATCCCGCAGAACTACCAAGCGAACCAGTAGTAACACGGGAAGTTTTTTTTACCTGTGTTACTACTGGTAGTAACACTCTAAGTCAACATTTCATAGTTTGACACCTGTCAGTTTAACTTTTACTGCATCGAAATAAATTAAAATCAGACCAGAAGGAATTTGGAAAGATCGCCCTCTAATTTCTTGCTTGTAATGTAAAACAAAAATGCTCTTGCATTCAGAAACGGTTGGTAGTAGATGCTTGATATTTCACATGTAGATTCCTCAAATGAAATTAACAAACATATGTTTCAGCGGTTCCTGAAATTTTTCTGAAAACAGGCACGGAAACGTTATCTTTGTAAAAAAATACACTTTACTTTTTGGACAGATTTTAGTTTATTTCGATTTAGTAAAAGTTAATTACTTGTAAGTAAAAGTCAAACTGACAGGTGTCAAAGTGACAGGTGACAAACTATGAAATGTTGACTAAGAGTATTACTACCAGTAGTAACACGGGTAAAAAAAACTTTCCGTGTTACTACTGGATCGCTTGGTAGTTCTACGGGATTTTTTTTACCCGTGTTACTACTGCTATTAATAATGGTAGTAACACGGGCAATAAACGCTAAAACCTGCCTAGATAAGTAAGAAGGATCATCAAATCAAGCCAAGCCGTGTTTGTTGTCCTGATTCTTTTAGGCTTGTGGTCGCGTTGGAACAGGGGTGTGATTATTGAAGTGGCTAATCGACATTAAAATTGCGGTTTATTCTACGATTTCCAAATTTCTATACATCTGGAACTAATTGATGACTAAATTTTTTATCTCTATGTGCCTCCTCCAGCACATATCCTGAAATATGGTGATTTGCGGCCTTTTTGATGATATTTAGTTACTCAGTGACATTTCAAAAATCGCACCTCAGGAGTCAGTTTAGTTTATAAAACAATTCAAAATGATCCTTGTGATTTCAATGAATAAAACACTTTTCAAATTGGATTTCGAAGTGTAAAACATACAGATAGACCTGGCCTAAAATTAAATTTATTATAAACTGGCCTTTTACAAATATAGAGATTCTAGCTCCTGCTGTATCTCATCCCTTACAACCGGTTTGTACCAGTTCGATCCGGAACTGAGCCGGTTAATTTGCACGCGACTCGGGTGATTCATGGCGGCTTTCGTGAGATCGTTTCCCCGGCATTTGTTTTACTTTTTTGAGAGTAACCCCCAATCGTTTAGTGCTGGAATGACTCGATTAAGAGTGTATTTTTAAGAGTGAATTAATGATGGGATGCAAACAACTCTCTTTTAACTAATTTGATTATTACCTCTTATTCTCTGAACGTTTTGTCCCAGTCTGCCGTAGTCTGAGTGTGTGAATTTTATGTTATAAAGTATAAATCATTATATTACTCATATAAAAATTGCTTGAAATTAATGAGATTATTGATATCAAACCAAATCAAACAATTTTATTTCAGATAACAATGAGATCCATTCGGTTAGTAAAACTTAAGGTGATTCGTCTCGCATGTGGCGCGAAATTCAAATTTTATTGCGTTTTTGCTCATTACAGCTCATCAACACTTCTTGAGATAGTAAAAACTAATTTTCCGAAAACTAGGAGACCTAACACACATGTTAGGTCACAACACATATTTTGTGTTAGTTTATAGTTTCACATATAGATCATTACTTCAGCTACGAATATTCTTCAATGATTTTTACAGTGTTTTTTTGGTTTAAAGATATTCGTAGCTTAACCAATGACATTTATGAGATACTATCAATTAAAACATGTGTGCTAGGTTTCCTAGTTTTCGCAAAACCTGTTTTCTCTATCTCAAGAAGTGTTGATGAGCTGTGATTTACAAAAAACACAATAAAATTTGAATTTCGCGCCACATGCCAGACGAATCACCTTAAGAGTAATTGTTAATATTTAAACATAGAACAGAAATAAATATTTTTCTGGACAATTTGTTATGGAGTGGACCAGATATAGATATTTTAGTGGTAGAGCTTCTTGTGAAACAGTTCGTCCGGTGAAGTACCTACTACCACCGCTTTACTACACAACTACAGCTATATTTAAAGGCGCAGTAGCAGAAGATCTATATACTTCTGCGATTAAACTTATTCAATGATGACGGATGTCAACGACGAACCGATATTTTTTACTGAATAGTTTTTGAACTGAATCGCTATAAGAGCTCATGGTAAGGCCTCTGAACTAATAGTTGAGTTAACTTGCTTACCAATTAGCTAGCAGTCGGTTAAGCTCGCTTAAAAGCTCTCTACCAATTCCCAGCGGTAGGTAGTAGGTACACAGTGTTTTACTCGACTTATGTTTTTGAAGAGGTAATTAATTTTGGGAACCAGCGGGAATTCAATTGGGAATAATGCTAGATTTTAGAGCCGCTTGGCATAAACTTACTAATAATTTTGGTATTTCTGTAACATTAGATGTTAAACTTAATAGAAGCTCATTTATAAATAAAAACCTTTGTAATAATCAAAATACAAAAATACAAAGTAGCATAATATATATATATATATATATATTATGCTACTTGGCAAGCAGACAAGCTTACGGCCCACCAGATGGAAAGCATTTACCGTAGCCTATGGACGCCTGCAACACCAGAGGCATGCACACTGCACTGCCGACCCTGAGACATAAAGATGAAAAGCCATCATCATCATTCATTTTCCTTTTTTTTGTAATTTTTTTGAATTGATTTTGGAAGACAAACCATCTGCGTATATGTCAAGTGTCAATATTTAAGGTTAGACTAGTAAGCCTGGACTAAATTCAGATTTAGACCACGTTTTGTAATAAGACCGTATCTGTCTATCTATCTACTTCACAAACCGAGAAAAGTAGCCATAATAATATATCTTCCCTCTTTTAACACAAAGGGTAGCTATGTAAATCTCAACAGTATACTCTGGTTCGCGAGATACTACAGCCTCCCCCAAGACAAATATTTTAGAAAGAGACAATATGTTTTGTTTTATGATCAGCCTCTAGTCTCCTAAGGTCACAGTGGAAAGTACAGTTCAGTAGGTCAACAGAGCAGTCATAAAAAAGGCATAAATATAACATAACATAACACCCAACAGTCACATACGTATAGTCCTGATGCCACACTAGGATTCCCTGTGTCGTGGGTGTCAGGAACTACGAGTACCATGGTACTATAACACCCAGACCCGGAACAAATATTTACAGATCATACAAACATTTGTTTCGCAGCGGGAATCGAACCCGCAACCTGTCGCACCTCAGCCGGCTATTCGCCCGCCGCGCCACAAAGGTCATCTGATCGTAATTTAGTCGTATTTTTTTTTCGTCTAGTACCTAAATTTAGATATCTAGTTTATAAGTAAAAATTTTCTGCCTGTACAATTACAAAAAAAATGTACTTAAATTTAATAATAAAGATAAAGATAAAGATAATACACTATCTTTATCATACCTACCACTGTTATCATTTCTCCCACTCCTCTATGGTTAGCTGGAAGAAAACTCTTTTACGGTTAAGCTCACCTTTGTACCTATTTGTAAGTTTTTATGTCTGTAATTTTGTGTACAATAAAGAATTAAGAATCTTTATCAAAATGCGTCCGAAGCGAGGATATATGAGGAAGGGTTACTTCAAGCGTCATGGCAATCAACTTTAGTTCTACGACTTTATGAACTTCGAAGTTTTTCATTCACGAAAAGCCTCGTAAACTTTCTTCCAGAAATTTACCTAAACAACATGAAGCTATCCTATTACAGCTGTTTATTTAACCTCTATGCGTGAAATCTGCATTCTATAGATTTTAATCGCGGTAAAACTATCGCGATCTCAGTTATTTCAGTCTGTAGGAAAGGGTGCGCGATAATCTTTAGCGCACTTTAGACAATACGCACAAAACCAAACTAATAACTTTTCATTTAAAAAACCGACTTCCGCCATTGTATTCGACTAAATATTTGGATGAAAAAAAAATGTTGAAAGAATTATGATACTTTTTGAATGCAAATGCTTGGTTTGTTGCTGAAAATATCAAAATCGCCATGGGTATGCCTACAATATTTGAGGAGTTCCCTTAATTCCTCATGTCCAATCCATCATCGGAACTGGATTCTGAAAAAAATATCCAATAAAAAAGAATTTTCCAAATCGTTTCATAAACGCCGGAGATAACGCGGTAACAAACATTAAAAAAAAAAAACAACCGAATTGAGAACCTCCTTTTTTGGGAAGTCGGTTAAAAAGTATTTTAGTCACTGAAATCACAGGGATCATGAAACAGGACAGGGGTATGAAAATATCCTATATCTGAATCCTGGTTCAGTGTTTTTCTGCATCATTTACTAGCCCTACCGTCTTTGCCCTCTGTCTTCCACTGTGTCTCATATTGAAGGAATGACAAGCTCAAGTGGTTGCCATTTGACAATGCCCTTTTACCTCCCCGAAGCATGTGTCAGCCCTAAATGAACTTTATTGTATTTTATACCAATAACAGTGTTCAGGAAATGTTAACTCACTATATCATCATCATTATCATCATCATTATCATCATCATCATCATCATCGTCATCATCATCATCAGCCGGTAGACGTCCACTGCTAAACAAGGCCATAGAATGCAATACGGGAATGGATTCGTGATCGCAATACTAGAACACGGAGGGGTTTGTACAATTAACTCACAGCTTACAGTGCAGTCATTTTGAGTTGCGCCATAGATGAGTTGGATCATAACCTAGGGTTAAAATACTAAACATGTTTGGTGCAAGCGGGCCCCCATTGACAAAATTTTACCATTGCTGTGGACTAAAAACTAGCGACATTTGCGTGTATGTACTTGAAAAAAATAACCGCTAGGTGCGATTTTGAAACCGTATTCAAAATGATTGATGCCCCCTTGACCTACTGCAGGGCTATTTTTAAACGTTCGGATGGGTTTCCGATCGGATTCGTTAGTTTAGTTGTATTAGTTAATTAAAACACACATCGAAATGAAAAACTAACGAATCCGATCAGAAACCCTTATGAACGTTTAAAAAAAGCGCTGCTGGTGTATTTAGAATAGAATAGAATATTGTACACCATAGGATAATAAAAAATACTCGAAATTTTACATCATTTTATTATTTTTCGCCATTTCTTACACTGTCACGTGAGTTTGTAACATTCATTTTACGGGTAAACTTCAATGTTTTATCTGGATTGTTACGGTATAACTTTGTTTCGTTCTTAATAGATTTTTTTAAGTGTTTTCCTTAATACAATAATAGACTTTTGTTGGGCAATTTTCGTTGATAAGATTTGTCTTGGCTGCTGGCTTATTTAGGAGTGTGTTATTACTGTAAGAAAGCGTTAGCAGAGTTGGTCCTGCAAAGCAATGGCGGCGATGAGCTCTCCACATGTCACGTCTATATTCCTGCGACTGTGCAACCTACGGTGAAAAGAGGCCCGATGAGCCTCTGCCTACCGCTTTGGAGAAAAAGGCGTGTGTTTATGTATGTATGTATGTAATAATACTTAATGAGTACAGAACAGTGATGAAAGATTACTTTAACAGGCTGATGATGATGATGGTGATCATATTTGAAGCATAGACATCGGCGAGCTGAATCTTTCATAAGTTAGCTACGACCAAAACTCACGATGCTTACATACTCCTTCGTTTTTTTGGAAATGGTGGTCACATTCACATGGGTCTGTGAAGGCATCCTTATAGGCATTTTTTAACCTAAAGTAGCGTAGTCCACTTACCTCCGTTAAATTACGCCCACGCAACACGGAACAATGAAGTCGCAATTGGACGAGCGTTGTGCACTGCGTTGCAAACAAAAGCACCAATCCGACTAATGGAGAAGTTACTGTTTTCAGTCCACTAGTGTATGGTCTTGTGTATTGTCTGATGATAGTCTATATTATATTTGATTACAAAGCTAAAAGCTTACTTTGTTTAGTTTTTTGTTGCCAATTTTAAACGTATATTTGTTTCAAATCTTGCAAGACTGTTTTGAACCACTTCAGTGTAAATTACACGCACTACTGTTTATCTAACTGTCCCAGAAAAGAGGGTAATGTTTCTGTTATTATTGGACATTGTCTTCGCATTTAGCGTGACAAACTTTAACACAAAAATGTTATCAAGCTCTGAATGTAGGTGTTATTTCTTGTTTACAAATAAAGTCTTAGTTAAGTATACTATAGCAAGTAGGTAAGTATTATGTGTTTACTTTTCGTCCAAAACATTATACAAATGTTGTAACAATGTTATGACCAAATAGCAAGTTGCTCACTGCTGATACGGTATCAGGTGTTATCAGTCGACGCGACCTGCTGATAAAATAGTATCTGTCCACAACTCTTGCAAGATGGACGTCATAAATTTTACTGAGAAAGTGGTGATCGTCACCGGAGCCAGTTCCGGCATCGGCGCTGCATCAGCGGTTCTATTCGCCAAGTACGGAGCAAAGCTAACTCTCATCGGAAGAGACGAAGAGAGGCTGAAGGTTACATCAGACAGATGCCAGCAAGCCCATGGACTGCAACCTCTTTGCATCAAGCTGGATTTGACAGACAACGGCGCGTGCGAGCGTGCTGTCAAAATGACAGTTGATAGATACGGACAAATTGACGTTTTGGTGAACAGCGCGGGAAAGCTAGTTCTCGGATCACTGTTTGATAACACGATAGATACTTTCGATGAGATGATTGATATAAATCTAAGGGTTCCGTACAAAATGACGCACACGGCATTGCCGTTTTTAGTGAAAACAAAAGGAAACATTGTGAATTTAGCCTCAGTGCAAAACAGCAAAACACGGCATGGATTTCTGCCTGTTAGCATAGCAAAGTGCGGGTTAAATAAATTTACTAAACTGGCTGCCTTCGAACTAGCTGCTGTTGGTGTTAGAGTAAATTCTGTCAACCCTGGTCTGACGCGGACCAATATACTGTCAAACTTAGCAATGACAGATGAAGAGATTAACACGACGTACGAAGGACTGTCCACCGATTTTAATATGAAAGTGTTGGAGCCGGAGGAGATTGCAAAAATGGTAGTGTTTGTGGCGAGCGGAGTGTGCCCCAGTCTGAACGGTGCTGATGTTTCCATGGATGGTGGTTCTATGTTGTTTTAATGAGGACTCTGTTGTTACATTTATAGAAGTTTTTTTTATTTTTTGAAGGCATTATAATTGTATAGCTACAATAATTTATAAAAAAATTAACTCATCCCCTAATATTAAAACATCAAATAACTATCAAATTAAAAATAAGATTACAGATTGGCTTGAAAAATTTGAGTATAGTGAGATTGAGGATCTATTTGTTGTGCTAAAATATCACTATCCTGAACACACTCCACTCGCTCGCACACATTAGATTTGCAATAAAACAATTACTTTATGTTTTTATTATTGTAATTACTATGTTAATATAAACTCAGTAGTAATTTTAAACTAGAACATTATTTTATGTATATAACCATTTTCATGATACACATATTATGATGCTGGGCAGGCACTGACTCCTGACATACAGGTAACCCTAGTTTAGGAGTCAGAGCTTCATTTTGAAATGAACATTGATTTATTCAGTAAATGATTATTGTTATTATTGGCTGGTGGATGATAAAAATAGATAAGCTTATCTTGATACCTAGTATTTTTTTATTGTGTCTTAAAATAAATTTATCTAATATTATTTTCAATACAGTTGCTTACAAGACCAGTAAACATATAAATTGAAAGTTAATTTTAGCATACTAGTGCGATTTTTTAGTATTTTTTTAAACATCTGGAAAGTCTAATAGTAAAGTTTACTAGCAAAGAGTTTAATACATAATATATAATCAAATGATGTCGACTTTATACCAAGAATAAAAACCGGCCAAGTGCGGGTCGGACTCGCGTGGAGAGGGTTCCGTACAAGTAGGCGTATTGTAACCACTAAACAAATAAAACTTGATAGTCAATCAACACATTATATACGCATTTTCTATTTACAAATATTTTATATACGTGTAGCACCAATTTATATAGGAACGTAACGTAGCTTCAGATTATTTATTGTTATTGGCTCTCTACTGTTATTCTGTTGTGTTATTGTATTTAAGTAAGCTGTTGGTTCTCCAAAAAATAAAATAAATAAATTACCTTTTAAACCAAGACGAGGCCCAATAACATAATATTTGTTTGGGAAAATTTAGTAATTGGTCTTATTATCACAAAGACACGTTTAAAAGTTATCATCTCCGCCATTTATCTCCTTTTGAGAGAATTTGGAAGTCTCCTTAGATACGGATGGTTAGTTGGACACAGATAATATGCCCTCCGGCGTACCATTCCTGAATTTTCTAATTTGTTGGTTTTCTTATCAGCAAATTTTGATGCCAATTTCAATAAATCTTTGTTACTTACCCAAATTATTATCATAACCAGACTGTAGCAGTCCACTGCTGGACATAGGTGACCACAATAGAATGCCATGACGAACGTTCTTGAGCCGCCTTCATCCACCGACTGCCTTTTGATTAGCCGGTAAACATCCTCTGCTAGATGAGGCCTCCCCAAAGCATGCATAGCGTACAATGGGGGGGTTTTCTGTAATCACCACACTTGGTGGCAGGCGGATTGGTGATCGCATTGGTAAGTACTCAGGTGGATGCTGCTGCCCATCTTCTGGCGTAATCCCTTAGTCGCCTTTTACGACATCAGTCGAATTATTCCCGTAATATTGCGTGGTCTCCTAACGATTTGTTGCAATGTTGTTCTAGGGTGATTTTTAAATTTAAATAAATCAGTAAATACACAAAATCCGTAGTAAAACACAAACCAACTCCACAGGGCACTTCCGTTTGCATGCTTTGATACACGGACAGCATCAAGTGACAACCGGACGGACACATTGACGTTCGACGTGCGCTAATTATAACCGGGAGCGGTTTGATCCGGTTATCGCCAGCTCTATCCGGCTCACAGCGGTTATAAGGTGCACAAGGAATCGATCGAAAAATTTAGCTTGTTTACAAAATTTAGGGCCGTGATCGGCTAAAGTCGAGAATAGAATGAAGAATATTTTTAATTGAAGAATCGCTTGCATATCTCAGCTTTGGTGGATACTGGGTTGTATTGATAGAGATTCATATTCATAGGTGAAGAAAAATTTAATTTTGTAAAAAAGCATGAATACAACTTAAGGTCTGAAAGACTCATTTCAAACTAACACAATAATATTATTGAATTGTCCTCTCAGAAGGGTCGTTGGGTCATAATTAAGAAGTAGCTGAAATATCTCACGGCAATAATCGTATATATAAAAATAAGTCGGGTTTTCCTTCCTGACGCTATAACTCGAGAATGGCTGAACGGATTTATCTTATCTTGGTCTTGAAATGTTCGTGGAGGTCTAGGGAAGGTTTAAAAGGTGAGAAAAATTCGAATAACTGCCGGGAACACCGGGACCACGCGAACGAAGTCGCGCGCGGGCCGCTAGTAACATATAAAGTAGGTTTAATTTTATTAGAACGTTATGCGTAGTTCTGTGTTAGAAACATAATTGATACTCTATACAATTTCATGCTGAAAAGTACAGTACCTCCTCGCAGGATCCAATATTCTGCCATTGCAATTTGGTGCATAAGTGTTACATGAACTGAAATAAATAAATCTAATTCTGCTTTTATTTGCCAAACAAGTAACAGGAATCTGTAGGTAACACTATCGTACTAATAATATTTACATAATAAATCGGCATTCCCTGGGGAACATTGGTAACCTAACCCACACAGATTCGTACGTAGAATTTAAATTTTCGGGCGGTATTATGAGGAACGTGAATAAAACGACATTTCAAAAGAAAGAAAAACAGTTTATTTATGGTCTAACAAAAAAAACACAGGCACTAAAATATCATACATTATTAAATAACAATGACAAGGTGTGTGTGTGTTGCAAACCACAAAGGGGTCCCAACTCAGCATTTGCCAGGCCGTTTTAAACAAACTTAACAAAAAAAGAACCATACGGGTAGTACTGGCACTCACTAACGTTATAAACGATAGTAATTCGCGAGAAACGATAATAGAGAAACGATAATAAATGACAAATATGAACCAATCCAATTACAAACATTTTAAGCTACTCCGATGTCATTGGCTAATATTAACATTTGCGATCGTCTCGCTAGCGTCTTGGTAACGTTAGTCAGTCTGTGCTAGTCGTACTGTCTCCATTCTAATAATTCAGAATCTGCCCGAATGTCACATATTTTTTTTTCAGCCGCTTGATCGTGTATTTTATTAGAAATCGTGTGATCAAGTTTTTTCTAATCACTATTACATGATAATAACTAGTTCAATTAAATAACTATATAATAGTATGCTGGCAAAAATCTACTCACGCCTACTTCCCGTTAAAGATAGGCAGTGACAGATTTCCTCTCATCTATCACGTATCTTATGATCCTGATACTCCTCTTTCGCATTCTCTCCATCACTCATTAGTTCGTTTTATCATCGTTGCCATAACGTTTCAAAATCGTCCACCCTCATTTCAACAAGCCCTAAGCTATCAAATCCCAATAACTCTTGCCGACAGACGTAGATCGATTTACAACCTTATTACACACATTACACGTACCTTTCTCCTTTGAAGCGGAACACAATTACCAATCTCGTCGTTGGATGACTGCCAGATGTATTGTCCAGTTTAAGTTAACATATGATGTAGTTAAAATTTAATGTACAGGCAGGTCAATATGGAGTGGAAGGTGCTTACATTAGTGGTTCAAAAGGAGCGTTTTACATGTTTTTGATCACTAATCTACAATGTAATTTGGAGATATTTTGTAGACAAATTGAGCTATCTCTTTTCAACTTTTTGGAATTGTATTGTCTTTACGTGGACGGCCGAAGGGCTTTCATCAGTAACAGCTTGTACTCGAATAACCTTACCTATCAATGAGCTATGAATAAGAATATATCCCTCCCATTTGCCCCTCTTCTCCCTCCCGTTCATTCATTTTCTGTTAGGTCATCGGAAAACTTATCCCTCAAAATACCTGCGCACCGAAGTTCTTTCTATGGAAACTCTTTTACTGTGCATACTGTACGCCTGTGGAACGCTGTGCCAGTCTTTATTATATAAATTATATTATATTGATTGTGTCATGCAAGTGTTCATATTTATATACCTACTAAGGGTTTTTCAGTGAAAACCTGTAATTGGCTCTCTGATGCTATTGTTAGATACCAAGAAAATTAATTTTAGCTGTTTATTTTCCTTGTAATAAATAATGTATGTACTTATTAGTTTTTTTTTTATCAAATTATTATAAATTTTCAGATTTATATAAGCAGCCTTTAGACGTCTCCACTTTTGGACGAGGCCTACCCCATAGAATGCAATAAGAGGGATTTGCCATAACCACCACGTTGGTAAACGGATTGGTGATCGTAGTATTAGTGTTGAGAACTCAGGTGTATGCTGCTGCCCATCCCCTGGTGTAATCCCTTAGTCGGTTTTTACAACATCCACGGGAGGAGATGGTGCAGACCTATTCATAGGCCGGGACTATAACGGCTAATCAAACATTAGGCAATTTAACATTACAAATGGGGCGCTAACATAAGTAGACTTTGGCGGCCTTATTACAGAACATGGTCTAAATCTGAATTTAGTCCAGGCGTACTAGTCTAGGCTTAAATATCGACATTAGGCATATGCGACTTTAAATACGAAAACAGATGGTTTGTTTTCCGAAATCAATTCTCGCGCTACTACACAAATTGTCAAAGTATCAAACTGACGGAATGTGACACATCACAATTGAGATGTCGAAATTCTTACCTCTAACAAGCAATCAACTTTCAATTTATAGACCATTGCTAAACTAGGGAGCTGCCTGTTTTTAGACAAACCAGAGATAGTCCAAGCTTATGTAATTTTTGGCATAAGTGCGGAATATCTAGCTCGAAAGTTGCTTCTGGAAAACAAACTATCTGCTTTTGTATTACAGTCGTATATACCCTAGGTCGATATTTAAGCCTAGACTGGTAGTCCTGGTTTAAACTCGGACTGAGTCCATGTTTTGTAATAACACCCTGGGAGTTGAACCTACATTGACATCATGGGTGTATCCAGGGGGGCGGTTTTGAGGGTTCAAATGCCCCCCCGAAATATTCAAAGTTGATAAAATCTGATACTTTTTGAAGAAACACCAGCGTGGTGAATGTTTTTTTTTTCACATGATTATTAATGTCATTTCGTGTACATTTTTGTTGCTTTATTTTCTTATACCCCCCAAAAAACTAAAACCTGGATACGCCCGTCATTTACTTGCTTTAGAGTTAGGTTATACAAGTACATTTGACCACAGAGTTAATAAACATGTTTAAATTGGCATTTTAAATAAATCTAGATAATACCAGTTATAAATAAGGATTGTGACAATTATTAGCGCACGCAGTTAATACAGTTTATTGGTCCATTGAGACTTATTTGTATGCACGCTGAAATAAACCTCGGCGTTTTCAGACATAAATATCTTGTGGGGCATGTACTTCGTTATATAGTATTATGTTTTGCGTATATTCAACATTATGTACGTCGCGACGGCACTTTATCATCATTATCAGCAACCTTTAGACGTCCACTGTTTGGCGAGGCCTCCCCCATAAAATACAGTGGGGGGAATTGTCATAATCACCATGCTTAGCAGGCGGATTGGTGATCGCAGTATTAATGCGGATACTGCTGCCTATCCCCTGGTGTAATCCCTTTGTTGGCTTTTACGACATCCACGGGAGGAGACAGAGGGGTCTATCTTTAGGTTGGCAGGCTATGACACTTAGTTTGTTTATATACATTACAATTTTGAACTTCTTTTTAAAAGTAATGCTGGCTTTTCTTTATTTTGCAAGTAGGAAAATTAAATATGTCATCTCATGAAGAAATCCGATTTCCTGCAGCCAGATTCGATCACATATCAATTTCATAAAGCTACAAAAGCGGGTAGTTATGGAAAAGTTGAAATATCCGGTGAGCGGGGCGGGTGCGCTGCCGACAGACAGTCGCTCTCCGGCAGTCGCGGCGGGCGGATGTGTGGAGGAAATTAAATTTAGTTTTAACATATTTAAAGATAAAGTTAATGATAGCGTTCTTCTGTTTTTTAATCGGTATTAATTTTATTGGTTATATCTCGATCCAGCATGGGTTGTCATCGAGTTGTGAAGGGTTAACTGTGAAGTTACCACTGAAACGACAAAATGCGTGGTCTGACTTGCCTGGTTTTTTAGGGTTCCGTACCTCCAAACGTCACTTTTCTCATACAAAAGTTACTGTTTGACAGCAATGACACTATTTACGTATGTTGCAAACCTGTCGCGAGATAGAGAATAGCTCTACGGGGCTCTGGGATATGGGTTGTGAAAACATTATCCATAACAAACAGAGGCCCAATTCTCTAATTTAAAAACATTCCAGTCTCAATATAATCTCTTCTCAGTCGCACTGTCATGTATATTAGCTATTACTAAATCTTCGCATAATACGCGAAGATTATGTAATAGTTACTATACGTGACTGGAATGTTTTTAAAATTAGAGAATTGGGCCTCCGCTTCTATGGCAGAGGTTTAATAGTTATTTGTTATACAAGAGTGCAAAGTTGCTTTTTAACCGCGTGCTCAATTTTGATGACAGAGCAAGCGAAGGATTCTAAAATTAGAATCCTGAGCATTAGCGAGGGTTTGTTTTCATGTTTCTTGTTTTTAACCTGAGGTTTTAATAATATGACGTGAAAAGAAAATGCCGCGCGTAAAACAAATAAAAAAAAAAGTAATACACCAAGAAGGTTCCGAGTCTGAGTTTTTAATAAATTAAAAAAGGTTGTATGATAAATTCGGCACCATGGAGGTAAAAGTAAATAGGTTTAATGGTGTTTTGAATTCACAAACTTAGTGCACACGATGTTCTAAATTCAATTTTACTTTATCCTCTAGCGGATAAAAACGGCTTTTACACTGAGATATTGAATAGCAAAAATACTCTTTCCGAGATGGTGCAATGAAAAAGTTTTTTTTGTGTTTAACCACACTGCAAACGTATAAGCTGCACGTAATTTGCATCTCTCGCAACATAAATTCGCCAGGTCTATTTCTACGCAATAAATGTTGCCGCCTTGTCACGTCTCTATGATTTGTAGAGAGCATTAATCTGAATAATCTAATTACAGCTTCAATCCATTGTTTTCTAACTAGAGATAGAGAAGCAATGCATGATATAATAATAATATGCGGAAACATCTTCATGGTCGGTAGTAGAATATTTTGTACTGGTTGCATTCTTAAGAAAAAAAAATAAGTACCAAAAATATACCTACAGGGTATTTCATGGAGATCAAAGGGATGAAATTAGGGAAAACTATTTAAAGGCACCATGGCGTCATGTTTAGAATTAGGGTTCTGTACCGCAAAATTTATCATTCCGATCACTTTTTGTGCGTCTATTTGTTATGACTCGTTTTCTCGGAAAGGGTTTTTTTAATATACCGGTACTGCTAACTAGAGTTATCGAGATGTAATAAATCTAATTCATAAGTAAATGCAATAGAAAGATACTGCATAGTTTTTATATAACAAACAGACTGACTCATCAAAATCTATAGCCCTGTAGAAAAATCCTAAAGATTACCACGAAGGAAGGTCAAGTAAAGGAAAATATCTGAATATTATTAATTTATAAATTTTTATTTCTAGTTTATACTATGCTTACGGATGTGTAGCCTAATATAACGGTAGCTACGGAAGCCTAAGAGCGCGAGTCTAACATGTACTTGTCAGTATTTTTTACGGTACCTTACTGCTAAACGGACTATAGAGTGGACCTTATCCTAGTAACATAAGTCGTTAGTCTTGGTCAGTTCCACTATTAAACGAGGCTTCCCTCCAACAATGCAATGGGGGGATTTGCCACAATTACCATAGCACGCTTGGCATCAGGCGGATTGGTGCAGTACTCAAATGTATACTGCCTATCGCTGGCGTAATCCCTTACTAAGGCTTTTAGTACATCCACGAGAGGTGAAAGAGGGGTCTATTCATAGGCCGAACACACCACGGCAACCTTTTCTTATACCAATTAAATTTTATTAAATAATTAAAGTCATAATTATAGTGTTAACTGCATTACATTCCGCTCCACTTCAATGTATTGGCAGCATCGAAATACCGCCAACGCGGGGTTATAGTGAGCAAGCTATAGAGCATGAATATAACAATGTAGTATGAACTGTAATCACAGTCTATAATCTACCTATAATAGAGCACTTGTATAATGATGTGAATAAATACTGAAAGCGATCTCGCAAATTGACTACAATCTTATTTGTTAAACTCAATTTTCAATATTTTGCTTGTTCGTAGTAGAACTTCTTGTGAAAGAGTTCGTCCGGGGAAGTATTACCACCGTACCTATTTCTGCCGCCAAGCAGAAGTGCTCGCATTGCTGTGTTTCGGTTTGAAGGGTACGGGTGCCGGTGTAATTACAGGCACATGAGACTTTACATCTTTATGTCTCAGGGTCGGCAGCGCGCGTGTGATGCCGCTGGTGTTGCAAGCAAAGCAACTACTACCCATCAGGTGGACTGTATGCTTGTTTGCTTGAAAAGAAGTATTAAAAAAAATAAAAAAATGTCTTTGGTCCATCGAGTGAAGGGTTTGTCTTCACTGCATCGTCCGGTTTGTGGTCGCCACTCGAGAACCTTATTATTCCCAAACGGTTGTCAGTTCTGCGAGCTTATGACCTGCCACTTAACTCGCTAATTCTGAGCAAATATGACCTATGCCGCTATTAGCTATGTCGGTTATTACATTGTGCATATGATTAAAAAAAGTACACCTCATGTGAATTTTATGCAGTCCATTCCATCCAAAGGTTGACTGGTAGAAATCGCTACAAAGCGATAAGACCGCCCATTGTTATTAGTTATTTATTTATTTTATTGTATAAGCAAACATGGTTAGGTTTGTTTGTGATATTGTTCCTTTTTTGTTAAATTTAAAAAATACCAAAAACAAGATAATAGTATTTTTGGATTTTTAACAACCCCCGCGCTCTCTCCCCTCCACACTTTGGGCTCGCGGGCTGATGGCTATATCGTGGGAACCGAAGTTTATATGCAATATTTGCTCTATGGTTTGATCATATTACTCTTGAGCCTATAAAATACCAGAGGGCATTGTTTGATTTGGCACCGGTGCGGATCCGCACCATTTCAATCATCACCTTTTGATTTTTTTGGCTGCCATCTGACATTTCCTCTGTAAGTGTCGATCACCCCTAGACTCACAATCATAGAAGTACACTGCTGGACAAAGGCTTCCCAATAGATTGCCATGATGAACGGTCTCGGGCCGCCTCCATCCACCCCCCCACTTGGGTTCCCCCCCATTGTATTTCATAGGGGAGGCTTCGTGCAGCAGTGGTCGTCTAAAATCTGCTGCTGATCATGATGATGATGATGATGATGAACTTGTCTTTGTTTTACTTTTTCTCATAATCGTTTATCTCTTTGTTGCAGGTAAGTGTCAAATGTTCTGAAACGCAGCTCGTTATCATAGCTTTGCAGTGGAACTCTCTGGTAATTAATCAAGCGTAAAGTATAAGGAATTATGAGTTGGTGACAATGCAGAAAGTAATAGCTTTGACAGTAACATTTATTTTTATACCTCATTTGTAGAACCGCAGGGCGATTCTAAAACGTCGGAAACGTTTCCGATCGGATTCGTTAGTTTTTAATTTCGATGTGGTAAGTGACTAAAACAATTTTCTAACAATTTTTTCTAGTAAAACACAGTAATATACAATATTCATTGTTTCTTACTGTGTTTTACTAGATGGAATTGCTTTAGTTACTTACCACGTCGAATTTAAAAACTAACGAATCCAATCGGAAACGTTTCCGACGTTTTACGAATCGCCCTACTGATGTAGATATAGATGCAGTAGACTCTTTTCTGCTTTTTCGAAACGAGACGTCGTCCATTTTTATTTTATTTCAATTTCTAGTGTTTTTTAGAGTTATATCGTGTAATTATGGTGGCATTTTAACCGATGTAGCTTATTTAAAGAGCACGTGGTAGTGAATTTAAACATAAGTGTATTGCGTGTCTTTTGAAACGGGTGGATAGTGTCCACTAACATTCTAGTGAAACTGCCATCGCTTTTCTAGAACTTTACTTGACTGAGACTTTGACGACTTGAATTAACTTTATCAAAACAATTACTTGTCATTGGCAAAATTGAGGAAAGTTTTCCTCAGAGGCCAGTAAATAAATATGAAGAATAAGAAGAAACAGTCAGTCAGTGTCGGAGTATGAACTCTGACATTTCTCCGGTTAATGACGGTACTTTAATTTTGCTTACCTAATGTTAAACGGTAGCCTCAGCCCATAACAAATGCAGTACCTCTTATTTTTATTGCAATAGCACAGATTAATTAAACTACTAGAATAGACAGCTACCTTTACCAACTATTAATGAATCTGTGCCGTAACCTGGAAAATCACGGCTTACAAGCTGTTCACGTAGTTACTATTCATTAAATTTGTAGCCTACAATAGACTGTAACTCTTGTATATGCATTCGGTTGAAATCAAATGGTACAATATTGTTGTGTTACTGTGTTGGGTTTTATTTAAGCCTTGGTATTTGGTTTGGTAGTTAATTACAAAAAAAAAACTAAATATACTCTGAATACTCTGATTTTTAATCTTGGAAAAATTTTGTAAACAAAGAAATGTCACTGTGTGTATAAGTGTCATGTATGTGTATTGTGTATCGTATGCAAGGAACTTATATCAAACCTGGAATGTGCATTGTCAATTTGACACCAATATAAAATAAACCTTATGTATATGAAGCTAAGTTCTATTACAGACAATCTCTTGGTCAAAGAGAAATCCGGTCCGAGAGAGAAAGCGCTTTGAGAGCCCTGTGTCTCTTTCTAAACTGTTACCAGAAGGATTATTCCCGAAATTAGTAGGAATGGTAGGAAAAAATAATACTGTCATGACTTAATAAAAAAACATTTATTATTAAATTAGTATTTAAACATTATTTTTAAATTAGTATCTATCTTCATTATATTGTTTGGTCACCCTAATGAAAGGGACAGAAGGCTCTTGCGAAGCTATCTCGCTCGGACTGCGTATCGACAGCCTGTGCACATTCCAGGTTGGATATAAGTTCCTTGCATACGATACACATACATGACACTTATACACACAGTGATATTTCTGTGTTTACAAAAATTGTCTTAAATTAAAAATCACAGTATACATCTTCGTCTTCTTCTTTTTCATGAGCCGGTAAACATCCACTGCTGGATGAGACCTCCCTCCCTTAAAGCATGCATAGCGTACAACCCATAGCGTGCAATGGGGGATTTGCCGTAATTACCACGCTTGGCAGGCGGATTGGCGATCGCAGTTTGGTTTTAAGTACTCAGGTGGATGCTGCTGTCTATCTCCTAGCGTAATCGCTCAGTCGCCTTTTACATCCAAGGAGTTGGGGGGAGTCCTATTCTTAGGCCGGGACTATCACGCCACTATGTTTATGTAGGTCAAAGTAAGTTCGTCGAGTTCAAAGGTGATTTCCAATAGTGGTTTTTTAATAATCATTAAATCTAACCGGGATAAATTTATATTTGGGTAGAGATCCCTAAACCTATTTTTTCTATGAAAATTTTTCATTTTTTGTATCTTTATATTTAGACCTTTGGAATAATGATGGCGGATTGGTTACCAAAAAAAAACAATAGGTACGCTCTATCATAAAAAAAACTGATGAAAATTGTAAAAACCTTATCTACAACAACATTGCACAATTTGCACATGCATCGCTGCACACACCATTTTCTGACATTTACTGACAACGACATTAGCAGAGTTGTGTCAAAATGTTTTTTTTAGCTTTGCATTTCTTGTGTTGCCATCTGTTTTTTTTTGTAGGATATTTGGTGTTACCACTGACGAAGAACTTATTAATTTATTTTAAAAAAACGGGGGGCTCTGAAAATTTGATATTTGCAGTTTTACGTTTATTATTTTTGTATGTTCCAAATCAGTACCGTTTTGGGCTGGTTAGATTTTATTGGGAATAAAAAACCAACCTCCATACAAAAAGTGGACATCACCTTTAAAGTTACATGATAGATTGCCTCATGGTTTTTATTTGTTCATCCTCGTCTACACACAGCACCATGGTGTTTTAATGTGATGCAAGTAAGTTTGCTAGATAAGTTTTTCTTCGGCTTCCCATTGTGAAATATACACCTTTCGACAATGAGTCGTACCTAGTAGTACTACGCTATAACATGTCAATGTAACATAACTTTGTATCGACAATGTTACCAAAAAGATTTGAAAGGTTGAGTATCTCTCTATAGCATTATGTAACTACTCAATACATCCATTAAATTCAATGTTTTACAAATGCCAATCGAGGCTATTTGCGACTTCAATTTAAATGGTCCGATCGGTAGGACAAAGGCCACGGGAATGACGTGGCCAGAGGGAAAAAGTTTAGAGTGTCATTGGTTTTTTTGTTCTATAACCTAATAGAAGGGTTTTAAAATCACCCAATTTTGTTTCAAAAATTAATCTAATCATACGATTTTTAATAGTCACACTTAACTCTAAAAAGTCAAATCTTCCAAAGTCATGTTAAACTAGCAGCGCCATCTAGTAACAACTCGGCTCCATTCAAGTTTGGAAACATATCACTTGCCACCATACACACAAACGTAGCCACTTCCTTAGGATCGATGATCTTGCCCTGGGGCATGTCTATTGCCAGAGCGTCGTATACTTTTTTCTGTACTTCATCATTCATGTTCAGATTTGAAAGTATGTTTGTCCTTGTCGTTCCTGGGCAAATTGTATTGATCCGCACCCCCTCTGACATTAACTCCGGAGCCGAATGCTTTCCCAGTAGCGACAGCGCCGACTTCGTTATGATGTACGGCATCAAGCCCGGCTTGAACCTTTTCGCCAATGAAGATCCCATGTTGATAATATTCCCTTTACTCTTTGATAAATGTGGTAAGGCCAATTGCGATAGGAAGAACGGTACACGAAAGTTTATGTTCATTACTTCATCGAACGCTTGCATAGATTTGTCGTGTAGCGATGATAGGAGAATTTTGCCAGCGCAGTTTACTAATATATCTACACGACCGTACATTTCTACTGTCCTTTCTATAACCATTTCACAGTTACCATCTATAGTAAGATCTAGGATGAGGCATAATGGTGCTATGTTGTGTTTAGCTGCGCATTTCTCTGATGTTTCCATGAGTCTGCCTTCGTTTCTCCCGACTAAGGTAAGTTTTGCTCTGTAACTAGCTAAAGCTATTGCTGTAGCTGCACCAATTCCTGAGCTTGCTCCTGTTACTATTGCCACTTTGCCTGCGAAGTCTATTGGCTCCATTTCGACTTCTTTATCCTCTTCAAGTATTTTGATATATTCTTTATTATTTGATTTATTTTATGAATCTTTTTGGGTTATGAATGTTTTATCTTTAAAGATAGTTGTCTTATTTCATGTTACGTTTACGTTTCTTGTTTCGCTTCTTCAATATAGAAACTTCTTCATCATATTTTCTTCTTCTGCCTTATGTTATGTGGCTTTTTTTCAATATGCCACCTGTTGATATTACGTTAGGAATAAGTATTTATGTTTTCCTGTTCAAATCAACAAGTATTATCGCTCGTAGTCTTATCTTCAAGTAATTAAACGATTATTGCGGCTAAACTTTTAATCAAACACGACCAACGCGGTTCCTGGATGGTCTTACACTGATAGTGTTTGTAGGTTACACTACTTATCAGCTGTCTATAAGTGTTTTTGTTTACGAAGACTGATTAATACAATAGTATATTTACGATAATGTTGTTGCTAAGTTTATCACTGACTTTGTGTCATTAATCATTATCCAGCTAATGAAATTGTGTTATTTCAAGATACCTTATACAATCTGCTTAAAATGTTCATAATTTATTCAGTACATGTGAAAATTATAGCTCATGAGTTCAAGGTTAGTTTCAATCTGAAGTCCATCACATGCTCAGTAATTTTCTCAGTACAAAATTGTCATCATCATCATCATTAAATAATGCTGGGACTTGGCCTTCTCTGTCGTGTTTTATTTTAAAAATATTCCTACTCTGGAACCTAAAAATTTTACCCAGCAACGCAACAGCGGAATTGCAGTATTTTTTTATAAACGCTTGCAATATGTTTTCGGGACGAGTGCGGATCAAAACGCATCGAGGCGTGTTGGAAACAATGGGTGCCTCATTTTTCATCAAAATGTATGTTGCATTCCATTCCCGGGAATAACAGTATCTTGTATTGTCTAAAATATGTTTTATGATGGGAATAATGTAGATTGAATGTAAACCTTGCAATCTTCCAAAACTCTTTTTACGGTTAAAAAAGTATTGGCTTCCGTCTTTCAATAACGCCTAACCTGCATTGCATAGTTTCTATCTGTTATGGGAAGAGAAACAGAATTGATGTTTTTAGGGTTCCGTACCAAAAAAAGGAACCCTTTCGAGACCCGGGGTCACTTTGTTATCCTTTTTCTGTTAAGACCCTTTTTCTCAAGAACGGCTTAAGGTATCAACTTGAAATTGAATAATAACTACTTCACTTAAAAGATCTAAAAAAAAGTTTTAAAACCTGACTGCGCAAAAGCAGAAAACAAGTAACAAAACTAAACTTTTTTTTTTTCATTCGTAAGTGGCAATGGGCACTTCTGCAGGTCATATAGTTTGCAGAACTGAAAACCGTTGGGAAATAAAGGTTCTCGAGTGGCGACCACAAACCGGACGAAACAGTAGAGGAAGGCCCTCCTTACGATGGACTAAAGACATTATAAACGCAGGAAGTCGGTGGATGGAGCCGGCTCAAGACTGTTCGTAGTGGCATTCTACGGAGGAGGCCTATGTCTAGTGGACTTCTAATGGCTGATGATGAAGATGATGATTGATTAGAAAACGAACGTTACAATGAATCTGACGGAATTTTGAGTAATTTAATTACCCACAAGTTAAACTATACATTGCTTTGCAAACCGGATTGATAACATATTAATAAACACCGCACAATACACATAAAAATACCATCAAAATGTATTAAACAATGTTACAGATGACTAACCTGACTCAATATCAGTTGTATTATGCTTTGACCATGAACACTTATTGTAAGTATTGTTTTTACTTTTCTGAACTGTTTGTATGACAAAGCCATTGATTGTATGTTTGAATGTTATAATTACAAAAATATTCTGTTTTTCATTTACCTCGTCGTTCGTTATGGTTGAGCTAACTCATGTTTTGTTGAAAACACCATTACGAATGATTATTCTGATTGTAACTACGATTGACAGTATTTCATCATTAGGTTAGGATTTCATGTGTTTTAATCATCAAATGTTTTTTGGTAAACAGAAAAAAAACCTGTAGAAGCGGAAATATGGATCCATCGGCGATGGGTACATATTTTTGCCTTTTGCTGTAGAAACCTTAGGTCTATGGGGCCCTAATGCGTGGCTCCTTTTCATGGAGTTATCCAAGAGGCTGATAGTGGAGACCTATGACCAATGAGGGCTGGTGCTAACCTCGGTCAGAACCATCGCTAGCGAACGAGATAACGTTGCCAGCCTTTTGGGCACCCTGCCTGCGGTTGGTGATATGAGCTCCTTATTTTTTGATCTTAAGATTAATTTGAAAGGTTTGTACAATGTTATATTTAAGTTATAACAACAAACTCAGCTTGCCACATCTATTATCTTTGAGAAGCCCAATTGTTTTTTAACACGGTGGTATATTTTGACCGCAATCATCGAATATGTGGCCGGCGATGAAGCACAAAGGTGTAGAAGGCACTTGACAGACAAAAACTACTTTGTTTTGAAGGGTAATTTTTTTATTATTACGTTCTTCGATTACTCCCATCATTTAAGAGTCAGACGAAGCTCCGCCGTCAACGATCACATTAGACCCCACCATATTCCGTGACAGATCCGACACAACAAATAAAATAGTGTTCGCTATCTCCTCAGGTAGAAGTACCACATTATTCGGCACTAGATCTGCTAATCTTTCATAAGCAATATCCATATGTTCATCATCCACGTTCAAATTCGCTAGAAAGTTGGTTCGGGTGATACCAGGTCTGACCGCGTTCATTCTTATACCCTCTGCCGCCAATTCAATTGCCCCAGATTTCGTGAATCGTTCTAAGGCGTCCTTTATCATAGCAAAGGGAAGGAATCCTGGTCGGACGCGTGACGGGGCTCCGAAAACATTGACTATTTTGCCTTTAGAGTCCTTTAGATGTGGTGCGCATAGCTGTGTCATTTTATATGGGACCCGAAGATTTAAAGCGACTAGTTCATCGAAGATTTCGATTGTGTTATCAAAGAGAGATGTCATGCCTGCTTTTCCGGCACAGTTGACTAAAATATCAATTTTGCTAAACGTCTGGACTGTTTTTCGGATCGCTTCTTCACAATTGCCTTCGACTGTCAAATCTAACTGCAGCACCAGCGGTTTGTTTCCCTTAGCTGCTTCGCAAGCGGTTCCAACAGCCAGTAATCTTGCTTCGTGTCGTCCTATGATGGCGACGTTGGCTCCATGGCTGGCGAAGAGTTTGGCGGTCGCAGCACCTATACCCGAGCTTCCTCCAGTGATGACTGCCACTTTGCCGGTGAGGTCCATGGCCAGAGTTCAATAAACTGTCACTGGAATATGCGCGTTTTCTTATTGACTGTTAATTTAATTTGGCCCGTTCACATATACGTAGACTGAAACTGAATCGGGATTATCTTGTTTGGGTAACTAGGTATGAGCTTTCGAGGTTCACTCGCATTGGAATATGAGTGTTTTCTTCCCGACTTTAGGTTCAGTATGGCTTGTTTACTGTAGAGGTTATGCCTGTTTTGAATGCTTTTTCGCGTTTCGTTAATTTTCTGGGATCACGTTCACTCACTGACTGTGTTCTGTAATCGACGTTTCATTGGTTTTAGTGCGTTCGTTGCTGTAATTTCACACACTGTTGCTCATGTTTTCGGAATGGCATTTGTGTAAGCAATTTTCTGTAACACTACTGACCGTGACGAGGTCTCAACCAACACTGGAGTTAAATACTGTGTTGAGGTACACTACTACGTAGGCAGTTATGGAGTGTTTATATGCGTTAGTGTGAATGCTTACGCTAAACTGGTTTGTTTGATCTGATGATAGTGGCTGTCAATGTTTTGTGT
Source organism: Epirrita christyi (assembly GCA_951392215.1). Taxonomy (NCBI): domain Eukaryota; kingdom Metazoa; phylum Arthropoda; class Insecta; order Lepidoptera; family Geometridae; genus Epirrita; species Epirrita christyi. Next base: position 2,000,217 of record OX595857.1, on the reverse strand, counting down.
TAATTTCTGTTGAGGTTTTCCTTGTTTGTAGCGTAGTGTGGCATGTGGTGTCGTGGTCTGGAAACTGAATATAATGTTGATGTTTTTTTTGAAGTTTAAATTTGATTCATGTGTAATTTTGTTTTTGTTTCCGGCCTAAGATTAGACCCCCTCCATCTCCTCACGTGGGTGTCGAAAAAGCCGACTGAGGGATTACAGGGAGGGATTTCCAGTAATTCATATTTGAATAAACGCTATCTATCGGCGGGTAGGTATTTAAGTATTTCTATAATCGCCATTCTGTCGACGTCTAGCAGTATCATCTAGCGCTGACAGAACCAAGAGTGGCACAGTATAATAATAGGTTTTTCAATGGGAACCACAAAAAACCATAATTTTCCAAAAGTGCTGAATCAATTTCGATAAAATTTATATGGGACCACCTCTGAAGTATGACCTACCAAACAAAAAAAGAATTGTCAAAATCAATGCATAATTGACGGAGTAATCGTGTAACATACATACAAAAAAAAAACATACGGGTCGAATTGAGAACCTCCTCCTTTTTTTGAAGTCGGTTAAAAACACAACAAAATGTGGTTCTGAACGCTGTTTAGGGAGGCTCTCGATGGACCAAAGGCATTATAAATGTAGCAAGCAACGTAGGAAGTCAGTGGATAGAGGCGGGCCGAGATCGTTCGTCGTGGCATTCTATGGGGGAGGCCTAGTCCAGAAGGCCTATTACGAGTTTTGCATTGCAACAATCACTTTGCGAGTCGTGAGTATTCAACGTGACTTACGCAGTAACTATTTATGAATCTGTGCTGTTTCTATCGACTGCGCGGCACAGAATGATGAATAGTTCCTATTGTAAGTCACGGTAAAAGCTCACGACTCGCAAAAGTTATTGTTGCAATGCAAAACTCGTAATAGGTCTTCAGCAGACTTCTAAAGGCTGATGATGATATGATTATGATGATGATGATGATGATGATGATGATGATGATGATGATGGTGATGAAAGTTTGGTAACCGCTTTACGACAGGTTATTTTTTGTCGACCACGTAGAGCCTACACCAAGATTATTAGCATTAGTGACTCACAGCAGTGGTATAGTTACTAACGTTTATTCTATGTCCAAAAGATCAACCTACTCGTGATAATTGTGTAATATTATTCTGTGGGTTCTCGATATTTTTTGTAGTAGTGATTAAGTAGGTGATTTGTGTCAGTGTTTACAATTGATATTGATACTACACTCGAGAGCAATGAATCCGGGTCACTTAAAGAATGTTAAAAATCTCGGAAACTAAAAATGATAGATTAATGCAATAAATTGTATTTAATAGACAATGTAATACTCCTTAAATGAAGGTAAAAAAAATATGAGTCACCATACATTTTATTAACACAAAATTACATAAAGAAAAAAACTGCTGATCTCTCCTTAAAACAAAAATAGGAAACATGAAATTTTTGAACTTTATTACGATTTTCTTGAATTTTAATATAATATTGCCTCCTCGTGCTTCCATTACTGCGTTTACGCAGAAAAAAAACATCAAAAAAACAGAAATCAAACAATGATAAATGACAGATTACAAACAAAAGCAAAACCAAATGCTGTAATTTCGTAGTTCCATCTTAGAAAGTGGCCCTTTTTCAAATTTGATTTTTTTATGATATAACTTTACAATAACTAAGAAGTTTTAATACCTTCATTTAAGGAGTATTACATTGTCTATTAAATACAATTTATTGCATTAACCTAGCATTTTTAGTTTCCGAGATTTTTAGGATTCTTTAAGTGACCCGGATTCATTGCTCTCGAGTGTATTTTCCTTGTACTATTTTATAAAGGTATTTCATCATCATCATCATCAGCCTATAGAAGTCCACAGCTGGACATACGCCTCCCCCTTAGAATGTCACGACAAATTACAAACTATTAATACTTACACAAAAAAACAGAGTAACATCACAGATACATAAAAATCCATTGCGTTACATCTATTGAGCTATTCTAATATTAATACAACCATATTTAGACCTAATTACAAACTTAATTAACACGTAAAACCAAAAATTAAATAAGCCGTATTTTCATTTTTAACATGACCTTATTATTATGAATCCGTCTACCACGGTACTAGTGAGCTAGGTTTCTCACAATAGCGCATACAGTATTCCTCGATTTTTGGCCATCTATATCTGCAAATACATCAAAGTCTGTATTTGCAGCGACTAGCGCATTTAGGTGACGTTGCGCGTGGCTGACTGGGGATTGCTGACGCGCTACTGTTCTGAGCCGCCTCCATCCACCGACTTAACAATAACAATAAACAACATGTTTTCAATCTTTTTCCTCAGCTGGCAGATGTCCACTGCTGGAATAGGCGTCCCCCATAGAATAGCGGGAATTTGCTATAATCACCACGCTTGGCAGGCGGATTCGTGATCACAGTATTGTTGCTGCCCATCTCCTGGTGTAATCCCTTAGTTACCTTCTACTACATCCACGGGAGGAAACGGAGGTGTCTCCAATGTTGGCCGGACACGCCACGGTTCTTACAGTACTTATGTAGTTTTACTTTCCATTAGGTAGCTTGGCTGTCGTATTAAAAAGAGCTTTGAAATAGATTTTTCAACAAAACTCTCAATACCTTAAAATATTCAATAAAAATACATTGTCATCTTCAAATCGTTTATCTAGCGCGTCCAGTGTTTGGGGCACAATAAATCAATTTGTATTGCCTATTGTGTAGAAAATCCACGTAAAATTTAGGGATTGCGCTACTACACCCCAGACTCCCGGATACGCTTTTTTTTATTTTATTTTTTATGCTACTTGTCAAGCAGACAAGCTTACGGCCCACCAGATGGAAAGCAGTTACCGTAGCCTATGAACGCCTGTAACACCAGAGGCATCATACGCGCGCTGCCAACCCTGAGACATAAAGATGAAAAATCTCATGTGCCTGTAATTTCACCGGCACCCGTACCCTTCAAACCGAAACACAGCAATGCGAACACTACTGCTTGGCGGAAGAAATAGGTACGGCGGTAGTACTTCTCCGGACGAACTCTTTCACAAGAAGTTCTACTACTAACAAACTCTAACGCTCCGGAACACAGGTGTTCATCTGATGTAAAATTGGTCTTCTTGGTGATGATGAAACGTGTAGTCGGAACCGGGAGCTGACTTGAATGACTTTTGAAACTATCATGGTTATTAACATAATTAGCTGTGGGAGTTCTTACATTGGTCAAACTAAACGTACGATAGCTTGTCGGGTCAAGGAGCACATCCGAGCGGTCAAAAACGTCGACACACAGAAGTCAGCTATAGCGGAACACCTCATAGAATCTGGCTCAAACCATTGGATTGAGCTACACAATCCACAGGTAATCTCAACAGAGCGGCATTACATACCAAGACTGGTACAAGAGGCAATTGAGATTACTAAACACAGGAATTTCAATAGAGAAGATGGTTTTCAATTGTCTGGAGTCTGGAATCCTGTGGTGAGAATGTGTAGCAATCGGAAAAATTGTGTGGTACCAGTTGCTCGTCCGGATACCGTTAGTGTGTTGTGTCGAGATGGAGTTAAGTGTGACAATGAAACTGATGGTAGGGGTGTTCGTAATAAAAGAGTGAGAAAGAGGGTAGATCGTTACGGCTACCTATAACAATAAAAATCTACTCGCAAAAACTTCAGTTTACCCGTGATCATGGCGCATGAAACTGTGCCGATATATCGGGAATCAACAAAACTCAAAAATCATGGTAAATATCCCGTTTCTAGTGATAATTATGACTTGAATGAGTCCAAGCACGGCCACCAGTCATCTGTTCCACAACAATAGAAACTACCAGCCAACAAGATGCAAATAAACTAACCACAAAATAAAAACTAACAGGGGGTGTGTATGTGTGTGACTAGATTTGTGTGTGATGTATGTAGTGTGAGTGTGAATGTGATGATGAGTGAGTGAGGTTATACGTTTTAACCAATGTAATACTTTACTTTCAGCTAAAGTTAAAAATATTGTTTTATAAAAGTTCTAAAAGAGCTCTAGGACGTATGACCTTCTACGTGACTTCCTGAAGGTTCATCGAGGTTCATCAGGAATTCAGCGACAGCCTTCGAATTAACGAGATGGCGCCCCGAAACGCTATTACAGTTTGTCGCGTGTTTTGTATTAAGATCGTGGATGTCGACAACGAGAATTTTTACCCGCGACGGATCGGAGTCTAGTTAGGTAGTAATGGTTTTTGGGGTTTGGGGTAAAAAGTTTGTTTGTTAGTTTGTTGGTCTGTTACAGGGGTATATCTCGTTAGCCATAAGAGCTAGCAAGTTGACCCAACAGTCACATACCTACGTCATCTTGATCCCACACTAGGACTCGCTGTGTCGTGGGTATCAGGAACTACGAGGATCATAAATAAATAAATGCTGGACATTTCACACAACATTATCTAGCCCCAAGCTAAGCAGAGCTTGTGTTATGGGTACTAGATAACTGATATACTTACTTAATACAATACTTTAATACTAATAATATATTTATTTATTCGAACAACTAAGATTCATAAATGTCAAAATTCAACTTAACTTTACATAGATAGTTTATTTTATTTATATACATAGAAAAATACCCAGAACACCCTGCAACAACAACAACAACAACAACAAACAACAACCAACACAACAACAACAATTACCTGCAGATCGTACAAATATTTGTTCAGAGGCGGGAATCGAACCCGCAACCTTTTGCATCTCAGCCGGCTACTCCGGCTAGCCCGACGCGCCACAGAGGTTGCCAAGCAGAGATGACTGTTACACAGTTTAGGTATGTGTGGATTGTTCATGAACCCTGGGATTGTATTGTTCCTCTTGTAGCTTCCAAGGGTCTCTAACCAAGGAAAAGAACTGATACGACGGACAGATAGATGGAAGACGCGTAGGCTTAGGGTCCCGTTTGGCACCCTTTGAATACGGAATCCCAAAAAACAGACCAATTTGAAAATAGTTAAGCTAATCATCGGTTGTCCCCGATTCCGAACTGGACTTTGGAATGAACTTTATACTGTAATTGTGCTTAAAATTTTATGACTTTGACTTTGGACTCGGATGGTAAAAATTTTTGTTGAGTACAAATATTTTGGAATTTACCTCTTTTAAGTTAATTTGCGATTTTTCCTCCTTCCTTGTTTGAGTACAGGTTTTTTTTGCTTTCTAAAGAAACAGGTTTATTTCGACTGTCTCGTTCTGACTCTTATTAACCTCTCTGATAGACTGATGACAGTGTACAACGGTCGCGGAAAGTCGGTGGATGGAGGCGGCTCAAGACCGTTTGCCGGGGCAAAGCCTATGTCCAGCAGTGGATTTACAAAAGCCGTCGAGCCGAATTGAATCGTACGAATTATTTTACGTTTGACAGGCAACCGACTTTTTTGACCGACTTCAAAAAAAAGGAGGAGGTTCTCAATTCGACCTGTATGTTTTTTTTTATTGCATCGTCTTCCAAATCGAATGTAAACTATGATATAACTCGCTGTCGTAAGATTCAATTTGGCTCTGAAACATTTTGCATACAAACTTTAAACACCCGTTTTATCCCCTTAGAGGTTAAATTTAGTTAAACCCTTTCTTAGTGAGCACCTAGAAGCCGAAAGGAACATTCAAGCCGAATTTCAAGTATATGGCTATGTAGTTTTGGAGATCTGAGGATGTTAACCCCTTTTTTGGTTATAGTTTGCGGGCCATTCTCTCTCTTCGGGAGTAGGCCCAAGAAGTACAAAATAGATGAATGACTTCCGTCATTGTCATGTTTTCAAAAGCAGATATCAAATAACAAAATAATTACATCTTTAGAAAATTAATCAAAATGTTCAATCCTTTGACGTTCATTCAAAGCTCCGGTATAATGTTTCATTTTTTTAGTCCGAGAGCCAGTAACGGTTTTCTTACGTCATACTTCCTAAGCGATGTAAATCGCATTATATGATCATAGCTCTGGTTTGTTCAATCTCTGTGTATGCGTTTCATTCGTACGTAGACATTCGTACACCCAAGTAAATCCGTGAGGCGTTATCTGCTTGTAGGGGAAAGAAAGGGACGGCGCGAGGTGTTTCGTTAATCACGTCATCGCCATACATTCCAGGCACATGATCTCAGGGTGACGGGTGCAATGTAATTCCACGTAGATCTCGTCCTAGGCGGACGTGGCCTTCGGGGTGTCTACAAGTTCTGTCACTTAACAAAACAACTTCGACGACCTCTGTGGCGCGGCGGGCGAAGGTTCGCCTGCGACGCAGGAGCTTGCGGGTTCGATTCCCGCCTCGGAACAAATATTTGTACGATCTGCAGATATTTGTTCAGGATGTTCTGGGTATTTTTCTATGTATAATAAAAAATATCTATCTATGGAATGTATTGTATTAAGTGTATCATATGACGTAAGTAAAACTACCACTGGCGCTTGTACCATCAATCCCTTTCAGAATACCGAAACAGAATCATTATAATATTTAATTTAACCTCTCCATTGTTTCGTGTCCTTGTGATGTCGCGGGCCTTAATCATAGAATAGGCAATGCTAGATAGAAGAACAACTTCTTTGTTAATTCTCGTGCTATCAAGCTATGAAGCCTCGTTTGACAGCTGTACTTAGATCAAGCACCTACTGAGATCCAACCGCAATACCGTGATTCAGAAATAAACAGACCATAAAGCCTATTAGTGTTTTCATAAAATAATTGAGGTTGGTTCATTGCTCGATTTATTTCTTTTTTTTTTATGATAAATATATATAAAAAGGGAGAGAAGCCTTTGCCCTGCTTTGCGACGGGACACCATAGGTTCATAATAAAAAATAAAAATAAGCCTACTGTTCGCTAATACGACCCGAGTAATGCCTCATAAAGGTCCAGGCCTGTGTTTAAAAATAAATGACGTGAAATAATAATAATTAATATATATATATATAAAATGTTTGCATTACTTACTCACTGACTGACTATTCAACATCTCAACCGTAAGTCTTAGAGACCTGAAATTTTAAGGGTACATTCCTTCTGTGGTGTGACAACTAACTCACTAAGAAAGTTCCCAAATTCACCCCCTAAGGGTGCAGCGGTGTGTTTAAGTTTGTATGGAAAAAAACAAACTTCAACAGGAGTTTCGCTTCCTTCTAAAATTACCTTTTGTCATGAAGGGCCTAATTTTAGGGTAGTAATAGCTCTTTGTCATGCAAATAATTCATAGGGTACTTTTGGGCCACTTTTTTAACCGACTTCACAAAAAGGAGGAGGTTCTCAATTCAGTTGTATTTGTTTTTTTTTTATGTTTGTTACCTCATATCTCCGGCGTTTATGAACCGATTTGGAAAATTCTTTTTATTTTTTTTTTATTTTTATTTGAATAGATATACTTCCAGATTGGTCCCATTTTTTCAGAATCCAGTTCTGACGATGGAATCCATGAGGAATTGAGGGAATTCCTCAAATATTGTAGGCATACATATGGCGGTTTTGATATTTTCAGCAACAAACCAAGCATTTGCATTCAAAAAGTATCATAATCCTTTCACCACTGTGGTTCTATCATAAAAAAAATTTCATCCAAATATTTAGTCGATACTACTTCTTTTTTTTTTTTTGGTTGTTTTACTTTTCATTTAAAAAACCGACTTCCGCCATTGTAATCGACAAAATATTTGGATGAAAAAAAAAATGATGAAAGAACCATAGTGGTGAAAGGATTATTATACTTTTTGAATGCAAATGCTTGGTTTGTTGCTGAAAATATCAAAATCGCCATATGTATGCCTACAATATTTGAGGAGTTCCCTCAATTCCTCATGGATTCCATCATCAGAACTGGATTCTGAAAAAAATGGGACCAATCTGGAAGTATATCTATTCAAATAAAAAAAGAATTTTCCAAATCGGTTCATAAACGCCGGAGATATGCGGTAACAAATATTAAAAAAAAAAAAATACAACCGAATTGAGAACCTCCTCCTTTTTTGGGAAGTTGGTTAAAAATGGCGGAAGTCGGTTTTTTAAATTAAAAGTTATAGTTTAAAAATTACAAGTCAAATCTTCATAAAATGTTATAGATATAAAACGGATAAAACTTAACAAGGTACGCAGTATTCTAGATTTATTAAACAACTAGCTGCGCCCCGCGGTTTCACCCGCGCGAATAATGATGAATATTGATGATAACGATGGTAAAAAGTAGCCTATTTATGTGTAAATCCAGGGTATAAGGTATCTCCATTCTAAATTTCACTCAAATCCGTTCAGCCGTTTGAGCGTGAAGAAGTAACAAACATGCTCATAAACTTTCGCATTTATAAAATTAGTGTGATGATAAAAAATTAAGTGTAATTTTGCCAAAAAGTTCAACTAGGAGTACGTGAGAACCTTAATAGAACCCTGTTCTGGGAATTACTAATTTTATATCGCTGGAGAAATACATTTTACGAACAGTCTTTTAATTGTAATTTATTAACAATTCCAGTTGTGAACAAGTTGCCCTAATTGTTCAAAACGACAACGAATTTGAACGAAGTTGTACAATTAATTTTGACAGTGTTTTAGTAGTTTTTATCACATTATTAGCGGTCGCCCGCAGTCTCACCCACGTTATTAACACAAGGGAAACGAGTGTCATGATAAAAAGTAACCTAGCTTAAAGTAGTTTAGAATAGACCCCTCCATCTCCTTACGTGGATGTGGTAAAATCTGACTAAGGGACTCACCAGGAGATGGGTAGCAGCATCCACCTGAAAACACGGATATAGCGATCACTAATCGGCCTGCCAAGCGTGGTGATTATGGCTATTGACCCCCATTGTATTTTATTGGGGAGGCCTCGTCTAGCAATGGACGTCTAACGGCTGTCGATGATAATGATGATGATCCCGAAATTCAGTTCCATTGAAAGAATAATGCTGGTGTAACCGCGGGCGACCGCTAGTTAGAATAGTAGAAGGAAGTAGATTCATAAAAGATCCAAGGATCTCTACAGAAATATGTAGGTTATTCTGTACTGTCTAAGCTCTGTCTAGAAGTAAAGGGAAGGAACTGCTTAAATTTTGTTACCCTATGGGTGCTTTCATATTAGTCGATAATAACACGACACGATAACGACAACGTTATCGGCGAACAGGAGGCTGAGTCTAAGTTTTGGCATGCAATTGACACGGACGTATCGTGTAGTGTAACACGGATTTTTGTATAGAAAATGAGTTTCACAAAGTGTACACTAGGGGTGCTCATTGGCGTCTCCATACAAAAATCCGTGTCACACTACACGATACGTCCATGTCAATGAGGGCTTTTCAACTTCGATAAAAAAAAAACAAATTGGTTCGATAGATGGCGCTGACTCAAATGTAGCTGAAAATATTGTCAAATGTATTATCTGTGGTGTACGCGTACTAAGCTATTATCTAACTAATCTGTGGCTATAAGTCATGATATTCTGGTTGTGTCTGCTTCTTGAGAGTGCGCTAGTGATTTCGTGGTGTTTTTCTAGGTAAGCAAAAATAAATACAACGAAACGAAAATGTATCCCTGTGGTGCGATTAGCTAATTCGGTTGCTATCATTTTTTCCCTATTTCAATCACTTTCAATGCTATTTCTATTGAAAATGACGTCTTAGCGATCACCTAACTCTCGCTGTTGCTAACAAAGCATGATTGCAATAAAAAGCATTTTTGATATGAAGTGTTTCATCGATAGTATGAAATAGCGCTTATGTATTGCTATTTCTATCAAGAATGACAGCATTTGATTGCAATATGACCTTTTGCAATAGAAATAAGTCAATTGTTATTTCTAACGATAGAAATCGTAATTTTAAGTTATTTATGTGGATTGTTTATTGTTTGAACATGGTTTGAATACATTCCAAATCAAATAAAATCATTTGGTAATTACCATTGATGTCTATAATAACTAAAGTCTAGGTAGGTACTAAACAAAAAAACTATGAAATAAAATTCACCAATGTCTTAGTAGGTACCTATTCATTATTTACGGAAGGACTTTCCAATATCAACAATTAGTATTAGTACCATATACAAACATACCTACACGCCTTTTGCCCTGCCTACCCGACAGGCAGAGCCTCTATGGGGCTTTTTTCACTGTGGGTTGCACCAATATTATTATTAGTTATTTGTTATCACATTCAAAGTCAAAGTCAAAAAGAACTTTATTCATTGAAATCACAAGGATCATTTTGAATCGTCTTATATAAAATTAAATTAACTCGTAAAACACTTATTTTCTTCAAATATGTGCCGTTCACTCACTTCCAATTACTTTACATTTCCTTCCAAACTATTCCAAGACCAAAAATTTATTCAAAAACGTATTTGTAAACAAACAAAATATAACACCGCCCCATAGAACAGAATAGATAATAGTACACACTGCACAGCTGGCGGGACCACAGTATAAAAATATATTTCTATCATAGACAAAACATTAAAGAGACGTATTATACTATTGATTGAAAATGGTTAGTACGTTTATAAACGGTCCGTAGAACAATAAGGACTTTGTAAGTTGGTCGGGTTATCCAACAATTTGCGAGAACTTCACATTGTAATATATCGATAGAAATCGGAGCAAGAGGAGGTTACATAATCGGAAAATGTCGATAGAAATAATAGTCTGTTAGCAATAAGCCACCAAAAGAAAGTGTAAGTAACATAATTACGTAATCGCAGGGCTGTTGTTGATGTTGGCATTTAACTTTATTTTGACACTTGACAGCTACGTAACAGAGCAGCGCCATCTATTTTCAACGCTGAAAGCATGATTTGAAACGCCCGTGAAAACCCCTCATTGCTTGTCAAAACTTAGATTACGGCCTCTGGTAGTAGCATACATTTTCTTACTACTAAACGCTTTCACACTGCCAACGATATCGTCGACAGCGGCCGACATCGATACCGTCACGATACCGGCGATGACACGGTGCGGGGTTGGGAAGAGTAGCTGGCGGGGTGACGACATGCTGCACCACAGAAATAATATGTATGTCTGTGCACCATTTGTTTGCTGTGATCACTGAGATTATAATGTTACATTTTTTTAAAATTCAAAAGGATAAATCATCATCAGCCGACATCATCGGACATAGACATCCATTCTTGGACGAGGCCTCCCCATAGAATGCAATGGGGGGGAGGGGATCTGCCATAATCACCACGCTTAGCAGGCGGATTGGTGATCGCAGTATTGGAGTAATTTTAGTTTACAAAACGATCCTTGTGATTTCAATGAATAAAAATATTTTCATTTGATTTGATCGGTGTTGAGTACTCAGTTAGATGCTGCTGCCTCTCCCCTGGTGATAATCCTATAGTCGGCTTTTACGACATCCACGGGATGAGACGCAGGGATCTATTCTTAAGTCGGACACACCACGGAAAAGTTAGCGATATTGTCGACGACATTGTTATAGTTATTGTGTCGTGTCGTTATCGGCCAATGTGAACGCGCCCTGTGTAGATACAGCCCAAGTGATTTATAACTGCCCCCTGTAAAGGGGGTGCGTATAAATGCGTTTACAGCTAATTACCCGAGCTGCTGATTTATTTGGCTTGATATTTATTAGATGAAGTAAATAGTAATTAATTTGTTTTTCGGTGTCTTAGATACAATCGCTTCAAGTTTCGCATGATCACTTTTAAGGTGATGATCGTTTCGCTTTTGGAGCGGAATTCAGTTTTTTGATTGTGTTTTTTGCTCGTCACATCTCATCGACACTTTTTGATATAGCGAAAACCGATTTTGCGAAAACTAGGAGACCCAACATACATGTTTTAATTTATAGTTATAGTTAGATATTTTTTGCGGGTTCGATTCCCGCCTCGTAACAAATATTTGTATGATCTGCATTGATTGTTCAGGGTGTTCTGGGTATTTTTCTATATATGATAAAAAAGTATATATCTATTGTAATGTATTGTATTAAGTATATCAGTTATCTAGTACCCATAACACAAGCTCTGCTTAACTTGGGGCTAGATAATGTTGTGTGAAATGTCCAGCATTTATTTATTTATAGTAACTCATAAATATCATTAGCTAAGATAAAAATAATTGAAACGTTCCAACATAAGTATGATTTCGTTTATAGCCTGAGCACGCTGGTCTGGTTTTCGGTCACGCGGCCCGTATACCTGACCAAATTTTTCAAACTTCGAAAGATTGAGAGCTTATGTTTCAACCCTCAAATCCCATTAGGTATTTATATCGGTTCAACCCATTTTTAACCGACTTCACAAAAGGAGGAAATTCTTAATTCGGTTGGATCTCCGGCGTTTATGAACCGATTTGGAAAATTCTTTTTTTACTTGAATAGATATACTTCCAGATCGGTCCCATTTTTTTCAGAATCCAGTTCTGATGATGGGATCCATGAGGAATTGAGGGAACTCCTCAAATATTCTAGGCAAACATATGGCGATTTTGATATTTTCAGCAACAAACCAAGCATTTGCATTCAGAAAGTATCATAATCCTTTCACCACTATGGTTCTTTCATAAAAAAAAATAATCCAAAATTATTTAGTCGAATACGATGGCGGAAGTCGGTTTTTTAAATTAAAAGTTATTTAAATTAAAAGTTATGTGTGTTTGTTTGTTACTCAATCGCTCCGACCTCGGCTCGGCTCGGGCTGAACCGATTTTAATCTTTAATAGGAAATTAACCTATCATGTTTTTCAAAACTGGAACATACGCAAGGAACCCTCATCGTTTCGTTAGTTTAGCAGTTTTTTAACCGACTTCCCAAAAACGAGGAGGTTCTCAATTGGTTTTTTTTTTTTTTTTGTTTGTTACCTCATATCTCCGGCGTTAATGAACTGACTTGGAAAATTCTTTTTTTATTTGAATAGATATACTTCTAGATTGGTCCCATTTTTTTCAGAATCCAGTTCTGATGATGGGATCCTTGAGGAATTGAGGGAACTCCTCAAATATTGTAGGCATACATATGGCGATTTTGATATTTTCAGCAAGACACCAAGCATTTGCATTCAGAAAGTATCATAATTCTTTCACCACTATGGTTCTTTCATAATTTTTTTTTTCATCCAAAATTATTTAGTCGAATACAATGGCGGAAGTCGGTTTTTTAAATGAAAAGTTATATTTAATTCCTGTTGCATTTTACAAAAGGTTAAGGTACAAAACAACTAAGCAATTAACTAACCCGTAAGTAATTATGGTAGACTTAAGTGGCACTTAGTTTTACAGCTGAACATTACAACAATTAAATCTTGTGAACGAATTTTCACATACTTCCCGTAAACTGATTGTGTTAAAATTTCGCACACATGTGTGCTTCAGATGACAATAGAACATTATGGTGACAACGAGCTGATCTGATGATGGAGATAGACGGTGGACAACAGAACTCCTGGATGGTTTATAGTAGACTGGCCGAGTTTGGGCTCAATTTAATCAGCACACGGTTGCGAATATTAATTAAGTTATTGTTACGACTTCCGTGGCACGAGCTGAGATGCAAGAGGTGGTTCAAATCCCGCTATGGGACAAATGTTTGCATGTGCTGCAAATGTTTGTTGTGGTACCATGGTACTCGTAGTTCCTGATACAAACTACACAGAATCCTAGTGCGAGATCAGAACTATGTGACTGTTAGGTGCTATGTATATGTGTGTAGGTCAACAGAGTTATTTCGTAAATGACTAATTATTTTTTCGTCAAAAACTTTTTCTATATTTTAAACAAGTCTTCATACCTAACCCAGTAATCTCATAATGCCACGCTTACCTGAAGTTTTTCGCTTTGCAAGTCGACATCAAAAGGTTTAGGCACTTTTGTCGTGGGCACACTTTTCTGTTGAGTGGCGCCTTCAGGGACAGCCGAGCACAGAACTCATGAGCGAAGCAGGATTTTTTAAATTCTTATAATTGAATCAGATAAAGATTTTCATATTGTTTTATTGACTTATTGATTACTAAATAAACACCATAATAAATATTAATTTTCATCATCATCATCATCATCATCATCATCAGCCGATAGAAGTCCACTACCGGTATTGCCTCCATCCACCGACTTCCTGCGACGTTTATAATGTCTTTAGCCCATACTAATTCTAACTGCTTGACATTGAAAGAACGTTGATAGAGCAGTTTATGATTGAGGTGAAGTTTTACATTTTACAAGCTTTTATTTAGCTTGACCTGTTAGTATATTAGTTAGTTAGTTAGTGTGGGTCAAATCTTGATACTGAATTTTGAACCAGTTCCACAAAAAACAAAAAAAAACAAAATAAAAGAAAAATTTTGAAAAGCAAAGCAAGGACTTGTATCTAAAAAAGACAACGATATTCTTTTAAAGGTTTATACAAGGCTGCTATTAAAAAAAATAAAGGAGAACTTAATATTAATAATTTATCATCAGCCAGCCTCCCTTAAGCTCTTAAAGGAGGCTGGCGTGTTAAGTGGAAAGGTTGGTTGCCAACACTGATGATAAAACGGAAGGTGGACAACGGAACTCCTTGATGATTAATAGTAGCCTGGCAGTGTTTGGGCTCATTTTGATCAGCTCTCGGTTCCGATCATTAATTTAATAAAAGCTTTAAAAATGTTTTTTTACAATAAAAAACTTGTAATATTGTTACTACTGACTTTTGTCGCCGACTGTATTCGCATGAATGTCTGTAGTCTGAAAAGTGTTGCCAATCCCATCTGTTTTCTGTTTTGGCTGGTCTACATTGAGTTGGTTCAAAAGAAACCTTCATGGCATATAAAACCCATTTACTTAGTTCTAGTCATTGCTATGAATCCTTTCACCTCACTGGATTTTCTCAATTTAGTCACTCCACTGTTTGTCTAGGCCTTCTCCATAGAATAACATAACAGAACACCCAACAGTACATACATAGTCCTGATCCCACACTATAGGATTCCCTATATCGCGGGTACCATGGTACCACAACACCCAGACCTAGAACAAATTTTTGCAGATTTAGCAAACATTTGTCTCGCTGCGGGAATCGAACCCGCACCTCTTACGTCTCAGCCGGTTACTCGCCCGCCGCGCCACGGAAGTCGTTAACTGTGGAAATTTGCCATCATCACCACACTTGGCAGGCGGATTGGTGATTGCAGTGTTGGTGTTGAGTACTCAGTTGCCCATCCCCCCGTGTCCCCCTCTGTCGGCTTTTACGGCATCCACGGAAGGAGAAAAAGGGGTCTATAGGCTGGATACGCCATGGCACAGTAAATCTACACGTGCCTAAAAGTGTTTCACACTTTCGTTGGTTGTCGTGGCTCGGATTCCCTTGTTCTTGTTCAAGAAATCTTTATGTAAATTTTATACAGTCCATTCCATACTAAGGTTGTCTGATAGAAATCGCTGTAAAGCGATAGGACCGACTATTGTATAACATAATTAGTTTATGTTTTTGTTTGTGAAACCGTGTCTAATTTTTTTTAACCGACTTCTCAAAAAGGAGAAGGAATTCGGTGGTAATTTTTTTTTTCAATGTTTCTTACCTTATATCTCCGTCGTTTATAAACTGATTTGGAAAATACTTCTTTTTTTTTTTTTGATATACCTCCAGATTGGTCCCATTTTTTTTTATCCCAGTTCTGATGTTGGAATCATTGAGGAATTGAAGGAACTCCCCAAATTTTATAGGCATACATAATATCCATTTTGGTATTTTCAGCAACAAGTTATTGTTTTGTATGGCTTTAGCAAATAAAAACATGCAGATAGCCGAATTCAATGGCAGAATTCGTTTTTTGTATAAAAAGTTATTGTATGTTATGGTGTGCAATAATGTATTTATTTCTATCTAACGATCCTTAGTGCGCAGACCGTAGCTAATTTATGCATCCGCTCGTCTTGTCCAGGAGAACCGGACACGGTCCGGGAACGGCCGATTGACCGGACAGGACGGCCGGACGGGTCAGCCGAGGCGAACGGCTACTAATTAGTGGGTAGTTCAAACGGCAGATAGATAGATAGATAGATAGAAAATTCTTTATTGCACATAAAAAAAAAAAAGAAGTACAAAGGCGAACTTAATGCTAAGAAGCATTCTCTTCCAGATAACCTTGGTGTATTGTGGACAAAAATAGGCGTCGGTAGTGCACAGAAAGAGAATAGTGATAATTATACAGAAAATAAAAAAAAAAGTTCAATAACTAATATTAATTAACTAAGTCCCTACTAATAATGCCTAAGATATTAAATAAACTAATATATTATAAATATATATATAAAAATAATATATAATATATTCAGATAGATAAGTAAACATACTTAAATAAAAATAAATAAATAAATTGCTCTTTATTCGATCTTGCTGAGGAAATGACTATAGATTCTAGACCTGAACACCTCCACTGAAGAGGCATCACAAAAATTAGGAGGGAGATGATTCCAGAGATGAATTGCAGTCATTGTGAAAGAGTCAGAGAATGAAGCCGTTTTATGCAGTGGCGTCATTAATTTATAACGTAGAGAAGGACGCACAGGACGCCCTGGTGCAACTAAAGGAGTAAAACGCTCTCTCAGGTAACTTGGAGATAATTGGTTATGAAGCACATTAAATAGGAGAGATAGTATGTGTGCATTTCTACGGGCTCTGATATCAAGCCATTTCAGTTGCTGACGGAAGTCTGAAACATGGTCATACTTGCGTAGACTAAAAATATATCGAATACAGAGGTTTTGCAGACGTTCTAATCGATTCAGTTGCTCCTCCGTAGCATCAGAATAGCAGACATCTGCGTAGTCTAAAATGGGAAGGAGTAACGCATTAACCAATGTGACCCTCGTAGATTGCGGTAGGAAATTTTTCATTCGTTGAAGAGAATGCATGGTACCATACATCCTCTTGCTGATCTGGGTTATATGATAGTTCCATGACAAATTGTGGGTAATGTGAAGGCCTAAATTCTTAACCTCCCTGCAGAACTGTATTGCAACATTATTGTATTTAACTGGAGGAAGGGTGTCAATATCAATTTTGCTGATCTGACCGCGACCACCAACAATTATTACCTGTGTCTTATTGGGGTTGATAAGGAGACCAAACTGTTGAGTCCAATCATACACAGCGCTTAGATCTTTGGTGAGATTTTCAATACCATGAAGAATTTGATCAGGTTCCACACTGAGATATAATTGAACGTCGTCTGCATACAAGTGATAAGATGAGAAAACAATTACCGATACAAGGGTGTTAATAAAAAGAGAGAAAAGAAGAGGCGAAAGAACACCTCCTTGAGGTACACCCGCTTCGATAGTACACCAATCAGAGGATACATCATCGATTCTAACACATTGTTGGCGCCCACAGAGATAAGATCTAAACCATGAAATAGAAGATTGAGAGAGGTTAATAGAGCGCAAGATGGCCAGCAAAATATCATGATCCACACAATTGAACGCGTTACTGAAGTCTAATAGGGAAAGCAGAGTGAGTTTACGATCGTCGACAGCGAACCTGATGTCTTCCGTAATTTTAATAAGCGCAGTAGAGGTACTGTGTGCAGGGCGAAAGCCAGATTGAAACTTATTAAGAAGATGGTTTTTTTGAAGAAAAAAAGAAAACTGGCGATGCACTACCTTTTCAAGAATTTTGGAAAGAAATGGGAGAATAGAAATTGGACGATAATCTTTAAGTCCAGTGATGACAGTCTTTTTGGGTATCGGAATAATAAAAGCTTTTTTCCATATCAAGGGAAAACTGCTATTCATTAGGGAAAAGTTAATAATATGCGTTATGTACGGAAGAATAAGATCAAGTATCGGATCCAAAAGTTTGCAGCCAATGCCGTCATGACCAACTGCCCTGCTACTGATACTAGCAATTATTTTACAGACTTCACTATCATGAACCTCTTCAAAAGAGAAACAAGTAAAATTCAGTAGTGTTTGTTCTGCCAACCGTGCAATTGTGTCAGCCTTGACGATGTTGTCAATTTTAAAAGGAATAGCTGAGAAATGATGATTTAGAGCATTAACATCAACTGTTGGGTCCGCAGCACATTTACTTTTCCCAAAACCAAGATTGTTTAGTACTTTCCAGATATTGTTTGGTGAACTTTTCTCAATTAAACCATAAATGTTTCGTCGCTTAGCGTTTCTGATCTCCTGATTGCATTTGTTTCTCGCCCTTTTATAACTAAGAAAAGTTTCATCATTTGGACTTTTCCTGTGCCTACGGTACAGATGATTTCGCCTTGCCATTAGCTTGCGAATATATTCCGTTAGCCATGGTGCTGGAGGCCTTTTCATGCGAACAGGCTTGATGGGAGCATGTTTATCATACAGCGATGTTAACGTGTCATTAAATATAGAGATTTTCCCATCGATATCGTTAGTAGAAAAGAGCTGAGACCATTCAATCGCACCAGCGTCTGAACGTAACATATCAACATCCATGGCAGCAAAGTTGCGCTGCATTATGATTTTAGGCTTAATTTGTAGCCTTTTTGCAGACAATGTGAAACGGGTGTTTATAGGTTTTGTTGTGGTAAATGGATGGTTTTAAATTGGTGGTATTGTGTAAGGAGCACCAACGATTGATATCAGACAGTGGCGCTGTTAGTCAACGCATCTCTGTGCATACGGGAGTACTCCCGAGTACGGGAGTTCGATCTCCGCCCGATCAGTTATTTTATGTACACAGTAAAATCCTTTAACCGACTTCACAAAAAGGAGGAGGTTGTATTTATTTTTTTATGTTTGTTTCCTCATATCTCTAAAAACTCTAAAATATTTATTTATTTATTTATACGATTTGAAAAATTCTTTGTTTATTTGAATAGATATACTTCCAGATTGGTCCCATTTTTTCAGAATCCAGTTCTGATGATGGCATCCATAAGGAATTGAAGGAACTCCTCAAATATTGTAGGCATACATATGGCGATTTTGATATTTTCAGCAACAAACCAAGCATTTGCATTGAAAAGTATCATAATCCTTTCACCACTATGGTTCTTTCATAATTTTTTTTCATCCAAATATTTAGTCGAATACAATGGCGGTAGTCGGTTTTTTGAATGAAAAGTTATTGAACGTCAACATTATCAACTTGTGCAAACTTTTTTAACTTGACAAGGGTCAAGTTAAAGCGGTGAATGGGCTTAAAGCTTAAGGGGGGGAAGTTTTAGACTAGACGCCCCACATTTAGACATCTAAGAAAAGAAAATGTTTTTTTCTTAGATGTTCCTCAACAAACAAAGAAAGCCACCCAAAAAGCCCTAATAATCCGTTTTCCCTATTGTGTATTTTATTTACGGATTGGTGATTACAATGGCAGTATTTTAGCCATAATGTCATCCCTAAGCCGAGATTGGCCGGATGTAAATAAACATAAGTGGAAGATACTGCGGGTGCGAGGCGACATCTTGGTTCCTTTTTTTTTAGGGGAAGGATTAAGGAAAGGTCGCGGATTAGATTGAGAATCTCTTTGTCTTTAGTTATTATATAAAAGATTTTTATGATAAAAGTGTTTATAAACGTCGCGGGGAGTCGGTGGATGGAGGCGGCTCACGACCGTTCGTCGTGGCATTCTAAGAGGGAGGCCTATGTTCAGCGGTGGACTTCTACAGGTGATGATGATGATGATGATGATGACAAAAGTGTATCTCTTGATAACCTCTGTGGCGCGATGGGCGAGTAGCCAGCTGAGACGCAAGAACTGCCGGTTTTATTCCCACTGCGGGACAAATCTTTGCATGATCTGCAGATAATTTGTTTCGGGTCTGGGTGTTGCGGTACCATCGTACTCGTAGTTCCTGATTCCCACGACACAGGGAATCCTAGTGTGGGATCAGCGGGCTACTCTTGACGCTCTATTCCAATCCTAATTCATGATTTAGTGTAATTTCTCTCTTGAATTCAATACTGGCGCACAATTTGGAACGGAGATCGGTGGAAATTTATGGAACTAAGTGAGCGACTTTCCTCGCTTTTTAATCGACTTCCCAAAAAGGAGGAGGTTCTCAATTCGGTTGTATTTTTTTATTTTTTTTTATTTTTTTATTTTTGTTACCGCATATCTCCGGCAGTTATGAACCGATTTGGAAAATTCTTTTTTTATTTGAATAGATATACTTCCAGATTGGTCCCATTTTTTTCAGAATCCAGTTCTGATGATGGGATCCATGAGGAATTGAGGGAACTCCTCAAATATTGTAGGCATACATATGGCGATTTTGATATTTCCAGCAAGACTTTCTCTTTGCACGCCATTTTATGTGGACAGACCACATTTTGAATGCAAATACCATCAATATACTGTGCACAACACAAGCCTTTCAATACCGGCGGTCAATTAATCACAGCTGTGGAGATACTGGTATTTCTGCAGCAGCGTGTTGTGCCTCTTTTACAAATGTACGAGTGTCATTGTACCGCTTTTACAAATTGTACGAGTGTAAACTAGACGTGTGGCCGGAGCTTTAGGTAATGCATCTTCGTTCTATTGGACATTCGAATATCGTATTTCGAGGATTGTATTGCGAATTTATAGTGCTGTTGAAAATACTACTCGGGTTTTGTATTTAAGAGAAGGTTGCCGGTACCTAAGGCACTTCCGCGCTATTGTACGCGAAAGAAATTTGCTTCTATTTTGGCTATTGTTTCTTAAAACTCCCCGAAATGTTGTAAACATGACCAGAGGCCCAATTCTCTAACTTAAAAATAGTTAAAATAGAGTTCGGATCATGTTTCGATATTGTGTCGATGTCTTAAATGTCGGAAATGGTATTCTCTAAACATAAAATACAACACTGTAATGTGATTATACCGAAATGTGACCGAAACTTGAACGATTCAAAGTTTTTTCGATAATTTTAGCATTGTAGATGGAGTCTCTCTTTATCCTACTCTAATGGTAGTCAACGTGAATTGAAAGTAGACTAAATTGTTATTTATAAGGGAGTAGAATACCAACTTTCTGTCAATTCATAATTCAGTCTCGATTCGGTTAACTTTCAGTGTAGTTTTAAAATAATTTAGAGAATTGGGCCTCAGACACTAATATCTAGAACAGTTGTGCGTCAGTTTAAAAAAAATGTTTTTTTGTTTTTGATTTGATAACCATATACCTAGTACCTACCTAACTTTATAAGAAACTAACACACCTCGGGTCTAATTATTAACGTACTTAGCATGTGTACAACATTTCAGGGAGTTTTAAGAAATAATATCCAAATTAGAAGTAAACTTCGTTTGCGTGCAAAAGGGCGTAAACACCATACCGGTAACCTCCCCTTAAGATAATCATCATCATTTCATCCGATTGACGTTCACTGCTAGAGGTTCTCATAGAACGCCACGATGAACGGACTTGAGCCGCCTCCTTCCACCGTCTTCTTGCGACCTTTACCAAGATCTTCATTCACTGCGTCGTCCGGTTTATTCTTACTAGTATTTGCTTTCGGCTCCTCCCGCGTGGAACCTCTATTGGCTCCGCCCGCGTGGAACCCTGGAGTAACCCCTTAGTCACCTTTGTGATTTGATATTATTGCAAAATCCCCCATTGCATGCTGTGGGGGAGTTCTAATTCAGCAGTGGGTGTCTACGGGGTGCTGATGATGATGATGATGGTAGACCGAATATCTTTTCCTATTTCCATTTCTTATTTCCTGAAACTACTATCTCCAATCCTCAGTGCACCGAACACATCTAAAACCCATTAAAAACGAGTTACCACAGACAAGATAAAAAAGCACAGCGCCATCTATCATCAGAACTAACGAACGTGTTCGCGGAACGCACGCGCTAATACGGAAATTGCAGAAACGATACCCGCTTTTAACAAAAGGAGGAGGTTCTCAATTCGGTTAAAAACAGTGGTAATTAGCCGTTTTTTTTTTCATTTTAAAATGATTCCCAACCACGAAAGTTAAAATTCTGAGATACCTACTTTATGTTCACAAACCAACACATAAAGCTTACCACATCAAACTATTAATCAAACTTAACAAAAGTTCCCGTTTGACAGCCCTGATTGCACAATTTACGCCTGTTGCAAACCTGTCACGAGATAGAGAATAGCCCTGCGGGTCGAAATCCCTCTAAGGTCAGCTCTTGCACTATAAATAGAGAACTGTATTTTACTAATTAATAATCAGCCAGCCAGAATTATTTCTCTCTTTTCTCGGCTATCGCGTTTTTACAGTCGCTTGTTATGTTAAAACCTAGAATAAAAAAGCTTTCAAAAGAAAATCTCAAAGAAAAATATAATGTTACTAGAAATAAAATTGTGTTAATATTTTATAGCAAAGATTTTTGTACGCTGCTCAATTTAATCTTTTCACCACAGTAGTTATTTCTGCCAAAGGTTCTTTTCAGAGCTTCATACCAGACATGAGCATGTGTCCGGCCTAAGAACAGACCTATCTCCATCTCCTCGCGTGGATGTCGTAAGCCTACTAAGGGATTAGAGCATACAGGGCGTAAAAGGACTACTCCCGAAAACTGAAACAGTGCATTCAGACCATGATTCTGAAAATATTTAACGTGAAAAAACATGAAAACAAAAATGTTCACTTTTGGGCCGCTTTTTACGTGTTTTCTTGATAAATATCCATAAAATATCGTTAAAGGAACCTAATTTCCATCATTAAAAACACGTAAATAAATAAAAACGTCAAAAAAAGCAATGAAAACCACATACGACATTTTGGAGCTACGGGTCAATCAGCTGATCGGGAGCGTTGAACTCGCGCGGTCGGAATAAATGCGTACATTGCTGGCTGACAAATACGATACGAAACGAAACAAAAGGTTTTCTTCGGTATGAATCACCTCTCAGGCGAAAGCTATTTTATATAGCTATGATATAGGTAGCTTTATCGGTACCTTCAGTATTCGGGAGTCGTCTTTTTACACGCTGTATAGTTACTGATAGATCCGGTGGTTATGATCCGTCGTATGCGTATAATTTACACCAGGGGATGGTTATTAGGCAGCAGCATCCACCTG
Organism: Epirrita christyi; assembly: GCA_951392215.1. Lineage (NCBI taxonomy): Eukaryota > Metazoa > Arthropoda > Insecta > Lepidoptera > Geometridae > Epirrita > Epirrita christyi. The sequence goes on along the minus strand of OX595857.1, from coordinate 1,977,203 downwards.
AGTACTCATCAACTGCGATCACCAATCCGCTTGCCCAAGCGTGGTGATTATGGCAAATCTCCCCATTGCATTAGGGAGGCCACGCCCAGTAGTGGACGTCTATCCAACTGATGATTCTGATATCTCAGAAACAAAGAACCCGCAAATTGAGCAATGAATTCGATTCCGTATTCACGTTCGATCAAAAGTGTTTTAAGTTTTCAAACTCGTGCATTTTGACCGCCGCGTGGTGAAGTGCGGTATCCGAAACTTTGAGAGATTTGCGACCGGAAACTGAGTCGTTATAAACGAATTAAACTCTAAAGGGTACTTTACACTAGAGTGCTGCAAAACTTTAAGCTGCTTAGTATTGTGTTGAGAGTGTTTAAGCTGCTTATTGCAGTGCACTGTGAATCTGATGTTGTTTAGTTATTTACTATTTTCTCCCAGTTCTAAGAAAAAAGCCTCGCCTTAAGTTTGGCCAGATATTTGTACGTTTTTTTCTGGCTCATTGGCATATATATATAATCTAGGTAGGTTTTTTATGTATACTAGTGTCCGCCAGCGGCTTTGCTTGCGTTATACCGGAATAAAATATAGGCTATGTCTCAATCCAGTTCATAATCTATCTGTGCACCAAACTTCATCCATATCGGTTCATCATTTACGGCGTGATTTAGCTTACATACACCCAAACATTTTTTTTTTTAAGTTTTCACGTCAGAATATATAAAATTGTTGCGTGACTAACTCTCTGACTGACTATCTGACGATCAACTCGCAGCCTAAACGGTGAGTCCTGAAGACCTGAAATTTAGAGGACACAGATCCATTTGGGGTCTAGGGGTGCTTTAAGGGGGAGTGTAGTGGGGTGTTTTCCACGTGGAAAAGTCGCGGTCGTTCTACTTTTAGTAGGATTTAAAAGTTTAAATCTACTTACATATCCATAGCTTTCTCTACGCCGTGGTCTGATGGTTCTTTTGTCTGGACCTTGGATAAGGATACACAATGGATCACTTTCTTATCAACCAACTATGTACACTCATGTGTAATTTAACAGATTTTCATAGAAACCTGTCAATTTAAGAAACGTTAAGTGTCCCGCAAAATAGATATTGGTTGTAACTTTTGAAACTATCATGGTTATTAACATAATTATCACTAGAAACGGGATATTTACCATGATTTTTGAGCATTATTGATTCCCGATATTTCGGCACAGTTTCATGCGCCATGATCACGGGTAAACTGAGGAGTTTACCCGTGAAAAATCATGGTAAATATCCCGTTTCTAGTGATAATAAGATATTGGTTGGTGACATAACTTAACTAACTCACATCTGACTCGCTTCATACTATCATCATCATCATCATCATTTTTGTAAAACTCCATTGCTGGACATTATATATGGTCCTCCCTCATAGAACGGCATGACGAACGATCCATCCACTGACTTTCTAACTATAAAGACCCCTTTACAATTGTCTGATTTCTGCACAATTTGAACAAACTTACTTATCTGCAGCTGACGAGACGAAAGGGCCGAGTTTCATGCAAAACGTGCAAGTTGATGTTTATGTGATGTTTGTTTTTAAGTGTTACAGCGAACACTTAAGTGTTGTGCCTGCGAGTTATGAGTTTTGAACTCATAAAAGAGATTTTAAAGTTAATACCGTCTTGGTTTATTCGGCAAAAAAAGGCAATTTTCTTTAAGGAGTAATTTCTTATAATAAAGGAGCGAAAAATAAATGAGGAACATGTAAATGTAGACCATTTTTTAACATTTTCCGCCCCCTTGTAAGTTGCCGTTTCGAGGGTCGAAGTTCAAAGGTGAAAATGTAATTTCGTAAAAGTTAATCCCACAATATTTACTGACAAAAGTCTTTAACCAGTGCGTCCTACGAAGTGAAACGTTGACACTCACGGAAAGTAGCTCAGCCTGCTATGGAGAGAGATATGGTTAGAGTCTCAAGATCCGAGCCTTGAGTATTTAACAAGTAATTTGATCCTAGTGTAATATCCAATTAATGACTTGTTGCAATCTAGCCCCTTTGTTTATCACGACCGTCCCCTAGATTAGCACCGGACCGTAACTTCCATTACTGTCATTTGTGTGTAGGGCTTTAAAGTTAATTTACGGACTGAATTTTGGCGAATCTGCGGTTGGCGTAGTTTGCCTTTTGGTCAACGATTTTATCTGTCTTTTGCATTAGTGTTAGTTGAGTTATGTTGTAGTTTAAGGCACTTTAGTATGTTTCCGGAGAATAAACTCCTCGGTCTCCTCCCATGGATGCCGTCAGAGCCGACTAAGGGGATCACCAATCCGCCTACCAAGCGTGGTGATTATGGCAAATCCCCCTCATTGCATTCAATGAGGGGTAGCTTCAACCCGCAGTGGAAATGAACCAGCTGCTGATGTTATGGTGAAATTACCAGTGTGGTGAAAGGGTTTAGTGTGCCTCGCACAATTTTCTTTACAAGCTTTACTCTTCACTTGGGCCATTTTTCTGGGCCACTATACTTTGAATAAGTCTCTGGTCTGGTTTAGTGACCAAGAAAAAACTAGTAGCACGAATTAGCAGTGGCAGTAATGGCATGCTCGTTTAAAGAATAGTGGTATAAAAGATAAGCTAAGGCAATCAGAACCTCAGCATACAATAATGATTTCTTTGTACGAAAACTCAATAAATCAAAACTTTGCGAATTTCAATACCTTTCACGATAAAAACGACGAGTGCGAGCGTGAATCGCTCCCAGAGGGTTCCGATCCGAAAGTTGTTTCTAAATAGTCAGAGAGCTGGACCCTGATTCTACGTTTTGACAAGCAATTGACACGGACGTATGGTGTAGTGTAACACGGATTTTCGTATGCAAAATGAGGTTCACAGAGTGTACGCTAGGGACGCTCATCAGTGTCTCCATACAAAAATCCACACTACACTACACCAGACGTCCGTGTCAATTGCTTGTCAAAACATAGAATCAAAGGCCCAATTCTCTAACTAAAAAATAGTTAAAATAGAGTTCGGATCATGTTTCGATCTTGTGTCGATGTCTTAAATGTCAGAAATGGTATTCTCTAAACATAAAATACAACACTGTAATGTGATTATATCGAAATGTGACCGAAACTTGAACGATTCAAAGTTTTTTTATTAATTTTAGCATAAGTAGATGGAGTCTCTCTTTACTCTTTCCAATTCTATATATAACTATCCTACTCTAATGGTGGTCACCATGAATTGAAAGTAGACTAAATTGTTATTTATGAGGGACCAGAAATTCAACTTTCAGTCAATTTACTATTCAGTCCCGATTCGGTCAACTACTAGTTTCAGTTACTATTTCCTACAAATAAACCAACCCATTTGATTAATTCATCGTTTCATGAATGAATGAAATGGGACAGCTACTTCTTATGTTACGTATGTTACTGTAAGTAACCTCGAGGTTTGGAATTTTAGTGATTTCAATAAAAAATATACTTTCATTGCCATTATCTTTTGAATGCATTGAATTTGAAGGTTGATTTTTGTACAGCACTATAAGATATGCTCGTTATGCATTGTTATATATTTCAAGTTTATCCTGTAAAAAAACACATCCGAATTGAGCAACTCCTTCTGTTTTTGAAGTCGGTTAAAAAGGATCTTGTTAGACAGACAGACGGACAACAAAGTAATCCTTTAAGGGTCCCTTTATTTTTTGTTGAGGTAAGGAACCCTAAAATATATTAAGTGCTTTATTAACCCCTTTACAAAGCTTTAAAAGTAATTCAATTGACTTTTTAACGTTAAAAGAGGAAAGTTAAGTTTGAAAGTGATTAACCGACTGGATTGGAAAGTCCTAACGTTGCGGTTGGAGTGCTACTCCAAAACTTAAAATAAATTAAAATACAATTTTGCAGGAAAGTAATACATACATACATAAATAATACATACACTGCTGGACGAGGCCTCCCCCATAAAATACAATGGGGGAATTACCATAACCACCAAGCTTGGCAGGCGGATTGGTGATCGCTGTATTTGTTGAGTACTCAGGCGGATGCTGCTGCCCGTACCCAGAGGCCCAATTCTCTTAATTATTTTAAAACTACACTGAAAGTTAACCGAATCGAGACTGAATTGTGAATTGACAGAAAGTTGGTATTCTGCTCCCTCATAAATAGCAATTTAGTCTACTTTCAGTTCACGGTGACTACCATTAGAGTAGGATAGTTATATATATATAATTGGAAAGAGTAAAGAGAGACTCGATCTACTTGAGCTAAAATTATCGAAAAAACTTTAGTTTCGGTCACATTTCGATATAATAACATTACAGTGTAGTATTTTAAGTTAAGAGAATACCATTTCTGACATTTAAGACATCGACACAAGATCAAAACATGATCCGAACTCTATTTTAACTATTTTTAGTTAGAGACTTGGACCTCTGGTGTAATCCCTTATAGCCTGATTACACCTACCGAGTAGAGTGGCGAGACAGTGCCCTCGGCCGAGTGCTCGGTACGTATAAACATAGCGCCGAGTGCTCGGCCGAGCGCTCGGCCTAGCAACAGACCGAGACAGTCACTCGGACCCTGTTCTATTTACTAGGCCGAGTGCCCAGCCCCCCCTTCTCCGCACTGTCTCGCTCGCTCACTCGGTGGATCTGAACACGCGCACTCGGCGACCACTCGACACTCGATGCGTACACGTCACTTTTTCCCGCGAATAAAATAGTGTTTGTAGCACCTAACTCAGGTCTTCTTAAAATCCATGATCTCGTCCAAACGCGGGATTTCTCTTGAGCCAACAATTCTGTTAATTCTTCTACCAGGAGAGGTATAAGTAATTTTATAGATTTTCTAATAATTTTTTTCCGATCCATATCAGCGTTTCACTTGTACCTATACCGGGTATAAACTGAACTGACTGACTGTCTCGCCGCAATTTTAAAAATATGTATAAACACTCATTCGGCCACAGCACTGTCTCGGCCCAGTGACATTTTGCTGTCTCGCCACTCTACTCGGTAGGTGTAATCAGGCTATTAGTTGCCTTTGATACCATCCACTGGAGGAGGTGGAGGGGTCTATACTTAAGCTGGACACACCATGGCGACGGTAATCGCCTTAAAAGATATGAATTTAAAATTTGAAACTCTTTCACAGTAGGGAGTACCCACATCGGAGTACAGACAAAAAAGCGTTAAGTTGCAACTAAGTTTGTTTAAGTCGGTTAAATGGGCGACTGGACGGGTTTTTGTGCCGCGCTGAAACGTAATGAATGGACTTACAAGTTAATTTAATTAAGTTGAATGTGTGTTTTAAGTGACGTGTTCGATTTAAGTGGCGTGTTTTTATGAAGCGAATTGAAAATTCGAATGAAAACTTTGAGTTAACTTTTTCATTTAAAAGCCAGTGAAGTAACCTAAGTAGGATGTAAAAGGTATCAAAGGTTTTTCGTTTTCCTTTGTGACGAGTGAAGTTTATAGTAACTTCTTATATCTATAAGGTTTTGTAGAATTAAATTATTTGTCAAATAAGTTAATTGTTGAAAAAAGTATTTATCAAAACAAGCTTTTGTTATTTTTTATGCTACTTAGCAAGCAGTCAAGCTTACGGCCCACCAGATGGAAAGCAGTTACCGTAGCCTATGAACGCCTGTAACACCAGAGGCATCACACGCGTGCTGCCGACCCTGAGACATAAAGATGAAAAGTCTCATGTGCCTGCAATTTCACCGGCACCCGTACCCTTCAAACCGAAACACAACAATGCTAACACTACTGCTTGGCGGCAGAAATAGGTACGGTGGTAGTACTTCCCCGGACGAACTCTTTCAACAACACAACACAACAAGAAGAATAGAAAGAAGATAGAACAAGAAGTTCTACTACTAACAAAAAAATAAAAAAATCTGTTAAATTCGTTATCGGAACCTGATCAAAATGAACCTAAACACTGCTAGGCTACTACTAATCATCGAGGAGTTCCGGTGTCCACCTTCCGTCTCCATCATCAGATCAGCTCGCCGTCACCAAAATATTGTACTGTCATCTGAACTTGACAGGTATGAAAAATTTCAGCTCAATCGGTTAAAGATAACTGATTTAAAATTCATTCGCAAGATTTCACACGAATAAAAGCTTGTAAAATATAGCTGTATGTCTGTACGTACGGCGTAAAATCTTTGTCTACCTATCATCATCATCATCAGCGGTTAGACGTCCACTGTTGGACGTGGCCTCTCCCATTGAATGCAATGGCCACAATAATTACGTCTGGCAGGCGGATTGGTGATTGTAGTTATTGATGTTGAGTATCGTACATTTTTATAGATAGTAGAGCTCCTTGTGAAAGAGTTCGTCCGGGGAAGTACCAACTACCACCATACCTATTTCTGCCGCCAAGCAGTAATGTAAGCATTGTTGTGTTCCGATTTAGCATTTACAACACAAGTTATACACTTAGTGTAAATACAGCAAACCTAAATAAGACTACAAGCCATTACAAATGAATTAATTTAGTTACGATTATAATTGATTAGATAATTTTGTTCCTAGTGATTTAATAATTGTAATTGTAACACAGCTTGATTTGAGAAATAAAAAAAATATTTATTATTATTTATTATTTGAAGGGTTTGGGTGATGGTGAAATTACAGGCACATGAAGCTTTTCATCTGTATGTCTCTTTATGGCGCAGTGCGATGCCAAGTAGGGCCTGTTTTAGGTGGACGTATACGAGGATGAGGGCATTTGTAATAGGCTGTGTTTACCGCTAAAATGCTATTCAGCAATTAATTCAAACAAATAAAAAATTGAATCCTCTAGGCATGTTATATCACGGAGTATGCAAATACGCATAAATGGATTCCACATCGACCGACACGTGTTGAAGCGATAACTACGTTCCGATAGGCAAAATTGAGTTTAGTACCTTGCCACACTCGACTAGTACAATCATCCAAGGATTGGAAGAGATCTCTTTTAGCGATAAGGCCGCTCATTGTACCAATTATTTGAAAATTTAATGTTTTTTTTCTGTTTCTTTTTTATCGTGTACCTACATAAAAGTTATAGTGACATTACAGCTACCTATGGTTTTAGTTAAGTAGGTACTTTGTAAATTTTTAATTTTGTTCGTGTCGCGGTTTATTGGTTCTTTCCTGAAGACCAGGAATTTCACTCTGAAAACCTTCGATTTTGCAGTCATTGTGTGCTGTTCTTACTGTGAGTTGGTGTGCTCGTCCTAAGACTTATAAGAGAGATTACAGCAGGGGATGAGCAACAGCATCCTACTGAGTACTTAACACTAATACTGCGATCACCAATCCGCCTGCCAAGCGTGTTGATTATGGCAAATCCCCCCTTTGCTTTCAATTGGGAAGGCATCGTGTGGCAATGGACGTCTACCGGGTGATAATTATAAACTGCTGTTATGATTTTCATGCTCAAATTACAGGCAGGGAGAAAAAAGGCTAAAGCTAAACTATTCCGTGGCTGAACCACGTTTATAAATAACGAGGAGTATGAATAAACACAACTCTCCAAGCGGATTTCGCAAAGCCCTCTCAGTAATACACACGTAAAAACTACCAACTCTACTTAACTCGAAACAGAAGTTTCCTTTATTCGAGCATTCGAGCTACTAACTCCGTGTAAACAAACCTTAAGCTGGGGACAATCGGATCTGTTGCAATGTACTGCGATCCGTTCCAGATTTAAATTTAGTTCTAGAATGCGTTTGAAATTCAAATGGGGACGCGCGATTGGATTATCTGATGGACCAATCGCGTGATAGTTTTGGGTGTTTGAAACTCTAGGTGTTTCTGATTTAAATACGAGTAGAACAAACTTTTTGGGGTAAACCTTTAATTACCTATTAGATTAGATCATCGAACTGTTGGTAGGACAGTTTGAAATAAACGTTTATTTTGAGATTTAAGAATGTTAGCACATTTCAAAAACAGAATTAATTCGAGCTATTTTAAAATGCGGGATTTGAGCAAACGAGCAAACTATCTTCCATGTTTGGTCGCGTTGGAGCAATAGTAAATTCACCTAGTCTATGAGACAATTGAAAATGTTCCTTATGATATCAATGAATAAGATATAGGTACTTTTGACTTTGATAATTCGTCTAAAATACAGTATACTCACACGAGTTTTGCTATCATAGAATACCTGTGTATAGGATGTCCGAAAAATTTTTTTTTTTGCTTATTTTTTCTATGACGTAATTACCCTAAGACGAATGAGCTCTGGCTCATTCGTCATAGGGTAATTACGTCATCGACAAAATATAGAGTTAACTAGTTATAAGTCAAGTTATAGGGTCCCGTTTGAGTACGGGTACGGAACCCTAAAAAACTATGGGGGTTATTTAGGTAATTATCAAAAGTTAAGCAATTTACATGTGGGCCACAGTGTCGTATCAAGAATTTGGGCCTCAACTTGTTGGCCCACAAAGACGACATCACTTTAAATATTGCCATCCCATTCTATTGCATGATGTTAAACAGCGATGGGACATTAAAGATAGCGTTTATAAGCCTAATCAAATGTAAATAACTAAAGATGATGTTACGGATGTAAGCTTAAACTGGATCATTGTGAAATTTCCTGAATGAAATGTATTCAGAACGCATTTGCAGCGAGTTAACCACTGTGCTTGGAAATGCAGTGTTCTAACTTCGGTTTCAAGAAATTCTCAAAAAAAGAGAGTAATTTCCATGAGAAAAATAATAAAAGAATATAAAGTAGGTAGAGAATCCCGCCTTTTTCAAAAAGAGTCTTTTTCCATCTTCAACTTTTATTTTATTTTTAACCGACTTCAAAAAAAGGAAGAGGTTTTAAATTCGACTGCATGTGTTTTTTTTTGTATGTTTCTTACTCGTTACTCCGCCAACTATCAATTGATTTTGATAATATTTTTATCTTGATAAAGTCTAAGAAGGTCGGTGGTTGAAGGCGGCTCAGGAACGTTCGTCGTGCATTTCTATGGTGAAGGCATACCAGTGGGGTCAGCACGAATAATTTACGTTACCAAGACGCGAGACTAGCGAGACGATCGCAAATGTCAAATATTGGCCAATGACATCAGGGTAACTTGAAATCCTAGTAAGTTGATTGGTTCATATTTGACGTTTACTATCGTAACGCTAGCGTCTCGATAACGTTAGATGTTCGTGCTTGGGCCTCTACTAATAACAAGTAATTTGTTCACTTGTGTAACGAATCTATTTTCTATCAAAAATAAAACACTTGCTCACTGTATGTATCTTAGAACTCGTTTATTAAACTCTCATCTGAGACCTATGCAGACGGCAAAACGCAACGATAGCGCGATGCAGGATCGTATTGCATTTACTAGTGACATCTAGTTTACAATAGACGAGACAACTTTTCTATGAACTAATAATATAGACTTTAAACTGAACATTTCGCCCACCAAGAACTCTGTTCTTCAATATAGCTCTAGGTAAACAAAATGCATTAACAAACTAAACTCATTATTCTTCTAAGTAACTTACACTCTAAATTTTTCAAACCTTTAATATCCAAACATGCAAATTTGTATTAAGATTGAATTTAAGATTCACATTTCTTCGGTACAAAACACAGTTTATTACAGGGACGTTTACATAAACCCGACTTAGTTTTTAAAGTAACTACCCTAGTAATATGGTCTTTACCTGGGTGTTTTTGTACAACCTTACCTAATAACCATTTGGCAGGAGGTAAATTATCTTCTCTTATTATAACTATCTCATCAACTTCCGGCTCATCTCTTTTAGTTGACCATTTATACTTATTATTTAATGTTACAAGATATTCCTTAGACCACTTTTTCCAGAAACTATCTAACATTTTTTGGCATAACTTCCACCTATTCATTCCAGTGGTAAGATCTCGTGAATAGTCTTCGTCCGGTATAACGATCAGAGGTTCACCGACTAGAAAATGACCAGGTGTTAAAGGAAGTGGGTCGTTAGGATTATCGCTCAGATAGGATATGGGACGGGAGTTTAAGCAGGCTTCGATCTGGGTGAGAACTGTTGTAAGTTCTTCAAACGTAAGCGTACTATCTCCAATAACTCTTTTTAAATGACTCTTGGTAGATCGAACCCCTGCCTCCCAAAGACCCCCGAAGTTAGGAGCATGTGGTGGGATGAAGTGCCACTTAGTATGCTCATTCGCAAGTAACTGGTCAATCTCATTTGGTAATTGAGAAACAGCTTTGTTAAACATGTGACGCAACTCTTTATCGGCCCCAACAAAATTAGTACCATTATCGCTGTATAAATCTTGACAATGACCTCTTCTCGAGATAAACCTTCGAAAGGCAGCTATAAATCCTTTTGCTGTTAAATCAGACACCGCTTCCAAATGAACGGCCCGTGTAACCATACAAATGAAAAGACAGATATAGCCTTTAAACGATTTGGAGCCTCTTCCTGGTGAAAATCTGATATTTATATGTCCTGTAAAATCCACTCCAGAACTCTTAAATGGTCTAGTCGGAGTAACCCTTGTCTTTGGTAATTGACCCATAAGCTGATTATTATTCTGTCTTGAATATCGGACACAGGTAATGCATTCTCTATAACACTTCTTGACAACTTCTCTTCCACGTATAATCCAATATTTCGATCTTAGCAAGTTCAACATGACCTGTGGTCCTCCATGTAGGGTTTTTGAATGAGCATCTAAAACTATTAGTTTTGTAAAGTGACTTTCACTTGGCATGATCACAGGATGCTTTTTATCAAACTCTTCTTCCGACTGATTTATTCGACCACCTACTCTTAAAACCTCATTTTTATCCAGAAATGGATTAAGATTATGCAGTAAACTTCCTTTTGCTATGCTTGCTTTAGCTTTCAACGCTTTAACTTCTTCCTTAAAGTATAACTTTTGTGTCTCTTTAATGCATATTTCTGCTACTTCATCCATTTCAAGTTTTGTCACCGTTTTTGTATTCAATTCTCTTTGTTCTTTCGGAAACTTTAGTTTAAGAAACCTTCTACAGTATGATATAATTCTCAACATCTTTTGTAATTTAGAAAACTTTGTCCAGACAAACTCTTCTTTGGGTCTTACGACGGTAGTCAAAGCCTTGATGGATTTTTGTTCTTCGGTTGTCGTAAACGGTAGATTCGATTTATATTCGTGACTCTCTAATAAGAATTTTGGACCATGCCACCATAACTCATGCTTTAGTAGATCACTACTAGATAAACCACGTGATGCACAGTCTGCAGGGTTTAAATGTGTACTGACATGATTCCACTGCTCACGATCCAACATTGTTAGGATTTCTGAAACTCTATTACTCACAAATGTCGTCCATCGGCTTGGTTCTCCTTTTATCCATGCGAGAACAACTGTTGAATCAGACCAAGCAAACAGCTTGTCTTTTGGAATGTCCATAATTTGTGAGATTTCGTACAGAAGTTTAGCAGTAAGTAAAGCAGCACACAGTTCAAGTCTTGGAACAGAAATTTCTTTATCGACCGGAGCTACTTTCGTTTTAGCCGACACCAAGTGGATGTGAATATTCTTAAGCTCATCTTGAACCTTGATATACACGGTAGCAGCATATGCGGCATTTGACGCATCTGCAAAAGCATGTAACTCACATGAGTTTCCCTTCGTTGTATTTAGCCATCGCGGAATCAAAATACTTTGCACCTGACCTAAACTTTCTCTAAATTTAAGCCATTCCTTTAGAAGATCTGATGTCAATCTTGTGTCCCAATTTAAATTCGACTTCCAAAGTTTTTGCATAAAAATTTTTGCAATGATAATGACAGGTGCAATCCAACCCATTGGGTCGTAAAGTCGTGCTATATCTGACAATACCTTTCTTTTTGTGATAGGCTCATTAGATTCGGTAATTTTGTAGCTATATTCAAAATTATCAGTTGTTTTATTCCAGCAAATTCCTAGAACCTTCATTATATTGTCAGATTTAAAAACTAGCTTTTGATCAACATTTTGATTTTCTCGTTTTATGTAGTTTTGTAAAAGTTCACTATTCGTACACCATTTTTGTAAGGTAAATCCACCTGATTTCATCAATTCATTCATTTGATCAAAAATTTGTATTGCTTCTTTCTCTGTTTCGCATCCTGTTAACAAATCATCCATATAATAGTCCCGTAACGTTATTTCTGCTGCTATTGGATATTTAAACCTTTCATCCTTGGCTAATTGCTGAAGAGACCTTACTGCCAGGTAAGGCGCACAAGCCGTTCCAAAAGTTAGTCTCAATAACCTGAAATGTTGAATGGGTTGATTTGTGTCAGATCTCCATATTATTCTTTGGAAGTCCGTGTCTTCTTCATGTACGGCAATTTGTCTATACATCTGAGTCAAATCTGCAACGATGCAATAAGGGTGATATCTCCATCTCATTAGAATATGTCGTAAATCATCTTGTAATTTGGGTCCTACAAGAAGTGTATCATTTAGTGATATATTGTTCGTACCCTTGCTTGATGCGTCATAGACTACTCGAACTTTTGTTGTTTCTCTATCTTGTTTTATCACTGCATGGTGAGGAAGATACACCGTATTTGATTTGTTTATGTCTTCTATCTTTTTGATTTCTTCCATATGAGTTTGATCAATGTAGTCGTCCATTACTTTCTTGTATTCTTCCTTCAATGATTCGTTTTTTCTTAATTTCTTCTCTAATAATGTAAATCTATGAAGTGCTATTTTGTCGGATCGATTGTTCAAACACTTAGGTTCAGCATCTTTAAATGGTAAGCGTACTTTGTAACGCCCATTTTCTTCTCTCACTGTTGTCTTTTCATATAATTCTTCGCATGTTATTTCTTCCTTCGTCATTTTCTTCTTTATTGCATCTGGTTCTCTTTCTATTTCCCAAAATTGTCTTAAAAGTTCATCTTCTTTTACTCGGATATGCAGGTTGACAATTCTTTGACGCGATGATGGTGTTTGACTCTCAATGATTGGGCCTGATAAAAGCCATCCAAGTTGCGTGTTCTGAGCAATTGGACCACTGTTTTCTGGGTGTTTTAAAAGGCCCCCTAGAATAATTTCACTGTATATCTCAACTCCCAGGATGATATCTATTCGACCAGGTGCTCCGTATTTTGGGTCTGCAAGTGGCAGCTCTTCTATTTCTGACCAATCCTTAATGGAAATTTTGCTCGTAGGTAAAAAGGATGTCAAGGTATGTAATACGTAAGCTTGTACCTGCACAGAAAATTTGGGATTGTGCATGGATTCTAAATTAAATAAGACCATGTATTTTATTTTCATCTCACCATCACCTACACCGGACACAAGACCATTCACGGGTATCTTTTTTAGACCTAACGTTTGTACAGTATCTTCCGTCACAAAGGAAGCTTCAGAACCCTGATCAATCAACGCTCTAACTACTCTAGCATAACCATTTGGGGATTTTATCTTGATCAATGATGTTGCTAACAGCACCTCGTTCTGGTTTTCCTTTGCAAAAAGAGAAACAATTTTTCTCTCGCTCTGTGAAGAAGTAGTTCCAGTAACTGGATTTACAGATTTTGTACTCTCTGTTTGTGAAGGTCCTTGGTATGGAGTTCTCTCGAAGTGTAACAATGTGTGGTGTCGCCTTCCACACTTACGGCAGCATGTGGAACGGTGACAGCTTTTCACGCTGTGGTTGGAAGCGAAGCAATTAAAACAAAGTCCATTGGATTGGATAAACTCTACTCTCTTTTCGATGGACTGTTTCTGAAATTGCTCGCATTGAAATAGCAAGTGTTGGTTTGTGCACATTACACAAGTTACTTTATTGTTGTTTCCTTTCTCTTCTTTCTTTTCTTCTACTTTACAATGGAATGTATTCTTTTTTGATATTTGTTTGTGTGTTGCAGGTTTACATTCTTCCAACATATCCAGTGTGCGAAATCTTGTTTCTAGAAAAACTACAAGATCATTCCATGTTGGCAGACTCTCTGGATCTTTCTTATTTGTGTCAAACTCCCAAGCCTTTCTAGTTTCTGGGTCAAGTTTTGTTAAAACCAAGTAATTCACTATGGTGTCCCAAGATTTTGTATCTGTCCCCAGATTATTCAAGGCTTTTAAGCAAGCTGCGGTGTTATCAAGTAAATTTTTTATCTGTGTTGATGATTCACCCATAATAGCCTTTTGGGCAAACAAACGCTTCATCACTTCATTAACATTGTATCTCTTGTTGTTGTAACGTTTTGTCAGTTGATTCCAAGCTTCCTCATAGTTGTTTTCTGTCGTTGCAAGATTCATCAGGAGCCTTTCCGGTTCTCCTGATAGACAACTCTTTAAGTAATGTAGCTTTTGAACTGGGTTTAAACTTGAATTTTCATGTATCAATGAGACAAACATATCGTGAAACGTCTGCCACTCCTCATAGCTACCCTTGAAGGTAGGTAGTTGAATTTGGGGTAATTTCACCATACTTGCAGCTTGACTTGTTATGGTTGTTGAGCTCGTTGAAGTAGTAGATGTTGGCAAATCATCCTTCAGTTTCGCTTTATACTCGGTGTAAGCATCCTCGAATTGGTTATAAAAATCCTTTTTAAAGTACTCAACGGTCGATTTCGTTTCTTTAGGTACTTGTTCAACTATATTGGAATGCACGGTATTAAATTCTTTCCATATTGCTTCTAGGCTTTCCAGTCGTGATTCTATATACGAACGAGTTATTCGACTCTTTGGAGACTTTTTGTAATTATTATGCGCTTTTTCTACATTTTCGAGATAATCTTCCTGCTTCCTGTACAGCTTCTCCATTTTTAAAAGATTTTACAAAGTCCACTGTCAGTAGTATATAAATTTTGAAGTTCTTATTTGGCTCGATTTCTCTAAGTCCTGTATAGTATACAATTCACTTGATTTTTCTAAGTCCCGTATAGAGTAAAATTTTAAAGTCTTTTTTGAGTTTGAATTTTCTGAGTCCAGTATACTATAAAAATTCACTTGATTTTTCTAAGTCCCGTATAGAGTAAAATTTTAGAGTCTTTTTTTGAATGTGAATTTTCTGAGTCCAGTGTAGTATAAAACTGAGAATTTTACAAGTGTCGTATAGAGTAAATTTTTCAGAGTCTTTTGAGAAACTTTATTTTTTCGACACAGAGGCTGGGTCAGTTCACTGTTTAGATTTGACACTTGTTATTTTTCACTCACTGATTGTTATTGTTACTGCACTGTACTCACTGTTATTGTCACTGTACTCACGATCTGAAGTTCCCTGGTTTCGGCACCATGTTCACTTGTGTAACGAATCTATTTTCTATCAAAAATAAAACACTTGCTCACTGTATGTATCTTAGAACTCGTTTATTAAACTCTCATCTGAGACCTATGCAGACGGCAAAACGCAACGATAGCGCGATGCAGGATCGTATTGCATTTACTAGTGACATCTAGTTTACAATAGACGAGACAACTTTTCTATGAACTAATAATATAGACTTTAAACTGAACATAATTTATTACTTTTATATTCTTATATGTTAAAACTGAAACGTTAAAGGCTGCTGCACACCGGCTGCGTACGCGTAGACGTAGACGTGCACGTCGACGCACCATGACGTTGTGATGTATGGAACTCTATGAGACATGGCACACCGCTTGCGCGTGTCTTTTAAACATTAAAAATGCGCGCTACTCGAAGTGCTCATATTATGTACCTAACGGTTCATTACCTTACCTTATATGTGAATGGTATATAAATCGCAAAACTTAGATTTATAAAGTGTCCAATATTTATAAAAAATTGAAATTTAGTCCATAAACTTTTATAGGCGCCAAGTTACTTTTTAATTTTAAGCTGTATTTGTACTAAACTGTGTTTAGTTTTAATAATTTGAATGTTTTATAAGAAATAAAGACCTTTTAAAAAATCAGTTTGCGTGATGTGCCGCATACGCATCTGGTGTGAATTAGCCTTTAGATATTAAACGAATTTGTATTCATTGCTGTCAAACTCCTTTTAACAAATTAGCAGAGAGTTATAGTTCTGAATTTACAGTTTACTTTGTACAATCTCTCTAATGTGACTTTGATGCGTATGTAAAACGACACTAATGCACAGACGGACGGCCAATTTGTGTATATTGAGTGACACAAAGACACAATAATACAATAATGAACGTTGTCCGTTCGAGGTATTAATAAGTTTACAGTACCACACAACTCATAGGTTCCTTGGGCTAAGGCGCAGGCCAGACAGAAGAGACGTAAGATGAGGACGCGTCGCGAGCAGAGCAGAGATAAAAGCGTTACGCCTGCGCCCCGTCTTTTCTGTTTGTTTTGCGTTGCGACGCTTCTATACATTTTGTATAAAAAGGACGCGGAAGAGACATTTGTCTGCGCCCCGTCCTCGTCATACGTCTCTTCTGTCTGGCCTGCGCCTAAGTTCGCTTGATTTTTCAGATCTTTACTAATATTTTGAAGAGGTAAAGTTTGTTTGTTTGTGTCCTCTGTAGTGCAGCGGGTGTGTCCGAGTGAGACGCAAGAGGTGCAGGTTCGATTCCCGTTGCGGGCAAACGTTTGCATTATCTGCAAACATTTGTTCGAGGTCTGGGTGTTGTGGTACCATGGTACTCGTTGTTCTTGATACCCACAACACAGGGAATCCTAGTGTGGGATCAGGACTATGTATGTGACTGTTGGGTGTATGTATGTAATATCTGGATCTAATAAACTGTTTCCAAAAAAAAAAATATCCCTGATTCATCATCATTATTATCAGACTGTAGAAGTCCACTGCTGGACATAGCCTCCCCCCTAGAATGCCACGACGAACGGTCATGAGCCGTCTCCATCCACTGACTTCCATTCTTCTGACGTCTGTTCTTAGACCGGACACATCACAAAAAGCCAATGAGCTGTGCAGCACTGTTAATCAAGAATTTGTCTTCAGTTGCGTGCTATGACGGAAATGTCATATATAAATGAGCGAATCAGTTCAAACGAATTACTGCAGACAATAATACCCTTTTGACATGCGAGCTAGCAGCTGGCCTATGTCACTGCAAATCGACTTCAAATGGAATATTTTTTTAACCTACCACTGTATATTGACAACCACTGTGGGGCGCGGCGAGCGAAGGTTCGCCTGCGACGCAGGAGGTTGCGGGTACGATCTGCAGATATTTGTTCAGGGTGTTCTGGGTATTTTTCTATGTATAATAAAAATATCTATCTATGTAATGTTATTTTATTAAGTATATCGGTTATCTAGTACCTATAAGTCAAGCTCTGCTTAGCTTGGGGCTAGATAATGTTGTGTCAAATGTCCAGCATTTATTTATTTATTTATATGGAAATAGGATTGGTGCTCTTCAAATTAATATGCTAATCAAATCGTTGCTCTTTGTAGAAGGCTTCAAAGTTTCATTATAATCAGTCGTTAGATATATTAACTGTTGGATGAGGCCTCCCCCATAAAATGCAATGGAGAGTATTGCCATAATCACCAACGCTTGGCAGGTGGATTGGTGATCGTAGTATTGGTTTTGAGTACTCAGGTGGATGCTGCTGCCCATCCCCTGGTGTGATGCCTTAGTCGGATTTTACGACATTCACGGGAGGAGGAGGGGTCTTTTCTTAGGCTGGACACACCACGGGTAAGCGTATGATTTTGCCAAATGGACCTGTCAATTGTTGTCACTGAATGAACCCTATTATGTCCCTAGGTCCTTACAGAGGCCCAATTCTCTAACTAAAAAATAGTTAAAATAGAGTTCGGGTCATGTTTTGATCTTGTGTCGATGTCTTAAATATCAGAAATGGTATTCTTTTAACTTAAAATGCAACACTGTAATGTGATTATATCGAAATGTGAACGAAACTTGAACGATTCAAAGTTTTTTCGATAATTTTAGCTTAAGTAGATGGAGTCTCTCTACTCTTTCTATATAACTATACTACTCTAATGGTAGTCACCGTGAATTGAAAATAGACTAAATTGTTATTTATGAAGGAACAGTATACCAACTTCATGTCAATTCACAATTCAGTCTCGATTCGGCTAACTTTCAGTATAGTTTTACAATAATTTAGAGAATTGGGCCTCTGGTATCTTACTTAACGCGGGATAGTAATAGTATTAAGGCCAAAGCACACCGGATGCGTATGCAGCACGTAACGTAGACACGCGCGTGTCGACGTATGTAAACGCTTGCGTTTACGTCACGCAAGTGGTGTACCGTGTCTCAAATAGTTCCATACATTACAACGTCATGGTACGTCGACGTGTGCGTCTACGTCGGCGTACGCAGCCGGTGTGCTGTGGCCTTTAAGCTGCAATATGGCTCGCAGGCTTGCCACGGATTCATGCATAGTGATGAAGAAGTGATAGAGAAACTTATATTCATTAGTTTACTATTGGTACTACTGTGCCACCAGTTCACCATTTAGCCGTCATAGTTTAATGCAAGGATATATTACTCGTCAGTTTGACAGTTTAATCATGGTATTCGCTTCGATATGTCACAGCACTGAGACCGAAGTCTGAGTTTTAACAAGCAATATTACGGATATTTATTATTATTATCACGATTTAACTTTTGAAACTATAATTCTTGTAATTCTTATAATTCTTTATTGCACACAGAAAATATTATAAAAATAAGTAAAAAAGAAAGACATGTACAGAGGCGAGCTTAACCCTTAAAAGAGTTTTCTTCCTGCAAACCTTTGAGGTTAGAGAGAATGTGATAAAGTTGGTAGAAAGTGTGCAAAACAACGTGAAATCAAAAATAATAAATAAAATTATAGACATACTACTTAATAATATAAAGATAATGATAATACAGAATACTTAAAAACTAACTAAGCTTAATAAATATTTCACTGCATACATAAACCTACAAATAACGAATATACAACCATACATACATACATGGTTCAATAAATAAATATATATATGTATATACCTATATATATAAAATATAAATGAACCATCATACTCTAAACATAAATTAGAAGGAGAAATAATGCTCTTTTACTTTGGATTTGAAAATGTTAAGCGAAGGGCTAGCGCGGATAGCGTGGGGAAGGGAGTTCCACAGTCTAACAGCGTGTACGGTGAATGACCCACCATAACGTCTGGAAGAGTGAGTCGGGAACTTCAGACGAAGAGACGTGAATGACCTGCTAGGTTCACCACGAGGGACAAGAAAGACGAAGCGTTCACGGAGGTAAGAAACTATCATGGTTATTAACATAATTATCACTAGAAACGGGATATTTACCATGATTTTTGAGCTTTATTGATTCCCGATATTTCGGCACAGTTTCATGCGCCATGCTCACCGGGTAAACTGATCAAACGTGATCATGGCGCATGAAACTGTGCCGAAATATCGGGAATCAATAAAGCTCAAAAATCATGGTAGGTATCCCGTTTCTAGTGATAATTATATTATCACGATTGCTCAGTAAATCTTTCGAAACGTCGGGAATAATAAATAATAAGGTAACACGCGATAAATACCCGTGATAATATTAATAAATATGTGTTCTGATCGCGAAAGTTTAAAAAATACTATTAATACGGATCACGATTTTTTATGGAAGATGAGGTTCACAGAGGCATTCTTTATCCGAGGCAACACACAGCTTCCCACCTACAGTAGTAAGCGCCAGATGCAAATACCTATGATGTAAACAAATAAACACAGAAACACAAAAACTGATTTGATTTGATTTATTTAGACATCAGCAGGAAACACACAAACGACTGAACGCAAGAGAGATGGAGAAATAAATGATGCAAAATATAATCATTTATATTTATTATTTGATTATAAACCAAACGACGCGGTAGAGGAAGGCCCTGCTCTCGGTGGACTAAAGACATTATAAACGTAGCAGGAAGTCGGTAGATGGAGGCGGTTCAAAACCGTTCGTCGTGGCATTCTAAGAGGAAGGCCTATGTCCAGCAGTGGGCTTCTACAGGCTGACGATAATGATGATTTGATTATGACGTATATTATGTATTATGCGCTGTCGTAAGATTCAATTAAGAGTAACGCTCTCGGTACTAGCATTCTCCTTCGTTTGTATGGAAATGCAACGAAGGCTTTGGCAAGCTTAAAATTACTACTACGGTTGAATTGGCATAACAGATGTGTTCCATTTTGGAGCACACGTAAGAAGAATAAATCAGGCTGCGTTCTGCCGTTCTGATGATAAATGCAATATTGCAACAGATAAACAATATCGTGTGGCGTAGCTTTTATTCAGAAACATGTTATCGTAAGAGAATCCATTTTGAAATTAATTGATAAAAACTGGCCAAGTGCTAGTCGAACTCGCGCAGGAAGGGTTTCGTACCATTATTTATAAAAACGGCAAAATAATAACGTTTTTTGTATGGGAGCCTCCTTAAATATTTATTTTATTCTGTTTTTTAGTATTTGTTGTTATAGCGGCAACAGAAATACATCATCTGTGAAAATTTCAACTGTCTAACTATCACGGTTTATGAGATACAGCCTGGTGACAGACGGACGGACGGACGGACGGACGGACAGCGGAGCCTTAGTAATAGGGTCCGTTTACCCTGTGGGTACGGAACCCTAAAAAAATGTAAAAAACGTTTCAATTTAACCTTGTAAATTATCAAGATAATCGATTGATTCATGCGTGACTTTGCGGAAATCCATTCTACAATATCGATAATAGATGAACAAATATACAGTGTAACCCACGGCCATGCAACACGGAGGACAAGTACTTTAAATATTGAAGTTAGGAAGTCTTGCATAATGGAGACTTTCCTTTATTTTTTAAAGTCAGTAATACTAATAATGCATTCAATGATATTTAAAAAGCCTAAGGCGGGAATTGACCACCGAAAAATAAAAAAAAAACATTCTGTGTTTTTATGATACCAATCGAAAAAGTAATTACAAGGATTCATTCCTTCTCACATAGTATCTCAAATTAAAGGAACGTGAATGATGGGTTGCGTTTATTGCAAGTTGCCTACGGAACCCTTAAAAACTTTCGTATTTTCTACGAAAACGGTACCACGTCGGGCTCCAATTCATCTTTGCTGCAATAATTGTTTCTCAATAACATAGTATCTCAAATTAAAGGAACGTTAATGGTGGGTTGCGTTTATTGCAAGTTGCCTACGGAACCCTTTAAAACCATTCGCATTTTCTACGAAAACGGTACCACGTCAGGCGCCAATTCATCTTTGCTGCAATAATTCCTTCTCAATAGCATAGTATCTCAAATTAAAGGAACGTCAATTATGGGTTGCGTTTATTGCAAGTTGCCTACGGAACCCTTAAAAACTTTCGTATTTTCTACGAAAACGGTACCACGTCGGGCGCCAATTCATCTTTGCTGCAATAATTAAACGTCACAACGCCACGCATCGTTGCATACATTGTTACGTGCAGGTCGAGTCGATTACTGCCGGTTCTGCCGGCTCGGCTTCTGACACCGTTGTCAATTTATTAATTGAATGTCACAGCGGTTATAAATTATCTCGAGCAGTTGGCACAGTCGCCAGCAAAAGTGTATTTACATCTGAAGTGACTTAATTTAGCTGATTTTTGGGGTTCTGTTACCAAAGGGTGCTAACGGGACCCTGTAACTTAACCTATGCTGCCGCCTGTCTGGATTCTGTTGGCAGCCGTTTAAGAGGTAATCAGTTGATATTTTTGCTGATTATGTGTTGTTGTGGCATGAACCTTTTATATACATTATAAATGACAAAAAGAATAATGCTTCATAATGCTTAGTAATATAAATAATAAAAACTACCTAAAAGTATAAATAAGACCAATATTAATATGAATGTACTTACTACATAAGAGCAATAAATCAATGAATATGAAATTTTATGAAGATCTAACTTGTAGTGTTTGACCGAGCGAAAATCGCGAGGGTGTATGCTTTCGTATTTATGTATGTGGGTATGTTTGATATGAGTTTGTTCGACGAGAAATTTCGAACCGTTGATCTAATTGTCATTACAATTGGCTATTTTGTATGTGGGCTTAATCGGTAAAGGATTTTGAGATTGGGCGAATATCGAAACATCGCCAGGTCTCAGTAGTAGTCGATATCTGACGCACTAATTTCAGTTCTTTTGTAGAATCTATCATTTAAACTGACATAAATTACCTCTTAAAAGTAGAAGTCAGTGTTCCTTGATAAATAAATCTCCTTTTAGTAACATAAATAATTTTGGTTGAGTCTCTCTATTACAAGACTGTCTAACTTTCATCGTTTTACCGTCTTAGATTTTGTCGACATTGACATTGGCAAGACTGTGGTTATACCACAGAAGCCATAATTAAAAGAAGAAGAAGAAGTCAGTGTTGGCTGTTAGAGTCAAACATAAGATTTATAAATATAGGTCGTAAATTGAACACTTTAACTCTGAAAATCTCCTATGATATTAAGTCCATAGCTCACTTTAAGAATCAATTTCACCTGAAGCAGCGAGAAGCTTCCAAACTGTATTCAAACTAAGATGAAGCAATAAAAACAGTTGAGAGACTTAAGGAAGTTGAAGTGAATTTTAACAGCTTAAAGTTGCTAAGGAAATAGCTGTACAATAGAATTCCAAACATAAACTCAATTGAGAGTGTTTTACATTCATCTTCTCCCGTGTTAAGGCCTATCCGCACACAACAGTGCCGGCACAGTGCCGACACGTGCCGATCAGTAACGTGTCCATCAGTGTCAGTGAAATATAAATAATAAATAAATAAATTTTATTTCTCAAATCAAGCAAAATTACAATTATTAAATCACTAGGAACAAAATTATTTAATCAAATATAATCGTAACTAAATTCATTCATTTGTAATGTCTTATTTAGGTTTGCAGTATTTAATCAAAGTGTATAACTTGTGTTGTAAATACCGCGCAACCTTCCATTTATTTTATCTGCTGAATAGCCAAACTGAGGTGTTATAATATGATATTGTAACATACATTTTGTACGACGCTATCCGCACTCGTCAGTGACAGTGATGTCAGTGCTGCACCGACGCTCGCCGTGATCCGGCGTGAATATCTAGCGAACAATATCTTGCCTGAGACGGTCGCAGTATTCCAAGATGGACGACGAAAAGTTGATTGAATTGGTACTAAAAACCACTATACGCGTCATGTCGGTACTGACATGTATGAATAGCACTTCACGGGACTGTACGGTACGGAACTGTCAGTGACGTGTCGGCACTGTTGTGTGCGGATAGTCCATTACTCGTCTATTCTAGTTTACTCTAGGTTATTTTTAGCCAAGCGTGTCCACCATCTTACCTGATGGCAAGTGTCGCTGCGGTCTGCGATGAGTACTCCGCATCTTCAACAGCCTGTAGACATCCCCTGCTGGACGAAGCCTCCCTCATAGAATGCAATGGGGGGATTTGCTATAATCACCACGCTTGGCAGGCGGATTGGTGGTCGTATTTTGGTGTTAAGTTATCAGGTGGATGCTGCTGCCCTTCCCCTGGTGTGATCCCTTAGTAAGGCTTTTACTACATCCACGGGAGGAGAAACAGGGTATATTCTTAAGTCGGACTCACTACGGCAAAACGGCTTAAATGCACATTTGTTATTACAAAAAAGAATTGACCACAAAAACAACCAAAAATCACATGTTTTTGCTACTAACTTTAAGGCCCAAAGTTTTGGGCCACAACGACAACGAAAATAATGCAAAATGGGACGCAAAGTCAATGGTCCTCAAACCTTGGGCCACGAAGACATCATCCTCTTTTTGTCAAGTGTGTGCGCCATCTTAAATGCCAAGGATCGCTGCGGTCTAAGATGGAGTACGCATGTCTAGAATTAATAATGATATCATTGTGTAAAGCTATGTTTGATCACTTGGTTTGTTAAGCTACTTCTGACAGCGCCTATACCGGTATTTAATGTATTCTGTTAAACATACTAATGCTTTCAAATGCCCCACAGAGAATAATGCAAGCACTCTGTGTTTCAGTATTATTATTTCAACATAACAAAGCGAATTCTACGAAAGGGAATGCAAACAGACCCATGCATAAAGAATTGGTAGCAGAGATCTCTGTCACTGCTTCAATAGTAGGTACGAAGAACATTATTTCAGAAAACAGCTCTGCAGAATTTATGAGTAAACACCGGTTTAACTCACATATTTAACTATTTTTAAACGCTTTTATTTAACTTGACCAGTAAGTATGTGTATAACTTTTGAAACTATCATGATTATTGACATAATTATCACTAGAAATGGGATATTTACCATGATTTTTGAGCAATATTGATTCCCGATATTTCGGCACAGTTTCATGCGCCATGATCACGGGTAAACTGAAGTCTTTGCGAGTAGATTTTTATTGTTATTGGTAGCCGTAACGATCTACCCTCTTTCTCACTCTTTTATTACGAACACCCCTACCATCAGTTTCATTGTCACACTTAACTCCATCTCGACACACCATACTAACGGTATCCGGACGAGAAACTCCACACAATTTTTTTTTTCCGATTCCTACACATTCTCACCACAGGATTCCAGACTCCAGACAATTGAAAACCATCTTCACTATTAAAATTCCTGTTTAGTAATCTCAATTGCCTCTTGCACCAGTCTTGGTATGTAATACCGCTCGGTTGAGATTACCTGTGGATTGTGTAGCTCAATCGAAATATCGGGAATCAATAATGCTCAAAAATCATGGTAAATATCCCGTTTCTAGTGATAATTATAGTATGTGTATGTTAGTTAGTGTGGGGTAAAGAAACAAACATTCGTTGAAGGTGTAATTATCTAGAAGATTAGATACTTATCTTTATATATTTACATTCGACCTGAAAACTCCTAAATTGTATTTATCGGGGAAAACAGACATTCCATTCTTTTGCTGTTCTAATGATAAACGTCGTCCTATAAGAAGGTTACCGTTACATTAGGTAGAGCACTTTTGGACGCGAAAAACTTCACACTCACACTAAAAAGGAACTACGCACGTGACAGTTGAATTTGTTTACAAATAGAAAGCGATCCTCGTACGATTCAAGGCTGGATACGCAACGGACCGGTTGCGTCGACGTATGCGTAACTCGGTGTGACAGAGGTCCGCGCGCGTCTCTACAGTGTAGAGACGCGCGTGTCTTCGTTGCGTGCTGCATACGCATCCGGTGTGCTGTAACTTTTATTTTTTTTCCGATTTTGACAGAAGCTTTGTACAAAAGACAATTCTTTAAACTTTTATTCTCGTCCAGTGTTTCTCGGGCTCGAATTCTCTAGGAGATAGGAAATCCGATTAGTCGGGCTTTCTTGCAAGCACATATGCTTAGTTCTAGAGAAGCCTTAGCCTTTCTTAGTCCTTACAGATGCACCGATTTTATTCACAATCTGAACGGGCGATCGGCTCAAATAGGGGAAAGTACTGTAAAATTTAAGTGAGTCGTGGGAAGGCCCCTCTCGACCAATGCCATTTTTAAGTTCGCAGGAACTCTGTGAGTGGAGACGGCTCAAAACCATTTGTCGTGGCATTTTATAGAACAGGCCTATGCCCAGCAGTGGACTATATCTATTATTTTTATTATTATATCTGATGATGAGTGTGAAAGTACATAATAGCTATTCCTGTAAGTTTGTATGTTCGTTCTAATTTTGATTATTTTACCTATTTATGTAACGTTTTTTAATAAATAGGTAAAATTGAAATAATTTATTTCTATTCTATTCCTATATTGTAGAATTAATCATTATTTTAATGAAGTTTCTATTCAAAAATTGCAGTTTACCGATTCGAGACTGAATTGTGAGTTGACTCAAAATTGGTATTATGCTCCTTCATATCAACAATTTAGTCTACTTTCAATTCATGGCGATCAAAATAAAGAGACACGCGTATATTAAGCTAAAATTGTACCCAAAAATCTCGTAAAAACTTTGAAAGGATTGATAATTTATTAGAAACGTTCAAGTTTTGGTTACATTTCGATATAATCACGTTTCCGTGTTGCCAAAATAGGGCAATACAATACACACATATATTTATTTATGTATGTCATAATATATTTATTTATGACTATCGGAACATGATCCGAACTTTATTTTGACTATTCTTTTGTTGACTTCTTGTGTTCGATTACCAAATTAAGGTAGGTACTATTTGTATGTTGTTAGAACTCTTAAACAGCCCCAACCTGATTGTAAATGCATGTTGGGTGAACAGTCGGCTCGTCTGTAAATTTGTTAGCTCCACTGAAACCCTATCCATGTTCCGTGTAGAATTTCCAACGAAAGACTTCTACAACACGGGTGACTTAGAATTTTTAGTAGCTTGTATTGTTTTGTCTAATTTTATATTTCTTTCTTTCAGGTAAGTAAAGGAGTGGAACAAATATGTTAGTGTGGTGAAACAATACTTGTGTGATAACAGTATTTAAAGAACGTAGAAGGGAAGGGGGTGCTTTGTGAATGATGTAAGTGCAGAGAGCATGGAATTCTTAGTAGAGAAAATGGATGATAAGGCGCTGACAACAGCCAAGTTATGTCACTATCTAACTCATTAAAGTTTAGGTAAGTAAGAAAGGGACAGAATTGTTTTTCTTTCGAGTGCAGGTTTGCTGTTTTTTTTTTTGTAAAAACGATAAAATCATTTTGACCCGTTGTAGTCTCGGCCTAAAAATGGTACTCCAACTCCTCATGTGGATGTCTAAAAGGCGAATTAGTGATTATCTCAGGGATATCTCAGGGGGGAGATTATTAACAACCATATGGGTTGTACGCTATGCATTATGCATGCTATGGAGGAGGCCTCATCCAGCAGTTGATGTCTACCGGCTGATGAAGATGAAGAAACGAAATCTGAGTAAACAATTTAATCTTACCCGGC
Source organism: Epirrita christyi (assembly GCA_951392215.1). Lineage (NCBI taxonomy): Eukaryota > Metazoa > Arthropoda > Insecta > Lepidoptera > Geometridae > Epirrita > Epirrita christyi. Next base: position 1,950,358 of record OX595857.1, on the reverse strand, counting down.
TATTCGGTACAAGCCATGTGTGAGAATGCACTTTCTGAAACCATTTTAATAACTAACTTTCTCTCTTACCTGATTCGTCATATCAACTGTAATACGTCACAGCTGGACGAGACCTCCCCCATATAATAATATAAGTATTTATTTTCAATAAAGGTTAACAAAGTATGTTTATGCAGATATGTAAACTTAAACTAAGTAAGTAATGGGTAATCTAAGGATGTTACTTTTTAAAGTTCATTGTAAGTAAGAAGTATACTTTGAAATAGAACCTTCCTATAATGTCGGTAAGGGGATTTACCATAGTCACCACGCTTGGTAGGCGGATTGGTGATTGCAGCTTTGATGTTGATTACAGAGGTGGATGCTGCTGCTTTTCCTCTGGTGTAATCTTTTAATCGATATTGGAGGAGACTGAGGAATCTATTCTTAGACCGGACACGGCACTTTTGCATCTTGATTTAAAGCTAATTTTAGCTTCAAATATCTAACGGAAATGTTAAAATGTTCGTTCAACATAAAACCAATTATCTTTCAAACAACCCAAATCCTCAATATAATTTCATACGCGATTACGCTTTATAATGCGCGTGATATGAAAACTGGATAAAGGCAATTTAGGCCTGTGCCACTCTAAAATCAGAGCTCATTGTAAAATGAACCTTATCGCTTTGACTTTATATTTGATACGGCTTGGGTGTGAGCAATTCGAATCCTGAAAAAACCGAGCCATTGCGTTCAAATGGATAATGAGCGCGGCCGATTCTATTCTGTTCTACATCAGCACAGCAAAGAACAGAATTGAAACGATGATGTGGACGGTTGCTTGCTGACCGGGCGTTCTTGCCGGGCCGGTTCGGTAGGTGTGTGACGAGTGGTTCATTTTGTATTGCATTCTATAGTCTCCTGATTTAAATTCTTTTCTTTGCTGTTCTAGGTAGAAAAGAATAGAACCGGCAGGTCTGTGATCGCCCTTAACGCGTTGATTGTTGCAATATCTCTCGAGAAACGCACGTGCGACCAGTTCACGCTGTTTTCTGTGTGTGGCTCCTCAGGGCTCCTGAGTTAACTAAGAAGCCTTGAGAATGTATAGAAGCCCAAATATTGGCGTCAGATCATAACTAACCTGGTAACCACTATTGGATAGTGAGGTCAAGCTACAAACGTTTTGTAATATAGGCATCTAGGCAGTATCTGTGTCGTGTGTCTGATCTTAAAATAGAAACCTCTGTCACCTCCCGTTGTTGTCGTAAAAGCCGACTAAGGGATTGTACCAGGGGATGGGGATGGTATCACATGACCCAATGCAATGGGGGGATTTGTCATAATCACCACGCTTGGCAGGCTGATTGTTGATCACAGTATCACACACCTTTAGATCACAGACTTTTGCGACATCCACGGGAGTAGACGGAGTGGTCTTCTTATGCCGGATACACCTTGACAATTTAAATAGATAGGTAGATATTAAAGCCGGAAGGAATTCCAGACGCCATGTTCACTGCATGGAATGTGGAATATCAGTCGTTATGCTTGAATGTGGATTCAATGCGGTTCGGGAACGTCTTAGAATTTGTGCTGAGACATTCTTTGACTTTGTGGAAGACTATTAGGGCTGAGATAACTATATGTTTCTTAGCACTTCCAACATTGTCCTTGTGCACTCTCTTCATACAGCGTGTGTAGTAACAGTACCTTGGTGGCCGAGTTTTGGTCGGAAAACTTGGAAAAACGCGTTTCCCAGAGATGAAACCTATAGCTAGATCGATCATTTTTTTCCCTCAAAAAACCAAATATAGGTATTACCAAACATCGAAATTGTTAGAGCTGTTTTCGAGATCTGCTGCTTTTGTACTAGTAGAACTTCTTGTGAAAGAGTACGTCCGGGGAAGTAGTACCTATTTCTGCAGACAAGTAGTATTGTTCGCATTGCCGTGTTTCGGTTTGAAGGGTACGGGTGCCGGTGAAATTACAGGCTCATGAGACTTTTTATCTTTTTGTCTTAGAGTCGGCAGCGCGCGTGTGATGTATCTGGTGTTGCAGGCGTTCATAGGCTAGGTACTTTGCTACTACTTTCTTTCAGGGTTGGGATTTTTGAATTCGATTCATTGAGTTTATTTGATTCGTTGAGTGACTAAACGTCAGTACAATTGCCGTTAATCCCCGATTTCCAAATTTCTATAATTATTTAAACTGATTGATCACTAAAATGTTTATACCTATGATACCAATACAAGTGCCTCCTCCAGTAAATTTGTTGAAAAACGGTGATTTGCGGCCTTTTTGATGATATTTAGTCACTCTTTACATTCAAAAATCGCACCCCAGGTGGGCCTAAGCTTGTTTGCTTGCCAAGTAGTACAAAAATAACTTTTCATTTAAAAAACCGACTTCCGCCATTGTATTCGACTAAATAATTTAGGATGAAAAAAAAAATTATGAAAGAACCATAGTGGTGAAAGTATTATGATACTTTCTGAATGTAAATGCTTGGTTTGTTGCTGAAAATATCAAAATCGCCATATGTATGCCTACAATATTTGAGGAGTTCCTTCAAGTCTTCATGGATTCCATCATCAGAACTGGATTCTGAAAAAACTGGGACCAATCTGGAAGTATATCTATTCAAATAAAAAAGAATTTTTCAAATCGGTTCATAAACACCGGAGATATGAGGTAACAAACATGCAAAAAAATAAAAAAATACAACCGAATTGAGAACCTCCTCCTTTTTAACCGAATTCCCAAAAAAGGAGGAGGTTCTCAATTCGGTTGTATTTTTTTATTTTTTATTATTATGTTTGTTACCGCATGTCTCCGGCGTTTATGAACCGATTTGGTAAATTCTTTTGTTTATTTGAATAGATATACTTCCAGATTGGTCCCATTTTTTTCAGAATCCAGTTCTGATGATGGAATCCATGAGGAATTGAGGGAACTCCTCAAATATTGTAGGGATACATATGGCGATTTTGACATTTTCAGCAACAAACCAAGCATTTGTATTCAAGAAGTATCATAATCCTTTCACCACTATGGTTCTTTCATTATTTTTTTTTCATCCAAATATTTAGTCGAATACAATGGCGGAAGTCGGTTTTTTAAATGAAAAGTTATTTGTGAGGTCGTTTAAAGATAAAATAAACTGTCCAATATCTAAGCTACCAATTAGTATCATAAGTGAAATTTCACTTTGATTCTCGGTTTATTCACGTTTTAAAGACTCCATGGAAACTATTAAGGCCACAGCACACCGGTGCGTACACGTAGACGTAGACGTGCACGTCAACGTACCATAACGTTGTAATGTATGGAACTGTATGAGACAAAGCAACGCGTGCAACGTTACGTGTTGCATACGCAGCCGGTGTGCTGTGGCCTTAAAAAATAATTTTAAAAAATATCGAAGTAGAATATTGAAATTTTACTAATTCGCATAGTTAATGGAGAGCTTAAATCTAACACAAGTTTAACATTAAAAAGCTAGACAACCAATATTCGAGGTGCTATCTTACTGTTTCATTTGTATGGAAATAGTGTACACGTGGTGCCGTAAAATGCAACCTTTGCCTGGAAGTGAAACTTCTACTATAATAACTAGTGGTTCGCCCCGAACTGAGACCTCGCGATAACACCTTTATCAGCCCGACTACTTAACCAAGTAATTTCCATTTTTCTATTATTATTTTTGAAAATTTTCACCACGAGGTCACCAGTACAGTACAGGATCTATCAGTAACAACTCTAATTTCCTACACATCATCGAAATAACGTTTGAATAGGGCTAAGCTACGGAGCGTAATACTACATACCTGTTAGTACCTATATCAAGTACCTGACGGATTAATTGATAACGTCCTTTTGATGAAAACCTAAGAACTCCAGCGTCATTCAAATTCCTAGAAATGGGAGGTCAACAATGGATGTTATTTTGGTTTCTTTTTATGGAGTACAAGTTTCTAAATTCTTCAGTTTCAGACTTTTCCCTATAGTTGTGACACAAAAGCCACAAGCATACCAAATTTCAGCATTGTGGGATTCCTGGAAGTACCCTAGAATTTTTGATTTTTACGTTTTTTATTTTCCCTGATATCTCAAAAACTACTAAGGCTAAATACTTATTAAAAACAGTTTTGAAATGTCTAACCAAAGCGCTTGATCTGACTGTCTCACTTTTTTCTTTTTTACCCCCTCTTGGACCCCAATATCTCAGCAACCCCTTGACCGATATAGCTCACAACCTTACCTACAAATTGTACCAATACTATCTACCCCCATACCAAATTTCATGAAGATCGGATTAACGGTTTGGAAGTTTTCATTGGACAAACATACATACATACATACATACATACATACAAACGCCGATTCTTCCAACTTGACTCAGAGAACTCGCTTCGCTCGTTCAATTATTATTTCTTCTGTTGTAGGATGACAATGGATTATGATAGATAGTTTCATTTGATTAATAAAGTTTTGAATGAGATGGAAGATGATCGGTATTGAGACCGTCTTATTGTATGGACTTGTAAGTTTCAAACTTTGTAAATGTAGGTGATTTGAGATAATAATACTTATTAGTTAAATAAGTATTCTTCGTTACTGTATAGAATGCCTAACTGCCTTCTGTAGGACGATTCTAAAACGTCTGAAACGTTTCCGATCGGATTCGTTAGTTTTTCATTTCGATGTGGTAATTAACTAAAGCCATTCTCTCTAGTAAAACACAGTAAAATAACTTTTCATTTAAAAAACCGACTTCCGCCATTGTATTCGACTAATTCGGTTTTTAACCGACTTCCCAAAAAAGGAGGAGGTTCTCAATTCGCTTGTATTTTTTTATTTTTTATTATTATGTTTGTTACCGCATATCTCCGGCGTTTATGAAACGATTTGGTAAATTCTTTTGTTTATTTGAATAGATATACTTCCAGATTGGTCCATTTTTTTCAGAATCCTGTTCTGATGATGGAATCCATGAGGAATTGAGGGAACTCCTCTAATATTATAGGCATACATATGGCGATTTTGATATTTTCAGCAACAAACCAAGCATTTGCATTCAAAAAGTATAATAATCCTTTCACTACTATGGTTCTTTCATCATTTTTTTTCATCCAAATATTTAGTCGAATACAATGGCGGAAGTCGGTTTTTTAAATGAAAAGTTATTGTATGGAAATTTTGAAATTAGAACACATTCAATAACCGTAATGTGATTTTTGTAATAGGAGTTTTGAAATTGGAACACACCCAAGACCGTTTTCAGAGTCAAGTTACATTTATTAATACGGGCCGAAATATCACTAAAAGTGACATGTTTGAACTTGTTTTGTCTTTGATACAAAGTTAGTTAAACAGAGTACAACAAAATCATAGTCCGAAGCTAACAACAAACAAACTCTGAACTGCAAGTGGCATTACACTAAAGTTTGCCCGCGGGTCCTCTTGTGTAATCACACCGATAAAATTGTAGTGGACTGCACAGAGTGCACAGAGATGCAGTGGATTTAAACTCTACATTGTGTTACTAGGGTGACCATAAGAATATATACTTTGAGTGATATTTTCCTGAAATATTTTATGTGACAGAAACACAACAAAAAATTAATCTAAATCTGAGATATATCCGTAAAAATAGCAAAGATTTTTTAATCTAGAACTGAGATATCTTCGTAAAAATAGCAAAGATTATTTAATCTAGAACTGAGATATCTTTTTAAAAATAGCAAAGATTATTTTTTCACAACATATTTTTTTTTTACAACATAACACCCGACAGTCACATATATAGTCCTGATCCCACGCTTGGATTCCCTGTTTCGTGGGTATCATGGTAACACAACACCCAGACCTGGATCAAATATTTGCAGATCATGCAAACATTTTTCCCGCGGCGGGAATTGAGTCCGCACCTCTTGCGTCACAGCCGGCTTCTCGCTCGGTCTTCCTCCGAATCTTTTGAATATAGAATTGAGATATCTTCGTAAAAAATAGCAAAGATTATTGATTCAAGACATGACTATTCTTTGTTCACTATTCTAGTATGTTCTATTCTTTTGTATTGTATTTTGGAGAAAACAGTCCCGTTTGAGCAGTAGAGTTGCTTTTGTTGTAGATTAAAAACTTGTACCAGAGTACAAACTAAAAGAAAAATAAAATTCAAGACAGTTCAAGATGGCTTATTTCCAAATCCTTCCATCCTACCGTCTGATGAGAAAGGACTGGACATCGCATCTTGTATCGAGCGTGCACCAACCTCGCGACAGACGGCCATTCGTTTTAATTTGGTCGAAGCGGGATAGTTCAGACGGGACTTTAGATGGGAATGTCCGGAACGATTTAAACTTTATTGTTCACCTTTGTTTAAGAGCTATGGCTCACTTATACCATATATGGTTATACATGGTTATATGTGGTTATTATGGTTATATATAGTTTATACTTCGTGCCACCGGTTCTTTTTTGGTCACCCTGCGTTAGGTCTGTGACCAGAGGGCCTATTACGAGTTTTGCATTGCAACAATCACTTTGCGAGTCGTCAGGTATTCAACGTGACTTAAATAGTATTCATCATTCTGTGCCGCGCAGTCGATAGAAACAGCACAGAATCATAAATAGTTACTACGTAAGTCACGTTGAATACTCACGACTCGCAAAGTGATTGTTGCAATGCAAAACTCGTAATAGGCCCTCAGCTTGAGGTATGGTGGCCCTTGTCCTGAGAAAGGCCGAGTGACCAAGTGAAATAAGTAGTGTGGTGAAAGGATTAAGTTGAATGTGCCTCGCAGAGGTTCCTTTCATACACATAGCTTATAGCTTAGCATAAGTTAAGCAATTATTTTGAATGAATTAATTAATTATTTATTTGCTTAGAATGTAGGTATAGCATTTTGCTGGGCCAAGCGTTGGGCAAACTTTTTCAATTTTCAAATTCCCATCTCACCTGATTGATATCTCCAATGGGTTGATGGAGCTCATCTTATTATAGTGAATTTCAAAATCAGGCCCTTCCTTATTAGGTCCACTCAATTTGTGATTTTACGAGAGAATATAATTTACTTTTTCACGGAGTGGTTCCGTACATTTTGAATTAAACACAGACTTGTACAGCTCACATTGCATTTGCTCGCGGCTCCGCGTGGAACCTCTGTTATAAATTATAGCCTATTGTTATTCTGCTAAATCAACTAGTATAGGTCGCGCAACGAGTTATGAGCGTTCGGCAAAATTAGGGGGGTTGATTATGCATGTGTACATGTGTGCGCGTCTGTATCTAGGGAAGTCGCGCAGCGGGCTATGGAGAGAGCCAGGAGTTTCACTACGTGATAGAATCCGAAATGAGGAAATCCGTAGAAGAACCAAGGTCACTGACATAGCTCTCAGAATTAGCAGGTTGAAGTGGTAATGGGCAGGTCATATAGCTGGAAGAACTGATAACCGTTTGGGAATAAAGGTTCTCGTGTGGCGACCACAAACCGGGCGAAGCGGAAGGAAGGTCCTCCACTCAATGGACTAAAGACATTATAAATGTCGCGGGGAGTCGGTGCATGGAGGCAGCTCAAGAGCGTTCGTCTTGGCATTCTAAGGGGGAAGCCTATGTCCAGCACTGGACTTCTACAGGCTGATGATGATGATGATGAGTGGAACGCTTCTGCTTTTCGTATCAAAAAATTGTTTTTCTTTCAATTTCACTACAACTTGAATAAACTTACTCAGAGCAAGCCTTTACGTAGTTTCTTACGGAACCCTGAAACCCATCTAATGCGGGTAATCCATCATATCCGCATAATCCGGCTCGAAGCGCCCGCTGCCTCGGGTTCATCCGGTTTTTTAATTAACTCACCCGGTCGCCTGGTTGTAAGATGTTTTTCTTTGGAATTTTTTGACAAGAAAAATCAAAAATTTTGGGATGTTTGTAATAGTGTATAATCCTTTTTTTACCATCATCATCAGTCTGTAGGCCACTTCTGGACTTAGGCATCCCCCATAGAATGCTACGATTAACGGTCTTGAGCCGCCTCCATCCACTGATATCCTGCTACCTGTAAAATGATGTCGGTCAAGAAAGCCTTTCTACACTGCGTTGTACGGTTCGTATATTCGCCACTCCAGAACATTTCCCCCAATGCCTATCGGTCTTTTTTTTATTTATTTACTTTAACTAGAACGGCAAGGTAACCAATTACACTAATTAAACACAATGAAACAATATTAAACAATAGAAATACAATAAAAATAACATTAGTCAAAACAACAGAAAAAACAGAATAATAATAATAAAAAAAGAATATAAAAACAATGTCAAAAAATAACGTCAAGCATAATGTCAAAAATAATGTCAAACAGCAACTTTGGGTCTTGCCCATTGCCACTTCAACTTGCTAATTCTGAGTGCTATGTCTGTGATCACCATCACCACATACACCACTACCGCGATCACCAATCCGCCTGCCAAGCGTGTTGATTATGGCGATTCCCCCATTGTATTTATGGAGGAGCCCTCGTGCAGCAGTGGACGTCTAAAGACTGCTGATGATGATGATGATGATGATGATATCTGTGATCTTGATTCTACTATACAGATCTTCTCGTTTCGGATTATATCATGTATTGAAACTCCGAGCACAGCTCTCTCTATACGACCTCTGTGACGCGGCGGGTGAGTGCCCCGGCTCAGGTGCAAGAGGTGCGGGTTTGATTCCCGATGCGGGACAAATGTTTGCATGACCTGCAAATATTTGTACCGAGTCTGGGTGTTGTGGTACCATGGTACTCGTATTTCCTGATACCCACGACACAGTGAAACCTAGGTCCAGATAAATTGAACGTACTTCACGGTGACTAAGTCTAAGCCTTACTTTGAAATCGTCCCGTCACTGTCACACAAATGTTAAAACACGCGTATTAGAGAGAGACGGACGATTTCAAAGTAAGGCTTACATAGAACATACTTCAATTACTTCACGGTGACTAAGTCAGTCACCGTGAAGTAATTGAAGTATGTTCTATTTATATGGACCCTAGTGTGGGATTAAAGAAAGAAAGAAAGAAAAGAAAATTACTAACTTATTTATTTGAATTAGGACTATGTATGTGACTGTTGGGTGATATGTTATAGCCCATTGCGCGACTTAGTTTGCACAAAAATGATATCACTAAGTAATTATACTACATTATATACACATACTACACTAAGGATATTAATAAGTCACGAAAACCAAGTCGAAGTCGTTTCAGCTTCAAGCGGGTCGTTACCACACCGAAGGAATGCGGGCACTTGATGTCACTTCAAGTCTTCAACTTCAGTCGAGAGTCTTCTTCGACTTCAAACGGTTCCGATTGTGATAATGTACTATCTGTGTTTAGAACTTTGCTACTAAAAGGAAGGTCAGTAGCTAACAATTTTTTTTAATACACTCAGAAAGCCCTTACGTGTTTGTTCCAAGTTAGTACAGTCAAATTAGGTGTTTTTTTGCAAAAGTGTGGAACTAATTAGATGTAGTCATGAAAACTTTTCTAATTGTTTTGTATGGCTTAAAAATCACCTCTAATAATAAGCATCAGTAATTTCACCCTCCGGAACAGGGTGAAATAGGGTGAAAACCTTATAATATCCGTAACTTTATGGGGGAAATAGAAGTAGTCGGTGCAATTTGGCATATACTTTGAACCGTTATGATGTACATTTGCACCAAGTATTTTTTAAATCCGACATACGGAACATACAAAAAAAAATCATTTACAAAAAAAACTTTTTGGGGGTATTGCGGCTCAAGGAAAATTAATTTAGTCTGTGCAAATTGATAAACTTATTAGAAAAATGATCGAAATACATTACCAGGTTTGCACCTTGGTGCGTCTCACGGAAGGCACTTTTCCATATTTTATTGTCGCTCTAATTCGGGGAAAATTAATGTAGTTCTGGAAATTTACTTAAACTTATTCATTTAATTAGTACTAGATCCGCCGGAAGTTTTATACTGGTATTAATTTACGGAAGATGCATTTTTTCAACACTGTGTTCCTTACATGCACATGGTTTTTATTAAAATCATAATGCAGTAAGACAGTCTCTCTATACGTAATTTAACTTGCATCAAGTAATTTCTTTCTATTTTAAAATTTACGGCCTTTTTAAGTTTGTACCTAATATTTAAAAGGGTTCCGTATGCGACAGAAACGGTGCAAACTTAGGATAAGCTTCTTTTCGTGTCATCTAACGTTTCCATAAGAATCCACGACTACACGACTTAGGTCCACACTTTTTGCTAATTTGCCTGTACTAAGTGTACACAGATTCTTTTTAATTTAAAAACTAAAGTTGACTAACGATGTAAAATGTTATACGTCAAAACAAGACAAAAGCTATTTTAACTAAAATATGTTTAGAGAATGATTATGAAACAGGGTGTAAAAATCTATCTTAATAACAGTTTGAAAATGTAATGAGATGTTTTCATGGCCGTTTCAAATCATGATTTCAGCGTTGACAATAGGTGGCGCTGCTCTGTAACTGAGCTGTCAAATGTCAAAATAAAGTTAAATGTCAACATCAACAACAATAGATATATTTTCGTTTCATGGTATTGCCTACTTCTAAAAACACGACGAAATCACTAGCGCACCTCTAGAAGCAAACACAAACAGAATATCATGATTATTAGCCACAGACTAGTTAGTTATTAGCTTAGTACGCGTACACCACAGATAATACATTTGACAATCTTGCCAGCTAGAGTTGAGTCAGCGCCATCTATCGAACCAATTTGAACTACTTTTTTTTATCGAAGATGAAAAGCCATCATTGGATAACCCATTTACGTAAGGAGCAATTTTTTGATTTTTGAAATAATGAATAAAAAAAAAATTTAGTGGGTTGAAGATTCAATTCAACCTAAAAGTTTAATGATGTGTATGAGCGAACCGATATATATATAGATAGAAAACTCTTTATTGATGGATGGATGTTTGTTACTCTTTCACGCAAAAACTACTGAACGGATTTTGATGAAACTGTACAGTATTATATAGCTAACATCAGAATAACAGAAAGGCTATAGTTTATAACGGGCGGAACAAATAAAAAATACAAAAGAATCATGTGTTTATTAATGTAATATCCACTGGATCTTGGTATTAATAAACATGTCGTATAGCAAATCTGTAATTAGTAAGTTATACATACAATGTATAACTTACTAATTACAGATTTGCGGATATCAATTTCAAATCATAAGGGGAAGATGGAATTCCCTATTCAATACAAACGTACACATGCAGTGATCAACGTGAGATTGTAATCATCATGTATTGTCAACAAGTCTCAAGAGATCGTGAATCGTGTCTTGTAAAAAACCGGTTTAGCGCGAGTCGGACTCGCGTGGAGTGGGTTCCGTACAAGTAGGGCTACCATAGTAACCATTAGACCAAGTTCACCAATAAAACTTATCTGTCCGTCAACACATTTTATATGCATTTTATTATCAAGAATATTTTCCGTTTCCGTGAATTTAAAGACTTTTATATTTATATTTCGATTTTTCTATAAACTATGAGCAAGGTATTTTTTATAAATGTTTGGCGCTATAGCTTTTGTAATAAGGGAAACTCGATAATGCTCGATTTTCGTATCTTTTCTTTAATATCTTTTAAACAATGTTTTTTAAAGTATGTAAGTATTATTGTAACATAATATGTGTGTTTCTCCTATTTATTAAGCATATTCAAGATGCACTTAAAAAAAATTTTTACTTTCTAATATGCCCCCCTCTCTCAATATTAGATTATTTTCCCAAAATCGGAATTCACTTAAATACATCCGTTATTGAAATAGAAATAGAAAAAGAAACCGAAAAAAAAACGGAACGGAAAGAAAACGGGGTTTTTCGGAGAAAATAGAGTGTGACTGACAGACCGACAGACACGAGAGTGTATTGTATAATGCTTGGTGCTCGTACCATTTGTGGTACGGAACCTTAAAAATATATCATAATATGATATATTTTTAAGGTTCCGGTACAATATGCTTACTAAATATATTATATGTAGTAAGCATATTGTCAGCTACATATCAAAATCTTGTTATCCCTAAAAGATTCCACACCACATACCAAAATTACCAATTGACAAATTGCGGCTATCACGTTGGGTTGAGAGGCTTTTCAAACCGTATTGCTGTCTTGTGAAAAAAAACCCCTAAAGGCTACTGAAAGTTCAAAGATTTCATGAGTACCCTAACAAATTGCACACAAGAGGTGAGGGGTCAAACGATATATTTTCCGCGTGACTTGCGAAGGTCTCAACACGGTGAGGTGGCCGTTTTCTGCATGACCACGCAGTTTCGGTCGTGTGTGGCAAGATATACACATCACATTATAGTTGGATTTGCACAGCTTTACGCCATATTTATAAAACCGTGGGTGGAGTGGAGCATGAGACCATTTTTGAGGGTTCAGTACCCGGACGGTGCCAAATGGGACGCTATTACCAAGTCTACGCGCCGTCGCGTCGATCCGTCCGTTTGTATAACTGTATTCTGTAACAGGGGTATACCTCGGCCCCACGTAAGAGGTAGCCATATGAAATTTTAACAGACTATAGGGCGTTAACCTTATAAACCAAACCCCAAGGAATTCCCAAGAGTTCTCCAAACCAAGGCATAAAACTGATGGCGTGTTCTAATCCACTAGTGGTGACATCTAGTCTTGATTTGAGTAAACTTCGGAAACCTACGCTATAAGTGGTGCAACAGGATACACCAAAACGACTGGTTTATTTTTTTATTTAAGTTGATGACGTTACTGACTCGTGGCCCACCTGGTGTTAACCCCTACCTATTACAATGGCTTTACCTAAGGCATTGCAATGCGCCCGTCATCCTGAGACATGAAGATAATAAGTTTATTGTTGAAAAATGTATTTTTCAAAAAAACTTTTGTTAAATTTGGTATCGGAACCTAATCAAAATGAGCCCAAACACTGCCAGGCTACTACTAATCATCGAGGAGTTCCGTTGTCCTACTTCCGTCTCCATCATCAGATCAGCTCGCCGTCCCCATAATATGATATTGTCATCAGAACTTGACAGGTATGAAAAATTTCAGCTCAATCGGTTAAAAATAACTGATTTAAAATTCATTTGCATGATTCCACCTGGACAAACATACATACTGTGCAAGTTAAATAAAAGCTTGTAATAAAAAGTCTCGTGTGTCTGTAACACGATGACATCACGGCAACGAGATGAACAAACACGGCCAAAACTTGAAAGATATTGATAGCGTGTAACGGAAAAAAAAATTATCTCAAAATCTATACAACATTATTATCTTATTCAAACCAATTTTCGTTGAGAGTTTATTAAGATTTACTTACTTAATTTTTTTCAGAATTTTCCACTTCATAGTTGGAAAAAAAACTAGAAAAACTGCAAACTGTGTCATGGCATGAGAGTGAGTCATAAAGTCATAACAGTTCATTTATGATATCTTTTATGATTATCCTCATGTTGTTAGACTAATGTATCGAATTGGTGACGTCCACAAGTGCGAGTCGGACTCCGTAGTGGGTTCTGTATAAGTGGAGTATAGTATATTATGGTATGCTATGGTAGTATAGTAACGACTAGATCACTGAACTTATTAGTCCTCGCTCGGTGACATTAGCAACACATTTAGTACATTTTCTCCACTCGAAAATTTTCCGTTTGCCGTGCGAATTTAAAGATTATAGGATTTTCTAGTAAACTATGAGAAAGTTATATCCAAAATTGTAAAGTGCTCGATTTTTTTTAATACTTACCTTTTTAATCATGCATTTTATCTTATCTAAAAACTGTATTTCTTATGTGTTTGTTTAATTTGATTACGTTACGTGAAGCTTTTGACATATAACATTTTAAATTTTGTAATCTGCACCCTAAAATTAGAATTCGTTTATTTGCGCTATTTCGTCCATTTTTATAGGGTTATCCTAATAAATCCTTTCTCGACAAATTCCCTACTCGTCAGTGAAAACTGCATGAAATCTGTTCATTAGAACTTTAGTTATAAGTGTGCATACATTGACGACCTCTGTGGCGCGGCGGGCGAAGGTTCGCCTGCGACGCAGGAGGTTGCGGGTTCGATTCCCGCCTCGGAACAAATATTTGTACGATCTGCAGATATTTGTTCAGGGTGTTCTGGGTATTTTTCTATGTATAATAAAAATATCTATCTATGTAATGTATTGTATTAAGTATATCAGTTATCTAGTACCCATAACACAAGCTCTGCTTAGCTTGGGGCTAAATAATGTTGTGTGAAATGTCCAGCATTATTTATTATTTATTTATTTATACATACAGGCAGCCTGACGTTGCCTTTTATAACAATTTTGCGAAGTTTCGATCTTAAAAGTTTCTATAGTACATTACCTTAATTAACTTAATCTAAGTAAGCAATGTTACTCAAGAAGATCTTGCTCTTTTCTGATCTCCTAACTCAGTTATCTTTAGACTTAAAAGGTCTCAAAGACGTGTTTATATGATTAAGTTTGATTAAAAAAACTATTGTTATTATCCCACTAATATATTTGAAATCTTGTTAAAAAAATATTGTTATTGCCGTCGAGGCCTGAAATGAAGCAATTTATGGCCGATGAGTAAGTATTTATAATCTAAATTAATATGCATAGTATTTTAATTGGCGTATTTTTTCTTTATTATTTCTACATTTCCGAGCAAGAGTGGGCAACAAAGTATTTGTGTCCTATTTATTATCATGCGGGCACTATTGACAATACGTAAATGTCAGCCGCTGAGACGTAACTGCGCACGCGTCATTTCAATTGCTTTATTGCGCTATTCTGATGTCGTCGCGTGATGGTAGGCATTACAGTTTAATTTAAGCGTTTGGACTTTATTAACTGCAGTCTATTTGTTAATTTCACCAGTACCTATCTCTAGGGCTTTGGTCTGGCGTGAACAATAGGTAGATAGTACGAGTAGTAAAATACCGCCGTCATGTCATTGTGTCCAATCCAATAATAGACCCTCCTTTTTATACAGGTTGTTTTTTTTAAATGGGACAGTATGGGGATATCCGAATCCATAAGAGATAGGTACGGGAAAACTGTCTTTGGAACCATTTGTTGATATTGTATGAAAATGATTTTGGCACAGTTCTTTTTTTGTCAAGCGTGAGTTCTCCATAAATGGTTCTAAAGACAGTTTTCCCGTATCTCTTATGGATTCGGATATCCCAATACTGTCCCATTTAAAAAAAACACCCTGTATACGAGGAGCGTTCAATCGCTTCCATGGCGCGGCGGGCGAGTAGCCGGCTGAGACGCAAGAGGTGCGGGTTCGATTCCCGCTGTGGAACAAATAACATAACACCCAACATGACCCAGTAGTCACATACGTATACTCTGATTTTGAATCTTAGATATATTTTGAAAACAAAGAAATGTCAAGATATGCCATATATGGGTCATATAATATGTATATCATATGTGTATATGTATATGTGCTACCAGTATCTGAAAATATGTACTACTGAAAAATATTTATTTCATATAACTTTGTCAAAAACTCAAATTTGGTAACCTACCTGAACGTATATATTTTTTGGTCTGGTATCCCCTTTGTTTACAAAAAATATCTTAGATTAAATATCAGAGTATAGTCCATGATTCCACACTAGTGTTCCCTGTGTCGTGGGTATCAGGAGTTATCAGGACCTACGAGTACTATGGTAGGTACCATAAAAATTCTCAAAAAATCTTTTACTTGAAAATGATGAGCAGTTTATTTTAAATTTTTGACCTTAATCCAAGGAATCGACTAACTTACTCTAGGTGAGGGTACTAAACGAGCGGTAATCTACCACATGGGTCTAATTAACACTTCCGAACTTCAACAACCCATGTCCAGGGGAATTACCAAGGGAAATATGTCATCAGTCATCGGAGGATCATCAGTTATAAAGTTAGTCTGCAGGGAATTTGCCTACAAGTTGTTGATTAAAAAATATCAGACCTGAGGCCCAATTCTCTCAATTATTTGGTAACTGCCATAGACATCTAAATCTATGATAACTGCACTGAAAGTTAACCGAATCGTGACTGAATTGTGAATTGACATAAAGTTGGTATTCTGCTCCCTAAATATCAATTTAGTCCTTTCAATTCACGGTGACTACCATTAGAGTAGGATAGTGTGATAGTGTATATAATTGGAAAGAGTAAAGAGAGACTCCATCTACTTAAGCTAAAATTATCGAAAAAACTTAAAAATAGTTCAAGTTTCGGTCACATTTCAATATAATCACATTACAGTGTTGTATTTTAAGTTAGGAGAATACCATTTCTGATATTTAAGACATCGTCACATCGATGTTTCATCGAAACATGATCTGAACTCTATTTTAACTATTTTTTAGTTAGAGAATTGGGCCTCGAGAAAACTTCTACTAAAAAGCTAAATTACCTATTTAGGATTATTAGTAGAAGATCTCCTTGCGAAAGAGTTCGTCCGACGATGTACGACCACTGCTCTTATTTCTGTCGCTAGTGTTCCGGTTTGAACGGTATAGATGCCGGTGAAATTCACATGCATAGTCCTGTGGTGCGATTATGTAACACTGTTGCTATTGGTTTCAATCGATTTTAATGCTGTTTCTATTTGAAATGCCGCTCTTGCGACTACCCAACTTACGCATTTTGCTTTCATAGGTTAATTGCCACAAGACTGCGTAAATTTGGTAATCGCATTAACGTTATTACAAATAGAAACGACATTGAAATCGATTGAAACCAATAGCAACAGAATTACGTAATCACCCTGATTCCACACTAGGATTCTCTGGGCCTTATTACAAAACATGGTTTAAATCTGAATTTAGACCAGGCACCAGTCTTGGCTTAAATATCGACATTAGGCTATATACGACTTTAATACGAAAGCAGATGGTTTGTTTTCCGAAATCTATTCTCACGCTACTACACAAATTTCTAGTGTCAAACTGACGGATTGTGTCACATCACAATTGAGATGTCGAAATTCTTACCTCCAACGAGCAATCACCTGTCAATTTGTAGACCATTGCTAAACAACGGGGCTGCCTGGTTTTAGAAATACCAGAGATAGACCGAGGTTTTGTCATTTTTGGCTTGGACTATCTAGCTATTTAAGCCATGTTCTGTAATAAGGCCGTCTGTGTCTTGTGTATCAGGAACTACGAGTACCATGGTACCACAGCGCCCAGACCATGCAATCATTTGTCCCGCAGCGGGAATCGAACCTGCGCCATTCGCATCTCAGCCTACTCCTGCACCGGTGGTCACCAAAAAATGCCAAGACGAATAAAACACACAAAGATATTGGTCTGCATATAAAATAATTTTATCAAATAAGACCAATTTCATATCCTGAAATCTAATAATTCTTATTAAATTTCTAAAACCAATTTCAAAATCTCATTATGGCATTATTGACTTAATTTATTCAAATATTGAAGTCATTACTTAGTTGAGGATTCGTTTCTTCCCGATCTCCTGAAGCTACAGTATTAATTCACGCGACCCATTTCTTAAATTTTATTGGAATTGCATTGAGGTATTATCTTATTAAATTTCGTAATTAGAGTTTTGGTGAGAAGTTAAGAGGTTCCCGGTAGGGCGCTTACGCTCTTTTGTACGCGAACGAAGTTGGCTTCTATTTTGGATCTTATTTCTTCAAATTCCATGAAATTTTGGACTCATCAAACCAAACAACCTTAACCCCATAACAACCTTAACACACACACACACACACATAGCATCCTACACACACAAAACACACACAACACACAAACGTACACACACACGTACACACACACACAAACACACACACACACACACAAACACACACACACACACACACACACACACACCCACACACACAACGTCCTTGGCAAAAATTGCTTTCATCTGTCCAGATCAGATGTATGTATTATATGTTGGAAATAGCGTATAGGTAGGTCGTATTTCTCGATGAATCTTGACAAAACTTGATATACTTTTTTTGTCGTCGGTGATTTTTGATTGGAGGGGTATTTCCCCCAAGACGGGGGATATACCTCTCCATATATATTTTTCCCATAATCACCACGCTTGCCAGGCGCATTGGTCATCGCCGTACGGTGTTGAGTACTCAGGTGGATGCTGCTACCCATCCCCTGCTTCCCTGGTATAATCCCTTTGTCGGCTTTTACGACATCCACGGGAGGAGACGGAGGGGTCTATTCTTAGGCCGGACACACCACGGAAAATCGTCTGATTCTGTCTGTCACTCGCTGTCACTAAATTAATTCTTTTACCAATTAAATTTTTTGGTCGCGTTGGAACAGGAGTAATTTTAGTTTATAAGACGATTCAAAATGATCCTTGTGATTTCAAAATATTTTTGACTTTGACTTTACAACTGAGGCCCAATTCTCTAACTAAAAAAATTGTTAAAATAGAGTTCGGATCATGTTTCATCTTGTATGTCAGAAATGGTATTCTCTTAACTTAAAATACAACACTGTAATGTGATTATATCGAAATGTGACCGAAACTTGAACAATACAAAGGTTTTTCGATAAATTTAGCTTAAGTAGATGTAGTCTCTCTTCACTCTTTCCAATTATATATATAACCATCCTACTCTGATGGTAGTCACCGTGAATTGAAAGAAGACTAAATTGCTATTTATGAGGGAGCAGAATACCAACTTTTTGACAAATCACAATTCAGTCTCGATTCGGTTAACTTTCAGTGCAGTTATAAAATAATTTAGAGAATTGGGCCTCTGATCAAAACACGGCATTGTCGGATTACGGAACCCTAAAAACCGATAACCATGATAGGAAAGTCGTCTCCAGTTTTTCGCGACTATCTCTGTTTGGGCAGTTCATCCGATTGGCACGTCAAGTGGCAAGTAGACGGATCATCAATCAGGAGATGCGAGTCGATAACGCCACGCTTCAATCTAAAATGTGTGGGGTCGGCGATTTTTGTGTATCTTTGGGATAGAATAGGAATCTTCCCTATTTACTTTGGCGATTCAGTAAATCGTTTTTCTTATATACAAGCGATTACTTATATAAGTTCCAATCGTCCTTCTTATCACGCATATCATAACGAAAATTGGCGCAAACGCCCTTTTGAATAAGAAAAACGGAGGAAAACCTCTTTTCAAAAACTATAGCGGAAAATATTCAGAGCTTGCGTTATTGGTCACTGAACACACACACATACATACCCTTTCTGGGGAAAGCTGAAATAGTCTAAATCGGTTAGGAATGCGCGATTATGCACACCGAACGAAAAGAGGTTCTCCTCCGTTTTTCTTATTCAAAATGGCGTTTGCGCCAGTTTTCGTTATGATATTCGTGATTAGAAGGTCAGAATACGTTAGTATTAGTATACCAAATTTCAGAACGATCGGCGGTACGCGCTTTTCGGAAGTTTATCAAAAAAAAACATGAAATCATGAAAACCAAAGCATGCATGCAAATCTGTCGCGAGATAGATAATAGCCCTGCCGATAAGCTTTAAACAACCCATCGTTCACTGACTTTGTTTTAACAGCTATCACATAAATATCGTCAGCCAATCAAAATCCTGTTACATAAAATAAATATTATTGACCGAGCGAGCGAAGCGAGCCAATAGTCTTCCCAATAACCGATTATTGCATTAGATACAAATTCATCTGTCTTCACTTAAACAGAGCTCGCTAATTTACTAATGGACCTATCGCAGACAAAATCTTAGTAGATAATCCGATTTCCCTCACTCAGATCGAAAGTGATTGATGATAGCTTAATAGCCTGACTTCTTACGCTGCTGCTTGAAATAGTTCGATCTTCAATACTAATGGAGAATATTCAAGTTTCTGCAGATAAGAACATGACCGTGCAATTTTTTAACGATATTACCAAAACTGTTCTAAACCATAACCGAAACAGTTACGTTATGCACGCCTCATCTGGACAAGCTCTTAGTCAGCGATCGGTTGAACTTTCAATTGTTTCTAAAAAGTACTCAAATCTAAAAGCGTTTCATTCGGAATGTTTATTCCGCTGTCAAACAAACGTTTTTGATTGAAAAAAAGAGCAAAAGCAATGTTTTCAGTTTTAGTAACGCCAACGAATTATGAAAAAAAACGCGGACCATTTTTTACATCAGCTATACCGAAACCGAAAACGTTACCGTATGAACGGTAAAACCGTTCAGAAAAAATCCCCCAGCTCATCATCATCATTATCAGTTATCAGTCGGATGAAGTCTACAGCTGGACATATGCCTCCCCTAAAGCACGTTGAAAGGTCTTGAACTGCCTGCATACACCGACTTCCCGCAACCGTTACAATGTCATCGGTCCATCGAGTGGAGTTCACGTATGCCAAAGTTATGGGCGAAAAATAAAACTCGTAATTAAAGTTGAAAATACAACGATTTCAACTTTAACCATTGTATAGGTATAAATATGATATTGTGTAAAAGAAAAATTTACTAGCCTAGTCTTTTATTCCACGTATAAAAACTATTTTCGTAAACGTTGAGCTGAAATAAAGATAATTAGTGACAAAGTTAAGACTAGATAAAACTAATAAAAACTCAGTCACATTGAACCTGTTTAATTTTACAAACATACGGAATTTTCGGAAGTGTGCCAAATTTTTACGCATAGTTCGTTGACGAAAAGTGTCGCAACTCAAAAACAATAAATTTCAGGTAGTGTACGAATACATGTATTTGCAAGAATTTGAATGTATACCAGTACAAGATGGACAATTGTCATTGCAATTATCTTAATTCCTCAAATTGCTTTCTGACGAATCGTTGTAATAAACCACTAGAAACATTGCATTGAGACTGTTGGTGGTTGCGTTTTCTATAAGATACTTTCATGTAGATAAATATGTATTCTAATCGCGAGAGTTTAAAAAATACTAGATGAATATTGTTTTTAATGTTGATATAAGTAAGTCCATTATTTGTATGTATAATATTGAGTATTGTTTTTGTTTGCCTTTTGGCACTAGTCTGCGAAAACGCTTGAAACGCACAAAAAAATGAGAGCTTTTTCTAAATTTTATTCTAGATTTTTATATAAATTGAAAGATAACGATTTCACGAATTTACCAAAATAGAGGTTATAAACATGTGCCAAAAATCTACGGGATGACAGCTATTTCTTAGAAATAAAACACCTTAATAACATCTTTATAAACACTTTAATCACTTTTAAAACCATTTTAGTTAAAACAGATTTTGTTTTCTCTCTGATGTAAAATGTCATACGTCAAAACAAGACAAAAGCTATTTTAGCTATCAAAGGTTTAAAAATTGATTATGAATAAGAGGGTTAGTTTTAAAAGTAGTAGCTTTTGATCTTTTTCTAAGAAATGTGTCAAAGCACGAAATATATTTTCAAACAAGTGTTTTCGCAGACCAACAGATGTAACAACCAATAATTTACCTTATATTACTTCTAACATAAAATTCATAGATATTAGAATAAAAACCCGAATACAATCAAATCGACCAAGACTCATATTTTTTTATGCTACTTTTCAACCAGACAATCTTGCGGCCCACCAGATGGAAAGCAGTTACCGTAGCCTATGAACGCCTGTAACACCAGAGGCATCACACGCGCGCTGCCGACCCTGAGACATAAAGATGAAAAGTCTCATGTGCCTGTAATTTCACCGGCACCCGTACCCTTTAAACCGAAACACAGCAATGCGAACACTACTGCTTGGCGGCAGAAATAGGTACGGTGGTAGTACTTCCCCGGACGAACTCTTTCACAAGAAGTTCTACTACTAACCAAAATATTATATTATAATATTATTCAAAACCAAATACTTACCAATTTGTAAAATCAACTGTAGATTTACTAGAAGTGTTTTTACTTGAAAACAAATGTTTTTCGGTATATGACTCTTTTGTTGTGCTCATTAGATCACATTGTGTGAATCACCACCACATGCGAGAGGCTTATAAATAAAGTGTCGTTTTTAACAATATTACGCGAATTTTATTACACATGATGTGTCTTTATGCGCCTGTAACGTAATAGTAATTGTGTACTTCTGTAACGGTTTTATTATGTTTTTTTCTTCGCGAGACACTGTCGTCGGATTTTATTGGAAATGATTTTGGGTCTATGGTTATTTTATTCTAAATTTTGTTTTGTAATGAGATAGGCGTATTTAGACCGGAACAAAGTGACTTTTAGCCTCTTCAATACCGGAAAATTGTGACAATAGTTATGTTTTTTTTTAACCGATTTCACAAAAAGGAGGAGGTTCTCAATTCGGTTTTTTTTAAATTTTTTTTACCTTCATATCTTTGTTGTTTATAAACCGATTTGGAAAATTCTTTCTTTATTTAAATAGATATATGATCAGTTCTGATGATGGAATCCATGAGGATTTGAGGGAACTCCTCAAATATAATGGGCATATATAATATAGCGTTTTTGTTATTTTCAGCAACAAATCAAGCATTTGCATTCAGGAAGTATCATATCGTAACCCTTTCACCACTATGGTTTTTTCATCATTTTTTTTTTCATCCAAATATTTAGTCGAATACAATGGTGGAAGTCAGTTTTTTAAATGAAAAGTTAGTTATAAAAAAACTTTTATGCTGCAGCTTTATGAAAGTTAATATTATTAGGGTTATCATCACCAGCCTGTTTACGTCCACTGCTGGACGAAGCCTCCCCCTTTTAATATAATGGGGGGATTTGCCATAATCGCCACGCTTTGCAGGCGGATTGGTGACAGTAGTTTGCTGTTAAGTACTCAGGTAGATGCTGCTGCTGCCATCCCTTGGTGTATCCTTTAGTATGACTTTTTCAACATCCACGGAAGGAGAAGGCATGTATTCTTATACCGGTCACACCACGCCAAACCAACATTACAAAATTATTTTGAAAATTAAAAAAGTTCAAACTATTTAAGGCATTGTGAAAATATTGTAGTTATAGCCATCTTCAAAATGCATGCCCACGCACGGTATTCGTATAATTTTGAAAAAGCGAAAGTTTGTTTGCAATCGAATCGTAACGTAACCGGCCGAGCCCATTTCGATAAAGAATATGATCTGGATCAACACAGACAACTTTTTATCTAGACACGATGCGAAGCCGTGAGCGGATGCTAGTCTATCATAAATTCAAAAAACTTATTTACAAAGCATAATACACTCGAGAGCAATGAATCCGGGTCACTTAAAGAATGTTAAAAATCTCGGAAACTAAAAATGATAGATTAATGCAATAAATTGTATTTAATAGACAATGTAATACTCCTTAAATGAAGGTAAAAAAAATATGAGTCACCATACATTTTATTAACACAAAATTACATAAAGAAAAAAACTGCTGATCTCTCCTTAAAACAAAAATAGGAAACATGAAATTTTTGAACTTTATTACGATTTTCTTGAATTTTAATACTTCGTATTGCCTCCTCGTGCTTCCATTACTGCGTTTACGCAGAAAAAAAACAAGAAAAAAACAGAAATCAAACAATGATAAATGACAGATTACAAACAAAAGCAAAACCAAATGCTGTAATTTCGTAGTTCCATCTTCGAAAATGGCCCTTTTTCAAATTTGATTTTTTTATGATATAACTTTACAATAACTAAGAAGTTTTAATACCTTCATTTAAGGAGTATTACATTGTCTATTAAATACAATTTATTGCATTAACCTAGCATTTTTAGTTTCCGAGATTTTTAGGATTCTTTAAGTGACCCGGATTCATTGCTCTCGAGTGTATTTCTCTCGACGCTTCCATGCATGCAATGTGGATTGTGCACTGTTCGACGTCACGTTGAGTCTTAAATCCCATTCGCTTCTGTCGTGAAGCACAATAAACGCGAGACTTAAATACATACATACATAAACAAACGCCTTTTTTCCCGAAGGAGTAGGTAAAGCCTCAAAGGGCCTCATTTCACTGTGGGTTGCACAATCGCAGGAATGTAGGCGTGACTAGTGGTGAGCTCATCGCCGCCATTGCTTTGCACGATCAACTCGGCTAACGCTTTCTTCCAGTAATAACACCTTCCAAACAAAGCCAGCAGCTAGGACAAATCTTATGCCAACGACAATCGCCCAACAAGTCCGGGCACCGTTACCGTTTTGTATTTCATATAGGTATGTGTTTTCACAAGGAAAACAGTGGTAATGGGAAGTTTTCTGACAGCTGAAAGAAAATAGTTCTAAATCCATGTATAGATGGCGCTGTCCAGATATGGCTGTCTAAATTTTGTCGGTCAGCCACTAACTGTCAGTGTCACTGACTTCACTCGCTCATTCTGTTAGTTGGTGAAGTAAAGTAAGTATCTACGTAAAGTTTTTGTTGAAATTCTGATATGTTTGTTAGTGTTACGTTATTGTTATAATTTTTTGTTGTTATTGTTGAAGCCGGACCACGATGAGCAGGGATTATGGTGCATGGTCTAATAGTAGACTTGAAAAACGAGCTTCGGAATAGCAAGGCGAAACTTGGAGGAAAAAAAGAGAAAACAAAGAGAATTGGTTGTCTGTGGTGCTCTTGCAAAATCTGCAGAAGACACAACCATGTCGAGTCACCGCCATCTACCGGAATTTTAAGAACTATTTTTTCTTTTTCATTGCATCACTGAAAACTTCCCATTAGCTGTATTTTCAATTTAAAATATTATTCACGCTTAGTTAAATGTTTTCACAGATATTATTATGCTAAAATAATTTATACTGCCTAGCTAAACCGCTAAACCTAACTTGATTTAATGCGTGAGTTAAATGCTTGAATTTCACGCTAAATGGATTAACCGCTTTTAAATTATTTAGCTCTTATCTAACCAAAACTTTGAATGTAGGCTAAAAAGGCCCAGCACAGCAGGGTTAGCATTTAAACCTTAGGCTCATCTAATTTTACGACGTTGCCTGGCAGGCCTAGTTTAAATTTAGGTTCAGATTATCTTCAAAAAGGAAATTAAATCAAAAAAAAACCTTTTCGGAAACCCTTGTTTCTGTAGCAGCGCAAAAATTGATTTTGGAAAACAAACCATCTGCTTTCGAATTAAAGTCGTATATTAAACTAAAAGTCGATGTTTAAGCCTAGGTTTAGTCTATGCTTCGTAACGCGACCGTAAGACTTTAGTTAGATCAATCATAAAATGTTAACTCATCAACTCGGATTAACCCGTTTCGAAATCGGCCTACAAAAAACACATTACGCATCTAACTCATTTGATTGCAACATTAAAGACTATCTGCTAATTGAAACAAATAAATCATAAAGTGCGTTGAACTCGTTACAAAAATATCTCGTAAGAACAAAGCGATCGAATAAATTCATCGATCTAGAACCGATTCGATGGTTTGAGTGTCTCGAATGGAAATAGTTTCACAATTAAAGTTCGATAGTTATTTTTGAGTGACGATGAACAGACGTTTGGTATGCGTGAATGGCGCAAGCCATAAGATTTTGAACTTTTGCATGTGTAGGTACATCATCATCATCACCAACCTGTTTACGTCCACAGCTGGACGAAGCCTCCCGCTTTGAATACAATGGGGGAATTGGTCATAATCACCACGCTTGTATGTTAAGTACTCAAATGGATGCTGCTGCTCAGCCCCTGGTGTAATCCCTTAGTAAGGCTTTTACTACATCCACGGGAGGAGATAGAGGGGTCTCTATTCTTAGGCCGAATACACCACGGCATGTGCATTGTTTGTTCATGAACTCCAAAATAGTATTTGCTAGTAGTAGAGCTCCTTGTGAAAGAGTTCGCCCAGGGAAGTATTCCCACCATACCCATTTATGCCGCCAAGTAGTGTGCCATTGCTGTGTTCCCGTTTGAAGGGCATGCCGGTGAAATTACAGGAGAGACTTTTCATCTTTGTCTCAGGATAACTGCCGCGGGATGTTGTTCTAGCGCGCAGCGAGCGAACTTTTTCCTGAGGATGCTTCGTAGAGAGGCGAAACACGTGTCGAATTCTTTTTGAGTTTTCGGTGGACTATTATATTTGTTCATCTATTCATTTTTGTGAATATTGCCAATATAAGTCTTCTGGTTCTTGAAAAAAGTGGTCTATCTGTTACTTAGTGGTTTCAGCTGAAAATCAGCGTTGTGTGTTAACACATCCAACATTTATGCTGAGCTGAACGCCATTTTGGCACAAACATGAGCCGATTTATTTAAACTTCTAGTTTTTACTTTCTAGTTTGTTTTAGTTTTATTAAACTTACGTTTATTTTCAAGTTACGTTGCGTTGTGTGTGGTTTTTCTGCCAAATTAACGTTTTCTTTCTTTCTTTTCATCTTAACTTTCTTACCTTGCACCGCATCACAAACAATGGGCAGCAAACGATGCCCGCCATCTATCACGTTGTATACGAGCGGGACTTCCTGATCTATAGAACTTTTAGCTGGCCTGTCACTCAAATTCGGCATTCAATGTAAAATGAGCTTTATTTAGTTCAATTTAGATCCAAAGTTGCTACTACACGTTGATTGCACGTGAGCAATGGCGGCTTAACTAATTTTACCCGACTACGAAGGGTTATGATTTTGACCGGTCTCAGACTAAGCATAAATAGACTCAAACATAGAGTTCCATCATCATTATTATAAAACCAGAATTTGTGATATTTCTTTATAATTTCTGCATATTCTCTTCTATAATATCTATAATTTCTCATATCTTCGCATAATACCACAGATAATACGCGATCATTATGTAATAGTTACTATACGTGACAGTGCGACTGACACGAGATTATATTGTGACTGGAATGTTTTTAAAATAGAGAATTGGGCCTCTGATATTGTGTAATCTAACGGGAACTTCAATTGTTTGTACAATTCAAACCATACAAAATATAACAAACCGTACTCACGAATGAAAAGTTATGTTTTCTAATTTACGTTCACTCCTACTGTTACAGCCGATTACACAGCAAGCATCATAATTATTGCTTTCTACGCAATATCAACACCAAGTTTAATAGAGAACCAAAACATACGGGTCGAATTGAGAACCTCCTCCTTTTGTGAAGTCGGTTAACAAAAGAAAATTAAGTTTTAAATTAATTAAATTAAATTAATTAAAATTAATTAATTAATTAATTCGCAATAAATGGCGATCACAAAATGCACACATCCGAATTGTTGGGCACAATACAATAATTGTGCCCACCAAAAAAAAAGCTAAATTAAGACAAAGACAAAAAAAAATAGATTTCGTCATTATCACTTTATTAACATTTTGCGAGCCTGATGTGCTAGCTAGTGCTAGCTAGTGCTAGCTAGTGCTAGCTAGCTAGGTACAGCTCGAGACGATAGTAAGCACTCTAAATGCCAAATATTAACCACTTAAATTACAAAGATTACAAGCTACCCCGATGTCATTGGTCAATATTAAATTTTGCTGTCGTCTCGCTAGCGTCTTTGTAACGCTAGTCAGCCTTTGCTAGCCGTACCGTACTGTACTGTACTTTGCGGCTAGCGTTAATATTTGACGTCTATTGTCTCGCTAGCGACTCACTATCTTTGTTAATCTCTGTTCGTATGTGTGTCTTTTTCCCGTGCCATTCTTGTAATTTTGGCACAAATAAATGCTTTTTATTTCTTTCTTTCTTTCTTTCGATCGTGACGTTAGTCAGCCTGTACTAGCCGTACCTGTATATACTGTTTCAAAATCATTCTCTAAACCTATTCTAGTTAAAATAGCTTTTGTCTTGTTTTGTCGTATGACATTTCACATCAGAGAGAAGAAAACAAAGGCTATTTAACTATAACTTTTCATTTAAAAAACCGACTTCCGCCATTGTATTCGATTAAATATTTGGATGAAAAAAAATTATGAAAGAACCATAGTGGTGAAAGGATTATGATACTTTTTGAATGCAAATGCTTGGTTTGTTGCTGAAAATATCAAAATCGCCATATGTATGCCTACAATATTTGAGGAGTTCCCTCAATTCCTCATGGATCCCATCATCTGAACTGGATTCTGAAAAAAATGGGACCAATCTGGAAGTATATCTATTCAAATAAAAAAAGAATTTTTCAAATCGGTTCATAAAAGCCGGAGATATGCGGTAACAAACAAACAAAAAAAAAAATACAACCGATTTCAGAACCTCCTTTTTTGGGAAGTCGGTTAAAAATAGGTTTAGAAAATGATTATTAGACAGACCCTTATACTGTTTTAGAGTGAAGCTTTGGTTTGAGTTCTATTGTAGTCCTGTGGTTTTAGCCACTAATATCGTTTCAGTTGCTCATGTCATTGTCTGGGCCAGTTCTGATGAACAACTTCAAAGTGATGTATTTTAAACTGCGTTCTGTGGTTTCAATACCACTCGGAATGTTACATTTTACAATTTTGCAGAACAGAAACTATTAGATAATAGCTACAGCCCGCAGTTTCATCAGCGTTATTCATTTGAAGGAACTGAACATGACTCTATTTGTGCATTAAATTTTATCAAAATTGGCCCAGCCGTTTTGGCGTGAAAGCACTACAAACATAACATAACACCCAACAGTCTCACGTATTCTTGATCCCACACTAGGATTCCCTGTCGTGGGTATCAGGAACTACGAGTACCATGGTACCATAACACCCAGACCCGGAACAAATATTTGCAGATCATACAAACATTTGTCTCACAGCGAGAATAGAACCCGCAATATCTGGCATCTAAGCCGACTATTCGCCCGCCACGCCACAGAGGTCGTCAAACATATAAGTAAATGGAAAACGATTTTTTTTAAATATTTGTAGGGATAGATAGTTATTAGGTATAACAAGTCAAAGGCAAATAGAGAAACTATCATTTCTTAAGCTTTTTCTTCGCCCAGTAATAAACACGTGACAAATCATGTCGGCATCACGTCTGAATAGAACAAGCCTCTATTGTCCACCCTCTACCCTCCACATCCACCCCTTAGTAGTAGGGGGGTTAATATATCATTCGCTATTGGCGTGTCTTAAGTAGAGTGACTTTTCTTAGGACCATTAGAGTATAGAAAGTCGACGGTAAGTTTTTAACAGACTTCAAGAAAGGAGGTTCTCAATTCGACTGTATGTTTTTTGTATGTTTGTTACGTGATTACTCCGTCAGTTTTGAATTGATTTGGATGATTCTTTTTTTGTTTGGTAGGTCATACTTCAGAGGTGGTCCCGTATAAGTTTTATCAAAATTTACTAATTTACTTTACTGCCCATGCAAACGTAATACCGAAATCATTTGTAATTCCAGCATATTTCCACCATAATTATGCTATTATTCGGATTCGGATAGCATTTATCTAGGTTCCTAGATAGTTTTTGTTTCAAAATACTTACCTGAAACGAAATTTAAGCGAATTCCATTTTGTATATTTTTCACGACTTTTACGATATGTTTTCATCTTATTTGTTTCGTATTAAAAACAACGTACTTGCTAGTATTCTGTGTTTAAGAACATAGTATATATTGTCAAGTTACAGAATAACAACAAGATATAAAAAAAATATTAAGTTTTTAATTATAATTTTTGGTATTACGGAACACTACCTAATTTGATACAAATTCCGAACGGCGCATGCAGGGGGAGCTGTGGCCCGGTGCCAAACAGGGATAGCTGAAATTGACACTCGCTTTAAATTTTTTGCTTGCGGCCTTCGCAGGCCCCTTATGCGTTTTCTAAAAGAAGTCTGTCTTTGTTTATTTTTTTCTAAAAAAATATGTACAATTATTATTCAAAACTAAAAATAAAATCTAGATGTGAAGTGGAAGCAAACAGAACACTTAACGCACAAAAATTAACTTACCACGCATTCAAACACCATTTAAACCCAGGCTTAACGACGGCTTAATCGATTTACAAGGATGAATTGATAATCTCTTAAAAGGTAAAAGGTAAAAGGCGTGTAGTATTGGAAATCTGCCCACGTAAAAGCACGTCGCTTCCCGCAATTCTAGATTTCTAGCGCAGGAAGCTGTCCTTAGGGATTGTGCCTACCCCTACAGGTGCGAATGTGCTGCGTAACATGTGACAAATAACGTATGAATAGACGGAGCCTCCTTTGTCCGTCCCCTACTTCAGGGGGATGATATATATCATCCCCTATTGACGAGGTCTAATGGCGGACTGAATGGCCGTAAATGGATGGCTTTGTCTCGAATGGATTGTGATGTGAACTGTGGTTTTATTAATGTTAATATGATGTCTTAGAACTGCTATTAAGTCGGACAAAGCAATACTCATCATTATCATCATCATCATCATCATCATCACCAGCATGTTAACGTCCACTGCTGGATGGGGAGATTTGCCACAATCACCACGCTTGGCAGGTGGATTGGTGATCGCAGTATGGTGTTGATTACTCAGGCGGATGCTGCTGCCCATCCCCTGGTGTTATACCTTAGTCGACATTACGAAGATATGTAATCCCTTAGTAAGGCTTTTACTAAATCCACGGGAGGAGTAGGAGGGGTATATTCTTAGACCGGACACACCACGCGCAATAAATAAACAATATACAGAACTGACCGTGGTATAGTCTCAGCCGCGTGGCCTGATGTCGCTCTGCCCCTCGACTGCTAAAATGGAAATTTGCAATATCTGTACTTACCTATTTACATGTTTGTATTAGATTATTATTTATAAGTATAACAAGCGTAGCGTGTGCTGTCTTGCATATTTTTGCTGATGTTTATTTACTTTTGACTACCTTTCTAAGGTTTTTAAGTTCTCATTTACTATGTATCAGCAACTCCTTGCTCCGAGGCACCACACAGGCGCTTCTCACCTAGTGGTAAGACGGACCATTTATGTAAGCCAAGCCGAGTTTGTTGCCTGATTCTTCTAGGCTTGGTCGCGTTGGAACAGGAGTAATTTAATTTTATATAAGACGATTCAAAATGATCCTTGTGATTTCAATGAATAAAGTTCTTTTTGACTTTGACTTTGACTTTGACTTTGAGCCTAAGAATAGTTTCCAACTTCTCCTGTGGTTGTTGTAAAAGACTACTGAAGGGTTACGTCATTGGCCGCAGCATCCACCTTGCACCTCTCGCGTTTCAGCCGGCACGGATGATTGTTATAAATCGGGGGATATATAATATTCAGTCAATCAATGGCTTGTTTTTTTTTTGTACAACTAGGCAAGCAAACAAGTGTACAGCCCACTTGATGGAAATTAGTTAGGCCTATAGACACCTGCAACACTAGAGGCATCACACGCGTACTGCCAACCCTGAGACAAAGTCTCATTAAGTTGTGTTTGGATGTGATATATTTAATGAATTTATTAACTTATTTGTTGTGTTATTGTTTCAGGTAAGTTACCTTCGTGATGTAACATTTAAGATAGTTTCCGATATCTATTAAGCTGGTGAGTGATGACTTACGGCACTGAGACGTGGGCGCTAACTATGTATAGACGAGTTCATAGTCGCGCAACGGGCTATGGAGAGAGCTATGCTAGGGGTTCACTACGTGATAGAATCCGAAATGAGGTAATCCGTAGAACCAAGATCACCGACATAGCTCTCAGAATGTTAGCATGTTAAAGTGGCAATGGGGAGGTCATATAGCTCGCAGAACTGACAACCGCTGGGGAATAAAGGTTCTCGAGTGGCGACCACGAACCGGAAGACGCGGTAGAGGAAGGTCCTCCACTCGATGCATTAAGACATTATAAACGTTGCAGGAAGTTGGTGGATTGAGGCGGGTCGAGACCATTCGTCTTGGCATTGTAGGGCATATGCCCAGCAGTGGACTTCTTCAGGATGATGATGATGTGGTAAGCGACTTCGATTCATGACTTCCATGCCAAGCAATTCAAAAAGCACCTGCGCGTTACCATAAATTCAACAGTTGTGTTGCAGGCGTGTTCAATCTTTACTGGATTTAAGAAGGCGTAATATGTGATTTTGCCCAACAAAATCGATCTATAACTCAGTATGAACGGGTTCTACGAGTTAAATATTTTGGAATATGAAAATTTTATATTTTTGCATTTATTGTGTAAAGTTGAAAACACGATATGTAAAAAAAACCTCGATAGTTTTATTTAATGAAAAATCCTTGTTTCGCACACGTTTTGAAAGAAATCTCAGGAACCCAACGGTGTTTTGAGATAAATTTTACTACAACATGTAGGTAATAACTATTTATTCTTATGCTAAAATCAGTTTTTTGATAAACACTTTATTTTCGCCATAATAAACAAAAAACTTCATTTTTGTGCACGACACTCGCTAGCGCGAGCGAGATGGCGCGCGGGTTATCGCGTGCGTTAAAGAGGGAGCCTAAATTGTAGAATAGTGCCCTCTTAATGGGTTATCGTTATAGAAACATATTCTTTTGGGAATTAATGCGTGTATTACAATAAAATGGGTACAAATTTGGAGTGTTATGCACGAAGGAGGTGTAAGTAATGAATTCTGACGGATGCGGAACGCGGCTCGCTAAGTGGAAGTAGGTAGGCGCGGCAACAAGGCGTCCATAGGCTACGGTAACTACTTTCCATCAGGTGGGCTGTATGCTTGTTTGCTTGCCATGTAGTATACAAATAATAATAAATAAAAACATTCTGTAAAATCTGTTAGGTGTATTTGAACCCATAAAATATTTACTCTTCGATAGCCGTAACGGTTGGAATATTCGCCAAAATGCGGAAACACTTTGTAAGCGTCTTCCGTTTTAAAAATTCACGCTGACCCCTAGTCCGGTTTTTGAAAGCTGTGGTTTCACTTCGTTCGGCCTCTAGCTACACAGAAAGAACTATACAGAGCTATACAGAGAGGTGAGGCACAAATTATGAAGCAGAAGGAAAAGTGAAGAGTTTTAAACCTTTGCCTTCACCAGCTATTAGACGTGCATTGCTGGACGAGGCATAGAATGCTATGGGTGGATTTGTTATAATTACCACGCTTGGCAGACGGATTGGTGTTGAGTGGTTAGGTGGATGCTACTACCCATCCCCTGATGAAATTCCTTCTTCCTTTCACGATATCCACGGGAGGAGGTGGAGCGGTTTATTCTTAGGTCTAAATTAACGACACGGATAACTACTTAAGGCGTAGATGGATGCCAACTAGAGGTTTTCTTCATGTAACTCTTCTTTGATGAGTGAATATAAGTGTACAAAATAAATATATGTTGCTTATTAGACATTAAACTATAACTTGAACAATTGAAAAAATTCTAATAATCATATTATTACAATATTAAAAAATATCCAAAGTAAAGCATTCTTTGAACGAGTATTTGTAACTAGTCCTAAACGGCATTGAATTTTAGTATTATTTTTACACACAAATATTTGTCAAGATTTTTTTCACTAAGTGTACAATTAGCTTGTCAAATTAATGATTTTATAGGCTGTAAATCTTTGTTTTTCGTGATTTTCGCTCACTATTTGTTGCGCGAGCGCTATTCTGTCACCTTCTAACTTACCTGAACTTTAATGAGTTAGATAGTGACAAAATTTTACATCTATCACCGCCTTAACCTATTTGAATACATTTTGAAGTTGGCAAAATTGCGGATTGTTGAATTTGCAAATTCTAATAATTTGTTTTTTTTTTAGTTATTGCCTCTAACCAAAAGTGCAATAACAAAAAAAATGGTAAGAGCTTTTAAATTAAACAACAATAAAATAAGAACTTAACTAGTAATTAGCGTGAAACCAACATTACCATATTCTTTTGGACTTGGGGTATCTGTGTAACATCAGGTGCAATCAGAGGCCGTAGACAAAGTAACATTCTACTAGCGATGACGCCAGTAGAAAAGTCCAAAATGTATGGGATTGACGTTAGCTATCGATATGTCACGTGGTCTTTTGTATTGAATTACGACTTTAGAAATGGAATCGCTTCGAAACGAATGCCGCTTGGCTAGGCCCTCTGGGCTGTCAACGTCGCTTTTCTCATACAAAAGTTTCTGTTTGACAGCTCTGATTTCACAATTTACGCCTGTTGCAAACTTGTCGCGATGTAGAGAATAGCCCTGCGGGTGAACTTTGATGTTACCAATGGCAGCTTTCAAATTATTTACTGATCCGGTGACGATCTTTCTAATGAAGCACAGTGCCCCGAATCAAGCCCGAATCATTAAAAATACAACCGAATTGAGAATTTCATTCTTTTGTTTTAAAAACAGTCTTTAGTTAGTTTTTAGTCGGTTAAAAATTACAAAAGTAAGGCTGCGTTTCCACCAGAAATGAGCGAGGATGCGTAGCGAGGGATGTGTTTGTTAAGAACCAATAGAATCACTTCATTTACCTAGCTTTTTTAATAGGAACACAAGAACAAAGTGTCCTCCCCTTAAATAGAGACATTAAGAAAAGTGCACATGGACACATTCTTAGCCATAATTTATTTTATAAATCTAGGTCAATGTTTAATTACTTATTAGCCTGCCTATGGCTAGATTGTAATACAATTAGGGTACTTACATAAAAATGTACGCTAAAGGAAAAAAAAAATTACCTAGCCTCGCTCAGCGCAGCTCTGGTGGAAACGGCTTAGCGAGCGAGGTTTTTATACGTACAAAACAAGCGAGGTGCGTGCGAGGGATGTGTTACGAGGAATGTGTTGCGAGGAATGTGTTGCGAGAAATGTGCGCGAGAGATTTGTGCAAAGGATGGACGCGAGCGAGAAACTACTAGCATTTAGTCTGAAAAGAGCCCGCTACACATTCTCGCACCGCTCATCTACCTCGCACATCTCTGGTGGAAACACTCACATCATTCCACACGCTACGCATCTTCGCACATCTTTAGTGGAAACGCAGCCTTACGGTTGGCAAACTAACGAAACGCAAAATAACACTATTTAAAAGCATATTAGAGCTTCCCTACTTCCTCCTACTGTGGCGATGGTTTATTTATTTAACACACTTTCAGACAGGAGCCCGTTTTGTTATGCTAACAAGTAATTTGTAGAGACGCGTGGGGTATTATTGGACGGACCTTCTGCGCTTGATTAATCTTTGCATTATTTAGCAGCATCCGGCTTCTTTGAGCCACGGATTTAGCTGGGTTTACCAGCTGATCCTTGGGTCGCGGGTTCAATTCGAGAGCGGGCATCGTGGCTGAATTTACTTCTGATTCTAGCTCAAAACGGCGAAGGAAAGCTTGGACCAAACTAGCTTAGGAAACTAGGGACCAATCGCGCTTTTACTAAACGGTTTACCGTTTGAATGGAACGTTTTTAGTTTTAGTTTAGCTGATTTAAAAAATGGTATCGCGCTATTTTTCTGAACGATTGAGTTGTTGACGTTCTAAAGGCTGCAGCACACCGGCTGCGTACGCGAAGACGCAAGTAGGTGGTTGAACAAACTCTTTCTCAAAAAAAAATTGGACACAGCCGAGTGTTTACGTGAATACGAAATTATGTGACGCAGCGAAACGACCTCAAAATAGCGGAACTTCACTCCACCGCGCGCGATGCGTCACAGTCCTCACTCAACGTAACGAATTCTATGAACACTTAGCTATCGAGTGGTGTAATTAAATTTTTAATGTATAGATGATAGATTACATATAAATGTAGCTGCAACACCAAACTGTATCTTACAATTTTGTTATCATCACTTTTGCCTACCACTGTGGAAGCAAATTTATTGTCGTATTCACGTCAAAAAACTTAACTACTAATCTAAAGCAGGATGTTTCTAACAACAAGCTCAATAAACTTGATGTAGTAATCACCATTAGGGTAGCGTGAAGTTAGTGTGATAGTGAGACGCTTGCATAGTGTAGTGGTAGTATACGCATCCTCTCATTGTAGATTACCTAAGGGAGATCAGGGTTCATCCAGCGTGCTCGCGGACCACGATAACGTTTGCCAGATACCAGACTTTTCAAAATTGCATCGGAATTCAATTCAATATTCAATGTAATAACATTTCATTTAAAAAACCGACTTCCGCCATTGTATTCGACTAAATATTTGGATGAAAAAAAATTATGACAGAACCATAGTGGTGAAAGGTATATGATACTTTTTGAATGCAAATGCTTGGTTTGTTGCTGAAAATATCAAAATCGCCATATCCTATCAAAATCCTCATGGATTCCATCATCAGAACTGGATTTTGAAAAAAATGGGACCAATCTGGAAGTATATCTATTCAAATAAAAAAAGAATTTTCCAAATCGGTTCATAAACGTCGGAGATATGAGGTAACAAACATAAAAAAAAAAAAAAATGCAACCGAATTGAGAACCTCCTCCTTTTTTGGGAAGTCGGTTAAAAATAATTAGGGGAATATAATATTAAGAGCCTTTATTGCTGATATAATTAAATCTAAGAGCGCAGCCGTAACGCCCGTGAGGCAGCGCCCAAAGTAGGTACTAAAGTTAGCCGTGGTAGTTTGGGCCTAAGAATAGCACTCCTCCAACACCTTCTGTTGATGTCATAAAAGCCGACTAACCACGCCAGGAACCAGGAAAATGCTGCCAGGTAATGGGCAGCAGCATCCACCTGGGTACTTAATACCTGGGTACCTGATTTCTGGCCAGCTGGTATTGTTTACCGACGCTATAGGGAAGCGGTATCGAAACAAAATCCCCCAAAAGATGTAAAGTGTTAGTTTTAAGTGTAAAATATATAAGTTAGTCTATCCTATCCTTCCTACTAATATTATAAACGCGAAAGTTTGTGAGTATGGATGTTTGTTACTCTTTAACGTAAAAACTACTGAATGGATTTGAGTGAAATTTGGAATGGAGATACTTTACGCCCTGGATTAACACATAGGCTACTTTTCATCATCATCATCATCAATTTTCATCATTATTCACGCGGATGAAACCGCGGAGCGCAACTAGCAAACCGCCTGCCAAGCGTGGTGATTATGGCAAATCTCCCCAATGCACGCTATGCCTGCTAAGGGGGAGGCCTTATCCAGCAGTAGATGTCTATACCAACTGATAAAAAAGTACTAAAACATTGTGCCGTTGAGTGTTCGTCCTAAGAATATACCCCGCCTGTGGATGTAGTAAAAGTCTTGGTAAGGTAGTACACCAGGGGATGGGCAGCAGCATCCACCTGAGTATTCAGCACGATTACTACGATCACGAATCCGCCTGCCAAGCGTGGTGGTTATGGCAATTCACCCAAATTTGTTTTATGGAGTAGGCTTCTTCCAGCATTTATAATTAGATATAATTTATAATAAATTTATAATTTTTTAAATGTATTTCACACAACATTATCTAGCCCCAAGCTAAGCAGAGCTTGTGTTATGGGTACTAGATAACTGATATACTTAATACAATACATTACATAGATAGATATTTTTTATTATGCATAGAAAAATAACCAGAACACCCTGAACAAATATCTGCAGATCGTACAAATATTTGTTCCGAGGCGG
Organism: Epirrita christyi; assembly: GCA_951392215.1. Classification (NCBI taxonomy): domain Eukaryota; kingdom Metazoa; phylum Arthropoda; class Insecta; order Lepidoptera; family Geometridae; genus Epirrita; species Epirrita christyi. The sequence continues at coordinate 1,912,943 of OX595857.1, read as the reverse complement.
GAATCGAACCCGCAACCTCCTGTGTCGCAGGCGAACCTTCGCCCGCCGCGCCACAGAGATCGTCAATGCATTGGACGCCTATAGACTGTTGAGGAGTCTCCTGGTGTAATCTCTTAGTCACAGCACAGAAGAATTGGCGGGTCTTAATGCTGATAGAGGTTTCTTCCAGACAACCTTTGTATGGACAGAAATAAGTTACACAGAACGAATGGCAGTGCACAGAGTAGGTACATAGTAAAGTTATAATAAAATTACGTCTTGCCGCAAGCACCGAAATAATCTTTAACAATGTTAAAACAGATAAACAACCCCATTGTTCCAATCCACATAAATCGCACCGAATTATTGAAAGCTACGCGACTATCAAAATACCCCAACAACCCACAAAATACCCCAGCAATTTAGTGTAACCCCCGAAACTGCCTAAAACTGTCAATCAGTTGACCCCAACAACCCCAATAGTGGCCACTGATCAAGTATTCACGGTAGACGATGGGATTTAAATCAAGCTATTGTTTCACTTAAGCCTCTTCATCATCATCATCATCATCATAAGATCGTAGAAGTACACTGCTGGACACTGCGAAAATATGTTAGTGGTAATTGATGCAAACTGTGTTTTAATAGCTCCAACAGCTACCTACAACTTATTGCGGCGAGGCTGGACACAGACTGCGTTTTCATGGAGCACTGGACCAGAGCCCATATTGTGGTTTCTTGACCATGGGCCCCATGAAAGCTTGTGTTTGTGTTCTAAAATATGTAAAATTATAGTTTTTAGGTATAAAGTATGTATGTTAGTCTATAAGGTATATATTTCTATGGGCTTATTGTTTAGGTATAATTTATTGTGCATTACCCATGTAACCTGAAATAAATATATTATTATTATTATTAATAGATGTGCCTACATACCTACCATATTTGACGATCTCTCTGGCGCGGCGGGCGATTGGCTGAGATGCGAGAGGATGAGGGTTCAATTCCCGCTGCGAGACAAATGTTTGTAAGACCTGCAAATTTTTTTTTTGGGTCCGATTGTTGCGGTACCATGGTACTCTTAGTTCCTGGTACCCACGACACACGAAATCCTAGTGTGGGATCTGGACTATGTATGTGACTGTTGGGTGTTATGTTATATCTTCTCGTCATAGATAAAGCAGAGCCTCAAAACGAAAGTGCATGCGAAAACCAGTGTATGTTGCCAGCGATGACTTACGGCACTGTGACGTGGTCGCTAACTATTGGCTTTGTACATAAGCTGAAAGTTGCGCAACGGGTCATGGACAGAGCTATGCTAGGAGTTTCACTACGTGATAGAATCCGAAATGAGGATATCTGTAGAAGAGCCATTAGCAAGTTGAAGTGGCAATGGGCAGGTCCCACTTACTGAGAATAGTTGAGGAATAAAGATTCTCGAGTGGCGACCACAAACCGAACGACGCGGTAGAGGGAGGCCCTCCACTCGATGGACCAAAGACATCATAAACGTTGCGGGGAGTCAGTGGATGGAGGCGGCTCAGGACCGTTCGTCGTGGCATTCTAATTGGGAGGCCTAATGTCCAGAAGTGGACTTCTTGGATGATGAGGTTTTACACACAGTTATTTTCGAATAAAATAAATACATTTTTATCATCATCATCAGCAGCCTATAGAAGTCCACTGCTGGACATAGGCCTCCTCTCTAGAATGCCACGACGAACGGTCTTGAGCCGCCTCCATCCACCGACTTCCTGCGACGTTTATAATGTCTTGTGCAAACCCACGGTGAAAAGAGGACCTTTGAGGCTCTACCTATCCCTTCGGGGGAAAAACGTCTATGTATGTAGTCCATCGAGTGCAGTATACATTTTTACAATATCCTTAAAATGTATCCCACGATCCTTGTTAGATACGGCAATGCTCATACCAACTGAGCTGCCCGGTCCACGCCTAGGCCGAGATTCTTAGGAATTACGCGTGGCAACCTTGTTAGATACGGCAATGCTCATACCAACTGAGCTGCCCGGTCCACGCCTAGGCCGAGATTCTTAGGAATTACACGTGGCAACCTTGTTAGATACGGCAATGCTCATACCAACTGAGCTGCCCGGTCCACGCCTAGGCCGAGATTCTTAGGAATTACACGTGGCAACCTTGTTAGATACGGCAATGCTCATACCAACTGAGCTGCCTGGTCCACGCCTAGGCCGAGATTCTTAGGAATTACACGTGGAAACCTTGTTAGATACGGCAATGCTCATACCAACTGAGCTGCCCGGTCCACGCCTAGGCCGAGATTCTTAGGAATTACACGTGGCAACCTTGTTAGATACGGCAATGCTCATACCAACTGAGCTGCCCGGTCCACGCCTAGGCCGAGATTCTTAGGAATTACACGTGGCAACCTTGTTAGATACGGCAATGCTCATACCAACTGAGCTGCCCGGTCCACGCCTAGGCCGAGATTCTTAGGAATTACACGTGGCAACCTTGTTAGATACGGCAATGCTCATACCAACTGAGCTGCCCGGTCCACGCCTAGGCCGAGATTCTTAGGAATTACACGTAGCAACCTTGTTAGATACGGCAATGCTCATACCAACTGAGCTGCCCGGTCCACGCCTAGGCCGAGATTCTTAGGAATTACTCGTGGCAAGAAATAAATCGCAGAAAGTAGAACTTCTTGTGAAAGAGTTCGTCCGGGGAAGTACTACCACCGTACCTTTTTCTGCCGCCAAGCAGTAGTTCTCGCATTGCTGTGTTACGGATTGAAGGGTACGGGTGCCGTTGAAATTACAGGCACATGAGACTTTTCATCTTTATGTCTCAGGGTCGGCAGCGCGCGTGTGATGCCTCTGCTGTTGCAGGCGTCCTTAGGCTACGGTAACTGCTTTCCATCAGGTGGGCCGTAAGCTTGTTTGCTTGCCAAGTAGTATAAAAAAAATATCTTTTATTTACAGCGTAAACTCGCACCATACCCTTATTTAGTTACGAAATAAGCAAGCCAAGATGAGATTGAATTTTTAATGGCAGTTCATTAAGTTCCAAGGAAAACATTCTTTATTGTACACACATAAACATAAATGAACACAAGACAGAATGTACATGTCCTGTGTACAAAGGCGAGCTTAACCCTAATAACTTTTCATTTAAAAAACCGACTTCCGCCATTGTATTCGACTAAATAATTTTGGATGAAAAAAAAATTATGAAAGAACCATAGTGGTGAAAGGATTATGATACTTTCTGAATGCAAATGCTTGGTGTCTTGCTGAAAATATCAAAATCGCCATATGTATCCCTACAATATTTGAGGAGTTCCCTCAATTCCTCGTGGATCCCATCATCAGAACTGGATTCTGAAAAAAATGGGACCAATCTGGAAGTATATCTATTCAAATAAAAAAAGAATTTTCCAAATCGGTTCATAAACGCCGGAGATATGCGGTAACAAACATAAAAAAAAAAAAAAAAAAAAAAAAAAAAAAAAAATACAACCGAATTGAGAACCTCCTCCTTTTTTGGGAAGTCGGTTAAAAACCGACTTCCGCCATAGTATTCGACTAAATATTTGGATGATAAAAAATGATGAAAGAACCATAGTGGTGAAAGGATTATGATACTTTTTGAATGCAAATGCTTGGTTTGTTGCTGAAAATATCAAAATCGCCATATGTATGCCTACAATATTTGAGGAGTTCCCTCAATTCCTCATGGATCCCATCATCAGAACTGGATTTTGAAAATGGGACCAATCTGGAAGTATATATATTCAAATAAAAAAAGAATTTTCCAAATCGGTTCATAAACGCCGGAGATATGTGGTAACAAACATAAAAAAAAAAAAAAAAAAAAAAAAAAAAACAACCGAATTGAGAACCTCCTCCTTTTTTGGGAAGTCGATTAAAAAGAGTTTTCTACCAGCAAACCTCTGAGGCAAGAGGCTGTTGATTATAGGTGTTGGTGGTAGGTGTGAACATTGTGCAAACAAGATTATCGCCAATAGCCTTTAGACGTCCACAACTGGACGGGGCCACCCCCATAGAATGCAATGGGGGGGATTATAATCACCACGCTTGGCAGTCGAATTGGTGATCGCAGTATTGGTGTTGAGTACTCAGGTGGATGCTGCTGCCCATCCCCTGGTGTAATCCCTTAATCGGTTTTTACGACAGCCACGGGAGGAAACGGAGGGGTCAATATATCATCTCGAATGTCGAACGAAAAATCTCGAATATCCGAGTTGGTTTCGTCAACTTACCTCTGTCGAAAATATGATATTATGTTGTGTATTATATATTGTGCTTAAGACGATACTCCTTGAAAAAAATTCCCACGCTTACGCCGCCCATGAGCCCCGATTAGAAAGTGATAGCGCTATTACTCACTTGAGCCCGAGAAAGAGCGGTATAGATTCTGTCCCGCCCAGAAGCACTCAGAAATAAATGACGTAAGCGACATGTGATAAAATTTCGTTTTGCTTAAAAAGTATTAAATATAAAAATAAATCATCTTCTGTTTTGTTACGTGCTGTGATTTTCTACAGAATTATATAAAAATTTACCGTCAATATCTTCTAGATTCGAAGGATGGACGTAAAAAAGGTTTTAGGAGGGCCGGTTTCAAAAAATAAATCTATCGAGAAATGTTTTACCAATCGTGTTTCTGATCTATGATATCGTTAGATTACATCCTCAAGTAATTACTGTATAAACATCAAGTTTGTAACTTTTACCTTAACTGAGTGAGAATGCAACGAAGTGACTCCAAAGTCAAGGAGACTCGTCTTAATACTCCACCCTATATTTATATTTTGAAGCGTTTCGGTCTACTCATTCTTCCGTTGTCGCGGGTTAAATATTTAACGACGCCGCCCTACGGATGAGGGCTGCGATGAGGCTTTCAGCTTTTTATTTTTGTATTCGAGACAAGTACAGGAGGCGTGAAAGTATTTTGACGACCTCTGTGGCGCGGCGGGCGAAGGTTCGCCTGCGACGCAGGTGGTTGCGGGTTCGATTCCCGCCTCGGAACAAATATTTGCACGATCTGCAGATATTTGTTTAGGATGTTCTGGGTATATTCTTTGTATAATAAAAAATATCTATGTATGTAATGTATTGTATTAAGTATATCAGTTATCTAGTACCCATAACACAAGCTCTTCTTAGCTTGGGGCTAGATAATGTTGTGTGAGATGTCCAGCATTTATTTATTTATTTTTGACAGATACAGGAACTCTTGGACTATCTTACTATATCTCACTTATATTATAAATGCGAAATTTTGTTTAGTTTATAATTTTTAACGCAGACGTTTTTAAATTTCCGTAACGATGACGATATAACGTGTGTGTCCACGATATGACGCTACGATATACAAAGATTCCTACTAAAACCGTCGCGATATATTTGCGATATAGTTGTAGTAGGTTACTTTATGTGTATGTGAGTCCAAGTGCTCGCGCTTCCCCGCCCGCCATTACTCCCACGGCTGTGAATTTTAAAAACGCATTCATTGTTGGACGTCGACTTCCACGTTAAATCGTGGAAGTCAACGTCCACGATAACGTGACGTGTGAATTATAAAAGCGCACTTTGGGTCACCTAACTCTTCTTATGTGTACCAAATTTCAAAAATTTTCTTATTGTACAATCAAATTAGGTGATTTTTTGCACAAGTGTGGAACTAATGAGATGTAGTCATGAAAACTTTCCTAATTGTTTTGTATGGCTTAAAAATCACCTCTAATAATAAGCATCAGTAATTTCACCCTCCGGAACAGGGTGAAATAGGGTGAAACCTTATAATATCCGTAACTTAATGGGGGAAATAGAAGTAGTCGGTGCAATTTGGCATAGACTTGGAACCGTTATGATCTACATTTGCACCAAGTATTTTTTAAATCCGACATATGGAACATACAAAAAAAATCATTTACAAAAAAATCTTTTTGTGGGTATTGCGGCTCCGGGAAAATTAAGGTAGTCTGTGCAAATTGATAGACTTATCAGAAAAATGTTCGAAATACATTACCAGGTTTGCACCTTGGTACGTCTCACGGAAGACATTTTTCCATATTTTAGTGTCGCTCTACTTCGGGGAAAATTAATGTAGTTCTGGAAATTGACTTAAACTTATTCATTTAATTAGTACTACATCCGCTGAAAGTTTTATACCGGTATTTATTTACGGAAAATGCATTTGTTCAACACTGTGTTCCCTACATGCACGTGGTTTTTATTAAAATCATAATGCACTAAGACAGTCTCTCTATACGTAATTTAACTTGCATCAAGTCATTTCTTTATATTTTAAAATTTACGGCCTTTTTAAGTTTGTACCTAATATTTAAAAGGCTTCCGTATGCGCCAGAAACGGTGCAAACCTAGGATAAGCTTCTTTTCGTGTCATCTAACGTTTCCATAAGAATCCACGACTACACGACTTAGGTCCACACTTTTTGCTAATTTGCCTGTACATTAGTGGTTTCGGAGAAAATAGGCTGTGACAGCAGACAGTCAAACCATTATAGGATCAGTGAGGGGGGTGGGGGAGGGGGGCGTTACGTTGGTACCTTTTGAGGTACGGAACCCTACAAAAGTAGAAAGTAAGTCCAGCTCAACCGTACCGTTTCTTTGCTATGGATTGGAGCTCCCGGCTGTGATTAGCTGTGTCCGGCTGGCTTTGTCAGTTTCTGCTCAACTGTACAGTCGACCGAGCTTAAGGTTAATGTATAAAAAGAAAGAAACCGGACAAGCGCGTGTCGGGTCCCGAAGAACTTGTCATTGGAAGTCTACCGAAACAATTTTCGTAAAGAGTTGTTCGTTCAAATGTTGTCCGGAAGAGATTGCTAACATTACCTACCACTTAGTTTTCGTTTCATACTGGTTACAAAATAAGACCCAATTGCGCCAACGATGGTTAGCATTTTAACCCTAAGGTTAAGATGTAACGTACAAAATAACTGTCCAGTAACTTTTATATAATGCACCCCATTTTCTAAAACAACAGCGATATGCCATTTTAATCTTGACTTATGTTCTAGAAAAAGATTAAAACCTCGCTCTGTCCTGGCTCTTTTATTTCCCTGTTTATACAGAGACTAAGCCTCGATCCGGGATTCACGGGATAAATCACATGCGACCCGCTTAGGTCTTAGTTTTGGGGTTCCTTGAGTCATGTGCTCGGAGTTTCACTGAGGGATAAAATCCACCGCTACATCAAACTATAGAGAACTGAGGACGTAGTCTGGGTTTTACATCAGCAACCAGCGTAACGATTACAATTCTTCTTCTTCTTCAACAGCCTTTAGACGTCCACTGTTGGATGAAGCCTCCCACATAGAATGCAATGGGAGGATTTGCTATAATCACCACGCTTGGCAGGCGGATTGGTGATCGCAGTTTGGTGTTTTTATGTTTTTGATATCCTAAAACAAAAACTATAAACCATGTAGCTTGTGGTGGACTGTACTCCCGGTAAAGAGACTCTATATTCAGCTCACTCGAGGCTACGATACGCTGGCTGGGGAGGCTCAGCGACAGAAACTGGCGACTGAAACCAATTCCTCTTCAAAATGCTCCATGTAATAGCGCGGTCGACGTAATGGAGCTTGCTACAGCGAGAAGTCGATGCAGCGTGAAATCGGGATGCCCTATCATGGAGAGATTACTTACGAAAGGCAGGTAGAAATTGGTTGAGAAAGGCTATATGGCGGTCGGGAGGGAATGGGGGGGGGAGTGGGGTCCGGAGAGGATCTCGGAGCCAACAGTGGACTTTTACTGGTTGATAATGATTGTTGTTGTACGGAACCTCTACGTAGTTAGTTGAACTCTCGATCGATTTATTTTCTAGTTTACCCAGACTGGGGGATTAAAGAGCCAATCCTATGGATGAGCCCTGGATTAAGCTTTGAGATCTTAAAAAGAACAAAACGTAAGCTTTTAGATTTCCGTTTTGTTTTAAACTAACTTTTGCCGATAATTGTATTTTACACTAGTTGCGCCCCGCGGTTTCACCCGCGTGAATAATGATGAAAATTGATGATGATGATGATGATGATGATGATGATGATGAAAAGTAGCCTATGTGTTAATCCAGGGCGTAAAGTATCTCCATTCCAAATTTCACTCAAATACATTTAGTAGTTTTTACGTGAAAGAGTAATAAACATCCATACTCACAAACTTTCGTGTTTATAATATTAGTAGGATATATAAAACTAGCTGCGCCCCGCGGGGTTACCCGCATAAAACGTATGTTAATTCAGGGTATATAAGCAATACCCATTTCAAATTTCAAAAATATCGCTCAAGCTGTTTCAGCGTGAAGGAATAAAAAACATACTCTAAACCTTTCGCATTTATAAAATTAGTGAGATGCTAAACGTATCTAATTTTGAGGGTTCCTTACCGCAAATGGTACCAAAAGAATCATTATAGGATCACGTTGTTGTCCGTCTATCCAAGACCCTTTTTTAACCGTCTTCACAAAAAGTAGGTTCTGAATTCGGTTGTATTTTTTTTTTATATGTTTGTTACCTCATATCTCCGTCGTTTATAAACCGATTTGGAAAATTCATTTTATATTTGAATAGATATACTTCCAGATTGGTCCCATTTTTCAAAACTAGTTCTGATGATGGAATCCATGAGGAATTGAGGGAACTCCTCAAATGTTATAGGCATACACATATAGCAATTTTGTTATTTGAAAATAACAAAATTGCTATATGTGTGTGCAACAAGTTATTGTTTTGTATGCCTTTAGCAAATAAAAACATGCAGATAGCCGATTTCAATGGCGGAAGTCGGTTTTTTAATGAAAAGGATTAGGAGCAGCTAGAGCTAGTATCGAGTGGAAATTAGTATCAAATACTAAGGTCCAAAATCACAAAGTTCCTAAAAAAAAACCAAGCTTCTAATCTAGCTCAATACATTCAAAAGTTGCGCCACATACTAGGACTTACTTTCTGTGGTACTAGAATCTAGAATAATAATCATAATAATCATTTTATTCGCAGGAATGTAGATACAACAGTTGTTCAGTAAAGTCAAAAAATAAAAATAGTCCGTTACATTCTGCCTCATCAAAGCATGCAAAAATTAATTCTAACGTCTCTAATGTAATCTGGGTCCTTATTCGCTATGACCAAACGTAACATAACGCGGGCTCGTTACGGTATCTGCGTGGAATCATCGCTGAATCGTATGTTTGACGTCACACTTTATTGACAAGGAATCTCTTAGGTCATAGCGAACCACCCTGATAAATAAAATAAATTACAATTGTCTTTTAAGTACGTGCCTCAACGTGCGAAATCATTGGAATTGAAATTATGAATATTTAGATATTAAAGTATACAGTTTTGTGCTGCATAATATTATTAACACTGTTTTAATTGATGTACGTACCTACCTATAAGTATTGTATTAAATGTAATTTTGTATGTAATTTTAATGTTTTACGACACAATTAGACATTGATTGCGAAATAAATGAAATGAAACAGGAGTTATGTCAAAAAATAGAGGAATTTGTCACAAAGGTTAGTCATATAGCTCAAACATTGCGCATGTAAAATCGTAGGTACCTCTTTACTAGAATCTTAGTTGTACCAAGACGCTAATTTATTTTATTATTTTGTTAATCGTAACCTTGGTCCTCACGATACAGGCTCGGCCTAGTGTGAGGGCCGTCGATAGACACTTTTTTAGATTATGCAGTCAGTTTCAGCATTGTCCGGTTTTTATTAAAACCGTTAGTACCTACCAAGTTTAATGGTGTTATTAAATGAAATAGCTTAGTTTATATATTACCGGATTTGTTGATGCTGTAAATAAATTTATTTTCTTTTTTTTTTTTTTTTTTCTTTCTTTTTTCTTTCTTTCAAACAAATAAATTTAAAAAAAAAACTGAAAATTTCACGTTTCGAGTTTATACCTAAAAGTTGTATAAGTATACCTTATTTTTTTAAATACTGATGACGCTCTTAGTTGTAACAGAGCCTGGTAACAAAATTCGACTCCATGAAGCTAAGCCCTTGAAACCCTCGAAACTCAATTATTACATTTTCAGAAACTCCGTCGTGTAAAAAGAAAGTTTGCGTAAATACGAAAAAAGTTCAAATCAAATTTCGCGTTCCCAATTTCCCATCTGCCTACCCTAACAAATTTATTAGTGTACTACTGCCGTAGAAATGTATAAAAAAAGAATTGGGCACGTGTTTGTGCGTCCGTCACCACGCGGAGTTCGTGGCTAAAATAAACACTGTAGGGTAGGAGATAGCGGTTGAAAAGAGTCATTAAAGGAGTTGTTTCACAATGTATGGAACCTAGCCCTTGTCGATGTACACTCATATAAACGTGGCCAACTATATGTTAAACCTTTTCCCGTTGTTATTTTTGTATTATTTCGCTTCATATAATGCAGTTTCCTAAAATTTATTTCTCATGGAGAGCAACACAAAAGAAAACAAAATGGCGGGGCGGATACAATATAATCGGTGGTAAAATGCTTCGACTGCAGTTGACAACTTTTAGAGTATAAAAACACTACGTTTACGAAATACAACTCCCAACTAATAAATGAAGCAAGCAACCACAGAGCAATAAACGCGACATTCACTGTCATGGCTGCCCGGAAAATATGTTACCATTGTTAAATTCTTCAAATTTCAAACATTTTTATGCAGATATTTAAGCTTCAAATTAGAGTAAGAGTATTTTTTCGATAATCACTGATTATTTCGCCATTCTCTGTCTGGTGTACATAGACATTTTGGATTTCCCATTTTGGAACAACTCCTTTGGTAAAAAGAAAAATAAATTATATTAAAATCTATAATTATAATAAGTCCTGATAACAAAACTGGAGAAAAGTTTCGCGAAGTTAGATTAATGCTAATCTAACTTCATAAGAAATTGTCTGAGCCACAGCTCGAAGCGGGAATTTTGGAGTCGCTGCGTTACATGCTCACTCAGTAACAGTAAAGGTTACAAACTTGATGTTAATATAGTGATTACTTGAGGATGTTATCTAAATAAATCAAAAACAGAAACACGATTGGTGAAACTTTTCTCGATAGATTTATTTTTTGAAATCGGTTCTCGTATTATCCGTTTTACGCACATCCTTCTAATAAAATATTATCTTTATATTTGTATACTATTGGGTAGCTAATCAAAGTATTTAAACAAATATAAGAAGATTTATTTTTGTATTTGCTACTTTTTAAGCAAAACGAAGTAATAACATTTGTCGCTTACACCAGTTGCTTCTGAGCGGCACAAAGCTATACCTTATTCTATTCCCGGTGTGAAGTGAGTAATCGCGCTGTCACTTTCTTGCAGTTCTGCTAGCTCCACCCTCTTCACTTTCGAAACATTTTAACATATCGTCTTAAGAGTCACTTTCTAACGTGATTTGGAACGCTTCTTTAGTACCAATACACCCCCTGTCTCCTACACTACTCTTCACAGAAATATTCGCATCTCTGCGACATTGCATTAGTCGCCTGTCTCACATGAGTCATTTTATATCATGATTTGAAACGCTTGTTCAGTCCAAAAATGTTCATCGTCTTCTAGACTACTCGTTACAGAAATATACGCATCTCAGCTACATCGCATTAGTCGCCTGTCTCACATGAGTCACTTTCTAACGTGATTCAGTTGGATTTGTAATCGTATCTCAGCGAGTGACATTGCATTAGTCGCTTGTCTCATATGAGTCACTTGCTGACACTGCTGGAGTTTAGGAACACTGATTAGGTACATTATAGACTTTAGAGACACGTTTATTTTGGCTTATACGAAAACAGTGTTGTGGTGTGTCCGGCCTAAGAATAGGCCCCTTCCCTCCCTCCTTTCCTTCTCCTCCGTGGATGTAATTATAGCCTTACTAAGGGATCACACTAGAGGATTGGCAGCAGCATCCACCTGAGTACTTAACACCAAACTGCGATCACCAATCCTCCTGCCAAGCGTGGTGATTATGCCAACCCCCCCCCCCCCCCCATTGCATTCAATGGCTTGTCAAACAGTAAAATAAACAAATAAAATAAATGCTGGACACATTCCACACAACATTATCTAGCCCCAAGCTAAGCAGAGCTTGTGTTATGGGTACTAGATAAAGAGCAATGAATCTCGGAAACTAAAAATGCTAGGTTAATGCAATAAATTGTATTTAATAGACAATGTAATACTCCTTAAATGAAGGTATTAAAACTTCTTAGTTATTGTAAAGTTATATCATAAAAAAATCAAATTTGAAAAAGGGCCACTTTCGAAGATGGAACTACGAAATTACAGCATTTGGTTTTGCTTTTGTTTGTAATCTGTCATTTATCATTGTTTGATTTCTGTTTTTTTGTTGTTTTTTTTCTGCGTAAACGCTGTAATGGAAGCACGAGGAGGCAATACGAAGTATTAAAATTCAAGAAAATCGTAATAAAGTTCAAAAATTTCATGTTTCCTATTTTTGTTTTAAGGAGAGATCAGCAGTTTTTTTCTTTATGTAATTTTGTGTTAATAAAATGTATGGTGACTCATATTTTTTTTACCTTCATTTAAGGAGTATTACATTGTCTATTAAATACAATTTATTGCATTAATCTATCATTTTTAGTTTCCGAGATTTTTAACATTCTTTAAGTGATCCGGATTCATTGCTCTCGAGTGTACTTAGTACAATACATTACATAGATAGATATTTTTTATTATACATAGAAAAATAACCATAACACCCTGAACAAATATTTGCAGATCGTACAAATATTTGTTCCGTGGCGGGATCATTATCATCATCAGCATGTAGAAGCCCAATGATGAGCATAGCCCTCCCTAATAATATGCCATGACGAACGGTCTCGAGCCGCATCCTACCACCGACCTTTAAAATTTCGTCGGTCCATCGAGACCTTCCAACAACTGCGTCGTCCGTTTCGATGTTGCCACTGTAGAACCTTATTCCCGAAGGTCGTTGGTTCTGCAAGCGGCCTGCCCATTGCCACTCTAACTTGCTAATTCCGTCCTTAAAACACATCCTACAATACCTATTGACTTCAAAATATCTATTAAACCAAGCGCTTGAACTAACAAACATTGAAAACCCAACAGTGTTGGATCCGGTCCGACCACAGCCTTCCGGACACCATCCGGACACTCGACCGGACGTGTCTGTTTGTTTGTTCGAGGTTGACCACACAACAATGTTGCAAAACTTTTCAAATAAATGCAACTCGTGGCATGGTGGTCCCTTTTCGAGTCGGCTTGCAAAACTTAAACCATACAAACAAACGCATCAAACTAAAAGAAGTCCACTGTTGGACATCGGCCTCTTACATGCAATAAATCGAAGAACTTTTTTTTTTTTTAGTTGTGCCCAAATAAGCTTTATGTCTTCCTGATGGTAAGCGGTAACCTCCGCCTGTAACAATTAATTACCTCACAAGCCACTTCCACCTAGGACACCCCCTACGTGGCTCTCCTTGGTTTGAACCGCCTCCATCCACCGCCTTCCTGCGACCTTCAAAATGGCATCATGCTGTGCGCCTTGCCGGTGATCCTTCCATGCACATGGCACATAATGTCTTCAAAGTTTTCCTTCCAGATCATGCTCGGTTTCCTCAGAATGTTTTCTTCTAGATAAATTGCGAATTTATACAGTTTTTCAGTGGAAAACCTATTGGTGCACGATCGGAGTTCGAGCCCGCGACCTTAGGATCGGAAGAAGACCCCCCCGCCGCCCCGCCCTACTAGACCATCAGACGCTCTCGCCAATTACTATAAAGCCATAAAAAAAACATTCATTTTGTCCATATCGATTGAACGTAAAAATAGCTCGTCTAGACGGTAGGTAGGTCAAGTCAGTTCAGAGAACCTAAATATCAATGATGAACAAATACCGCGTGCTCTAAAAACGGTGACGGAACACATCTCGAGGAAACCGACATGTCAATTGGAGGACTTTAAAAGCCCCACCGTTTACATATCTTCATAAACAGCCTTTTGACGACCTCTGTGGCGCGGCGGGCGAAGGTTCCCCTGCGACGCAGGCGAACCTTCGCCCGCCGCGCCACAGAGGTCGTCAAGCATATATGTCAAGTATATAAATGTAAATATGATAACTCATTTTCCCAAAAATATTAAGCTTTTATTTCTTTCGGTGATAAGTCTTAATCCATCCTTTTCGCGAATATAAACTCAGTTACTGTTAGATAGAGTCTTAAATCATTTGACAGCATTTCCGAATTTACATACCGTAAATCACTACAGCTGACGTTTATCTAGCTTTGTAAACGTCAAAACATGGTTACCACGGCATAAATCAGAGATTCCCTCGTAGCTTAAACAATATTGTGTCGACCTTCTAGTGGTGAGCCGCTAATCCTTATTGTCTACACGTTAGGGGAGATAATCGCTTGCAAAGCTATGTCTGGAAAAGTGAAGCGTTGTGTGACGTATTGTGACGTGCAGTACATGTGTCCTTGTCATTCTGTATCTATTTGACAGGGACGGTAGTGTTTTATGGTTTAGTTTTTGGGGTTGCGTATGCACAGAGACTAAACGCGTAGTGCTAGTGCTAATGGGACCCTATTGCTAAGCCTGCGCTGTTTGTCTGCTTTTTGACACACAGATAGGAAGCCAGAGGCCTTACCATGAGGTCTTCAAACTATTCAGTACAAAATATCGGTTCGTCGTTGACATCCGTCATTGAATAACTTTAATAAGTCTATAGACCTTCTGCTACTGTGCCTTTAAATATAGCTGCGGACATCACGGAACCAATATTTTGTAAAGAAACATGTAACTTATTAAACAAAAAAAAGTTGTGATAGGTACTTAAATAATAAAAATAAATTATATAATTGTCAGTAAATAAGAATTTCATGGCATCATAAATTGTTATTATGATGTTTTAAAAGCGTCATTAATATTAAAGAGATTAGTTTTTTTATGGAATATGATCATTAATCATTCATCACGTAAAAAACATTGGACTTATAAATATTTCATTCTAACGCCCTATAAAAATTCCACATCTTAATTTAATTATTCCACGAAAACAATTCGCCATTCAAAACAACAATACAAAATATTATTTCGAAATATTTTTCTTATTAATTTCGTGGCACGTGCCGAACCCTCCATCTGTCGCGCAATTAGGTTTACATGAATTAACGCCTGCGTGTTCTATATTCGAAAATTAAAATGATTTCTTTATTTGAAAATTCAAATTGTTCTTTTGTTGGAACATATTATTATTGTTCTTAAAAATGGACGACTCATCATTTATTTATCTGTGTGGTTTTGTTTGGAATGATTTTGGATGGACAGATGGAATTTACGGTTCGTATTATGTATACTCATAAATTTAAACCTAACTAGTTAGTGGAAAGTAATTACTTAACTATATTATAATAACCGTATTGGAAGAGGCAAGCTTCTCACAACACAGGGTTATCCTAGTGCGAGAGCTTGTGTTCATTAATAGTACCTCACCACTTAAACCTGACTTATGTATTTTTAACTGACTTCAAAAAACAGAGGAGGTTCTCAATTCGCTTGTATTTTTTTATTCTAAAGTAGTTACTTAGGAGGTATTAGTTACATTAGATAAATTTTGCTTACAATAAGCAAGATTTATTTAATGTAACTCTAATGTAAGTATTTTCTTTTTTTTTTGGAAAAAAATAAAGGTAAGTACTATTGCTTGGCGGCAGACATAGTTAAGGTGAGATAAATAGTACTTCCCCGGAAGAACTCTGAAGCTCTACTAATATGTACTCGTATCTTCTATATATCAATACGACAATATGTGTCTTTTACTCTTATACGTTTGAAAACGGCATTTGACTATCAAAGCAAAATATGTCTTCCTGAATAATTTGTAAAGCAACATTTTGCATACTATTTGACTAGGATTCCCGCTGCAGGAAATTGTGATTCTACAATCTAGTCCTTTGGGAGCGAAGCGATTTGTATATTTTATCTGTGGCATTTCAAGCTTGCAATCTTACATACATACATAAGGCTTACGACTTTGCTTCCCATGTAGGTTAAACGGGGTACTCAGAGGCAAGTCTTCTCTTGACCTTCACATACTTTTATTTTTATCAATTTTTATACACACTCATGCACATTTTTACACCCACATACCTTCACACACACCCCTAACATTCACACGAGGGTTACTGCTGTGATAACCAGACTCTTATGATACTGGTTGTAACAGGAATGCCCTTACACACACTCACACACTAATTCACATTATATCACACACTAGTTCTCATAAAATCACATTTACTCACGTATACCTAAGCTAGAGAGCTGTAAAGTACCTATTTTAATTGTAATTTACCTCAGGAAGATCTTTTATTGGCCTTTTTATAGCATAAGTTATATATAACAATCTAATAAATAATCTATATTTGCTGTTGATCATCTGATAAACAAAATAAAATAAAAATAAACGTCTAATAAACAAAATAAAATAAAAAATAGAAGTCTAAATGACCGTTTAATACATGGATATTGTCTCCCGAACTGCTTTCGATTTTTTATTTATTGTGTGGCCGTCCTGAGAATAGACCCCTCTGTGGATGTCGTAAAAGCCGACTAAGGGATTACACTAGACAATACAGCGATCACCGATCCGTCTGCCAAGCATTTTGAATACGGCAAATCCCCCCATAGCATTCTCTGGGAGGCCTCCTCTGTTCACTGGTCACTGTTCTGTTTTTTAACGGACTTCCCAAAAAAGGAGGAGGTTCTCAATTCGGTTGTATTTTTTTTTTGTATGTTTGTTACCGCATATCTCCATCGTTTATGAACCGATTTGAAAAAATCTTTTTTTATTTGAATAGATATACTTCCAGATTGGTCCCATTTTTTTCAGAATCCAGTTCTGATGATGAAATCCATGAGGAATTGAGGGAACTCCTCAAATGTTGTAGGCATACATATGGCGATTTTGATATTTTCAGCAACAAACCAAGCATTTGCATTCAGAAAGTTTCATAATCCTTTCACCACTCTGGTTCTTTCATCATTTTTTTTTCATCCAAAATTATTTAGTCGAAAACAATGGCGGAAGTCGGTTCTTTAAATGAAAAGTTATCATATATGTTAATTTTAAAAATCACCATTACATTTTCGTCTGCCTACTCTTTTCAAACTCAAACTCAGGTACCAAGTGCCACCCAGGTACCAAATACCTGTGAACCCCTGAAATATTTAGAGGGGGAGCGTGTCGGCAATTGGTACACCCCACTACTGGCTTCGCCAATGAATATTGTATTATGCAATTTGGTAAAAATGGATTACCTAGTATAGAAATTGTATAAAACTTTTCTAGTTGCTGTGTGTAAGAAATTTATTTGGTTCTATCTAAGGCTATGTCCCCAGCAGGCAACTGTTTGCCGCCGACTGAGTTAGCGGCGTATCGGTTTAGTTCCATATATTTAAATGGAGATTTCACAGTTTGCTAGTTTTGCGCTCACTACGCAGTTTGCTGCGTTACGCGCGTCTACTGTCTCAGTGGGCGGCCGACTCACAGGACAACCGGTTCCATAGTCAGCGGCGAAATAGTTTTAGTTCGCCACAAATTTGCGGCTCACTCAGTCGGCGGCGAACAGTTTGCCTACTGAGGACGCAGCCTTAATAACAAGATAGGTTGAGCCTGTCACCCATCCAACAGTAAGGCTGCGTTACCACCATGGATGAGCGAGGATGCGTAGCGAGGGATGTGTTTGTTAAGAACCAATAGAATCACTTCATTTACCTAGCCTCGCACAGCGCATCTCTGGTGGAAACGGCTTAGCGAGCGAGGTTTTTATACGTACAAAACAAGTGAGGAGCGTGCGAGGAATATGTTGCGAGTAATGTGTAGCGAGGAATGTGTTGCGAGCGAGAAACTACTAGCATTCAGTCTGAAAAGAGCCCGCTACACATCCTCGCACCGCTCATCTACGCACCGTTTCACAGCCTCGCTACACATCCTCGCACCGCTTATCTACCTCGCACATCTCTGGTGGAAACACTCTCACCGTTCCACAGCCTCGCTACACATCATCGCACCGCTCATCTTTGGTGGAAATGCAGCCTTAGCGCTGCCACAGACCTGCCTATTCTACTTAGAACAGCAAAGAACAGAATTAAAACTGTCTTCATCGTCACACAGTTACTGGGCGCCGGGCTTTCTTGATTGGTGCTGTGAAGTGTGTGTGCATACCTATGTGTTTGCTGCTTAACATTGTAGTATGTAGCTCCTTTATAACAAATATGACCTATACTCTGATTTTTAATCTTAGATATTTTTTTGTAAGCTGGGGGGATACCAGAGCAAAAAATATACGTTCCCAAAAAAATAGTAGGATTTTTTGCTAGCCAAAACTCAATAGAATAAAAAATGTTGCGAAGTTCTTATATTTACCAAATAAATACATATAATATTATTACCTACACTTTTTGTGTACCTACTCATGCATCTCACACTACATTCACATTTTAACTCCACAATTACACACACACACACACACACACACACACACACTTTTAAAAAATCAGAGTATATGTACTTTTACCGCAATATATTACTAATATTTTATTCAGAGAATATACAGCCTTTACTGAAAACGGTTGCTTCTTTAATTGCTCTGCAAACCCTCACTTTACATGGCGACCCTGCCAGAGGGCCCTGCCAAGGGGCTTATCGAACAATAACCAATGTACCAGAACTAAAGGAACCACAACATGTGTCAATCGATGGTGGATATGAAGGTTTCCCTCAGATGGTTTAGTCGTAATCTAGTCTTGTATGTGACGATTTACAGACAGCCAGCTTATGGCATATAAACAACAACAAAAGCATCATTATCAGCCGATAGATGTCCATAACTGGACGAGGCCTCCCCAACAGAGTGCAACGGGGGGATTTGCCATAATCAGCACGCTTGGCGGGTGGGCTGGTGATCGTAGTATTTGTGGAGCGGTTTTATGATAGTTTTAAGTGCTCTGTAACTTTGAACAGCTTTCCCCAAGGGGTAGGCAGTCGTTAATCCTACTAATATTATAAAAGCGATAGTTTGTGAGTATGGATGGATGTTTGTTACTATTTCACGTAAAAACTACTGAATGGATTTGAGTGAAATTTGGAATGGAGATACTTTACGCCCTGGATTAACACATAGGCTACTTTTCATCATCATCATCATCAATTTTCATCATTATTCACGCGGGTGAAACCGCGGGGCGCAACTAGTCAACTAAACTGATGTTTCGCCACAGAGATAATTTGGAACTTTGGAACGAGGTGGATGCACATAAGGTGCTTCGCTTCCAACGTATATTTCACTGTAATGGTGTTGATTTTCACTTCACTCATAGTTTCTCATTGACATCGCAATTGGCACAGATTGTCCAAAATACCAAGGCTTTGAAATGTGTAGAAATTAGTTCTATTCGGGAATTTTTACGAGCGAGTTGCTGCTATCGCGCCTGAAGGAATTATAGTTTTTTTTTATACTACATGGTAAGCAAACAATTACACGGCCCACCTGATGGAAAGCAGTTACCGCAGCGTTTGGACGCCTGCAACACCAGAGGCATTACACGCGCGCTGCCGACCCTGAGACATAAAGATGAAAAGTCTCATGTGCCTGTAATTTCACCGGCACCCGTACCCTTCAAACCGAAATACAGCAATGTGGCGGTAGAAATAGGTACGGTGGTAGTACTTCCCTGGACGAACTCTCACATGAAGTTGTACTACTAACAAAGAAGGTCTATATTGGTTTAATTTTGCTGTTTTTTTTTGTAGCTCTGATAATAAATAAATAGATAGCGGTACTAGTATAAGTACTCAAGAAGATGCTGTTGGCCATTCCCCGGTGTAATCCCATAGAATTTACATATTAGCCTCAATTTAGTAGGCTTGTTATGATGATAGTCGTGTTCAAATTAACTAACACAATTGCATACACCTTAATTACACACTACACACATAACACCCAACAGTCACATACATAGTTCATAGAGCTGAGTCTAATGTTGAGCTAAATAGACGTTACTTAGCACCACGTACTTATGCTTAGCTGTGTCCCTATCACTCTCTAGCACGCGTGTTTTTTCGTTAGTGTGACAGTGACAAGGAAGGTTCTAAGCATTAATACGGACTAAGTAACATCTATTTATCTCGACCTTAGTTTTTAGCATACAAGTCGTATGGTGTAGTGTAAGAAGGATTTTGTATGGCGACACCGATGAGCGCCCCTAGCGTACACTCTGTGAACCTCATTTTCCATACAAAAATCCGTGTTACACTACACCATACGTCCGTGTCAATTGATTGTTAAAACACAGATTTCAGTCTCTGATCCCTCACTAGGTTTCCCTGTGTCGTCACTATCAGGAAATACGAGACATGACACATATGACACAATAACTAATGTAACATTTTGTATTGTTTCAGGTACGTTAATCCCATACGTAAGGCCCCAAACTACGCGAGGCCTCCCCGACCCCTAAACTACTCGTGTCAACCCAGGAAATGCTGATGCTATCGCAAGGTTATCGTAGGGTTAACTTTAATAGTGCTTTTATGGGTATTTAAATGGGAACGATTTTAAGACGGCCTTCACACGCTTCAAGCCGTGGTCTGGGACCGATGTCGTACTAAGCCATGTTGTACCTGATACTAACGATTTAAAGCTCTTTTTTTTTTTATTTAATAAAATCCACAGAGCTTAATTGTTTATACGAAGCCTAGCGCACTTTACTTACTAATTGACGGATTTACATATTTTTATTTTACAATACTGGTTAGTATCATTTCGTCTAAAAAAGTAGCTAGTCTAATTAGCAATTGGTCTAAAAAGTAACTGGTCTAAGTACAAACTGAGGCCCAATTCTCTGACTAAAAAATAGTTAAAATAGAGTTTGGATCATGTTTCGATCTTGTGTCGATGTCTTAAATTTCAGAAATGGTATTCTCCTAACATAAAATACAACACTGTAATGTGATTAGATTGAAATGTGACCGAAACTTGAACGATTCATAGTTTTTTCAATAATTTTAGCTTAAGTAGATCGAGTCTCTTTACTCTTTCCAATTATATATAATAAATAAATATATTGATAAATAAATATATATATTGAAAGTAGACTAAATTGTTATTTTTGAAGGAGCAGAATACCAACTTTCTGTCTGTCCATTCACAATTCAGTCTCGATTCGGTTAACTTTCAGTGTAGTTTTAAAATAATTTAGAGAATTGGGCCTCTGGTCTAAAACGCAAATGGCGGATGGTCATTTATTATTGAAATTTTTGTTATATTGTTTTATCTATGGTGATGATGATAATGATGATGATTCACGCTTAAATATAGGTACATACAAGTTTGATCTTGGGTCTAGTAATAGCTATAAGTAGGAAAGTACGTACGTATATTAACCCTGTCAGGGCGCTGCAATTTCGTAAAGTTCTTGTTAGAAGTGTTTTAAAATTGGAACACCATACTTAACTTAAGCCACTATTTAAGAAACTAATGGTTTTACCATTAACGTGTATGTATATCAAACAAGCTGGTATATTTGTCAAACAGTTTCCGGAGTTTTTAACCGACTTCCTAAAAAAGGAGGAGGTTCTCAATTCGGTTGTATATATTTTTTTTATTTGTTACCGCGTTTCTCCGGCGTTTATGAACCGATTTGGAAAATTATTTTTTTATTTGAATAGATATACTTCCAGATTGGTCCCATTTTTTTCAGAATCCAGTTCTGATGATGGAATCCATGAGGAATTGAGGGAACTCCTCAAATATTGTAGGCATACATATGGCGATTTCGATATTTTCAGCAACAAACTAAGCATTTGCATTCAAAAAGTATCATAATCCTTTCACCACTATGGTTCTTTCATCATTTTTTTTTCATCCAAATATTTTGTCAAATACAATGGCGGAAGTCGGTTTTTTAAATGAAAAGTTATTCCCTCTAAATTGTTCACGGCGTGCCGTGCAGTTAAGGCATACAACTGACAGGAAACTTCAACTGCCGCATTGTAGGTTAGCATTGTTTAGGAAAAACGCCTATGTAATGGCGATTCGAATTTGTAATTCTTTACCTGAAGATTTTAAAGATTTACCCCTCAACAGATTTAAGGGTAAACTACATAATTGGCTTTTGTCACAGTGTTTTTACTCCATGCATGAGTGTTTTAGTTATAAAAACAACATTTAAGTACCTAATTGGGGTTTTCAATCTCTCAGAACAATGAATTGGTTTTTAGTGACATTGTGTTTATTTTGTGTATGACCTATTTAATCGTTTTATAAATATATTGAGTATTTTTGTTTTCTGACTCGCTTGTGACCTGCATATTAGCTATACCTAGTTTGTAAGGACATTTTAAATTTTGCACGCTTGACGGCAGAATGTATTGGAGACTTTAATTTATATTTATCATCTGTCTTGTACTGTACCTACATTCTAAGCAAATAAATAAATCATTCATTCATTCATTCTTAAAAACACCTCACTAAATTGCAGAAGTTCATGGCTTTAGTGTTTCAAAAATGGAACATCATACCTAGCTTTAAAAAACCTTAAATAAATAAGAAGTTCGTGATTCCAGTGTTCGAAATAGGAACCAACTTAGAACAAAATGCAACCAAAGTGTTTTGCTGGCAAATATAAAAATGGCTTATACATACAAGTGAATCAATTTGGCATCGACTACTACCTGTGGAGTTATATCTGGGTAGTGTTGGCAAAGCAATAATACAAAACAACGAGCTTGAAAAAAACTTACTTTTCTTCATATTCTTCGTAATTTTCTTTATCAACAGTTAGATGCTGTACGAGGCCTCCCTGATAGTAATTATAACATAGTAATAGCGTGGTGAATGGGGGGATTTGCCATAATCACCACGCTTGGCAGGCGGATTGGTGTTGTATACTCAGGTGGATGCTGCTGCCCATCTCCTGGTCGCCATACCTTAGTCGTAATGAGAAAATACGTATAAAATTGTGTTGACTGACAAAAAGTTAATTGGTGTGGTGGTTATTATGATATCCTACTTGTACGGAAGTCTCTCCACACGAGTCCGATTCGCACTTGACCGGTTTTTGTATGGCACGTCTCGTGCCGTAAGTCATTACTGGTAACACGCGCTGATTGTAGACCTTCGTCTTGAGGCTCTGCGGTAACTGTATGGAGACGATATGGCGTGGCATTATCATTAATGACGACCTCAGTGGCGCGGTAGGCGAATAGCCGACTGAGTTGCAAGAGGTTGCGTGTTCGATTCCCGCTTCGGAACAAACAAATGTAAATAAATAAATAAATGCTTGACATTACACAAGCTAAGCAGAGCTTGTGTTATGAGTACTAGATGACTGATATACTTAATACATTACATAGATAGATATTTTTTTATTATACATAGAATAATAAACAGAACACCCTGAACAATTATCTGCAAATCGTACAAATATTTGTTCTGAGGCAGGAATCGAACCCGCAAACCCTGCGTCGCAAGCGAACCTTCTTCGCCCGCCGCGCCACAGAGGTCGTCAAACAACAAATGTTTGTATGATCTGCAAATATTTGTTCCGGGTCTAGGTGTTATGGTACTATGGTACTTGTAGTTCCTGATACCTATTCAGGGAATCCTAGTGTGGGATCTAGACTACGTATGTGACTGTTGGGTGTTATGTTATTAATTTTCTTAGAAAATATTCAAAGTAGTTGTTTTTTTGCCGACGCTCCTACATTAGCCGAACGCTCTGCGTTGTTGTCTCTGATCTCGACGTGTTACCGAGATTCTCGGCGAGTGTGATGTTTTCGCTAGTGATGTGCTGGATACCGATGTCCGTAATGCCCTAGCTTCCCTAATTTCCTAGCTGCGTGTATCGCCACGAAACTTCGTCCATGGTCGCGATAAACGATACCTAGGTGTAGGCATTAGGCTGCTTTTCCACCAACAATGAGCGAAGATGCGTAGCGAGGGATGTTTTTATGTGTTTGTTAAGAACCAATAGAATCACTTCATTTACCTAGCCTCGCTCAGCGCGGCTCTGGTGGAAACGGCTTAGCGAGCGAGGTTTTTATACGTACAAAACAAGCGAGGGATGTGTGCGAGGAATGTGTACGAGGAATGTGTTGCGAGGGATGTGTGCGAGAGATGTGCGCGAGGGATTTGTGCAAAGGATGGACGCGAGCGAGAAATTACTATAGCAGTCAGTGCTCCGCTCCCACCACACCTCACCCGCTCGCTCACATCCGAAATCTGAAAAGAGCCCGCTACACATCCACGCACCGCTCATCTACGCACCGTTTCACAGCGTCGCTACGCTTCTTCGCACCGCTCAGCTGCCTAGCACATCTTTGGTGGAAAAGCAGCCTTATAGTCTTCTGAGACCCTAGTCTGGGTATTGCAGCAACCATGCTCTGCACGCTGCCGATTACAATTTACGTATATTTATTACGTAGTGATTAGCAACAAAAAAAATTTTTTTTTCTTCTATTAACTCTTCATTTAAAATTTTTAAGTATTGAGGTCTTCAATCGTGAGGTGTGGTGTTTTTTGTGATCTTATATTATAGTATTTGTTTTTTTTTTGTAAATTGTTAATAAATTGAAAATTGAGGTATGACGAGACAGTGTTGTGATTCAAAATGATCCTTGTGATTTCAATGAATAAAATTCTTTTGATTTGATTGAATTTGTTGCCATCAATACTAAATCGGTAATCGAGTCGCCTTTATACGCTCGCATTATCTTTCCGCGCTGAGTACCAAAGAAAAAGTGTCTTGCAGGCAAAAGTGTCCTTAGGTTTACTCTCGACAACCGAGAGTGTGTGGGCCGCTATCCATAAACTAAAGCCCAGTTGACTCAGCTGAATTAGACCCCTCTCTGGAATTATCCCCGCTGTCAAATTGCATTATCCCGTAACATCCCTTGAAATCCCATAAAATACCCGTGTGACCATGTTTTGGGTAAATTATGGACAACATTTTAATCATCTTATCCAGCAGTGGAAGTCCACTAAAATAGTTCCCCCAAAAGTTGTATCAAAAAGGTTAGTAGTTCAACTTTTTGTAAAAGAGTTCGTCCGCGGAAGTACTACCACTGTACCTATTTCTGCCGCCAAGCAGTAGTGCTCGCATTGCTGTGTTTCGGTTTGAAGGGTACGGGTGCCGGTGAAATTACAGGCACATGAGACTTTTCATCTTTATGTCTCAGGGTCGGCAGCGCGCGTGTGATGCCTCTGGTGTTGCAGGCGTCCATAGGCTACGGTAACTGCTTTCTATCAGTTGGGCCGTAAGCTTGTTTGCTTGCCAAGTAGTATACAAAAAAAGGTTTAAAAATCGACTACTAGTTAGCAAAAGCTGAAAAAAAGTGACAAAATGTTGTAGAGAAAGGTCTTCATCTTGACTTTGAGTAAAATATTTTCTATTTTGATGAATAGGTGTATTCGGTACCGTGGTGTATCCGGTCTAAGTTTAGATCACTCCGTCTCCCGTGTATGTCTTAAAAATCGACTAAGGGGATGGGCAGTTGCATCCACAAGAGTACTCGACACCAATCCGCATGCCATGCGTGGTGATTATGGCAAATCCATCTATTCTATGGGCAGGTCTCGTCCAGCAGTGAACGTCTGACGGCTCATGAAGAGGTGTAGCCGGAAAAATGCGGGTTATAGTTTAAAAAAAAAAAAAACAGGTCTGTCACTCAAAAAAAAGTGTTTTTTAAACTTTCGCGATTAGAACACATATTTATTATATTGTCACGGTTATTTATCGCGTGTTACCTTATTATTTAAACAACACTATTAAAAAAAAATATTAATATTTGTTTTTTTTTTTTTATTATTATTTTGATTATTTATTAATTATTATTTTATTATTTAAAGTATCTCGCGATAAATATTCGTGACAATATACTCCTACTAATATTATAAACGCGAAAGTTTGTGAGTATGGATGGATGTTTGTTACTCTTTCACGTAAAAACTACTGAATGGATTTGAGTGAAATTTGGAATGGAGATACTTTACGCCCTGGATTAACACATAGGCTACTTTTCATCATCATCATCATCATCATCAATTTTTATCATTATTCACGCGGGTGAAACCGCGGGGCGCAACTAGTAATATTATAAACGCGAAAGTTTGTGAGTATGGATGGATGGATGTTTGTTACTCTTTCACGTAAAAACTAATGAATGTATTTTAATGAAACTTTACAATAATATAGCTTATACATCAGAATAACACATAGGCTACAATTTATAAAGATATTGTGTGATTTGTTCATAATATGACGATAAGTGTCAAGTAAATAGGAAAAAAATCTACCATCTGCGAGCTATTCTGGCGTGCGCTGCCAAAACCGCTAGAGTTACACATTTGTAATGTATGATAGAAATGTTTATCTTAAATAGTCCTACAAAAAAGCCCGCCACAGTATATATCTATATCTTATGTGTAAGCCATTACAGCCAAAATGTGTATAATATTATAAACGCGAAAGTTTGTTACCTATTTATGTTTGTTACTTCTTCACGCTTAAACAGCTGAACGAATTTGAGTGAAATTTGAAGTGGAGATACCTTATACCCTGGATTAACACATAGGCTACTTTTCATCATCATCAATTTTCATCATTATTCACGCGGGTGAAACCGCGGGGCGCAACTAGTAAATACATATAAAGTCCCCAAATAGACGGAAGTAAAATAATGGTCACCTTACAAGGACGTGTCGTAAAAACTATAAAAAGAGCTCAAATGTAACTATATCGTCAACTCGATTATATAAGGGCCAGGTTAGTTTGTTCGCCGTATCACTGGTTGCGTTTTGGTCACCCTGCGTAGTTTTGTAACCAGGTTCGGTCACAAGAGCCATTTCAGGGACAACATACAACGCTTGATTTAATGAGGTGGATGCTGCTACCCATCCCCAGGTGTGATCTCTTTGTTGGCTTTTTAAGCTATCCATGGGAGGAGACACCACGTACTGTATTATATATTTTTTGCAACTTATATTAATGTATAATAAATAACTGTTCATTTAAAAAACCGACTTCCGCCATTGTATTCGACTAAATAATTTTGGATGAAAAAAAATGATGAAAGAACCATAGTGGTGAAAGGGTTATGATACTTTCTGAATGCAAATGCTTGGTTTGTTGCTAAAAATATCAAAATCGCCATATGTATGCCTACAATATTTGAGGAGTTCCCTCAATTCCTCATGGATCCCATCATCAGAACTGGATTCTGAAAAAAATGGGACCAATCTGGAAGCATATCTATTCAAATAAAAAAATTATTTTCCAAATCGATTCATAAACGCCGTAGATATGCGGTAACAAACATAAAAAAAAATACAACCGAATTGAGAACCTCCTCCTTTTTTGGGAAGTCGGTTAAAAATAAAAAAAATGTTATAATATAACACACTGTGTACTATGAGGTGGATGCTGCTTCCCGTCCCCTGGTGTGATCCCTTTGTTGGCTCGTAATACATCCACGGGAGGAAACGGAGGTGTCTACTCTTAGACTGGAATCTGGAACACCACGTATTAAGTATATAATTTTTTGCAACTCATAAACTAAATTTTTTCAAAATAAGGTTTTAAATAAAATTATTATTGCAAAATGAGCCCAAACACTACCAGGATACTACTAATCATCGAGGAGTTCCGTTGTCCACCTTTCGTCTCCATCATCACATCAGCTCGCCGTCACCATAATATTGTATTGTCATCTGAACTTGACAGGTATGAACAATTTCAGCTCAATCGGTTAAAGATAACTGATTTAAATTTCATTTGCAAGATTCCACCCGGACAAACATACATACATTGCAAGTTAAATAAAAGCTTGTAATGAGTTATCACACTATAGACTATTATTATTATTTTTCGCGCTTCTTTTCAAATCTCAAAAGGAAAATCGGCCAGCATTCCCATTTTCAACAATGCGCTAAACAAAGGGCGAGTAATAATTAATTTCCCATTTCGACTCGTTTCAGCCCATCTCGTGGCAATTCCCAACGCGGGAATAATTAAACGAACGTCTGAACACTGTTTTATTTTGTGTAGTAGTACTGGTTTTTTTTTTGTTGAAAATATGGGAGGTCAGAGGCCTTAGACAAAGTAACATTCTATTAGCGATGACGCTAATAGATAACTTTTCATTTAAAAAACCGACTTCCGCCATTGAATTCGACTAAAAAATATTTGTATGAAAAAAAAATGATGAAAGAACCATAGTGGTGAAAGGACTATGATACTTTTTGAATGCAAATGCTTGGTTTGTTGCTAAAATTATCAAAATCGCCATATGTATGCCTACAATATTTGAGGAGTTCCCTCAATTCCTCATGGATCCCACCATCAGAACTGGATTTTGTAAAAAATGGGACCAATCTGGAAGTATATCTATTCAAATAAAAAAAGAATTTTCATAAACGCCGGAGATATGCGGTAACAAACATTTAAAAAAAAAAAAATTACAACCGAATTGAGAACCTCCTCCTTTTTTGGGAAGTCGGTTAAAAAGTCCAAAATGTACGAGATTGACGTAAGCTATCGATATCTCATGCGGTCTTTTGTATTGTATTCATCATCATCATAACCAGCCGGTAGAAGTCCACTGCTGGACATAGGCCTCCCCCTTAGAATGCCGCGACGAACGGTCTTGAGCTGCCTCCATCCACTGCCTCCCCGCGACGTTTATAATGTCTTTAGTCCATCGAGTGGAGGGCCTTCCTCTACCGCGTCGTCCGCTTTGTGGTCGCCACTCGAGAACCTTTATTCCCCAACGGTTATCAGTTCTTCGAGCTGTATGACCTGCCCATTGCCACTTCAACTTGCCAATTCTGAGAGCTATGTCGGTGACCTTGGTTCTTCTACGGATTTCCTCATTTCGGTTTCTATCACGTAGTGAAACTCCTAGCATAGCTCCCTCCATAGCTCGCTGCGTGACTTTGAGCTTGTCTATACGGCCAATAGTTAGCGACCATAAGTCAACACTGGCAACAGGCACTGATTATAGACTCTCTATTCTCTCTATTCTGATTGTGGGTTCTCGTCGCACGACCTTTGAGCGTGGTCGCGGTCGGTGCTCATGAGGAAGGACCTCAAAGTGGTCAACGAAACGTCAGCAGGAGAATAGTAAAGTACGTGGTGTATAGTCGTAATTTTTCTAAAAAGATTATAGACTTTCGTCTTGAGGCTCTGTGACGAGAAGATATGGCGTAGTATTGTATTACGACTGTAGAAATAGAATGGCTTTGAAGCGAATACCGTTGGTCTAGGCTGGCAGGTATGTAATGATGCTGATAATTGTTCTTGAGGCTTCCGCAAACCGGAAAATGTAGTGTACACTCGCAGGACCGACAACATTGTTAAGGTTGTAGGAAGTCGGTGGATGGAGGCGGCTAAGACTATTCGTTTGGGGGTTAGGGGGTTGAATATTGCAGCGGTGGACGTTCCCGCACGGTAATATTTCATACAATTTGGTGTTCGCTAAAGTCTATAGATCATCAATACGATATACATAACAGCGACATTTTGTAGACGGTCTACGAAAGTCATGAGATTTCGTAGCCCATCTACGATTTTTCATAATCAACACGTCAACAAATCAATTCAAATCAAATTAAATCCGGTCTTATTTCATTTAAATTGATAACCTATCTCTTATAAGTAATATCAGTAATATCAGATTTAATATTTAAAGTCGTAATTTCAAAACAAAAGTTTCATCACTTTGCCACGTTCGTAGATCTCGACAGTGTACGAATTCTCGTAGACTGTCTACAATCTCGTAGCAATTGTTATTGTGCACCCGCCTAGCGTCTGTCGTATTGTCGACACATGTGCATGACAATCTTTACAGTTACAGTAGTTGGTGTACAGTCAGCTACAAAAGATAGTGTCTTTAAAAACTAAAAAAAACGGTCAATTGCTAGTTGGACTCACGTAGAGAGGGTTCAGTGCAAGTAGACTAACAAATTAACAACTGGACCATTAGAACTTATTAGTCCTCGGTAAAATTAAGCAACAAACTATAAGCATTTTCTCTTTACGAATATTTTCCGTTGGGGTTTTCTGTTTTCTTGTCCATTCTGCATATTTTAAAAATTTTAGGGTCAGCGTTAGTTTCAGAAATAAGGTTCCCTTCGTTTTTTGTATATTTTTTTAATATCTTTAAGACTTTGTTTTTTTAAATTATAAAATAAAGAAATAGTAAATAAAAAAATAAGTAATATAATTTTTCATTTAAATAATTAATTTTTGGAAAAATCATAAACCGACTTCTATAATGTAGGTAATTCATATTTGAATAAACGCTATATATCGGCGGGTAGGTATTAAGGTATTTCTATAACGCCATCTGCCGACGTCTAGCAGTATCATCTAGCGCTGACAGAACCAAGAATGGCACAGTAAAAATATTAAGGTTTTTCTATGGAAACCACAAAAATCCAAATTTTTCAAAAAGTGCTGAATCAATTTCGATAAAATTTATATGGGACCACCTCTGAAGAATAACCTACCAAACAAAAAAAGAATCATCAAAATCAATGCAAGATCGAAGGAGAAATCGCGTAACATACATACAATATATACGGGTCGAATTGAGAACCTTCTCCTTTTTTTGAATACGGGTCGAATTGAGAACCTTCTCCTTTTTTTGAAGTCGGTTAAAAACCGACTTCCGCCATTGTATACGACTAAATATTTGGATGAAAAAAAATTATGAAAGAACCATAGTGGTGAAAGGATTATGATACTTTTTGAATGCTTGGTTTGATGCTGAAAATATCAAAATCGCCATATGTATGCCTACAATATTAATGGAGGAATTCCCTCAATTCCTCATGGATTCCATCATCAGAAATGGATTCTGAAAAAAATGGGAGCAATCTGGAAGTATATCTATTCAAATAAAAAAAGAATTTTCTAAATCGGTTCATAAACGCCGGAGATATGAGGTAACAAACATAAAAAAAAATACAACCGAATTGAGAACCTCCTCCTTTTTTGGGAAGTCGCTTAAAAAATAGTTTGCCCCCAAAATTAACCTTGAAAATTAGAATTCATTTATTCACGCTATTCGTCTTTTATTGCGTCACCTAAAATAACTCTGTATAATACCAAATTTCATCATTTTTCGTGCAGTTGGTTCGGAGAATATAGGCTGTGACGGACACGAGAGTGATTCTATAATAGTTCAGATGTACCTTTTGAGGTACGGAACCCTAATAAAAGTTAGCTAGGCCAATTTTGTTGCGTACGTTTATTTTAAAAAACTCCTTGGATTTGATGTTTATCGTTTGGCATAATCGTTTTCAATAGAATAGATTGAATATTCTTTATTACATAAAAACAAATAATTTGCATAGACGAACTTAATGCTAGGAAGCATTCTCTACCAGCTAACCTCAGTGAAGTGTAGATTTATTTATGTAGGTGGTGCGTGGAGAAAAATTTGCTAGTACTTTGTTTTTTTTATACTACTATGCAAGCATACGGCCCACCTGATGGAAAGTAGTTACCGTAGCCTGTAGACGCCTGCAACACCACAGGCATCATCCGCGCCCTGCCAACCCTGAGACATAAGGATGAAGTCTCATGTGCCTGTAATTTCACCGGCACCCGGACCCTTCAAACCGAAACACAGCAATACGAACACTACTGCTTGGCGCCAGAAATAGGTACGGTATTAGTACTTCTTCGGACGAACTCTTTTACAAGAAGTTCTACTTACTAAGAAAACTGTTCCTATAGTTTCTATAGGTATAGAAACACATATAAATAAATGCTGGATATTTCACACAACATTATCTAGTCCCAAGCTAAGCAGAGCTTGTGTTATGGGTACAAGATAACTGATTTACTTAATGCAATACATTGCATAGATAGATATCTTTTTATTATATATGGAAAAACACCCAGAACACCCTGAACAAATATGTGCAGATCGTACAAATATTTGTGCCGAGGCGGGATCGAACCCGCAACCTCATGCAGGCGAACCTTCGCCCGCCTCGCTACAGAGGTCGTCGATATAAGGTAGGTAGATTCAACCATTATGCATTTCCATTCTGTCACTACCAAACGAGTAACCGCTCGCAGAACTAACTCGCTAGACTATTCCCCTTGACGCCTCAAAGAGCACATTAGCCAACAGTTAGTTTCAGCTAAGTCTCTTCAAAGGATGCACCCGTCTATTGTTGCTTAATTTGGCGGGAAATTTGGCTGTTCGATTGAGTAACTTAGGTCATTAGTAACATGTTTGGTAGCTAACTTCGTCGTATCCATATTCATATTAGTTTATTCATTAAAAATTATCTATTCGTATTCTAAAGCATTTAAAAATTTAATTAATTGTTTCATAATATTTAAATTTGTTCTTGTCTACACACAAATATACATATACTCTGATTTTTAATCTTAGACATTTTCAAAAACTCAATTTACTAATGAATGTATTCTATTGGGAGTTGGCTAGCAAAAAATCGTACCTATTTTTTTGGGCAAATTTAGTAGCCTACTATCTGATCATATATTTTTTGCTCTGGTACACTCTTTGTTTACAAAAAATGTCTAAGAATAAAATCAGAGTACCTATAGATAGATGTTTTAATTTTGTTGCTTAAAAAAGAAGCACAAAGGCGAACTTAATGCTCTACGACATGCGTCCGTCTGTCTGCCTGTATTATGTCACAGGGGTATATATATATATATATATATATATATATATATATATATATATAGGGAGCCGTAATACAAAGCCAGTTGAAATTTTCATAGATTATGTGTAATGGGCATGATTTATATGCAAATAAACCAATCCTAGAGGATTCCCCCGTACAAGAGTTCTCCAACTGAGGAATAAAACCAATAGCGCGTTCTAATCTTCTAGAAGCGACATCTAGTCTTGAGTTGATTAACCTTCGGAACCCCACACTCTCGAGAGGAGACGCACGTCTGGCTTTTTTACTATTAAGTTTTTGTAAAGCTTCTGTATTTTAGAATAAACATAAAAACAATCATGTATTTTTCACTCTTAGTATAAGAACTTTAACGATACATTTCAAATAGAATGTGATTGCAAATGCATTGCAATTTTACTGGAACCTCCTGGAACAATCGGCGGGAGAATAAAGTGGAAATTTTATTAAAAAACTTATAATGTCGAATGCAAATGTTATTAAAGGAACGACACAAGGATTAGGGTTGTCACCTACGGGAAAGAGGAAGTAAAATTTTTCTAGCTACTTTGTTTCTAGCCGTTAGGAGCATCGGTTAATTGGCTTTTCCGATGTCAAGTTTGGTTTGGCATACTTTGTATCTACACACACACAAACAACTTAACTTAGATCAATTTCAGTTTACCTTATTTTATTTTGTTTTATTTTGTTTAACTTCATTTCTTAACTTTTAAACTATATACTAAAATTAATATATTTAATCAAAGAAGCTAGTTCCTACGGAAGAGCGAGACCCTCTAATACAGGTATTTTCCAAACCCATGAGATGTAATATGATTAAGTTTACCGAAATAAATGTTTGTATTTGTATCTAATTTAAGCTGTTCCTCATCAGCTGATCATCAGACGTCCACTGTTGGACAAGGCCTACCTCATAGTATGCAATGGGTTGATTAGGTTTAGTCCAACAGCGCCCTCTTGCAACAAAATAGGTAATTTTAATGAGGATGAAGTTCGTTGAGCCAAATGTCATTAGAATCATTAAATCACGTATTATCGATACCAGTATTATCTTTAATTATGTAACTATTTGTTACTGAGTTCTGACTGCCTATTTAGGTACTGAATTACTTAGGGCCTTATTCATAATAATTTTTTAAACCTATTTTAGTTAAAATAGCTTGTGTCTTGTTCTCTCTGATGTAAAATGTCAAAAGATATTTTAACTAAAATAGGTTTAAAAAATGATTATGAATAAGGGGGTTAATGTTTCCACCCTGTATCATTGAAAATAAGGTATTAAATCAAAAATTGTTATGTTAGTTAATACATAGTACGTATACATAGTTACGTATGTTGATTATTTATTATTAAGCGTACAAATTATTGGCCGTGGTGTGCCTAAGAATAGTCCCCTCCGTCTCCTCCCGTGGATGTGGTAAAAGCCTAACTAAGGGATTGCACCAGGGGATGGGCAGCAGCATCCACCTGAGTACTTAACACCAAACTGCATGTTATGTTATTATGTATTCAATGTGGTTTTGTCCAGCAGTGGACGTAAACAAGCTGGTGATAATGGACCAGTACTGAACAACCCCAGGGCTGAATATGATGTAAAGACTCAGGTATACATCTAATAGCCTAGTAGGAGATCTTGACTAATACGAAATTCAGCTTTTGAGCCCAGTCACGGGCGAAACCTGGTTAGTTGAAGTTGTTTGAAATATCCTGCGGTGACAGCCCTAGTAATGCGCACGTGTAGTGTAGGAGCGCGACGGGATCCGTTTTTCAATTTCAACAAGTGGCTCGCGGTATTGCAGCGCTTGGAAATGTACACTGCGGGACACATTTACAGGTGCTTTGGCTTATATGGCTTATCTTGGAAAATCTTTGTTCAGCAAAACCCGCAAGCAGCTTGTTGCGATTCCGAAGCATCAATACCGAGCAAATTATAATCAGCAAATCAGTTGGGAGGTTGTTAGTTATTGTAATTGTTGACTACCTCCGTGGCGTGGCGGGCGAGTAGCCGGCTAAGACGCAAGAGGTGCGGGTTCGATTCCCGCTGCGGTACAAAGGTTTGCATGATCTACAAATATTTCCGGGTCTGGGTATTGTTGGTACCATTGTACTCGTAGTTCCTGATAACACAGGAAATTCTAGTGTGGGATCAGGGCGATGTATGTGACTGTTGGGTGGTATGTTTTGTTATGTTATGTGTTATGTTGAATTCCAAAAGTGCAATAATCAAATCAAAAAGTATTTTATTCATTGAGATAATAATATCTCGTATTTTGATGCAGGTTTCATTAATCATCCTACATGCATGATGCTATTTATCGAGGATAGTTTTAGTAAATAAAACTAGTTAACTAGATGCTAGTTCAATACAAATTTCTCTCAAATTAATACCCCAGTGGCGTAGACTGCATGCCATTTGAATTACTGAAATCCTTTGAGAACGCGACACACATAAATATATTTGCATTGATTATGGCCAGAAGTGTACGCGGTCTAGTTAGCCAGGGATTATTTGCTTAACTGCTTCTATAGACGTGTATATTTAGACAGCGAAATGACTCACTAAATGGGACTAAGACGGTTTTTTTGTGTCAGAGAGCTGATTCTAATTTTTACCACCCGAGGTATCACACGAGCGCTGCCGACCCTGAAACATAAAGATGAAAAGTCTCATGTGCCTGTAAATTCACCGGCACCTGTACCCTTCAAACCGAAACACAGCAATGCGAACACTACTGCTTGGCTGCAGAAATAGGTACGGTGGTAGTACTTCCCCGGAGAACACAAGAACTCTACTACTAACGTATGGTATGGTGGTAGTGTATCAAGGATTTTGTATGGCGACACCGATGAGAGTGCCCCTAGCGTACACTCTGTGAACCTCATTTTCTGTACAAAAATCCGTCCGTGTTAATTGCTTGTCAAAACTCAGAATCAGCTCTCTGAGGCCGTAGACAAAGTAACATTCTAATAGCGATGACGCCAGTAGAAAAGTCCAAAATGTATGGGATTGACGCTAGCTATCGATATGTCACGTGGTCTCTTGTATTGTATTACGACTGTAGAAATGGAATCGCTTCGAAGCGAATGTCGGTTGGCTAGGCCTTCTGAGCTGTTAACGCTTTTTCAATGATTCATAAACTGTAATAAGGGTGCTTTGACTTGCCAGTTGACACATTCTTGCAATTAATTACCAATCAATAAAGAAACAATTAAATCAATAAATATAAACTTGAGGACTTTTGTCTTTTTAACAGACTTCACAAAAAGGAGGAGGTTCTCAATTCGGTTGTATTTTTTTTTATGTTTGTTACCTCGTATCTCCGTCGTTTATAAACCGATTTCTTCTTTTATTTGAATAGATATATACTTCCATTTTTTACAGAATCCAGTTCTGGTGATGCAATCCATGAGGAATTGAGGGAACTCCTCAAATATTGTAGACATACATATAGCGATTATGATATTTTCAGCAACAAATCAAGCATTTGCATTCAGAAACTATCATAACCCTTTCAACACTATGGTATTTTCATCATTTTTTTTTTCATCCAGATATTTAGTCGAATACAATGGCGGAAGTCAGTTTTTAAAATGAAAAGTTATTTACACTTTAAATGGGATGGCGAAGTTTGGAGGAAAAAGTGGCTGACACTCGAAAATGGTTCTGACGATTTCGAAATAATTTACAGAACGGAACTCTCACAAGCACGAGTTTCGCTCACACTTGTCCGTTTCATTAACTTTACGTATGCGTACGTAATATATTTGTTACCCAATTAGCATTTTTAAAACGTTCTCCCGTTCCTTCATATAAGTAGTGGCACGTAAGTCTAGTGTTGAAAGAAACGTGAAAGGGATAGTTGCGCATGTTTACTATCGCGCACGCAATACACTTACTTTAAGATAGATAGAGATAGAGATCCCCAAGATACCTTACTTTTGACTTCTGCGTACTAACGGTCAGCGCCAGAGTTTTGTGCCGCTACTTGTATCCTGTATATTTGTGTGCGTGCCAAATAAATATAATATAGGTATTTAATTCGATACATAATGTTTTTTTTCTATTTTTTCCAGGATGTCATTCACACAATCAGCAATCCACACGGGCAGGTCCAGAGGATTGTGGTCTTCAAGAAGAATGGAGTACAAGCTATGGTTGAATATCCTTTTCAAAAGAAAATAAAAATTAATGGATAATAACTGGAGATTGTAGAGTTTTAATAGAGAAGCGATCACGAACCGCACGACAAAGTTTAGAAAGGCCAACTCGGGGAACCAACGACATTGTATTTGTAGCAGGAAGTCAGTGGATGGGGGCGGCTTGAGATCTTATGTCGTGGCATTCTATGGGAAGGCTTATGGGCAGTGAAATTCTATACGATAAAAAAATATATAAAAAATAAGTAAACAATTAATAAATAATTTAAAATATGCGAGATTTAAAGATGTCATGTTATGATGTGATTAAGAAGTTAGTCTCTTTTCTGCTCCTTGAAATACAGGATGATTTTTTTATCAGCAAACAATCTTTGTAGGAGTGATTCTACTCGTGATTTTGAACAATGATCGGTGTAATTAATACCAATATTCAAGTCCCATATAAACCCAAGTATACAGATAGTATGGGTTTTCAAGTATATAGAAAACTTAACTGTTCCAAACGCGACGTCGTCTGCGAGTTAGTTCCGAAAGTCCAATACGATAAAAACTTTTCACACTTCAATTTAGTTTTATTTTTTCCATAACCGAACTTATTGAACCAGAAAAAAAGATTTTACGTTTGACTGACACCATGTATTCTATTCAAAAGTGCATATAGGCTTCCAAAAAGCCAAGCAAGCGAAAATTGTATTCTTTCTTTTTTTTATTTATATATATCTTGTATTTTCTTTAAAATTTGCATTTTTGTTCCTTTCCTAAACTTTTGTCATATTTTGTGTAACCATTTTTGGCTTTTTTATTTTAAAAAATTTAACTTTGTTGGTTTAATATCTGAACAAAATAAAACAATAAATAACAAATAATTAAGGGGCGGTGCACCTTATTCACCTGGGTGTACTTAGTGCACCCAGGTGAATTACCTGGGTGCACTAAGTACACTATTTAGTAGACTTGATTCACCCAGGTCATTTACAGGTGCATTAAGTAAACCTTACATCGTCGTTTGAGCGGTTACTTAGTGATTGAGTTAAGAAACGCACAAACATTTGCGTATAAAGGTGCAACTTCACTTGGTGTATATTCGCAAATGTTTGCGTTATTTATCCAAGGCAAAATCAACCATGACTCCACCAGAACACAATGCTGTTTGTCTTGGCAAAATAATGCAAACATTTACGCTAATACGCCAAGTGAAGTGCCACCATATTATCAGTATAATTCGCATGTATTCGTTGATAACTTACTACCAGTAGATATTTCAATAAACCAATAAGAAAACGGTTTGTTATGAGTTATTGTACGGAACCACTTAAACGAGTCGGTGTGACGCCGTAAAAATAAAGTTGTATATTTTTCTTCGTGTGTGGGGTGCGGGTGGAATGTGAGCGGTTTGATTCACGAGCGGGGCGGGTTAGTGATGTAAATTCAACAGGTATATAAGTAAAATTTAATATTTAAAAAAACTCGTGTTACGCGGCTTGGGTTTTTTTGGGTTTTTTTTGTCCTTTGTGATCTAGTCCCGTTTGATCACGTGAACAAAAAATAAAATTTTATTATGAGTTTTTTTTAACAAATTACATAATTTTTAAGTCGGGAAAACCCTAAAAACCTATTTGAAAATATTTTTAACAATAAGATCGTTTAAATTCAATAAAAGCTGAGGTGTCATTAAAATAACATCCCATTAATGCTAATAACGTTTCTGCGTTTCATCTTTAATGGTCGATAAAAATTCACACATGCTTTAAAAACCTTCTAGTTTCATACTTTTTGTTTCACAATTATAGTTGTTTTATTATTCTCCTTAAGTTTTATTCGTGAGGTTACAAACATGTGCCAAAATCTAAGGGATTACAGCTATTTCTGAGAAATGAATCACCTTAATACCATTTTTATAAATTAGCCGCTTAGATGGGGGTTATGTCCACCCCCCATCTCTTTCCGTGGATGGCATAAATACCACCAAAAGTGGCTTAAAAAAAAAGAAATGTGAGTAAAGTGGTGGGATTAGACCTGGGTTTGTGCAGCAGCATCCACCTGAGTACTCAAAATGAACACTACGATCACCAATCCGCCTGCCAAGCGTGGTGATTATGGCAATACCCCCCCCCCCCCCCCCATTGTACTTTATGTGGGAGACCTCGTCTAGCAGTGGACGTCTAAAGACTGCTGGCTGCTGCTGTAGCCGCTGTTGATCTTTTTTTAAAAAAAATGTGTAAACACGAAACAAATTTTCAAACTTTTTTTTTATTTACATATTGTTAAGAATAAAGTGAAGTTCTTGACTTTTGAATACACAACTTTTCAATCGTTTTCACAGACTAGCCTCTTAACAGGTTTCTTTTCAGTTACCACGAAACTTCATATTTACCATTTAGCATTTTTTTTTCTTATTAAATTTGTACCATTTATTCGCTACTTATATAACCGTTCAATTTCAATCTGCGCTGCCCTAGTTCCTGTGATCGTAAAAGAAACACATAAATAAACGCAGTCGAATCTGTTACATATCGTGGAAAGTTACAACAGGTGGCGTGTCCGGCTTAAGAATAGACACACCTCCGTCTCCTCTCGAGGATGTTGTGCCGACTTAGGAATTACACCAGGGGATGGGAAGCAGCGTTTATCTGAGTACTTAATACCAATACTGCGATCACCAATCCGCCTGCCAAGCGTGGTGATTGTGGCAAATCCCCCATTGCGTCTATGGCAGAGGCCTCGTCTTACAGTGGACGTCTATTGGTTGGTGATGATGATGGTGAGCGACAAATAAGTTTGGAGAAGGGCAAGAGAGTGATGATGGTTGTCGAAGTCCATCTGGTTGCGGTATTTGTGTACATCAACAAATACCGCAACCAGATGGATGAATAATTTGATGAGAGTTAAAGCTAAAAATGGTTTCTCATGATTGAAGAGTCTGTTCAGAAAGAGATCCGTCGTGGGATTTAAGGGCGAAGCTGTGCTTTATCACCTGTTTGGCAATATAAAAGCGCGTCTGTTCCATTTTGATCCTATTACAACTGTAACTTCTTTCTATTTCTTTAGTTTATCATTTTGTTAGTAGTAGTACTTCTTGTGAAAGAGTTCGTCCGGGGAAGTACTCCCACCGTACCTATTCCTGCCGCCAAGCAGTAGTGTTCGCATTGCTGTGTTTCGGTGTGAAGGGTACGGGTTCCGGTGAAATTACAGGCACATGAGACTTTTCATCTTTATGTCTCAGGGTCGGCAGCGCGCGTGTGATGCCTCTGGTGTTGCAGGCGTCCATAGGCTACGGTTACTGCTTTCCATCTGGTGGGTCG
This sequence comes from Epirrita christyi, assembly GCA_951392215.1. Classification (NCBI taxonomy): domain Eukaryota; kingdom Metazoa; phylum Arthropoda; class Insecta; order Lepidoptera; family Geometridae; genus Epirrita; species Epirrita christyi. The sequence goes on along the minus strand of OX595857.1, from coordinate 1,872,741 downwards.
TATGCTTGTTTGCTTGCCAAGTGGTTTAAAACAATATGTCAAATATTCAAAATACAGAAAGAAACCTGGTCCTAATTATTGTTGTAACAATAATTAGACGACGTTCACGACGTTAGTTCACAATTTGGCCACGACGGCTCTCTTTCTGACTCTTGCAAGTGCAAATCCAAATAATACAATTTTACAATTCCTTAACAAAACAAACGTGGGCGAGTTTTAGTTGAGCGAGTTGGGGAACGACTCTAAATTCGGCTCAAGACCGTTCGTCGTGGCATTCGGGGGTGGAAGCTAATGTCCAGCAGTGGAATTCTACAGGTTGATGATGATGATGTATGTCCAAAATCTCCCAACCCACTTGCTATTAATCATAACTCGTTTTTATCCACTGAAACATATTTTATAATATAGATTCCAATCTTTTAAAAAATTATTTTCGTTGTAAATAGTTTCTTAATACAGATGTGCTATTTAATGGATTCTGCAAAGTTTTAATTGCGAACAAAACACGGTAAATTCACTCTTAAAGTCAAAGTTTTAAGAACCGGTATGAATAAATATAAAATGGTTTTGTTGCCAAACAGCGGAATACGCTAAAATATAAAGAAATGATTCATTGACAGCCTCGCAATGAAATGTCTAAATATTTTTTCTTACTTTGAAACTGCTTTTAAATTGTTTATCGGACAAATGATAGCGATTTGTCTGCGGTGTTAATGATACATTTATATCACTAAATGCGATTTAATTTATCATATACATACAATTTGTTAAATTAATAAAAACATTTTACACTGCTCTAATGATATTTACAAATGACTCAGTATTATACTCATAACTATTACGTTACGTTACTTTTAACGATACAAAATATTTTAGTGTTGGAGTAATTTTTGTATAATCATCATCATCATCATCATCATCATCATCATCATCATCATCATCATCATCATAATCATCATCATCATCATCATCACCATCATAATCATCGGCAGCCTGTAGCCGTCCACTGCTGGACGGGGCCTCCCCCATAGAATGCAATGGGGGATATGCCATAATCAGCATGACAGGCGGATTGGTGATCGCAGTATTGGTGTTGAGAACTCAAGTGAATGCTGCTGCTCATCCCCGGGTGTAATCCGTTAGTTGGCTCGTTTGACATCTACGGGAGGAGACGGAGGGATGTTTCTTTTTAATTTTCGTAGTAATCACAATGAATCACAATCACTTCGAAACGTTTAATCTTATAAAACAGCAGCGCATAGTAAATTTACGACAAGTACTAAGTAATTTTACGGTTTACGTAACCGTGGACGTAGATTTTACGACTGTATCGTTAAATCGAGAGCTCGTAAAATTTTGAAAGTTTCAGAGTTTTAGATTAAAGAGATATTCCTCGATTTCTTTGAAGGTTTGTGTTTGTTAAATCGAAATGAATCTTAAAACGTAAATAAACACTATTTTAAATGAATGTTTTGGATTTGTTTTTCTACTTTCAGAAATATTGGCGCTAAAGGCCAAAGCACACCGGATGCGTTAATGTTAATGTTAAAGAACTCCCTTTTCCGCATTCGAACTCTATGGATGGTCCATTATGCGTGAGGGTTAACTGGCTAGATAGTTAGCCAGCCTAACTCCGTCCAGAAGCACAGAAGCTTCCTGGGGTCTTCGCAGGCTTCGCGGAGTGATATCGGGTCACCGGATGCGTATGCAGCACGTAACGTAGACACGCGCGTCTCTACGTATGTACACGCTTGCGTGCACGTCACGCAAGCGTCGACGTTCACGTCCACGTCTACGCGTACGCAGCTGGTGTGCTGTGGCCTTTAAGGTCAAAATCGTGCCGAGCCGTGGAGTCCAGAGGACTTACCATGAGCTCTTATAGCGAATCAGTTCAAAAACTATTCAGTACAAAATATCGGTTCCGTGATGTCCGCAGCTATATTTAAAGGCACAGTAGCAGAAGGTCTATAGACTTCTGCGATTAAAGTTATTCAATGATGACGGATGGCAACGACGAACCGATATTTTGTACTGAATAGTTTTTGAACTGTATCGCTATAAGAGCTCATGGTAAGGCCTCTGGTCTGAGAATAGTACTCCACCAACTACTGTGGATGTCGTAAACGGTGAGTAAGGAATTACTCCAGGCATCGCCAGTAGTACCTATCCACCTGATTACTGAACACTAAACTAGCGTTGTGATTAAACCGGACTACGAGCACCATCGGTGGCATACATCGGTGTCTAGGCCTAGTTAAACAGATACTTATACAGTTTTACCCAAAATATAAATCGCCCCGATGTACCCGCGCCGTAGGCCAATTACTATAGCGCGGGAACCTTCTTTCTACCAATAGCAATCGCGCGCTAAAAAATCTTGCGCTGTTACTGGTTAATAGATTTCGCGTAAAGTCGCGGCCGGTCGTGCGCCATCTTGTTCATCAGTTGACTCTGTCCGACAGTGTACGGATCATGTCAGGGGACAGAGCTATATTATACGTTCGGCTACTGTCGGATGTCAGTCTGCGCTTTTCTGCGCAAACGAAAACAGCCGATCGGACTTATTTTCTGGGTAAAACTGTACTGTTTTATTATATTTATTTGTGATACCTGTACCTCTACCTTGCTGGTGGTTTCTGCCTTTGACGTGCCCAACGTGGTAATAGTTGGTGCTCTGTCATATAACTTGAACAGTTTCCTACACCCTTTAAACCGGAATGCAGCAATGCTTCGTTGCTGGACTTATTACTCTGCGGAAATATGGAAAGGCGAATAATGAATTCGCTGTCCGTAATCCACTTTTCTAATTACTAATTCGTTATTTTTTGCTTCTTTTGAAAGGGGAACAGATTTATTCAGATTACTTTGAAGTTTTGCTACGAAATGTAGCGACGCCTGTGGTTTGGTGGTGGGCAGAGTGTTAGCGGTTAGCGATATGGATAAGTTGAATCTGCTACTCAATATGATTATTATATTATTCGATTTTATGACAACTTCAACAGAAGACCAGGGGTTCATGGCATATTTGGTCCAATAATGATATCATTGTTGTACTTTAATGATCCCGACTATTAAAACCAAACCTTCACATGTAATTGTTTCAATGACACCAAAAAACGTCTTTTTAAAATAAAATCGGGTAGATACGACGAGGGTTTTTTTTCGTTTCTTAAGGTGGCGGGGATGGCCGGACGCTAAATCAACTCGAGAATAGCGCAAAAGTCGGCCTGCATATTGCTGTCCCTGTTTGGCTAACGCAGGCGCGCGCGGGGCACAGCCGAACACTTATTTCTATTCTGTGGCCGTTACCATTCATAATTCGAAGGTGGTATTTATTTTTTATGCAAACTAGCATTTGACAAAAATAATTTCTTGGCATATTTGGCATTTGTCACAAACTTTTACATTTATATATCTAGCAATAAAAACTCCTTGGTACCTAGTTCTGCGAACAGTTAGAACTCGCGAGCACAAACTTTTTTCCAATAATTGTGATCAGGGTGGTTATTCGCTATGACCTATGAGATTTCTTTTCAATAACGTGTGACGTCACTCATACGATTCAGCGATGATTCCACGCATATATCGTAACGAGCCCGCGTTATGTTACGTTTGGTCAGAGCGAACAAGGGGGCAGGTTGGTGCTTTGATGATCGTTGAGTTTGGCTAAACTTTCCAATAGCGTCTGTGAGCTAGGAGGTTCATATTTTTATCACATGTAGACACAAGCCTAAATATGAAATGGCGTACTGCGGAAACAAATAGTTTTAGCATTGTGAGCTATGACAAAAAATCAAAGAAAAATATTTCAAAGTAAACGCTCAACTTTCCTTTAGCGACTGCTAGCTAGGAAGTTCACATTTTTATCACATGTAGGTTCACATAGCACAAGCCTAAATATGAAATGGCGTACTGCGGAAACCAATAGTTTTGGAGCTATTCATTTTTGAAATTTGCTAATAACCGCTTTCCGAACGCCATGTTTTGGTGATATTTTACTTTTTATCAGTGTTCCCATACGATTTTCGGCTTTTGACAATGACAGTGACAGACCAAATGGTATATTTTGCTAAAAATTGGTGGTTTCTCAAATTTCAACGAGTCGTGTTTTTTGCTCTTACGGTCCGTCCAGTCGGTTACGTATTCCTTGAACGTCAATGAACTCTGTCATCGTTTGTGTTCTCAGAGTTGAGATTGTTTACGTGCTTACTCCTGTTTTAGAATTCATCGAAGGACTTTCCTTTAGCGACTGTAAGTATAAGGCTTGAGAGGGGAGGGGAGGGGGGTCAATGTCAAAAGCCGAAAATCGTATCCGAACACTGACAAATAGTAAAATATCACCAAAATATGGAGATCGGAAACCGGTTTTTAGCACATTTCAACAATGAATAGCTCCAAAACTATTTTTTTCCGCAGTACGCCATTTCATATTCAGGCTTGTGCTATGTGAACCTACATGTGATAAAAATATGAACCTCGTAGGTCACAGTTGCTAAAGGAAAGTTGAGCATTTACTTTGAAATATTTTTCTTTGATTTTTTGTCATAGCTCACAATGCTAAAACTATTGGTTTCCGCAGTACGCCATTTCATATTCAGGCTTTTGCTATGTGAACCTACATGTGATAAAAATATGAACCTCGTAGGTCACAGTCGCTAAAGGAAAGTTGAGCATTTACCTACTTTGAAATATTTTTCTTTGATTTTTTGTCATAGCTCACAATGCTAAAACTATTGGTTTCCGTAGTACGCCATTTCATATTCAGGCTTGTGCTATGTGAACCTACATGTGATAAAAATATGAACCTCGTAGGTCACAGTCGCTAAAGGAAAATTGAGCATTTACTTTGAAATATTTTTCTTTGATTTTTTGTCATAGCTCACAATGCTAAAACTATTGGTTTCCGTAGTACGCCATTTCATATTCAGGCTTGTGCTATGTGAACCTACATGTGATAAAAATATGAACCTCGTAGGTCACAGTCGCTAAAGGAAAATTGAGCATTTACTTTGAAATATTTTTCTTTGAATTTTTATCATAGCTCACAATGCTAAAACTATTGGTTTCCGTAGTACGCCATTTCATATTCAGGCTTGTGCTATGTGAACCTACATGTGATAAAAATATGAACCTCGTAGGTCACAGTCGCTAAAGGAAAATTGAGCATTTACTTTGAAATATTTTTCTTTGATTTTTTGTCATAGCTCACAATGCTAAAACTATTGGTTTCCGTAGTACGCCATTTCATATTCAGGCTTGTGCTATGTGAACCTACATGTGATAAAAATATGAACCTCGTAGGTCACAGTCGCTAAAGGAAAATTGAGCATTTACTTTGAAATATTTTTCTTTGATTTTTTGTCATAGCTCACAATGCTAAAACTATTAGTTTCCGTAGTACGCCATTTCATATTCAGGCTTGTGCTATGTGAACCTACATGTGATAAAAATATGAACCTCGTAGGTCACAGTCGCTAAAGGAAAATTGAGCATTTACTTTGAAATATTTTTCTTTGATTTTTTGTCATAGCTCACAATGCTAAAACTATTGGTTTCCGTAGTACGCCATTTCATATTCAGGCTTGTGCTATGTGAACCTACATGTGATAAAAATATGAACCTCGTAGGTCACAGTCGCTAAAGGAAAATTGAGCATTTACTTTGAAATATTTTTCTTTGATTTTTTGTCATAGCTCACAATGCTAAAACTATTGGTTTCCGTAGTACGCCATTTCATATTCAGGGTTGTGCTATGTGAACCTACATGTGATAAAAATATGAACCTCGTATGTCACAGTCGCTAAAGGAAAATAAGCATTTACTTTGAAATATTTTTCTTTGATTTTTTGTCATAGCTCACAATGCTAAAACTATTGGTTTCCGCAGTACGCCATTTCATATTCAGGCTTGTGCCATGTGAACCTACATGTGATAAAAATATGAACCTCGTAGGTCACAGTCGCTAAAGGAAAGTTGAGCATTTACTTTGAAATATTTTTCTTTGATTTTTTGTCATAGCTCACAATGCTAAAACTATTGGTTTCCGCAGTACGCCATTTCATATTCAGGCTTGTGCTATGTGAACCTACATGTCATAAAAATATGAACCTCGTAGGTCACAGTCGCTAAAGGAAAGTTGAGCATTTACTTTGAAATATTTTTCTTTGATTTTTTGTCATAGCTCACAATGCTAAAACTATTGGTTTCCGCAGTACGCCATTTCATATTTAGGCTTGTGTTATGTGAAACTTTATGTGATAAAAATATGAACCTCCGAGCTCACAGTCGCTATTGGAAAATTAAGCCGCTACTATTTCACGCAAAAACTAGGTACTGAATGGTAAACAAAGCACAAGTCGTAGGTATGTTAGTTACCTAGGTTACTTCATTCCAAATCACAAGGGAAATCTAAATAAAATGACAAAAATAATGTCATATATAACAAATAAATAGGTGAACAAACACAAGAGCAAGCGAAGCGCGGGGTTACACAGTGTACTAGTGTGAGTGCCTGTCGAGTTGTCAAACATCATACAACCGTAGTTCCCCGACCGGCCCTCGGTTCTGACGCGATAGCAATATGGGCGTTCAGAATTTTTTAGAAATTTGTTCAAGTTCCGTAATACCAAAAATGATGAATAAAAACTTGTTGTTTTTTTTTATATCGTGTTGTTATTCTGTTACTTGAAAATATAAGCTATGTTCCTACACATAAAATACGTAACATATCGTTGTTTTTAATACGAAACAAATAAGATGAAAACATGTCGTTTAGGTCGTAAAAATATACAAAAAGTAATTCGCTTACATTTCATTTTAGGTATATATTTTGATAAAAAAATCTATCTGGGAACATAAATAAATACTATCCGAATCCGAATAATAGCATAATATGGTGGAAATATGCTCGAATTACAAATGACGTCGGTATTACGTTTTGTATGGGCAGTTCATCCTTCGCTGGGTTCTTAAACTAAATACAATATTAAGTACCCATAAACCAAATTTTAGGTAATTATTTTTTAAAGTCGGTTGGTAAGGTTATGAAAGTAGGTATACACACACATATCTCGAGTATTAAAATAGTAATATTACGATCTAGCCTTAAGGCGGGTCCAGACATGTATCATTTGCCCGATCCGATCACCGTATCCGTATCGTGGACGCGTATCATGATCGCATATGTGGACGGGTAATGATATACGTATCATGATACGGGATCTCGATACGCCGTTATGATACGGCCCGTCCCATGTCGTGTCGGTTTTTGTCCGATCATCAAAGGTGATACAGATACGATCATGACTATTGTGAAGATACGGATACGGAGCATATCGGAGGCGTCCACAACTTGATACGGGGCTTGATACAATACGCAGATACGGATACGGTGATCGGATACGGTGATAGGATCGGTCAAATGATCATGTCTGGACCCGCTTTATATGTTTGGCTAATAAGTAGTTTAACACCATCATCAGCATCAGTGTTTAGAAGTCCACTGCTGCACATAAGTCCATAGAATGCCACGACGAATGGTTTTTAGCCGCCTTGATCCACTGACTTCCCGCGAATTTATCATATGAAGTTTAATAATATGTTAACTTTAATTTAACTATTACCAGTTACTTCAATTACCCGCTTTCCGCTCTAACTCACGTCATACCCTAAAACCGCGATATTAAGCAAAGAAACTCGCAGCCATTTGAATAATCGCGATGTCTTTGTAAGTCGCTCGTGTAATAACCGTTCGATTTTACTAACGGAATGCTAAAACATTCCCAACTTTGTAAAGATCCGAGCTCCGATTCTCGTTACTATTGAAAATTCAATTCACTATCTAATCTCATTTCGGTCAACTGTTACGTCTGTCACTGCGTGTGTTCGTAGTAACTATTACTCAGGCATGACGCGGGCATATGTTACCTTTCTCGCTCTAACGAACGCCTTCCTGAGCAACAAGAAGGTTAATGATTAATCGAAGATGAGATTATATTGTTGCATGTCTGGTCTTGGAGTCAAAATGAAATGCGAAACTTGCAAATGCGAAATTTATTTATTTATTTTTACTCTGCCTAAATCTAAGGAGATTTAGGCAAGGTATAATATGAACCTTATTATATAATAATAAGGTAATATTATTATATATTATTTATTTATGAAACTATCATAAAAAGAACACTGGTAGATTTTTAATGCTCAAGCCACAGAAGAAAAGTGACTATAATGTAAATCGCGCTTATGTGATACTTATTTTAAATCAATAAATTATAGCTATTTTTGGGCAGATTATAAGTTGGTACTTTACTTAGGTTAACCATAAAATAAAAGCAAAAACATCTTAAAATACTTTTAAAAACAAAACAATGCAGTTATGACGCTCTCAATCCGACCGCACCCTTACCCGCGTTATTAAAAGTCAGTTTGTACAAATTCGATGTCTTTCGCTTTATAAACTTGTTCAATTCTGAATGATATTACTATTTGAGTTAAGTCCCATCTCATTGGGAATTTCTGAAGTTTCTTCATTAAATTTTATTGGGCTTTACGTAAAAGTCTTTTAGTCAAATTACTGTGAGTAATCTGAAAGACTAGTTAGCTAATTGAATATTTTAACATTGAAAACAATTACCTTTAAACTATTACAAAGTACAAGACAACTCGATTTGCGCATTATTTTATAAAGGTAATAAAAAATATATTTATGTAAAAAATAAAAACAATTTGTTTTAATTTTTTATTCAAGCATTAGTAATGTATCTTATTTTCAACCGACTTCAAAAAAAGGAGGAGGTTCTCAATTAGGTTGTATTTTTTTCAAATGTTAAAGGCTTAACATAAACCTGAGTAGATTATCATGGTATTTAGCTCCTGGTAAGTAGCTAAGAAAGCGAGCGTTTGATTCCTGGTTCGGGACAAATGTTATTATGACAAATGTGCAAATTTTTAGTAGGTACATACCGTCCTGTAAGTCGTTGTTAATATATTTTTATGTATTTTATTTATTCGTATGGTTAATGTACCATATACTACCTACTTAATGTTTTTTATTTTAATGTTTAATTGTTTTTGTTAAGAGTTATTTCCATGTGTTATTTATGTGTTTTGCCCCATATCTCGCCAAATGAATATGATCCTTAACCCATTGCCACAAGTTCGAATGTGTGGAGTCTGCGACGAGAGCGAAAGAAGCGCTACACGGCTGCGACATATACTCCGGATGCTGTACACTCAAAATTGAATTTGCAAAGGTAAGAATTTTTCGATTTTTTTATATCTATATATATCAGGGGGGGGTTACCAGGGGGTGGGCAGCAGCATCCACCTGAATACTCAGCACCAATACTGCGATAACCAGTATTGGTGTGGTGATCATGGCAAATCCCTCCATTCCATTCTATGAAGGAGGCCTCGTCCAACAGTATAGACTTTTAAATTCTGCTGTTGATGATGTATTAGTGTTGCCTTTTCAATAAGATCGCGTGCAATGAGACCATGCCTTTATGTGGAAATTTCTCGAAGAAATATGAATGACAACTATTAAGAAATGTTAACAAAGTTTATTTGGTTTATGAAACAAATACCTTAACTAGATAAACGAAGTAACGATAAGTATCGTTAGCACAAAAGGCCCGGTATCTACCAAAGCGAATCAATAGTATAAAAATGAGAAAACGATCACCTACTACCGATATGTTTTTTGTTTTTATTTTCCATGGGTTTCGGTCGATACTGGCCCTTAGCCTTTAGTTTTTCTCCCCTTCAGACCACTTGTATTTTGTGTCTAATTTAGGGCCTCTCTCCACCAATATTCATATACAAAGTATAGCTCAGTTTGTCTCCCATCTGTCTGTAATCCGAGCCAAAGACGTTGAGTGCCCGACGTCGAAAGAGTGCGTGTTTGCAGTATACTGTTTCAGCCACTTAGGTTAGGGCGTGATTTTTCTTGTCAAGGAAGATTTTGGATGATAATCGCAGTATTTAGAAAAGGCAATGTCTGTCTGTCTGTAACTTTATTACGCGGGTTTTTTTTATAATAATATTTCTTTCATCAAATTTGGACGTCCGACATACGCCCAGCCAGTCTGACGGTTGGACTTGGAATGCAAATATCCCGCGCGCGTTCGAAATTCAAACCGTATCGGGTGTTACTTTTTATTACGGAAGCAGATTGAGGTGTTTTTGGTAAACAGCGTTTTATGGTAGAGCTACACATTTATGTATGCTTCAGCACTGTTGTGAGAGTGTTAAGTGTGTCACACACGTAGCAGATGCGGTAAGATATCTGTATCTGAGCGCGTATCTGTCCATATCGCTCTCTATACTGAACTCAAGGAGCAACACACACGTAGCAGATCACTTATATTTTACCGTCAAGCACCGACATATATGAAAAGATGGACAGATGATATCTGTGTATACAAATTGAAATACACTCGAGAGCAATGAATCCGGGTCACTTAAAGAATCCTAAAAATCTCGGAAACTAAAAATGCTAGGTTAATGCAATAAATTGTATTTAATAGACAATGTAATACTCCTTAAATGAAGGTATTAAAACTTCTTAGTTATTGTAAAGTTATATCATAAAAAAAACAAATTTGAAAAAGGGCCACTTTCGAAGATGGAACTACGAAATTACAGCATTTGGTTTTGCTTTTGTTTGTAATCTGTCATTTATGTGGGTACATAAACCATGTTGATAGTGCTCTATATTCATTATTCAAGCTGAAATTATGTCGCTTACGCCTGAAGAATGCACCAGAATACTTACAATGCTGGAAACCGGCCGGAGTCAGCGCGATACAGCCAGGACTGTCGGTGTGTCGCTGTCAACAGTACAAAGAGTTCTCCGACGTTACGAAGAAACTGGTTCTAACCTACGCAGACCAGGAACGGGCAGAACCAGGTGTACCACAGCACGAGAAGACCGATACTTGGTGAACACCATGCTTCGAAATCGCTTTCTCACAGGAACTGAACTCACAAATCAGTTTCGACGCCTCGGAGGAAGTAACCCAAGTGCATGGACAGTAAGACGTCGGCTTGCTGAATCTAACTTAAAACCCCTTAGACCTGCAAACGGCCCTAAACTGGAGCGTGGGCATCGTATTTCAAGACTAAGATATGCCCAGAGCCACGTAAATTGGAGTATTGAAGATTGGTTAAAAGTTATGTTCTCCGACGAATCAAAATTTATGCTCTACAAGCACGATGGAAGACACAGAGTGTATCGAAGACCAGGGGAAAGATTCAAGCAAGCATGCATCGAAGAAAAAGTAGCCTACGGTGGTGGGTCTGTACTTGTGTGGGCCGGAATTTCTTCTGAAAGTCGCACAGAGCTGGTGATCATAGAAAACGGCTCTTTAACTAGCGTAAGATATGTGGAAGAAATCCTCAATGATCACGTTGGTCCATTTATGGTCAATTTAGGTGAGGATGCTATATTTATGCATGACAATGCCCGACCTCATACAGGTAGGATTGTGAATGACTACCTTCAAGAGATGAACATTACTCGTATGGAGTGGCCAGCGCGCAGCCCGGATATCAACCCGATCGAGCATGCTTGGGACGAGCTAGGCAGATGCGTAAAACAACGAAACCCTCCCCCAATCACGCTTCGTGAGCTCAAAATTGCTCTCACAGAGGAATGGGAGAATATTCCCCAAAATCGTATAAGGAACTTGGTGTACAGCATGCCAAACCGCGTAAACGCAGTAATGGAAGCACGAGGAGGCAATACGAAGTATTAAAATTCAAGAAAATCGTAATAAAGTTCAAAAATTTCATGTTTCCTATTTTTGTTTTAAGGAGAGATCAGCAGTTTTTTTCTTTATGTAATTTTGTGTTAATAAAATGTATGGTGACTCATATTTTTTTTACCTTCATTTAAGGAGTATTACATTGTCTATTAAATACAATTTATTGCATTAATCTATCATTTTTAGTTTCCGAGATTTTTTACATTCTTTAAGTGACCCGGATTCATTGCTCTCGAGTGTACAATACGATTTGAAGGTTTCCACGTGAATGTATCATTTTCGTATATTATCGTATCGTGCTACGTGTGCGATACCTTCAGATGCGATAAGTTTTTATACGTATCCTACTAATATTATAAACGCGAAAGTTTGTGAGTATGGATGGATGTTTGTTACTCTTTCACGTAAAAACTACTGAATGGATTTGAGTGAAATTTGGAATGGAGATACTTTACGCCCTGGATTAACACATAGGCTACTTTTCATCATCATCATCATCATCATCAAACGCGAAAGTTTGTGAGTATGGATGGATGTTTGTTACTCTTTCACGTAAAAACTACTGAATGGATTTGAGTGAAATTTGGAATGGAGATACTTTACGCCCTGGATTATCACATACTTTTAATCATCATCATCATCATCAATTTTCATCATTATTCACGCAGGTGAAACCGCGGGGCGCAACTAGTATAAAATATTACCGTATCTGCTACGTGTGTGATGCACTTTAAGTGTGACTGACGTCCAGATATAACCGCTGTCATCGCAGTGCTGGTGATATTCCACAAAACACGCTCTTAGTATGGGTGCGATGTCCAAGTATACCATTATGTGTAGCTTGACCCTTACTTGTAAATAGTAAAAAAGATAGGTTGAAAGTTTTTTAATAGGGTCTAAATTAGCACAAAAATAAATTGTAGCTTAAAAGTCGAGAGAAAAATTACCAAGCACTTTGACTTCCGGTTAGCCGGAAATAAATATTTCGTTTGCGATTCTGGACACGCGAGTCGCGTCGAGTCGAGTGAGGATATTTTGGGGTTGCGTAAATTTTTAAACTAAACTGAAATGCGATGAGATTTTTATTTTTTCAGCAATAATAATAGTGTTTTTTGCCTTCGTCTAACCGTCTTACATAAAGTGCTCAACGATTTTAAGCACAATAATGATAAATAATACTCTAAAAATGCCATTGTAATTTTTTTTATAAATTTCAAATTAATTAAATTTATGTATATTAAATGTATATAAATTTATGCATACATTTTATGTAGAGGTAGTGTAACGCCCGCTACTTCGTCCGCGTAGAGTTAAATGATGATATAATTAAATGATGATAACCCCCTACTGATATATTATTTAACACGACCATTTATAATCTTTTGAAATGATTGCCTCTATTTTTGTCTTGTTGTTCAATTAAAATAAAATCACAGTTGCAAATTCTATTTCATATTCCAAGCATACATTTAAAAATAAAGTTCACAGACTTATTTTATAAATAAATAAATAAATGCTGGACATTTCACACAACATTATCTAGCCCGGAGCTGAGCAGAGCTTGTGTTATGGGTACTAGATAACTGATATACTTAATACAATACATTACATAGATAGATATTTTTTATTATACATAGAAAAATACCCCGAACATCCTGAAAAAATATCTGCAGATCGTACTAATATTTGTTCTGAGGCGGGAATCGAACCCGCAACCTCATGCGTCGCAGGGCGAACCTTCTTTTTAAAATCTTTATAAGTAGAACCCCTAATGCAAGCATGTCAAACATGCGGCCCGCGGGCCGCATGCGGCCCTTTACAGCTTTGACTGCGGCCCGATTAAATTTTAAGAGCATAGTATATTTTTCTAGTAATGATTTATTTAATCAACCAATTAGCGTCCAGCCCCCCTATTACCTAACTGAAAGTCACTCGGTGACTAACGTTTGACAGTAAGAATATGACTATCAATTGATCAAAATTATCTTAAAGAATTGTCAATTGATAGTAATTTTACTTGTCAAACTTTAGTCACCGAGTGACTTTCAGTTAACAAGGCAGTACTACTAGACATTTTAATCATTTGACATTATAACTTTTGGACATAGATTTTGGACATTTTTATTTTTTTACATTAGTCGTGCAAATTCCTATATCTATGGAATGAGTTTTCTTTATGGTTGGGTTTTACTAACCATGCTTACTTTAATACTTACTTTAAGCATTTGGCCCACCAATGACTGTGAGTTTGACATGCATGCCCTAATGTAAATAGCTCTGCGTGTATTTTTTAGTTTTATTTCGCGTAACGGCGTACCGTTGCCGCTTAAAAAAGGTTGAGTTAATGTACTCCAAATAATGACCGCTCCTGCATACGAATAAAAAGGTGCATTTTTGAAAAGTGTTTGTTGGATGTTGCTTTTTGAATGAAAATTAGTATTAAGGTAGCAGTCGGTTCTTAGCGACCGCGCCACTCTCTAGCCAAGCCCACCGGTCGCGCGTCGCGGTCGCCAAGAACCGAATGTACTCCATATAAATCCATACTAAGCAGTGCGTCGAGCGACACATTCGCGGTCGCCGGTCGCGGTCACGCGTCGCGGTTGCTAAGAACCGACTGCTACCTTTAGTCGCTAATGGGAAAGTAAGCGGCTGTTGTTTTAAGGCGACAATAGACGCCAAATTCCTGTCGCAATCTAACTCATTAAAGTTCACGGGTGCGATTTTTGAATGTCACCGAGTGACTAAATATCATCAAAAAGGCCGCATAATAACTTTTCATTTAATAACTTTTCATTTAATAACTTTTCATTTAATAACTTTTCATTTAATAACTTTTCATTTAATAACTTTTCATTTAATAACTTTTCATTTAATAACTTTTCATTTAATAACTTTTCATTTAATAACTTTTCATTTAATCACTTTTCATTTAATAACTTTTCATTTAAAAAACCGACTTTCCGCTTTGTATTCGACAAAATATTTGGATGAAAAAAAATGATGAAAGAACCATAGTGGTGAAAGGATTATGATACTTTTTGAATGCAAAGGCTTGGTTTGTTGCTGAAAATATCAAAATCGCCATATGTATACCTACAATATTTGAGGAGTTCCCTCAATTCCTCATGGATTCCATCATCAGAACTGGATTCTGAAAAAAATGGGACCAATCTGGAAGTATATCTATTCAAATAAAAAAAGAATTTTCCAAATCGGTTCATAAACGCCGGAGATATGCGGTAACAAACATTTTTTTTTTTTTTTTAAATACAACTGAATTGAGAACCTCCTCCTTTTTTGGGAAGTCGGTTAAAAAATAAAACTTCGGCGTTGTCTCAAGTGGGGGACTGTGGCACTTTTTCTTCCACTGGCCCCCAGTACAAGCACCGAGCAAGTTGGGGACAGTGGGTGTGCACTCATCAAGTCACTAGCTCAATGTAAACACACCTTTAGAGACTCTCAAAATAAATAACTTATGAAAAAGTTTTATTAATGTAATATTATTTATTTTGATAAACTGTGTTGTTTATATGTAAACGTCGGTTTTGAATAAATATTTGGAAGTAATCATCGTACGTTTGATAGCAGTGGGGGATTTATTGAAAAAGTAATTTTTGTGAAATGTTGTGAATGAAGTAGAAGGTATAATGGTACTTTGGGGATTTCTTCAAAATTGGTTTCCGAGAACTCTATGTAGATAACGTTGAAGCGCTTTATTTATATGTTACTTTAGAGAAATATTTTTACTAGCATCCGCGCGGGTTTACTCGCGTGGCAGGTGTATTTGCGTGGGTGAGTCTGGGTCCCTCAATCACCTCCAGTGGATGTCGTTAAAACTGACTAAGGGATTACACTAGAGGTTGGGCAGCATCATCCGCCTGAGTACTCAACACAAATAATGCGATCACCAATCCGCCTGCCAAGCGTGGTGATTATGGCCATTCCCCCCATTGTATTTTATGGGGGGGCATCGTCCAGCGGTGGACGCCTGAAGGCTGCTGATGATGATGATGATGATGAGGTGTATAAAGTCGCAGTAGAGTAATAGGTCGCAGGAAGTCGGTGGATGGAGGTGGTTCGAGACCGTTAGTCGTGGCATTCTATTAGGAAGGCCTATGTGCAGCAGTGGACTTCTACAGGCGTTTTTTTTTTATACTACTTGGCAAGCTAACAAGCTTACGGCCCACCTGATGGAAAGCAGTTACCGTAGCCTATGGACGCCTGCAACACCAGAGGCATCACACGCGCGCTGCCGACCCTGAGACATAAAGATGGAATGTCTCATGTGCCTGTAATTTCACCGGCACCCGTACCCTTCAAACCGAAACACAACAATGCGAGCACTACTGCTTGGCGGCAGAAATAGGTACGGTGGTAGTACTTCCCCGGACGAACTCTTTCACAAAAAGTTCTACTACTAACAAAAAGTATGATTATGATGAGATACTAAGTTTTTTCCATTTATGCCACTAATAGCATCACTACACGACGACAGTTAAAGCTTTTTGTGTCACACTGAAAAAGAGCCACTCGTGTGTATAGGCCTTAAAGCTAAGCGCTCCGTAGATGATTGTCTCTTTGTGATAGTAGTGGGTAATATGCTTTTTAAACGGGTACGGCAAGAAATGATCATCATCATCATCATCAGCCTGTAGAAGTCCACTGCTGGACATAAGCCTTCTCCCTATAATGCCTCAACGAACGGTCTTGAGCCGCCTCCATCCACCGACTTCCTGCGACTCCCTAGATGGACGAACTTAAATGATAATTCAGAATCATAAAAAAAAATGTATTCTTACCATTTTATTCATAATCAATTTTGAAACCTTTGATAGCTAAATTTAAAATAGCTTGTATCTTATTTTGGCGTACGTAAGTCATTTAACATCAGAGACTACAAAAGATAACTAAAATACGTTCAAAAAATTATTATGGATATTGGGGGTAGTTTTTAACACGTTGAAAATGTTTTTTTTTTGGTGTATTTTGAACACGTCAAAACTTCCAAGTTATGGTTACCACCTCACGTTTAAGCGTCCCGATGACGAAGCAAAGTGACAAGCGAGACACAACTAAGCCGCACTAAGCTGTAGTGTTACGCACTCGAGTGCTCTCAGCGCGTTCCGGTGGCGACGAGCGAAAATAGCAGCGGTTTTTTAAACGTGCTGACAAAGGATGTTGCTGATTATAACTTTTCAATTAAAAAACCGACTTCCGCCATTGTGTTCGACTAAATATTTGGATGAAAAAAAAATTATGAAAGAACCCTAGTAGTGAAAGGATTATGATACTTTTTGAATGCAAATGCTTGGTTTGTTGCTGAAAATATCAAAATCGCACTCCTGATCCCACACTACTATTCCTTGTGTTGGAATATAGTTATCAGGAACTACGAATACCATGGTACCGCAACACTTGGAACGAGTATTTAAAGATCATGCAAAACATTTTTCCCGCAGTGGTAATCGAACCCGCACCTTACCAAGCGTGTACATACGTAGAGATGCGCGTGTCTAAGTTACGTGCTGCATACGCGTTCGGTGTGCTTTGGCCTTTCAAGGGTGAGAGATACTTTATAGCACGGGCGTGCTATAGCGCACGTCTAAAAGCGGCTTAATTTTTTTAACTAATTGTGTGAAAACCAACGCGTGCTGGAACATGAAAGATATTTCTCCATTAAAAGTGGAATAACGTTTCCCATCAAATGTTATGAACCTAAGAGCGTGCCAAAAATGGCTTTATTATCCATAATTGTTCTCGTAACCTCAAAACAGAGTGTTGTGGAAACAATGCAAGCCGTTCTAATGAAGTGCATGCCTGTCTACCCACAAACGAGCCGCGACGTGAAAAGGAAACCCTGCAGTGGGGTTAGCACGAATAATTAACGTTATCGAGACGCTTTCGATACATATAGCGATTTTGATATTTTCTGCAACATGTCAAGCATTTGCATTCAGAAAGTATTATCATTTGATGAAGTGGAAATTGTGAAGAAGACCACAAATGGCCACCAATCAAAATTTCATTCAGATACTTAGTCGAACACAATTGCGGTTTCTTGGATCGCTCATATTTAAGTATAATATTTTTTTAGTGGTTACGTCTGCGTTTGACTTGTTTGTGTGAAAATACAATTTTTGCTGCTTTTGTTACCTATTTTTTTATTTTCTCGAAGGTTCGAATATGTTGCAACAATCGTAATGGCGATATACCCTTGATAATATCAATAAATTGGTGAACCGATCGCGAATGTTTAAAAACAAATAATTGTAATAATGTGTCTTAAATTTGATGTTTGTTTCAGCCTGAAAGATTGAACGTGTTCAAAAACGATCAAGACAGTTGGGACTACACATGTGAGTACCTAGGTATAACGTTTACTTTCATCTATTTATGCGTAGTTTTGAAATTCAGTAAATTTCTCAATTAAATTTAGTATATTTTCGCATTTTTTACGCAAAAAAAGTTGAATTTTTTGGTTATTTATTGATTTGTTCAGGGATACTTTAGTGATGTTTAAAGGCATGTGTATCTTATTATAAAATGCACGATATATTATTTTATATATTTTTTTTAGATTTGTGTCAATCTACACAACAAAACACAAACGTGTCTACTATACCACCTTCATACAAGACTTTTTTACCCATACATACATTCTCTTTTTACAAGTACCAAATATAGGTAATTTCTGTCGCGGCCGGCAAATTAGGGGTACACAGATGTACAAACGTACGTCAGTCTATCTACGCCATACACCTTATAAGAAACTAACACTCCACGGGTTTAGATATTAGTGCACTGAGGCCCAATTCTCTAATTTAAAAACATTCAATTCGCAGTATGATCTCGTCTCAGTCGCACTGTCACGTATAGTAACTATTATTTAACCGTTTCTTGCGAAGAATATGACACTGACACACGAGACTGAAATGTTTTTAAATTAGAGAATTGGGCCTCTGATTATGTGTACAAGTTTCATGGTATTTGAAGAAAATATAGCCAAATTAGAAGCATCGTTCGCGTGCTAAAAAGCGCGTAACATTCTCTTAAATTCATTTTTATACGTCAAAGATGCAGCATCCGCGCGGTTAAAATTACAAGTTAAATAGGTTGTTACAATGAGGAAGTTTTTACAGTTGTGAATGTAAAAGTTTAGTTTTAAATGCTACCGACAAAAGCTCCGCTAAGTAACATTTCTTTGTGACATCTCCATTCATATGCAAAGCAACATGAATACACTTACAGCGCGGATGAAAACGTTTCGCGGAAGAAAATCTTAAAATAAATATATTTAAATTTTTCAAAAGGCTTTGGAAACTTTACTCTCGGAATGGAAAGTCTTGATACATTTGATGCGGAAGTTTTGCTGCGAGATATCAAGAAACTTTCAAAGGACTTTACAACTTTATTTCTCAGAGTGATGGGCGCAATACCACGTAGGGCACTTTCTAGGTTCCAGATTGATGTGCAACGACAAATAATCTGTGATATTTTCAGCTGGCTACCATCATATGGCTGCTTTGTGACAGTATTGTAATGGGGTCCCATTAGTACCTTTTGAGCACGAAGCTATCTTTAACGACCTCAGCGTCGCGGTGGGCGAGTAGCCGGTTGAGACGCAAGAGGTGCGGTTTCGATTCCCGCTGCGGGACAAAACGTTTGCATGATCTGCAAATATTTGTTTCGGATCTTCTTATTATTATTCCAGCATTATTTATTTATTATTATTATTATTTATCTGAGTGCTGTAGTACCATGGTAACCAAGACACAGGGAATCTTAGTGCGGGGCCAGAACTATGTGTGCCTTTTCGGTGTTATATAAAAAAACCCGGTCAAGTGCGAGTCGGACTCGCGCACGAAGGGCTCTTTTTTTATTTTTTTTATTTACAAACAACAATTACACTCAAAATAAGAATACAAATATATAATATATAATAATAAAAATATGAAGGAGCAACTTTGATTTTATCACGGTTGTTTAGAAAAAAAAAAAAAAACAATTAACAGAGTTATGAATAAGTACCTTCCTACATCATTAATATGGTAGGTCTGAAAACTCAGACACAATCTTAAGTATATTATTTCTGAACGAGCTGGGTGAGGTTGCAAGGAATTCAGTGCTCGTGTAATGGTCATTGAAAAGTTTCATGATTCTATGCAACTGGGATCCGTACCATTATCTATAAAAATGGCAAAATTTTATGGCAGCTCCCTTAAATATATATTTTGACTATGTTTTTTATTGTGTTGTTATAGCGGCAACAGAAATACATCATATGTGAAAATTTCAACTGTCTAACTATCACGGTTCATGAGATACAGCCTGGTACAAGACGGAAGACGGAAGGACGGACAGCGGAGCCTTAGTCCGTTTACCCGTCCGTTTTACCCTTTGGGTACGGAACCCTAAAAAACGACACAAAAGTTAATTTATCACAAAAAAAACAGCAAATGTAATTTATTTACTCGCTGTGAATCTCGTTTGAAATGTGTTTCAAAACATTTATTAATTTACACTTTTTGACATGTTTCTGGGTTGTTTGATGTTAGTAAATATGGAGTGTTTAATGAGTTGAGGTTGCAGTGTTTCTGTGGTTGTGACTTTGCAAATATGTACAAACATTCATTTTGTGAAAACGGGAAATTTTCACGTACCGATGTGTTGGTGAAAGCACCAACAGGTTTCGACCCTAATCGAGGATCCTATACCCACCCTGATGAAGACCCTTGATTAGGGTCGAAACCTGTTGGTGCTTCCAGCAACATATCGGTACGTGAAAATTTCCCGTTTTTACAAAATGAATGATATAATTCACGAAATGTACAAACATGCATTCATATAACAAGATGGGTTGAAAGATAAACTCAGTCATCATCATCATCAGCCAGTAGAAGTCCACTGCTGGGCATAGGCCTTCCCCCTAGAATGACACGATGAACCGGTCTTGAGCCGCCTCAATCCACCGACTTACTGCGTCGTTAATAATTTATTTAGCCACTTTTATTTGGTGTGTGAACTCAGTATTGAGCACCAAATAAAAATACAAAAATAAAGGAGAAAATAACGTAAAATGGGAGGAAAGAAAAAATTTCGTAAATCATAAATTTAGTATATCAGTTATCTAGTTGCCATAACACAAGCTCTGCTTAGCGTGGGGCTAGATAATGTTGTGTGAAATGTCCAGCATTTATTTATTTATTATTTATTTATTTATTAGTACACAATTTTAATTAATCCAAACGATAAAAAAAAATAAACAAAAACATCTCCTTTTTAACCTTTTTAAAATTGAAATCTAATTTTAGACAAACTTCTAACACGTTTGAATTTTTGGAATATTTGGTAACTTATAAGGTGTAAATTGGGTAGTGAATTCATTAACAAAATCTAACAAAACTTTAAAGGGAATTTTTATATCATTATTTTGTACACCAAACCAAGGTATCAGAGGCCCAATTCTCTAATTAAAAATTAGCTAAAATAAAGTTCGGGTCTCGTACCGATCTCGTGTCGATCTCGTGTCGATGTCCTAAATGCCAGAAATTATATTCTCTTAGCATTTGTTACAACACGGTAATGTGATTATATCGAAATGTGACCGAAACTTGAACGATTCAAACTTTTTTCGATAATTTTAGCTTAAATAGATGGAGTCTCGCTTTACTCTTTCCAATGATATATATAACTATCCTACTCTAATGTTAGTCACCGTGCATCGGAAGTGGACTAAATTTTTATTATGAGGGACAGAATACCAACTTTCTGTCAATTCACAATTCACTCTGGATTCAGTCAACTTTCAGTGAAATTTTAAAATATTTTAGGGAATTGGGCCTCAGAGCGTGCGCTCGCCTTCCTTAGTTCATACAAAAACTTTCGTTGAACCTATAGCGTCATTCGATTTATCTTGAAGAACTAGGTTCTCTAAACAATTATCGAAAATGATTGAATTAAACCCAAGTCCTAGTAAAATTTGCTTCATAATTCAATTTTATTCTACCTTTTAGATAAAAAAAATTGCTTGCATAATTCACCGGGTATTGCAAGTTCGCAAATTGCATAGAGTGCTCGATTTCCGACTCATTTCCAACCACAAATCATCTTTTAATAACTCTATAGAGACACAGTCCAATGTGAATAGCCAGGACAATTCGTTGAAAGCACAAAATTTAATGGCATAAACCATTTTATGCATCGTAAGTAAAAAGTTGCAGCACACTTTAACTCAGCGTCATCGTCACCATCATCGGCCGCTAGACGTCCATTGCCGGCCGAGACATCGCCCATGTAGAATGCAATATTTGCCTAAATCAATCCTAAATTAGTGATCGCGTATTGGTGTGAAGTATAACCCAGGTGGATGCTGCTGCCCATCCCCTATTTTAGTAAACCCCTTAGCTTTTACTACATCCACGGGAGGAAACGGAGGGGTCTATTCTTAAGCCGGACACAGCACGGCATGAAATCCTACTAATATTATAAACGTGAAAGTTTGTGAGTATGGATGGATGTTTGTTACTCTTTCACGTAAAAACTACTGAATGGATTTGAGTTAAATTTGGAATGGAGATACTTTACGCCCTGGATTAACACACAGGCTACTTTTCATCATCATCATCATCGTTTTTCATCATTATTCACGCGGGTGAAACCGCGGGGCGCAACTAGTTATATATACATTTATTATGTATTCTGATATAGGCTGAGATGCAAGAGGCTGCGGCTTCCAACTGCAGGACAAATATTTGTATGATCTGCAAATGTTTGTTCCGGGTCTGGGTGTTATGGTACCATGGTACTCGTAGTTCTTGATGCCCAAGACACAGGGGATCCTAGTGTGGGATCATGACTACGTATGTGACGTTGGGTGTTGTGTTACGTTCATTATATTTTCAAGGACATACTAAAGTCCAAAACACATATATCACTTTCCAGTATCTGGTAAGCTTTTGTGTGAGCTACAGCTATAAGTATCACGCGCTTTATAGAGATGAAACCAGGATGAGACAAGTGAACTGAGTAGCCCAGCTTTCCTCTTAGTTCTGTGGGGAGTCTCAATCGCTATAATGAACGTCTTGCACTGTTACCGCTAGGTTAGATAGGAAATTGCAGATCTCTGTGGCACTCGGACAGGCGATTGAGAGTTATCTCTTTAGTAGTTCTGGTCGCCTGGTACTTACTTGAGACCACAGACTGGTTTTAGTACTTTGAGCCATATTTCTTAGAGAAGGGTTACCGGTGGGGCGCTTACGTCCTATCGTACGCGAACAAAGTTTGATCCTTTTTTGGCTACTATTTCATCAAACTCCATGAAATTTTGTACACATGATCAGTACACTATCTAGACCAGCGGCAGTTTTAAAAATAATAGTTTTTTTTTTAATTTATGACTTGGTAACCACATAATTTCATTAGAAACTAACGCACCAGGAGTCTAGATATTAGTGAACTGGAGGTCTAAAAAGGCCACCGTATATGAATCATAATATGAATCATAATACGATTCATATAAAGGAATTGCTAAGGATCTGCTGGTAATTCGGAAAATGAATTGCTACCAGATGAATTTGCCACATTGAGCAATTCATCTGGTAGCAATAAATTTTCCGAATTCTTAGCAGATCCTTAGCAATTCCTTTATATGAATCGTCGTATATTCATATTAAGTGGCTTTTTTAAACCTCCTGATCATGTGTACAAAGTTTCATGGAGTTTGAAGAAATAATAGCCAAATTAGGATCAATTTTTGTTACCTAGCCGGTGACAACCTCTTAAGTGTTGGTGCCAGTAAAACAGTATCGTCGTATTCAATTAGTTATAGTAACATGTCTCCGATGAAATATGGACTAAAATACAACTCCAGCAGTCGGTTAAATCCTTTCAATAAAGCGATATGGAAATATCGGAAACACAATTGGCGCGCTACTCTCGCGACGGCTCGCTCCAATAACTGCTTTCCAATCTGACATGGTGAAACTGAAAATGTATGCAAAACGGCTTTTTAAGGCATTTATTTATTCCAATTTTAAATAAAAATAAACCATCTGCTATTGTAAAGGCTCCTACACACTATGCCGGCGGCCCAGCCGGCGGGTATCTGTGTACCCACGGCGTATATCGGTATACCCGCGCGGCAAAAAGCCGCCGGCATAGTGTGTAGGAGCCTTTAAAGTCTTGTTTACCAAAGCTCCGATACCCTCTGGCCACGTGGTCCTACTGCCTTTGTCCTACCGATCGGACCACATGAACTTTTTTTCCAGTTGGTTCGATTAACTAATCGGACTATAGAAACTGACGTTTTATATATATATTTTTTTTATAAATATTTTATACCGATATCAAATTTATATTGATTTTATACTAGCCTAGACTAGTAGGCCTGGCCTTAACTCCGTTTTAAACCATCTTTCGTAATGAGGTGGCATGTTGCTATATGGTCGAACACTACCATAATTTTTAAATAAATAAATGCTGGACATTTCACGCAAAATTATCTAGCCCCAAGCAAAGCAGAGCTTGTGTTATGGATACTAGATAACTATGACATACTTAATACAATACATTTCATTAATAGATATTTTTTTATTATACATTAAAAATATACAGAACACCCTGAACTAATATTTGCAGATTGTACAAATATTTGTTCTGAGGCGGGAATCACACCCGCAACCTCCTGCGTCGCAGGCGAACCTTCGCCCGCCGCGCCACAGAGGTCGTAAAAGTCTAAGTACCTCAAAAGGGCCAAGTTCATTCAATCTTCAATCTTGGCTCGGCCAAGATCGTTTGTCGGATCTAAGCAGATCTATATGTAGCGTGAGGTACAGACTGCTTAGGTATACAATAAGCAATAACTTTTCATTTAAAAAACCGACATCCGCCATTGTATTCGACTAAATATTTGGATGAAAAAAAAATGATGAAAGAACCATAGTGGTGAAAGGATTATGATACTTTTTGAATGCAAATGCTTGGTTTGTTGCTGAAAATATCAAAATCACCGTATGCCTACAATATTTGAGGATTTCCCTCAATTCCTCATGGATTCCATCATCAGAACTGGATTCTGAAAAAAATGGGACCAATCTGGAAGTATATCTATTCAAATAAAAAAGAATTTTCCAAATCGGTTCATAAACGCTGAAAATATGAGGCAAAAAACATAAAAAAAAAAAAAACAACCTAATTGAGAACCTCCTCCTTTTTTGGGAAGTCGGTTAAAAAGTAGGTACCTTTATAAAGTATGAATCAGAAAACTGTCGAGCACGTAACTGATTCACAATCCGAAGCGAGTGCAAATTTATGCAAAACGCAGCTACATTCTCCACTTAGCGCAGATTTTTCCACTCGACGCTTAAAACCTCGGATTTAATGGAAGTTACTTTTGTCGACGCAAAAAAGGCAAATAGTTAGCTTAGTGTAATGGAAGGAAATAGAAGATTCCCAACTAGATAGTTTCGCTTCGCGATATGTCTGCGTATGAAGCTTATTTCATGCACATGTCATCAAATTGGAGCCGTATTAGTCTCAGCCTGAGAATAGAACTGCCCCTGTAGATATCGTAAAAGGCGACTAAGGGATTACGCAAGGGGATAGGCAGCAGCATCTACCTGAGTACTTAACATCAAACTGCGATCACCAATCCACCTGACAAGAGAGGTGATTATGCCAAATCCCCCATTGATGTTTACCTTCACCGTTTGAAAGCACGTAATATTCATAATTAACATTATATTTTTTTTTATTGTTAATAACGCATTGATTCGTAATTTGAACCTACGACTTTAGGATTGGATGTCTTCCTTCCTTCTATACCACCAGAGCTCTCGATATTGCACTAATCTGGTTACATCTCTACTAAGATATAAATATATAATTATTGGTTACGATGGTTGGATGTTTGTCGTGCTTTACGCCAAAACGACTGAGCCAATTTTGAATTTTTTTTTACACTTCGATCAAAACCTGGATACTTACACAACAAAACACACAAACAAACAATGAAACAACAGCACAACACAAACAAACACAGCAACAACAAACAAACTACAAACAAAGGATACTTTTTATCCTGTATTTCATATACCTCGGTAGGATAACGCGGATGAAACCGCAGGCGTCCGCTAGTTATTACATAATTGATGACATAAATTATGTTTCCAAATAGGATAGTATGGTTAGAATAAATGAGTATGAATACTAGACCACGTTCTTGGCATTCCTTGTAAGTAATAACTCATAGAGATTTCAAATTCACGCTGCATCTTCGGACTTAGAAAAGGAATTAGGTTAATACGGGTATGGAATATTAAGGTGTCTACTGACTTAGGCTGACATAAATAGACGTTACTTAGAACGTGCTAATGCTTAGTATTATCTCCGACATTCTCTAACACGAGTGTTTTAACATTAGTGTGACTGTGACAAGGACAAGAGGCCTTACCATGAGCTCTTATAGCGATTCTGTTCAAAAACTATTCAGTACAAATATCGGTTCGTCGTTGACATCCGTCATCATTGAATAACTTTAATCACAGAAGTCTATATACCTTCTGCTACTGTGCCTTTAAATATAGCTGCGGACATCACGGAACCGATATTTTGTACTGAATAGTTTTTGAACTGAATCGCTATAAGAGCTCATGGTGAGACATCTGTTCTATTAAAATAAAAATAAAAAACCATTCACGCTTCAATTTTGTTTTTAAATTATTTTCCTTTACCGAACTTACTGGTACGAGTACCTAGTAACAAAATAACTGCATATTTGACGTTGACATACACTTGACTTTTCTAAATTGCAACAGCTTCAAAATCGAATCATATAACACATTTGGCTCTCTTACTTTTTCATACACATAATTGAAATGTAGCACTTCGAGTTTTGATCTGCCCCCTATTACCTATCTTGAAAGTCACACGACCAACCAACGTTTGACAAGTAAAATTACGATCAATTGATAATTCTTAATGATAATTTTGAGCAATTGATGATCATTTTACTTGTTAAACGTTAGTCACCGAGTTACTATCAGTTAGGGAATAGGGTGGCTGAGCAATCTATTTAACTCTCTAATAGATATACTTATTTATAGACACTGTTTTAAAACTACTGACCTAGCTGCTTCTTTGTTACACTGTGTCACATCTTAGAATTTAGACAATAGAAACTTGCAATAAATAACTCATATTTTAGGATTGGGTTGAGATAAGAATATAAATTTAATAAAAATGGGTTGAGTCGATATACATACCTAAATGGGTTGAGATAAGAAGTACTTTTTAACCGACTTCACAAAAAGGAGGAGGTTCTCAATTCGGCTGTATTTTTTTTTTTTTTACCTCATATCTTTGGCTTTTATGAACCGATTTGGAAAATTATTTTTTATTTGAATAGATATACTTCCAGATTGGTCCCATTTTTTTCAGAATCCAGTTCTGATGATGGAGTCCATGAGGAATTGAGGGAACTCCTCAAATATTGTAGGCATACATATAGCGTTTTTGATATTTTCAGCAACAAACCAAGCATTTGCATTTAGAAAGTATCATAACCCTTTCACCTCTATGGTTTTTTCATCATTTTTTTTTCATCCAGAACTCGGTTTTTTAAATGAAAAGTTATTAATGGTGTAGTCACTATGCTGTCGTGTAGTGGCTTATGTTACATCTGAATGTGTCAAGTCTATATTCATCTTAATCACAAAGATCATCATCGCCTTGGGCATTCCGTTATCTTTATACCATAATGCGATTCGGATGGTTTGTGAATCTGTTTGTGCCAGATTATATGTAATAGCAACTGTATCTTACTATTTGTGTTATTGCTTGAATAGCTTTGATAATGTTTGATGTGGGTTTCTGTATCATCCATATTATTTTAATAATCACCATTATTTTAAATTGAAAAAAACGGCTAATTTTCACTGTTTTTCGTCACTTTTGCTGACGTTTCGAGACTGAGTTCAGAAGCCTCTTCATCATGAGCACCGCAAGCGACCGCGTTCAACGGTAGACTGGCGAATACAGTGGCAATTAGCCGTTTTTTCAATTATTCCCAGGCACGAAAGCTTCAATTCTATAATCACCATTATCATCATAGAAGTCCAGTGCCAGATATAGGCCTCCTTCATAGAATGCCATGACGAATGGTCTTAAACCGCCTTTGTCCAGCGACTTTTTGTTACCTTTAATATTCCGTCGGTCCACCGAAAGGGTTTTTTGTATTTTTCTTCATCGGCTGGTAGACATTTACTGCTGGGTGATGCCTCCTCCGTAGCATGCAAAGCGTGCTATGAGGGGGATTTGACATAATCACCACGCTTGGCAGGCGGATTGTTGATCGCACTTTCATGTATACTCAGGCAGATGCTGCTGCCCATCCTCTGGCGCCTTTTACGACATCTACAGGGACAAGATGGAGGAGTCCAATATTTTTATGACCTCCTAAATATAAGATGATATGTTTGAAAGTGTATTTGTTAAATCCTGCAACACGTGTTCCAACACACACTCTCGTCGAGAGTAGGCCGTGAGTCCCAGCCGTGGGAATATAATGGGCTGATTATCATGTCTTAGAGCTTAAGCAATATTTAAAAATAATATAATATATAAGGGCATTTATTCACTGACACTAATACTTATCTTAGTTACAAAGATACAAGTATAATATTAAAGATTAAGGTAGGTAGACAAGGTAGTGCAAGAGAAAAGAACGAGGGCTCAGCCATGCTGTTTTCAGCCTCGCCTTAGATACTTGGATGCTATCTGCTGTTCAGCAAAGGGAACAGCAAAACAACCACCGAAAACTCGTTATAAACTAGACCTTAGGCACTTACCTATATTATTATTTGTGTCTTAGGAGCATTAAATCCGCCTCCCAAGCCTGGTAATTATGGCAAGCCCCCTCATTTCATCCTATGGGGGAGGCCTCGTTCAGCAGTGGGCGTTTAGAAGACAAAGCATTTTTAAAGTTATCAAGATGGCCTACATATTTATTGAATGATCAAACAAATTTTAATATGAAAAGCTTTATTTACGATCTGAAAATTAATTTTCCTGATTGCTTCCCCAACTTGAAAACAATAAAAGTTGCCAATTGTGAAATTTGCCAAGTCTGAACTTATGTCGCAATTGGAAAGTATGGACAACTTGGCAATACTTCCTGTGATATATTGGAAACAATGATAAAATATATTATGTAGTACTTTGTTTGAAGTTTTTGGATATTTAGATGTTTATTTGTCACTCAATTATGCCTTCGCGGCTGAACTAATTTCAATGAAACTGGGTTAACAGATACATTATAATCTGGATTGAGACTTTGGCAATAGAATCCCATAGCAGTCCACTGCTGGGCATAGATAGGCCTCCTTATAGAATGACGAACGGTCTTAAGCCATGATTAGATAGATTTTAACCGGTTTAACTTGCGTAGGTTGTAATCAAGTTTACGACCCGAGGTTAAGCCACCTCCACCCACTGACTTCATCATCATCATCAATTGCAGCTTTTAGACCACTAATGGACGAGGCCTCCCCCATAAAATACAATAGGGGGAATCGTCATAATCCAATGACTTGCTGTGGCTAAAATATTTGTAAAGTTTAAAAAACGGCAACACTTGTTCTTGATGTCTAGCCAAAAATATCACAAAATGTAAATTTACAAAAAAAAAGATTCACTGTGTTCACAACACAAAATAATCTAATGTATTTATGTAAATCACAAGCAGAAGTCCAAAACTTAAGTTAATGTAACATCTTGAAGTAGACTTGGCAATTATGCAAACGCCCTATTTCGAGTTTAAAATAGTTTTAAGTAACCGAATAAGTTTGAAGCGGTTTTGTCATAGTATAGGGAGAGCAGTAATGCAGTTTCAAAGAGTCACAACAAGGATGCACATTTATGAACAAGTATGAATAATCAGAGACAGAGAGGTCAGAGATCAAAAAATATTGGCGTTAGATTAAATCAGAGATCAAAAAATATTGGCGTTAGATTAAATTCATGAGATTTTTACCTGCTTATTTTATTTGCACTGTAGTTTGTCTGGTCATCGTTATCATCAGAAAATCATTTCAGGCGTAGTTTTCAGAAAAAACTGAAGTTTGGCAAAAGTGAAAAGTCAGAGCAGAGTTGTTAACTCATAAAGCAGCTGTTCAATTGTAACTAAAAATAAATATGTCCGATTGCAAGACCTGTAACTAGTTATGACGTTGAGCTACTGCTCTCAAAATAGGTACACTGCACTTTCGTCAATTACATATACTGTTCAGTTTTAAAACGAGGGTAGTAAGAAGTTGGCTCTCTTCAGTTTATCGTTTCGAGTCGTTAAGCCCGTCATCTCTCTAATACATTGTTGCGTAGCGCTCCAAGTTTTCGTATAAAGTTGTTTTACTGCGTTAGTTTTTGTTTTACTATGTTTGAAAATGTTGGCGCCCCAACGTGGGGCAGGGTTGTGTGAACTTTGTACAGGTCTCGGCTGTTACTTTGAAACGTTGTGGACTAGAGGTGTTCTCCAAGGTCGGCTTGTAGAGCGTCTCTCAGTCATTCACACGTTCTCTGGAAATCTTAAGTTACTGCGCATCTGCGATAATGATGACGCTTTATAAAACCTAACATCCTGTTAATCGCGTTGTGCCACAGCAATAGCCGGAAACTTTACGAACTTTTTAGGTTGTTTGTTTTTATGGGTGAGGACTGAGTAGGACTAACAGTTAGTACAGTCAAACTAGGTGATTTTTTGCACAAGTGTGGAACTAATTAGATGTAGTCATGAAAACTTTTCTATTTGTTTTGTATGGCTTAAAAATCACCTCTAATAATAAGCATCAGTAATTTCACCCTCCGGAACAGGGTGAAATAGGGTGAAAACCTTATAATATCCGTAACTTAATGGTGGAAATAGAAGTAGTCGGTGCAATTTGGCATAGACTTTGAACCGTTATGATCTACATTTGCACCAAGTATTTTTTAAATCCGACATACGGAACATACAAAAAAGACATTTACAAAAAAAACTTTTTGTTGTTATTACGGCTCCGGGAAAAATAAGGTAGTCGGTGCAAATTGATAGACTTATCAGAA
Organism: Epirrita christyi; assembly: GCA_951392215.1. Taxonomy (NCBI): domain Eukaryota; kingdom Metazoa; phylum Arthropoda; class Insecta; order Lepidoptera; family Geometridae; genus Epirrita; species Epirrita christyi. The sequence goes on along the minus strand of OX595857.1, from coordinate 1,841,881 downwards.
AAATGTTCGAAATACATTACCAGGTTTGCACCTTGGTGCGTCTCACGGAAGGCACTTTTCCATATTTTATTGTAGCTCTACTTCTGGGACAATTAATGTAGTTCTGGAAATTGACTTAAACTTAATCATTTAATTAGTACTACATCCGCCGGAAGTTTTACACTGGTATTCATTTACGGAAGATGCATTTGTTCAACACTGTGTTCCCTACATGCACGTGGTTTTTATTAAAATCATAATGCACTAAGACAGTCTCTCTATACGTAATTTAACTTGCATCAAGTAATTTCTTTCTATTTTAAAATTTACGGCCTTTTTAAGTTTGTACCTAATATTTAAAAGGGTTCCATAAGCGCCAGAAACGGTGCAAACCTAGGATAAGCTTCTTTTCGTGTCATCTAACGTTTCCATAAGAATCCACGTCTACACGACTTAGGTCCACACAGTGGCGTATTTAAATTAATGACCAGATTGTTACTACTTTTGTATATTTTAGTTTTAATATGTATGTATAATTTTGTGTGTGCGCACTGATAGTACTCGACTTCCAATCATGTGGTTCGTGGGTTCAAATCCCGACCACTTACCCGTGGTTTTTTTTAATATAAAAATTATTGTGCGCAATATTACGGTGGAGGAAAATATCGTGAGAAAAATATTACCGACATGCCCAAAACTCTAAAACGTATGTAACATGTAAATAAAAAGAGCATAATATGCAAGGCGCACTGATTTTTTCACCACATTGGTTCCTTCACCATCTGTCACTAGGTCCTTTTCCGGGCTACCATACCTCGCGATCACCAATCAACCTGCGAAGCGCGATGATTTTTTTAAATAAAAAACCTCTATGAAGGTTACTTCCAGTAATGCTGAAATTTGCAAATATCTAAAATTGAAGAATTTAGAAACATGTACCTGATTGTACCTACCTTTAAAAGATTAACCAATATAACATACGTTGTTGACCTTGCATTTCTAGAAATTTGAATGACGTTGTAGTTCTAACTTTTCGATACACTAAAACTTTCCAATGAAGCCTATGATTTTCTTGCCATCATGATGCTAGATTATTTTGAGATGATAACTGACTTCACAAAAGGTGGTTATCAATTAATTCGTCAGCTACTTATACTAATAGGCATGTAGTATGTACGGCTGAGCTATCTAAAGGTTCTTTCGATGATGTGTAAGAAATTATTTCGAGATGAAATTTTTATCTCTGTAAATGTTTATAGAAGTCGGTTAGAAGGCCCAAAAAGTATTAGGTAACCTACATCGCGTGTATTCGTGAGATCTCAGTTCGGGGTGGACCACTTCTAGTAAATAAAAGGTAGGCATGTGTGTAAATGTTAAAATATTGTAGCCTCAGGGACATTCATACATTCATTCGTACATTCACACAACGTGTTACGTGGGAATGGAGCCAACTGCTACATGAAATACTCCATTGAAAATGAAATAACCATAGCTTTTGAGTTTTTACGATTTATAGGCTACACGGCAACTGTAAACTATTATATAGTCAACCTTATTGTAGAGACTTTAGAATTGAAAACAAAACTGTTAAATCAAAACTATAATCCTACATATAACTTCTGAAGCTACCATGGTTATTAACATAATTATCACTAGAAACGGGATATTTACCATGATTTTTGAGCATTATTGATTCCCGACATTTCGGCACGGTTTATGCGCCATCATACCCGTGATCATGGCGCATGAAACTGTGCCGAAATATCTGGAATCAATAATTCTCAAAAATCATGGTAAATATCCCGTTTCTAGTGATAATACTCGTATTATAATCCTACAAATAAAACATCAATCCCTACAAATATATTAAACTGAAAAGTTGTATGTTTATTATTTTGTTTGGTTGTATTTTTGACGTGCTTTCATGCCGAAACTTCTGGGGTAATTTTGAAGCACCTTGGTACACCAATCACCACCACCACCACCATATCACATAACCACAAAACAAAGTTTATTTTATAGGGTTCCGTATCTCAAAAAGTACCAACGGAACTATTATAGTATAACTCAGCAATGTATTTTACACGCGAACGAAGTTTGCATCCAATTTGGCTATTATTTCTTCAAACTCCATGAAACTTTGCATACAAGATCAGTACACTAATATCTAGACCCGTGGTGCATTAGCTTCTTATACAATTATATGGTTACCAAATCATAAATTAAAAAAAAAAACAATAAAAACTGACGCACCTCTCGTCTAGTATTATATGCTCATACTCATACTATTCATACTTGTTTATTTAACCTTAGGAACAATTAGAACACTTGGTCACGTCATACATTAGTTACAAATTAATTATAAGTTACTATTATTAATGTAAGTAACTACCTACTTAACTGGAGGGGCGCTAGAAACAGACAAGCATTTCACATAGTAATTAATTAGTTAAATAAATTTAACAAAGTACACAATAACAGTACTACAAATAACAGAGCTATACTTATATGCTACTATATTAGTGTACTGATTAGTATACAAAGTTTCATGGAGTTTGAACAAATAATAGCCAAATTAGAAGCAAACTTCGTTCGAGTACAAAACGGCGTTAGCACCCTACCGGTAACCTTTTCTTAGTTAATACATTTATTCTACAGAACTTAGTTAATACATTTATTCTACAGAACTTAGTTAATACATTTATTCTACAGAACTTAGTTAATACATTTATTCTACAGAACTTCAATGAGCCTCTGAAAACAAGTTGCTAAAATTTCAAAGTACCTTCAAAGTTTGTTTAAAAACTACGTTTCGAGTGTAAAGTAAATGTTTTGCCCGCGCTCGGGCGTCTCTCAGAATAAATAATAGTACGTTCAGTTTCGTCTGGCCGCTGGTAATCAAAGGTTTCTACAGAAGTCCCGATTTTGTCCTCTTACTATAGGGATGATTACAATGAATACAAATCTTTAGACCTTTCTCTTTGATCGTTTTTTTTTTTTTTGTAAATCCAACACATGAGATAGATAGATTAACACTTTATTGTTCACCTGAAATACATAATAGGATTTATTAAAATTGGCAGTTTAACGGGCGGCCTTATCGCTGAAAGCGATTTCTTCCTGGCAACTTTTGAATAAACAGTGATGAGCGAAGCAGTTAAGGACAGCGGTGCATAGAGTGAAAAATAATAATGATATATGGATAAAAAAAACTTTTACATTATTCGAATTCATACACTTTTATAAAATAGACTAATAAATAGTAATGAAGTTAAATACAAAAAAAGAAAAGAAAAATTTATAAAAGAAAAGAAAAAACACTACTATTCTACTTGTATACTTACAGGATATTGAAAAAATAATAAAATATTAGATTAAAATAAAATATTATATTATATTAATATTATAAATTGAACAAAAATATAATAGAGGTGTTTGAGTGTATAAAAATTAATTTTATGTTAATTTTTTAAATAAAATAAATAAATATAAATAAAAAAGTAAGACGCTCTCTTATTTACGCGTATGTATCTACGGGTAGATGCAGTATCAACTTAGTAAGGGCCGGTTTATTGATCCGTAGTTAACTCAACCAATAGTTAAATATGGTAACCAATGGTTAAATTTCGGCAAAATGCGTTTTTTGATCAATGGTTAGCTTCACCAATGGTCAAATAATTAACCAATAGTTGAAAAAAGTAACCACCCAATGTCGGAGAGTTAACAATATGGCGGCTGGTAAAACCAACCCCTAACAGATGTTTTGTGAAAGTTTGCTTGTTGTCAACAACGTTTTATTTCTCAAATAATAATTATCATGAATTTAAACATAGTTAGATACCTACTATGATGTTACGTCGGAAAGTTTATCAGACGATGATATTTTTGCGGAGTAGGTACCTATGTTTTGATGAGAAGGCCGAACATTTTTAGACCACGTAACCCACCCCCCACTTTAAACTAAATACTATTTACGAAACCATTCAGAACATAATAAACTTTTTTGGAGAGTTTCTTGAGAAAATTTTTGATAAAACATTTGGGCACCAGATGTAACCGCTTCTTTAGCAAGAGTGTCAGCTAATTCATTGCCCCTGTATTCTTTCTAAACAGTTTGACAGATTTGACACTAGACTGTCAAAAAAGACATTTAATTTGGTATCGTTCACACATTATGGCCAGTGTTGTCACAAATAAAAATATTACCCACAAAAAACTGCAGCTATCTTTAGTAAATGATTTCTCATTACACTAGCAATATAATAACCAATGGTTAGATTTGACTGTAGTTAAAATAGACATTGAAAAACGTAAAAGCCCTTTAACCATTAGTTGACGAGTTGACTATAGTTAATCTAACAAATGGTTAGACTGTTAGTTACTACGGATCAATAAACCGGCCCTAAGTCTGTATTTAGTTTGAAAACTTCCGTAGTTAAGTATTATTAATTATGTATGAACATCGGTTGAACTCTACGTTTAATATTTTTCTTGATATTTACTCTACTCTGCTACTAACATAATAAGTTTGATAACGAAAACAGAAACGATTAGTCAACTCAAAACCATTTTAGCAAACGAGATCTTCGACACGAAAGAGCGTCGCTCGAGAAAACAAATTAAGTAGTGCAATCTCAGTTTTTGTAGAGCCATCGTTTTCCCAACCTGATTGGCTCTGCAAATTGGATGTCCGAATTGGGACGTCTGTAAAAGCTCTCGGCAAACACGGTCCGGTGCCAATGCCAATACCGGAAACTAAGTTAGGTTTTAATTTCAAATGGTATTTTCTTAAAATGCATTGGATCATTATTATCAACATCGGCCGCTAGAGGTCGACTGCTGGACAAAGATCTCTCCTATTATTATAATGTAACAACGAATGGTCTTGAGCCGCCTTTATCCACCGACGTTCTGGGTCCTGCATTGCATGCGAATTCTGATTGGATTTTATGTGAACGATTTTTGGCAAAGCTAACAGGAATAGCTGTTAACTTTAGGCCACATAATTAGTAGCTTAACTATAAGCTTTTATTTAACATGACCTGTTAGTATGTTAGTTAGTGTGGGACAATTCTTGAAAGTAAGTTTTGAACGAGTTCCACCCAACCGATTTTTCACCTGAAGTTTTTCATGCTGTCGAATTGTATTGTTATCTAAACTAGACAGTAGACAATTCGACAGCGAGCTGATCTGATGATAGACACGGAAGGTGGACAACAGAACTCCTCGATGATTAATAGTAGCCTGGCAGTGTTTGGGCTCATTTTGATCAGCTCACGGTTTCGATCACTTATTTAATAAAAGCTTGTTTTAAAAAGTACATTTTGCAACAAAAAACTTATTTAACTTCACTTTTGTTAGTATGGGTTAACCCGAACCCTGTCAACCCTGTACAAGGTTGTACGAAAAGTACAGCATGTGCTGTGAACGAATTCACAGCGCTGATTTTCAGCACGAAGCTCAGAGTGACGCACGAACAAAGACAGTAAAAAATAAAGCTATGAATTTATGTATGTTTTGTTTAGCTTGAAATCATTTAGACGGATTCAAATGCAGTTTTAGCTGTCGAGTAGGGTAATTATCAAGGAAGGTGGTAGCATAATTAATCTATTTATTTATTTTTTGATTACGAGCTATGAGCGATATTCACAAAGTCGGAGGGGACTCTGATACTCTGACCTTTTCCCGAGAGATCAGGAATATAAATGTTATTTTATTTTAACATCCATTAGCTAATAACATTTTGTCCAATTAATATAAAGTAACTATCTAGCTAATGGACACTTTGACTAATATAAAGGTGGCTTCAGACGGCAAGCGATAATCTCTTAAGGCGCAGGCCACATAGGAACTGATACAGGCACGGACTTGCCACGGGCGTCTTTCCAGTCCATTCGAATTTCGTACAAAACGCGCCATGTCATGCCATTTTTACATCCGTGCGTTTTGTACGAAATTCACGAATGGAAATACGCCCGTGACATGTCTGCGCCTGCGCCCGTTCTCAGATGGATTGCGCCTAAGATGGTCTATGCGTGTGGGGGTCCTCATTTCAGTGTGGGTCACAATCGTATGAATATAGACGTTGCCAGTGGTGAGCTCTTTGCCGCCATTGCTTTCCCTCGATTAATTCGACTAACGCTTTCTTCCATTAGTAACACATTTCTAAATAAGCCAGCAGCCAGGACAAATTATATACCAACGAAAATTTGCTAATAACACAACATGTCGATCGGCAATCTGTCAGTTCGCCGTGTGAAGCTACCTTTAGAAATGTTAACTTCAAAGTTCGCTATGAAGTCTGGCCCCAATAATGTTTCTAACTGGATCATCTAAGATTATATCACGTGTTGTAGTCAAAGTCTGCAATTCTATCATCAGACAAGGAATGACATGACGGCGCTTGAGTCGCCTCCATCCACCGACTTTGCGACTATCACAAGTCATCGGTCCAACGCCCGGACCTACACTGCGTCTTCCGGTTCCTGGTATGGCCAATATGTCAAGGCTATGAAGTTATTAAAAAAAAATTACTGGAGAATCTTTCAGAAGAGACTACCGGTTGGGCGCTTAGGTCCTTTTGTACGCGAACGAAGTATTTCATCAAACTCCGTGAAGTTTTGTACACATAATAAGTACACTAATATCTAGAACTGTGGTGCGTCAGGTTTTTTTTTAAATTAGTTTTTTTTTTTATGTATTATTTGGTAGAGTCTGGCTAATGAAAGTAGAGACTGAAAATGCGCGGCAAATTTAAAAATAATCTGCTTGGCATTCCCAAAGCTAACATGAAATAACTGGATTAACCTACAAAAGTCAAAATAAATAATTGTAAAGTATCAAATTAGGTTAATCCAGGTATTTCATGTTAGTTTTGGGGATGCCAAGCTGATTATTTTTAAATTTGCCGCGCATTTTCAGTCTCTTCTTTCATTAGCCAGACTCTAACCATTATAATTTTATAAGAAACTAACGCACCATCGGCTTTAGATATTAGTGTACTTACTGATTATGTGTACAAAGTTTCGTGGAGTTAGATGAAATTATAGCCAAATAAGAAGCAAACTTCGTTCGCGTACAAAAAGGACGTATACGCTCTTTTGCTTCCGATGACCTCCTCTTAAAGCCATAAAAGAAAACTTTCAGCGATGCGTATGACTTAAGATAAGATAAATTTATTTTTAGCAAACACAATTACAAATCACATCAGTAAACACAGTTATAAAATATGACATCCAATGAAAAGGAACTAAAGCTAAAGCTACACTTTATATATAACTAATGTTTATTAATGCTACTGACATTCTATTGGGTCCCAAACTAGGCGAAGCCTGTATCGTGGTGACCCAGGGGTTTATTATCCTGGCTCTGAGTTGGTAAAGTTACCCAAAAAAAAACAGTATTAACAGATTAAAAAAATAAAGAACAATAACAAAAATAAAAGTGACTCAAAGTAAGTTACAACTCTTGTACCTACGTATAATTATGTGCGATGCGAGGGCAAGGGTAAGTATGTGTCTGTATATTATATGTGTGTATATATATATATGGGTATGTGTGTGGGTGTGTGTGTACTTGTATTAGAGTTCGTGACTTTATTAGTCCTCATTTTTGTCTAGCCCAGTCAAGCTCAATCTTGACGGTTATTCCACCATTATCCATAACATTAGAAACATTGTGTAAACAAGGATCCCCTTAAAAGACGAATTAATTAAATTTCAGAAACTGTACCGCGTTGGGCGCCAAAAATGTATGCTTTAATTAAACTTTGTTATTACTTGTGACTTTGTTTGTTTTTCAGTCCTTGTGTTATGTAACAAGTTATTTCTATACCATCATCAGTCACTGTCATCTGTTAAATGTCCACAGCTGGACAAGGCCTATCCAATTTTTTTTTTTTTTGTTCACATTTTTTTGTATCTGTTCCTTCTCTAACCGTGAAAACCTGTTATTCGCCTTCTGCTACAATTTCTGTTCTTTATTCTGGTTTTTGTGCTGTTGGTTTTCCTTTAAATAAATAATGAGACCTCTCCCATAATCTCTCATAATGGGGGGATTTACCATACTCATAATGCTTGGCTGGCGGATTGGTGATCGCAGTGTTAAGTACTCTAGTGGATTCAGCTGCCCATTCCCCTTAGTCAGCTTTTACGATATCCACTGGAGGAGGACGGAGGGATCAACTCTCAGGCCGGACACACCAATTCAGTTGTTTTTACATAGTAAAGTAGAAATCCACAGCTGGGCATGCATCTCCACTCATCCACTGACTTATCGCAAACTTTAAAATGAAGTCCACCAAAACCACCACTAGGTTACCAATTAAATTAATTGTTCTTCATTACAATTCATTTAATTTGTAATCTGATGAACTGGGAACTCGAAACTACCCTCACAAACAAAAATAAAGCTACTTCTTAAACAAATAATGTGCAATTTACTCTGATCCGGATGTTTGAAACTTGCGAAACGAAACTACTTTCAAACAACAATACACTTCGTTTATCTCAACATAATGTGCAAATTGATTTGACGGCGATTTTCAGGAAAGTCCAGAGAATTGTCGATCCATAATGGGCTATAAAACTTGAATCGTAAAGTTGATTCTTGTATGAAACTTGTCAAAGAAAAGTTGAATGAATATTTTAGTGGTCTGCTCGTACAGTGCTATTTCAGCTGCTCGAACGATGTTTTTGATTACTGTAATTTCTAAAGGATATGAAATATATCACGGATTTTCTACGGACTAGATGACAGTGACATTTACTTGGCATTTGCAACTCTTTCGTCTCAGTCGGCTATTCGCTCACTGCGCCACGCAGGTTGTCAAACACCGACAAATAAAAAAAATAAAACCATTTCGACTTACAATCGAATGGGAAAAAACAGACAATGGAGTTCGCGCAGTGTCCTTTTGAAGTAATTTCCGCTGTCATGTCAGCGGCAATTTTAGGTAATTTATCGTTTACGTGGGCACAGGGGTAATACAGTACTATACCGCGCAAAAGATTCACTCGCCTTTGATAAAACACGAGACCAAATGACGCGCCCTTTTCCATGTAAACGTAGTTCCACGTTTGCGTGAGTTTTGGTCGTAGCTTGAAATTTCACTACATTAACGAGAGGTTTTCATCTTCGATTAAAAAAAAGTATTTAAAATTGGTTCGATAGATGGCGCTGACTCAACTGTAGCTGCCAAGATTGTCAAATGTATTATCTGTGGTGTACGCGTACTAAGCTATTAATTAACTAGTCTGGGGCTATTAGTCATGATATTCTGTTTGTGTGTGCGCTAGTGATTTCGTGGTGTTTTTAGAAGTAGGCAAAAATAAATACCACAAAACGAAAATATACCTACGTTGTTGATGTTGACATTTAACTTTATTTTGACACTTGACAGCGTACAGAGCAGCGCCATCTATTTTCAACGCTGAAAGCAAGATTTGAAACGGCCATGAAAACCCCTCATTGTGGTGTGGTGTCCGGCCTGAGAAACTTCTCCTCCTGGGGAGCGATTTTTGAATGTCGTCGAGGGATTAAATGTCAGTAAAAATGCTGTTAATCCCCGATTTCCAAATTTCTATATATTGAAACTCATTGATGTCTAAAATTCACCTATGATATCAATAAAGCCGCGTGGCCTGATGTCGCTCTGCCCCTCGACTGCTGAAATGGAAATTTGCAATATCTGTACTTACCTATTTACATGTTTGTATTAGATTATTATTTATAAGTATAACAAGCGTAGCGTGTGCTGTCTTGCATATTTTTGCTGATGTTTATTCACTTTTGACTACCTTCTTAAGGTTTTTAAGTTCTCATTTACTATGTATCAGCAACTCCTTGCTCCGAGGCACCACACAGGCGCTTCTCACCTAGTGGTAAGACGGACCATTTTTGTAAGCCAAGCCGAGTTTGTTGCCTGATTCTTCTAGGCTTGGTCGCGTTGGAACAGGAGTAATTTAATTTTATATAAGACCATTCAAAATGATCCTTGTGATTTCAATGAAAAAAGTTCTTTTTGACTTTGATTTTGGCTTTGAATACAAGTGCCTCCTCCAGTAAATTTCTTGAAAAAAACGGCGATTTGCGGCCTTTTTGATGATATTTAGTCACTCAGTCCTATTCAAAAATCGCATCCCTGTGGATATAATAAATGCCTTAACTAAGGTATTACACCAGGCATAAGGCTTTACGACATCCACGGGAGGAGAAGGAGGGGTCTATCACGCTGGTGAAACCGCGGATCGCAGCTAGTGTTCAATCAACGAGAATCGGGGCTCAGGTTCATGAAGCATGAAACGATCAGAGGGCCTATTACGAGTTCTGCATTGAACAATCGATTTGCGAGTCGTGAGCTTTTACCGTGACTTACATAGTAACTACTCATCAGTCTGTGCCGCGCAGTCGATAGAAACAGCACAGATTCATAAATTGTTACTACGTAAGTCACGTTGAATACTCACGACTCGCAAAGTGATTGTTGCAATGCAAAACTCGAGTAAGCCCTCTGCTAAAGGAGGCACTCGATTCTTCTGAATTTGAATTGCTCGCATTTTAGAAATTTACATTGATTCGCAGTGACATGGGCCTCAGGTGGGGCCTCGAATGAATTGCTAGGTTCTTTTCCATGGGGGCGTGTTTGCGATTCGTTAGGTTTTTTGTTTTGGAAATCGTCATTGTTGAGTTTTTAAAGTGTATTTGCGTAAATTGTATGGTATAATAATTTTGTTCCGTTCTGTCAAATTTTGTGTGAATTTTTATTTTCGTTTTGTTTATTTATGGATTATTTTTTTGAGTGCTTTGTTTTGAAAAATTGTTTTGCGAGGTGCACTGGTGCCTTTCACCACACTTGTTCTTTCACTATGATCACTTGATGGGTAGAATGCATAGAAAAAAAGTTACTCAGGTTCTGGCATTAGGTGGCTTCGTTACTTGCTATTCAAATCTAACCGCGATGTGTTCTAATCGCGAGAGTTTCAAAAATACTAAATCTAACCTTATCATAAGATTTCGATCAGAGGGCCTATTACGAGTTTTGCATTGCAACAATCACTTTTAATTTTATTTATTATTAATAGAATTAGAAAGTTGCTGTTTTGGCTTGGAATGAAACAAGAATACATTGTCATGTTCTACCAACATTTTCAGTGAATGTTCTCACAAAACTCCGACATGATAATTACTTTTAATACAAGTTAAGTAAAGTGCAGTTAAGTATCGTGTAGGTAGGGGTTTATTAACTTGTATACTACGGACCCTCACGTGTACGTAATAGCTTAAATTTCAATATTCTATACACACGGTAAAGTTTTGATGTGAATGAAACTTCAGTAGAGGAGTGAATTTGCTGAACTTTCTCGATCTAAATCCAGAAAAATCTTTCTTGCTTCTTTCATACGAAAGATACATAAATATTATGATTCAAACAAATCTTTTCATGAAGGAAACAAATCCTATCGAAAACATATACTTTGTGAAAATGAGACATAACAAAAAACTGCCAAGTGCGTGTTCGACCACGCACAGTGAAGGGTTCCGTAGACGGGATGAACGATCGCGGTTAAAATTCATAATAAAAACATGATAATAGCGTTTAACCGAAAATATCCCATATCTCAAACTACACAATTCATCTTATTCAAACCAAATGTCGTTAGTGTTTGTTTTAGTTCTACTACCTCACATTTTCCTCTCCATCCTTTAGAAATTAGAGAATAGAGTTGTGTCTACCCTTAACGACGTTAGAAGCGCATATCTCACTAACTCTAACTATTTTATTGAATAAAAAGTAATTTTAAAACCTCATGTGTAGTTTTTGAAGACCTATCTAAAGATAAGACACGCTTATGTGCGCTGGTTTTCTTTTCATCCCTAATTTAACACTGTGTGGAGTTCCACCCCTATTTTTTTCGTAATTTCTTTACACCATTAAATAGGGGTTCATAGAATACACCTACCTTCCAAAATTCATCGATATAGTGCTAATAGTCTTCGAGTAAAATAGATCGATAGATAGATTAGATAGATAGATAGATAGATTAGATAGATTAACACTTTATTGTACACCAGGAATACATTACAGGATTTTTTTAAATTAGCAGTACAAAATGGCTGTGACAGATGGACAGACGGACAGGGCGAAATTATAAGGGTTCCATTTTTTGTAATTTAGCTACGGTACCATAAAAAAATTACTCACTAATACTTTTAAATCAGTAGGATTCACAGATCTCCGTAAATCTCTACATTTTCATTTGCAGAACATTTGATGAGTTTTCTACTACAAAGTTCTAGAAATTTCTCTCCGTATGTCCCGCCGTATTAGTATTCATAGCATCGGCGCGCAGCGTCTTCGGCCGTATTGAGTCTACCCTCAATATTTTATTCAATTATATGCAAAAAAAACACCCCTTTTCTTCGCCTCTGAGCCATTCGCAATTTCAACTCGGAGTTGTTTTATTCCTTTGCTTTTATCGGTGTGCCAGTGACAGTTATTAGAATTGGTGTAAATCGATTCTATAAATACTTGAGTTTCATTGAGAAGGACTCTGTTGAATGAGTAGACTCTACTTAAAACTTACGGTTTGCGGAGACAGGACACCAGCAGGGCGATTCTTAAACGTCGGAAACGTTTCCGATCCGTTAGTTTTTCATTTCGATGTGGTAACTAAATAAAACAACGTTTCCGACGTTTTAGACTCGCCCTGCAGAGGCCCAATTCTCTTAATTATTTTAAAACTACACTGAAAGTTGATCGAATCGAGACTGAATTGTGAATTGACTGAATTGATTATTTTGCTCCCTCATAATAACAATTTAGTCTACTTTCGATTCACGATGACTACTATTAGAGTAGGATAGTTATGTATATCATTGGAAAGAGTAAAGAGAGACTCATTTATTTAAGCTAAAATTATCGAAAAGACTTGAAGAACTCGAATCGTTGAAGTTTCGGTCACATTTCCATATAATCACATTACCGTGTTGTATTTTAAGTAAAAATTTCGAATACAAGTATTTGGAGGAATCTTTACCAGGAACCGGATTTTTAGATTCCAAAGAAATATTTCCGACTTTTTGCCACCACTTCCTTTTTTAGGAAGAAACCAAGATCAGAAGAATTTACGGAAAACGATTCTAATGTACTTCAAAAAATCCTTTCTCTTCCTTAAAGCGCTTAAAGCATTATTGTTTCATTTAAACTTTTAATGAGGCCCCTTGTTCGTTGTGAAAAATATTTTTTTCCCTTTCAGGGTTCCGTTTGTCAGATGAAAACGGAAAAACTATGTAATAACTTCTTTGTTTTATTCGTTGTGAAAGTTTTAATGACATGCGTCAATTTAAATTAAGCGTGATGTGGTGTGTCCGGACTAAGAATAGAACCCTTCCCTCCCGTGGATGTCGTAAACGTCGATTAAGGGATTACACTAGAGGATGGGCAGTAGCATCCACCTGAGTACTCGACACCAATACTGCGATCGGAAGGACTTTTATATAAGGGTACATATATATATATGTATATTTGAGGGTAGGGAGGGGTGGAGGAGGTGGAGGAGATCCCTTCCCGCGTGGGGGAAGTTTAGGAAATGCATAGTTATGTTTTGGTAATTTTTCTGTAATATGGCCTGTGATTGGTAGTTTCCTTGTGAACAAATACTAAAACATAGTTTTAAAAAAACTAACAACCTACCGAGGGCCTGTCTATACTATCGCCCCTGTGTAAGATTTTTTCTTGCGGTCTCATGATTTTTTACATACAAAAATTAAAATTATTTCCTAGATCTGAAACTTCGTGAGATTGCTCAAGATAATAAGTACTTTGCATAAAAAAAATGAGTTTACGACAAGTCCCGTATATAAAAGACGAGCCCTGCGATCACCTATCCGCCTACCAAGTGTGGTGATTATGGCAAATCCATCCCATTGTATTTTATGGGAGAGGCCTCGTCCAACAGTGGACGTCTTAAGGCTGCTGATGTGATTCAGTTAGTTTTTTTTTTTTTAGTTTAAGTTCTATTACGTCCAATGGAACAAAGTTATTATACTAATTAAGATGTGACGTACAAATGAGGTTTCTGCTTACTGATTGCCATCGATTTAAAGCTTCTGTGTCTTTCTTTCCATCTATTTATGGTGATGGGATCATCCTATTCTTACTCCACTTGGCTGTATACTTGTCATCTTCTACGGAATTATTTCACTTGACAATTTCTTTACAAAACACTGTAACGATATCTGTCCAATTATATTCTCCCTGAGTTTTGATAAAAATGTACAGAACCTTTGTAAAATATGAAAAACACGTACATGACAGGTTCGGTTTTTGAAGTGGAAATAAGACCGCGTTGGGCGCGAATGAGACTACGCTTGAATGCCTTCCTTTCTTTTTCATTATAATTCAGTGAGAGAGAGTATTAAGGGGTTATAAAGGGTCCTGTTATTAGCTTATGGTTAGTTAATAACGCTTTTGTAAAGTGGTGAGGAAAAAGAATATATTGGTGTTTGTTGAGAAAATAACTGCGCTTAAAATTACTTTCATAAGATACTTTTAAACATACAGAAGATAAATATTTTAACTTAGGTAGTAAGCATTGTTTATAATCGCACTATCGAATTCAGTCCTGTGCTGTGATTTTCTCTTTCACTTAGGGTTCCCTATTATCAAAATCTATTTATTTTGATACTAGCAACGACTTTCGATTTCAATGTACTCCACAAAACGGTTTACCCCAGAATAAACACAACACCCCTATAAGCAAATCTCGGAATGGCTTAGCCGACCGGCGAGTTCGTCCAATGAATACAAATTGAAATCAAACGGGGCGCGTTGTATGGTAAACAAACAAATACAATGTGGATGAAACGAATAGAGACCGTAAAACGCGGTCAGACCACTTCGTCTATCATTATACAGTCAAAATTTGCAGATACAGAACATAAATTTGAATGTTCGTTACAAAGTTATGATCGGAAAATTAGCAACGAAAATATCTACATTCTTGCTTCAGGAGAACTGTAGTTTCTGACAATCGTGGTTTGCCATGGTGTATCCGGTTTAAGAATAGACCCTACCATCTCCTCGCGTGGGTGTTGTAAAAGCCGATTAAGGGATTACACCAGGAGTTGGGCAGCAGTATCCATCTGGATACGCAACATGAATACTGCGGTCACCAATCCTTCTGCCAAGCGTGGTGATTATGGTAATTTCCTCCATTGTGCATATATGGGGAGGCCTTGTCCAGAAGGATTCAATGCACTTCACAGAGGCTCCTTTTATGTGCAAGTCAATGATAGTGGGATTAATTCTAGCTCACCAGCGAACATATCGTCAATATAAACACAGCTACAAAGTCTAGTCGAAACACTATTCAAAATACACTCGAGAGCAATGAATCCGGGTCACTAAAGAATGTTAAAAATCTCGGAAACTAAAAATGATAGATTAATGCAATAAATTGTATTTAATAGACAATGTAATACTCCTTAAATGAAGGTAAAAAAAATATGAGTCACCATACATTTTATTAACACAAAATTACATAAAGAAAAAAACTGCTGATCTCTCCATAAAACAAAAATAGGAAACATGAAATTTTTGAACTTTATTACGATTTTCTTGAATTTTAATACTTCGTATTGCCTCCTCGTGCTTCCATTACTGCGTTTACGCAGAAAAAAAACAACAAAAAAACAGAAATCAAACAATGATAAATGACAGATTACAAACAAAAGCAAAACCAAATGCTGTAATTTCGTAGTTCCATCTTCGAAAGTGGCCCTTTTTCAAATTTGATTTTTTTATGATATAACTTTACAATAACTAAGAAGTTTTAATACCTTCATTTAAGGAGTATTACATTGTCTATTAAATACAATTTATTGCATTAACCTAGCATTTTTAGTTTCCGAGATTTTTAGGATTCTTTAAGTGACCCGGATTCATTGCTCTCGAGTGTAGTTACGTGGAACGTTAGTAAAGTGGCGCGAAATTAAAATTTTGACATTTGTAGCTAAACTAGCAATATTTATGAGATATTATCAATTCAAACATGTGTGTTAAGTCTCCTGATTCCTGCAAAATCAGTGTTCGCTATCTCGAGAAGTGTTTATGAGCTTTAATGTGCAAAAACACAATAAAATCATTCGCGAACTTGAATTTCGTGCCGCTAACATTTCATCTTAAATTGCTTCGTGCTTATGTCTGCAAATAAACGTATCTTATCTTATCTTATCTGTCTCTTTGGTTCGATCGTATATATTTCATTCAGGTTCAAAGTTTCCAATAAATTTTTAAGCACTTGGCATTCGATTGAACCGACATTTGGCATACCTGTCAAGTTCCGATGACAATACAGTATTATGGTGACAGCGAGCTGATCTCATGATGGAAAGATGGACAATGGAACTCATTGATGATTAATAGTATCCTAGCAGTTTTTGAGCTAATTTTGATCCAGTCATGATTCCGATCACTAATTTAATGAAAGCTTGTTTTGAAAAACATATTTTCATCAAAAAACTTATTCGCATCACAGTTACCACAGCATCCTCGACCTTCCTGATGGAGGAGGTGGTTTAACGCACTCCATTTAGCAAGTATCCCTAAATTCAGTCAATCTTAGTCAGATATACACTTTCATAATTATATCCAGTTGATTAGTATTATGCTCGACTTGTAAACCCGCGTTTCGCACCACAGTCCATTTAGAACCCTTGGCATTGCCGACCTTCGAGGTGGTACATCGTACTTCACTTAGCAAGGATGCTTAATGTGGAGCTATTTGTTAGGCGCCCGTCGCCGAGATGGGCGCCTATCAATTCAGGATAGGTCTTGCTGACTGTCTTTAGTCGGATGTAACCGGCTTTGGACTCTGTCCGGCCAAAAAATTGTTTGGCGCACTTTTTCAAGTAAAACGCTGATTTGCAAGTACATGTATATAAGTATGGTTGAAGAACTTTCATTGCTCATAAAGAATGTGGTTTGCTTACAATGAGTTTAAGAACAGATCTGCCCCCAATTTGCCTAATAAACTGGTAATCGCTTTCGTTGATGTATTCGCAGAACCTACATTGCGCCACGTGTGCTTCTTTACAACAGTAGAAATACTCAAAATATAAAGTGCAATGTACTTTAAAATCGTATTCGAAGCGATTATTAGTTCTATATAACGGCGCTAGTAGTTAGTTAATTTTTTATACTAAAATATATTTTTTACTTATTAGTTGCTCTACGGTCTAATGTTGAACAGGGTCTAGGGTATTACTGAAGCTGAATCTTCACTTCAAATTAAGACAACATAAGATATCTTTCTCCCGCAGACTCCAAGGCTATGATGATGACCACCATAGGATGAACATAATCTAAGATACTCCTGAAGATGAATCTTCAAGTTAGAGTTTAAAAAAATACACATTGTAGACCCCAATGCGTTTCCTTAAGTGTTCAGTTTTTTAAATTTAATGGAACATTGTAAATAGATGGTGATTTTTTGTAATAAAATTAACTTTTTTATTCAAACAGCCGTGTCGTTATCACACCTCCAATATCACACTCATATCCGGCATTTTATTAAAAAGTTTGCATAAATCCGGTGTTTTCTTATTTCCTCAACTGGCATCCCTAACAAGCTTAGTACACGGTACTCGAGATTATTCGACGTGAAATATTTCGTTTTTGGCGGGAAAATAGTGCCTTATCGATGAACCGTGTTACGTTCTGAAGAATCTTTTCTTGATGTTCTTTATATTATTTCTAGATATATATATATAGACCGACCCTTTTAAAAATCGGTCTGAGTCGGTCTTTAAGTGGAGAGGTGTCTGTACAAGTAGGCTAGTATAGTGGCCACTAGACCAATTTGACCTTGTACTACTACTACATTTCATACGCATTTTATCTTTAAAATATTTTCCGTTTCCCGTATGGGAATTCAAATACTTAGGAACTTTCGTTTAAGTTTTCTTGTAAACTAGTAACGCCATAATATACCGAATTTAAAAAAAATAGTGTTTTCTTAGACAAGTGGAGGGAGGAATGCTCGATTTTCGTATGTTTTCGTGTATCTCATAACGAGCGCTTTCATTTGATACTTAGTGGGGCACTTGACAAGATTTTTTGAATGTTTCTAATTTTTCCCAAAATCACGTCCGAGATTGGTCACCTAACTCTATATATGTACCAAATTCAACTTTTTTCGTCCTGTAATTTCGTAGAAAATAGGCTGGGACAGACGGACAGACAGACATGAGGTTGATCTTATATTGGTTCCGTTTTTTTCATCGGATGCAAGGAATTCTAAAAATCGGAGGCGAAATATTTAAAGCGCGTAATTTTGGTTCTTTTTTTATGCTTCTTGGCAAGCAGACAAGCTTACGGCCCACCGGATGGAAAGCAGTTACCGTAGCCTAAGAACGCCTGTAACACCAGAGGCATCACACGCGCGCTGCCGACCCTGATGAGACATAAAGATGAAAAGTTTCAAGTGCCTGTAATTTCACCGGCACCCGTACCCTACAAACCGAAACACAACAATGCGAACACTACTGCTTGGCGGCAGAAATAGGTACGGTGGTAGTACTTCCCCGGACGAACTCTTTCACAAGAAGTTCTACTACTTAGTTCTTTGTTACTCAATGACGATGTAACGGCTGAATCGATTTTAATGAAATTTATTATGTCTGACTTGACACATAGGGTACTTTTGACCCAGGTACCACTCGACCGAAGACGCGTGTGAATCCTAGTGTCTCATATAATGTAATTAATTATTAAAAAACTTATTCTGTCCAGCATACATTTGATATCGTGTGTCGTAAAGAATTTGATATTGAACATTTCGATAAACGACTTCACATCAAGGATCCTATCCGTCATAACCTCCTCAATCCAGATAACTCGGATTCATACAAATAGTGTACTAAACCTTCGATCTTTCTTCGTATATCATATTATCCTATCTCATCAATCGTAAGTCTATGCCTAGTCGGAGTACAAATACGATATACAGCAGGACTGCTATGCACATATGAACCGTAGGCATATGAATACGAACAACCTGCAATGTAAATTTTATTAAGAGATTAGACGGATTAAAAGATATATTGAGATACGGACGAATATCGAAACATCACCGAGTTTTTAACCGACTTCCCAAAAAAGGAGGAGGTTCTCAATTCGGTTGTATTTTTTTTTTATGTTTGTTACCGCATGTCTCCGGCGTTTATGAACCGAATTGGAAAATTCTTTTTTTATTTGAATAGAGATACTTCCAGATTGGTCCCATTTTCAAAATCTAGTTCTGATGATGGAATCCATGAGGAATTGAGGGAATTCCTCAAATATTGTAGGCATACATATAGCGATTTTGATATTTTCAGCAACAAACCAAGCATTTGCATTCAGAAAGTATCATAACCCTTTTACCACTATAGTTTTTTCATGGTTTTTGTTTCATCCAGATATTTAGTGGAATACAATGGCGGAAGTCGGTTTTTTAAGTGAAAAGTTATGGTCTTCACGGTACAGAGAGAAACACAGCAATGCGAGCACTACTGCTTGGCGGCAGAAATAGTGGTGTTAGTACTTCCCCGGACGAACTCTTTCACAAGACGTTCTGCTACTAACAATTCATTTCGGGGTGAAGTAATAGTTACATAATGTTTGTTACTGAATAAGCACGATAAAACCCTATAAGGTTAAAAATGTCATTGGCTTTGGTTATCTGTCGTATAAAATCTGCTTACGCTTGACTTGCGGACCTAATGTGCGATCACTGAATTCTTACTCTATCCACAGTCTAATCTTATAAAACGTATATATATCTGTGCATCGATCTGTCACGATATCGAGAACGTATGTTGGAGTATTGGCGGTGTAGAGTTACTTTTATTGGATTATCTGGTTTTTATGTCATGTCCATATTGCCATTTATTCCGGTTTTGTAATGCGAGTGCGAAATAGCAGCTTTATTTATGAGTGATTTTGTTTGTAGCTATGATGCTATTTTGAACAGCAACAGCATCTATGTTTTATAACTATCCTACTAATATTATAAACGCGAAAGTTTGTGAGTATGGATGGATGTTTGTTACTCTTTCACGTAAAAACTACTGAATGGACTTGAGTGAAATTTGGAATGGAGATACTTTACGCCCTGGATTAACACATAGGCTACTTTTCATCATCATCATCAATTTTCATCATTATTCACGCGGGTGAAACCGCGGGGCGCAACTAGTTTAATATATATGTATGCACCCGGACGTGTTGTTAAATTTTAATTGGTATAAGATTTGTCCTGGCTGCTGCCTTATTTAGGAGTGTTTTATTACAAAGGACGAAAGCGTTAGCCGAATCTGTTGAGTGTAATTTATAAACCGATTTGGATAATTCTTTTTTATTTGAATAGACTTCCAGATTGGTCCCATTTTTTTCAAAACCCAGTTCCGATGATGGAATCCATGAGGAATTGAGGGAACTCCTAAAATTTTATGGGCAAACATATAGCCATTTTGGTATTTTCAGCAACAAGTTATTGTTTTGTATGCCTTTAGCAAATAAAAACATGCAGATAGCCGAATTCAATGGCGGAAGTCGGTTTTTGAATGAAAAGTTATTTATGTCACAACAAAAACATAACACACAAAAGCTTATATCATTTTGTCCTACATACGATTCCACATTTCTGTCCCTAGGGCATCAGAATCTAAACCATGCAGGCTAATAACAAAGCCTAGTTTACCACAGAGCATCTTAAAACATATTGATGAACGCTAATAGAGACGCTTATATTATTATGCTATGAGATGCGATGACAAGAAACCTGAAAGTCAAATAAGATAAAAAATGTGTGTAAGTTTATAGAATTTTTATTTCTCAAAAAAGCCAATAAGTCACTTACATGAGAACAATATTATAAGTAAAAATTACAGAAGTCATTCTAGTAGGTAGCCATAGTTTAGGTACCCATCTAACACATCTACTTTTCTAAAAGTGTATGATCCTGGATTATATGCTGACCAAATTTGGATTTAAATGTGTTAAATGAGTTTACATTTTTTATTTCTGAGGGTAGATTGTTATATAGCTTTGCGCATTCACAAATAATCATTTTTTTGCCGGAGTTCGTTCGGGTCCTGGGTAGCACGAGAAAACTAGTGTGTAACTGTCTAACTGTGTGTAGCAAACATAACCTATATAATCAAAAATAAATCATTAATATTTTACATCGTTTAATTAATTTTAAGATTGTTAATTAAAGGCTATTGAAATTGAACTACACAGACGCTCCTCAACATTTATTTTGTTTATTGTCAACGTAGCTAATAGTGAAGAGGCAAAATACAGCGTTTGGTTTTGTCGTGGCTATTGCTAAAATGGCAGTGAGTTGGCCATATATTCCGAAGAGCCGGTAAAGAGTGTGCGTTCTTGAGTAGAGTTCACTTCTTTGAGTACTAACACTCTAATTCATAGACGAGGGGTGAACAGTCCCCTAAAATCCAACATTCAGCATTCGACTAGGGGTTGAATGTAGAACCAACATTTTTTGTCTTTCATAAACGATCACTGGACAATCCCCTAGCTGAAAAGAGTTTCATGTGAAACAATGTTCACTAATCAACATATTGTCTATGAACAATCTCTACGGCTGTCACTTTTACGTCATATTGACACGACTTTTTAGGTTATTTTGCGCGCGGGTTACTGTTATAGATATAAAATAAACACTTCGTGTTACTTGTTTGGAACTCAAAAAAAGGCAAAAATAACGTTTTCAGCTGAGGAATCTTCCGAGTTCTTTAAGGAAGCTTCCGAATCGCTGTAGAATTCATGTGGGGTTAAAATGATTACGAATATATTGCTAAGGAACTGACATAACTCGCATTTCGTGCAAGGCTTCTTCGGCTTCTAGATTATTTATAAGACTCAAGTCACTTTGTATATCCATTTTTATAAGAATTACTAGATTTTGTTTCACTTCATAGGTTCATCACTCACAAATAATTACGATAAAAAAGTTAGGGGATTGTTTGGTTGAAGAAATTCGCCCATTCAGCATCCAGCCCCTGACATCTGTCAAAATAGAGGTTTCTTTTGACTATGAAATGCGTAAAGGTTGAATTCGCCGCACAGTGCCTGAATCGTCCCCTAGGGGAGCCCCCATCTTGACTATGAATTCCAGTGTTAATATGGAACGGAGTAGGTTGTCTTTCGGGTAAGTAATTGAGGGGAGATTTGCCAAAGACTCCTGTCAGCCGATACTGAGCTTAGTTAAAGTACATGAAGAAATTTCTTACTAACGGTCAATAATGACAACAGTACGTATTTATAGTCCAATTTTTGCCATTGCTCAGTAATGTTAGGTACTTGTCCCCTCTATCTGAGCGCCATGCCAATCCTACTGTGTGGATCCCCACATAACATAAGTCCCAATTTATCGGTCTGCACTCGACTCTATTATTATAACTTCTGCTTTATTTGAGCTTGGTTTTAAGCTCAATATGTTTTATGTGTTTCTTCGCATAATATGTCCCAATTTGTATCCTATATATGGGTCACGTCGACACGCCGACGTACGAGAGAAAAAAGTCGAAACGACACAGAAAAGATAGATCAGTAAAACAACTTTTAAGTAGAACGGAAAATAATGATATCATGATGATTCATAGAATGGAAAATACTGAAATTTCGAACCTTAAGAGGCCCCTTCCCGGTTTTGTCTAAAAGCTTGTTGGGTTGTCAAACGCAATGTTTAAGAAAAGGCACTGAGAAAAAAAAATACAAAGAGTCAGAGCCCTCGGTTTAAATTCGGATAAGTCCGCTGCTCACTCGTGAAACGGCAATTAATGCGCGGATATTTCGTAAAACTTGTTCTAGAAAATGCGTGTTTTTGAAAAAGTCTTAAAAGTTGGTGAAAAAAATATTTGTCGTTTAAAATTGCCATAACATGAGCGAGGTTCCTTGATCAATGTTGTCTTTACTTTTACAATGTATGAGTACATTATAAACGGCCAAAGCTCAGGCGAAAATTTTGCAAAAAAGCTGATTTTTGAATGATTTTACTGAATTTGGTTCTTCAAATTTAAAATTTTGATTTTTCTATAAACCTAGATATATTCAACAAGATGCATATTTGTAAAAAACATCTAAAGAAAAATATGTAACAACGCCACAATCACCGAATTGCGACGAGCGTTTATATGGAAAGTATGTTGGGTTGGCCGCTCTTAAGCTATTCATGCAAGAACTTATAAACTGGCTAGGAATACAAATTACAGCTGTCGCAGTTGCAGTCTGAAACATATTATGGAAACAGAAACTGAGTCTCATTATATTATTACATCACTGTAATGTAATGAAGAGCGAATTATTTTCAGACGATTTATTTTATCAGCTTACCCTCTTAATTCATTATCAATTTTAACCGACTTCCCAAAAAAGGAGGAGGTTCTCAATTCGGTTGTTTTTTTTTTTTTTTTTTTTTTAATGTTTGTTACCGCATATCTCCGGCGTTTATGAACCGATTTGGAAAATTCTTTTTTTATTTGTATAGATTCCAAATTGGTCCCATTTTTTTCAAAATCCAGTTCTGATGATGGGATCCATGAGGAATTGAGGGAACTCCTCAAATATTGTAGGCATACATATGGCGATTTTGATATTTTCAGCAACAAACCAAGCATTTGCATTCAAAAAGTATAATAATCCTTTCACCACTATGGTTCTTTCATCATTTTTTTTTCATTCAAATATTTTGTCAAATACTATGGCGGAAGTAGGTTTTTTAAATGAAAAGTTATGTAATTATTAAACCTTTAATAGCTGAAATAGCTTTTATCTTGTTTTGGTGTATATCATTTTACATCAGAGAGAACAAAACAGAAGCTATTTTAACTCAAATAGGTCTTCATAAAATTATGAATACGTGGATTAGTATTTTATTATAGAGCCGTGCATGTTAATTGAAGTGTCCATTTAAAATTAATTATTAATATAGAGCTGAGTGAAAGATATAACGAAGGGCCAACAGTTAATTGCAATTTGTCGAAGATTCTTAGCGTGTTTTTTTATTTTGGTTTCCTTGTAGTATTAGAGCTTCTTGTGAAAGAGTTCGTCGGGGGAAGTACAAAGTACTATTACCATACCTAATTTTGTCGCCAAGCAATAGCTCACATTGCTGTGTTCCGGTTTGTAAGGTATGGGTGTCGGTGAAATTACAGGCTCATGGGTCTATCTTTGTCTCACGATGAGATGCATGATAATGGCGCAGCAATGCCAAGTAGGGCGCGTCCTAGGTGGACCTGACTAAGAGGTATTGCATTTAGCCCATTTACAAATGGTCTGCCGCTGAGGGTCATACGCCAGTTCCGTCAATTACTGAAATAAAAAAATACAACCGAATCACTTTTTTTGAAGTCTGTTAAAAATTTAAAAAAAACCCATTGACTTACTGCAAATATCTCAACTATGGCATCCTGCGTACGACGGGCTTGAGTAGAAAACCCAGTACAATTTGTATGCATATCATGTCGTGAATTTTTCTTACTTAAACGGGAAATATACATAAATAATAATTACGACATACTCGTTGTTCCACTCAAGAAAATCGCAGAATTTATAGACATTCTTATCTGATTAAATGTAAAACAGAATGAGACTTACCCCTGCCCCTGGAGCCATTATTATGATGGCTCCTACACACTATGCCGGCGGCACAGTCGGCGGCTTTTTCCCGCGCGGGTATGCCGATATACGCCGCGGGTACACAGAATACCCGCCGGGAAAGCCGCCGACCCGCCGGACATGCCGCCGGGCTTGTCGGCGGCATGCCCGTCGGCATAGTGTGTAGGAGCCTTTACATAAGATATCTGTGTGGGCTTTTTAACATAACAAAGGCATCTTCTAAGAACGAGTCAAATTTTATTGATACATTATACATACATACATAAACACACGCCATTTTCCCGGAAGTGGTAGGCAGGGCCTCAAATGAGCCTCTTTTCATCGTTGTTGCACAAATTTAATTTTATTTTAATACTGTTTGTACTTATATTGGATTAAAAGAAGGTTGGGGCAGTCAAAAAACATTGTACAATTAATTAATGTCATAATTTAGGTGCGGTTTTTTTCATTTAGTGGAATATAAATTCGAACATAAACTAGTCATGATGAAATACACATAAGTAGGTATGTTTAAAAAAACGCCAAAAATTACATTTACAATACAACTCTCGGTAACAATAATGCCTAAAATTACATTTATATCGCAACTCTCGGTACCATTAAAAATAATGCCTAGAATTACATTTACATCACAACTCTTGGTACCATTAAAAATAATGGCTTAAATCACATTTACAACGCCACTCTCGGTAGGTACCAATAAAAATAATGCACATATACAACACAATACTCGGTACCATTAAAAATAAAGCCTAAAATTACATTTACATCACAACTCTTGGTACCATTAAAAATAATGCCTAGAATTACATTTACATCACAACTCTTGGTACCATTAAAAATAAAGCCTAAAATTACATTTACATCACAACTCTTGGTGCCATTAAAAATAATGCCTAGAATTACATTTACATCAAAACTCTTGGTAAGTACCATTAAAAATAATGCCTAGAATTACATTTACATCACAACTCTTGGTACCATTAAAAATAATGCCTAGAATTACATTTACATCACAACTCTTGGTACCATTAAAAATAATGCCTAAAATTACATTTACAACACAATTATCCGTACCATTAAAAATAATGCTTAAAATTACATTTACAATATGACTCTCATAGTCGAGACTAAAAGCATAAATCGAATACTAAAAACTTAAAGACAATTTAATCTCTACATTGGTTATTCTTATACAATTCCATGTTTCCATAAATTTGCGTTACCTCTTTATTAAATTTCGCTCCACAGGAGGTAAAATTTCATATCTATTATACAAAGTTCACCAAGTTCACAACTGTTTATAGTGTTACAAGTGCAACGCCCGCGACTTCGTCCGCATGGAAACGAGCCGTTTTATTTGATATGTCACTAGATGGATTTGACAAAAGGTTTTTTTTTTGAATGATCTAGTTAATAAAATAAAATTCCTCAAAATTAACTCCTAAAATCAGAATCGTTTATTTACGTTAAACGACCGTGATTGGGTTACCTTACCCTGTATATGTTTCAAATTTTAACTTTTGTGGTCCTACTGGACCTAAACCTACTGGTTAAGAGATAACAGGCTGCGACAGAAAGACAGACACGAGAGTGATCTTATGTTTCCGTTGGTACATTTTGAGGTACGGAACCTTAAAAACTATATACACATCTTCAGAACAAACATTCACAACACACGTCTGACATTTTGATTACACAGCATTTTATGTATGTTTTGCAGCTTGCTTTGCTCTCTCATAATATATATTTTTCTATTTGACTTCATGCTAACAAATAGACTTACTTTAATTGACTACGCTATTTAGGAACTACATAGCTTTCTGCGAACTCTTTTTGACTCTGACTACGTATATTGATAGTCAAAGCTAATGTGAGTTTATGCCACTATTCTTTATATATCTTCCAATTTTAATATTCAGAGTTTACAGTCTGTGCGCCACAAGAAGAAAGATTAAGAGATTTCTCACAAGAAGTCGTTCTGACTGTATTCCAATTTTTAGCGTGTGGTTTTGCACAAAAATTGTCTGTTATTAAATGGCGTGCAATGAAATAGAGCCACTTAGAATAACCACAACACCTCCCAAACTCATTTTTTTCTTAATTTATTTTGTTATTTAATAAATATTATGTAATTTTTTTACAAAGGTTATTGTTTTATATTGAAATTGATTGAGTTTAGTAGTCTCTTTATCATGATCTTGATCATTTTCAATTTAAAATGATTTCCAACCACGAATGTTTCGATTTTATAAAAGTTGCATTTAATGCAGTATGAAATATATTTTAATATAATTTTGATTGAAATTCGATATCTTGCAACTTTGCAACTATTTAGCAGTTATTGTTCTCTTACTAAGTGACCCTGTTTCATTTCACGCCTGTTTATTTAGATTTTCAGTAGTCGCTTCTTCGCAATAATATTATATTACATTCAAGTATCTACATAAACATACTGACCAAGTTGTTGCTACACACGACACATTTACACTTTCTACAGGAATTCATGAACTTGCTATGCTAGAGCATCTACATTGGTACGTATTGCTTACAATTACTATTTTAATTAATACAAGGTTAAAGCTTCACTGATATATATTTCTTATACAAAATTATCTACCAAATAGGTACATATTTTTCTCAACCTATAGATGAAGGCACTATAAGATTTTGAGCTGTCAAAACTCTTAATTTTAGTAAGAGTTTTGTAAAGAATTAAGTTTTGTCAACCTATAGAAGGCACTATAAGATTTTGAGCTGTCAAAATTCTAAATTAACTTTAGAAGAGTAAAGAGCTTCACACACGGCAGCTATAATGTAAAGATGTACATTATAGCACGATACATCTCATTACATATTTCCATAGAAATCGTCAGGAGACCACACACGACAGCTATAATGTATATTGGAGTATGAAGGAATGTAATGTACACTATAGCCGCCGTGTGTGAAGCCCTTAAGAATGAAGCTTTGACAATACTGCTATTAACATTAAGACTGTTTGGTTCAAAATCAATTTAATTCAAGTGATTATGATCCAATAGTCTGTTGCTTATTTATTTACAGCTTTGTTATTTATGTAATATGTAAGCTTTACATAGATATATGCATCCACAGTTTTAACTTATTAACATACAGATGTACACAAGAAAGTTGAGATTGTCCGTTGATACATGTTATTATTTTTAACGTGTATTACACGGTCAGTATTGGTTTTCGTTTACTGTACAACCATAATTATTGTATTTTCTTTAATAATAGTCTACCATGCACATGTAAAACTAATGACAAACACACTCTTAAAAAGAATTATGATAAATCGGTGATTAATGATACAAAAAACAATATAAATGTATCTCACAGTACAAACAGATACAGCAAGAACACAAGACACTTTGTCAATCATTATACAAAAGTATACAAAGAATATTTTGATTGTTTCGTATTTTTTGTAGCTTTTTTTATGTAACTATTGAATTGGCATGCACATAACGCTATGCGGAGAGATATATATTAAATATATAAAAGATATATAGAAAGAGTTGTAAAGAGTGTGTTCGTCTTTATGTGTGCAGGGTTTGACTGGGCTGGAGGCGGTCGTGGAGGGGGACCGTTTCTTAAATGGTAAGTTTTATGTTAAGTTCGTCATTTGCATCATCTTATAAGTTTACTAAATATAGAATAAATATTGCATAATGTGTTTGTTAGTCGTAGAAATTCTTGTGAAAGAGTTCGTCCGGGGAAGTACTACCACCGTACCTATTTCTTCCGCCAAGCAGTAGTGCTCGCATTGCTGTGTTTCGGTTTTAAGGGTACGGGTGCCGGTGAAATTACAGGCACATTAGACTTTTCATCTATATGTCTCAGGGTCGGCAGCGCGCGTGTGATGCAGGCGTCGATATGTTACGGTAACTACTTTCCATCAGGTGGGCCGCAAGCTTGTTTGCTTCCCAATTAGTATAAAAAACAATTACAATTGTAATTGAAAATCATGTTTTTTTTTAGTTTTCTTCCTTCATTTGGTCGTTTATGTTATTTTCTATCATATGATAGTTTAGATTATCTTTGAGGCTTGGATATTTTTAACCGACTTCCCAAAAAAGGAGGAGGTTCTCAATTCGGTTGTTTTTTTTTTTTTTTTTTATGTTTTTTACCGCATATCTTCGGCGTTCATGAACTGATTTGGAAAATTCTTTTTATATTTGAATAGATATACTTCCAGATTGGTCCCATTTTTTTCAGAATCCAGTTCTGATGATGGAATCCATGAGGAATGGAGGGAACTCCTCAAATATTGTAGGCATACATATGGCGATTTTGATATTTTCAGCAACAAACCAAGCATTTGCATTCAAAAAGTATCATAATCCTTTCACCACGATGGTTCTTTCATCATATTTTTTTCATTCAAATATTTTGTTGAATACAACGGCGGAAGTCGGTTTTTTAAATGAAAAGTTATTTATGATAACGTTACTGTCTTATTTGCCACTAGAAGGCGCTACAAAAGCCGATTAAATGTAAAAGATGGTAATTTTTTTTGAAATTTTTATTGCATTTAAAGCACCTACGATCGATCTATAGCAAGTATACATTATTAAATCAGACAATTCCCATCGCATATTCATGTACTTCTGTACAGTAACCTCAGCTCTACCGACACGTGTAACTAGTTCCATTACTAATTCAATAGAACATATCGACCTTCTATGTTTAGACATGTTTAGGTTTGTGAACGAGAAGCAAAAAAAAAAGGAAAAGAGAATAGTGTGAAATCGCAAAGGCACTAATAAAAGGAATCAACACCTTGTAAAGGAAACAAAGCTTTAACAAAAAGTATACAATTATGCTAGCTGATCAATGGACAATCAGAAAACCAATTCTCGTATTAGAAAATATTCAAAGTAAAGTTCGGATCACGTTTCGATCTAGTGTCAATGTCAAAAATGTCACAAATGGTTATTCGCAACTCCCGCGTCCTATCTCCTTCAAATGTCTGTTATCCCTTACCTTTTCCCCTTTAATTAACTATATGTTTATGTAAATTTATAAATATTAATAAAATTAAATTGTAATTAATAGGTATAATTTACTTTGTTTATAGATTATCTCCAACCTTAATACCTTAAATTTTTATTTTTAACCGACTTCCCAAAAAGGAGGAAGTTCTCAATTCGGTTGTATTTTTTTTTTTTTTTTTTTTTTTTAATTTTTGTTACCGCATATCTCCGGCATTTATGAACCGATTTGGAAAATTCTTTTTTTATTTGATTAGATATACTTCCAGATTGGTCCCATTTTTTTCAGAATCCAGTTCTGATGATGGGATCCATGAGGAATTGAAGGAACTCCTCAAATATTGTAGGCATACATATGGCGATTTTGATATTTTCAGCAAGACACCAAGCATTTGCATTCAGAAAGTATCATAATCCTTTCACCACTATGGTTCTTTCATAAAAAAAAATTCATCCAAAAATTTTTAGTCGTATAACAATGGCGGAAGTCGGTTTTTTAAATGAAAAGTTATATTTTAGATAAATCACTTTGGTTTGTTATTATTATTTTTTTTTAAACCGATCATTATTATTCCTAATAAAGACACTATCTCCAATAAGGTTTATTAAACTATCATGACTCGGACACTGGCAGAATTGTGACAGTTTGCCACAGATGCCATAAATGTGATTATTATATAGACGTGAAACTTTGAACTTTGTAACAGGAGTCATTTTTTAACCGACTTCCCAAAAAAGGAGGAGGTTCTCAATTCGGTTGTATTTTTTTTTATTTATTCAAAATGATCCTTGTGATTTTAATGAATAAAATTATTTTGATTTCATTTGATGACAATTTACTCAAAGTTTTTCTTATTAATTTGGTTAGTATTCTAGTTTAAATATAGGCGTCTGTTTCACCCTTTCCAATGATATATAACACTACCCTACTCTAATCAACGGTCGCCATGAATTTAGCGCCAAACAAAATTGAGTTTGAAAATTGACGAAGACTAAACTGTTATTATGCGGGAGAAGGATAACAATGTTCGCTCAATTCCCAATTTCAATTTTCAGTTTCGATTCGGTCAAGTTTCAGTGTGGTTTTAAAATAATTACAAGAATTGACCTTCATCCTGATTGTACGGTGGCCCTACAATAGGCTAGCCAAGTAACCAATGATGTAATAATAGTTATTTGTTATACAAGAGTGCAAAGTTGCTTTTTAACCGCGTGCTCAATTTTGATAACCGAGCAAGCGAAGGTTTCTAAAATTTAGAAAAATTATAATCCTGAGCGTTAGCGAGGGAATCACAAGAGCACGAGGTGAAAAATCTTTGCACTCGAGTGCAACACGTAACTTTTCATCCCACCTCAGCGAGGAAATGACTTAATGCAAAAAAAAAATTACAATTACAAGTTACTTTTGCGCATTTTTAACAGTTTCAGTAAATTCTGTTTGTCAAATTAACTTCCTCATCGCTAGAATCACTCATTTTAGGGATTTCACTTGTTTTTAAGTTTCTTGTTTTTAACCTAAGGTTTTAACAATATGACGTGAAAAGAAAATGGCGCGCGTAAAGCAAATTAAAAAAAAGTAATACACCAAGAAGGTTCTGAGTCTGAGTTTTTAACAAATTAAAAAAGGTTGTATGATAAATTCAACACCATGGAGGTAGAAGTAAATAGGTTTAATGATGTTTTAAATTCACAAACTTAGTGAACACGATGTTCTAAATTCAATTTTACTTGATCCTCTAGCAGATAAAAACGGCTTTTGCACTCAGATATCGAATAGCAAAAATACTCTTTCCGAGATGGTGGGATGGAAAAGATTATTAATGTGTTTTGTCTTGTTTTGTTTACAGTGTCTGAAGACGTCCAGCCCGTGCAGAGAAGTGCACCACTACTGCAGTCGCCACAATACACCGGAGGACGGCCTCAGCCATATAGTAAGCCATATTTGTCACTGTTTCAGGGTTGGGCAGAGAGGACTCTATCACTCTGCCACTATATCCTGCACCCTATCTTTTCCCCTTTCTCTCTTCCTCGCTCTCCTATTTCATTCGCATCCAAAGGTTGTCTCGAAGAAATCGCATGTAAGTGATAAGACCGCCCTATGTGTTTTAAATTGTAATATTAAGTCTGTTCACTTCGTTTTTAAAAGGTGTAGGTACAATATAGTACATTACTGCCGTGGCAGGCAATCATAGGACAACTTATAATTAAATAAAAACCGGTCAAGTGCGAGTCGGACTCGCGTCGAAAGGGTTCCGTACAAGTATGCTACCATAATTACCACTAGACCAATTAACTTATTATTAGTCAAGCAACACAATTTTAAATTGAAAAAACGGCTAATTACCACTGTTTTTCGTCACTTTTGCTGACATTTCACCGTTTTTTTTTTTTTTTTCAATTTAATATGATTCCCAACCACGAAAGTTTCAATTGTATAATACAATTGTATATGCATTTTCTCATTACGATTATTTTCCGTAATGTCTTTTGTCCATCGAGTGTAGGGCCTTTCCTCTACCGCGTCGTCCGGTTTGCGGTCGCCACTCGAGAACCATTATTCCCCAACAG
This sequence comes from Epirrita christyi, assembly GCA_951392215.1. Lineage (NCBI taxonomy): Eukaryota > Metazoa > Arthropoda > Insecta > Lepidoptera > Geometridae > Epirrita > Epirrita christyi. Next base: position 1,809,631 of record OX595857.1, on the reverse strand, counting down.
TTATCATTTCTTCGAGCTATAATATGACCTGCTCATAGGCTGTCGTAGGCTTAGTGATAGGGTATTATTGGTAACCTTTGGGAAGGGAACTCTAAAAGTAAAAATACAACCGAATTGAGAACCTCCTCCTTTTTTGGGAAGTCTGTTAAAAATTACATTGTTATGGTATGTATGTGATCGGTTATTCATATTTATATAACTATGTAGAGTTAACTTTGAATTCGTTTCGCTAGAGCTAAGATTCTAATTGAGTTCCAAGACAAAGTTTGCAAAGGAAGTTTCCGTAACGGAAAACGCTAGTCCAGTTCTTCCGAGTTTAATATGATTGTTAGGAGGCAATTATGGAGCTGCTTTTGAGAAAGAGAACTGTTAAGTAAATGTGCTTGTAAAAAATAGTTTTCTTAGTTTAATTCTATTTTTATTTTAATAAGGCCCAAGTTCACGAACAAACATACGGGCGTTTACCGTAACCATTGGTCAGGGCGACAGATAATCTCTGAAAATACCTGTCAATAACTTTTCTAAGTGAACTATTTAGTTTTTTTAAACAGTAGTTAACCGCCTGTTTATTTGTTGGTGCAATCACCCCCTTAATGATGGAACTGATATGTGGCACATATATGTTAAGCGGTAACCCCAGACCACTACAAATGCAATACCTCATAGGTCACGTCCGCCTAGGAAGCGCCTTTATTGGAATTGCACTGCGCCTGTCATGCTGACATTAAGGTGAAAAGTCTCATGTGGCTGTAATCATTCCTGAAATCCCCTTAAGGGTGATTTCTAAAGGGGATTTCAGGAATAACCCAATTTCACCAGCTCCGATACCGTTCAAACCGGAACACAGCAACGCGAGCACTACTGCTTGTAAAAGTGTATTATGACAGAGTAAGTTTGCAAAAAAGACTAAAAAGATTCATAACAGTCCAATACGTGTTTCGTCCTAAAGCCAGTTAGGTCTCTTTAACTGAATCGACGAACCATCTTCAATTAGTACGGTTTGTCACAGAGATCACAGTCTGAAACAAGACCACTAGACTTTCCCCGATGGGGTCCTATTCTCACAAGCATAGAAAAAATAACTTATGTGAGAGGCTCAAGTTCTGAATGCAATATTTGGTATACCTGATTTGGTGCCGTGATGTGACCGATCTAAGAATGGACCCCTTGTTCTTCTCCTCCCGTGGATGTAGTAAAAGCCTTACACCAGGGGATGGGCAGCAGCACCCGCCTGAGTACTTAACGCCAAACTGAGATCACCAATCCCTTTGCCAAGCGTGGTGGTCATAGAAAATCATTGCACTCAATGGGGGAGTCCAGCAGTGAACATTAACAGGTTGGTGATGATGATACCTGCCCCCCGATTCCCTATCTTGAAAGTCACTCAGTGACCAACGTTTGACAAGTAAAATTACCATCAATTGACAATTCTACATAATATTTTTTTTTTGTTGGTCATTCTGCTTGTCAAACGTTAATCACTGAGTGACTTTCAGTTAGGGAATAGGGGGGCTGATTTCAAGAACAAACTAAGAATAAAGTTTTTTTAAGATTAAGTCTTAACTACACGGGCCTCCAAAAAAATCGACCCAAGTCTTAACTACACGGGCCTCCAAAAAAATCGACCCACCTACGTTTTTTCGCAAAAAAGTGTCCCATGGGTTTTTACTGCAATCGATAGATATTTTTTATGTTGATAATGAAAAAATGCAATTATGGGGTTGTAAAAAACCTAAAAATCTCGCGTGGTACGGTATATTTTACATAAAAATGTGTTATGATAATGAAACCATAACATTTGGCAAAATTAACGATTTTACTTTAAGTGGCAAAATTTATGTTTTTTGACATTTAAAAACATTTTCGCTTCACCTTAGTATGGGATGTTTCCTCCTCTTGCTTTAATGACTGCTGCCATACGCCGATTCAGCGAACGGATCAGCTTTTTGATGTCTTCTTGGGGTATCTGTTCCCATTCTTCCGTTAATGCGGCTTCCAGCTGGTCTAACGTCTCTGGAACTGGATTTCGGGCTCTAACTTTCCTTTTTATCTGGTCCCAGAGATGTTCGATCGGATTTAGGTCCGGACTATTGGCTGGCCACTGCATAACTGGTATGCCAACCTCCCTAAGATATCCGGTTACAATTCTGGCGACGTGTGGTCTTGCGTTATCATGCATGAGCTGGAAATTTTCGCCAATATATCCCGCGTATGGCATTACATGAGGTTCCAGAATATCCGTTATGTAATTTTCAGCATTAACCGTACGATTCCGAAAGAAAACCAGCTCCGTACGTCCGGTCAAAGAGATGCCTCCCCAAAACATTGTAGAGCCTCCTCCAAACCGGACTGTTTCTCTTATGCAGCACTGAGCATAACGTTCTCCTGGTCTTCTCATAACGTTACGACGTCCGTCAGAGCCTACAAGGGACATTCGGCTCTCATCACTGAACAGAACTGTCTCCCATTGACCAAGATCCCATTGGATGTGTTGCCGAGCAAATTCTAACCTTGCTTGCCGATGAGATGCAGTGAGTTTTGGTCCCGTGGCAGGCTTGTGTGGTTTCAGGTTTTGCTCCCGAAGTCTTCTTCTCACCGTATTCTCACTTACAGCCACTCCACGAGTGTCTCTCAGCCTGCCCTGCACATCAACAGCAGAAAGATGCCGATTTCTCAAGGAAGTCAAGGCAATAAAACGGTCATCCGTCGTGTTTGTGACACGTCCTCTTCCAGATCCTGGTCTCCGGCGGTACTCTCCCGTCTCTAAGTATCGTTTATAAACTCGACGCACTGCTGATCGACTCAAATTTAATCTTCTTGCCACATTTCGCTGACTTAGCCCTTCACGAACGAGAGCTACCACTTGAGCGGCTTCTGCTTCAGTTGTATTTATATTTTATGGTTAAAAGCAACAAATATGATTGTTCTAACAAAAGATTAAATCACTACGATGCACGGTGAATGAATATGCCGCGGCAAAAGTTCGAAATAAACTAACCTTGCACTCTATGCAAAAGTCATTAATTTTTTATCAGTGCTTTTAAAATGTTACAAATACCCACAATAGCACTTGTATTCGTCTAAAACAATGTCAAGTGGGTACTCAGATGTTTATTTATAAAGCATAAGCAAAACATACCAATATGTCAACGCATACTTAAGATAACAACTTTGTTACTCAAAATTAGCGGGTGGGTCGATTTTTTTGGCGGCCAGTGTAGTACAAGAAGTAGTGTTCGCATTGCTGTGTTTTGATTTGAAGGGTACGGGTGCCGGTGAAATTACAGGCACATGAGACTTTTCATCTTTATGTCTCAGGCAGCGCGTGTGTGATGTCTCTGGTGTGGCAGGCTTCCATAGGCTACGGTAACTGCTTTCCCTCAGGTGGGCCGCAAGCTAGACTGCTTGCCAAAAAAAAAATTGCCATAATCACCACGCTTTAAATCTCGTGTACGTTATCGCGCCAGTTCGTGAGAATAGCGTCCCAAACTGGCGGATCTAACACTTTTCAAGCCTGGATCTATAAAGGGGATACAATCAGCTCCACGTATATAGATGAAAGCACATTGTAGCCGCTATCGCCTCCGGTTTGAGCCCTGTTTGAAACATCGTAATGCCGTTTGGGATGAATGGCGCTCCGGAAACTTTCTGCGGACGCGTTTGGGATTTTCCGTTGATTGGACGAACTTGTAGCGTGTCTATCTGGATGATATTATGCTACTTTTGGTTAATTGTTTTTTTTTTGGTGGGGCGTAGGTATGAGAAGTTTATTTATATACAATAAGTATCTGCCTGCGGCTTCGCTCGTGTTATATTATACCTAGGTAAAAAGTATTAGGTGTATGTCTTAATCCGGGCATAATCCATCTATAGATCTATACTCTGATTTTTAATCTTGGACATTTTTTGTAAACAAATAAATGTCACTGTGTGTATAAGTGTCATGTATGTGTATCATATGTGTATATGCACACAGTGGCATATCTTGACATTTCTTTGTTTACAAAAAATGTCTAAGATTAAAAATCAGAGTACTTATATATTATAAATTTTATAAAAATCAGTTCAGTTGTTACGGCGTGATTTATAAACACCCAAACTTCCAAATCATTATTTTATTAATGTACTTATTTGGATGTTTGATACTTTTTAATCCGAAATTCAGCCCCTTTATTGGCTAACGAACTGATAGTCGCTTTCAATTCCGATTTTACAATACATTGCGCTTTATGTTTTAAATATTTCTGCTTGTGACAATAAGCTGAAGCATGCGGCGCAATGTACTGCAAAATTGTAATTGAAAGCGATTACCACTTTGTTAGACAATACTGGGGCAGGTCCCGCGGGTGAATAACGCGAGTGAAACCGCAGGCGACTGCTAGTAAAGTATAAATCATTCGTTGATTTAACCACTTATCGTCCGGAACACCCGCAATTCGTTATTCTAGTTAAGTACCTACTGTAAAAGTAACGATATGCTAAACTCTGAAAACGGTGACGATTAAAGAATAAACGTTAGCATTATACGACTGAGTAAATTTCACTGAGTGAAGTGAAAAATTTCATGCATTAAACATGTACGAAACTCATACGAAAAGTCAAATGAGCCATTTCAGTTGAATAAAATTGAAATTTGTTTAATAGACGCCCTCACAAATGGCGCGAAAGTGAGCTGCCATTTTGAATGCCGGAAATTTAACTTTTCATTGTACGATTCAGTATATTATTTTAACATTTAAAATACGATTCTTCGATTTAAATATACGAGTCATTCCAGTCAGTCCCGTTCGGCACAAATGACAATTTGGACGATGAAAGCTTAAACTGTTACGGCCTTATTACAAAACATGGTTTAAATCTGAGTTTAGACGAGGACTACCAGTCTAGGATTAAATATCGACCTTTGGTAATACAAAAGCAGATGGTTTGTTTTCCAAAAGCAACTTTCGAGCTTGATATGCCGAGCTTATGCCAAAAATTACATAACCTCGGACTATATCTGGTTTTTCTAAAACCAGGCAGCTCCCTAGTTTAGCAATGGTCTACAAATTGACAGTTTATTGCTTGTTAGAAGGTAAGAATTTCAACATCTCAATTGTGATGTGACACCGGATACGTCAGTTTGACTCTTTTATAATTTGTGTAGTAGTGCGGGAAATGAATTCGGAAAACAAACCATCTGCTTCCGTAATAAAGTCGTATATGCCTAATGTTAATATTTAAGCCTAGACTAGTACGCCCGGACTAAACTCAGATTTAGACCATGTTTTGTAATAAGGCCGCTAGTGAATTTTCTCGCTATTATTTTGTGCTCTTTGTAGATCAGCTATAAATTGATTAAGTGTTACGTCCAAAGTGATAGTTTTATGAACGATCTGTAATAAAACATCTCTTTTTGCTAAATTTATCATTACAGTAACATCTTTACTTTACAATTTGAAAATAATTTCAAATAAAATTATATGTAAACAATGTCTTGTTAGAAACTAGCACGGCTAACTATCCTATCCGACGTAAAAGTTATCCCCTCGAAAAAGTTGCATTCTGAACTTTACCCACTGCCAGTGATAAAAAGAGTGAAAAATATCGTTAAAACATAATCCTTCGGCAGTCAGGTAAAAAGAGTTTGATTTAAAATAGGAGCGTTGTAAGCCGGTACTTCGAAAAGACAAAATAAAATAGATTCGTTGTAAAATGGGGCATGAAAAGTGGGTCATTTAGAATGTTATCATCATCATCAGCCTATCGAAGTCCACTGCTGGACATAGGCATCCCCCTTAGATTGACACGACGAACGGTCTTGAGCCGCCTCCATCCACCGACTTCCTGCGACATTTATAATGTCTTTAGTCCATCGAGTGAAGGGCCTTCCTCTGCCGCTTCGTCTGGTTTGTGGTCGCCACTCGAGAACCTTTATTCCCCAACGGTTGTCAGTTCTGCGAACTATATGACCTGCCCATTGCCACATTCTTGCTAATTCTGAGAGCTATGTCGGCGACCTTGGTTTTTCTACGGATTTCCTCATTTCGGATTCTATCACGTATCACTCCTAGCAAAGCTCTCTCCATAGCCCTCAATTTGCTTTTTCATTCTTAGCATATAATTACCAATATATTATCAGCATTAATTTTGTACTTCAACACCATCATTTAAAATGCCCAGTCCGGAATTAACAACATTTTAAAAGTGATCCCGTATGTAGTACATTTGCTTTGCAAAACAACTCTAGGTAGCCCTGTAACGGAATTACCCACACACGTAAGTGTTGCCAGTTTTAAATAATTCATAAATTTCAGCAAGGCTGTGTTGCCAGCCTCGTGAAGCGCGCGGCGTGAATGGAACGGTGCAAATTTAATATGTACAGTAATATGTACGCAGAAGAAGTTGTAGTGTTCTAACCAGCAGAAGTTCCACTGGGACGAGTGTTTCTAGTTCTTTCTTGGACACCCTGCTTTAGATTATTGACCCGGTTGTGGTATGGTCTCGCTGAAAAGTGCCCTGTGGCTGATGGTTAAAGAACAAGTGTGGTGAATGGAGTCAGTGGGCATCGCAGGCTCCTTTACATGCACATGTCTCTAATACTATTATATATATAATTATTATATGAAATCGTGGAATTTATTTATTTTTATTTTATTTATTTATTGAGAGAAACCAACAGCGATACAAAATGTATAAACAGAAACTTAGAGATATAAACATAGGGCCAATAACAGGTTTCTACATTTGAACAGATGAAAAAAGAAATGCTGGGAACAAACAATACCTGTCTGCAATCTAGTAAGGTACTTAAATACATTAGGAAGCTAATCATGCCTATGTGTACATAGAAAACTATTTATTAACTTGTGAAACTTGTTACTTATTAACTAACATACCATATTTAACAAAGACCATCAAAAAAAAAAAATAACCAGTAGGTAATTCAAAATACCCACCACCATGCCATGCCTTATTATTGTAGTTGATTACATGCTCTCATAATCCTACCTCTAAAGGTAGATTTTGAACAATAAAATATGTCAATATCTTTGAAAATTTTATTGTATGTTGTGACAATACGAATAAAAACAGAATTTTTCAAATAATTAGTGCGACTTGAGCGTATACTAAATAAGCTTGTGTGTCTAGTTCTGTAAGACGGGGCCAGTAGTCCTATCTGACTAACAATGGCCGGGCAATCGATTCGCGAGTAATAAACGGCATTTATACTGAATTTTAGTCACTTCAATGACCTTCAAAAATTGCACCCCTGACTTCTTTTCAAACTTGACTTGATGTATGTTAGTTAGTTTGTATGGGACAAATCTTGAAACTGAATTTTGAACCAGTTCCACCAAACCGATTGAGCTGTTATTTTTCATACCTGTCAAGTTCAGATGTCAATACAACATTATGGTGATGGCGAGCTGATCTGATGATGGTGACAACGGAACTCCTCGATGATTAATAGTAGCCTGGCAGTGTTTGGGCTCACTTTGATCAGATCACGGTTCCGATCACTAATTTAACGAACGCTTGTTTTGAAAAAAATATTTTTAACCAAAAACTTTTTACATTGCTATTATTTGGAGTGAAATAGACCTTCCAGCGTGTGTAGCGATGTTTTGACATTTTCAGTGCGGAAGTCTTGTCTGTGTACGAGTAGTGGTAAAAGGAATATTAGCATTTAGGGGTGCAAGTTCACACAAAAAAAAAGTTTGTTTTGTTGATGATGAAATTACCCTATCTTTTTCTGATGACGAAAGACTCCTAACCCTTTGCTATCATCATCATCATCATCATCATCAGCTGATGGAGATCCACGTGATCGCAGTTTGGTGTTGAGTACTCAGATGGTGTAACCCTTTAGTCGCCTTTTAAGATTTCCACTGGAGGAGTTGGAGGAGTCCTTATCATAGGCCGATACTACCACGGCTTTCGCTTGTTAGCGGGGAAAAATTTAAGCAACAATTTGAATGTGTTAAATAGGGTTAAAATACCTAGTCATGTAATTTTAGTTCGTTTTTAGAAGCAAATGTGTTTAGTTGATATGGTGAAAAAGCCATGTCTAATTTTTGGTTGCAATGCAACATGCAGCAAAATGAATAACAAGCAAAATTCTGTTTCATAAAATAAATTTAAAGCATTTTGTTAAAACAAAACATGCTCAAAACAATTTCCCAGCTTAACGGCAACAATAAACAAAAAACCGACAAATGCGTGTGGCAAAGTGTACCACGCATAGTGTAGTATTTTCGAAGACTAAGTTTGATATTCATTGCTCGAAAATGGTATTACATGTTTTCATCACAGTAGGTATATCCGAAATAAGTCATTTCCAATGAGAATTCCCACCACTGGTCTCATATCTGTCGGTAATGTCTCACTAACTCAAGAAATTTCAAGTTTCTTGGTTTTAGAAATTACATGCGAAATTTTATTCTAAAGCGTTCACCAGTTTAATGTGCAATAGGGCTCATTCCAATTCTAACTTAATATGCTACGTGCGTTGATACCCCTACGCCAGCCCCTACGCTCCTTAAAACTCTTGAAAAACTATGCGACCAGGAAATAAGAGGAAACGCTCTCTTGCACAAGCCCCTACATCCACAACAACACGCCTATAGCAAAGGCAAATCCACAGAATCCGCACTTCACAGCGTAGTATCACGTATTGGAGATGGACTAACCACAAAACAACCAACTCTGGGCGCCTTTATAGATATCGAAGGAGCGTTTGACAAAACCTCATTCACTAGCATACACCAAGCATTGGAGGAGTATGGCGTTGCTCCAACGCTAGCAGAGTGGATAGACAATATGCTGAAATACAGAGCTATACAGTTCACAGTCAACACAACCACCAGAGGCATAGTGGCCAGAGGCTGCCCACAGGGTGGTGTTCTCTCGCCACTTTTATGGAATATAGTCGTAGACGAACTCATCCGGAAACTGAATGGCCGCGGGCTATTCACGGTGGGATACGCAGATGACCTTGCTATTCTCGCGACCGGATGCTTCGAGAATATCCTATGCGACCTCATTAGCTCTGCCTTTAGAACAATCGAAACCTGGTGTACAAGCCATGGTTTATCAGTGAACCCTACAAAAACTGAACTCATTATGTTCACACACAAGAGAAACTTAGGAAATCTGAGACTCCCGAAGCTATTCAACACTGAAATAAGATTAACCAACGAAGTCAAGTATCTAGGGGTCATACTGGACAATAAGCTGCTATGGAATAAGCACCTTGACCATAAACTGCAACGAGCATGTGCAACTTTCTTTCAATGTAGCAGGATGCTCGGGAAAACTTGGGGGCTTTCTCCAAAAATAACATTGTGGCTATACACAGCCGTAATCAGGCCGACACTTACATACGGAGCAATTGTATGGTGGACCAGAACTGAACTAAGCACCGTAATTACTAAGCTGCAGCGATTTCAGAGACTCGCATGCTCTGCAATCACGGGCTGCATGAGAACAACACCGACAGCCGCCCTTGAGACCATTCTGGGCCTACCCCCGCTCGACTTCTTTATACAGCAGGAAGCAACCATGGCCGCTATCAGACTCAAACACCTAGGATTGTGGGGAAATACTAGGAGTCTGCACGCATCCATTCTAAACCGAGCGATAACTTACGAACCGCTGCTAGCCGCCCCGTGTGATAAGATCCCTAAACAACACATATTTCAAAAACACTACCACATACAACTATACGAGGACCAAAGAGATCAATCAGGAATCAGCGAGGTCCGTGTCTACACTGATGGCTCAAAAACTATACAGGGAACAGGCGCTGGAATACACTCGCTGGATCTCAACATTAACATATCATTGACACTAGGCACACACAGTTCCATTTTCCAATGTGAATGTGTGGCCATCACCGAAGCTGCCACCGCAATGAACAGGAGAGGGATCACAGACTACAATGTAAGGATCCTCTCCGACAGCTCAGCAACACTCAGAGCTCTGGAGAGCCATAGCTGCAACTCCAAGCTCGTTTACGAATGTCACCAGGCCTTGGAGAGAATCGCCATAGGAAACAAGGTGACTCTACAATGGATAAAGGGACATAGCGGATCACTGGGTAATGACGCCGCAGATGAGCTGGCTAGAAGAGGGTCGGGAACAACCACAGAGGGCCCATCTCCATTCCTTCCTCTACCCTTTTCTCAGCTACGCACTTGGATGCGGCTTCGCACCCTAAACCAACACAACGAACGTTGGGCACGGACCACGGACTGCAGACAGTCAAGAGCAGCCCTTCCGGCTGTCTCACCACGACTCACGCGTCGTCTACTCAACCTTTCAAGACCAGACCTTCGTACCATCGTCGGGACACTCACTGGCCACTGTCTCCTGAACAAACACCTCTATAACATCGGAGCCACAGACAGTCCACTCTGCAGGGGGTGTCTGAGCGAAGAAGAATCGGCTGCCCACGTAGTCCTGGAATGCGTGGGAGTAGCAGCTCAACGTGAACAAATCCTCAACAACCCGAGGTCACTCCGCGAAGCCTGCGAAGACCCCAGGAAGCTTCTGTGCTTCTGGACGGAGTTAGGCTGGCTAACTATCTAGCCAGTTAACCCTCACGCATAATGGACCATACATAGAGTTCGAATGCGGAAAAGGGAGTTCTTTAACATTAACATTATTAACATTAACCCCTACGCCATCTTCTGTTCGGGACATCTGGGCTGGTGCAGCAGCCGATTCGGTTGAGGATCTCAAAAGGCGCAAATGTACAAGTATCGACAGAGCCAATTTGGACCCCTGGAGCACTGAAGCACTGCACTAATGGACCCCAGGTCAATTAGTGCAGTGCTTTCGAAGAGTTATTCCCAGTGGTCAGATAAGCTACATAATTGAGCCTTTAGGGGTCGAGACTGTAAGTCAGAAAGGGTACCATTCGCGTTTTCATAATTCTTTCAGGGCGTCTGGTAGAAGCGACGCTTGACCCGAGAGCCGACTTTTATCTGACCCAAAGCATTGCTATTGCCATTCAGCGTAGCAATGCAGCCAGCGTCTTGAGGACGCTTCCGTCTAGTAGTGATTTAGATCGTACCTTTTCATTTTTATTTTTAAATTTTATTTTAGTTATTCTTTTTGTAAATAAAGAAAAAAAACTTAACCTAAGAGGACCTAAGGTTTTTAAGTTCTAATTTTCTATGTAACAGCTTCTCCCTGCTCCGAGGCATCAGACAGGCGCTTCCCACCTATTAGTAGTAAGAAGGATCATAAAATTAAGCCAAGCCATGTTTGTTGCCATGATTCTTCTAGGCTTGGTCGCGTTAGAACATGAGTAATTTTAGTTAAAGACGATTCAAAATGATCCTTATGGTTTCAATGAATACAATACTTTTTGATTTTGAATGTAGGGTAGCATTTTTGGCTCATTCTTAGGTTACGTGCAAATTGTGCAGCCTTTTTTGTTATGTAGGTAAGTTTACACCCCTTAAGTAGGGTGAGGCCCGTGGGTATAACTTATTTTTGTCGCCACAGTTTCCAGCCAATCACTACGAACTCCGGATGCTTTTAAACAATTATCTATGCCTCTATCCCTTATCAATAATGTCACTAATGGACCCTCTCCCTGCCTACGACGTTGGTTGATTGTGGTAAAAATTGCCTAACAAGGTAAATAGATTTGCGAGTTACGTAAATTATTTTCATAATTACGTACGAAAGCACTTTACGTAAAAAGGCTTTTAGTAACTGTGGTACGCCCATTTATGTTTTAATGTCGTTTTCCTTTGTTATCGAACATGTGGAAATGTGCAAAATGGATTCCCTAAACGATACGACCTCACACATTTTAGCCTCCGAAACACAGGTCGGCATTGTACGCATCGGACGGATTATCTTGTGGTAGAACCTACTTCCACTGTATCCGCAGCAATCGGATCGCCGACGCGACGGCCATTTGCAATCGGTCGGTCATTTGCAATCGGTCGGCCATTTGCAATCGGTTTTGTAACAGTTAGCAGTTGGATTTTTCGTAACGAGCGAACGAACTTTGTAAGCTAGAGAAAGTGCAAAGTGATGAAGAAGAACTTGTCGTGATTGTAAGTGCGTACACTGATCGGAAATCCGTGTGACGTCATCGGTACGCTTTGGAATAGGTGTTGCTTGGAGAAATCGGTCGGCATTACCGACGGGGCAGTGCGTGCGGTCCTTCCGCTGCGGATCAGTGGATGCACTTGGTATGACTTATTAAACAAAGAATTATAAAATCCGTTTCATGCGATCCGTTAGAAGCGCACAATGACCAATCTGTTGACGCTTACCTTTAGAAAATACTGTCATTATCGATTTGATCCCATTGATTCATCTATGATCAGTATCCATACCAACGTTGTTATTTTAACTACAACTGACAACGTTCCATGCAGTTACGCTTGCGGATTTTGTACCTCTGTTGCTATCAGTTCCAATGCTGCTTCTATCTGAAATGGCGCCATTTTGATTAACCAATTTACACCGTTCGTCTACAAAGCTTTATTGAAACTAGACTGTGTAAATTAGGTACAAAATACATTTACAATTTCAAAAAGAAACAGCATTGAAACCGATTGTAACAATGAATTCACATGTTCACTACATCAGACTTCACGTGACGGTCGCTTCGTATACAGATTTTTTTTTCCAAGAAGAAAGTTGTAGAAATCTTTACAAAAATTAGATAGATTTTAACCGGTTTTACTTACGTAGATTATTATCATCTAGATTGCTTGAAACCTCGGGTCGTGTACTCGAATATAATCTACGTAAGTTAAACCGGTTAAAATGCACAATCAGTTGAGCATAGTAGTTGTGCCATGGGTCCGGAAGGAAATCTATCTACTAATTATGAAAACCAACACATACGAAAGTTTAAAAAAAAAATAACATAAAATTTTACGTAAATAACACAAACACAAGGCTTGCAACAAAAAACACGAACACAGCACAAGAGGAGTTATGAGAAGTGAAAATTTGACGTAAATAATGAACCAACAGATGCCTCAATTCCGCCGACGCCTACCAGGTCTGGCAGCGAGGGGGCATGCAGTCCCCACAGTCAGCAGTCTTGCGAGATACCACAGAACGGTTTGTACTAACTATGCAGAATAACAAAACGTGTGGCTCTAATCGGAATTATTTGATAAGTAATACCTGATGTGTTTGATAACAGCATGATAATTATGTTCTAACAATTGTCGTATTTAAAAATCCTTTAAGAGGAGGTCACCGGTAAGGTGCTTACCTACGCTGTTTTTGACGCAAACGATGTTTGCTTTTGATTTGGCTATTATTTCTTCAAAATTCACAAAATTTTGTACACATGATCAGTGCACTAATATCTAGAAGTGCGTTAGTTTCTTATAAAATTATATGATTACCAAATCATAAATAAAAAAACTGACGCACTAGGGGTCTAGATATTAGTGTACTGATCATGTGCACAAAATTCCATGTATTTTGATGAAACAATAGCCAAAATAGAAGCAAACGCGTCGCTCGCGTGCGCAAAAGGGCGTGTAAGTGCCCTACCGGTGACCTCCTTTTAAGTAGTTGGTTTAAAATTTTAGAGCAGCATTAATACTCACTGCTTGACTCTTAACAGTTACTCTACTTCAAATACATACAATCAATATAATATAACACCCAACAGTCTCATACGTAGTCCTGATCCCACACTAGGATTCGCTGTGCCGTGGGCATCCAGGAACTGCGAGTACCATTGGTACCATAACTCCCGGAACAAATAATTGCAGACCATACAAACATTTGTCCCGCAGCGGGAATCGAACCCGCAACCTCTCGCATCTCGGCCGGCTACTCGCCCGCTGCGCCACAGAGGCCGTCAAACACGAAACACAATAGTTAACAATAGTTTGATAACATTGTTTGATACGTATAAATACAAAATATTTACCAAATTACTATAATCTTGTATTAGTTTATTACCAGTATAATGTTTGTCACCATAAATATACAAAAACACGCGCATTCATTAATAAAAGTGATAAAAGCTTCTTAAGGTACACTTATAATAAGATAAGCATTTGTATTTATTATTTTTCTCACATTATTATAAAACATTTTTACAATAAACAGATTTTCGCAATTACAGACTTTCATTTTAATCCTAATACCTCGCATGTCCCTTCCTATTGATGTTAGATTAAAGTGCATCACACACGCAGCAGACGCGATATTTTTTAAATGAGTATAAAAACTTATCGCATCTGAAGGTATCACTCACGTGGCAGATACGATAATATACGAAAATGATACATTCACGCGGAAACCTTCAAACTGTATTGTATTTCAATTTGTATACACAGATATTATCTGTCCATCTTTTGATATATGTCGCCCACAGAAGCTTGACGGTAAAATATAAGTGATCTGCTACGTGTGTGTTGCTCCTTGAGTTTAGTATAGACAGCGATATGACAGATACGCGCTCAGATACAGCGGCCCAAGCACGAACATCTAACGTTATCGAAACGCTAGCGTTAAATATGAACCAATCAACTTACTAAGATTTCAAGTTACCCTGATGTCATTGGCCAATATTTGATATTTGCGATCGTCTCGCTAGCGTCTTGCTAACGTAAACTATTCGTGCAGACCCCACAGATATCTTGCCGCATCTGCTACGTGTGTGACACACTTAAGCCAGTTGTATGAATGTTTGTGTGACGTTAGTTTTCGAACATCAAGTTCTAGAATTAAGGTGATCCTTGTGTACAATTATAAACACACACATGCATACTTATAAAACAGCCTATTAAGCGCTTTTGACATTACTTAAGGGAAGGTTACCGCTAAGGCGCTTACGCCCTTTTGTACAGGAACGAAGTTTCATTCTATTTGGCTACTACTTTACCAAACTCCATGGAAATTTTGTACACGGTCTAGGGGCATAGTACGGGTTTTGATAGTTTACGAAACTATATATGAAGTTTCGTTTCCTTACATACATTTACTTGCAGCGCCCCTAGCGAAAACGAAAAGAAAACTAAGGTCGCTGTCAGTAAATGTATTGGATGGAAACGGAACTTCATATAGTTTCGTAAACTATCAAACCCGTACTAAGCCCCCAGTATACACTAAATACCCGTTTTTTTGCTAACCATTACTTTGCTTAAACAACGATTTAAGCACAATAAAAATAAATAAATAATAAAATAATAAATAAATAAAGATTATAAGTATGCATGTAAGTGTTTAGAAATCGTGAAAACCTAACACATTGCTAAGGTGATCCTTAGTTAAAATGCTCAATGGAAAACACTTATCTTGACGTCCGTACACTGCACTTCAGTGATTGACTGAATTGTAACCAGAGGCCCAATTCTCTTTTATATTTAAAACGACACTGGAAGATAGATAAGATAAAGATAATTTATTATGAAAGGACCGAATCGAGACTGAATTGTGAGTTGACAGAAAGTTGATATTCTGCTCCCTCATAATAACAATTTAATCTTCTTTCGATGACATTTAAGACATCGACACCAGCCCCTTTATTAGCTAACGAACTGATAATCGGTTTCGATTCCAATTTTACAATACATTGCGCTTTATGTTTTAAATATTTCTGCTTGTGACAGTAAGCTAAAGCATGCGGCGCAATGTAATGCGAAATCGTAATTGAAAGCGATTACCAGTTCGTTAGACAATACTCCCCCAAATCGGAATGTGGTCCGAACTTTATTTTGACTTATTTTTATTACGAGAATTGGGCCTCTATACTTCTGGTATTCCTGAATAACACCTGCAAAATTGACGAATTGTCAAATCCAACAATACTATTCACAAAACTAACAATACCTTTTTCTTGCTTACAGACATGGATTTCGGTAGTGGCGGCCCTCCTCCGGGAATGATGAAGGATCGACATGGTCCTCCACCCCCACATCATCCGGTAAGGCTGCTGAACTCATCATTCTTAATTCTTAATTTACGTACATTGGCGTGACTTTATTTTTGAAGACATTCATAGACTCGATTTTTTTAATTGCTTTGGATAGATAGGCTATTGTATAATTTAACTCTTTGAAACATATCATTTTTACTACCATGTACAGCACTATATGATACATGTATTGTATAACAGTTCACTAAGAAACAGAAGAAGATCAGCGTTGTGTTGCCACAACACAACAAATGCTGAGTTGGACGCCAATTTGTGTCAGTGTTGCATGACTGGTACTGAGGATTAGAGGCACATTATTTATGTCTTCTGTGTAGTTTCAATATTCTTTGTTAATCTTTGTTGCTTGTGTGTGTGACTCCTGTATTTTCCTTGGCATTCTTATCATCTGCCTTCATTGGCACAAATAAATGTTTTTTCTTTCTTTTGCTATTAAACATGAGTAAGGGTGTAGGTGAGCCGTTAAGTTAATCTATAAATAGTCTTCTATATATATCATCATTTGTTTGCTTTACCTCATAAAGCTCTACATACCATTCAATAAAGCTATCTAACCCTGAATCATCCGGCGCTTGGCCCGAGTTGTAAAATTATTAATAACACATCCGCTCGCGCACGTTCATGCAAATTTTATTGTCCCATTACGTAGCGTTCATACTTCATACTTCATATATCTAAGTATGGCTTTCGTTCACGGTTTCATCTGTATTTTCGCTTCTTCCTCTATTATCTCTCTGCCGTTATCCCACTTTGTATGGGGTCAGCACATGTTTTCCTTTACCAGTTCGCTCTTATCAGCTGTCATTTTGACAGGTACAAATGTTTGCATGATCGCGTGCTCGTAGTTCCTGATGCCCACGACACAGTGAGTCCTAGTGTAAGATCAGGACTATATATGTGATTCCCTCGTAGCTCCGGAACTACTTGACGGATTTTGATAAATGAGGTGTCATTATGAAACTTTATTATTATGACGTCACACTTAATTTAATGACGCGGAAATTAAACGCAATTTTTTCAATAAATTTTATGAGTTTGGTATCAAATGAAAGGGCATGATAAGTACATTCCAATTTAAATATATTATAACACTAATATTATAACTGATTCTACTTAAAAACTAACACCTAAGTATCAAAATTTTGTAGAAAATAAAAGATACTTGTTTTTAGCTTTTGCATATTGTTTTTATTAACATAGCATTTCTCACGTAGCTGGTGGAAATAACATTAACAAAACAAGCTTTCAAATAAACATACATACTTACACATTTTGTTATTAGTTAGGAATGAACACAAAGTCGTTGGTGTAAAATTTACGCGTGTCGTAAAACACGGGCATATTCTGCCCTCAATAAACTTTTTAATTAACAAAATTGTCTATATTATGAAAATAAATGAATCCTTTTTCGGTTACCCGCGCTAAAGTATACGTGGGCTTAATTAAATTGATAGATTAATTAATACCGATTAAGTTAATTGGGTGATAATGAAAGTGTATCGAGGTTATTTTGTTTAACATAGTGAATAATGTGTTGGTCGTTTCTATGCCGAACAGAAGAAAATCCAACAAAAGGGAGCTCAAGAATAGATTTTATTTATTGGATTTTAATTTAGTAGTGTATTATTCCAAAAAAAATGTGGTGGGTTCAGGACGATGTACGTGACTGTTGGGTGTTGTTATTTCGCTCATAATCTTACTTACAAATTGTTCCAGTATTATACCCACCTAACCGAAAGTTATCCTCAGACAAACATCAATATAACATAAAAAACCCAAGTTTAACTATTAGAACTCGCTTCGCTTGTTCAATAACCTAACCAGATTATTTTTGTTGTTCCAGCGTGACGGTCGCGGCTACGGGCCAGAAGGGTATTCAAACGAGGGATTCGCTCCACCTCCCATGCACCACCCCATGCAGCAGCAGAACCAGGTGATGTCAGGGTTCAGTGACGAATATGTGGGTAGCTGTTTTATTTTCTTTATTTCATTGCTTTTCAGCTACTATTCCATCCGACTGCTCTGAAAGACGATTAGTTTTCGGTTTGCTTTTAGATGTATGTGCCTGTGCCCTTCTCTAGCCTAAACAAATACATCAAGCATTTGGATTTATCTCAACCTCGAGAGCGTCATAGGATATATTAAGTTCTTTACCGATATGTACGTAGGTATCACATAAATCTACAAAAAACGTAATTTTATTTGCCATGCTCACTCATCGAAACATTTTTTGGATGATTTTGTGAGTCATTTTCTTCGCATTCGAAATCTTCAAATTCTCGAAGGTTTCACGTTGCCATCGAGGGAGCACTGAGGCCTTACCATGAGCTCTTATAGCGATTCAGTTCAAAAACTATTCAGCACAAAATATCGGTTCCGTGATGTCCGCAGCTATATTTAAAGGCACAGTAGCAGAAGGTCTATAGCTGTAGTTGGAACTGGCTGAGAGTTGTTCTTCTCTTGGCTATAACCTATAGGCTTATATGCTTACCCAGCGTCGGACTGGTCATATAGTCAAGGTGGCGTTTGCCAGCCGAGCCCTAGCCTGTGCGGGCCCCCAACGAGCCTGGCTTGCAAGCCAGGCCAGTAGGTAAAGGCTCGCGCAGGCTAGGACCCTCTTCTTGCGACCTATAGTATGTAAAGTAAATAGTTCAGCCTGAGCATAGGCCATCCCCGAAAACATGTTTTGGAAATTTCTGAACGGCGTTAACTTTTGAACGAATTAACCTATCTTGGAGCCAGTCGGGCCTTTCTGGCCCCGTGCGGCCCTGCTCTTACCAGCCCAGTTCCTGAAGTATGATCATCAAGTTTGATCCCACTATTTATAATCGTGGCTATATAAGCCACTGTATAGTTAAGCTTAGTTTAGTGTTCTTTGTCTCTGTCTCTCATATCGGAAAGACAGCTAAATTAGGCTATAACCACAGAATAAATATTATACACACGTAGAACTTGATCTCGGTGGAACTCGGTCGATCGCCAGTCGCGAGTCGACCGAGTTCCACCGAGATCGTCGTGGGTACGCGTCTATTTGTGCATGCGCCTATTGTACTTACTTGTTGTACTGAGCTGGCCTTCTGTACCTATATATTTTGTGCTATAACGGTGAGATATTGAGCAGCGTTGTCCAAGAATCCCAGAAGCGGTTTATGATAGACAGCATTATAAACTCGTACAACCGTTTCATCTTGGTATTTTTCTATTTCAGGGTGGTCCTCCTCAGCAGGGCGCAGTGATGATGGTGTACGGCTTGGATCCGCAGACAGCTAACGCAGATAGACTATTCAACCTGTGCTGCCTCTATGGAAATGTTGTTAGGGTGAGTTTACTTCACCTACGATCGTCACACAGCTCAGTGGCTTGCAATCTAAGGCCCACGACTTGCCTTGGTGTTTAAAGCTACACTGCGCAATGGCCACTAACGCTTGGAGCCGTTCTGCATGAATTTTAGTCACTTAGTGAGTCTCTGAGGGAAGCATCGGCGTGTTCCTCTAAATAGAGGAACACGCCGAACAACCTTAGTTCTGAGGCTTAAGTCTGAGTTTTAACAAGTAATTGACATGGAGGCATGGTGTAGTGTAACACGGATTTTTGTATAGAAAATGAGGATCACAAAGTGTACGCTGGGGGTGCTCATCGGCGCCTCCATACTAAATATATGTTTACACTACACCATACTTTCGTTGCTGTGGTGTGTCCGGCCTTTGCCGTGGTATTTCCGGTCTAAGAAAATACCCCTGCATCTCCTTCCGTGGATATCGTAAAAGCCGACTAAGGGATTACACCAGGGGATGGGCAGCAGCATCTAGCTGAGTACTCAAAACCAGTACTGCGATCACTAATCCATCTGCAAACCGTGGTGATTATGGCATTTCATCCCATAGCATTCAATGGGGGAGGCCTCGTCCAGCAGTGGACGTCTTATTGGAGACGATGATGACTACGCACAAGTCGTACAAATTAAACAGTGTGCACAGTGTCAAAACCAAAAGCTAAAGAATGGGGGAATTGCTATAATCACCACACTTGGCAGGCGGATTGGTGATCTCAGTATTGGTGTTGAGTACTCATATGGATGCTGCTGCCCATCTCCTGGATCCCTTGATCGGCTTTTACGACATCCGCGGGAGGAGATGGAGAAGCCTATTCTTAGGCCGGACACACACACGGCACGGCATTTCAATAAATTTTTGAGATCATTGTTTTAGATAAAGTTCCTGAAGACTAAAGAAGGCACAGCCATGGTTCAGATGGGCGATGGTGTCTCTGTGGAACGCTGCGTGCAGAATCTGAACAATGTTACGGTTGGCGACTACACGTTGACACTAGCGTAAGTTTTAAGACGTCATGTGCAGTCTTTAAAGTCCACTTTTGATTAGAGAGTCAAATGGCCGTTGTCCACCACGTGGTAAGTGGTACTAAGGCAGTAATATCATGGCACGTTGGATTCACAGTAAGAGACTGAGATATTTTAAAACCTGGTTTTTACTTGAGTTTTATGTAATTTCACAGTAAGATATATAGATAGATAAACTCTTTATTGAACAACAAATAAAAATAAGAAAGCAAAGAAAAAAATTCCATGGACAGTCTTATCACTAAAAGCTATCTCTTCCAGACAACCCTTGGATCGACAAGATAGAACAAAATCAAAATATCAGTAAGAGACGTGGATATTTTAACACCAGAGAGCTGATTCTGAGTTTTGACAAGCAATTGACACAAACGTATGTATGGTGAAGTGTAACACGGATTTTTGTGTGGAAAAAGAGGTTCGCAGAGTGTACGCTAGGGGCGCTCATCGGTGTCGCCATACAAAATTCCACACTACACTACACGTCCATGTCATTTGCCTGTCAAAACTCAGAATCAGCTCTCCGGGTTTTACACGAGTTTAATGTCATTTTACAGTAAGAGACGGGGATATTTTAATAATTGGATTATACTTAGACTAGATGACATGGTATGTAACATATCATGTTTTAATATAACAATTGTATTCCACTTCAGCTTCTCAAAACAAGCGTACCTGTCCGAAGTTATGAATCCGTACCCGCTGCCGGACAAGAGTCCCTCGTTCAAGGACTACGTGGGCAACAAAAACAACCGCTTCCTCACGCCGGCCTCTATCCACAAGAACAGGATACAGCCGCCCTCCAAGGTAAAACAGATTCACAAGAACGGGCAGGAGGCCGTCGTTCAATGTCTCAAAAGATCGCTAAGCACGCTTCTGGTCTTTGTGTTCCTCAATTCATTTAAGTTGAATCATCATTAACCTGTAGAAATCCACTGCCAGGCATAGGCCTCCTCCTTGCCTCCTAAATGCCACGATGAACGGTCTTGAGCCACCTCCATCCACCGACTTCCTGCGACGTTTATAATGTCTTTAGTCCATCGAGCGAAGAGCCTTCCTCTACCGCGTCTTCCGGTTTGTGGTCGCCACTCGAGAACCTTTATTCCCCAACCGTTATCAGTTCTTCGAGCTATATGATCTGCCCATTGCCACTTCAACTTGCTAATTCTGAGAGCTATGTCGGTGACCGTGGTTTTTCTTGATTTTAAGTTGAATGTCACCTTTAAATTATTGTCTTTATTCCTGTCATACACTGAGTAAGAGCAGCTCGCTATTGCTGGATTTCTAGGCATTTTTCCTTCGTCCTATATTTCCACACATATTGCTTTGCTCTGTATCTATAGCGAATGCACTATGCTGGAACCGATCAACATAGGGTCGCACAACGGGCCGCGCGGAGAGCTATGCTCGGAATTTCACTGTTTGGTAAAACCCGAAACTAGGTAAATCGTGGTACACAAAAGTCAGCGGCATAGCTCTTAGGATTAATAAAGTTTATTAAGTTGCCTTAGGCCCGTAGAACTAACAACCAGATAATGAATAGGCAAATTCTGGAGCAACCACCGGAAGACCGATGATATTGTAACAGTCGCAGGAAGTCTGTGGATGGAGGCAGCTCAATACCGATCGTCGTGGCATTCTAGGCGGCAGGCCTATGTCCAGCAGGGGACTTCTACAGGCTGATGGTGATGATCATGATGAAGTGTTCCCCTGTGAAACTGTGTGTTCTCCTGTGTGTATGGCTTCACTCACAAGCAATTGTTACTTCCAGGTTCTGCATTTCTTCAACACGCCACCGGACGTATCAGACGAACAACTGCTGCAAGTGTTCACGGATTACAACGTGACACCGCCACACACCATCTCGAAATTCCCTCTGAAGAGTGAGAGGTAAGTCTATCCTATAACTTAGCGGGTTTGGCTGTCTCACTGGATCTTTCTTGGTCACCCTCCGGTAGTTTAATGAGAAGGATGAAGTATGGCATGTGACCGACGTTGATAGAAGCAGTTTGGGGAAAGGTTTGAAATGTTTCCGTCAGTCATTTGACAGTAAAGGCGTTGACACACGAGCGTTGTCGCTCCGTAGTTCTACATACAAACCTGAACGACATGCCGTGCGTTGCGTCGTCGTAATGCAGCCGCAACGGAGAAGGGGCTGGGGAGACGTGGTGGGGAAGGGAGCTGCGTCGAAACGACGGAGCGGCAGCGCAGTATCAGTATTTAATTCATATCGAAGCATAGCATAGCTGCGTTGACGCAGCGCCGTCTGCGTTGACGCAGCGCCGTCTGCGTTGACGCAGCGCCGTCTGCGTTGACGCAGCGACGTCAACGCAGCGCTCGTGTGGCATTCACTGCGTTGAAATCATTGCGTTGCGACGACGCAACTCAGCCGGAACGCCCGTCAGAGTAGTTTTTTCTTTTTATTTCAGTGTAAAATAAATTCGATTCATTTCAAATCAGGAATTGAAGTCGGCTCTTAGTTTTTTTGTAATAATTATGCCTTATTTTTTTATATTAACTTGTTTCTGGTATGTTTGCAGATCTTCGTCCGGTCTCATGGAGTTCCAGAACATATCGCAGTCCGTGATGGCGATAATGGCGTGCAATCACGCGACCATTCAACATCCAGGTACATATTATTTTATTTTTTAATATTTCTTGACAATGATAGGAAGATGATGATGTTGGAAGCAATTGAGATGTGGGGGTAGGGGGAGAATGCACAGAAAAGGTGACAAACCAAGCCGTATGGAAAGAGTCAAAGAGAAGAGGAAAGATGCAGAGGCAGAGGCTGTCTTTTACGACGTAACGGAAACATAAAGAGCACAATTGAAGGAAAGGTAAAAAGGAGACGAAGAAGTGCACGAATAAGATTACACGAGTCAGATGTGAAGATGATCGTTGCCAAAAAACGAGGTAAATGAAGGCATTGCACCGACAAGAGAGCAGACCGAAGTTATTTAAAACTAGGTTGATTAATTTTGGGCCCATGTCAAATTTAGTCTTCAATTGTTTCAAAATTTTCTTCAAATGTGTCAAGTAAAAGTACCAAAATGTTGTAGACGAAATTCTATAATAGAATCTCCTGTACAACACTTTGATGCTTGTTTTAAGTATTCCCGTAGGCTTTAGTTTAAAAAACTGCTATCTTTGTAGCTGTGTTACCGTTTCGTGGTCACTAGTTAAAATTAGTTGGACAACCTGCCAACGCCTTGTCCACAATTGGAATATTATTATAGCCAGTTGCCGAAATCCTTGTATTATGCATTGACAGAAGTGTTAGAAACAACATCGTCTGCTAGACGATGTTGATGTGCAACAAGGCGTTGGCAGGTTGTCCAACTAATTTTAACTAGTGACCACGAAACGGTAACACAGCTACAAAGATAGCAGTTTTTTAAACTAAAGCCTACGGGAATACTTAAAACAAGCATCAAAGTGTTGTACAGGAGATTCTATTATAGAATTTCGTCTACAACATTTTGGTACTTTTACTTGACACATTTGAAGAAAATTTTGTAACATTTGAAGAATAAATTCGATTGCTATGAAATGGCAATACGAAAAGTGACACAAAATTAATAGACATGCATCACTGTGTTATATACAAATGAAATGCAATTATATACAAATATATACAAATAAAATGAATATTTTGGCATTGATTTTGTTATGCAGTTTCTTAATTTGATTTGCTGAATATTCCAGGTGCGAAATTCCCGTTCGTGATGAAGCTGTGCTTCTCATCCTCGCGACAGATCGGCCAAGGCAAGGGCCAGCAGCCGAAGGAGCCGCGGCAGGACAACGGCGTCGAACACGAGTACTAGTAAGAGACTTTATGTACGGCCTATTTTATGTAAGGTTTTGAGGGTAGTTTGGAAAGAGGGGGAGAGGTAGGCGAAATGTTATACCTGCCTTTTTATAGTTGAAAATTCGTGCTTTGGGGGTAATTTTAATGAAATGTTTCGTATATTGGGAAGAAAATTACACGAAAGCCATCATAATGCAGATGGAGAGTGGCAGAATAAAATGTAAGGGTAGGTTTGAAAGGTGGGCGGAATGATACTGGCCTTTTTAGGATTGATAATTCGTGTTTTGGGGTAGGTTTTCAAAGAACGAAAGGGTTTGGGGGTAGGTTTTGAGCCGCTTTTTAAGGGTTTCGTATTTTGGGAGGTAGATTTTATGAAAGCCAGCTGGAACAGGAAAATGGACAGTGGAAGATATTCATGTTAATGAAGACTTAGACTGTTTATACACATCCAGGTCGGGTTCGGGCCAGGAAGTGTCCGCACTGTCAACTTGTCGTGAACTTGTTTTATAATATGATGACAGAGCATCATATCAGCATTCATAAAAGACTCGGCGTCTCGGCCCTGACAGGATAGGTGCTGACGTGTAATAGAGTTATGCCGATACGCTCAACACAAACTTGGGTCAAAATTCACAGTTTGGATATTTCCTGGCCCGGCCCAAACCCCGACATGTGTGGACGGCCTGTTTATAGTAAAAAAATCGTGTTTTAGGAGTATCGGCACGATAAAGAGCGGGGTGCTTGAAAACAACCTTTTAGAACTTATATGGCTTAAGTAAAGCTTTTGGGGCTAGGAGTTTTTGTTTTTTAGGTCATT
Source organism: Epirrita christyi (assembly GCA_951392215.1). Lineage (NCBI taxonomy): Eukaryota > Metazoa > Arthropoda > Insecta > Lepidoptera > Geometridae > Epirrita > Epirrita christyi. The sequence continues at coordinate 1,784,727 of OX595857.1, read as the reverse complement.
CTTGTATTTTTTTTGTAGATAATGTAAATGGAAAGAGAATTTATTTGAAATCATTTTGTTAGGGAAACAATTTTTAGCAATTCTTATTTTTATGTTCATACGTATTCATTATAATTGTATTAGCTCCAAAACATGAATTTTCAAGCTTTGGAATGAAAGATTAAAACCTAGTTTGACTTAAAAAAGCCGATTACGTATTAACTTGAGTACCTTCCTATAAAGATGTACAACAAGTGGTTTTAAAAAAGACATGTAAAAATGTGTAGGGATGTTGGACCAATGTTAAGTCGATTTGGTGAGATTTTTTTTATGGTGAATCTTACTATTTTATTAATAAAACTCTGTAGGTAATACTAAGACCAGAAAAAACAATACAGAATTCGATTCAAAACGAACCAATGATTGCGGATGCCATTTGGGCTAAGAAATGCATCATCTGAAAAGATGGAGACAATGAAATGACTATACCCTGATTTTTAATCTTAGACAATTTTTGTAAACAAAGAAATGTCATGATATGCCACTGTGTGTATAAGTGTCAAATATGTGTATCATATGTGACATATATGACATTTCTTTGTTTACAAAAATTGTCTAAGATTAAAAATCAGGGTATAGATCAATCTTTTTGGAATTGTTTCATTTGTTTTTACACATTTTACACATTGAAAATAAATGTTTTATTGATAAAATAGTAAGGAATCTATCGTTAAAATTTAATCCGTATTTTCTTTTACGGTTAGCCAAAGATAAATGTTACCAAGCTAAAAAAATTATGTTGTTAACTAATGAAGATAACAAAATATTTAGTGAAATTTTCGTTTGCGTCGTCTCTCTAGATGAAATATCGTAGTTAAATTGTATATTATTGCTGAATATTATATCTGCACAAAATGTAGTTATTAGTATGATATGTTGTAGTAATACTTAGTGTATATTTTTTCCGGTCTACTGTTGAATCCTGCCATTAATTTTTGAAATAATTATATTGATAATCTCAAAGATGTACCTTCCTAGATTAGTTGTTGTCTAGTTGTGATTTTAATTTCAAATGGGAAGTTTCGAGTGCTCTGATGGGAAAATTCTTTATCCTCCAAATGTTCTGTTTATATGACTAAAATAATTATAATTAAATATGTTGTTTATACTAAAATTTATTTCTGTTAATTTAGTCGCTAAAGACAAATATTTATTATTATAAGTATTGAAACTAAAATCTTTTAGCGAAAGGACTTTTTTCTAGTCAATTTTTTTACGCATAAATCTATCTTAATACTTATTCTAACGGTGATTTTAGACTGAAACCTCTTTCTTTGGACGTTTTAAATTTTCTAAGCAGAATTTTAAATAAGTATATTCTCTAAAAAGATGTTTGAACCTTTTAATTGTAGGGACCATAGACTTTGACGTGATAATCTCTATGAATTTGCTTCGACTTTTTTGAATATTAACACTTTTCTGTAAAGTCGGACAAAATTATAGAAATATCTGCTTTTACATAGTGTATAAATATTAATTATTTTGACGAAAAAATATATTTATTCTTCTATCTTCTACACTTTTCCATGTGTTTCACATTTTTTAATATAAAATATGGAGTAAAGCATTTGTCGTAAAAAGTAAAATAAAAATATGTATGGTGGGCTTTCCGTTCTTTATAAGCCAAATAAGTAAGCCAAAGTTTATAAAAAGTATGATAGCTATAAAAAACATAAATATAAAAAAATTGTACATAGTAAAAACGCTGTTAAAAACATTATTTCGCGCCAATAATTATTGTTAAAAAGTACAATCAAGTACAGAAGTGTCATGTTCAATGAAAAAATGTACCTAATTAAATGACAATTTCGTTGTAAGATGTGGATTATCGAAATAATAATTATATAATATGAAATAAATATTATGATTGGGAGGAGTCACATATCTTTTGTGAAGTATGCTGTAGTAATGTAATGTATATAATTATATTGTCAATTTGAAATTTAATGAGCATTATATAGATTTATATTGTAAAAAATATGTACAGTCGTGCCCAACTAGCTAATTATATTTTTGTGAACTCATTGCAACAGTGCTTTTTTAAGCTTGACGGAAACTAGATTTGTACTTAGTAGATGATAGTTTTAGGAGTAATTCGTGCGCGACTGTACATTTGGCTTGTATTGTCGGAAGTACCTATGTAATAATGTCAATTTAATGTAGTTTTATGTTAGTGTACCTATGTCTTGACTTACTGTGGAATAAATGTATCAATTATAATTATGCTTGGAAACTACATATCACAGTGACAAATAATAATAATAATAATATTAAAACCTACATTGTAAATTATTAAAAAAGCGACAAGTAGTTATTTCTTGCAAATGTTGTTATAACCACAGATTCGCCGGCTAATTTTGCTCAAACTTTTGTTTTGTTTTTTTTTATTATTCTTACTCATTGATCTTGACATACATACATACTTTTAGGTACTTAACGATATTCACAGCCTACAAACGGGACATTTTTGGATATAAATATATTTTATCGTGTTAAGTATTTATTTGAGAATACAAATTGATTTATTTGTATGCCAACATCATTTCAATCGATGAATGAACAAAATTCCATGATTTGATCCAAATTTAATGAAACCAATAACTTTGTTGAAAAAATCCCGTAGCAATTATACAAGATAATCCAAAAACTTCCTCGTGCGTTTTCGGCTATCTAACCAAACTTGAGTAATAATCAAAACATGCAAACTCACATAAAACTATTTGCTTCTAGCTAACGGCGAACCGGAGGGGCACAAACACACACACATATCAAGACGGAAGCCAACACACAGACACACACAGGCACAACACCTACGAGTGCGCTTGGGGGAGGGATATTGTTGCCATATAGAAATCATCTGCAAAAAAAACTAATTTATTGACATTTCAAATTACTTGACGTATGAAATTGTTTTGACGACACGCTATGTATATTTTGTTTACTGAACTGATGATTTTTTTTCTGACAAAATGGCAACATCGTTATAATTCCTTTACATTATTGTGATTTAGATCACTCTTATAAAGACATTAACATATAGTTTTCTTCTATAATTTAATTATATGGACACAAAACATGCGGTTTCATTGTTATTAACACATAAAATTACATTTCCACTATTGTTTCTCTCTTGTTTTTGTTTTGTTAAATTTTCTGTGGAGCAATATTAGTAAATATTCTCCGTTTGAATGCGATCATACATTTTTCTGTTTATTTTGACTTTAGGTAAGGTAATATTCCCATTTATTTTGTGTAACGTTAGAATTTACTAGATAAGCGATTTTGTTTAAGGAGCCATTTTCAAAATCTAATCTTAAAAAGCATAAATATAATTTTGAAGATGGTACCTACTGTTTTTCGTTTTATCAATGATTTTTGTAGTATTTGATATTAGTTTGTGAGTAAAAACATAGTTTTTCTTATTCCCTGTTTTTGTATGTACACTTGACATAAAAGAAATTGGAATGGTCCACGTCATACTTGACACGCGTACGCAGTACCTACATCAATTCATGTTTATAATAATCCTGAATCCTGAATATGCGTTGCCATTGATGTAATTAAAATAGTATTTATCCCTAACTCAATGGGCGTTGCTGAGAAATTTAAGACTTGCGTGGATTATTTCCAAAATGTTCGGTTGTTTTGTCAACATTACAGTTGTGTAAAGTACAAGAAATAAAGAAACTGTGTTATAAGATAGAAATTTGAGTTTTAGTTATGTTAGAGTGTGCTTGTTTTTGTTTTTGTTTTTGCATGAACAATAGTGACAGAAAATTCGTTTGACCATTTAAATTTGTAAGAACCAAAAAAATGTATTGTGTAAGAATTAGATTAGCACTTTTTAGGCTAGTAGTAAGTGTAATTGCAATGTCAATTATATTCGATTAGTGGGAAATAAGACAGAACGGATTTTCTAAAATACTTCTTAAAAATAAAAAAATACAATGTAGTGTTCGACTTTCAAAGCACAAGGATTAGGTTCGGGAAATTAGGTATGGGATGAAACACCACGCGTTGTTTTTTCATACCTATGTTCTATGACAAATATAGATGTTTGTATGGTGTGATCTATGTGTAGTTTGTCTATGTTACAGCTCGCCCGATAGGTCTTGGTCACCATGGAGAGCGATAAATCACAGTAGACAATTATGTTCCTAAAAAAATATGTAATTGCACTTCAAGGCAGCTAAGAACCATCGGGTAAACTGTCAAAGTATTTGTTCCTTCTACGACTTCTGTCCTTTTAGATTTTTAGTAGTTGTATTCTAGTAATTTCCAAGACGTGACTTTTATTTTCATTTTATTAAAGTTAAGCAGTGATGTAGCCAAGATAGTTCTCTATAATATAGCTGGTTAATAATAACACTTAAATCAATGTTATCAAATTAATAGATGCATATCTTTTTCTCTAGAAATATTTTCGAAATGAAAAAAAAAGTAAGTGTTTAGAATTAGGACTTTGATGTCGTGATAGCTTTCATGTTTTTTTGTTGATTATTTAAAAATTTATTAAAGTTTTGTTTTGTATTGTCAATGGTAATTTCCTAGAATATTTCTGTAAAGTCACTGACGAATGACACTTCTCACACGTTCAACACTGTAAAAACGAAATTATACTGTCAAATTCACAAATAATTTACTTACACAAAAATTATAATAAAAGTCGCTAGTCATGCTTTACAAATCACAAGAAACATCACTCTGGCATTACAATAACATTAAGACTATTGTAACTTTGTTTATTTACATTTAGATTAATTATTTCATTGGATATTAGTCTCGTAGTTACATGGTGAACATTAAATACATGTCAAACACTACAATATTCTTTCATTTCAACACACCCGACACTACTTAATCTACACATACCTACTGTTAATGCTATTTTTAAGCCTTGCCTTGTTTTTTCTATGACACAACAAGACCTCATTTTACTGCAAAATAAATAAACTATAATTTAGTTATAATATGGATTAAAGAGGGAGATGGGAGATGTCCGCTAGCTTGATGGAAACGAAACCGCTAAGCCACGCCCACTGTCAAAATAAATTAAAATTAGAATGGTCTTGTGTGTGCGACTGTACCTAAATTAGATGCAATCGCTGTCTTCGCTGCTTATTTTGTCCAGTCGCGTTCTAGTCTTGTTTCTTAAATGTAAAATAAAACTTAATGTCTGAAGTAAGTGGGAGCGCAATCTCTAAATTCTAAAATAATAACTACTTATTAAGTAGTTATCAAAGTTCTAAATATTAAATTCAAAACCCAAGAAGTTATTTTCTCTCGAGGCTATTCTTTAGATTTATTATGTACTTACCTATCTTTACTTTTGACTACCTCTATCACTTTGCTTAGTGACCTACAATATTTTACATCATTGAAAAAATGGGAAAGTCCTATGTCCAAATCATTTCTGGTTAAATTGCTCAAAACTAATTTAATCACAAGAATCACTACAAATTGCACCACTTACCATAAATTATTCACAAAATACATCAAAATCTTTATTGAAAAGAGAATATTTATCGTGTAAAAAGTAAGTATGTTTTAAATATTATACGTCATTTATTTAGTTTTAAATATGTAAAATTAGGAAAATGAAGTTATTTACATAGCTGCACTTGAGACGCGAAATGATGTAAATTGTATAGAAATAAAATAAATAATGGTTTTTAGATTAAAGTTTTTCATTTTACAATCCTCCTATTAAGCTCCCCGCGCAAACCCACGACACGATACCTAATACGATCAACACTTCTTGAGATAACAAAAACTGGTTTTGCGAAAACTAGGAGACCCATGTTTGAATTGATAGTAGGTACCTACCTATCTCATAAATATCATTAGTTAAGCTACGGATAGAAATCCCTGAACCAAAAAAACTGTAAAAATCAAAGAACAATATTCGTAGCTAAACTAATTATCTTTATGAGATTATTATTATTTATTTATTTACATATCGAGTAAAAAATACTGCGATTAGACTCGAAACAAAACCAAAAGATGTGGTTAAAAGGGTTAATGGGCCTGAAGTGGAAATGGGCAAAGAATGAAGCCACTAGATGGCCCCACATTGTTACGAACTGGGTACCCCTAAGCAAAAGAAGGAAAAGAGGAAGACCATTCAAAAGATGGAATGACGACCTTGTTCATGTGGCTGGGAAAGTCTGGCCAAGAAAAGCAAGAGTCAGGGAGGATTGGCGATCCTTGGAGGAGGCTTATACCGCCATGGGCGCCATGGGCGGTCCACACTTAAATTAGTTAGTTTTACGAATGTTTTTAGTTTATAGGTGTAGGTATATTTTTTTGTGTGGCAATAAACCTATTTTTATTTTTATTTTATTTATTTATTTACTTTAATTAAAACTGCACAATAACACCAATTACAGTAAACATCATTTATGAGATACCTACTAACAAATAAAACATGTAAGTAACTATGGTCTCTTAGTTTTCGCAAAATAGGTTTTCGTTCTTATCACAAGAAGTGTTGATGAGCTGTGATGAGAAAAAACACGAATAAATTTGAATTTCGCGCCACATGCGAGACGAATAATCTACACCGGTCTAAACGATATTATATTACTCCAAAAACAAAAAAAATAATGAAAACAAATAACTTGCACTAACGTATTCGACAACACACAGATACACAAGCAGACAGGACGATAACAGTGATTACAGGTTTTCACGGGCGTTGCAAACAAATAAAAAAAATTAAAGTGTCAAATTAAAGCAACAACGTGGATATATTTTCGTTTCGTGGTACCTATTTATTTTTGCTTACCTATAAAAACACCACGAAATCACTAGCGCACTCTCAAGAAGCCTTACAAATTACAAATTATTTATTCACAAAAACAGAGTAACATCACAGATGCATAAAAATCCAATGCGTTACCTCTACTAAGTAAAGATGAGTAGTTCGCGAACGAACTAGTTCAGTGAACTACATCTCTTGCTATGCATCTGTCTATCAGTCGTTCACCTCCGCCTGAAGTGTATCAGTGTATCAGTAAGTGATGAGTGAATCTTTGGGAGCGCGCGAACGACTGACAAGATGGCTAGATCACGTGAGCATTCGAATCAACGAACGAATCGAACTGTACGATTGGGCTTTTCGGCGTCGCTCGGCTGATGTCGCTGTTGCTCAGTCGACACTTCGGCTGCCAATAAATACTCTTAGATTGTCTGTGGCGGGTTTGTTCCCAGTGCGTTGACGGTACGTGAATCATGGCAAAAAGAGACTCGCGAGCAACAAAATAAAGCTTAATTTGCTTTGGGAAAAAAACATTTTTTTATGTACTTACCATTTTACAAGTGTCTATTTGAGTGTAACTACTTATTTCAAAATTATATTAAGTACTCTCTAGTATTGGTTAATTCTAAACTGGGTATATTTACCCAGATTTCTTGTAAATCTTCAGACCTATCATTTATGCCGCAGCGGGAATCGAACCCACAACCTCTCGCATCTCAGCTTGCTACTGTTTATTTATTATAACTCTAAATTATACTTAATTTACAAAATCTATCAAAATAGTATATTACATTAATGTCGGTACCTGAGTACTACCTACTTTTACTTTTTTTTTATTTATTTTTTTATTTTTCTGTAAAGAAAATATGTGAGACCACTAAATAAAATACTTAGTAGACATTCCGTCCAAATTATTTATAAATGTAGGTATAAAATAAAGTAGCTTAACATTTTATCTAGAAGTAAAAACATTTTTCGAATATTTAATTTCATAATTCTCGCGAACTAGATTCAACAGAAACTGAACAAAAACAAAATGAACTAGATCTAAGAAAGATAAGGATAGATTCCTTAGCTTTTCGTTCGCGAACTAGATTCAGATAGTAGTGAACGAAATGAACTAGAGATACAGAAGATAGATACGTATCTTGTCGTTCAAAAGATATGTATCTCTCTTTTCTTGTCAGTGATTCATTTTGCGCATCTTTACTACTAAGCTATTCTAATACAAACATTTTTTTTACACCCTAACAAATAAAACCATAAATTAAGTACATGAGCCGTATTTTATTTTTTTGCATCAACGAATTAGTACAGAGACCGAATATAAATCCGGTAATAAATGAATATGAATCCGTCAACCACGGTACTAGTGAGCTAGGTTTCTCACAATAGCGCATACAATATTTCTCGATTTTTGGCCAACTATCTGCAAATACATCAAAATCTGTATTTGCAGCGACTAGCGCATTTAGGTGACGTTGCGCGCGGCAGACTGGGGATTGCTGACGTGCAGCTTGGAGCTTGGAGCAAGGAACAAACAAGAAGCAGACACAAACAGAATATCATGACTAATAGCCACAGATTAGTTAGATAATACCATATTACGCGTACACCGCACAGATAATAAATTTGACAATCGTGTCAGCTACAGTTGAGTCAGCGCCATCTATCGAACTGATTTAAACTACTTTTATTTTATTTATTTATTATTATAAATAAGCGGTGTAAGGATTCCGAAACAATTTTGGGACGTAGCCATAGAAAACCGGATAAAGCCAGCGCCTCTACCGATGACAGACTTAGTGACATTCCCATCCCAATCCCCTATCCACCTATCATCTACATACTCTATGACAATAAACATAACAAGTGGCAATAGTGCTGCCAACTTAAGCACTTTATAGCTAGAACTAGCGGTTGAGGTTGTTCAAATTATATTTATGTAGCTAAAATATGCCAGCCTCTATAGTTAGACACTTTTTGTAAGACTGTAAAAGGTAAAAACGTAAAAGGTAAAAAGTTACTTTTTATCAGAGATTCCTAATAAACTTGGAAAATGTTGGTATAAGTAACTGCTTATCTTACTCATTAATGTTTTCAAGAATTACAAATTTACAAATAATTTATTATTATTAAAGAACTATTATTAGAAAACTATTGTTACTAGAAAACTATTATTTGTTTCTATTATTATTATAAAACTATAAAAAGTAAAGTTATTACCTATATTATTCTTATAATACTATTATTGATTTTCATGGATGATGTGGCTAAACTAGATATTAAACAAAAAATTAGGTACGTAAAATGTTATCTCCTACGTGGTGTTTTGAGGAAGTTTGAATGTTAGACATTTATATTTCTGCCACTGTCAGTTACTACTACTAACTAGTTAGGACTTTGGACTTTTGAGGAACCCAGGAAGGTGAAGACTTAAACGTAGTGATTATTTAAATTATCTTTGTTGCTGAAGGATACACTGGGAAGGACCTAGGGGTGCTAGACATGTTGTTAATGTTGGCGTTTAAATGAGATGCACTTAACTATTAAAAAATATGGCCTCGCGTATCAGAAAGGGATGGCGCTTGGCACTTGTCAATTGCGTAATGGAGAACACTAAAGTGTAATTAAATTGAGATAAAATTCACGTGATACTTTACGCACGCGGTATTCATATAAATTCCGGTAATTTTTGTTGCTATTAAACAGGCTCATTATTTTTCCAAATAAATAGGAGAAGTTTTGCGCGCTTCTAAAATACCGAATTCATTATTTTTTTCAGAAAATCCTTCAACTACAACTGGTACTAAGGCTGCATAATGGCAATCGTAGATCTTTGCCAAATTTTTATTGAGTTTGGCCTCTGCATATGTAAAAAATTTGTAGAATTTGAAAGTCTATAGATGGAAACACCATGTACTAGGAAAATTCAGTTTCATGCTTCGTACTATATACTATTGTACTATTATATAGGCCCTTTGAGGCTCTGCCTACCCCTTCCCCTTCCTAAAAAGACGTGTGTTTATGTATGTATAATATATGTGCTACCGAAATAAAATTAAATCACTTCTGAACAAAACACCGATTATCTCAATATTGTGCCTCAATCTCAACGATCATCAAAGCATCAACCTTAACACAATTGTTGTAAAAAAGTTATTGCTCACAGAATTACTACCAGTGTAATGTAAATGGCGCTCTAGCTCTAGCGACTTTACGCTGCGCAAACATACATGCACATCGTGTCACTTTTTTTACCGACCCATCTGGCAGCACTGAATTGAAAACGTAATGGTGGCTGCCTGTGCGTGCTCATTGCCGACAACATAAATTTTTCCAAAAAATATCTGGAAAACTTAAAGAAACTAAAGAAAACCTATGGAATTTTCTAATAAAACCTCAGGTAGGCTTTTTAGAACCTCTAAATGATTATTTGCTGAAAATTAGTGGTGTTAACTGGGTGTTAGTGCACTATTTCACTAAAATGGCGGCTCTAGGATTCGGGTCCATTCTTGAAATACACATTTTGTACAACTTTGACGTATTCGATTTTTTAGGGTGGTAGTAATTTTGAATAATTGCATGTAACTGATAAGAATGTAAACAATGGTGATAAGAAAATAGTATTTTATAGAGTTAGAAAAATGCTTGTTATAATATAACTCATGAACTAATAGAAGCGGTTACATAACTCGGCGTGGCCTAGTTTAGGTCTATGATCAGTTAAATGTCCTGTGAAGCCATTCAGGATATTTGGAGCTTACTTGGAAGAGTAATTGTAGAATGTAGAACCTCTACGATTGTAAGGGAACAAACCAAACCATGATAATTATTTATATGTTGGGTAAGTCTTCTGGGGACAAACATTTTAATTTTATGATGCCACCATAAAGAGACCTGCATCAAAAAACAAACTATCGTATTTCGCTACCAAGTTTTAAAGTTATTACCAAGTAAATAGTAATAGGTAGGTACTTGCATCCATTTTTCAGGATGACACAAACCTGCCTTGTCTGTGACACCCGTGAGCCGATTGGGAAGAGTTATATCGAAAATGTGTTTGATGAAAGTGTAAGTAGAGACACAAGTTTAGTATGATACAAATGAATGTGGTCTTCATCAAGGCCACTGCTGGACATAGGCCTCCTCCATGAGTTTGCCATAATCAACATGCTTGGCAGGCGGATTGATGATTGCTGTATTGGTGTTATCTACTCTGGTTGATGCTGCTGCCCATGTGAATGACAAAAAACTATAAAATACTCGGCAATCATTACAATATTCAGGGACAATCAAGCATGTACATTGTACACTATGAACAATAACACAAATCTGAGAGGACACTCACTGAAGTTACAGAGCCGGCCAGGTACTAGCAATCCGAGGAAGCGTATTTTGTCCAACCATGTCTTCAGTTAATAACATATACACGCATCAGCTTTATGGAATGCAATGTAGGGTGCGTTCTAGGTGGATATGAAATATGAGGTTTTTTTACTACTCTGCAAACAAACAAGCTTCCGGCCCACCTAATGTATAGCAGTTACCATAGCCTATGGACGCCTGCAACACCAGAGGTATCACACGCGCGCTACCGACCCTGAGACATAAAGAAAAGTCTCATGTGCCTGTAATTACACCGGCACCCCGTACCCTTCAAACCGAAACACAGCAATGCGAGCACTACTGCTTGGCGGCAGAAATAGGTACAGTGGTAGTACTTCCCCGGACAAAATCTTTCAACAGAAGTTGTAAAAGTAATAATGCAATGAGGTAATGCATAGTTATAGGTTCTTCATCTGCTGATAGTCATCGACTGAGGCCTCTTCCATAGCATGCATAGCATGCAATGGGGTGATTTACCATGATTACCACCATTCAATAGATGACAGAATTAAAAAATAGTTTTATTGTATGTGTGTTTTAAGTGTATACTAATTTATTTCAGAATATGTTCCCTAGCGAACGAAAACTGTCTGAAACATTATGTGAAATCATTGACAAGCAATTGGATGAGGAGAGTGTACATACAAAAATATTGTGCACAGAATGCCACAAAACCTGTGCAAACTATGAACAATACAAAACTCGGTAAGTATTACTTCCATCATCAGTCTATAGAAGTACACTGCTGGACATAGGCCTCCGCCATACAATCCCACGACAAGCGGTCATGAGTCGTCTCTCCCTGCGACCTAAACCTGTTTTTTTATCTTTGTTCCATCATGTTAATCTTAATACACCTAATCGTCCGGTTCGTGGTCGCCACTAATGAACCTTTATCCCGCAACGGTTATCGGTTCAGCAAGCTACATGGCCTGCCCATTGCCACTTCAACTTCGGATACATATGTCGGTGATCTTGGTTATTCTAGGGATCTCCTCATTTCGGATTCTATTTAGTATTGCAACTCCAAGCATAGCTCTCTCCATAGCACGCTGCGCGACTTTTAGCTTGTGTAATGGGGCCATGTTTGCCACCATGTATCATTGCCGTAAGTCATCCAATGGCAATACGCACTTATTATAGACTTTTGTCTTGAGCATAACTAAATAAATAAATAAATGCTGGACATTTCACACTTTGCCTACCCCTCCGGTAAAAAGGCTAGGTATGTTAGTCGTGGAAGTCTTAGCCTACAAGTAGGACTCCTCCAACTCCTGAGGATGTTGTAGAAGGATTACACCAGGGGATGGGTCAGCAGCATCTACAGAGTACACCAATACTGCGATCACCAATCCGCCTGCCAAGCGTGGTGATTATGGCAAATCCCCCCCCATTGCACAATATGCATGCTATGGGGGAGGCCTAATCTAATTCTAATTGAAAATGGGGGAGATAAGATCTGCATTGACTTCCCGCATTGGGGTGTATTGTGCATTGTCCCCCTGCTAACCCTTTTTTTTTTTTGTAACCTGTGGAAATCCAGACTCATGTGTTTATTTCATTATGTCAGACTCTTACTGACTAAAACCCCACGGTTGCCATCCAGGCGCCTTTAGTCTGGACTACGGGAACGCTTACGCACTCTTCCGCGGTCCAGACGGCGATGGTCCTCTAAGGACTCCTGTCCATTGTGTATGGTGGAGATAGAGTCTCCACCATATATAGGCATATGGGGGAACCCTACGTGCACCACTTCCTCGGGGCCTATACCATCAGTGGCAACGGACGCCCCCGGGTCCGCCGCCTAGGCCTCTGTTATGGGGGCTGAAGGAGGACATGAAAGAGCCTTCTTCGACGCCCGGCTCTCCTGCTGCGGATTGGGTTGGGTAGGCTGCTAACCCTACCCCAGCCAGCCCAACTCCTTAAAATAACGGAGGACTCTGGGTTGATGGCAGCACTGTTCCAGTGTTCCCGAATGAGTAATGGATGAAGTTAAACAGGACTCTCTCAGCTCCTGGAGTCCGGTTTTTTTCCTGGCTTCATTTGTGGCTGTGCAGTACAATATAACATGCTCCACTGTCTCCTCGTCCTGAAGACAGCCACGACATAGCCCACTGTCTGTAGCTCGCAGATCACAGTGTCCCGTGATGATGCCCACCATCATCTGGGGATCATCATCATGGGGGAGGCCTCATCCAGCACTGGATGTCTACCAGCTGATGAAGAAAATTGTGTATGTATGTAATTATTCGTTTGTTTTTAGTGTGTCCATTCTAAAGAAGAAACTATCTGATTTGTACTACACAACACAGGAGAAGGCTTTGTTCTCAGACTTGGCTGTCCTGGAGAAGGTCCAAGCTTCACCCAAGAAGGCGGCGAGAGGTAACTCCTTGGAACTACTAAATAACGGAAAGAATATTTCTCATATAGTCTGTGAGAAACGGCCAATCTGATGGAAAGTAGTTACCGTAGCCTATGGACGCCTGCAACACCAGAGGCATCACAAGCGCGCTGCCGGCCCTGAGACATAAATATGAAAAGTCTCATGTGCTTGTAATTTCACCGGCACCCGTACCCTTCGAACTGAAACAGCAATGTGTGCTTGGTGATAGTACTTCCCCGGGCGAAATCTTTCACAAGAAGTTGTGTGTGTGTCTTTTATATTTTCCCGTGTCATTTTTATCATCTGCATCATTGGCACAAATAAATACTTTTTCTTTCTTTCTTTCTTTCTTTCTTTCTTTCTTTCTTTCCTAGTGACTCGTAGTATCAAGCATATGTACTTATGTGACTATTGGGTGTTATGTTAATAATGTTTTTGTTTTAGAAAAATTTGTAGTACCGGCTTCGAAATTACAACCAGTGCCGGCCGATTTTCAACTGAATTTAGGAAAAATTGCCGCCATGGCGAACTCTAAAGTGCAGGTAAATTACATTAAATTTTAAAAGACAAAGGATACTAAAAAAAAATTATTAATTGAAATCACAAGGATCATTTTGAAGGAGGGTTCCCAGCGAGTAACACCCAAACGAGTAACACTGTTACTCGTTGGGAATTTTTGTCCTATCAAGTAACACTATGGCCTGGGTGTAACTCGTTGGGAGGGAGGAATCGTCTTATATTACAAAAATTACTCCTAAATATCCAGAAAAGTGGAAGTGGCGCGAAATTCAAATTTTGTCGTGATGAGCTGTAATGAGCAAAAAAACAATCAAATTTGAATTTCGCGCCATTTTGCTAACGTTTCCACCTTAACCGATTATACTGAAGTAGCAATAGTTTTACTTATGGTGACTTCAAGGGGAAAAAGGCAAAAATTAAGGATAGATAATAATATTGATTGATATTTAATTATACCTATTTTAATTAATCATTTTTTTTTTTATTAATAAATTATTATGTCACTAATTTATTTTAAATCCCGTTATATTTTTTTCTACAGTGAAATACTATCTACAAAAACATAATAGTATAAAAAACAATATAGTAAAAAATATATATCTAAACGGGAAACCTCCGGCCGCGGAGCAAGGCCCAAGCGGTTGGAGGCTAGGGCTGCAGAGAGAGGAACCTCCTGACTATGCGTGCCGAGTCCAGGAGTACAGCCTTCTGATTCTGAATCTGACCCTTGATCCAACTATTTAGTGAGAGCCTCTTAAGGTGTTGGTCAAGGCTCTTCGCTATCAGTCCATGCACTGAAACATAATTATTATTATTTTTAAGGTAAAAATTAAGTAGATTTTCCAATGTTTTAATTATCTATTAAATATTTATTGTAAACTATTCACAGGCACCAAAACCTCTATTAAACCTAAAAGTGACCATAGGAAACTCCGTCCTAACACAAAGTCTCACCACTTCAACGGTCAAAATGGTCAAGCCGATTGAGCTATCAAACGAAACAAACAGCATCAGCATTGGCGAATGGGACGTTAATAGCTTACCTAGCGAGATATTCTCAAACAATGAAAATGATGGAATTGATGTGGAAAATAATGAAATGGAAATTGAAGGTATGCATAATTTTTTTTTTATGCTACTTGGCAAGCAGACAAGCTTACGGCCACCAGGAAAGCAGTTACCGTAGCCTATGAACGCCTGTAACACCAGAGGCATCACACACGCGCTGCCGACCCTGAGACATAAAGATGAAAAGTCTCATGTGCCTGTAATTTCACCGACACCCGTACGCTTCAAACCGAAACACAGCAATGCGAACACTACTGCTTGGCGGCAGAAATAGGTACGGTGGCAGTACTTCCCCGGACGAACTCTTTCACAAGAAGTTCTACTACTAACAATAATAATTGAATATAATTTATCGTTATAGTAGTAATAATAAATGCTGGACATTTCACACAACATTATCTAGCCCCAAGCTAAGCAGAGCTTGTGTTATGGGTACTAGATAATTGATATACCTTAATACAATACATTACATAGATATATATTTTTTATTATACATAGAAAATACCCAGAACACCCGGAACAATTATCTGCAGATCTTACAAATATTTGTTCAGAGGCGGGAATCGAACCCGCAACCTCCTGCGTCGCAGGCGAACCTTCGCCCGCCGCGCCACAGAGGTCGTCAATTTGATCAGTTTTTTTTATATTTCAGATTGCAATGTTATTCCAGTATCGCAAAGCGACTCCATTTTAATAGACGCCTCTAGCATAAAGGTATGCTATTGTTATTGTTACTCACAAATCTACATAACTTACTAGTTTTGTTAGTTTTGTGATTTTTTTAATTTTGGTATATTTATAAGATAAGATAAAGATAAATAAGGTAAAGATAATTTGATTCGCTTTTAAAAAAATATGGTACAAATTAGACGTATTCAAATAGTTATTGTAATAACATGATTTCATGTACCTAAAGGAGCAAACTAAATAGATTACAGAAAATTTCTCCCACTAATATATATACAAGGCCTAAAAAGACTACTCCCGAAAACTGAAACAGTGCATTCAGACCATGATTCTGAAAATATTTAAGCTGAAAAAACACGATAAAAAATGCTCACTCTTGGGCAGCTTTTTTCGTGTTTTATTTAAATATCAATAAAAGATCATAAAAGGAACACCAAAACCTAATTTTTTTTTTTTTTTTTTAATTTTTAATTTTGACAAAATTTTAATTACCATCGTTAAAAACACGTTAATTGAACGAGCGAAGCGAGTTCTCTGAGTCAAGTTGGAAGAATCGGCGTTTGTATGTATGTATGTTTGTCCGATGAAAACTTCCAAACCGTTAATCCGATCTTCATAAAATTTGGTATGGGGGTGGATAGTATTGGTACAATTTGTAGGTAAGGTTATGAGCTATATCGGTCAGGGGGTTGCTGAGATATTGGGGTCCAAGAGGGGGTTAAAAAAATAAAAGTGAGACAGTCAGATCAAGTGGGGTGTCTAATGAAAGCGCTTTGGTTGGACATTTCAAAACTGTTTTTAATATGTATTTAGCCTTAGTAGTTTTTGAGATATTAGGGAAAATAAAAAACGTAAAATCAAAAATTCTAGAGTACTTTCAGCAATCCCACAATGCTGAAATTTGGTATGCTTGTGGCTTTTGTGTCACAACTACAGGAAAAAGTCTGAAACTGAAGAAATTAGAAACTTGTACTCCATAAAACAGAAACCAATATAACATCCATTGTTGACCTCCCATTTCTAGGAATTTGAATGACGCTGGAGTTCTATGGTTTTCGTCAAAAGGACGTTATCAATTAATTCGTCAGGTACTTGATATAGGTACTAACAGGTATGTAGTACCCCATTGCTTAGCCCTATTCAAAGGTTATTTCGATGATGTGTAGGAAATTAGAGTTGTTACTGATAGATCCTGTACTGTACTGGTAGACCTCGAGGTTAAAATTTTCAATAATAATAATAGAACAATGGAAATTACTTGGTTAAGTAGTCGGGCTGATAAAGGTGTCATCGCGAGGTCTCAGTTCGGGGCGAACCACTAGTAAATAAAAAAAAAACCACATAAGAAATATTGGCGCAGCGCGTCGATCAGCTGGCCGGGAGCGCTCTATTAACTTGCGCTATTTTATATAGCTATGATATTGGTAGCTTTACCAGTACCTTCAGTATTCGGCAGCTGTCCTTTTACATCCTGTATATATAAGCCGGTAGACATCCACTGCTGGATGAGGCCTCCCCCATAGCATGCATAGCGTTACAACCCATAGAGTGCAATGGGCGATTCGCCATAGTCACCACGCTTGGCAGGCGGATTGGTGATCGCAGTTTGGTGTTAAGTACTCACGTGGATACTGCTGCCTATCCCCTGGGTTAATCCTTTAGTAGCCTTTTATTACATCCACAGGAGAAGTTGGAGGAGTTTTATTCTTAGACCGATACTACCACGGCTTTTTTAGATTTTGACTTTGGCTAGTTATGTCTAAAAAACTAAATTATCTTTGTCTAATGTTTTTTTTAATAGTGTAAATATTATACCGTAGTGTGTCCGGCCTAAGAATAGACCCCCGTCTCCTCTCGTGGATGTAGCAAAAGCCGTGCTTAGAGATTACACCAGGGGATTGGCAGTAGCATCCACCTGAGTACTCGACATCAATACTGCGATAACCAATCCGCCTAAATTTGTCAATAATTTTTGTATAGTAATACAATTTCCAATACAATAATCTTCATTTCTTAATTTTTTTATATTTATTGTTACAATAAACAACTATGTAACTATTATTATTAAAATAATTACAAATTAACACAAACATTTATATGTAAAAATAATATTATAAACGCGAAAGTTTGTGAGTATGGATGTTTGTTACTCTTTCACGTAAAAACTTCTGAATGTATTTTAATGAAACTTTACAATTATATAGCTTATACATCAGAATAACACAGGCTACAATTTATAAAGATATTGTGTGAATTGTCCATAATATGACTATAAGTGTCAAGTAATTAGGAAAAAATCTACCATCTGCGAGCTATTCTGGCGTGCGCTGCCAAAACCGCTAGAGTTACACATATGTAATGTATGATAGAAATGTTTATCTTAAATAGTCCTACAAAAAAGCCCGCCACAGTATATATCTATATCTTATGTTTAAGCCATCACAGCCAAAATATGTATAATATTATAAACGCGAAAGTTTGTTACCTATTATGTTTGTTACTTCTTCACGCTCAAACAGCTGAACGAATTTGAGTGAAATTTGGAGTGGAGATACCTTATACCCTGGATTAACACATAGGCTTTTCATCATCATCATCATCAATTTTCATCATTATTCACGCGGGTGAAGCCGCGGGCGCAACTAGTGTAAAATAAAATTGTAGCCTGCCAAGCGTGGTGATTATGACAAATCCCCCCATTGCTTTCAATAACATAACATACATAACATAACACCCAACAGTCACTAACAGGTATCAGGAACTACAAGTACCATGGTACCATAACATCCAGACCCGGATTAAATATTTGCAGATCATACAAACATTTGTCCTGCAGCGGGAATCTAACCCGCAACCTCTCGCATCTCAGCCGCCTAGTCGACCACAGAGGTCTACCTCAAATAAGCCTCGATCAGCAGTTGACGTGTATAGGTTGGTGATAATGATGATGAGATGTTTTAATTTCAGACTGAGAACACAGGTGGCGCACGGTACATTAATGCGGAGAATTTCGAATTGTTACTAAACGGACAGGAAGGCGAGGAATCACGTGAGTGTTTGCCCACAGCTGGGACCCAGCCGCACTTTAAATTTTTGTTTAAAAAAGTTTATAGGCACCAAAGCCTTCATAGAGTTGCTTAATGTTAAGAAGGCGTACTATGTGATTTTGCCCAACAAAATCGATCTAGAACTCGGTATCTACGGGTTCTACGAGTTAAATATTTTGGAATATGAAAATTTTATTTTTTTGCATTTATTGTGTAAAGTTGAAAACACGATATGTAAAAAAAACCTCGATAGTTTTATTTAATGAAAAAACCCTTGTTTCGCACACGTTTTGAAAGAAATCTCAGGAACCCTACGGTGTTTTAAGATAAATTTTACTAAAACAAGTAGGTAATAACTATTTATTCCTATGCTAAAATCAGTTTTTTGATAAACACTTTTTATTTTCGCCATAATAAACAAAAACTTAATTTTTGTGCACGACACTCGCTAGCGCGAGCGAGATGGCGCGCGGGTTATCGCGTGCGTTAAAGAGGGAGCCTAAATTGTAGTGTAGTACCCTCTTAATGTTAAAGAACTCGCTTTTCCGCATTCGAACTCTATGGATGGTCCATTATGCGTGAGAGTTAACTGGCTAGATAGTTAGCCAGCCTACTTTGACGACCTCTGTGGCGTGGCGGGCGAAGGTTCGCCTGCGACGCGGGAGGTTGCGGGTTCGATTCCCGCCTCGGAATAAATATTTGTACGATCTGCAGATAATTATTCAGGGTGTTCTGGGTATTTTCAATGTATAATAAAAAATATGTATCTATGTAATGTATTGTATTTTAAGTATATCAGTTATCTAGTACTTAGCTTGCTTAGCTTGGGTCTAGATAATGTTGTGTGAAATGTCCAGCATTTATTTATTTTTATTGATTTATTTATGGCCTTCATAAAATAAAAATAAAAAATAAATAAATAAATGCTTGACATTTCACACAACATTATCTAGACCCAAGCTAAGCAAGCTAAGTACTAGATAACTGATATACTTAATACAATACATTACAATAGATAGATATTTTTTATTATACACAGAAAAATACCCAGAACACCCTGAACAAATATCTGAAGATCGTACAAATATTTGTTCAGAGGCGGGAATTGAACCCGCACCCTCCTGCGTCATAGAGTTGCTTTTAAAGATAAATACTGTCTGGTGTAATCCTTACAAAGGGATTACAGCAAGGGATGGGCAGCAGCATCTTCCTGAGTACTTAGGAGAAGGTGCTTACGCCTTTTTGTACGCGAACAAAGTTTGATTCCATTTTGCCAAATGAGAAGCAAATTTTGTTTGCGTGCAAGTGCCTTTTTGCTAGCTTTATTCCCAGGTTGCCGTTTCTGCGGGCTATATGGCCTGCCCATTGCCATTTGAACTTGCTATATGAGAGTTAAATAACGAATTTTTTATTCCAGATACAATTATGGTGGACAGCAATAGTTCGATACTTCAAATGATGTCGGGGCAAAAACTAGTGTACGAGAATGGAGAACTATCACTGGTGATGGACGAAAATGATGATGAAGATGATGATGATGATTTGGATGAACAAGGTAAGACACAATCATAACATAAACATAACATAAACATAACATAAACATAACATAACATAAACATAACATAAACATAACATAAACATAACATAAACATAACATAAACATAAACATAAACATAACATCACATAACATAAACATAACATAACATAAACATAACATGAACATAACATGAACATAACATGAACATAACATAAACATAACATAAACATAACATTAACATAACACCCAACCAGGATTCCCTGTGTTGTCGGTATCAGGAACTACGAGTACCAATGATACCATAACACCCAGACACGGAAGAAATATTTGCATATCATACAAACATTTGTCCCGCAACGGGAATCGACCCCGCTTGCGTCTGAGTCGGCTACTCGCCCGCCACGCCACGGAGGTCGTCCCACCCCGGGCACTGCATACAGTATTGTTGATTTAATTACCTAGTGTGTGTCTTGGCCTATGAATAGAACCTTTATTGCTCAAAATGGTGTTTTTTTTTTGTTGAGGACGGTTTTTTTTATAATAAAATATTGACGCAGTAGAGTATGGCCCTCCACTCGATGGATTAAAGACATTATAACGGATGTCGGTGGATGGAGGCGGCTCAATACCGTTCGTATTGGCATTCTAGGGACTTCTACAGGATGATGATGATGATAAAAAAATAATTAAATGTAATACAATTGATTTCAGATTCAAACGACGAAGAATCTCAGATTGAGCTACAAGTGTCGGGGGACGAAGAAACAGCCAACGCTATCATCGCAGCTGCGCAAGAGCACGGTAAGTGGCCACATCTGTTTATTAAGGTGGATCGTCTCGTATGTGGCGCGAAATTCAAATTTATTCGTGTTTTTTGCTCGACACAGCTCATCTAAACTTTTTGTGATAACGACAACCGATTTTGCGAAAACTAAGAGACCATAGACACATGTTTTAGTTGTTAGTATCTCATAAAGATAATTAGTTTAGCTACGAATATTGTTTAATGATTTTTACAGTGTTTTTTTGGTTCATGGATATCCGTAGCTTAACTAATGATATTTCTAAGATAATATAAATTAAAAAATGTGTGTTGAGTTTACTTGTTTTCGCAAAACGAGCAAAAAACATAATCAAATTTGAATTTCGCGCCACAAGCGAGACGACCCTCCTTAAGGCGATATGTTAACATTTTTGAGTCGCTGCGTCCCATGCTCACTCAGCAAAGGTAAAGGTTACAAACTTGACGTTAATAAAGTGATAACTTGAGGATGTAATCTAAATAAATCAAAAACAGAAACACGATTGGTGAAACATTTCTGGATAGATTTATTTTTTTAAATCGGTTCACGAAAAACCCGTTTTACGTCCATCCTTCTAATCTAGAAAATATTGGCGGTTAATTTTTATACTATTCGGTAGCTAGTCACAGTATTTAAATAAATAGAAAAAGATTTATTTTTGTATATACTACTTTTTAGGCAAAACGAAGTTTTATCATTTGTCGCTTACGCCAGTTACTTCTGAGCGGCACAAATCTATACCTTACTCTCTTCCCGGTTTCAAGCGAGTAATCGCGCTATCACTTTCTTGCATTTCTGCTAGCTCCGCTCACTAGAGATTTAAAATAGTCTTAAGGCTTCATTCAAACCGCCGCGCCGCGGAATTCATCTCGCCGTTTTTTGTACATGTCCTTTCATTATGTATACATAATATGTCTTGTGTTCATATTATGTATACAGGGTGGATTTTTGAGACGGGACAGTAAGGGCAGGTATCATAACCGTTATAGTTACAGGAAAATGTTCCTAGGAGACCATCAATAACTTTTTGAGATATTCTGATCTGCATTCACAGATTTTGGATAAATTATACAGTCAGCAAGAAAATGGTAGTTTTACGCAAAAACTTTTTTTGATGCCAATCGATCCTGTTTCTTTTATGGATCAAAAGTTACTGGACTAAGTTACTGTTAGTGGTCTACTGGACCGACTGAGGTTTGAGTACTAGAAATGTCAGAAATCACCAAAAACTAGTTTTTGACAGGATCGATTGGCATTAAAAAAGGTTTTTTGTAAAATTATCATTTTCTTGGTGTCTGTACATTTTTTCCAAAATCTGTCTCAAAAATCCACCCTGTATGTTGTGTACAACAAAGAATAAAGAATTACTTTGCTAATTAATTTTATTTTTGTTTGGGACCTTCAGGTGGCGCTTTCATAAAGGTGGAAAGCGGTGAGATGTACCGCGTCAAGTCAGTTCAGAGCCATCCTTCAGACGCGATCTTGCCCGACACCGCGGCGCAGTTAGTAGCCAGAGACGGCGACCAGTACCGCTGTATTGTGTGTGACAATATGCGAGGTAACTAGTAACTACCCACCGCCCTCTCACCACACTGCTCCTTTTTGGACGTTCGTCTTCTAATTTACTCGCATCAGTAATATACCGTACCTATTTCTGCTGCCAAGCAGTAGTGCTCGCATTGTTGTTTCGGTTTGAAGGGACATAAAGATGAAAAGTCTCATGTGCCTGTAATTTCACCGGCACCCGTACCCTTCAACCCGGACGAACTCTGCCTACCCCTTCGCTGAAAAAGGCGTCTATTATGTATTATGCAATACTTTCAGGGACAAACAAAAATACGTATAAGGGTGACGCTGCGGATATGGTCACACACATGAAGACCCAACACTCCGCCAAGGTCTACATATGTGGTCTATGTGGTATTGTTATGAGGAATAGATCTGAATACGCCACGCATATGGGTGAGTCACGCATACTAATATACTGGCTTTCGTCACCGGTTCTTCCTCGGCCACCCAGCAGCATTTTGGTGGCCCTGGAAAGCCCCTTGTGACCCTGAAAAGCCCCTTTTGACCGATGTCATAGATATAGACAAGTATAGATTGCTAACGTCATACATTATAGTGTAGTACAAAGCTAGCGCCTTAAGGCGCTATAGGTTCAACGAAAGTTTTTGTATGAACCAAAGAAGGCGAGCGCACGCTCTGATACATTGGTTTTGTGTGTAAAATAATGATATAAAAATTAAAAGTATTTGTTAGATCTTGTTGGTGAATTCACTAACCCAATTTATAACTTATAAGTACCCAAATGTTCCAAAAATTAAAACGCGTTAGTGTTTGCCTATAGAGCGAGGTGTTCGACAAGGTGATCCTATCTCACCCAAACTGTTCTCAGCAGTTCTCGAGATGATATTCAGGAACCTAGAATGGAACGGAAATGGACTCAACATGAGTGGCAAAAACCTAAGCCATCTACGTTTCGTAGACGATCTCATCCTGTTCTCAGAATGCCCAAGAATTTTACAGCAAATGCTACAACAGTTATCGGACCAAAGTCCGAAAGCGGGCTATCAATGAACACCACTAAAACAAAAGTTATGACTAACTCCTCAAAGGCACATAATATCGTAGTAAACATGGAGCAAATAGAGTATGTAGAAGAATATATTTATTTGGGACAGTTAATATCGACAACTAATACTATGCAGAAAGAGCGTTATGTTTGTTTTTTTTATCGAGTGGAGTAATTCAAATTGTTTACTGAATTTATGATTTCACTAGATGAAAAGTTTAAGAATACTATATAATTATTTTTAATTAATAAGAAATCGTATCTATAGAGCCTATAGCGTCTTAGGTTCTTATTCATAATCATTTTTGACGTGACAACGTCTTATAATTCGATAGAGCCGGCTGCACGCACGAAAAAACATGACTAATGCGGCGTTACCTCGCCGCATGACTCATGCGGCGTTACCTCGCTCTGAGACGTTCCATGTAAGGCTTGAAGTGCAAGGGAGAGCGCGGAACGAGCGAAAATAAATAAAATAAATAAAATAAATAAAATAAATAAAATAAATAAATCAATATTAATTATATAATATTTCACTTTTCCTATCATCGTCCTATTCTCAACAGAATAACACAGATTGTAAGAAATTAAATATTACACATGTTTAAAAGTTGTAAATCAATTGCTCAACGCACATTTATACTTGTAAAAACTATTAAATTGTAAAAAAAATTGACATAATTGTATTTATGCGTACAAATAAATCTAACTTGATCAATTTCATTGTGATTTCCAATTACCTCCTTCTTTACATACAAATCTATTAAACAAATGAAATTAAAATTTTCTTTTGAAAAATGCTACCATTCCATCAGTATTTTCTTAAGACGTTGTCACGTTCAACTATCGTCAGTAAACTTAAGCGACTTTACAGACAACCAATATTTTAAACCTATTTTAGTTAAAATAGCTTTTGTCTTGTTCTCTCTGATGTAAAATGTCATACGTTAAAACAAGACAAAAGCTATTTTAGCTAAAAAAGGTTTAAAAAATGATTATGAATAAAGGGGTTAATCTTTGGTATGCAGTAAAGGCAATCGAAATAAAAAACAAGATACAGAAAAAAAACACTAGTCCATCAGTCTGATGATTGTATTATTGACAGTGGGTTTCTGTGGCTCGCTTCGCTTACCAAGACAAAGCATTGGCATTTCTCCATTTGCTATAATAAACCTGTTTATTTTTTTAGCGGAACACTCAAATAAACTTCCGCAGACCTCCAAATCCCGCTCCTACGATTGTGAAATATGCAAGAAAAGTTACAATTCTCGCACTCTGTTGCAAGAACATGCGAACTTGCATACGGGCGAACGGCCATATGAATGCCACATTTGTAATAAAACATTTGCATCGAAATATACAAGGCAGGCGCATTTGAAGACGCATCAGGTTAGTTTTTGTGGCATAATTTGGTATATTGTGGCAATATGTAACATTTTGTTGCATATAGTGGCAACATTGTTGACGACCTCTGTGACGCGGTGGGTGAGTAGCCGGCTGAGATGCGATTGGGTGCGATGACTGCTGATTGGGTCTTGGTACTATGGCACTCGTTAAATTTTAAGGATTTTAGTGTTTTTACTATTAACTGTTTCAACTTTTTACTTTTAAAATCTTACTATAACGAAGCTCTAGCTGATTACTTACTAAGACTAACTAACTTACTATTCAACTATTAGAGGCCCAATTCTCTAACTAAAAAATAGTTGAAATAGAGTTCGGATCATGTTTCGATCTTCTGTCGATGTCTTAAATGTCAGAAATGGTATTCTCTTAACTTAAAATACAACACTGTAATGTGATTATATCGAAATGTGACCGAAACTTGAACGATTCAAAGTTTTTTCAATAATTTTAGCATAAGTAGATGGAGTCTCCCTTTACTCTTTCCAATTATAATATAACCATTCTACTCTTATGGTATTCACCGTGAATTGAAAGTAGACTAAATTGTTATTTATGAGGCAGCAGAATACCAACTTTCTGTCAATTCACAATTCAGTCTCGATTCGGTTAACTTTCAGTTATAAAATAATTTAGAGAATTGCGCCTCAGATGATGGGCAGCAGCATCCGCCTGAGTACCTAACACCAAACTGCGATCACCAATCCACCCGCCAAGCGTGGTGTTTATGAAAAATCCCCCCCCCCCCCCCATTGTATTAATGGGGGTGGCTTCGTCCAGCAGTGACGAGCAGTGTTTTATAAAAAATTACGTAACAAAGAGATCTAAAAAAAATTGTCATCTTTTTATTAGATTGTTATTTATCAAAAAAAATAACAAGCGTAGCGTGTGCTGTCTTGCATACTTTTTGCTGGTGTTTATTTACTTTTGACTACCTTCCTAAGGTTTTTAAGTTTTCATTTACTATGTATCAGCAACTTCTTGCTCCGAGGCACCACACAGGCGCTTCTCACCTAGTGGTAAGACGGACCATTTATGTAAGCCAAGCCGAGTTTGTTGCCTGATTCTTCTAGGCTTGGTCGCGTTGGAACAGGAGTAATTTAATTTTATATAAGACGATTCAAAATGATCCTTGTGATTTCAATGAATAAAGTTATTTTGATTTGATTTGAGTGGATGTAAACAAGCTGGTGATGATGATGATGATGATCCTGATGATTGTTTATTTTAGGATCGGCCGCGCCCCTTCAAGTGTAACACGTGCGGTAAATCCTTCCTGTCGCAACAGAACCTGATTCAACATGAGAAGACACATTTAGGAATCAAGAGTTTCATTTGTAATGTATGCAGTATGTATTGATTTTATTTTGAGCTATTAAAAATACTGGTTTGTACATAACATAACACCCAACAGTCACATACGTAGTCTTGAACCCACACCAGGATTCCCTGTGTCGTGGGTATCAGGAACTACGAGTACCAGTGGTATCACAACACCCAGACTCGGATCAAATATTTCAGATCATGCAAACATTTGTCCCCAAGCAGAGAATCGAACCCGCCTCTTGCATCTGAGCCGGCTACTCGCCCGCTGCACCACAGAGGTCGTCATGATGCTGATATGTTTTAAATATTTCTAATGAATATAAATAAATAGAAAAATCCCTTTTGCTTAACGCAGTGAAGTATAAATTTAAAACCTGTTTTGACATGTTTTTTTTTGTTACAGATAAAGCCTTCGGAACACAACATAGCTTAGAAGTGCATGGAGTTGTGCACAGCGGGCAGAAAACGCATATATGCGATATTTGTGAGAAAGCTTTTGCGAGGAGAGCTGAATTGGCAGACCATATAAGGATACATACAGGTTAGCATTTAAGGATACAGTTACATTTATTATGTCGCGGTTAGATAGTCAAATCAGGTAAATAGACATTTTCTTAGTACAGTTGTCTCTAACATTGTGTTTTCGATTAGGATTATTAAGCGTATTTTAGCCGAAAAGTTTTACGATGTAACCTTACTTTTTTTTTATATAACACACTAGGATTTCCTGTGTCGTGGGTATCAGGAACAGCGAGTACCATGCTACCTCAACACCCAGACCGGAACAAATATTTGCAGATCATGCAAACATTTGCCCGCAGTAGGAATCGAACCCGCAACTTCTCGCACCTCAGCCGGCTACTCGACCGCTGCGCTACAGAGGTCGTCCTCTAAGGCGACTGACGGTCAAACGGTCTAAGGGTCAGTGTCGGAGGGGGGAACATGTGATGGGTCTGGCTTGTGGCCCCTCCTGATGTTAAGTGGTTACCCCAGCCCTTAACAAATGCAATACTTTCATAGGTCATATCTTCTTAGGACACGCTCTACGTGACATTGCGCCTGTCACCCTGAGACAAAAATATGATGAAGTCTCATGTGCCTGTAATTACACCGGAACCCATATCATTCCAACCGAATCACAGCAATACTCACTTGATTGAAGGGCGCTGCTGTGCTTAATTACCTTTTTTGTTTAGCGGGCAATACAATAGCGCATCTGTTTCTATTACAATAGAACTGTTACTGTTTATTTAGTTTTTAATTCAAAATGCTGACAGAAAGAAACCAGCCCCTAATTATGGTTTTAATATGTAGCTCACAACGTTAGTTCACAATTTGGCCACGACAGGTCTGTCGCTGAATAGACTCTACCAGTTTTATAGGCAGTTTGGCGTAGGCTACTGCCAGTTTTATAGGCAGTTCGGCGCTGGCTACTGCCAGTTTTATAGGCAGTTCGGCGCAGGCTACTGCCAGTTTTATAGGCAGTTCGGCGCAGGCTACTGCTAGTTTTATAGGCAGTTCAGCGCAGGTTACTGCCAGTTTTATAGGCAGTTCGGCGCAGGCTACTGCCAGTTTTATAGACAGTTCGGCGCAGGCTATTGCCATTTTTATAGGCAGTTCGGCGCAGGCTTACTAAATAGGGTCCCGTTCGGCACACCTTGTCCCAGTGTCACGACTTACGAACGTGATGTCAACTTCCAGGGGAGCGTCCGTTCGCGTGCGACGTGTGCAACGCCAAGTTCTCTCAGAGATCGAACCTGCACTCGCACAGGAGAGCCACTCACTTCGATGACAAGCGGCATACCTGTCCCGACTGTCCCAAACGGTTCAAAAGAAGAAGGTAAGATTTTGTTTTGTTAAACGAAAAATTCACAGAAATATATATACAGATAGATTATAACCGTACACCGTGAACAAAAAACAACAAAAAAAAATAAGGATACAAAGTTTCAAATTAGAGGTACAATGGGCAGTCTTATCGCTTAAGAGCTATCTCTTCCAGACAACCTTTGGATGGACAGAAACTATTTAACAAATAAGGACGGTGAAGTATCTTGGTATAATCACAAAATGACAAGTACAGTAAGTAGTAAATAGATTTAGGATTAGGGCCTAATCTATTTCTGTGAAAATTTCCCGTTTAACAAAATGAATAGATAGATTTCTTTATTTATTTATTTATTCAATAACAAAATCACACAGCTCTTTAATACTACAGCTTAAACTAATACACTTATCTTAAAGCCAATAACGGATTTACATTTTTCAAGTATTTCATTTTATAGTCACTAGTTACGTACCTAACAAACAGTTTTAGAATAAAATCTAAATTAATTTAGGTGTGAGGTACATATATGCTATATATATATATCATATATGTACCTCTAGTAGATATACAGTGGTGGTCATATAATTAAGAACGCTGATATAAAGGGAAGATTTTTTCCAACTAAGATGCAAAACTAATTGAATGCATTTGTTTTTATTTCTCTCGGTATCGTAAAACATTTCCATATGACCACTGTATTCATTGATACACATGATTGGCTAAAAATCAATAGGCAAACTTTTTACACTACTTTTAAACAAAGTATTCCTTATTACTGGCTGGTCACGTAATTAAGAACGCTAAGTAGTTTATACCTTTATTCAAATTTTAATAGAGAACACTCAGTCGATTTGTTACTGTTTGTATAATTTTGGCGCCATTACGTGCTGTAAAAGATTAAAGGTGATTGCTTCTTTAGATAAAACAATGGGAAAAAATAAAAGTTGTGATAAATCTACAAGGGAAGTAATAATAAAACTTCGTCGGAAGAATTGGTCTTATAAAAAGATAGCCGACCATCTGCAATGTTCAAAAACGATGGTTTTCCACGCTGTAAAGCATTTTGCTACGTATAAAACTACTTCGAATGTTCCACGTGTACCTAAACAGAGAAAAACAACTCCTCGAGATGACCGAAACATCGTTCGTATGGCAAAACAAAATCCTTTTAAAGGGTCCAATGAGCTTAGAAAAGAATATTTTGGTGAAAACAACCCTTCAGCAATCTCAGCACGCACTATTCGAAGACGTTTGGTAGAAGAAAAATTGCACGGTAGGATAGCAAGAAAGGTACCCATGTTAAAACTTTGCCACAGGCAAGCCCGGCTTGCATTTGCGAGAAAGTATGAAAACTGGACTGTGCAACAGTGGAAAAATGTACTTTTTTCTGACGAGACGAAAATAAACAGAGTATGTTCTGATGGAAAACGATATGTACGACGTCCCCCGAATACAGCATTCGACCCAAAGTACACGAAAGTTACATTAAAGCACGGTGGTGGAAATGTGAAAATTTGGGGTTGCTTTTCTGGACATGGTGTAGGACCTGTAAAGTTGATAGAAGGTAACATGGATCAGTTCCAATACAAAAATATACTGGAAGAAACAATGTTACCATACGCTGAAGACGTTCTACCGGTCATTTGGACATTCCAGCATGACAATGATCCAAAGCACACTGCACGCACCGTAAAGGAATTTCTTACAGCGCAATTAGTTTCTGTCTTAGACTGGCCTGCTAACAGTCCAGATCTAAACCCAATAGAGAATCTGTGGTTTGAAGTAAAGAAAAAGGTTTCAAATACAAAGTGTGGAAATTTAAGAGAGCTGTATGACTTTTTTTAGAAGAATGGAACTCTATTTCTCTTGCGAAATGTCAAAAATTAATAGAGTCAATGCCTCGCCGGTGTAAAGCTGTAATTAAAAGCCGTGGATATGCTATTAACTATTAATTTTAGTAAATATTTATTAAATTTATTTTTATGTTTCCTGTGCTACATAATATTGTGATTTTTTAAATCTAAGTGTCATACAAAACAATTCCCGAGCAGTTAAATAAATCGTTCTTAATTATTTGTCCAGTTTCAGTACTATTTGAATGTGTTACTTTGATAAAATCAATAAAATGTGCAAAAAATAGTTAGCGATTTCATACTTTATTCTTAAGTCAGGTTGCTCTATTAATGTGACTATTATATAACATAACTAGTTGCTTCTCAGAAGGTACACATCTCTGTGTATGATACGATTTAAATAAAAAACTTCTAGAACTTCAAATCGTTCTTAATTATATGACCACAACTGTATATATATATATATCATATAGAACAAAGAAACAAACGAACGAACGTTATAAAAGAACGTGTTGTGAGTTGATATATACATATACAAATGTATGTGTGTGTGTGTGTGAGTGTGTGTGTGTGTTGTGTGCAGGATTCTTAGAATTTCACCCTTAAAAGTCACCTTACTACTGTGAAAAATGTCTGAATTCTTAAATCTTTTGTTATAACTCCTATGCAACCTAATAACAAGTGAGTTTTGGGCATAATTTGTACGTGTACGACTGACAGCAAACAGATTTGTGTGTCTAGTTCGAATGTATGGGACACAGAAACACAATATTTGAGACGATAACACGGAACAATCAATATACCCATTACAAATACCATGCAAAAAAGACATGTCAGCAAGACTCCTTCTATCTTCAAGAGCCGTGAGGTGATGATAAAAGTACGCTTTCTGATAGTTGTCAAAACTACAAAAACACCTAAAATTTAAGTGTTTTACAAATTTGCTCTGAATGGATAGATAGATTGTTTTTTTTTTATGTATTTTAAGGGGTTTGTCGCTGTGCGACCACATCCCCCATAAAGATAAAAGAACAATAGGGAACAAAATCAAACCTAGTGCTTCTCTAAGCCTAACTCGGATAACTTAATCAAAAGTTTAGCCTCTTGTTTTACAAAAATACACGCGGCTCGCTGCGCTCGTTGATACACGTGTGGCTTGCTGCTCTCGGTGATATAATACTACCGCCTCACTTGATTTCGTATAATTTTCGCCAAATCTTTGGGAATTCTGATTACGGTATCCCCTGTGCTAGGTAAGTTTCCGTGGAAGAACCTAGGTCATTGAAATAGCTTTCCGAATTAACATTGAAGTGGCAATGGGCAGGTCATATAGCTCGAAGATACCCGTTGGGGAATAAAGGTTCTCAAGTGGCGACCACAAACTGGACGATGTTATGTAGAGGAAGGCCCTCCGCTCGATGGACTAAAGACATTATAAACGTCGCAGAAAGTCGGTGGTTGGAGGCGGCTCAAGACCGTTCGTCATAGCATTCTAAGGGGGAGGCCTATGTCCACCAGCAGTAGACTTCCACAGGCTGATGATGATGATGATGATGATTTGGGAATTTGTTTTTTTTTTACCGCGACCGCGTGAAGGGCGTTTAAGGCAATAGTTTGTTTGTCTGTGTGTGTGTTTGTTTTAGCTCTGATTTCAGAGTGGTTTTTTAAAACCAATTGTCTAGACGTTTTTTTAAATTTGTGTGACAGTAAAGTGTGTCACACACGTAGCAGATGCGGTAAGATATCTGTATCTGAGCGCGTATCTATCCATATCGCTCTCTATACTAAACTTAAGGAGCAACACACACATAAAGCCGCGTGGCCTGATGTCGCTCTGCCCCTCGACTGCTAAAATGGAAATTTGCAATATCTGTACTTACCTATTTACATGTTTGTATTAGATTATTATAACAAGCGTAGCGTGTGCTGTCTTGCATATTTTTGCTGATGTTTACTTTTGACTACCTTCCTAAGGTTTTTAAGTTCTCATTTACTATGTATCAGCAACTCCTTGCTCCGAGGCACCACACAGGCGCTTCTCACCTAGTGGTAAGACGGACCATTTATGTAAGCCAAGCCGAGTTTGTTGCCTAATTCTTCCAGGCTTGGTCGCGTTGGAACAGGAGTAATTTAATTTTATATAAGACGATTCAAAATGATCCTTGTGATTTCAATGAATAAAGTTCTTTTTGACTTTGACACGTAGCAGATCACTTATATTTTACCGTCAAGCATCTATAGGCACCGACAATATCAAAAGATGGACAGATTATATCTGTGTATATAAATTGAAACACAATACAGTTTGAAGGTTTCCGCGTGAATGTATCATTTTCGTATATTACCGTATCTGCTACGTGTGTGATACCTACAGATCTATCACCAATCCGCCTACGCGATGTGTTGGTTATGGTTTATTTTGGTTAATTATTGCTGATAACTGTTCATTGTCTCTCAATTGATGAGCGGATTTCCGTGGTTCACTCTAGGCCCCAACGGAAGACCAGCGCTAGGTTGCTCAGGCGGCCTAGCAAATGCTGAGGCGCGGACCCTTTTGTGGCTTGTGATTCAAGCCACACTAATTTTCATTGTTGTTTAATGTGTGTATGTATTGTGTTATGTGGTTGTGTTTTTTGTTGAGCCATGAATAAACTATTTTTCTTTCTTTCTTTCTTTCTTTAAAAGTGACGATGTGTTTTGCAGATTACTCCAATACCACATAAAGGCGGCGCACACCGGCGAGAGACCACTGAAATGTGAATTCTGTCACTCAACGTTCGTGTACCCCGAGCATTATAAGAAACACGTGCGGATACACAACGGCGAACGGCCGTATTACTGCGAGGTATGTATCTTATGGGCTATGGAGAGAGCTGTGCTCGGAGCTTCACTGCCTTATAAAATCCGAAATAAGGCAATCCGTAGAAGAACCAAGATCGCCGACATAGCTCTCAGAGTTAGCAAGTTGAAATGGCAATGGGCAGGCCACTTCGCAGAACGAAGTAAAGGCTCCAAACTCGATGGACCGAGGACATTTTAAAGGTCACAAGAAGTCGGTGGATGGAGGTGGATTTTCGTCGTAAAAGCATTGTTTCCTAATTACCTTGATAATTAACCGATTTTAAACGATCACCATGGTTGGCACGCAGATTGCTGATAGCAGTATCGGTGTCGAGTACTCAGGTGGATGGCCATCCCCTGGAGTACTCAATCGTTTCAAATCAATATACCTAATACGTAGAGGGGCTAAGTAACGGTGGTGATCAAAAGTCAAAAAGAACTTTATTCATTGAAATCACAAGGATCATTTTGAATCGTCTTATATAAAATTTAATTACTCCTGTTCCAACGCGACTAAGCCTAGAAGAATCAGGCAACAAACTCGGCTTGGCTTACATAAATGGTCCGTCTTACCACTAGGTGAGAAGCTCCTGTGTGGTGCCTCGGAGCAAGGAGTTGCTGATACATAGTAAATGAGAACTTAAAAACCTTAGGAAGGTAGTCAAAAATAAATAAACATCAGCAAAAATATGCAAGACAGCACACGCTACGCTTGTTATACTTATAAATAATAATCTAAAACAAACATGTAAATAGGTAAGTACAGATATTGCAAATTTCCATTTTAGCAGTCGAGGGGCAGAGCGACATCAGGCCACGCGGCTTTATGGCAAATCCCCCGATTATATTATATATATGTCATATGTTATTATTTATATGTCATAATGTATGTCTGAGTATGTTGGACATGTAAATTATGACCATCAATGTAAAATTACCATATTCAAAATAAATAAATTATCTTTATTTATGGGGGAGACCTCGTACAACAGTGGACGTAAACAGGCTAATGATGATGATGGCTAATTATGAAATTTCTGATCGATTACAAAGTTTTCGTTGGAGTTAAGGTGATTCCTCTCGCATGTGGCGCGAAATTCACATTTTATTGTGTTTTTTGTAAATCACAGCTAATCAACACTTCTTGAGATAGAGAAAACAGATTTTGCGAAAACTAGGAGACACATGTTTTAATTGATAGTATCTCATAAACGTCATTAGTTAAGCTACGCATATCTTTAAACCAAAAAAACACTGTAAAAATCATTGGAGAGTATTCGTAGCTGAAGTAATGATCTATATGTGAAACTATAAACTAAAAAAATGTGTGTTAGGTCTCCTAGTTTTCGCAAAATCAGTTTTTACTATTTCAAGAAGTGTTGATGAGCTGTAATGAGCAAAAACGCAATAAAATTTGAATTTCGCGCCACATGCGAGAGGAATCACCTTAAAACTGAATATTTATTTGTCTATTCAATAATTCTCATAAAATCTTGCTTATTAGATATGCGGTAAAGCCTTCAATTCTCGGGACAATAGAAACACCCATCGCTTCGTGCATAGTGATAAGAAGCCCTACGAGTGTCTCGCTTGTGGCGCCTCCTATATGCGCAAACGTTTGCTCGTCGCCCATATGAACGCAAATGTGAGTATATAATAATAAATGCTGGACATATCACACAACATTATCTAGCCCCAAGCTAAGCAGAGCTTGTGTTATGGCAACTAGATAACTGATATACTTAATACAATACATTACATAGATAGTTTTTATTATACATAGAAAAATACCCAGAACAAATATCTGCATATCGTACAAATATTTGTTCAGATGCGGGAAACGAACCCGCAACCTGCTGCGACGCTGGCGAACCTTCGCCCGCCGCGCCACAGAGTTCGTTATTATGTAGAGTCAGTTCAGCGAGAGACTCGTCGTGGGATTGGAGGGCATTGCTGTGCTTAATCACCTTTTTAGGGTTCCGTACCCAAAGGGTAGAACGGACCCTATTACTAAGGCTCCGCTGTCCGTCCGTCCGTCCATCTGTCACCAGGCTGTATCTCATGAACCGTGATAGTTAGACAGTTGAAATTTTCACAGATGATGTATTTCTGTTGCCGCTATAACAACAATAACATAACACAAGTTAATAATAACACAAACATAATAAAAAACAGAATTAAATAAATATTTAAGGGGGTTCCCATACAACAAACGAGTATTTTTTTCTAGCGATTGTCGTGCACAAAAATGAAGTTTTTTGTTTATTATGGCGAAAATAAAGTGTTCATCAAAAAACTGATTTTAGCATTAGAATAAATAGTTATTACTTACTTGTTGTAGTAAAATTTATCTTAAAACACCGTAAGGTTCCTGAGATTTCTTTCAAAACGTGTGCGAAACAAGGTTTTTTTCATTAAATAAAACTATCGAGGTTTTTTTAAATATCGTGTTTTCAACTTTACACAATAAATGCAAAAATATAAAATTTTCATATTCCAAAATATTTAACTCGTAGAACCCGTAGATACTGAGTTCTAGATCGATTTTGTTGGGCAAAATCACATATTATGCCTTCTTAAAAGGATCGGGGAACCACTGGTGCTTATATCTGTATTATTATGTTATGTTATTGTATGTTATTGTATGTTTACAGGGTCATTTAGCTGAATCAATTGTAGTGAATCAGCCGAGAGTCACGCGGGTCAATGAAAACGTAAGTACCATTTGAAATTACTATCTAATAATTTATTATAAATTTAACGATCGAGCCAGAATTGAACCTGCGAACCCCTAGTTACAAGAATGCGCTGGCCAACTGCGCCACCGGTCCGCAGCACGGCAGGTTGAAGATGTTAAGTTGGTATCGGCTCGAATCGCCGTAGCTGTGGCATATACATTGCACATTACACATACATGACGACCTCTATGGCGTAGCGGGTGATTATCCGGCTGAGATGCAAGAGGTTGCGGGTTCGATTCCCGCTGCGGGACAAATGTTTGTATCTACAAATATTTGTTCCTGGTCTGGGTGTTGTAGTACCATGGTACTCGTAGTATGTGACTGTTGGGTGTTATGTTACGTTATAACTTTACATATAAAAAACCGACTTCCGCCATTTTATTCAACTAAATAATTGGACGAAAAAAAAATGATGAAAGAACCATAGTGGTGAAAGGATTATAATACTTTTTGAATGCAAATGCTTGGTTTGTTGCTGACAATATCAAAATTGCCATATGTTTGCCTACAATATTTTGAGGGGTTCCCTCAGTTCCTCATGGATTCCATCATCAGAACTGGATTCTGAAAAAAATGGGACCAATCTGGAAGTATATCTATTCAAATAAAAAAAGAATTTTCCAAATCGGTTCATAAACGCAAGAGACATGAGATAACAAACATAAAAAAAATAAAAAAACAACCGAATTGAGAACCTCCTCCTTTTTGTGAAGTCGGTTAAAAAGAGCGTGCGAGGCGTGCTAAATCCTTTCACCACACTGATTCTTTTATCATCAGCCACAAGTTTTCAGCCTCCATACCTCATCTCGGATACTGATAGAGATATCTCTTGTTTCAGGTCTTCACGGACCAAGGAGAGGTTAAAGTATTGGATATAAACAAGGATGTGGAAGGTAAGCTAATTTTTTTTGACGACCTCTGTGGCGCGGCGGTCGCAGGTTCGCCTGCGACGAAGCAGGTTGCGGGTTCGATTCCCGCCTCTGAACAAATATTTGTACGATCTGCTGATAATTGTTCAGGGTGTTCTGGGTATTTTAAAAAAGGTAAGGGTAAAGGTTAGCTGGTAGAGAATGCTTCCTAGCATCAAGTTCGCATATGTACATGATTTGTTTTTTGTGCAATAAAGAATATTCTATTCTATTCTATTTTTCTATGTATAATAAAAAAATATCTATCTATGTAATTTATTGTATTAAGTATATCAGTTATCTAGTATCCATAACACAAGCTCTGCTTTGCTTGTGGCTAGATAATGTTGTGTGAAATGTCCAGCATTTTATTTCATTTATATATTACTAGTTGCGCCCCGCGGTTTCACCCGCGTGAATAATGATGAAAATTGATGATGATGATGATGATGAAAAGTAGGCTATGTGTTAATCCAGGGCGTAAAGTATCTCCATTCCAAATTGCACTCAAATCCATTCAGTAGTTTTTACGTGAAAGAGTAACAAACATCCATACTCACAAACTTTCGCGTTTATAATATTAAAATGATTTACCACCTCAGTTTTTAAGTCGGTTAAAAATTTATTTTACAGCTAAACTAGAAGTGGGCGATCAAGCGAGTTCAAAAGTGTACACAATGAAAGAAGGTAAAAATCTTTTAAAAAATAATTAATATTATTATGTGTTGTGATGTGTCCGCCCTGATAATAGACCCCTTCGTCTCCTCCCGTGGATGTAGTAAAAGCCGACTAAGGGATCACACCAGGGGATGGGCAGCAGCATCCACCTGAGTACTCAACGCCAATACTGCGATCACCAATTCGCCTGCCAAGCGTGGTGATTATGGCAAGTCCCCCCATTGCATTAAAAGGGGGAGGCGTCTTCCAGAAGTGGACGACTAAAGTATGCTTATGATGATAATGAGGTTCATTTATTCAGTTTAAGGTGATTCCTCTCGCATGTGGCGCGAAATTCAAATTTTATTGCGTTTTTGCTCATTACAGCTCATCAACACTTCTTGAGATAGTAAAAACTGATTTTGCGAAAACTAGGAGACCTAACACACATGTTTTAGTTTATAGTTTCACATATAGATCATTACTTCAGCTACGAATACTTTTCAATGATTTTTACAGTGTTTTTTTGGTTTAAAGATATGCGTAGCTTAACTAATGACATTTATGAGATAGTATCAATTAAAACATGTGTGCTAGGTCTCCCAGTTTTCGCAAAATCTGTTTTCTCTATCTCAAGAAGTGTTGATTAGCTGTGATTTACAAAAAACACAATAAAATTTGAATTTCGCGCCACATGCGAGAGGAATCACCTTAAAGGTTTTATTCCTTGATTGGAGAACTTTTGGGATTTGTTTTTTTTTAACTGATTTGGAAAACTATTTTTTTATTTGAATAGATATACTTCCAGATTGGTCCCATTCTTTTCAGAATGCAGTTCTGATGATGGAATCCATGAGGAATTGAGGGAACTCCTCAAATATTGTAGGCATAAAGCTATTTTTAACAGACTTCCCAAAAAAGGAGGAGGTTCTCAATTCGGTTGTATTATTTTTTATTTTTTTTTATGTTTGTTACCGCATATCTCCGGCGTTTATGAACCGATTTCGAAAATTCTTTTTTTATTTGAATAGATATACTTCCAGATTGGTCCCATTTTTTTCAAAATCCAGTTCTGATGATGGAATCCATGAGGAATTGAGGGAACTCCTCAAATATTGTAGGCATAAAGCTATTTTTAACCGACTTCCCAAAAAAGGAGGAGGTTCTCAATTCGGTTGTATTATTTTTTTTTTTTTTTTATGTTTGTTACCGCATATCTCCGGCGTTTATGAACCGATTTCGAAAATTCTTTTTTTATTTGAATACTTCCAGATTGGTGCCATTTTTTTCAAAATCCAGTTCTGATGATGGAATCCATGAGGAATTGAGGGAACTCCTCAAATATTGTAGGCATACATAAAGCGATTTTGATATTTTCAGCAACAAAACAAGCATTTGCATTCAGAAAGTATCATGACCCTTTCACCACTATGGTTCTTTCATCCAGATATTTTGTCGAATACAATTGCGGAAGTCGATTTTTTAAATGAATAGTTATATGTATAATAAAACCTTTTGTTTTTTGTTTTTCAGATAACGAGATCACAGCGAACTCTGAAGGTATTTCTACCATCGCAACTGTCAACTCGGAATCCTTACCACCACAGGTAATATAACTTAACCGAAAATCTTCATTTGCCTGGTAGATGTCCACTGCTAGACGAGGCCTCCCCCACTTAATACAATGGGGGGATTTGCCACAATCCCCCCCATTGTTAGTAGAAGAACTTCTTGTGAAAGAGTTCGTCCGGGGAAGTACTACCACCGTACCTATTTCTGCCGCCAATCAGTAGTGCTCGCATTGTTGTGTTTCGGTTTGAAGGGTCCGGGTGCCGGTGAAATTACAGGCACATGAGACTTAAGCCGTATGCTTGTTTGCTTGCCAAGTAGTATAATTTTTTTTTTTTTTTTTTATGCTTCTTGGCAATCAGACAAGCTTACGGCCCACCAGATGGAAAGCAGTTACCGTAGCCTATGAACGCCTGTAACACCAGAGGCATCACACGCGCGCTGCCGACCCTGAGACATAAAGATTAAAAGTCTCATGTGCCTGGAATTTCACCGGCACCCGTACCCTTCAAACCGAAACACAGCAATGCGAACACTACTGCTTGGCAGCAGAAATAGGTACGGTGGTAGTACTTCCCCGGACGAACTCTTTCACAAGAAGTTCTACTACTAACAAAAAAAAAATATATATATATATGGCTGTATGGTAATCGCAGTTGGTGATAAGTACTCAGATGGATGCTGCTGCCTATCCCCTGGTGTAATTCCTTAGTAAGGCTTTAAACTACATCCACCGGAGGTGTAGGAGGGAGTCTATTCTTAGGCTGGACACACCACGGCACTAACCTTTAAGTTTTATTTATTATTAACATAACTACCTTTATTCGCAGATAACTGACGAAAATGGCAGCATCCTACAGTTCATCCAAGTCAAAATGCCGGACGGGAAAGACGGCTGGGTCGCCCTCAATGATTGATCGAACACTAACGTGTCAGAGCAAACTGAAGGTCTCTACCCATTACACCGTATCATACCATGACCGTGCTATGAACGTGTCAGACACGAAAATAATACGACACGGTCTACCTTGCCCACTGTACGGATCGACGGCGTTCTGTACCCGTTTGTAAAGCGTATGATGACCGCATACAACCCGTACG
Source organism: Epirrita christyi (assembly GCA_951392215.1). Classification (NCBI taxonomy): domain Eukaryota; kingdom Metazoa; phylum Arthropoda; class Insecta; order Lepidoptera; family Geometridae; genus Epirrita; species Epirrita christyi. The sequence goes on along the minus strand of OX595857.1, from coordinate 1,744,692 downwards.
ATGTCCGTGTGTAACGTAACGTAGTTGATTCGGAAAATAAAATTTAATTCGAATGTGCTATTTTCCTTCAAGTTATATGCGGCTTGTTATATCTATCTATATTTAACTACTTAGTAGGTAATTTTGTTTTGTATTCACGAATTCAAATTGAAGCTACCTGTATAAATTACTGATATTAATAAAATTTTGAAAACATATCTGGTTGGTTTAGTTGAACAGAAATTTCCTTCCAAGCTATTTCTTTTTTCAGACCATCCATGTATTTGGCAACGTCGCGTGTCATGCACGGAGCGTATCAGCACCGGCAAAATATTCTCATCGAGAATAGTTGCCGCTCCGTGCATGACACGCGACGTTGTTGGTCGGTGACGGAACGGTCTAGTGAGCATAGTCCCATACTATACAAAGAATACTTTTTTGCCTGCCACGTTCATAGCACAGTCATGGTATGATACGGTGTAATGGGTAGAGACCTTAACACATACTCTGTCGTAGGTTTTAGTCCAGTAACAGACCTGAGGCCCAATTCTCTAACTAAAAAATAGTTAAAATAGAGTTCGGATCATGTTTCGATGTCTTGAACGTCAGAAATGGTATTCTCTTAGCTAAAAATACAACACTTTAATGTGATTATTCCGAAATGTAACCGAAACTTGAACGATTCAAAGTTATTTCGATAATTTTAGCATAAGTAGATGGAGTCTCTCTTTACTCTTTCCAATTATATATATAACCATCCTACTCTAATGGTGGTCACCATGAATTGAAAGTAGACTAAATTGTTATTTATGAGGTAGCAGAATACCAACTTTCTGTCAATGAGGGCTTTTCAACTTCGATAAAAAAAGAAAATGTAGTTCAAATTGTTTCGATAGATGGCGCTGACTCAACTGTAAATGCCAAGATTGTCAAATGTATTATCTGTGGTGTACGCGTACTAAGCTATTATTTTCTAGTCTGTGGCTATAGTCATGATATTCTGTTTGTGTCTGCTTCTTGAGTGTGCGCTAGTAATTTCGGAGGGTTCCCAACGAGTAACACCCAAACGAGTAACACTGTTACTCGTTGGGAATTTTTGTCCCAACGAGTAACACCTCTCCTTGGGTGTTACTCGTTGGGAATATTTCTAGAAAAAAATATCCCAACGAGTAACAGTGTTACTCGTTAGGAAAAAAGTTCCCAACGAGTGACACTAAGATATTAGTCAGGGTGAAGCTGAAAATAAAAAAAACACTTGAATTAATGGCTGATCACTGCTTTTTATTTAAAAATAAAACAATCAACTTAATAAAATAAACATCGAAGTGTCCAACAACATTTGTATTAACTCCTCTTCAAATCAAACTTTTGTATCTATTACAGTTTTACATTAATTGTTTATGTACTTACCACATTCTACATTATCATAAAACACAAGGAAATAAAAATCCAGTTATTGACAATTACTATTATGTGCAGTTACTATTATGTGCAGTTATTGACCAACTAAATTTAACTTAGCGATGCGAAAGAGACAAGCCGCGCTGCTGCCTCCGACCACTTTCCTTCAAGTGAAGCATTCCTTTTTCCCGTTCCGGATATAAAACTACGGACCATTTTGAAATAAAATATATTAGATAATAAATATAATTAATGTAGGTATCTCTTTTTGATGAGTTTTTGTAATAATGGTGCAAAATAAAGATATAAGCAATCTTTCTATCTATCTTAATTTAGTCAGACTGCTGCCATTAATATTTTCGGAATGCTATTTTTCCCGCGAACATCTGTACTTATTAATCTTTTTATAATGAGTATTAATAATTGATACTAATAATATAAGAGTAACATAGTGTTTATTTATTTCCACTAATTATTAGACTACAATTAAACTTTGATTAAATAAAAGGACGACGGTGAACACTCAGCAAGAAATGTTTTGGATTGGTCACTAGACTAAATCAGGCAAATACCTGGGTGATTGGTACCAGTGTAACATAACACCCAACATTCACATAAGTAGCCCTAATCCCACACTAGGATTCCCTGTGTCGTGGGTATCAGGAACTACGAGTACCATGGTACCATAACACCCAGAACCAGAACAAATATTTGCAGAGCATACAAACATTTGTTCCGCAGCGGGAATTAAACCCGCATCTCAGCCGGACACTTGCCCGCCAAAATTAAACGCCTAACTTCAAAGTTAGGCGTTAAGCTGTTACAGTTTTTTTAGGAACTAATTTGTCTATGCCCATCTTTACTGGGCAATTTCAGCTCAACCAAAATCCATCGGCAGAATGTATAACACTATTAGCACATAATAATTAGTTACTTACTTTGACTCGAAACAGTCCGTAGCAAATTTTTCTTTTTACACACGCCCACACTTTCAAACCACTGTCATGTCTTCTTCAGGCGTAGTACTGATGTCCTCCCCGAAGAAGAACACTACCTCCATTTTTTTTCACGTATACAAATTTGTTTTGTTGAAATTAACTGGATGACGCCATTTTTGTAGTGGTTGTACGTTATTGTGTGCCCTGTGCACTGACTCACACTGACAACTTGACTGCACAAAAGTGTTGCCAGCACCTACTTTCATTCTGGACACGAGGTAACCATTTTTCACTATTAGAGGAAACTTCACCAAATATCCTTTTTAAGACATTGGCAACGTTGCTATCACTATTGTAAATTTTCTAAACTGCAGGCCTTGTCTTAGGATTGAACTCGTTCTCCTGACTACAGTATCAAAAGTTGATATGTGTTTTTTTTATATAGAAATACAGAGCTACCCAAAAAGTACTCTAGGAGTGCTCGTCATTCTCACCATAAAAAAAGTACTTGGTGTGATTCACCGTAGAAAGAGTATAGTTAGAATGTGCTTGCGCTTACTTCTGAGTTGTCCTATGCTGTGGGAATAAAGTACATACAAGACAAAGATTGAAAGTTTATTACCGGGTTTTTCCATCTGTTCGGTTTGTACAGCCAAAATATATAGAGCAGTATTCATATATATAATATTATATTCATGTATATTATTATTATATCATATTCATTGCATACTTCACCAGTACTAAAACTCAATCACGTTGGAAACACTTCGCAAAATGCTTATCTCTGCTGCAATTCTGTGCAATATCTTATAGTGCAGTGTTGTCTACATACAAATTACAAACTGCACGATTGCATTGTTTCACTAAGATTTAGCCGTTGCTGTTTAATTATTGAACGTATTTGAAGGACTAGAGATTGAACTAGCAGTGAATATAATTTTTTTCAATCAGGCTAATAAAATATGGTGAATGTTCAAAGTTGCCATATTTTGGCGTTAATAGTGTATGGACAAAAATTCAAAATGGACTAACGAAGATCAAGTATAGCAACGCAGTATGGACACTTTCAACTAAATAGCTACGTATATTTTTTTATAACCGAACTAAAATAAAATGTCGTAATTTGTAGCACTGTTACTCGTTGGGATGTTTTTGTCCTATCGAGTAACAGTGTTACACTGGGTGTAACTCGTTGGGAATACTTCTTTTAATTTGTCTCCCATCGAGTTACACTGTTACTCGATAGGAAAAAAAATCCCAACGAGTAACAGTGTTACTCGTTTGGGTGTTACTCGTTGGGAACCCTCCGTAATTTCGTGATGTTTTTAGAAGTAAGCAAAAATAAATACCACGAAACGAAAATATAACTACGTTGTTGATGTTGACATTTAACTTTATTTTGACACTTGACATTTACGTAACAGAGCAGCGCCATCTATTTTCAACGCTGAAAGCATGATATGAAACGGCCGTGAAAATCCCTCATTCATAATTCAGTCTCGATTCGGTTAACTTTCAGTGTAGTTTTGAAATAATTAAGAGAATTGGGCCTCTGTAGTAATACACAAGGTGATCGCACACATATCAGCTAGGCACCACATGCCCACAGGTGTCAGTTGCACAGTCACGTAGTAACTATTACTTAGCCTGTGCCAATGCCATCTACCTTAGTGATCAAACGAAGATCTCAATGTTAAAAAATTTTGTAAAAACGACATATGCGTAGGATGAGGGATGAGGGCATAATAGTTCTTTATTACCGATTTTGGCATTTGGTGTATTTTCCCAAAAACCGGTCAGGGGTAATGACCCCTTGGTTGACTTAATGATCGATTTTGAATTCTTTTTTATACTTAATAAAATTGCAAAATTTTATACAGGCTGAGGCTATAATGGCGACATTTTTACTTACGTATTCGGCTTCGTGTTTTCAGATTAAACAAATATTATTTATTTAATGAAATATAAGATTAACCGAAATAAAATTCTAAAATTTTATTAGGAACACCCTGTACTTAAGGGGGATGCTTTCGATTACTTAAAGCTCGTTTCACGCTAGATGGCGTGGAAAAACAGATAAAGACTTTTTTATTTTTTGTTCAAAACTCGAGCGTCTTTAGTGAGTAATTTTACCGTTTGCGAGCACGGTGTAGGTCATAGAATTTGATGCAGCATGAATTTTCGTTAAAGAGTCGTTAGAAATTTCAAATTCACTATAAATAAGATCTGACAATTTGCCTCATGTAATTACACGCACGCACACTTCTACATTCACTGTTTTGTTTTTCACTAGATGGCGTTGTCATTATCCCCAGATGTTATATAGATGGCGTTAAAAAAATGTTTATAAGGTATCTCGATAATGATGGCGTTAAAGAAAATTGTTAGAAGGGATGAGCCGCCACCATCCACCGAATTTCTGCCACCCTATAAAAAGTGCCGTGGTGTGCAGCGTAGAATCTATAATCCTCCTCCCGTGGATGTCGGAAAAGCCGACTAAGGGTTTACACCAGGGCATGGGCAGCAGCATCCATCTGAGTAACCGATACTGCAATCACCAATCAACCTGCCAAGGGTGGTAATTATGGCAAACACCCCCACAAAAATGAATGTCTTTTTACAGAAATTAATAAAAAGAAAAAACAAACAGATTAGGTATTTTTATTGGTTTATAATTACAAGTATTTTCCACTAGAAATATCATACACTGACAACAAATATTCATCAATAGGTAAGCGATCAGTGCAACTGCACATTTTGTCTTCGTATATTGTATTCATTGTTACCATTAGTGCCCATTGCATCTCTTCTAAATATAACTTTTCATTTAAAAAACCGACTTCCGCCATTGTATTCGACTAAATATTAGGATGAAAAAAAAATGATGAAAGAACCATAGTGGTGAAAGGATTATGATACTTTCTGAATGCAAATGCTTGGTTTGTTGCTGAAAATATCAAAATCGCCATATGTATGCCTAAAATATTTGAGGAGTTCCCTCAATTCCTCATGGATTCCATCATCAGAACTGGGTTTTGAAAAAAATGGGACCAATCTGGAAGTACATATATCTATTCAAATAAAAAAAGAATTTTCTAAATCGGTTCATAAACGCCGGAGATATGAGGTATCATCTTCATCATCATTAGATGTAGTTGATCTGATGATCAACTACATCATCATCAGCCTGTAGAAGTCCACTTAGGTGTCCCCTAGAGTGCCACGACGAACGGTCTTGAGCCGCCTCCATCCACAGATTTCCTGTGACGTTCATAATGCCTTTAGTCCATCGAGTGGAGGGCCTTCCTCTACAGCCTCGTCCGTTTTTCGGTCGCCACTCGAGAACCTTTATTCTCAAACGGTTATCAGTTCTGCGAGCTATATGACCTTCCCATTGCCACTTCAACTTGCTAATTCTGGTTGATCATCAGTGGCTAGAAAAAAATACATTTCTTGATATAGTTTTGTTTTAGACAATGTTGTAAGGGTTTTTTGTATGAGAAAAAATAACGTACATGATGTCATTTCATTGACATCTATGCACTTTGCATTTTTCCGAACACGTCTCAATATATATTTCAGATAAAATCGCATTTTTGAAAAATGCTACCAGCTTTAGCATCATGCTGCTGATAAACTCATTTATAGAGTGTGGTGATACGGCGTTTGCAAACATAACAGTGTACAAATATTACTGTGTTGGAAATATATGATATTGGATAAACAATCAACAATCTGCCTCTCTCACTATTCCAAATTGACTCGCAGTCAGACGACTAGTTAGTAGTTTTGTTAGTAGTAGAACTTCTTGTGAAAGAGTTCGTCCGGGGAAGTACTACCACTGTACCTATTTCTGCCGCCAAGCAGTAGTGTTCGCATTGCTGTGTTTCGGTTTGAAGGGTACGGGTGCCGGTGAAATTACAGGCACATGAGACTTTTCATCTTTATGTCTCAGGGTCGGTAGCGCGGGTGTAATGCCTCTGGTGTTACAAGCGTTCATAGGCTGCGGCAACTGCTTTCCATCTGGTGGGCCGTAAGCTTGTCTGCTTGCCAAGTAGCATAAAAAAAAAACGTTCCGATCTGTGAGTAACGTATAAATCATTTCCATGCTGTTCATGTTGTGGACCATTTCTCAAATCTTCTGCCATCAAATCTGGCTGACTGCTGTTGTGCATTATTATTTTTCGTGCAACCAGAGTCAGCTTCGTCAATTTCGGCTTCAAAATATTTCGTCCATAAATTGGGAGCTTGGTGTTAGATAAGATCTGAAAACATAACATATTTACTTATTACATTTTCATTCATTAAATTTTTAAAGATATTTCAAGTAATATAAATATCGAGCTGCGCCTCGCGGTTACACCTGCGTGAACCATGATATTATTATTATGACGTTGATTTATTTTAAAACTCGTTATAAAATACATTTTTCACTATAAAGAAATACTACTTATCTATAAAAACAAATAGTATATAAAAACAGTATAGTAAAAAATATATTACAAAACGGTAAACCACCGACCGCGGAGCAAAGGCCCAAGCGGTCGGAGGCTAGGGCTGCAGAGAGAGGAACCTCCTGACTATGCGTGCCGAGTCCAGGAGTACTGCCTTCTGAATCTGACCGTTGATCCAACCATTTAGTGAGAGCCTCTCAAGGTATTGGTCGAGGCTCTTTGCTATAAGGCCATTCACAGAAACAACTATCGGGACGATAATCGTCGAATCCACATCCCACATGGCGGTAATCTCGTGGGCCAAGTCAAGGTACTTGCTTGCTTATTATTATTATTATTATTATTAGGTATCTTCATTCCAAATTTCACTCAAATCCGTTCAGCCGTTTGGGCGTGAAGAAGTAACAAACATACTTATAAACTTTCGCATTTATAATATTAGTGTGATGTGATGAGATGAAGAGGTCAACCGACGAATCCAACTCGGATGGGCAGCGTTCGGGAAACTACGCCATATCTAGTTTGTTGGTTTTGTGAAAACTTCTTGTGAAAGAGTTCGTCCGGGGAAGTACTACCACCGTACCTATTTCTGCCACCAAGCAGTAGTGTTCGCATTGCTCTGTTTCGGTTTGAAGGGTACGGGTGCCAGTGAAATTACAGGCACATGAGACTTTTCACATTATGTCTCAGGGTCGGCAGCGCGCTTGTGATGCCTTTGGTGTTGCAGGCGTCCATAGGCTACGGTAACTGCTTTCCATCAGGTGGGCCGTATGCTTGTCTGCTTGCCAAGTAGCATAAAAAAAAATCTTCTCGTCGCCGATACCGCAGAGCCTCAAGACGAAAGTCTACACGCCAGTGTTGACTTACGGCACTGAGACGTGGTCGCTAACTATTGGCCGTATAGACAAGCTCAAAGTTGCGCAACGGGCTATGGAGAGAGCTATGCTAGGAGTTTCACCACGTGATAGAATCCGAAATGAGGAAATCCGTAGAAGAACCAAGGTCACCGACATAGCTCTCAGAATTAGTGGCAGTGGGCAGGTCATATAGCTCGAAGAAGTGATAACCGTTGGAGAATAAAGGTTCTCGAGTGGCGACCACAAACCGGACGACGCGTTAGAGGAAAGCTCTCCACTCGATGGAATAAAGACATTATAAACGTCGCGGGGAGTCGGTGGATGGAGGCGGCTCAATACCGTTCGTCGTGGCATTCTAAGGGGAAGGCCTATGTCCAACAACAACAACAACGAAGGCTTCAAACAAAGGGCAGGCATCTTCTATAATAGTACTACTCTACTAGTAGGTAACACATTAAAATTATGTAAATATCTGTTTACTTACGAAATTTCACCGTGAAACCGTTATAACCTGGCTTGCACTCGTTTCAAAGACACCGCCCCAAAGAAAATTAATCGCATGACACCCACAGTGCACCATAGACAAGGACCATAGAGAAAAAAGTCAAGGAACATATAGGGAGAAATAAGTGCACTAGGCTAGGTAACCACAGACAAACAGAACACCTTAAATTCAACAGGGCCACAAATCAAAAAATTTCAATATCGTTTTTAATGCAAAAATGGCATTTAGATGATTCCAATTTTTATATTCGAAAAAGACACCCATGGTTTTAGCGTTTAAAATAGTTCAATCACACAACTACCAATTTAGCATTTTGAGACTTTGATGACTAACTTCACAGCAAAGCAGCCATCTTTCCAGTTAATAATAATAATAATAATAACTTTATTACGAAACATAAAAGTGTCAGGTTTTGTAATGCGTTTCTTTTGAATGAAAGTTCAATAAGTTTGATTACTATTTTATTAAAACGAAACCGCAGTACTTGGAAATGTGTCTGTTTTGCATATAAGATTACCGTGATTATGGTTGTAATTGTTTATAAACAAACATGCAATATTTGTTAAATGACTGTTATTACAATCAGTCTTAAAATACAGTGTTTCATTATTATACATAAGTATCCTTTGAATTAAATAATCACTTTTAAGATTATTAAAATTACTTTGGGATCACATCCTTTTCAATCAGTTTTAGGATGCCCTGTTTTTTGTCTCAGCAACTTGTAGCTTTTTGATATTATTTTATTTTATTTACTTGGGAAAAATCTGTATCCTGAGAAGTTTTGTATAAAAATATATTATGCCTTTACAACTCTTCCTTTGAAAATCTATGCCAAGAGGCTGAACACTAAGAGGTTCTGAATCATAACTGATTGGTAATCAATCGTCTGTACTGCTGTCTGAGCTTATAGATGAGGATTCACTGGAGTCTCTATCTTAATCGCTTCATCAAAAACGGTACAAATTCCATACCAGACAGACAGCCAACACAATCCTAGCCTATCGTTACTTGATGAAAACATTATCTGATTTTGGAAGTCCAGAGCAATGAATAAATTTAGTCATTGAGGAAAGTACAGACAGCGATTCAGATATACTCAAGTGAATCCTCATCTTCAAGCTCAGACAGCAGTACAGATGATTGATTACCAATCAGTTGATTCAGTACTTCCTAGTATTCAGCCTCTTGACATAGATTTCCAAAGGAAGAGTCGTAAAGAGCAGACCTCAAAGTTATTAAAACTGATCAACAACATTAAAATATATTTTTATACAAAACTTCTCAGGATACAGATTTTTCCCAAGTAAATAATATAAAATAATATCAAAAAGCTACAAGTTGCTGAGACAAAAAACAAAGCATCCTAAAACTGATTGAAAAGGATGTAATCCCAAAGTAATGTTAAACTTTTTATACTTACTTATTTTAAAATTGATTATTTAAGCTAAAGGATTTTTATGTATAATAATGAAACACTTAATGAGATTACTGCGATGACTTAGATATTATTGATCGTAGATCTCATCGTTACTACTAGTAAGTCAAAGATTTATGGAGTATTTTATTTTGTAATATTGCTAGATGAAGAGGTGATAGTTATGGATAAGTTTCTTCCGCATTTAATTACATTGATCTCAATGTAAATTTCAAGGTAGTGTAAGGTTCAAAATACGCATCTTATAATATACCATACATATATGTAGAAAAAAAAGATTTATAAAGTAATACAAAAAAAACTACTATCAAAACTTTGATAGGCTTTCCAGTAAAAAAATGAATTTTCGACTTGTGGCTCTTTTGCATTTAAGGAGCGAGATGACAACTTCATACTACACTTTGATATTGATATATTATCAGGGTTGCTACACCGAGTTTCTGAATCACAGCACGGTACACGGTCGGATTATAAAAACTAGTAGTTTTGCGAACAGAATACCTCAAGAGCACAAACTATCTTGTTTTTCGATAAAGTTTAAAAATCGCATCCATAGTCCGATCTAGCATATACCCAATCTTACTTGAACCACAAGTCGTTGAAACTCTAACAAATGAGAGCTCACGTAATATTGGTTTTCATTTTTATTTTTTCTCAAAAACTATATTGTAAAATAAATATATAAGTAAGTACATATATCAAGTTTCATCAAGATTAATTGAAAAATGCGACGTACGCGAGTACTTACGTACATAGGTACATACATCCGAACAGACGATAGCAAATTTTGCCATATTATATTGCAAGGACTTACCTTGCTTTGCTCGCTCGGTCAATGACTAGTAATATTTTTTTTTATTGCTGCGAATGAAGTTACGAAAGTATAGTTTTTACATATTCTTTCGTTGTTTTATTTTTATTTTATAAAACTGAAACTTGAGTTTCAATAAAGTACGTTACAATAAAGTATTTTCTCGAAGGTACCTACTTTGTTGATATTGCAAAGTATAAAGAACATAGCCGCAAATAACTTTGTAAACTATGATTATAACGAACGGTTGGCAACCCTATCAGAGCCAGCTCATAAAGCCTAATAATTACGGGTGACTAGCAAGCACTAAACTTGTGACGTAGCGTTGCCTGGCAACGTCGCGTTTCGCAATTTTGGTGACAGACCCGAAAATAACGCGAGGCATACTTTTATTTATTTAGCGCCATCTTTCACTATCTTTCTCAAAACTCGGTGCTCGAGGTCCATTTAACCGCCATCTCTGTCAAATTAAACAAAACAGGGTGCTCTGCGTAAAAATATCACGCTTCGATGGTAGGTGGCGACTCAAAATGGACATTAAAAACACTCACACATACGTAAAATTGGTCGTATTTCAAACTAATTTTAAAAATTACCCTTAGTAAATTTTTATTTGAAACAACCATTTGCGAGTACGATAATCATTAGAAAATCGAAAAAAAAATACGATATAAAGAACGACAATCTGTGGATTGAAAAAATACTCAAATTATTTTGTATGGGCAAGGCAACGAGAGCATTCACCTTAAGTTTATGACCTCTAACATCTGTCGGGGTCACGGATCATAACAATGTGAAGATTAAACCTCACTTACAGTATGATAGAAAATTGAAAATTGGTTTCATTATTTATAAATTATAGTTGTAATGCTAATTTTATAAGATTTGAAATTACAAAAATAGTCTTTTTTTTTATTACTGCCTTATAGCTCTTTACAGTCTAGTACAGGCAAATTAGCAAAAAGTGTGGACCTAAGTCGTGTAGTCGTGGATTCTTATGGAAACGTTAGATGGCACGAAAAGAAGCTTATCCTAAGTTTGCACCGTTTCTGGCGCTTACGGAACCCTTTTAAATATTAGGTACAAACTTAAAAAGGCCGTCAATTTTAAAATAGAAAAAAATTACTTGATGCAAGTTAAATTACGTATAGAGAGACTGTCTTGGTGCATTATGATTTTAATAAAAACCACCTTCATGTAGGGAACACAGTGTTTTTCGTTTTTTTTATTTTGTGGCTTCGGGAAAATTGATGTAGTCGGTGCAAACTTACACAAGGCTTCTAGGTGTGTTATATACACTGTATTAGTTTTGCACGCTACGGATCATGTCTTTTTCATATATTTATAAATTGTGCTTCAGGGAAAATTGATGTAGTCGTGCAAATTTTACTATAATATCTATTCAATGTTTACTACATTTGCACCTAAAAAAAATCACAATTTTCGTACCGGAAGTACATGAATAATTAATCTCAATAAAAAATCAACAGCGCGCTCAGGTGCCTGTGGGACTGGACTGGACCTTGGTACTGGACGTAACGGTAATATACCGCTCGACGTGCCCACTATTCATTGATCTGTGGCGCAGTGAACTGCGAGCTGTCTATTGGACGATGCTACACGAGCGTTGTCGCTGCGTTGCGATGACTGAGCGGTGACGCTCCGTAGTTCTACATACAAATTTGAACGACATGCCTTGCGTTGCGTCGCGACGACGCCGACGCAACGCACCGGCAACGCCCGTGTGGCAGCGCCCTATCATGCTATCAATCATTGCAGTTTGGGCAAGCGCGAGGCGACTTATTTCCATGCCTGGCGTGAAAACATTGATATGTCGACTTATCATTTATATTTTTATATCAGTTTTCGACTCCCAGCGCACCTTGTCATGCTATGGGAATTTGATATCTCAAGAAATTCAAAATGAATTTTAAGCTTAGGAGAAAACCAGTTGTGCAAAAAAGGATATAATTTGAGTAGAAAAACATTTGAACATATTGACATTTTGATTTGTGAATTTCACATTCATCATTGCGATATTAGCTTGATTTTTTATAGTAAAAATAATACATATTCAAATAAAAATACAAATGTGATAAATTGGGGCATGGAACAGAAAGTAACAAACAGGTGGGGTAAAAATTAACGTTATTTCTTGCCCCACAGCGATGGAAACAATAATTATAATATATATTCATTAAAATTAATTAAACCATAATATTATATTATTAATATATAATTATTATTAATATGTAAATGGCACAGAATTCTGTGCTTACGTACAGAAACGACACTCCCTATAGACATAGATACTAGCGTAACAGAAGCAACACTGCGCCGATTCCACAAAGAGCTCAATCAATCAAAAATATTTTTATCTATATCCACTGCTGGATATATGCCTCTCCTCTTGAATGCCACGACGAACGGTCTTGAGCCGCTTTCATCCATCGACTTCCTGCAACCTCTCTTCCTGTGTCTGTGTCTAAGGTCCATTGAAAGGGAGCCATTCCTGTTTTATCGTTCGGTTTGTGGTCTCCACTCGAGAACCTTTATTCCCTAACGGTTATCAGTTTTGCGAGCTATATGGCAAATTATTACGCAAAATTTTATCAAGTATCACACAGGAGATGTGTTAGGAAGCTTATAGCGGCGTACTAGAAAAAAAACAACAATAGGGTCGCTTAATTTTCCTATCTTCGCACAGCTTAGCGGCGGTTGGTGGGTAAAGAGCTCAGCGAAACGAAGTCTTTTGCATACATTTTCAACATATGAAAGTTATATGAAGTTTCTTAACAAGTTTTACAAGATTTAGGTGGGTTTTAGGGAGGATAAACAATAGTTAGATTTTAATATACAAGACTGTATTAAAACAATTTAATTAATATTATGCCTTTTATTAAAAGTTTAAAAGTTTTCTTAAATGTAAGTACTTGAATTTGGAATTAATCCAAATTAAAGTACATTATTCCATAAAAAATACTATAGGTAACTGTAACTGAATAACTCATTGTTAACTAACTTGACAAGTTTTACAAAACTTGAAAAATGCATCTTCCGTAAATAAACACCAGTATAAAACTTCCGGCGAATGTAGTACTAATTAAATGAATAAGTTTAAGTCAATTTCCAGAACTACATTAATTTTCCCCGAAGTAGAGCGACAATAAAATATGGAAAAGTGCCTTCCGTGAGACGCACCAAGGTGCAAACCTGGTAATGTATTTCGAACATTTTTCTGATAATTCTATCAATTTGCACCGACTACCTTAATTTTCCCGGAGCTGCAATACCCAAAAAAAGTTTTTTTTGCAAATGATTTTTTTTTGTATGTTCCGTATGTCGGATTTATAAAATACTTGGTGCAAATGTAGATCATAACGGTTCAAAGTCTATGCCAAATTGCACCGACTACTTCTATTTCCCCCATTAAGGTACGGATATTATAAGGTTTTCACCCTGTTTTACCCTGTTCCGGAGGGTGAAATTACTGGTGCTTATTATTAGAGGTGATTTTTAAGCCATACAAAACAATTAGAAAAGTTTTCATGACTACATCTAATTAGTTCCACACTTTTGCAAAAAATCACCTAATTTGACTGTACTAGTCCTACGTTGTTTAAAAATTGACGTGCATAATTTTTGATTTGATTGATACAAGATAGTGATAATAATGGAGAGTTAGTACTTAATCAAAATGTTAGATGGCGTGGCTTAATAAGCCACGCCATTAGCATTAATGCTAGTTTCGTGTTTTGCCGTAACTACTCTCTTTTACCACAATCAAAACTATAATTATTATGTTCTATAAATTTATTTAATTTTATAGTTTTTAAAATAACAATGAAATAGTTATCATGATCAGTTCAGCTATCTATAGATCGTTTGCAACGGTCTTTAAATAGCTCAACTAGGTATTTCATTTGTATTTTGTAGTTAGTTACAATTACTTGCAGATATCGTTATGCTGGGTGTTTTAATAATTTTGAGGCAAATAAAATGGTAAAATAGCAGCTGGAAATTATGTTGTTTTTTTTTAATAATAACGCCATCTATTGAGGAAGTCGCCGAAACTCTGCTTCTTATTTGCTTGCCATTGCTTCGTTGGATGTTTGACTGAATCGAATTCAATTTTTTTTTTTTATGCTTCTTGTCAAGCAGACAAGCTTACGGCCCACCAGATGGAAAGCAGTTACCGTAGCCTATGAACGCCTGTAACACCAGAGGTATCACACGCGCGCTGCCGACCCTGAGACATAAAGATGAAAAGTCTCATGTGCCTGTAATTTCACCGGCACCCGTACCCTTCAAACCGAAACAGCAATGCGAACACTACTGCTTGGCGGCAGAAATAGGTACGGTGGTAGTACTTCCCCGGACGAACTCTTTCACAACAAGTTCTACTACTAACAAAAAAATAGTGAAAATAGTGTTAGATTGATTTTAACTAGAATTTATACAGGCTTTTTATTATTTCCGTTGTCATTTGAGCTAATTTGCGGTAGGTATCCAATGAGTTCTAATCATCACCAGCCATTTTACGTCTACTGCTATTCGAGACCATCCCCATTGAATGCAATGGGGGGTTTTTTTGCTATAATCACCACAAATGATAGGTATAGGCGGATTGGTGATCGCAGTTACTCAGGCGGACACACTAGCTCTGGTATAATCCGTTAGTAAGACCAGGAGGGCGATTCTAAAACGTCGGAAACGTTTCCGATCGGATTCGTTAGTTTTCCATTTCGATGTGGTAACTAAAACAATTTTCTTTAGTAAAACCATAGTAAAACACAGTAAAAAACAATAAACATTGTATATTACTGTGTTTTACTAGAGAAAATTGTTTTAGTTACCACATCGAAATGAAAAACTAACGAAGATCGGAAACGGTTAATTCGTCCAAGGTTTCCGACGTTTTAGAATCGCCCTTCTGCTAAGACTTTTACTACATCCACGGGAGAAAAAGGACGGGTCTATTCTATTCTTGGCCGGACTCACCACGGCGGAGTTCTAATGAGTATTAGTAAAAATGTTGAATGTGGTTGTGTCCAATCCAATGTTACGTGTATCACAAACTTTGCTACATGTACATAGGTGAGGTGTGAATCAACAGGAAAAGGAACCCATGACTCCTACCTGAGTTAACTTGGTTACTTTTTGATTTAAACTTAACTTTTTGGCTAAGTATTTATGGCCTCTCAGAGTTTTTTTATTTTCACGCTTCTGTCAATGTCGCCGGTAGCTACTTAGCTGGGCGCTTAGGCACACGAACGAAGTTTGCTTCTAATTTGGCTATATTTTCTTAAACTTACTGTACTCAATGTCTTAAACTATGAAACTTTAAGTACACATAATCAGTACACTTAATGTAGACCCGTGGTGCGTTAGTTTCTTATAAAAATACTAGTTGCGCCCCGCGGTTTCACCCGCGTGAATAATGATGATGATGATGATGATGAAAAGTAGCCTATGTGTTAATCCAGGGCGTAAAGTATCTCCATTCCAAATTTCACTCAAATCCATTCAGTAGTTTTTACGTGAAAGAGTAACAAACATCCATCCATACTCACAAACTTTCGCGTTTATAATATTAGTAGGATATAACCAAATTATAATTTTTTTTTTTAATCTGACGCATCACGGACGATTCTAGATATTATTGTACTGATCATGTGTACAAAATTTAATGGAGTTTGAAGTATCCAAAATAGACGCAAACTTCGTTCGCGTATAAAACCTCTACCTACCTTCCACCTTCCCTGTCTTGGAACTACAGAGGATATCAATACAAACAAATCATATTGTATGACAAATTCAGGGACGCGTCAGGATTCAGAGATATTTTTAAACTTTTCCCTTTAGCACTATGTTTTACTTATGTTAAAAACAAACAAATTATTAGAAAAATCTGTACTGCAAATTATTTAAGGTAAATTAGCCAATTAATGCTGCAATATTTTTAATAATCTTAGGAAATATGGAACGCTGTGTAAATTATAAAATAAATTACTTATGCATTTTTATCCAAATTACTTTATTTATACAGATAATTAGTAAAACGTAACTAAACCGTGTGGGTCATTTCAGACTCACATTTCAACAACACCACAACTACAACGATTAATGTTAAGACATCTGACATTATGCAAAGATATTACAATTGGTGCCGATAATTCAATGGACAAATGTCAATGACCTTGACATTACATTACCAGAAGCTAAATTTATTTAAATGATGCCACAGTAACGTTCCTAAAAGCCTATACAGACTACAGATCTTGATTGGTCAAGTTAATTTACTTCATGCCCCACAAGACCACCATTTCCATACAAACAACGAAGTACGCTAGCACCAGTTTGATTTACTTGTGATAGGTCCAGCTACCCGAGACCTAATTCTCTAATTTTTTATACATTCCAGTCACAATATAAACTTGTCAGATACACTGCCACGTAGTAACTATTACTTAATCTTCGCATGCGAAGTACGAGACAGTGCGACTGATGCAAGACTATATTGTGACTGGAATGTTTTTAAAATTAGAGAATTGAGCCTCTGATACTTGTGTATTTATGCTGGCTGGTTGGGTTATTCAGTATGGCCAATCTAACAAAAAAATTAGCTCATCATTTAACCTGTAGTATGCAGACTTATAAAATAATTTACACTAACTAAACAAATTCTCAGTCGCCCTGTCAATCTGCCAATCAAAAGTTGACAAAGCCACACGAGCTCTATGTTCATCTATCCCCATATCTACTATACGTTGTACTTTATTATTAAACTCTGTTATGATATTAGGCCCACCCGCATATACATTGGTCCAATGCCGTGCGGTCATCTGGAATAATTGGTAATTTTCTTTGAATTGCTTCGCTACAACAGCATCTTGTGGGTCGTCGGGTTCTCCTGCTGAGAGTAAGGCTTGTATTGAAAGTAGTACGGTCCGTAATGTAAGCGCTGCGGCCCATTGATCTTTAAGAATGTCCAAGCATATTGCTCCAGTCACAGATGATACATTCGGATGCCAGATTTTGGTTATGAAACGTATCTTCGGAGGATTGAATGGATATGTATCAGGGACTTTGATCTCAAGAATAAACCGACCGCCGTCGTAAGGGGTATCAGTCGGGCCCACAATCTCTCCTTTTAGCTCTGTCCAACTTTCGTTTACTAGTTCCAGTTTTATAGCACCTCCTGCAACCTCCTCGCTTTTTATAACCTCCTTAAACTCCCTCTTGATACGTTTTACTGCTATATTGGCCATTTTTGAAAAGTAATTTTCTCTTTTGGGTAGATGTAGATTTTATAACCTGAAAAAAATATTATTTACTTGAATTACTTGATTTT
The DNA here is from genome assembly GCA_951392215.1 of Epirrita christyi. NCBI lineage: Eukaryota > Metazoa > Arthropoda > Insecta > Lepidoptera > Geometridae > Epirrita > Epirrita christyi. The sequence goes on along the minus strand of OX595857.1, from coordinate 1,726,955 downwards.
AATGGGCCTTACAAACAAAGGTAACATGGGTAAGTCTGTAGCCATACAGAAATTTCTCATAATCATGATGGTTTTGACAGATGCATAGGTCTAGCTAGACTAGAGGCAAACGACATTGTTATTCAATTCACTTACACTGCGTCTTTGTTCTCTTTGCACTTTAGGATATTCGTCTGATAGTAACGATTTGAGGTTTCACTGAATACATGCAAATAACCAGCAGTTCTCAGTTTTTCATGTGTCAAAAATGTTAGAAACGTGAAATGAAAGAAAGAAAATCCTTGGAAAAGCCGCAGCAGTGTAGATAAAATGTAATGTAATCTATTTCGCAGCTGGCCTTTTTTTAGCCAGCCAGCCATGACTGACAGAATAGCGGCCAGTCTTCCATCCTCTATGATTAACTACGACCACAGAGTGTACCAATTGAATTGAACGCACCCCAGCAGCAATCAGCATCATCACATCCGCCCCTATTCCTTGGCTGAAAGCTTAGAAGCTGTGGGGTCAGCACGAATAATTTACGTTACCAAGACGCTAACGAGACGATCGCAAATGTCAAATATTGGCCAATGACATCAGGGTAACTTGAAATCTTAGTAAGTTGATTGGTTCATATTTGACGTTTACTATCGTCTCGCTAGCGTCTCGATAACGTTAGATGTTTCTGCTTGGATATCTGAAAGTATGTATATGATCATATAGGTACGTAGTATAAAAATTCCTTGGCTGAAAGTCACTCGGTGACATGTAAAATTATCGGGTGCGTTTTTTGAAAGTCATCGAGTGTCTAAACGTCAGTTATATTGCCGTTTATTTCACGATTTCCAACATTATATTATAACTGAAACTCATTGATGACTAAAATTCTTAACTATGATATCAATACCAAAGCCTCCTCCAGTACATCTCCTGAAAAATGGTGATTTGCGGCCTTTTTCATGATATTTAATCACTCGGTGACATTCAAAAATCGCACCCCATCAATTGTCAATTTTGTTCTTCGTGATAATTTTGAACAATTTTATCTAATTTTATCTTAGAATAAGGTAGTCCTTATTCTAAGATAAGCACAGTTTTATCGTCAAACGTGAGGTCAAACCTTGGAGCAAGGAACATAACTGGCATATGGCTGGCTGCAATGCATGGTATCTGCTGCTGTCAGTGTCGGCGTTTATATTCTCCATGGAAGTAGTCTGACTTTTTTATCTTGGATTGTTTGTCTGTGTCTTAGATATAAACTTATAAATCTGTGGATGGTACGTCCATGATATTCTTTTCTGTTGCTGTCTTTTTGCTGTCTTCTTACCTTACTTATAAAAGAAGCTGAAAAGTCGACAATTCTGATAGGATTCGTGTAATGAAATTACTGTGGAAGGTACGTATCTTTGTAAAGGTACCGTATTCCTTCAAATCAGTAGCCTAAGCGACCTCAGCGAGTTTGAATGTACCTGCCGTTAGTGGGGGTGATGCAGGGGTGGGAGGAGGTGCAACATGGCGGTCGGTAGTGGTAGGCTTGGACGAATTATCACATTTATTGTTTTGTATAGTGTTATTTTGGTTCATTGACATTCGTAGATAGCTAACCTAATGATATTTATGAGATACTTTCAATTCAAATATGTGTGTTAGGCCTCCTGATTCCTGCAAAACCAGTGTTCACTATCTCAAGAAGTGTTGATAAGCTGTAATGTGCAAAAAACACAATCAAATTTGAATTTCGCGCCACTTGCGAAACGTTTCACCTTAAGTCCTTAGGAACTTCCTTAGGAATCTTTAGAAATTCCTAACATATACTTAGTAGGTACATAGCTTATATAAACAAATATAGTGCGTTAGTTTTTAAAAAAATAGTTTATTTTTATTTATGATTTGGTAACCTTTAGGTACCTACCTACCTAGGTACTCATAATTTTATAAGAAACTAACGCACAAACGCACCTCGGGTTTAGATATTATTAGTACTTACCTATACTGATCATGTTGTACAAAAATTAAAAATAATAGGTAATAATAAAAGGGTTTATTATCTCTCATAACAAATCGGTAGGTTGAACAAAGTTTTGTGAGAGACTGGTGCCTGAGATAGGTTTGTAAAAACCTGTACCTATACAGGTCACCAGTTGCTCTCACTCCACGGATTTTACAAGCGACCGTGCCTTTCAACCCAAAGATTTAAATCTTTGTTTCAACCTATCAGATTTAGGTAGATTTAGGTAGGCCTTTACTATAATATACTAAAACTAGAAAGAAACATAGGTACTATTACGAAATTGAAATTGAAAATACAGCTACAAAAGACAACATTAAATGAATTTTGAAGAAATAATAGCTAAATTAGAAGCATATATACTTCGTTCGCGTACAAACAGCGTAAACGCCCTACACCTCATAATCGAAAGGAAGACGTACTATGTGATTTTGCCCTACAAAATCGATCTAGAACTCAGTATCTACGGGTTCTACGAGTTAAATATTTTGGGATATGAAAATTTTATATTTTTGCATTTATTGTGTAAAGTTGAAAACACGATATGAAAAAAAACCTCGATAGTTTTATTTAATTAAAAAACCCTTGTTTCCCACACGTTTTGAAAGAAATCTCAGGAACCCTACGGTGTTTTAAGATAAATTTTACTACAACAAGTAGGTAATAACTATTTATTCTTATGCTAAAATCAGTTTTTTGATAAACACTTTATTTTCGCCATAATAAACAAAAAACTTCATTTTTGTGCACGACACTCGCGGTATCGCGTGCGTTAAAGAGGGAGACTGAATTGTAGTATAGTGCTCTCTTAAATGTTTAAAAATGATTCATTTATTTTTCAGATGAGAGCCATTGTGAGACGACGCCGCCGGTGTTATTTGAAGCAATTTTTAATCTTGATATTAATGCTTTTCTGTATAATTTGCTACAAACAAATCGGAGTAAGGGAACCCGATACAAACGAAGTAAGAAGGTTAGTTATTATTGAACGAGCGAAGCGAGTTCTCTGAGTCAACTTGGAAGAATCGGCGTTTGTGTGTATGTAGTTATGTATGTAGTTTATCCGATGAAAACTTGTTATCTTTATGATTTAGTATGCGGGTAGATAGTATTGGTACAATTTGTAGGTAAGGTTATGAGCTATATCGGTCGGGGGATTGAAGAGATATTGGGGTCCAAGAGGGGTAAAAAAAAAAGTGAGACAGTCAGATCAAGAGTGGTATCTAATGAAAGCGCTTTGGTTGGACATTTCAAAACTGTTTCAAATAAGTATTTAGACTAAGTAGATATTAGGGAAAATCAAAAACGTAAAAATCAATAATTCTAGGATAGTTCCAGCAATCCCACAATGATGAAAGTTGGTATGCTTGTAGCTTTTGTGACACAAATACAGAGAAAAGTCTGAAATTTAAGAATTTAGAAACTTGTACCTACTCATAAAAAATAACCAATATAACATCCATTGTTGACCTCCTATTTCTAGGAATTTGAATGATGTTGGAGTTCTACATAAGAACTTTGTATGTACCACATGTTTGCAAATAAACAATAATTATTATTTAAGTCATTTATTTTCAAACACAGGCTTAACCTGGACCTTTATGAGGCATTACTGGGGCCGTATTAGCCAACAGTTAAGAGGCCCTTAATTACAATTAGGATATAAAAACATTATTGTTATGGTGGTTGTAATGATTAAACTATTGTGTGAATGGATGAAAGTTGGTGCTATTGCAAGGAGAACATGCTGATTGAATGTTTATTTGGCTATTATATTATGAGAAACGGCACCTGCCAATTCTAAATTATTGAAAACGATTAAGGCAGGTGGTGACTTGCCGTTCACTAAACGGGCCCCTTAAACGTGCCACCAATGAGGGCAGCGTGAGGGGAAACGTTGGCGTGGACGGCTAAAGGGTGTTGAGAGGTGTACTGCAGTTTCACTAAGCGCTACTCCCGGCTTTATGCCTTTAACACTTCCACCCTTGGAGCATAGGTTTCGCTCTTGCGCCTCCACCCTCGGCCAGCCGGCTAAGGCAAGCCGAGGGTCAGGGGTCTCTGTTGGCCCCAGGGAGTAATGGGGCTCCGCGGTGTCGCCACTCACCGAACGCTCGCCACAAGCGTGCCCTGCGGTATTATAATTATTATGGTTTTCGTCAAAAGGATGTTATCAATTAATTCGTCAGGTAGGTACTTGATATACTAACAGGTGTGTAGTATGTACGCCCCGTTGCTTAGTCCTATTCAAAGGTTATTTCGATGATGTGTAGGAAATTACCTCGAGGTGAAAATTTTAAAACGTTATACCTAATAATGGAAAATATGGAATTGACTTACGCACTATACTACAATTTAGGCTCCCTCTTTAACGCACGCGATAACCCGCGCGCCGTCTCGCTCGGGCTAGCGTGTGTCGTGCACAAAAATGAAGTTTTTTGTTTATTATGGCGAAAATAAAGTGTTTATCAAAAAACTGATTTTAACATAAGAATAAATAGTTATTACCTACTTGTTGTAGTAAAATTTATCTTAAAACACCGTAAGGTTCCTGAGATTTCTTTCAAAATGTGTGCGAAACAAGGGTTTTTTCATTAAATAAAACTATCGAGGTTTTTTTTACATATCGTGTTTTCAACTTTACGCAATAAATGCAAAAATATAAAATTTTCATATGCCAAAATATTTAACTCGTAGAACCCGTAGATACTGAGTTCTAGATCGATTTTGTTGGACAAAATCACATAGTACGCCCTCTTAAGTAGTCGGGCTGATAAAGGTGCCATAAGATGAAAAGTGTGCATCGCCAGGTCTCGTTTGGATATTTTGGTTAACTGGTGAAATTCAATTTTTATTGTGTGTCTTTTGCTCATCACAGCTCACCAACACTTCTTGTGATACTTAGCAAAAACTGTTTTTGCGAAAACTAGGAGACCTATAACACACATGTTTTAGTTGAGGAATAGTATTTTGATAAATATTATTAGTTTAGCTCCGAATATTCTTCAATGATTTTTACAGTGTTTTTTTTTGTTTAGGTATATTCGTAGCTTAACTAATGATATTTATGAGATACTATCAAGTACACATGTGTGTTGGATCTCTTAGTTTTCGCAAAATCTGTTTTCGCTATCTCAAGAAGTGTTGATGAGCTGTGACTGTGTTGTGAGCAAAAAAAAAACAATAAAATTTGAATTTCGCGCCACATGCGAAACGACCCATGAAGTAAAAAGTAGTCTTTAGGTAAGTTCTTTGCAACAGGTCCATAGAAAAGAAACTAGAAGAGGCACTCAAAGAGGATAAAGGCACTGGATGCGAGTTTCCACATCTCGACCCGTTTGCTAAAGAGATGACTCAGTTCGAAATGGTTACATCCAAAATACACTGCAAGGGACAGGACTGGGTTAGATGCTATGTAAGTTAATACCATTTCAAATCAGCACTGAATTCGAAACGTTCATAATGTCCCTTTCCCAATATTTCCCCAGGTTTCAAAATGTCCCACTGCCAGAATGTTATTCCTGTAATGACCCTTTCCCAGAATATCCCTTTTCCATAGTATGTAGATGGCGTTCTAGAGTTGGTTTTATTTGCTTGAATACAGGTAGGTTCTTAATCTATTATTTGGATCACTATATACTCGACCAGATTGTCGTGCAAATGTTTAATTTTCTAATAATAATTTCAAAAATTCTTATAAATTGTAAATGATTTTATGCATTTAAATTAAATACAAAAACACGGTAAGTATAATTTATATAACTTTTCATTAAAAAACTGACTTCCGCCATTGAATTCGGCTCTCTGTATAGTGTATATTTTTATTTGCTAAAGGCATAACTAGGTACAAGACAGTAACTTGTTGCTGAAAATATCAAAATTGCTATATGTATGCCTCATAACATTTGAGGAGTCCCCTCAATTCCTCATGGATTCCAGTAACTTGTTGCTGAAAATATCAAAATTGCTATATGTATGCCTTATAACATTTGAGGAGTCCCCTCAATTCCTCATGGATTCCATCATCAGAACTGGGTTTTGAAAAAAATGGGACCAATCTGGAAGTATATCTATTCAAATAAAAAAAATATTTACCAAATCGGTTTGTACACGACGGAGATATGAGGTAACAAACATAAAAAAAAACGAATCGAGAACCTCCTCCTTTTCGTGAAGTCGGTTAAAAAATTACAATATTGCCATATTATATTGTTAAATAAATGTAAAAAATGTCTCTGGAATATCGAGATTGAGAGTAATTACTCGAATGCTGCTGTACGCCATGCGCCAGCGTGTTATAGAAGCTATTGTGGTCTGCAATTCTTGATATATGGCAAGAAGTGAGCAGCTAAACTCCTCAATGAAACGGTGCCAGTGGATGTGTATTCAATTCAATGTAGGTATGAGAGCAGCAACATGTTCCTAGATACATGGCCGGTGGTCCAGATATTAGTGAACTGATCATTTGTACAAAATTTCATGGATTTAGAAGAAATACCCCCCCCCTGTCCCACAGGGGAGGGATCCCCACCCCTCCCCCTACCCCTCTAGCCTTATACTAACAGTCGCTAATGGTAAGTCCTTCCATCCGCTCAGCAGGGCGATTCTAAAACGTCGGAAACGTTTCCGATCGGATTCGTTAGTTTTTTTTAGAAAATTGTTTTAGTTACTTACCACATAGAAATGAAAAACTAACGAATCCGATCGGAAACGTTTCCGACGTTTTAGAATCGCCCTGCAGTTTTGTATCACCCAAAATATAATGGTTGGTAGAAGTACTTATTTCTTTTTCAGCTATCAGAATGCAGGGTACCAAAGGAAATACTCAGAAATGTGAAGAATATAAACTGTAAATACAGAGACATTCTGTTCGAAAATGACTTCAATTACAAGATCGGGCCTCCTACGTCAGTTCTCGATGACGGTGTGTATACACTCAGGAAGAGCGATCATGTGAAAGTGACTTGCGTAGGGAATCGTATCGATCGGTAAGTACCTACATGTTAACATAGTATTCCTACTGGTCCTACTGATTCTGATTTTGGGGGTCAATTGTAAAATGTGTATCAATTTGAGATACAGAATATACTCTGTAAACCCCCTTATTCATAATCATTTTTGAACCTATTTTAGTTAAAATATGTTACGTTTTGTTTTGACATATGACATTTTTACATCAGAGAGAAGAAGACAAAAGCTATTTTTAACCGACTTCCCAAAAAAGGAGGAGGTTCTCAATTCGGCTGTTTTTTTTTTTTTTTTTTATGTTTGTTACCGCATATCTCCGGTGTTTATGAACCGATTTGTTTTTTTTTTCTTTGAATAGATATACTTCCAGATTGGTCCCATTGGTTCAAAACCCAGTTCTGATGATGGAGCCCATGAGGAATTGAGGGAACTCCTCAAATAATGTAGACATACATATGGCAATTTTGATATTTTCAGCAACAAACCAAGCATTGGCATTCAGAAAGTATCATAATCCTTTCACCACTATGGTTCTTTCATCATTTTTTTTCATCCAAATATTTAGTCGAATACAATGGCGGAAGTAGGTTTTTTAAATGAAAAGTTATGTTAAACTATTAACAATGTTAAACAATGTAAGTACTTAGTTAGTTTTCAACCATGACAGTTTTATTACAGTATTTGGTATGTATTTTCTAGTATTTTCCGATCAAAATGGGTCGGTGTCGCTGCAGGGTTCCGCAAATCAGTCGAAAGAATGGTCACTCCTCCAGGGAGAGAGAATTCACACAGTGTGCTGATATTAGCCTTTGATTCTACGTCGAAAAACGGGTTTATACGACGAATGCCGAAGAGTTACGAGTTTCTGACTAAGGAGTTAGGAGCTACGGTGCTGAATGGGTAAGCTACCTATGTAAACAACTTGTTTGTAATAGCATGGCATATGCTGGAGTAGCAATCATCATCAGCTAAGCCCTTCACTGCTAGACGAGCAGGGCGATTCTAAAACGTCGGAAACGTTTCCGATCGGATTCGTTAGTTTTTCATTTCGATGTGGTAAGTAACTAAAACAATTTTCTTTGGTAAAACATAGTAAAAAATACAATAAATATTAAATAAATTATTCAATAATTTATTTTACTAATAAATTATTTTATTATTTTATTTAATATTACTATGTTTTACCAGAGAAAATTGTCAGAAAATTGTTTTAGTTACTTACCACATCGAAATGAAAAACTAACGAATCCGATCGGAAACGTTTCCGACGTTTTAGAATCGCCCCGCAGGTCTCCTCCATCGAATGCAAGTTCTGATTTACTATTACTACGCAGGCTTGAAAGGCAGATTAGCCATAATAATAATGCTTGGCAGTCGGATTGGTGATCGCAGTATTGGTGTGGATTACTCAGGTGGATGCTGCTGCCCATGCCGTAATGTAAAAACAAAGTACTCCTTTAAAATACATTTTAAAAAGTTTTTGTTACAGAAACAAATTGAAGGTATTCCTAAGCACTTCGTTTGCCGAAAATAAAATAAAACTACCATCTGTTCATAGTCTACTAAGAGATACTACGTATCATCTGTTGCCACTTCGCATTTACACGTGTTATCATTACGTCACCTACTAGGAAGGTAGCAAACTCCAATATTATAGGGACTCCATTATTACTACACATACACAAACATTTAGTAGCTAGGTGCACATTACACATTAAATTGAAACTCGTTCTGCTTGCTCTCAATGGGTTATGGCTGAAAATCAGTGTTTTTGCTTCTTAAGCAAAATATCACGCTGAGCCATGGCCTTTTTGACATACTGCAGCACACACAGACATTTTACTTGGTTTTTTAACCGACTTCCCAAAAAGGAGGAGGTTCTCAATTCGGTTGTTTTTTTTTTTTTTTTTATGTTTGTTACCGCATATCTCCGGCATTTATGAACCGATTTGGAAAATTCTTTTTTTATTTGAATAGATATACTTCCAGATTGGTCCCATTTTTTTCAGAATCCAGTTCTGATGATGGGATCCATGAGGAATTGAGGGAACTCCTCAAATATTGTAGGCATACATATGGCGATTTTGATATTTTCAGCAAGACACCAAGCATTTGCATTCAGAAAGTATCATAATCCTTTCACCACTGTGGTTCTTTCATAATTTTGTTTTCATCCAAAATTATTTAGTCGAATACAATGGCGGAAGTCGGTTTTTTAAATGAAAAGTTATAGTATGTATAATTGTTTGTTTTTATTAGTAAACTGCATTTTATTGTTTATTTCTACTTGTTCACTCTGTATATTGTTGTAATTTGTATGCGTGTGTCTGCAGATGCAAATAAAGACCTTATCTCTATCTATCATCCCCTGGTGTAATCCTTTATTATGCTTTTTCGACATCTACGTGAAGAGGGAAGAGTCTAGTCTAGGCCGGCCACCGTATTCCCTATCTGCCTGTCTACGTTACAGGTACAATATAGTAGGAGACGGTACACCCGCTGCACTTTTCCCCATACTAACGGGAAAAACCGAAGTAGAACTCCCTGATGCTAGGAAAATATCCAAGTATGAGGGTAGCCTCGATGAAATGCCTTTTATATTCTACAAGCTGAAGGAAGACGGGTGAGTTTTGCCATAGAGTAGGTACCTATACTATCTATTTTGAGCGAAACGAAATGGCATTGACTCATTTTCAGTCCAAAACCATAAAGCATGCGGAAACTTGAAAGGAGTTGTTTCAAAATGGCCTATTTCTATGTACACCGGACAGAAAAATGGCGAAAAAATACTCTGTATTCTGTAACAGTAATCTGAAGCTTGAATATCTGCATAAAAATGTTTAAAATTCCAAGAATTTTCACAATGGTAACATATTTTCCTGGGCAGCCATGATAAATTTTTAAGAAAATGCATTATAAGCATGCAGACAATTTAACACAAGTCAAAATGTATACGAGCGCTAGAAAACGGTGGTAAAGAATGAAGCGAAATAATAAAAAAATATAATGGGAATAGGTTTTACATAATGTATATTACATACGTGTGTATGTATACTTTGTATTTAACCACGTTTATACAAGTGGTGCTAGGTTCCATACATTGTGAAACAACTCCTTTGACATGAATGTTGATTACTTGCTAACATAGATTTTAGGAAATTGAAAGGAGGAGGTACGCTTAGGTACGCTCTTTTGAACGCGAAAGAAGTTTGCTTTTAATTTAGCTTGTTCCTTTAAACTCCATTAAATTTTGTACACATGATTAGTACACTAATATCTAGACCCGTGGTGCGTTAGTTTCGTTCACACCATGCCAGCGAAGTGGCACCTTTATTAAATTATAATGGTTAACAAATCATAAATAAATAAAAATAAAACAAATGTTTCAAAAACTGACGCACTACTTATCTAAATATATATTAGTGTACTGATAATGTGTACAAAATTTCATGGAAATTAGGTTTTTGTGTTCCTTCTATGAATTTTTATGAAAATTTATAAAGAAAAAACAAAAAAGCGGCCCAAGAGTGAGCATTACTTTTTCGTGTTTTTTCAGCTTAAATGTTTTCAGAATCATGGTCTGAATGCACTGTTTCAGTTTTCGGGAGTAGTCTTTTTACACTCGTTATAGGTGACCTCCGAAATAGCTCTTTCTGAGGTCTAAGCACGAAAATCTAACGTTACCGTGACGCTAGCGAGACGATCGTATACGTCAAATATTAACCAATCAACTTACAAAGATTTCGAGTTACCTTGATGCCATTGGACAATATTTGACATTTGCGATCGTCTCGCTAGCGTCTCGGTAACGTTAGTTGTTCGTGCTGATCCCACTGCTTCTACGCTCGTTGGCGGTATTGTTTTTAAATATTGGAAACATTTTTGTAAGTTACTGTCCTCTGTAAGCCGCGTAATATTTTTTTTTCAAATTTTGATCTCGCCAATTCCGGAATTTGAAACGATATCGGATTTAATCGGAATTCCGGAATTATGCCAATTCCGGAATTCCGGAGCTCAAGCGTCTTACGGGTAACCAGCTCTCAAAAATAAATTTATAACTGCGACGGATTGCTTTCAAGTTAGTATATCTGAGGGTGCAATTGTGATCACCTAACACGAACAGTAACCGCCGTTATACATATTCTGATTCCAGCTACCGTACGGCCTTCTTCGAGGACTCGCCCGACATAGGCACGTTCCAGTACCGCTTCACAGGGTTCAAGAAACAACCGGCTGATCATTACCTGCGAGCATTCTACCTTGAAGCGTCCATTTTGTCATTTTGTGTGGGAGACACGTTGAACTACAAACTTATGATGAATATCACTGACCAGGTTAGACGAGTTTCGTAGAGAGGTTGAGATTAAATCAGATCAGCAGGGCGATTCTAAAACGTCGGAAACGTTTCCGATCGGATCCGTTAGTTTTTCATTTCGATGTGGTATGGTAAGTAACTAAAACAATATTCAAAACTTTTCCGGAAAAAAATCCGGAAAGCCTATGCCAAAGGCCTAATTCTCGTTATTATAAAACATGCTATTCATAGTTTAATATCTCCTCAGTCCCACTGTCTTTTAGTTGGTAACTACATATTACTTGCTTTTCGCCTCATCTCGCATAATGCTATTTGCCTAGTCCAAACTTGTTTAACGAGCTATTATTATAATGACTCCTATTTATTATTATGTACCTAGGCGTAGCTAATTAGGCCTGATCAGGTTTAACCTAGAACGTAATTACAAAATTTGGTTAAATTCTAACATCGTTTCTCTGGACCTTTAATTTAAATTATAGCGGCTGTTCCCAGTAGTTTTACCGAGTAGTCTTACCAGTTGAACTACTGGGAATTTTCTTCCCAACAGACTTACTAGTAAGACGACTGGAAACATTGTACCCAGTAAACTTAACAGTAAAACAAAACTCCTAATAGTCCTACTCTTATGTAGACTTAGGTAATTGATAGACAACCTACTTTGAACTTGCATCCATGACCTAAAATAAAACATTTGCTTTGTGGGGGCACAAAGTGCTTGTGTAAGCGGATTGCAAAATACCCCGCTCCCTGCAGTCGACGGACACAGAGACCAGTCTCTAACCGTCCGCCTTCAAGAATTGTACTACTCTAAATATAAAATATACGTTTATAAGTGAACGGACATTATTATTATTTCCTCCCACCGAAGGTTCAGTACATCGCAAATTGAACCAGGTACTCGTATCATTAATGTAAGAGAATAGTACTATCGACGTGTCTCGATAAAGTCAGCACCCTTCTGCGTTCTTATAAGTGAGACTTATGAAATGTTACATGCTTGACTGACTTGACTTGATCTTGTCACATAATTATCAAATCACAAATGAATAAGTCATTAAAAATGCTTGTAATTTTTTTGAATTCTGTGAAATGTGTGATATAAATGTGATAAAAAGGGGACGAGGTGAGGTACTATTGTTAAATAGGTACCAGTGCTATAAATTTGATAAAATTAAAAATAAAAAAAATACAAAAATATATTTTTAAAAAAATATTACTGCAAAATACTATAAAATGAAAAAAATACACTGGTATAATATATGACGTAGGAAGAAAAATGCAGTAATTTTCATTTTATTTTTTTTCTCTTAGACATAATAAAGCTGCTGTCTATCAATTACGAGGTCTATGTTTTATAAATTTTGATCAAGTAAAACTAATGGTTAAAAAATAACACTAGCGAAGTCTTACTATCAGTAAGTCTGTTGGGAAGAAAATTCCCAGTAGTTCAACTGGTAAGACTACTCGGTAAAACTACTGGGAATAGCCCAAATTATCAATATGACTATTATTTCCAGTTGTGTCTTAGGTATATCTTATTATGTATTCAGTTCTTCAAACTGGACGGAAAACACTTCGCCTTCACATTCATATCAGACATATGTCATGATAACAACTTCTTGTATATCGCCGATGAAGATACCATGAACTTCCTAAAGGCGTTCAGGGATTCTGGGAGGTTGGAAAACACTCTAGTGATCCTCATGGGAGATCATGGGCCCAGGTTAGTCTCATTAATTAGCTCTTCCTTTCACCTCACTGGTTTATTAAGCTCCACGGGAATAAAGATTCTCGAGTGGCTATCACTAACCGGAAGACGCCTCCAATCTTGAAAATATTTGTTTTAACTGAACACTTATTTTTTTTTTAGATTCTCTGACGTCCGCGACACGTTTCAGGGAAAAATTGAGGAGCGCTTGCCATTAATGGCAATCCGTCTACCGGAAGCTCTCAAATCGAGCAGACCGGAAGTGGCCGCCATCTTGCAGAACAACTCGCATGTTTTAACGACACCGCATGATATTCACCAGACCTTATTAGACGCTATGGGCTTAGAGAGATATGGGAATGATTATAAGATAAAGGGAGCTGATTTGAAACGAGCAATGAGCTTATTTGAACCAGTAAGTAACTCATTTTGCCTCCTACTAACCCCCTTCACTTTTAAAACACCCCTATTTCTACAATAACACCCTCTATTTAGAACTTGGCTAATCACTTTTCGTACACGAAATCATTTTATAAATTTTGAATAGGTCTGAACAGAGCGACGCTCTTCCTATAACCGCTCGTGGGTAATTTTCTGACATTTAAAAATAAAAAATAAAAAATAGTTCTTAAAACTCCGGTAGATGGCGGTAACTCGATATGGTTGTGTCTTCTGAAGTTTTTGCAAAAGCACCACAGAGGACAAATTTTCTTTGTTTTCTCTTTTTTTCCTCCAAGTTTCGCGTTGTGATTCCGAAGCTCGTTTTTCAAGTCTACTTTACTAAGAAAACTTTACGTACTTTACTTCACCAACGAACAGCATGAGTGAGTGAAGTCAGTGACACTGACAGTTGGTGGCTGACCGATAAAATTTAGACAACCATATCTGGACTGCGCCATCTATGCATGGATTTAGAACTATTTTGTTTCAGCTGTCAGAAAACTTCCCATTAGATGTGAACTTGTTTCGCATGCAAAAGCGAATCGTAAGCCCCCTTTTGCTAGCTATCGATGACCACCTCTTAAAGTTTGTGTATTTTTCCATAGATACCGCGTACTAGATCATGCAGTGAGGCCGGTATAGAATCACATTGGTGCGTATGCGTTGCCTGGGACAATGTGTCTCAATCTGAATCCATTTACAAGAAATTAGCTGAATCCTTTGTGGAGTACATCAACAGCTTAACACAATCTGTAAGGCGAGTATATCTCCTTAAAAGTACCATTGTAGGATCACTTTGTTTGTCCGCCTGTCAAGCAAGGCTCTTTTTCTTAACCTCAAGTGGAAAATAATGCCAAATACAAAGATCCGTGACTAATGATTCCATACAAACGAAGGAGTATGCTAGCACCGCGAGTTTTGGCCGTTATTTTAAAATACAGGGATTGTAATGAAACAGTGCATTCAGACCATGATTCTGAAAATATTTAAGCTGAAAAAACACGAAAAAAAAGTGCTCACTTTTGGGCCGCTTTTTTCGTGTTATCATTAAAAACACGTTAATAAATAAAAACGTCAAAAAAAGCAATGAAAACCACATAAGCAATACTCGCGCTGCGCGTCGATCAGCTGACGGTCGGAATAAATGCGTTCATTGCTGACTGACAAATACGATACGATACGAAAAAAAGTTTTTCTCCGGTGTGATTCACTTCTCAGGCGAAAGCTATTTTATATAGCTATGATATAGGTAGCTTTACCGGTACCGTCAGTATTCGGGAGCCTTTCTTTTACACGCTATATAACTAAAACAGTTATAGATCTCCCTAATACATCATCATCATCATTCTGTTTACGTCCACTACTGGGCAAGGCCTCCCCCATTGAATACAATGGAGGGGGCGGGGGATTTGCCATAATCACCACGCTTGGCAGGCAGATTGGTGATCGCAGACGGACGCTGCTACCTATCCCCTGGTGTACTTAAGGTGAGGCCGCGAAAATATAATGCTGATTTGCCTAGCTATTGTGAGTAAACCAGATATCACATCAATATAATAACTTAAATACGTGATTTTTCAAACTTTTTTCTATCCGTCATCAAGCCCAGAAACACAATTAGCAGATATTTACTCGATACTTTATTTTTTTGAAAGTTATGCCTTTAAACTAGATTTTTTGAAATTTCTAGGAAACAGCTTCAGTCACATATCCAAAATAAGCACTCACCGAAGGAAAATATAGTTTATTATCCGTTATCAAAACTAAAATTTACCTAGACTAATTAGTATTCTCATAATAAATTAAATAAGATTTGAGACTTACGTCCTTTACTTCTGTGCAAGATACGGGCAAACACCAAGTCCGATATTCAATCTTATTCCGTTAGTATTTGCGTCTAAAAGGCGATTCATACGAGGCTCCTCCTCAGTACCGCGCCGTGCGCCAAAGTTGGAGGACGTTACGCTCGGTCGCTTATCGATTTGGTACTACCTTACGAGTATTTACTACCTTGTAAAAACAATGGGAAACAAGGACAACAAAAAAATCGTCCACAAAAGAAAGAAAACTATTCGTTTGAAAGACAGTGCAAGAATTATGAGAGAGGCAAAGAAGTTAGTACCTACCTATTTACCAGTAATCACTTACAAGTATCTAGCTACTAGGAGGTAGGTAGGCAGAGTAGGCATGCACCGAGTATGTAGGTAGGTTAGTATCTAGCTACCTTTACCTTTTCTTTTCTTTGACGACCTCTTTGGCGCAACGGCGAGTACCCGCTGAGATGCAAGAGGCTGCGGGTTTGATTCCCGCTGCGGGACAAATGTTTGTATGAACTGCAAGAGTTTGGGTGCTGGGGCCATGGTACTCGTAGTACACCCCAAGGTGTTGCCTGGTCAAAATAATTTTCCCCATTTTTGGGTAATTTAAAAAAAGCTGCAAAATGAAAATTCTGATTATACAGAACCATTTCGAGTACCGTAAAATGTTGCCTCATGGAAATAATTTTCCCCATTTTTAGGATAATTTCAAAAAAGTTGCAAAATCAGAATTCTTATTATACAGAACCATTTCAAGCATCACAAGGTGTTGCCTGGTCAAAATAATATTCCCCATTTTTAGGGTAATTTCCAAAAAGTTGCAAAATACAAATTCTGATGATGCAGAACCATTTCAACCACCCCAAGGTGTTGCCTCATGGAAATAATTTTCCCCATTTTTAGGGTCATTTCAAAAAAGTTGCAATATCAACATTCTGATGCTGCTGAACCATTTCAAGCATCACAAGGTGTTGCCTGGTCAAAATAATTTTCCCCATTTTTAGGGTAATTTCCAAAAAGTTGCAATATCAACATTCTGATGATGCTGAACCATTTCAAGCATCACAAGGTGTTGCCTGGTCAAAATAATTTTCCCCTTTTTTAGGGTAATTTCAAAAAAGTTGCAAAATCAAAATTCTTATTATACAGAACCATTTCAAGTACCCCAATATGACGCCTCATGGAAATAATTTTCCCCATTTTTAGGGTAATTTCAAAAAAGTTGCAATATCAACATTCTGATGATGCTGAACCATTTCAAGCATCACAAGGTGTTGCCTGGTCAAAATAATTTTCCCCATTTTTAGGGTAATTTCCAAAAAGTTGCAAAATCCAAATTCTGATGATGCAGAACCATTTCAAGCATCACAAGGTGTTGCCTGGTCAAAATAATTTTCCCCATTTTTAGGGTAATTTCCAAAAAGTTGCAAAATCCAAATTCTGATGATGCAGAACCATTTCAAGCCAAGGTGTTGCCTCATGGAAATAATTTTCCCCATTTTTAGGGTAATTTAAAAAAGTTGTAAAATCAGAATTCTTATTATACAGAACCATTTCAAGCATCACAAGGTGTTGCCTGGTCAAAATAATTTCCCCATTTTTAGGGTAATTTCCAAAAAGTTGCAATATCAACATTCTGATGATGCTGAACCATTTCAAGCATCCCAAGGTGTTGCCTGGCCAAAATAATTTTCCCCATTTATAGGATGATTTCTAAAAAGTTGGAAAATCAAAATTCTGATCATACAGAACCATTTCGAGTATCCCAAAATGTTGCCTCATGGAAATAATTTTCCCCATTTTTAGGGTTATTTCAAATTATTATAATATTAAATTATTATTATATTATTTATACATTGGTCACTAACAAATGGAAATTTAAGAATGTGTGTATTTTAAAAGGTGTATATCAACAAACAGTCTGATTGGTATTACCAAGCACCTCTGGGTACCCTAAAAATGGGGAAAATTATGTTGTCCATACGACACCTCTGGGTAATGGAAACGATTCTGTGTAATCAAAATTTTGATTTTCCAACTTTTTTTAAATTACCCTAAAAATGGGGAAAATTATTTTGTCCATACGACACCTCTGGGTACTCGTTTACTCCCAGCGTCCCCCACCTGTCCGGCCCCACTGGGGGACGTTGGGAGAAAAAAGTGCCAACGTCCCCCACTCGTGACAACGTGCAGAAATTGAATATTTAACAGTAGGAGAACTTTTTTTTCTGTTTTTAAGTGTCCATTATGATGATCACTGAACACGATTCTGCTGTCAGAATTGAAAATAGTTGCCGCGATTTTGAACTTTTTTGTTTTTTTTGTTTCTTTCTTTTTCGATTGCTTTCAAAATCGATATCTGAGGATCCCTGTGATCACTGAACAAGAATCAGATGTCAGAAATTAAAAAATGTGGTCGCCATTTTGAACTTTTTTTTAACTGGACCGATTGCTTTCAAAATCGATATCTGAGGACCCTGTGATCACAGAACAAGAATCAGCTGTCAAAAGTTAAAAAAAGTGGCCGCCATTTTGAACTTTTTTGTTACTGGACCGATTGCTTTCAAAATCGATATCTGAGGACCCTGTGATCACAGAACAAGAATCAGCTGTCAAAAGTTAAAAAAAGTGGCCGCCATTTTGAACTTTTTTGTTACCGGACAGATTGCTTTCAAAATCGATATCTGAGGATCCCTGTGATCACTGAACAAGAATCATCTGTCAGAAATTAAAAAAGTGGCCGCCATTTTGAACTTATTTGTCACGGGACCGATTGCTTTCAAAATCGATATCTGAGGCTCCCTGTGATCACTAAACAAGAATCAGCTGTCAGAAATTAAAAAAAGTGGCCGCTATTTTGAACATATTTGTTTCCGGACCGATTACTTTCAAAATCGATATCTGAGGATCCTTGTGATCACTGAGCAAGAATCAGCTGTCAGAAATTAAAAAAAGTGACCACCATTTTGAACTTTTTTGTTACCGGACCGATTGCTTTCAAAATCGATATCTGAGGATCCCTGTGATTACTAAACAAGAATCAGCTGTCAGAAATTAAAAAAGTGGCCGCCATTTTGAACATTTTTGTTACTTGACCGATTGCTTTCAAAATCAATATCTGAGGATCCTTGTGAAAACGAACTGCAACACTGCCTAACTCACTCTTGCACTATTTCAATAAAACAATTATGGATCACTTTCCGATGGTATATTTCTGGTTTTCACATAGTGTTTGGGCATAAGTTACCCCTAGGTAGGTTACTGCAGGACTGACTCGCTCCGAGTGCGACCGGCCTTTTATAATAGATAATTACTTATTTGACTCAAGTAGCGTGGTTCGCTAGTTGAGTCAAATCGGTACTATGAACAAAATAATAATTACTTTCGGAAATGCTAAATTGTTACAGTCGGCCATCAGACTCGAAACGATTCCTCGCGTTTCAGAGAGATATAATCATTTCACAAACTTTCTCAGTACAAGTATGTATGTAACACAACTTTAATAAAATATTAGAATCAAGTAAACAATTTAATTATTGAACATTATTTTAATCATTTTTAACAAATCAATTAACTGCTCATAACTAGGTAGGTACATATCTAGGTGGGTATTTATCTTAAAGCTAAGATGTTAAAGATTCCATCTATAACACTCATCAGTACTCTAGTACTCAAAGATGTGAACTCCTCGAGTCACATTCAGTCATGATTTCGATTAATCATGCTCAAATTAGGTATAGAATCAACATCTCATTTCATTTTCATAGCATTGATAGAATAATAATTTAAAATGCAAGTGTTAACATGTCTTGAACAATGTTTAATCTTCGGAGGATCCGTTATCACTGGAGGAGGTATCATCAGTAGGATCATTATCAAAACTTAGCCATGGAAATATTTTATCTATAGAAACAATTCCTTCATAACGCCTACCTTTCTTAGTTAAAGGTGTATCCTCGATAACAAAACGCTCGTTAGGCAATATCTTTTTAATCCTATAAGGCCCTTGGCACTTAGATTCAAGTTTCTTTGACTGCCCCGTACCCCCGACTATTGCTTTCATTACCCTTACCAGATCACCTTCTTTATACGGAGTACCCTTCTTCCTACGCCTATCAAACCTTTCTTTACTTCGCTCTTGATCTTTGTCGATTAAATTCTTAGCCTGACTCCTGATCTCATCCAAGCTTGTGTCTAAAACTCCACCTCCCATATCTTCTATGACATTATTAAATACACCCTGCGAGGGGTTTGTAACTTTCCTGCCAAACAGTAATTCAGTTGGAGATTTTTTTTGTTACCTCATGAACAGTAGAGTTAATACCCATTTGTACATCCTGAACGTAGTCATCCCATTTATCGGGACTCTTTCCGTGAGACATTGTGCTAAGGGCAGACAAAATCGTGCGGTTGTACCGCTCAACCTGCCCATTAGCGCGAGGTGTAGCAACCGAATTCAACACGTGTTTGATTCCCAGCTTATGCATAAATGTTTTGAATTTCTTACTCGTAAAACTGGTTCCCCTATCTGTTATCAACCTAGTGGGAGTTCCGAAATAACTAAAGAAATTTTTAAATACTTTGACACTCGCCTTGGATTTGGTGCTACGAACTGGCGTAAGGTTGATATATTTGGTAAAGGAATCGATGATTACTAGCAAATAAGAGTGTTTATGCTTGCTGCATATGAATGGTCCCAGATGATCAGCATGTATTGTATGGAACGGAATTTCAACCTTTGGAATGGGATGAAGCTCCCCTTCTTTTGCTCCAGATGGAACTTTGTGGTGAGCACATTCCAAACAAGCAGAGACATACTTTTTAGTAAATCGACGCATTTTCGGAAACCAATAGTATGAGCGTAGTCGTTGCAAGGTTTTCTCGAAGCCAAAATGACCTACATCGTCATGATTAGCTTTTAACAGTTGCCAACGAATACCCCTTGGAACGACCCAACGAATTGTGTCCTCATCAATAATGCGGAAGACACGACCATTCTTTAGCTTATATTCCTTGTGTATGCTAGCGGTTTTAACTGTAGAAGTGTCTTCCAACACCTCTTTTATAAGCTTGATCTCAGTATCACCAGATTGAACAGTCGTAACCCAGTCTTCGCGATTTACTGTTAGAATATCCAGCGTATGTGGTCGCTCTTCTTCTTCGCAGATAGGGCTTCTGCTTAGCGCATCAACATGTGCCATTTTGTCTCCTGGTCGGTATTCAATATCACAATCGTATTCCAGGAATTGTATCCACCATCTTGAAATGCGCGGAATAAGGTCGCGTTTGGTAAAAGTTGAACACAAAGCGTTACAATCCGTGACTATTGTGAACTTGACACCGAGCAGGTATACTCTGAACTTACTGAGCGAACTCACCACTGCTAGAGTCTCAAGTTCGAAGGAATGTAGCTTTTGCTCATCAGTAGTAGTCTGTCTGCTGTAGTATGCCACAGGTCTCCACGGATCTGATCCAGAACGCTGCAGTAATATACCTGCCAAACCCATTTTGCTTGCGTCTGTGTGCAACTGCATGTCAGCTTTGTGGTCATAAAGAGCAAGCACAGGCCTTTCAGTTAGGTGACGTTTTAAGGTATCAAATGCGGTTTCTTCAACAGAGGTCCATTTCCAAGCTGTATCCTTTCTCAAAAGGCTTGTCAATGGTCGTGCTGTTAACGCAAAACCCTTGACAAACCTTCTGAAAAAGCTTGCTAAACCCAAAAACCTTCTAACGTCATGTTGGTTAGTTGGGGAGGGAAACTTTGATACTGCTTGAACTTTTAGTAAACCTGGTTTGATTCCTTCTTTGCTGATCTCAAATCCTAGAAATTCAATACTTTCTTGAAAGAAGTTGCATTTTTGTTTTTTCAGTGTAAGACCACTCTGCTGTAATATCGTAAGTACTTCTTCCAGACGACTTAACCCTTCCTCGAAAGAGGCCGCTGGTATTAAGATGTCATCCATGTAAATAATTACATATTTGACCCTTGAAAGCACCTTATGCATCACCCTTTGGAATACTGCGGGTGCATTTGCCAAGCCAAACGGCATATGAGTGTACTCGTACTGCCCATCTGGGGTGACAAAAGCCGTTTTCTCTATAGATTCTTCCGCAATAGGTATCTGATGGTATCCTGATGCAAGATCAAGTGTTGTGAAAACAGTCTGCCCTGACAACTGATCCAGCAGGTCTTCAATTCGAGGGAGAGGGTAATGGTCACGTTTGGTTTTATTATTGAGTGCGCGATAATCCACACAGTCGTTTTTCTCCAGATTTCTTGTGTACTAAAACAATAAACAAAACAACTGGACTAACAACTAAACTGTTAAAACAATAAACAATTGGACTGGCATATGGGGATTGAGACTCTCGAACTATTCCGCCCTCAATTAATTCACCGATCATGTTCTGAACATATTGGCGCTCTGAATGTGCCATTCTGTAAGGTCGATACACAACTGGTTCAGAGTCTTTTAACTGAATCACCAATTCGGCTTCAGTAGTGAAGCCCAAGTCATGCATTCCAGTAGAGAAACAGACTTTATATTTTTGCAACAACTCATCTGATCTTTGTTTTTCACTGTCGGCCAGATTCTGTCCATAGTTGATAGTTGGCTCGTCGAGTTGAGCATCATGATCAGTAGTCACATTCATGATATTTCTTACAGCACCTAAATACCTAGCTCTTGTAACTAGTGATCCTTTTATTAGTGTTACAGGTTTTGCCCCCAAATTTTGTATCAGTAATAAGCATTTGCCTGAATGGATCTCATATTCGCCCGGCAACAGGAAATGTTCATTCCCCACGCATCTCCTTACCGAACCACCAATGTACACATTCCCGCTAAATTGGTCATCAGTATTGACTCGAATCGCTTTTATTTCATCTACATCAATAGTCACATCATTTTCTGTTCTGAGCAATATTTTGGTATCAATACATTGATCTACCTTTTCAAATTAAGTCTGTTGCCGTTTTTATAATGCGCACACTTGGTCGTTCGGTAAAGGTATGCCCTAAGAGTACTGGCTGATTTATCAGGCTGTCGTCAATAACCAGTACCTCAACGCCTTTCTCAATGACTCCCTGTATGTCAATGCTGACCAGAGTTTTGCCTACTGGGACATACGGTATGTTTCCCAGGCCACGTAGCAACGGACTATCTACCGTTGACCATTGAAGGCCAAGATTTTGCGCATCAGTCTTTCGAATTAGGGTAGCTTCACTCCCTAAATCAACCTGACAAATTATAGGACTTCCATTAATTTTAATTGCTATCTTGTATTTCCTGCTTGAATCGTCGTCTAGCAAGTCATGTAAAATATGCTTGTCAGGCCCAGGTACCGGTGTGTTGGATTTTAAGTGCTCATCCAACAGAATCCTCAAAACAGTTTTGTCCTTTGACTCTGGCTTTGGGTGTTTCTTAGGACAATCAGCAATAACATGACCGATTAAGCGACAATACGAGCACCTTACTATTGGCTTCGGACATTTGGAACACGGATGTCCCTTCTCTTTGCAATTAAAACATGTTATATCATCGAAATTTTGACGTGATTTGAGTAGGTTTGTGTGGTCGTTAGACTTGTAAGTCGGTCGATTCATAGTGTTAAAGTTGGATGATCGCATATCTTTCCTACTGTCGAAGTTACTATCTTTGACCTGCACTTTTAGTGTTTTGAAGAAATGTAACACTTGTTCAGGTTTCTCAAAGTTAGCAGCCTGAGCAGCTACTCTAACACCTCTATCGTCTACGCCATGTACTATGCAGTCAATCGCTTCCCTACCGAAAATTTTGCAACGATTAAGTAGATTGATTTTCGAAAAATAATATAATTCGAGAGATTCTCCAAACCGCGATCTCTTATTCAACATTTCAGTTAGTAATTCTGCATAATTTTCGGTTGCCGGGAAGGATTCCTTCAACAATAACTTCCATTCAGACCATGTTCGTTTAAGGGATGGTAAGCCTTGATACCATAGCTTAGCATGGCCAGTGAGCTTTGGCAAAGCATAGTGGATGGTCTGCCTGTCATTCCATTTGTATATTTCTGCGCACTCATCGACTTTGCTTAGCCAAACAGTGATCGGTTGTTCCTTACACAATGGATCGAATTCCGGTACGACATTGTTCAAGACCGGAAAACTATCGCGTTCATTGGTTTGATTTTTCAAAACTTTTAAAAATTCTTTAAAAAATTTAGATGTTGGGTCATAACTAGTGTCAAAATTGTCCCTTTCAGGGCTCAGTCTCCGCACGCGGAGCTCCAGTTCTCTGTGTCGTTCTCGCTCCTGAAGATCCCTGCGATCACGCTCCATTTTCAATTGATTTTCCAAAATACGCAACCGCTGTGTCTCTATTTCCAATTCTTCACGTAATCTTCTGTTTTCTAAATGACTACGACTGCGGGTTCGATCGCGTCTCAGGCTCCGCCTCTGGCTGTGAGGAAGTTCTCGTTCTCTGCTACGCCTGCTATCTCGTCCGCGACTGCTTGAGTGGCTCCGTTCTCGGCTACGCCTTGGTGTTGTCAGAATTCTGACTGATCTACGACTCTGCCGGACCCTACTACTTCTAGCCTCACTTGGTTGGTGGTGTATGTTTGCCATAGTGGTTTTCTGTTGTAATAGCGGGCTCCTCGGAGAAACTTGCTTCTTTTTGCTTCCATCGTCATCATCAACATCCATGTTGTTTGGGTCTGAAACTTGAGGAAGAAGGTTTGAAGTTATTCTGTATGATATTAAGCTTGTGATAAATAAATAGTAACGCAGTGAATGTACAAGAGGTTTATAAATAGAGCGTGATGGTCACAGTGAATTACAGCTCATCAATCGAGAGTCTTTGATTATTGGGTGGGTATCTGAACTACAACAACAATGACACCACACTGCCTAACAAAAAAATTGGTCGTCTGTAAAGTCGGTTTACTGACGATAGTTGAACGTGACAACGTCTTCTTTGTCGCTCGTTCCGCGC
Organism: Epirrita christyi; assembly: GCA_951392215.1. Classification (NCBI taxonomy): domain Eukaryota; kingdom Metazoa; phylum Arthropoda; class Insecta; order Lepidoptera; family Geometridae; genus Epirrita; species Epirrita christyi. The sequence goes on along the minus strand of OX595857.1, from coordinate 1,702,747 downwards.
TCTCGCTTGCACTTCAAGCCTTACATGGAACGCCTCTTCGTGCGTGCAGCCGGCTCTATCGAATAATAAGACGTTGTCACGTCAAAAAAATAAAAAAAATAAAAAAAAAATACTTGCATAGATAATACGAAAGACATTATAAAAGTTACAGGAAGGTGGTGGATGAATGCGGCTCATGACCGTTCATCGTGGCATTCTAAGGCGGAGGCCCATGTCCAGCAGTGGACCTTTACAGGCTGATGATGATGATGATGATGATGAGATATTACTAAATAATTATGCTTGTGCAAGGCTTGAACTCGCAACCTAATCGGTTGCGTTTCAGCAGGGTAGGTAGGTATCCTTTCTAACTATTCTATACCTCTGCGTATGTTATTAGTAATAAAGGTAAGTTATATGCAACCATTGATATTATACTATTTGAATAAGTATCAAACAAAATTATAGTAAGAAGTTTAAAAAACAAATAGCAATAGGGATACATTCATGTAAAACATAAATGCCTTAAAGGAATCGATAGAAAAAAAACCGGGTAATACCTACTTGTAATTTGGTACGAGCAAAAAAAATTTAGCCAGTTACGAGGTTTAAAGGATTGTGAGGTTATTGTATAAAATTATTTTACGGGATATTCTCCGAGTAAAAATAATGATTAGGCCTTTGCTATCATAATTGCCTCCAGAGTGTTGCCCTGGCTAAGCGATTAAACAATAGTTTAAAGAGCACGTGGTTTTTTTTTAATAATAAAAACATCAATGCAGGTATATTTAAAAAAAATAACGTTACGTACCTTTTGTGGGGCTTTTGTGGATTCCAATCGTACTTCTGAAGTTGAAAACGAACTGCAACACTGCCTAACTCACTCTTGCACTATTTCAATAAAACAATTATGGATCACTTTCCGATGGTATATTTCTGGTTTTCACATAGTGTTTGGGCATAAGTTACCCCTAGGTAGGTTACTGCAGGACTGACTCGCTCCGAGTGCGACCGGCCTTTTATAATAGATAATTACTTATTTGACTCAAGTAGCGTGGTTCGCTAGTTGAGTCAAATCGGTACTATGAACAAAATAATAATTACTTTCGGAAATGCTAAATTGTTACACTTGTGATCACTGAACAAGAATCAGCTGTCAGAAATTAAATAAAGTGGCCGCCATTTTGAACTTATTTGTCACGGGACCGATTGCTTTCAAAATCGATATCTGAGGTTCCCTGTGATCACTAAACAAGAATCAGCTGTCAGAAATTAAAAAAAGTGGCCGCCATTTTGAAAATTTTTGTTACCGGACCGATTGCTTTCAAAATCGATATCTGAGGATCCCTGTGATCACTGAACAAGAATCAGCTGTCAGAAATTAAAAAAAGTGGCCGCAAGTAAGTACCGGTCACAAAAATTTTCAAAATGACGGCCACTTTTTTTAATTTCTGACAGCTGATTCTTGTTCAGTGATCACAGGGATCCTCAGATATCGATTTTGAAAGCAATCGGTCCGGTAACAAAAATTTTCAAAATGGCGGCCATTTGTGATCACAGGGATCCTCAGATATCGATTTTGAAAGCAATCGGTCCAGGGACAAAAAAGTTCAAAATGGCGGCCACTTTTTTTAATTTCTGACAGCAGAATCGTGTTCAGTGATCATCATAATGGACACTTAAAAACATAAAAAAAAGTTCTCCTATTGTTAAATATTCAATTTCTGCACGTTGTCACGAGTGGGGGTCGTTTGCACTTTTTTCTCCCAACGTCCCCCAGTGGTGCCAAACAGGTGGGGGACGATGGGAGTAAACGTGGGTACGTACTGGAAACGATTCTGTATAGTCAAAATTTAGATTTTCCAACTGTTTGGAAATTACCCTAAAAATGGGGAAAATTATTTGGTACATACGACACCTCTTGTACTGGAAACGATTCTGTGTAATCAAAATTTTGATTTTCCAACTTATTTTAAATTACCCTAAAAATGGGGAAAATTATTTTGTCCATACGACACCTCTGGGTACTGGAAACGATTCTGTATAGTCAAAATTTAGATTTTCCAACTTTTTTTAAATCACCCTAAAAATGGGGGAAATTATTTTGTCCATACGACACCTCTGGGTACTGGAAACGATTCTGTATAGTCAACATTTTGATTTTCCAACTTTTTGGAAATTACCCTAAAAATGGGGAAAATTATTTGGTACATACGACACCTCTTGTACTGCAAACGATTCTGTGTAATCAAAATTTTTATTTTCCATCTTTTTGGAAAGTACCCTAAAAATGGGGAAAATTATTTGGTACATACGACACCTCTTGTACTGCAAACGATTCTGTGTAATCAAAATTTTTATTTTCCATCTTTTTGGAAAGTACCCTAAAAATGGGGAAAATTCGTTTTTTCATACGACACCTCTGGGTACTGCAAACGGTTCTGTGTGATCATAATTTTGATTTGCCAACGGACGCTACTACGTTATATCAGCTCGCCGTCACCATTATATTGTATTGTCATTGGAACTTGGCAAGTATGCAAAATTTCACCTCAATCATATAACGGGAGCTGGGTCAAATTATCAAATGTACATACATAAGCTTATAATTTGGTAAGTATCTACTCTTAGTGGAAAATACAATTTTCAAATCATCAATCATTTTTCAATCATCGCATCTCGGCGGGCTACTCGTCTGGTGTGCCTCTGAAGTCGTCTAAATGTTATACATACATACCTATACTAAATGTCTACTTGATAACTGTCGGTTTGTTCTATTAATTATAATGTAAATCCGTTATTGGCTGTCGGTTTGGAACATTGGTTTAATATCTTATTTCTAAGAGCTGTGGATTTTGTTGTGAAATAAATAAATAAATAAATAAATAAACTTTTTTACAAACAAACCTGCTAACTAACGAAAAAGCAATCACGTATAAATAAGTAATAAAACCACCATCATTTACAACAATATTTATTTTTGTAAGTATTTAAAAAAATATAAGTTGAAGAAGTCTCCATTGTGTCTATGTTCGCTCCCCAACATCAAGTACAAAAATTTTGGATGTTTAGACGACGCGCGAGTTTCCGTATCTGGGAGGCGGGGCTCAATGGGCGGAGTTAGCGTGGGAATTTTTTTCGAAAAGCATCGTCTTAAGGCTTCAGCGGACATTCACGGGCGGAAAAGGAGGGGCTATTCTTAGGTCAGACACGCCACGGCAATATAATACGCCTTGATGCATAATATGCTTCAAATTAGTACCTAATATAGAAGGCTGGCTTTAATTGACATGTGAAACTCTTATTTAGGTATCAACCGTTAGAAACTCTTAAAGGTATCGCACGCGTATAAAAACTTATCAAATGCAAATGCTTAAAGCAATGGAAACTTGCCTACTTCCATGCCTCACATAGGTACGCATGCCAAACATTACAATAGAGACCCTGGAACGGGTCGCAGTGTGCCAAAGAGGAATAGAGAGAAGCTTTATGGGCCTCAAGCTAAGAGACCGCATAAAAATTGGCGCATTAAGGAAGATGACTAAAGCAAAACATGTAACAAAAAGGGTATTATGTTTGAAATGGAAATGGGCTGGACACGTTCAGAGAGTACCAGATGATAGATGGTCCAAAATAGTGACGAATTGGTATCCAATGCATCAAAAACGAAAACCAGGAAGACCTTACAAGAGATGGAGTGATGATATAGTTAAGATAGCAGGAAAAATCTGGACTAGATACGCTAGAGATAGAGATAGATGGAAACAGTTGGAGGAGGCTTTTACCGCCAAGAGTGGTCTCTGCACAAATAATTAAAACCTACAATACTAATAACAATAAATAAGAAATATAACTAACAACATAGATATAACAATAAGATTAACGGCAAACATACTAATATAGAATAGGTACTTATATATACTTAATTTAAGTTCATCCTGTTGTGTAAGAGGTAATAAAAAGCTTATATTTATTATTATTATTATTATTTTTATAAAAACTTATCGCATCTGAACACAAATAACAACATCAACATCTGATCACATACGTAGCAGATACGATAATATACGAAAAATATGATACATTCACGCGGAAACCTTCAAACTGTCTATACTTGTTTCTTGGTGCGGATCTATCTATGCGGATATACACAGATATCATCTGTCCATCTTTTGATATATGTCGGTGTCTACAGATGCTTGACGGTAAAATATGAGTGATCTGCTACGTGTGTATTGCTCCTTGAGTTTAGTTTAGAGAGCGATATGGACAGATCGCGCTCAGATACAGATATCTTACCGCATCTGCTATGTGTGTGACACACACTTGTCTTTCTGCCGACACTCTGCCTGCACTGACTACAGCGCAAGTTTTTTGACAATTTCAGGTCAAAATGCGTCCCTCGAACATTGACTTCGATCCCGTGGGTGATGCGGCGTCGCGCAAACAGTCGGATGCTAGCGTTCAGTGGGAGCCAAGACGTGGACGGATTCATAAGCAATTTCAACACTAACACTATGAGAGATAAGGATTATTTTCAAATAAAGGTCAGTCGAAATGTAACCCTAAACCTCCTGAACCACGAATTAAACTCCTTCTAAAGCTAGGGTCCCACGGCCTGATTTCTCACAGGTACAGACGTAAAATGACAGGCGACACGCCATGGGAACACCTCGCCTGCAGACGCCTGCCTGCATCGTCCAATCAGCATGAGTCCGGACGCTCCCTCCCCGCCCTCTTGTACCCGGCATTCCTTCCATCCTTCCTTCCTTCGTGATCGGATCTGATGATGCAGTTTAACTTAGAGCTACTCCCGGCTTTATGCCTTTAACACTTCCACCCTTGGCGCATAGGTTTCGCTCTTGCGCCTCCACCCTCAGCCAGCCGGCTAAGGCAAGCCGAGGGTCAGGGGTCTCTGTTGACTCCAGGGAGTAATGGGGCTCCGCGGTGTCGCCACCGGTGTCGCCCTGCTGTATGTATTATTATTATTATTATCATCCTTATTCATAATCAGAACCTATCACAACTTAATTTACCATGTCGAATACTAAATGTTCTAATTTTACTTTTTTTTATTGGCTGTTATGATCTGTTATAGATTGCCACATGTGATTCTTTTGATGGTCACTGGTTAACCTATTGTAATGCGGATTAAAGCAATTTTTGACAGTCACTTACTTTTTTTACTTTGCAGGTGGCAGTCGGGCCGGGCTATGGCCTTTACGAAGCGTCGGCAACGTATATAAAAGTTAAAGACAAACTTGTCTTTGATACAAGAGATATATCTAGAACTAATGCGTGAGTAACTTAATACTATATAACAACAAAATCATAGAAGACAGCTCTTACAAAGTTGAAATGGCAATGGGCAGGCCATATAATATCTTGCGTAACCGACTGTAATGAACAACACCTGTATAAAAGTTCCCGACCACGAGTTGGATGATGAAGTGTAGCTGGTGTAAGTTTGCCCACTCAATGGACTAATGCAGGGGTCGGCAACCGGCGGCCCGTGGGCCGCATGCGGCCCGTGGACTATCTTGGTGCGGCCCGCACGCCTGAGGTCCGTAAGAAAAGAATACCAATACAAAAGGCCATATAAATTCACTAGAATTTAGAAAAGGCAGCGTAATTAGTTATTGAGTAGGTCAAGTGTTAATAGTATCTTGCAGTGTATGAATATATATGCGTTTTATTTCAAATATTAAAAATACATGTCCGAACATATAAAAATAAGTGCGGCCCGCACTGATACTCTGGCAACATATGTGGCCGTGCTATAGCAAAAGGTTGCCGAACCCTGGACTAATGCCATTGTAACGGTCGTAGGTAGTGGGTGGATGGAGACCGCTCAAGACAGTTCGCCGTGGCAGGATGTCACAGTGGGACAAGTCTATGTCCAGCAATGGACGTCTACTGATCAATGATGATGATGATGAATGTATGGAAGGTGGATTTTTAACTTGAATATTGCATTGAAATAAATACAATCGTCAAAATTGCTTAGCCTTTGCAATGAGAAAGTAAGCTTACTTTAAAGACGTTATAATACGAAATTTCAATGTAATACTTAAACAAGACTAAGAGCTCATGGTTAGGCCCCAGGTCAACAGCCTGTATATCAATCAAATGCAAAAGTTTTCTTTGTTACTCACACGCCCCGTATTAACGGCTAAACCAACTTCGATGTACACAGATAGATTACAATACGTAGATGTCGTAGGCTTTACGTTACTAAAGGCTTTTTACCCAGGTATAGCGTGAGCTAAGCCGTGGACGGACACTAGTAGCTATAATAACGCTTCTTGTTGCAGATACAACAAGGAACCCAGTTGCATTAGTTCAACACATCCACACCTTAACATGTACTGTTACTGTAGTGAACACGTGACGTAACAACCTTGTTACAATATTGTAACAAAAATAATACGGCCTTAAGAACAAATTGGTGAGCTTTGGCTGTCTCGACAATTCTAACAACACTTTTTTACTAGTTTTTCACCAATTTATTGTTTAATTGTTTATTAATGAGGGGTTTTCACGGCCGTTTCAAATCATGCTGTCGGCGTTGAAAATAGATGGCGCTGCTCTGTAACGCAACAGTCAAGTGTCAAAATAAAGTCAAAATGACAACATCGACAACGTAGAAATAATTTTCGTTTCGTGGTATTTATTTTTGCCTACTTCTGAAAACACCACGAAATCACTAGCGCACACTCAAGAAGCAATCACAAACAGCATGACTAATAGCCACAGACTACTTAGATAATAGTTTTGTACGCGTGCACCACAGACAATCTTGATTGATACAGTTGAGTCAGCGCCATCTATGGAACGAATTTGAACTACTTTTTTTCTTTTTAATCGAAGATGAAAAGCGCTCATTGTCAACATGTACCTACATAATTTATAGCTTAGATCTAAGAGTAGCTTATGAAAGTACATGTATCCTGTAGGGCGCTGCAATTTTTATATTATAAGTAATAGAGTCAAATTAAATAAAAATTATATAAAAATCGCGCTTACCTAAAAAAGTTGAACAAACAAGTCAATCAATAAGAAAAATCAATGTCAAACTACTTAGGTCCTAAATTACTTAAAATTATATAGATTATCATGTTCAGGCATGTCATTTAAAAAATTGTGTCTTTAAGTTCATTTTTAATAATAGTGGGAATTTTATTATAAATCTTAACTAATCTAAAGTCAGGGCTTTTATCAAGTGTTTTCAGTTTCGTTAGTGGTAGAATTAACTGGTCTTTATTTCGCCTGTTATAATTTGTGTTACACTCTTGATTGGAAAAAAACAAATGTCTATACTTCCTATGTGTAATACATTTTTTAATCTCATAATATTAATTTTAAAGAAAAGTTTTTTAATGTCTTATTTTGAGCATAATTTTAAATAAGAAAGCTGAATCTGATTGAATTCTGAAACAGTTTCTGGGGGCACTGGATAAGCCTACATACAACACTTCACTTTTTTTTCGCTTTTTTGTAGCGTTGCCCCGGGAGCAGCCAAGGCCCAAGCGCGAAAATCTAACGTTACCGTGACGCTAGCGAGACGATCGTATACGTCAAATTAACCAATCAACTTGCAAAGATTTTGAGTTACCTCGAGGCCATTGGACAATATTTGACATTTGCAACCATTTCAATTTGTCTCGGTATCGTTGGTTCGTGATGTAATTTTTTTTGTATACCTACCCTGTGTGTATGTTATTATTATGACTTGTGATGAGGTATTATTTGACATTTTGACATTTGCTTTGTTATTATTATTATTATGATGTAATTGGGTTCATTTGTATTGAAATTTGAATTGTGTTAATATTGCTAATTTAATTGGCTTCTAAAGCTTGAAATAAACATTTTTTTTAGTCTGTCACAACTAAGATTTGAAAGCTACGACATTATTTCGCGGCGCTAGCACACTGCTTTGTTTGTATGTCATATAAAATGTAGGTAATTGAATCTTTAAATTGTATTCAATTCTTTTTAAAACAATAAATAATAAGTACTTATCTAATTTTATTTGTATTTCAATTAAAACACTAACAAAAACTTGTAGGTACTTTTTTTCTGTTGCTTTTTGTCAGGGAACCCGTAATCTGATGTCAAACGTTAGGTAGCTCATCCTGCCCTGGGTTCCCCTACAACATAAGCACTATAACCTCTCTAAACGAATATTCTGTAAGTACCAAAAATATATTATACACATGAGTCACATGAAAGACATAAATATCACATAGGTAGTTGCTGTATTGTTGAGTTTTGATGACTGCTGCAATATATTATACCAAAGTGGTAATATTCAAAACACATTACCAAATTGCCGGTAGCTATAAGTGGACAGTAACTGAGCTCTGACGGCAACGCGGGTGATGCACACTCCTCCCCCCTCCCCTGGCTACCAGCGTGGGGTAACTTCGTGGCTAAAGGGCTGATCGTGACAAGTGATGTGTCTTCCGAGATAAAAGTGCAAAGTTTGGCCAAAAATCGAGGCTAGATAGACTCGGTTTCCATAGACATGGTAGGTCCATAGTCTGTTAGTTTTTGTCAGTAGTAGAACTTCTTGTGAAACAGTTCGTCCGGGGAAGTACTACCGCCGTACCTATTTCAGCCGCCAAGCGATAGTGCTCACATTGTTTTGTTTCGGTTTGAAGGGTACGGTTGCCGGTGTAATTACAGGCACATGAGACTTTTCATCTTTATGTCTCAGGGTCGGCAGCGCGCGTGTGATGCCTCTGGTGTTGCAGGCGTCCATAGGCTATGGTAACTACTTTCCATCAGGTAGGCCGTAGGCTTGTTTGCTTGCCAAGTAGTACAAAAAAAAAAAGAAAGGTAAATGCCTTGTTAGATCTAACCTTTGGTCAAGGTGACAGATACCAAGTAATATTAAAATAAATGGGGAGACACTTGATCTTGTCAAGTCTACTATTTTCTTAGGGCTTAATATTGATGCAGGGTTGCAGTGGGCACCACAAATTGTAGCTCTTGCTGGTAGACTTAGTTCCGCTGCATATGCAGTTCGTATAATAAGGCAGCTTACTGATGAAGCTACGCTAGGCTTGTTTATTTTAGCTACTTCCATAGTGTTATGTCATATGGTATCATACTGTGGGGTAAAGCAGCAGATATCCAAGCTATTTTTGTCTTACAAAAACGGGCAATACGTGCCATTTATAAAATGAAGTCGCGTGACTCCTTGAGGGAGCGTTTCAAAGAAATCCATATTCTTACAGTAATATCGCAATATATCTATGAAATATTATTACATACACATAAACACTTGGACAGTTTTATGATAAAAAGTGACGTGCATGGTATTAACACGAGAAATAAACACAAACTAAATATACCAAAATTTCGATTAAAGAAAGTATGTGGGTCTTTTATGGGGAATTCTGTACGGTTCTATTATAAACTTCCAGAAGGTGCATCTGAACTTTATATTCGAAGATTTAAATCCTACATAAAGATTAATCTAATTAAGAAAGCGTATTACACTCTTGAATACTATATTAATGATAAAGCCGCGTGGCCTGATTTCGCTCTGCCCCTCGACTGCTAAAATGGAAATTTGCAATATCTGTACTTACCTATTTACATGTTTCTATAAGATTATTATTTATAAGTATAACAAGCGTAGCGTGTGCTGTTTTGCATATTTTGGCTGATGTTTATTTACTTTTGACTACCTTCCTAAGGTTTTTAAGTTCTCGTTTACTATGTATCAGCAACTCCTTGCTCCGAGCCACCACACAGGCGCTTCTCACCTAGTGGTAAGATAAGACGGACCATTTATGTAAGCCAAGCCGAGTTTGTTGCCTGATTCTTCTAGGCTTGGTCGCGTTGGAACAGGAGTAATTTTAGTTTATAAGACGATTCAAAATTATCCTTGTGATTTCAATGAATAAAGTTCTTTTGACTTTGACTTTGAGATAATCTTTGAAAACACCTGTCAAAAAGATTGGTTAGACTAAACAGTTGTTTTACTGCCTGTAATTTTTTTTTTTTTTTTTATAATAATATGTCAAAACTAAAAGAAGGTAGGCAAATCAAATCAATTATATATGTCAATTAGTAGCTTGGGTAGACAAAAACATTAAATAAAATTAAATAGGTTAATGAGTAGGCTAGTCAAAACATGAGTGAATTAACTAATTTTTACATCTATTTTATCTATTTTTTTGAATTAAATTAAATTAAATTACAACGCAGGCAGCGTATCTTTGAAGAAGTCGTTTAAATTGTAGTAGCATTTTTTAATTTGTTGGTGAAATAAAACCTACAGCAAGTACGTGCTAAGCAAGGAACTATTGTCATTTTTATTTTACTTACTTCATTGTTTAAATCTCAATTCTTAATCTAATTTTATTGTTTTTATATTAATCATATGTTAAAATTTACATGCCTAGTTATAATGTAGAACATATTGGACTTTTTCTAGTTTAAGACCTCATTGTATTTACAATGTTCTGGCCTTTGATTATATACACACAAAGGTTCTGGCAAATAAACTTATCTTATTTTATTTTAAACAGACGTTAGTCCGGAATGCTAAGAACTGTCTCTATCTCTGTCAAACAAACGTTAAAGAAGTCCCAACCTTTTAGTGCTTAAACAAATTTAATCGCCGAAACAAGGAATCTTGTTATAAACTAACTTAACAATGGTGTCAACTACAACATACAAAGGCTCATTATCATTCACAAAAGCTAATTTCTTGATGTCAGTCAGTACAGCTATTTTATCAAATGAATTTTTTAAACTGTTATAAACAAAAAATCCAAGCTTCGTTGTAATGTACGGTTTGAATTTATAGTTTGTAGCTATATCGTAAACTGTATCATTTCCTACAGAAACTATTTCGGTATCACCAATCTTGACCCTGAAAAGCGTATTTCCTTTCAAAAAAAATATGATATCATTATCAGACACAACCAATTTATCAACAGATACGTTTTTCAACTCAGGAACCTGTTCAACTGTATTGAAATCAAATTTGTATGCCTGTTTTTTGCTGTTCACATAGTATATCACATCTTTCAGGAATATATTTTCTATATCGTCATTCACAGCGAGTTTTTCAGTTATATTATTATTTTTGTCAATAACATATAGTCCATTTGAACCGCCTATGTAGATCTTGTTTAGTTTCTGATCTATCGCAACTCCTTTAGCGTTTTTAGTGTCATTTATAACTCCACTATGTCTTGGTGGCTCTAGATCTACGTAACCAAGATACGTGGTCGGGTCTTGCGCTATGTCTTCGAAGGTAAAGTAGGCAGTGTTGTCATTTTTGTTGTAGGCTAGCTGATGCACTCTGTTCACGCTGTCTTTGATGATGTCTGCTGTGTAGTAATCGTCCTTGAGGAACAGCCCCTTACAGTAGTTGTCAGCTGATGCTGTCGCAAAAACGAATGCAACAAGAAGAATCTTCATTGCCATGAATCCTGAAATATTGAACGATGAAATATTGAATATCGAAGTTTATACGCAGAATTTTATTTCTCAAAAAAGACAACAGTCGCTTACATGAGAACAATATTAAAATTTATTGGTTAAGTAATTGTTCTAGTAGGTATTAGCTATAGTTTACCCTTATCTCATCTTATTTTCTAAAAGTGTATGATCCTGGATTATTATGCTGAGCAAGTTTAGATTTAAAAGTGTTCAATTTTTAATTTTTTATCTCTTAAATTTCTTACTTTTAATAAGTGTGGTACAGACTCATCATCATCATCAATAGCCTATGGTTGTCCACTGCCGCACGAAGCCTCCCCCATAAAAAATAATAGGGGGAATTACCCTAATCACCACGCTAGACCAGGTGGATTGGTGAACGCAGTACCTATTCAAGGTGGATGCTGCTGCCCATCTCCTGATGTAAGTACCTAATCCCTTAGTCGGCTTTTACGAATTAAAAAAAAACATTTAATAAAAGCTATAGAGGGAATATTATAAGTGTTCCATTTTTTTCATTTGGCTTCGCAACCATAAAACAGCAAATAGTATTAATTTTGAAACGCTTTACTTACTATTATCCATTGAAACAAAACAAAGACAATATTTTGTTAATCGCATGTATCACTTCACTCGCGATTAATTATACACTGGTGAGGAACTTTGTACCTACCTACTCGTGCTTGGGTTCAAGGCAAAGCTCACACGGGGTGATTCAATGAATCAAATTATATTAATAATATTAATAATAATAATAATGAAGGCAAGGACAAGTTAAGCAAGTACCTTGACTTGGCCCACGAGATTACCGCCATGTGGGATGTGGATTCGACGATTATCGTCCCGATAGTTGTTTCTGTGAATGGACTGATAGCGAAGAGCCTCGACCAACACCTTGAGAGGCTCTCACTAAATGGTTGGATCAAGGGCCAGATTCAGAAGGCAGTACTCCTGGACTCGGCACGCATAGTCAGGAGGTTCCTCTCTCTGCAGCCCTATAGCCTCCGACCGCTTGTGCCTTTGCTCCGCGGTGGTTTACCGTTTTGTAATATATTTTTTACTATACTGTTTTTTATATACTATTTGTTTTTATAGATAAGTAGTATTTCTTTATAGTGAAAAATATATTTTATAACGAGTTTTAAAATAAATCAATGTCATAATAATACCGCAGGGCACGCTTGTGGCGAGCGTTCGGTGAGTGGCGACACTGCGGAGCCCCATTACTCCCTGGGGTCAACAGAGACCCCTGATCCTCGGCTTGCCTTAGCCGGCTGGCCGAAGGTGGAAGCGCAAGAGCGAAACCTATGCTCCAAGGGTGGAAGTGTTAAAGGCATAAAGCCGGGAGTAGCGCTTAGTGAAACTGCAGCACACCTCTCAACACCCTTAAGCCGTCCACGCCAACGTTGCCCCTTACGCTGCCTTCATTGGCGGCACATTTAAGGGGCCCGTTTAGTGATCGGCAAGTCACCACCTCCTAAATCGTTTTCAATAATTTATAATAGCAGGTGTTGTTTCTCATAAGTATTATAATAGTCCAATAAACATTCAATTAGCATGTTCTCCTTACAATAGCAACTTTCATCCATTTCCACAATAGTTTAATCATCTGTCTTCCATCCACCATAACAATAATGTTTTTTATATCCTAAAATTGTAAAAGGGCCTCTTACTGTTGGCTAATACGGCCCCAGTAATGCCTCATAAAGGTCCAGGCTAAGCCTGTGTTTGAAAATAAATGACTGAAATAATAATAAAAAGCCTTAATTGCTGATAACAATAGTTAAATCTTATATTCGTCATCATCATCATCACCAGCCTGTAGAAGTCTATTGCTGGGCATAGGCCTCCCCCTTAGAATGCCACGACGAACGATCTTGAGCTGCCTCCATCCACCGACTTCCTGTGGCGTTTATAATGTCTTTAGTCCAACGCTGAACAATACGACACTGTGTTGAGAACGAACACTGTGTTGGGTCTACCGATCGTTGGCAACACATATTATTATCATTTTAATACGTTGTCTCTTTAGGGACCTATGACCCTTCAAATAAAGTTTAGATTCGTTTGATAAACTCAAGGCAATAATACATTTATCTATTTCCTGCATTACGTAACTCTGGAAAAATAGGAGTGCAAAGTTGCTTTTTAACCGCGTGCTCAATTTTGATGACGCTCGGTCATCAAAATTGAGCAAGCGAAGGATTCTAAAATTAGAATCCTGAGCGTTAGCGAGGGCGAGCACGAGCACGAGGTGAAAAATCTGCACTCGAGTGCGAGTCCCACGTCAGCGAGGAAATGACTTAATACAAAAAAAATATTTACAATCACAAGATACTTTTGCGCATTTTTAACAGTTTCAGTCAATTCTGTTGGCGTCAAATAAACTTCCTCGATGCTAGAATCACTCATCACTAATTTTCAAGTTTCTTGTTTTTGACCAAAGGTTTTAAAAATTATGACGTGAAAAAAAAACGGCGCGCGTACAGCAAATTAAAAAATAGTAATACACCAATTAGGTTCCGAGTCTGAGTTTTTAACAATTTTGTATGATAAATTCGGCACCATGGAGGTAAAAGTAAATAGGTTTAATGATGTTTTGAATTCACAAACTTAGTGCACACGATGTTCTAAATTCAATTTTACTTTATCCTCCAGCGGATAAAAACGGCTTTTGCACTCAGATATCGAATAGCAAAAATACTCTTTCCGAGATGGTGCGATGAAAAATATAATGTTAGGTTTAAGTAGACACATTATCGACTCAGAAAATATATTTTTTAATTAATAAAAAAACTTTTTTTTTACAATAATTTCGCGCCAATCATCATCGATTAAAAAAAAGTAGGTAGTTCAAATTGGTTTGATAGATGGCGCTGACTCAACTGAAGCTGACTAGATTGTCAAATGTATTATCTGTGTTGTACGCATACTAAGCTATTATCTAACTAATATGTGGCTATTAGTCATTATATTCTGTTTGTATCTGCTTCAAGAAGCACATAGGCCATAGACACTAGGCACTAGGCATAGGCACTCTCAAGAGAGTGCGCTAGTAATTTAGTGGTGTATATATAGTTAGTTATAAGTAAGCAAAAATAAATACCACAAAACGAAAATATATCCACGTTGTTGATGTTGACATAAGTAATTAACTTTATTTTGACACTTGACAGCTACGTAACTGAGCAGCGCCATCTATTTTCAACGCTGAAACTGAAAGCATTATTTGAAACGCCCGTGAAAACCTATCATTGCGAGACGATCCACTTTAATCAAAACAAAACAATGTAAAGTAGGTACCTAGGTATATGTAGTAGGTATCACTCACAGTAGGTAGGTAGGGAACTGGGATGGCCAGTTGTATTATCGATAGCTGTGCCCTAATGCTCCTATTACACAACCAGTCCACATTCATTCGTATTGCGAGCAGCCAGTGTGTTAACAATAGGTACGTTTGCTTAATAATAATTAAGTAATTTATAATAACTAAGTAATTTATGATTCGTGAGGAATTGTTGTCTGCTGGTTTTCAAGGTGAGCTAACAATGTGTGGTCAATTCTGTGAGTTTTTTAAATAGCGTAACTAATTTAACCTTTTGAACGCGAACGAAGTTTGCTTCTAGTTTGGCTAATATTTCTTTAAACTCTATAAAATGTTGTACAAATGATCAGCACACTAATATCTAGACTAGCGGGGATTACTCTTGAAAACAGTTCTAATCGCAATCCAGTTTTAAGTTCAAGTTCAAGTTCAAGTTTTAGTGTTTGGCACTCTTGAACCAAATCGAGTTTGATAGAGCACGCGTGTTGACTCGTGAAGAACAACTGAGACAGAAAGTCGATTTCACTTAGTTCCATAAAATTCCACTAATCTCCATTCCAAATTGTGCGCTAGTATTGAATTCAAGAGTACCAAATGACCAAGGAATCTAGTACTCTCTGACGACAATTAGGATTGGAGTAGAGCAAGCATGTCAAACATGTGGCCCGCGGGCCGCATGCGGCCCTTTACAACTTTGACTGCGGCCTGATTCAATTTTAAGATCATATTTTTACTATTAAGTAATGATTAAATAAACGATTAGCGTCCTGCCCCCCCCTATTCCCTAACAGAAAGTCACACGGTGACTAACATTTGAAAAGTAAAAATATGGCCATCAATTGGTCAAAATTATCATAAAGAATTTGACAATTGATAGTCATTTTACTTTCAGTTAGGGTATAGGTACTCCCCTAGGGTACCTAATACTAGATATATCTATGAATGAGTTTGTTTTCTTTATGGTTGGGGTTTGCGGCCCACTGATTCTACGGTTTTTAAGCATTTGGCCCACCAATGACTTTGAGTTTGACATGCATGGAGTAGAGCGTCAAGAGTAGCCACTGTGGGTGGTTATTCGCTATGACCTAAGAGATTCCTTGTCAATAACGTGTGACGTCACCCATACGATTCAGCGATGATTCCACGCAGATATCGTTACGAGCCCGCGTCATGTTAAGCCTTGTATCCACTTGAGCATGCTCGGGCGAATGAGCCGCTCATTCGCCGGAGCATGCTCAGAGGAACAAAATGAATGTTTTGGTCGAACGAGCCTCAACATTGAAAAAGCTGTGCTCAGGCTGCTCAGTATATGCTCGGCTACGTCATGTCTTCACGTGTCCGTGTAGCTGCTGCTGCCTTTATAATCATTCACTGTGCCATAAAGAAGAAGAGAAAACCACCAATGTGGTGGATGAGAGAAATGTATCGTCATCGAAGAAACAACTCGGCTAATATAATTCGTTAATTGACTTTCGAAGGAGAAACAAGTCTCGTTATCCCACAAGCCACTCATTTTTCAAATAACAGAAAAAGTAAACGTAATTAAAACTCGGGGAATTCGACGCGCTCGCCTCAAACACAAAAACAACCGTCCACACTGAGCGCCGAGCGAATACTGAGCGCCTTTGAGCACGGACAAAAACCGACAGATGCCGGCTCGCCCTGAGCGCGCTCGGATTTGCTCGGGCCGAGCGTGCTCAGGCGTCTCCACTTGAGCGGCTCGGCCAAATGAGCCGCTCATTCGCCTGAGCATGCTCAAGTGGATACAAGGCTTAACGTTTGGTCATAGCGAATAAGGGGGTTGGGGGTCAGTCATTAGTTTTTTAATATATAATATATGATACGCTCTATACCGTTGACCTCAAATCCATGGTGGGAAATTTTACAATACTTATAACTTTAGCTCTGTTCCTTCCAGATTACAGCATGAAGTATCTTCTACTCACCCTGTTCATCACTTCCGCGTCCGCGTTTGATTGCGCCGGTGTCTTCCTTAACCGCAAATACTATGACGTTAACATAATCAAGGAAGGTGTCAACAGAATCCACCAAATAGTCTTCAATCGAAACGATAACACAGCCTACTTCACATTCGAGCAGATCGCTCCGGTTCCAACGAGAGTTCTCGGCTACGTAAAACTAGATGGATACGAAGCCGGGATTATAGAAGGCATTAGAAATGCAACCGGCTTGGCTATAGACCAAGGCCTTAATAGACTGTATGTAGGCGGCTCACACGGTCTCTACATGATAAACAATAATAAAAAAGACAAAGTGCCAGAACATCTACCGGTCAACGATGACGTAAGGAGCCTATTCATTAAAGATAACGCAGTATACTTCGTTAACAGAAGACGGGAAGCGTTCAAATTCGATTTTGGATACGTGACCCCAGTTTTTGAGCTGATGGGAGTACAAGTCGACAAATTGATACTGGACGATGATAACAACATAATGTTTCTGCAGAGTGATAAACTTTTTAGAGTGAAAATCGGTACTAGGATTGTTAATTCACATGAGAAATTAGTTGTGAATGAAATAGCTGCCGATCCGAATTTTAAACCTTATGTTTGTGCTAAGAATGGTCTATATGTTTACAATAAGTATAAATATGTCCTGGATAAGGTAGGAGAATTGAATGATATCAGGAAACTGGCTTTTATAACCGCAGAAGAACCCATTTATGTTGTTTTAGATAAAATTGTGAGGCTCGTTTCTAATCCAGTGGCTTGCCTCGGTGATTAACTTTAGATTATTCAAGTAATACAAACATCATTGTTCTGCTAAACCAGGATAACACATATGGGTTTATTGTCAATGACCTTAATAGTTCTAGAAATTATTAACGTACTTAGTCAATAAACGTTTTTTCAACACACTTGCTCATAAAGTGGCTCTAATTTCACCGCAATAAGGCACATAATGACACCTATAATCAAACTGTGACTTTTTCATTGCTATTACTCACAAGTGAGTTATAAAGTTTTTCTTTATTTATTGTTTGAGTTGCTTTCCTCTGATCCATGCCGTAATCACTAACATTACACACTTGTACCATAATGTACTATTGTACACGCCTATTCTCTTTCTGAACAGACTGTGGCGAAACACGGAACTAGTTTAATTATTTACCTATACATTGCAGGCAACATAGCGATCTAACATTTTCATTTAATTATTAGGTACTGGAACGCCCGCGTGGGAGTTTTTTCCATACAAACATCAACACGTCGGTCGGCGTTGCTGCAGGGGTCAAATTTTGGATATTCCTTTCATAGTGCACCCTAAGACCACAAAAGTAATATAATTACCTATTATACATCAAAATTTCAGGTCTCCAATCCCACGACAGGTCTCTCGCTGAACAGACTCTTCTTACAAAATACCTATTAATTGCATTTTTATTTTATTTTATTTATTTGGTGGGCAAGCTTACTTATATATTTCGTTTTAACCTTTTAATCCTTAATATGGCTGATCAGTGGTGTACCTATATACTATTTAATCTCAGACATTTTTTGTAACCAAAGGGGATACCAGAGCAAAATATTTATAGGATTTTTTGCCAGCCCAAACCCAATGGAACATAAAATTTGAATAATTTTAACGTAATATATTATTGCGTAAATTGAGTTTTTGAGAAAGTTATAAGAAAAATCAATATTTTTCAGTAGTAAGTACATATTTTATGATACTGGTAGCACATATAATAATATACACATATGATACACATACATGACACACACACAGTGGCATATCTTCACATTTATTTCTTTACAAAAAATGTCTAAGATTAAAAATCAGTGATGCATTATAATGGAGTAAGTAAAAATTTAAAATAAAAGTTAAAAATATTTTATTTTCATAAAAACATAGGTACAAAAACTTATCACTAATAGATTAACAATAATACTCTAGTTTTACTCGGTATAACAAGTTAATACTGCTCATTTACCTACAACAATATGCATTAAAAACTACAGAACCCCAACAATGCAACGCACCTTGCTGGTACAATGACAATAATTATACAGTAATGTTTCAATATACAGTTTGGAAAAAAAAACATACTTACATATTTTTTTATAGAAACCATAAAAAATATGATAAAAAAAAAAGTAATGTTTAGTAAAGCAAAGGTTATTTGGAAAGTAGTGCATCGAAATATTTTAAAAATACATATTTCGCTAAAAACTCATAATGAGAAAATATTATTTTTCCAAAAGCCTATCACTGAGCAAAAACTTAAATAATTCGAGTTATGTCATTGTACTAGTCAGTGGCGGATCAAAGGTTGGTAACTCAATGTTGGTAGCCGGGAGGTCCGTAGGCAGTGGAAGGCTGCTGATGATGGTTTCCCTGGAAGCCGGTCAGCGAGCCGCTGAAGTCAGGGGACTTGTAGTTGTAGCCACCTGGGTAACACATCAATACAGTGTCAATAAGCTAGAGGTTAAGGGGTTAAGGGCAGGCCAGATACCACAAAACCGACAACAGCTTGGAGATAAAGGTTTTCGAGACCACGAACGAGATACGTATGACATACCATAAACTAAAACATGTGTGTTAGATCTCCTAGTTTTCGCAAAATCAGTTCCGCTATCACAAGAAGTGTTGATGAGCTGTGACGAGCAAAAAACAATAAAATTCGAACTTCGGGCCACATGCGAGACGATCCACCTTAAGACTTAAGGTCAGGGTTGTGGCCAGTGTGACAGTATGGTCACAGGGCACTTTTCCGTAATTCCGTAATTGTTGCATTAAATTGGCAACTGTGACATACGCTGGTGTTACTTTGGAGTAGCTGAACTTATTTTCTTGGATCATGATCCGGGGAAGTACCTACTACCAACGTACTTATTTCTGCAGTAATACTTATATAAGTGCAAATAAAACATATTTAGAAATTTACATGACCTCTTCGTATTTTTTTGTATTCAACAGTACTTTACTAAATTAAGAGCTAATCTGAACAACGGGAAAAATAATTCCCGTTGGCCAGACTAGTCTGACCACCAATCTGACCACTGGGAAACACTCGTAATGTGAGCACTGCTTTGTTCCGGTTAGAACGGTATGGGTGCCGGTGAAATTACAGTCACATGAGACTTATCATCTTTATCTCTCAGGGTAGTGAGCGCAGTGCAATGCCACGTAGAGCCCTATATGTGGACTTGGTTAGTGTTAAAGACCTCCCTTTTCCGCATTCGAACTCTATGTGTGGTCCATTATGCGTGAGAGCTGTCTCGCTAGATAGTCAGCCAGCCTAACTCCGTCCAGAAGCACAGATGCTGCCTGGGGTCTTCGCAGGCTTCACGGAGTGACCTCAGGTTTTTGAGGATTTGTTCACGTTAAGCTGCTACTCCCACGCATCCCAGGTTTACGTGGGCAGCTGATTCTTCTTAGGTCAGACAACCCCTGTAGAGAGGGCTGCCTGTGGCTCCGATGTTGTAGACGAGTTTGTTCAGGAGACAGTGTCCAGTGACTGTCCCCACGATGGTACGAAGGTCTAGTCTTGAAAGGTTGAGTAGACGACGTGGTGTGGACTTGTGGATGTATTGCAATTGTATTGGGTAGGTGGGCCAACTGCCAATTCCGTCATTGAAATAAATACAAATAAATTACCTTGGTGGTTATTCCTGGTGGGTTCAGGGTATCTGGCTTCACCCTCGTACCTAACATCAGCGTGGAAGCCGGTCTGCCAGTCCGCGTGATAAGTCACTGTAATAATAAATAGGTAACTTAGCGAAGCAGCATCAGTGTCGTGGTGTATCCCGCCTAAGAATAGACCCCGCCTCACCGTCTCCTCCGTGGATGTCTTAAAAGTTAACTGAGGAGTTACATCAGGGGATAGGCAGCAGCTACCACCGGAGTAGTCAATACCAATATTGCGATCACCAATCCGCCGGCCAAGCGTGGTAATTATGGTGGATTTGCCATTTCCTAGGGAGGCCTATTTTCTTCAATATCTCATAGTCAACCTTTCCGTCGTTCCGGAAATCGTTCTTTAGAGCGAGAAAAATAACGAGTGAGATCATTTTGTGAATAAAGAGCTGGTAGAGTCCTGTTTAACTTCATCCATTACTCATTCGGGAACACTGGAACAGTGCTGCCATCAACCCAGAGTCCTTCTCCGTTATTTTAAGGAGTTGGGCTGGCTGGGGTAGGTTTAGCAACACACAACACACAATACACCCCAATGCGGGAAGTCAGTGCAGATCTTATCTCCCCCATTTTCAATTACAATTACAATTACGGTGAATAAAATTTAATAAAAATCTAATTGTAGATATAATCGGATAAAATTTATCAACATTTTTTAAACAATGCACCAGAAAAAAAATTAAGTATGAAACGTAATTCCGCTGAAAAGTTTAGCCGAGGTCCGAGTTGTGCGTGGGAAATGGAAACCTTCACAGGCCATAGCAAGCGGTTGTAACTCACCAATTTGTGTCCTGCCATCGGGCAACGCTACTCTGTACTCTCCTCTCACCACATTGCCATCTGAACTTTCGCGTCTGTTATAATCATTGCCTGACTGAGCATCCTTTACTGAATATCCAAATTCGTACGATTTCGGCTGAAATAAAAAACATAACATAACACCCCCTTCACATCGATAGTCGTGGAGCCGTGGTAGTCTTGGCCTACGAATAGGACTCCTCTAATCCAACTCCGTGAATATAGAAAGAGGCGACTAAAGGGTTACGCAAGGGGATGATCAGCAGCATCCATCTGAGTAAACACCTTTTTTTTTGTCGCTTGTGAACAGCAGATAGTTTCCGAGTATCACGGCTGCTGTGACATTCTAATGTGAGGCTGAAAACAGTGTGGCTGAGCACTCGACCTATTTTCTTACACTACCTACATTTATCTTTAATTATTATACTTGTACCTTTGTAATTAATGATACTTTGAGTGAATAAATGCCCTTTTTAACCGACTTCAAAAAAGGAGGAAGTTCTCAATTCGACCCGTATGTTTTTTTTTTGTATGTATTTTACGCGATTTCTCCGTCAATTTAGCATTGATTTTGATGATTATTTTTTTGTTCGGTAGGTTATTTTTCAGAGGTGGTCCCATATAAATTTTATCGAAATTGATTCAGCACTTTTTGAAAAATTTGGTTTTTTGTGGTTCCCATAGAAAAACCTAATATTTTACTGTGCCACTCTTGGTTCTGTCAGCGCTAGATGATACTGCTAGACGTCGACAGATGGCGTTATAGAAATACTTAAATACCTACCCGCCGATAGATAGCGTTTATTCAAATATGAATTACCTACATTATAGGCACAGGCTTGAAGTCGGTTTATGTTTTTTCCAAAAATTAATTATATTTTATTTTATCTGCCTGCCAAGCGTGGTATTATAGCAAATCCCCTATTGCATTGTTGCCTTGCCGTGGCCTAGTAACACGGTCTATTGAATAGAATCATCATCATCATCAACATCATCATCAGCCTGTAGAAGTCTGAAGGTGCTGGACAAAGGCCTCCCCTCTAAAATGCCACGACGAACGGTCTTGAGCCGCCTCAATCCACCGACTTCCTGCGACGTTTATAATGTCTTTAGTCCATCGAGTGGAGGGCCTTCCTCTACTGCGTCGTCTGGTTTGTGGTCGCCACTCGAGAACCTTGTTCCCCAACGGTTATCAGTTCTTTGAGCTAATATATGACCTGCCCATTGCCACTTCAACTTGCTTATTCTGAGAGCTGTCTGTGACCTTGGTTCTTTCTTATACGGATTTCATCATTTCGAATTCTATCACGTAGTGAAACTCCTAGCAATAGCTCTCTCCATTCATTAAATAGAATAGAATATTATTTATTGAAAAAGTAGAACACATTAGGCTAGTGTGACATCAGTCTCTATAGTAGGCAATATAGTATTTCATCAGATAGTTTGCATTATAAAATAAATGTGACAAAAGCAATTTTTTTTCGACACTATTGCATCAGTAATATAATTTCACCTTAAGACTGCGTTTCCACCAGCGATGAGCGAGGATGCGTAGCGAGGGATGTGTTTGTTAAGAACCAATAGAATCACTTCATTTACCTAGCCTCGCTTAGCGCAGCTGTGGTGGAAACGGCTTAGCGAGCGAGGTTTTTATACGTACAAAACAAGCGAGGGATGGATGCGAGGGATGAGTGCGAGAGATGTGCACGAGGGATGTGTGCAAAGGATGGACGCGAGCGAGAAATTACTAGCAGTCAGTCTGATAACTTTTCATTTAAAAAACCGACTTCCGCCATTGTATTCGACTAAATATTTGGATGAAAAAAATGATGAAAGAACCATAGTGGTGAAAGGATTATGATACTTTTTGAATGCAAATGCTTGGTTTGCCGCTGAAAATATCAAAATCGCCATATGTATGCCTACAATATTTTAGTTCCCTCAATTTCTCATGGATTCCATCATCAGAACTGAATTCTAAAAAAATGGGACCAACCTGGAAGTATAACTATTCAAATAAAAAAAGAATTTCCCAAATCGGTTCATAAACGCAGAAGACATGCGGTAACAAACATTAAAAAAAATACAACCGAATTGAGAACCTCCTCCTTTTTTGGGAAGTCGGTTAAAAAGAGCCCGCTACACATCCTCGCACCGCTCATCTACGCACCGTTTCACAGTGTCGCTTCGCTACGCATCTTCGCACCGCTCATCTACTCGCTCTATCTTTGGTGGAAACGCAGCCTTATTTTCGTACTATATACAATTTCGTCCTGCTATTATATTTATTATTTGATTCCTCTTATATTTGTTTGCATACCTAATAGCTGACAGATGACATCACAAATAATACTTAATTAAATACCTACCTACCGAAGTGTAATTGTTTATTTTAAAATTAATATCGATAACTCCTTATCTTCTAGTTTTGACCTACACATCATCATTATCATCATCATTAGGCGTTTGAAGTCCATTGTTGGACGAGGCCTTCTCAATAGAATGCAATGGTTGGATTCGCCATAAACACTACGCTTGGCAGGCGGATTGGTGATCGCTATATTCATGTTGAGTACTGCAGGTCTAAAAAGGCCACTTTATATGAATCATAGTACGACGATTCATATAAAGGAATTGCTAAGGATCTGCTGA
The DNA here is from genome assembly GCA_951392215.1 of Epirrita christyi. Taxonomy (NCBI): domain Eukaryota; kingdom Metazoa; phylum Arthropoda; class Insecta; order Lepidoptera; family Geometridae; genus Epirrita; species Epirrita christyi. The sequence continues at coordinate 1,678,863 of OX595857.1, read as the reverse complement.
GAATTCGGAAAAGGAATTACTACCAGATGAATTTACCACATTGAGCAATTCATCTGGTGGTCTAAAAAGGCCACTTTCTATGAATCATAATACGACGATTCATATAAACGAATTGCTAAAGATCTGTTGAGAATTCGGAAAAGGAATTACTACCAGATGAATTTGCCACCTTGAGCAATTCATCTGGTAGCAATTCGTTTTCCGATCTCTCTGCAGATCCTTAGCAATTCCTTTATATGAATCGTATTATGATTCATATTATGATTCATATAAAGTGGCCTTTTTAGACCTGCAGGTAGCAATTCATTTTCCGAATTCCCTGCAGATCCTTAGCAATTCCTTTATATGAATCGTATTATGATTAATATTATGATTCATATAAAGTGGCCTTTTTAGACCTGCAGGTAGCAATTCATTTTCCGAATTCCCTGCAGATCCTTAGCAATTCCTTTATATGAATCGTATTATGATTCATATAAAGTGGCCTTTTTAGACCTGCTGCCTGTCCCTTGGTGTAATCCCGTAGTCGGCTTTACACGACATCCACGGGAGGTGATGGACTCTTAGGCCGGACACGCCACGGCAATTGTAACATTATGATGAATACATTTAGCCAAGTGCAAGTCACACTCGAGCATTAGGGGAAGGTTACCAGTGTAGGGCGCTTATATACGCCCTTTTGTAAGCGAACGAAATTTACTTCTATTTTGGCTATTACTTTAGTAAACTCCAATAAATTATGTACACATGGGGTGCGATGAATGTCATCGAGTGACTAAACGTCAGTAGATTTCCAAAGGTGTTGTTCCAAGATGTATGGAGCCTAGCCCTTGTCGGTGTACACTTGTGTAAACGTGCCTAAATATGTGTAAAACCTTTTCCCATTGTCATTTTATGATTATTTCGCTTCATTTAATGCAGGTTCCTAAAATATCTTTCTCACGGAGAGCAACACAAGACAAAACAATATGGCGGGGCGGATACAATTTACTCTGTGGTAAAATGTTTCGATAGCTGTTGACAACTTTGACCAGAACCACAGAATAAATATTAGTGCCAGAACTGCATTTCGTTCGCGTCTTGGCTCCAAGGTCTTGGAGCAAGGAAAATATTTTCGCGTAGAATCGAAATGTTGAATTGAAGAACTTGTACTGATGTGATGATCGTAATAAAGTTAGCGTAGGCAACGCATTCTATGTAGGTAGACACACTACTCCCAAAGAACGAATAAAGCAAGCAACCACAGAGCAATAAACGTAACATTCCCTTTCATGGCTGCTCAGGAAAATATGTTACCATTGTAAAAAAAAAACTAATTTTAAACATTTCCGTGCAGTAAATTATGCTTCAAATTAGAGTAAGAGTATTTTTACGATAATCACTGATTTTTTCGTCATTCTCTGTCTAATGCACATCGATATAGGCCATTTTGGAATATGTCCTTTGTGCACATGATCAGTACACTAATATCTAGACCCTTGTTCGTCAGTTTTTAAAAATTAGTTCTGTTTTTATTTATGATAAGGTAACCATAATAATTTTATAAGAAACTAACGCACCATGGGTCTAGATATTAGTGAATTGATTATGTGTACAAAGTTTCATGGAGTTTGAAGATATAATAGCCAAATTATAAACAAACTTCTTTCGTGTGCAAGAAAGGGTGTAGCGCCCTATTGCTAGCTACCAGATGACATTCTCTTATATTTTGTTCTTGATCTTCTTATCGTATTGAATGTTTTTATTTTTTAACCTCTCCGCTGATATCTAGCACAATATTATTAAGTGTTCTCCTTCAAGTTAAATGTTTTAGTTTAGTTATCAGATGGCAACAACGTTACACGGTAAGTTCGTGGTGTTCAAATTAATATTTAATTTTATGGGTCTTTATCACATTCGCCTCGCACCGAGTTCGTTTGCCGTATAGCCTATAAAAATCTTTTGAGGGATTTTGTCTCAAAACCGCTTCCCGTGTTTTTCCGTGTCTGTAAACAATGCTAGCTGGCCATAAATCCGGATCAAGACCCACATTCTTGTATTTCGCCTGAACCTGGAGAGCGTAGGACTTGGAGTCAGTGGCCCTATTGGTCTCCAGCATCTATAGAGACAGTTTATGTATGTATGTATGTAGATATTCTTTTTATATATTTTCAGTCCTCAAAATGAGATCCATACTAATACTCTCCAGCATCCTAGCCGTATACGCTGGCGTCATCAAAGAAGACTGTGATGGGGTAAAAATTAAAGATATCTACCACAATTTTGAGGTCTTACATGAAGGCCTGGACAGACCCTATCTATTAACCGTAGACCATAGCTCCAACATACTTTACTTTAGCTACAGTGTAACGAAAAATGAGGATGGCGAATTCAAAACCGCTAGGATTAACCTGAACACAAAAGAATTTAAAAATATTAAAGGTATCAACAACGGCTTTGCTCAAGCAGTAGATCAGAAGACACATGACATATACATAGGAGGAAGTAATGGAATATACAAATATGATTACAGCAAAGACAATGCTGAGTTTGTCGGAGAAAAAGACACAAATATCTGGAATTTATTCTGTAAAGATGTGGTATACTTCACAACCTACCCTTCACAATTCCTCTACACTTTTGATAATGGTCAAACTTCAAGATTTAAAGACCTGGAAGACACCAAAGTGGACAATTTTGTTATAGACAACGACAATATCATGTTTTTCACTAATGCAACAGGATTGTACAGCCAAGAGAAAAATACCAAAAACGCTGTTTTGTACGAAAAATTCTCATTAGTGAGAGGTCTGAGTACTGATGTAAATGGCAATGTATATGTATGTTTAAGTGATGGGATATATGCCGTGAATAAAGAAAAGGTAATTTTGGAAAAAGTGTTAAATGTAGATGATGCTTTTGGATTGGCATTTGATAATGATAATAACTTAGTGTACGCCGATGCAACGAGATTGGTGAGACTGAAGCCAAGTAAGAGTAAAAGTTGTTGAGTTTTTTATTTAAATATATTTTAAGGGTTTTGTTTTTTATTTAACCGGTATAATTGAGAAATTATTGAATTAAACGAGGCAAACCATGAAATACCTATAATAAAATGGTATTGTGTTTATATAAGTGAGTTAGTGTTTTATGACCCACAGTCATGCTCCTACTTCATAATCCATATTATTTTTATGTAGGTAAGTATATAATGTCCTATGTATAGTATGTAAATAACCTCCAGATGACCTTGCGTGCTGCATCAATTTACTCATTTAGACCGTTTAATTGCCCGTAACAAGTACAATTAGCAGCACACTAATCTCTATTCCCAATATAATAAGACCTATAATCGTCTGGTAACATCGAGATAAAACTCTGAAATGCGAGACTTCATCAGTTTAAAATGTGACACCGAATGAGATAAACGTTGAAATGAGAGTGCTACTGGTAATATTTTGCGCATTAGCGGTTGAAATACACGCAAAAATACGAATATTTGTGACCGATACGCCTATACAACAAATTGGAACGAGAATATACAAGAAGATACTACTGACAGACACATTTCAATGTCCTAAAGAATTGACTTATGATTCATCAAGCAGGAACCTCTTTTTCATGTACATGGATGATGAACTTCAAAATTCTGGACGAGCATCCATCAATGTAGTTACGAAAGAAACTAGAAAAGTTAAAGGAATTGCTAGAAATAAAGCAATAGCTATAGATACTGAAACCAGTGACGTTTACTTCGGTTCTGATGATGGATTGTACAAATACGATCCTTTGACCAACGAAGCGAACAATATTGGACTTTATAACATGAATATTATGAAATTGGTTGTTAGAAACAATAACATGTACTTACTAGACGCGAATAATCATATGATATACAAAGTTTTCAACGAAGGAAGATCAGCGGTCAAGGCTAGTAATCTGAAGACAGTTATGCAGTTCGAAGTCGATAACAATAGAAATATGCATGCAGTGACTATGTGTGGCGTTTACTGTGCTTTTCGTGGACATGAAGTGATCAAGAATACAGATTTGAAAGTTGTTTATCATTTCATAATAGACGGTCCAGATACTTTTGGTATAAATGACGACGGTATCTTTCATTTGGATTGTGAAAACGGTACAGCTAAGAAATTATCTGATCTGGACTTTTACCCGAATAGCATAACTTTTGGAGACTATGGTGATATATTTTATTCTGTTGATGATAGTATATTCAAGTTAAGCCCGATTAAATCGTATCTTCTCTATAACTTGCATAAAAATAAGATATGAATCAGAGCATAATTTATGGTATGGATTTAAATTACATCATTCTCTTTATTCTTAGATTCATTTAGTGGCTTTCTGCTTCCCGCTCTTTACTTCTCTCCTTCATCTTCCAAATCAAATAATAATCCGATCAAAATGTGTTCCATAGACATTAAACCATCAAATAATTTTGGTTTTATTTAATTTTTGTGATTTTGATTTGATTTGCTCGTATGTAAATTATTTAAACTTAGATAATTTGGCCGTATTTTAGTTTATTAAGAGGAATCTGTTTGTTAATTGATAAATTTAATTAATTTATTCGTATAACGTTTTTAAAAAAATATTTTTTTGAATAAAAATAATATTTAAAAATTGTTGTAAAAAATTAAATCACTTTAGTTTTTATAATTAAACTTGACGTAAACTTTGTATATCATCATCATCATAATCAGCTTTTTGAACGAGGCCTCCCATAGCCTCAACCTTTTTATTAATTACATGTTGTTTTTGATTTGCAATAAAGTATAAATAAATATAATGCAATGAGGAGATTTGCCATAATCACCTCACTTTACAAGCAGATTGGCTATCACAGTATTTGTGTGGATGTTGCTGCCCATCCCCTGCCCATAGTCTGCTTGTACTACAATCATGGGAGGAGACGGAGGTACTTGTACTATTATTTATTCTGTAACGGAGGTGTCTATTTTTAGGCCGGCAGAGCTCACCACGGCAACATTGCTATAAGTAGCGGCACGTAAGTCTAACGCTGAACGAAACGTGGAGGGGATAGTTGCGCATGTTTACTGTCGCGCATGCATGGGAAGTTTTCAGGGAGGCAAACTTCCCATGCGTGTGCAAAAAAGAAAAAAATTGTTCTTAAAACTCCGGTAGATGGCGGTGAATCGCCATGGTGGTCTTCTGACGATTTTGCAAAAGCACCACAGAGAACAAATTCTCTTTGTAAAAAAAAAACTAGCACTGCTTTTTTTCCTCAAAGTTTCGCGATGTGATTTCGATGCTCATTTTTCAAGTCTAATAAAGACCATGAACCATAATCCCTGCTCATCTTGGTTCGGCTTCAACAATAACAATGACTCAACAATAACAACAAAAAATTATAACAATAACGTAACACTAACAAATATATATCAGAATTTCAACAAACAAAACAAAATAGGTAGATACTTCATCAACGAACAGCATGCGCGAGTGAAGTGGAGCCACAGGGCGGTTGTTCTGATAAATAAGGCGTGCTCGACTTTTGGGTCGGACTGGGTCGGCTATTTGCCCGACCGAGCCCTAGTTGTAAGCAATAAATGAATTACTATGAAATAATGATATTTTACACAACAATGACACTAATGTCATTATGTTTACTCTAAAGCTCACTAACGAAACATACATTTAGAACAAAATAATGAAGCAAAACTACAATTTCAATGAAAACTGTTGAAGCACTTGTGTAAAGTCAGCCCAGGCCGATACTGGCTTTGCCTCGTACCACAATGCACAATATTACACTCAGGCATTATGAAATCCAACTTGTGTAGTAAAAAATATAGGTATTTTGCTAATAAAATAGTGAAAATTTACGAAAACACAAAAAGTAAACAAAACTTTGAATGAAGGCAATCAAAGGTCACAGAGTATTAAATGAATGGTTGAATGGCAAGCTAATGGTGGGCAATTTTCATACAAAATAAATGTTACTGCCACTCCATTTTGTTCCTTGCTCCAAGAGTGGAGCCAAGTCAAAGTCAGTGACATTGACAGTTGGTGGCTGACCGACAAAATTGCTTGGAGCAACAAAATTGGGACTGCGCCATCTATGAATGGATTTAGAACTATTTTCTTTCAGCTGTCAGAAAACTCCCCATTACTAGGTATAAGATAGATAGAGATAGAGATACTACCCAAGATACTTTACTTTGACTCCTGCGCAATAACGGTCAGCGCTAGAGTTTCGTGCCGCTATTATGTATGTAATGGGATATTTTTATATTAGTGACACTTACCTCTTCATTCTCATTGCCATGCCCATGACCGTGTCCTTGACTATGACCACCGCTGTGGTCATGCCCAGAGGATCCTGTAGGTGTCAAGTAGTTGCTTTGAGTATTGTAACCTGGAAATGTAAGTATTAATTGGTTAATCTGAAAGTTAAGTATACAAAAAACTTCTTCTCTTCTCATCATCCGGTAGACATACACACATTTGACATTTTGTTAGTAATAGAAGTTCTTGTGAAAGAGTTCGTCCGGAGAAGTACCACACCGTACCTATTTCAGCCGCCAAGCATAGTGCTCGCATTGCTGTGTTTCGGTTTGAAGGTATGCCGGTGTAATTACAGGCACATTAAACTTTTCATCTTTGTCTTAGGGTCGGCAGCGCGCGTGTGATGCCTCTGGGTTGCAGAGAATTCTACGTTTTAACAAGCAATTGGCACGACCGTCTGGTGTAGTGTAACACGGATTTTTGTATGGAAAATGAGGTTCACAGAGTGTACGCTAGGGGCGCTCATCGGTGTCTCCATACAAAAATCCACACTACACTACACCAGACGTCCGTGCCAAGTGTGTGCAAAATACTTACCCCCTCATTCATAATCATATATTAAACCTATTTTAGTTAAAATAGCTTTTATTTTAAGCTGATATAAAATGTCATACGTCAAAACAAGATAAAAGCATTTTAACTAAAATAGGTTTAAAAAATTATTATGAATAAGGCTTAATCAAAGATTTAAATCTTTGGGCTTAATAGCCTTAATTCCAATGAATCAGCTCTCAGGCGTCCATAGGTTTCGGTAACTACTTTCCATCAGTTTTTTTTTTTTTTTTAAATTTATTTACCATTTAACATTGTATTAAACTATTATATAGAAATAGCACTTAAAAAACCACCAAGGTTTGCAGGGATAGTGCAATATATATATTATTATTATTATTATTATTATTACATATATATATTAGTGAGTCTTAGCTGATACATAAACGTTAGGAATATATATATATATATATATATAAAGGTATGATTAGATACAGTAAAAAATAAAGTAGATAAGTACCTGCTTAAACAGAGACTTATTCGTCATACTTAGAACTAGGTAAGTGCGTTATTATTGTTGGTATCTTCCCATGTTAGCAAGAAAATATAATTTTAATTTATGCTTGAAGCTTTTTTTGTGTAATGCTATCGAGTAAGTCGGTAGGTGGGCGTATGCTTGTTTGCTTGCCAAGTAGTATAATAAAGGTAGACAACCACTGCTGGATGAGGCATCCCCATAGCATAACATAACACCCAACAGTCACATACGTAGTCTTGTCACTTAGTTCCATAAAATTCCACCAATCTCCATTCCAAATTGTGCGCTAGTATTGAATTCAAGAGTACCAAATGACACTAAATCCTGAATTCGGATTGGAATAGAGCGTCAAGAGTAGCCATGCAGATCTGTGACGCGATTACGAAATTCTGTTGCTATTGGTTTCAACTGATTTCAATGCTGTTTCTATTCGAAATGAAGCTCTTGCGACTATACCCAATATACAAATTTTGCTTACAAAGGTTAATTGCAACAAGACTGAATAAATTAGGTAATCACAAATTCGCAACCGTAATTTCAAATAGAACATTGAAACAATTTCAACATTGAAATCGATTGAAATTAATAGTAACAGAACTACGTAATCGCCCTCCTGATAAAAATATTATCCCTTGTGTTGTATGTAACAGAGACACGAAGAAGAATTCTATGATTGTGCAACTAACCTGTGCTGGGAGGTAGATAGCTGTTACTGCCAGAGTTGTAGTTGTTCCTGGGTGTGTTGTAGTTGTATCCTGAGACTGGGGGTTCGCCAGTCGCCAGGGTTGTGAGAAGTGCGACGAGAAACACCTGGAATGGGAGTGGTGAAGGGAATGAGTCAAAGAATGGATATTAGGTTACTTGCCCACATTTTCCTTATGGAAAACTTCAACTAAATACAAATTGTTACAAGAAGTAGTGGATGTGAATGGAGTTTCTTTGGAAGGTTCATCTATTACCAACCGACAAACCGCCTTCGGACCAGCAGGGCTATTCTAAAACGTTCGGAAGGGTTTACGATCGGATTCGTTAGTTTTTCATTTAGATGTAAAATGCTGGAAAATGCTGGACATTTCCACACAACATTATCTAACCCCAAGATAAGCAGAGCTTGTGTTATGGGTACTAGATAACTGATATACATAACACTTATACATTACATAGATAGATATTTTTTATTATACATAGAAAAATACCCAGAACACCCTGAACAAATATCTGCAGATCGTACAAATACTTGTTCCGAGGAGGGAATCGAACCCGCAACCTCCTGCGTCGCAGGCGAACCTTCGCCCGCCGCGCCACAGAGGTCGTCAAATATGTGGTAAGTAACTAAAACAATTTTCTATAGTAAAACACAGTAAAAAACAATAAATATTGTATATACAACAATTATTATATTATATTGTATTGTTGTGTTGTTTCACTAGAGAAAATTGTTAGAAAATTGTTTTAGTTACTTAGTCCACATCGAAATGAAAAACTAACGAATACGATCGGAAGTTATTCCGTACGTTCATCGAGAGTACCATTGAAACAAGAGATCTAAACCACAGGATATATCAGTAACTACTCATGGTACAATAAACCACACTGTCCACTTAGTTGGACGGTTAGTAGGTATATATTTTTCTCAACCGGCAAGCATTTTTCAAATTTCACCTTCTAGGGGTTTTAATAATTTTATGTGTTAATGTATCATTTTGAGAAAAGTGGCTCTATATGGTTCGTGTAAGTGTAATATAACACACGGCTAGTCGACAATTCCATTTTCTTGGCTTGATCTTGGCTTGACGTGATACCGCGTGTCTAGATGGTGGTAGTAGGTACTTCCCCGGACGAACTCTTTCACAAGAAGCTCTAACTATAATTCTGTGCTTTCAAATGTAATCTTTTAGTATTAAGTACATCAGCTTGATCCATATTTTGATTGTACATTCAAATATTACTCAATGTGTTCAAGATCCATTCTAGGAAACGCCACAAAATGCCATCAGCCTGTTTATGCCTTAATTAGTAGGTATCTAGGTACCTATAGTTAAGTAAAATGTGTTGGGAAATCTAGAACAAGTGACCGTTCTGCAGGTGGTATCCAAGTACCAACCAGTATTGTTGTGTGGGAAACATAACGCATTATGTAAGATTAGCATTTGCTCGTAGCTCCGCCCGCCTGGAACCTCTATTATAAAGTTTATTATAATAGAGGTATTCTTATATATGTTATTCTAATGTATTTAGATAAATACAGATAACAGATTTTGATGCAACTTTACAACTGTAGGTAGATACCTACAGTTGTAAAGTTGCATCAAAATCTGTTCAGTAGTTTTCACGTGAAAAAGTATCACATCCATTCATCAACTCAAAAACTTTTACCGTGGGTTTTCCGTCCTAAGAAAAGACCCCTGTCCTTGCCCATCCCCATGCAGCCAGCAGGGGTGCGATTTTTTATGTCACTGAGTGACTGAATATATCATTAAAATGGCCGCAAATCACCGTTTTTCAGGAGATGTAGGTACTGGAGGAGGCACTTGTATTGATATCATAGGTATATAAGAAAGTCATCAATGAGTTTCAAATGTAAGTATAAAAATTTGGAAAACGTGGAATAAACGGCAATTTTACGTTCAGTCACTCGATGACTTTCAAAAATCGTTCCCCAGTAAGTAATGTGTACCTCAAAAATTAAAAAAACTATTTTTTTTTATGCTACTTTTCAAGCAGACAAGCTTACGGCCCACCAAGCAGTTACCGTAGCCTATGAACGCCTGCAACACCAGAGGCATCACACGCGCGCTGCCGACCCTGATACATAAAGATGAAAAGTCTCTGTAATTTTTCACCGGTACCCTTCAAACCGAAACACAGCAATGCGAGTACTACTGCTTGGCGACAGAAATAGGTACGGTGGTAGTACTTCCCCGGACGAACTCTTTCACAAGAAGTTCTACTACTAACAAAACAACAACAATTAAAAATTATTTTTAACAACCCAAATTGTTAACAACAAAGCTAATCATAATGTATGACCAAAGGAGCATAGGCTTTTCAAAGTTTTTTGCGTCGATTTGACAAATTAAGTTTACAGTTTACTGTTTACACCAATACATAAACAGATGGGTAAACGTAAACGACTGTTTAGCTTAACCAATTATTTTTGAAAGATGCTTTCATACAGTGTCTGTCACCATGACCAATGGTTACGATAAACGCCAGTTTATTTATTTCGTAAACATAGCTGTCATTCAATGACTAAATATCATCAATAAGGCCGCAAATCACCGTTTTCAGGAGATGTACTGGAGGAGGCACTTGTATTAATATCATAATCCTACTATCCTACTAATATTATAAACGCGAAAGTTTCTTCGCACTTTAAAACAACTCAACGGCGACTCGACTCTATGCCAAATATTGAAATTTAAGCCCTGTGTCATATGTTCAAGGTTTAATTTCAAAAAATGATATTAAAGTAGTGTACGACGAGTGGCCTACGCATCGTACACTAAAGGTCATCTACTCATCGAGAGTGTGAGTAGAGTTGCTGCCGCGTTGGCGTGGAGTTGTTATAATGTGCGAAGACCTTTACTCTTTCACGTAAAAACTACTGATTCACGCGGGTGAAACCGCGGGGCGCAACTAGTAAATAATAAAAATATTAATTTATTTCAATCAACATGGATTATAATAATTGTTTTAGTTAGTTTCTATAGTTAAAGATCAAAAATCAGATCAGAATTTACTTACACATAAAACACGCACCCATAACAACAAGAAATTGAATTTGCTTTAGATAGGAAAATTAGATTTTAGGGAGGTCGATTTTTTAGAGGTAGGGATTTTTTAAGAATTTTAGTCATAAATGAGTTTCAAATGCATAGAAATTTGGAAACCGATTTTATTGACGTTTAGTAACACGATGACTTTCCGAAAATCGCACCCCTGTCTAGAGTTACGTGTCATATTGACTAGGCTTGCACAAATCGTCTGCAATGCAGAATATTAATGAACATTAGCAATCTTCAGATCATGAGAACGAACCTAGTGCGGTTATTACACTGCTTTGTGATATTCATCGTAAATTAGCACTACGGCTAGCTATTACCTACATGGTGATGAGCTGTGAACACACTTCAGTGTTCACATAATGCTGTTAAGTAGGTACCTATCTAACTATTCGCGCCACACTAAAAACTTCGTTTTAGGTTTTAGGTCTACCTTTGTTCAAAAGGGAATATCAAATCGGTGGTTTTTTTTTTGAATGGCATCTGAGTAGTACTCAATTTTGCCAATGTCAAGTAGCATAGATAATTATCAAACAATGACCAGTCGTCAAGTACTCTGTCAAGCATAGATCTGTCAAGTCATGTTCTAGTAAATCGATGGCAGTTTACTAGAATGTTCCTGGACAATTTCCACCCCTTCGAGAGGACACGCAATCATAGACATACGTAAATCTATGCACGCAATACACTTATTTTATTTAAATTCACTAAAACATGTGCTCTTTATAAACTACACCGGTTAAAATGCCACCAAAATTACACGATAAACACTAGAAGTTGAAATAAAATAAAAAAGGACGACGTCTCCCTTCGAAAGAGCAGAAAAAGTCCGGTGCTCTTTAGTGGAAGGCTTCTTTTGGTTTGACTAATCTTTACTATTAATTCCTTCAAAAATAATCAAGTGTAAAATTAAGGTCAAGTCATGTGACCCATAAAATGTAGACAGAGTTTAGAGTGTCAAGCCCAGAAGCCATATTGGGTTATGCTCAACCATCGTAAAATTTTATAGTCTCAACTAATCGGAAATAATTGTAAAAAAAATTAGGTATGACACTGAGTGTAAAAATTAAGGGCCTTATTCATAATAATTTTTTAAACCTATTGTAAATTAAATATAAATTGTTTTGTCTTGTTTTGACGTATGACATTTTACATCAGAGAGAAGAAGACAATTTTTCATAATAATTTTTTAAACCTATTTTCTTCTCTCTGATGTAAATTGTCATACGTCAAAACAAGGCAAAACATATTTTAACTAAAATAGGTTTTAAAAATGATTATGAATAAGGGGGTAAGTGATTAAGGGTAGGGTACCGCGCTTTCACCTTTTTTTACGCGAAAGAAGTTCCAATTTGGCTATATTTAAATAAGTTATTTGGCACGCGGAACGCAACCATAGACTATTATAGTATACTGGGACGTGGTGGTAACCATTAGCTTTACCGTCGGTCGGTACCTACCATAACATGATGGGCCTATCAAATATTTCACAACATTGCTCTCATTGCGAGTTATTTTAGATTCGACACGAATGCAATTATTTATGTGCCAATAGTTATAACCATGGTATATAACGATAATTTTGATGACATGTGCGTGAATTTAAATGTATTGTGGTCAATGTCGTTGCGTTTTTGCCCTTAAACTAGATTCAAATGTTCGGTCATGCCTGCCATCAACAAGATTGATGTTTTATGCGGTTTAATGAGGGCTTTTCAACTTCGATTAAAAAAAAAGTAGTTCAAATTGGTTAGTCATGATATTCTGTTTGTGTCTGCTTCTTGAGTGTGCGCTAGTGATTTCGTGGTGTTGTTAGCTTGTTTTTATGAGTAAACAAAAATAAATACCACGAAACGAAAATATATCCACGTACTCTTGATTTGGGAGCTTAGAAACGGGTTTTTAAAAAATTAAAATTTAAAACTAAAATTAAAATTAAATTAAAAATACGTGTGCATCGATATGGAGATGCTTTAATATTGAAATAAAAGAATACATGTGCGTCAGAGCGCCGAGGGCTGTCTCGCCGCTGAGTCAGCCCTAAAACATAAATGCTTAGTTACTAAAAGTATATTCTAGACTTAATCTAAGGCAGAGGGGTGAGGGGTAACCATAACTCCTCCATCCCTAAGAGGAAAATTATCGGTTGAATCGATTTTAGATGTATTCCGATAATTTTTCTTACACGGTAATATTTTTAATAATAAAAACACGAAAAGAAACACGTAAAGTAAAAACATGAAAAAAACTTAAAATAACTAAACATAAAGTAACGTATCCTAATTGGTCACTGAAGTTAAAGTCTTTTGTTCATTTAAAACACTTTCGATCACTGCACTGTGCTTCAAAGAATAAGCCATGTATTTAACTTCAAGTGAAGTCCTTTCATGTTTAGTGCGCGTGCACCGGATAGACTTGCGTTCGCACGTAGATGATGCTGCGTACAGTCATTAGGTCAAATTTCATGAGCTGTTCCATACAGGTGGGCTCATGGTACATTGCTCGGTTGTCTGCATTACACAGAAAATGGTCGCCAGTTGATAACGGGCGGCATGGTTTCACAATCGGTAAGTATTCCATTCCTTTCGCCAAAAGGTAAGGATATTTGGGGAAAATAGTTGAGGTCTTATTTTCGGATCGTTGGAAAGTTGGTAAGGAGTACATTTTAAAATAGTTATGAGTACAGTTATCAGCAATAGAAATTTCCATAATAAACGTGATCTGGTTTTTCTTAATAAATGATTTTACACAAATAGTTTCCTCTAATTTTAGTAAGTTTTCATCGATAGGCAAATACACTAAGCTTTCTGCGTTTGCAATCAATTTCAAATGATACATGAGTTCCTTCGAGTTCACGATAGATTGATGTAGTACAGATAATCTACTTAATGCTAGAGCTGTTTCAATTTCACTTAACAAAAATCTTTAAATCTCTTAACATTATTTCTAAATTAACAGTATTATGATTCATTGTTTTAGTTACATTGATAAAGCTATCGAACATTTTAGAGACCAAGGTTAGTGTCATTATCAGCAGTATGCTGCACCACTTGCGGAGGGCGTTTGACATTTTTAATAGGAACTTTAGTTTTTCTTTCTCCTATTTGTATAGGTAAAACGTTTCTTTCGGGGTTGCCTATAACTTTTGCTTTTACAAAACGAGGTTTATCTTTGCTTTTCCGCTTGTTAACATCTTTAGCAAAAATAGTTTTTCCTGCAGGAAATTCAATTTCGATTTCACCACCTTTCTTTTCCCTAGTCTTTTGTTTAATTGCTACCATCTTATCTGCCAAATGTTCATATAAGACTTTTGTTCGTTTTGCATGATCCTTAACTAATTTCTGAAAATAACGCTTTTCTAATTCTATGCTATATGGGCTGCTTGTGTCAGTGTGTCCGAAGACAACTTCAAATGGAGTAAGTTCAGTAACGGAATGAATGGTGTGATTGTATGCCATAACGGAATACGTCATTGTTGATGCTGCATCAGTACATCGCTTTTCATATTTAGCCAATCTATAAATTTCGATTATCGTGGAATGGAAACGTTCAATAAGCCCCATTGAGTTAGGGTTATTGGGCGTACCAATGTGAAGTTCAACTTTATGTAAAATTAGAAATTCTTTCATTAACTCGTTATTGAATTCAGTACCGGGATCTGAACTTATCTTTTTAGGGATTCCGTAATATGAAAAATACTTCATCAAAGCTCGGATTACCTCAGGAGTTGATTTGCTTTGAATTTCAATGGCCTGTCCTAACTTACTGAAGGAATCAATAAGGGTCAGATATGTTTTTCCTTTATGATATTTAACTATTACTGCTCGTTGCTCTCTTTCATCTCCAAAAAAAATACTCTTTCTGTGCATTCGTAAACATTAAACCATGCCTTTCTTAAAAAACTGAATTATTAAATTTCCAAATAATCTTCGATGCTTTTCTTCCTCAAAATAGATAAAATATTTTAATCATGGCTTTATGAATTGTTTCAAAAAGTTTTTAACCAATTTTGAATTATCTGTAGGTAGGAAAACTTCCAAAACCTTTTGTTTTTCACGCGAAAGATTCTTTACTTGCATTTCATTTTTAAACCATGAATAAACTAGAATTTGATTTGGCTTGTTGTAAATTGCCTCTCGTAAAATTGGTATTCCAGTTGATTCCAAATCTTCAGCGGAATTAATTGTTTGTGATTTACTAGATTCTGGTCTTATAGGGTATTCACCTACTTCCATACTATGTCTTGATAATGTATCAGAAATCGCTATAGGTCTACCAGCTATCGCTGTCCTACTTGAGTCTGATATTGTTTTTGTCGTTTAGTCATTGTGTTTTATTTTCTTTTTAGCTGTTAATTTTCTAATCTTTGTTACATGTTTTTCTTAATTTATTACAGCAAAAGGTGTTGTAATAGTCAACCGTTTTGATTGATCTAAGGCATTCTGAATGACCGTAGAAGCATAACCGTTTATGCAGTTCACTATTGCACTAGGCATTCGTAAGCCGTTCTTAAATTCATAGAAGTCAAGTATGGCTTCGCTTAAATAACTTGACCCGTTGTTCTGATCGTAGTGGTATTATCAATAATATATTTTAAATTAATATTGATTATTGGAATACAAGAAGTATTCGTTTTCAAAAGCTGTTCTTTCAAATCAATAATCGCGACCAATTGTTGTAAAAGATCATTTCGAATAAGCGTCGTAACGTGCGTCAACGTCATACAAATAAAATTTATGCCAATCATTACTATTGTAACAAAAGTAGAGTAGGCAAGAGAGGGATTTCCATCACTTCATCGTGCCTGCTGGACGCGTGGGTGCTAATCACTTGAAATGGTTCCTTTCGAATAAATTTACCAAAATATTGATAGGCGTTTTGAGGACAAAATAATGACCTCATACTTCCGGTATCAATAATAATTTTTGCATCTATTTCTTTTAAATAATGTACGAAAGTTTTGAATTATGATCGCAATTTAGTTCTAAGACTTAGTCACGGCAGTTTTGAGAAAATTCGGCTGCCTGATATACGTCAGTCTTCATATGGTACGATACGTCGGTACCTACATATATAATTTTTGTTACCATAATAGTTCACTTCATGATAACTATTATGATTATAGTCGTAATTTTCATTGTAATAAGGTTCGTATTCATAGTCATTTATAATCAGTTCGTTTAACTTAAAACCTTGTTGTGGTATAGGAGGAGCTGTCCTCATATAGACAAGTCACTGATTTGCATTTGAGGCTTTTGTACCTGAGGGGGACTGTAGCCTACTTGAGTTGGCTGGATACCAGATTGTGGTCGATATCCAAATTGAGTTGGCCGATTATTCAATTGCTCGAGTGTTTTATAACCAAATGGTTGAGGTGGTTTGTAACCAAATTGCTGTGGTGGCTTGTAGCCAAATTACTGTGGTGGCCTATAACTAAATTGCTGAAGGCCTACTGGTTGTTGTGGCTGAAGGTCAAACTAAGGTCGGTACCCAAAAGTTTGTGGACGGTCCGTTCCAAAACTCTGTGGTTGACCTTGCCCTTGAATTTGGGGCATCTTAGGCGGGGCATTGTTGCTTATCAATGGCCTTGAACCTGAACTTATAATTTGACTGCTGCCGTGTATACGATTTTTCATGTTGTATTGTTTCAAAAAAAATTACTTCCTCAAGAACATCACTTAAGGCGGCCTCTAATGTTGATGGTACCTTAAGTCTCACTACCCGTACCATATTCTCAGGACGGTTATATAAAAATACATTCAAGGATGTATTATCATAATATGATAAATTTTGCGCGTTTTTAATCACTAGAACAGTGATTATCGTGATTGTGGACCGATCACGGTCACTTTCGACATCAATAAATATCGAACACTTTGGATTCTATTACAAAAATCCAGATAACTTTCATCTGATTTTATTTTCAAAAACTCTAATTCAATATTGATACACGCTTCACTACGCGGATCTCCAAAATGCTAGACAAGCAATTCTTTCATCGCAGACCAAGTCTCAACATCCTCTCGTTCCGATAAGAGCGCAGCTGCGTTCTCTGTAAGTCGACTAGTCAAAACAATTTGTTCTTCGAAATCTCTGTTACTAAACCGATCAATTACATATTAACATTTTCGCAAATATAAATTTAACTGTCTTTTATCACCATTGTATAATAGTATCAATTGAATGAATTCTTTAAGTATCGCTTCTATAGCTTCGTCATAGTAATAGAGTTACGAACGATTCAGAGAAGGCAACTTTTCACTCGAGTTACACGATTTTTTTTTTTACTCACTACAATAGAACACATTATAAACACAATAGAAAACACAACAAAAGTTGGGAAAATGTGGAAAACTTTAAGAAAATTTTTCACTTGCGTTTACGCGGTTATGTAAAAGTTTACACTTTAAAATAACTCAATTAAAAGCACTACAATAATAAAGTATAAAAGGAAAGCTTGATTAAAAATTTTCACTTAAGGTTACGCGGTTGTATAAAATTAGACCCTTTAAAATAGCATTGTAAAAAGCACAAAAATAAATGGGAAAAACTTGATGGAAAATTTCCACTTAAGTTTACATGGTTTTTAAAAATTACACACTTTAAAATAGCACAATAAAAAGCACAAAAATAAATTGGGAAAACTTGATGTAAAATTTCCACTTAAGTTTACATGGTTTTAAAAATTACACACTTAAAAATAGCACAATAAAAAGCACAAAAATAATTGGTGAAAACTTGATGGATTTTTTTTTTCACTTTAGTTTACACGGTTGTGAAAATTACACAAAAAAAACAATTGAAAACACAAGAAAAGTTGGGAAAATGTGTAAAATTTTTATGAAAATTTTTACTTGAGTTTATGCGATTATGTAGAATTACACAAAAACTTAATGAAAAATTTTCACTCTACTTTACGCGGTTGTATAAAGTATTGACACAAAAATGTCAATAAAAAAAAACAATAAAATAAGCACAACAATAGTTGGGCATAAAACAAAAATTCTTTGTAAAAACGATTGACACAAAAATGTCAATGAAAACAATAAAATAAGCACAACAATAGTTGGGCATAAAATAAAAATTCTTTGTAAAATTGGTTTGACATTGAAATAATTTGTAAAAATATTGACACAAAAATGTCAGTAAAAACAATAAAATAAGCACAACAATAGTTGGGCATAGAATAAAAATTCTTTGTAAAATTGGTTTGACACTGAAATATTTTGTAAAATATACGAGTTTTTATCCTAAATTATAGTTTAAGTACGATCGATTTTAGATCACTTAAGCTTACGTAACACTAATTAATTACTTACAGTACACATCTGAATTTTAAGATATGCACTCTCTATATTTTCATAACTCAATGGTAGAGAACAAAGGTTAACTCGATAGAGTTGTATACAAAGTCAACCAATAGTTCCTAAGTTGAGTTTTTATCCTAAATTATAATTCTAAAATGATCGATTTTAGATCATTTAAGTTTATGTAACACTAATTAAATACTTACAGTACAAATCTGAGTTTGAAGATATGCACTCTCTATATTTTCTTAACTAACTAGTACTAAGGTTAACTCTGTAGAGTTGTATACAAAGTTAACCAGACACGTTATAATGCGAGAAGTTTGATCGCAATAATAACAAATTATTGTTTAAAAACCATTTTCAAAGAGGAGGATTTGGGAAACAAAGGATTGGCGAAAAGTTGTACTCACCAACCGACTGCTACACCCATTGCTCACTTTTCTTTACCCGTTTAAGAGAATATTTATTTGGTTCGTCGGATTAACTTTTCGTGGAATTTTTCGTGGTAATTTTCCTGACGAATTTGGACGTCGGGAAAACGCGGAAAAACCCGTGAAAATTATGAAAATCCGCTCCGGGCTGCGCCACTCTTGATTTGGGAGCTTAGAAACGGGTTTTTAAAAAATTAAAATTTAAAACTAAAATTAAAATTAAATTAAAAATACGTGTGCATCGATATGGAGATGCTTTAATATTGAAATAAAAGAATACATGTGCGTCAGAGCGCCGAGGGCTGTCTCGCCGCTGAGTCAGCCCTAAAACATAAATGCTTAGTTACTAAAAGTATATTCTAGACTTAATCTAAGGCAGAGGGGTGAGGGGTAACCATAACTACGTTGTTAATGTTGACATTTAACTTTATTTTGATACTTGACAGCTACGTAACAAAGCAGGGCCATCTGTTTTCAACGCTGAAAGCATGATTTGAAACGCCCGTGAAAACGCCTGACGCGATGTTTATGTCCACTGCTGGACACTGCCTAATGCAATGACAAACGGTCTCGAGTCGCCTTCATCCACTGAGTTCCTGCTGGTACGTTACAAAGTCATTGGTTTATCATGTGGTGAGCCATCCTACAAATGCGTTCGGTTCGCGGTTCGAGAACCTTAATTTCCCAGCGGTTGCATCTCTACAACTATGGGTTAAATTATGTCATCGTATTATCCAATAAGAAAGGTTTATGACCCGTGTCTTTTAAATTATGCGTAGCTTATTTGCATTGTTACCGTAATAAGGTTTTGGTCTGTTGCTTGTCTTTTTATAGAGTTTTAAATGAGAGCACTGATGACCCCAAGAGATTATGACTTCCTCTCAATACAACTGCAAGACCTACTTAGATCACAAAGTAGAGTTAGGTAATACTTATCTTCTTTGTACGCGCTTTGTGTACAGTCCTGACGGCTAGCTGATTTAGGTGGGGATTTTATAATCCCCATCTCAGATCTTATACATTAATTCATAATCATTTCCTAAACCTATTTTAGTTAAAATATGATTTTTTACATCAGAGAGAACAAGACAAAAGCTATTTTACCTAAAATAAGTTTAAAAAATGATTATAAATAAGGCACCTAAGCCCCTTATTCATAAACATTTTTTAAACCTATTTTATTTTTAAAAATGTCTTGTCTTTCTTTTGTCTTGTTATGACGTATGCCATTTTACACCAGAGAGAACAAAACAAAATCTATTTTAACTAAAATATGTTTAAAAAATGATTATAAATAAGGCCATAAGTAAGTACCTATCTAAAATATGATAACATTTATAATCGACAAGCGACAAGTCGACACTGAGTGTATGACATCGAGTATCGCAGTAGTGTAATGGGTATAATGCAGTGTATAGGGTTTTTTGCAAATAATTGACACAGACGTATGGTTTATTGTAACATGGATTTTGTATGGCGACACCGATAAGCGCCTCTAACGTACACTCAGTATCCCATTTTTCATACAAAAATGTAGCTTTTATAAAGTGCATATGTGTAGTGAAACGAAATGGAAGTGTATTGCGTAAATTTTTCAAATAGGTGGAAAATATCCACCAAAGTTCTAGTAAAACTGTCACCGCTTTACTAAAACATGACTTGACTGAGACTTTGACGACTTGGAACTAGTGTATCGTTGCAAATTACAACAAATTGCCGTGCGACGCCAATAAAGAAGAAAAAAACCTTAAAACACGTGGTGCATAACTTACCTTAAAGTACACCATTCTGATAGATATCTGAAAAAAATTAAATATGTTAGTAATAATAGTTGATAGTAGATTTTAGTTGTAACTAATAAAAAAATATATTAAATACCTACCTACTTGCCTACTTTTTACTTGTAGGTTTGACTGTTTTTTTTACTGATATTATAAATCTGTAGGTTTAGATATTTGTTTGTTACGTCACGTTGTCGTAACGATTAAATAGAATATCAATAAAATTTTGGAAAAGAGACTATGACATAGGCTATTTAATATTGCGGTACCTATCACATGGTCTAAACCATGGAGGGGCTAGTTAAAAACTAAGGGCCTTATTCATAACCATTTTTAAAACCTATTTTAGTTAAAATAGCTTTTGTCTTGTTCTCTCTGATGTAAAATGTCATATGTCAAAACAAGACAAAACATATTTTAACTAAAATAGGTTTTAAAATTATTATGAATAAGGGGGAAAGTATCTTAACTTAATTGTTCAGTGGTGGACTTTCAGGGCTCTGAAACCTTTGGTTCCCGGAGATGGGCATTTGGTTAAGGAAATGGACATTTGGTTCCGGGAAAATAGTTGGTACCTACTTACTTTAGTAATAACATTATTTCATTCAAACTATTTTTTTCATAATTTGGCCCTAGTGTAGGTAGACTCTCAACAGTTATTTTTTTTTATGCATAATTGATTCTCATTTAACTAAGTGATAAATTATTATCTTATTGAGAATAAATTATTATTAAACTTATTTTAAAATTGACAAAAGTGTGAACCATACTTAATTTCTACATTTCCTTTGTCCATTTTATTTAAAAGGCGTCTTTTTTAAATTCCGGTAGAATTTTGATTATTACTCAACACTTTCGGAAGGTAGGAAGGTTTTTATAACCACGGGTTGATTCCGGGAGACTCCTGAAAATCCGGGAGAGGTGGCAACCCTAGGTACCTAAAGTTAGTGCTTTGCCTATCTCTAGAAATGCAACTCCATAATATCACTTTTACTTTCTTTAAAAATACAAACGTCATAGTCTGATCAACAATGAAATAACATTTATTCTGCGAATAATAAGTTACATACTTTTTCCCATAGTTGGAAAGTGAAGATGGTATCGCGAGCGATAAACGTGTTACAAATTAAAATAATTACGCAAAAGTTCACGTTTTAGTCGTGGGCTTTTTTAGAACAATTGGTTGTTTGTCTAATTTGGATTTATTTATTACATCGGATTTATTTAATAGTGTGTAATAGTGTTGAACTAAGTACGCACAGAAGATGGCAGGTGGACTCAGGAAACAACCAAATGGAAAGGCCTAGAGGAATAGAGGGAGACCACTGGAAAGGTGGCAGGACGATATAGTGAAGTTAGCAGGAAAGTCATGGATGGAGAAAGCTAAGGGACGAAAAGTTTGGCAACTTTTTGAGGAGGCAACCCCGCAAGGGGTCCTTTAACTAAGTTTTAAGAGATATGTATTAAAGTCAATTGTTATTTTAAGTTTATTTTAGTTTAAGGAATATTAAAGGCTTTTTTATTTTTTATTTTATTATTTGAATAGTGTTGAAATTAAATTATGTACTTAATAGCTTCAGTGATCATTAATTTCCTATTTTATTCCTGAAAGATTACGTTACAATGTGTTGAGTAAGTTTTATTAAAGGCAAAAAAAAAAAAAAATGCAAATGCTAGATTTGCATAAATTTTATTTTTTATGCAAATCTAGCAATTTATTCAAAATATTTATCTATGCACTTTAACCCCCTTATTCATAATCATTTTTGAAACCTATTTTAGTTAAAATATGTTTTGTCTTGTTTTGACGTATGTCATTTTACATCAGAGAGAACAAAACAAAAGCTATTTTAACTAAAATAGGTTTAAAAAGAAAAAAACAGTTCATATTGATGATTATTGAACTTACTTTTTTTTTCGATTATTTTAAAGAAAAGGCAGAAGTCACAAACTTTTTTCTGTTGAAACCTTTTCACTGTTCAAAATTTAGCCGCGAAAACTTATGATGCGCGAAAAGCACTGCAACAAACACACTGATCTAGTTCACACACCGCACTGATACACATTCAAAACGATTTTACTTTTTATAGACCATAGAGTGGAGGGTGCATCTTTTATTTTTTCTTTTGTAATTTTTATAGCACAGTAGCAGCCGATAATTATCTTTTGCATTTAATTCATTTCATGTGTTGGCACTCTCCGTTTTTATTAGTTTTCGTCAGTCTAGCACGTTTATTTAAATGTTAATTTTAAATAAGCACGATTGCATTATATTAATAATTGTGTGATTCATTAAATGAATAGATTGATAAATTGGTTTCATCGCTTTGCGTCGCCTTTGATTTGTGTGAGTTTGATTAAAACTAATGTGCAGCTATTTATAAGTTCTGAATGATAAGGTAGGTTAGGTATTATACCTATTGATGAAGTTATTGTAACAGCGATCAGCAGGGCGATTCTAAAACGTCGGAAACGTTTCTGATCGGATTCGTTAGTTTTTAATTTCGATGTGGTAAGTAACTAAAACAATTTTCTAACAATTTTCTCTAGTAAAATACAGTAATATGCAATATTTATTGTTTTTACTGTGTTTTACTATAGAAAATTGTTCTCGTACTTACCACATTGAAATGAAAAACTAACGAATCCGATCGGAAACGTTTCCAACGTTTTAGAATAGCCCTGCCGAACTATTGTTACTAATCCCACTTCACACTAATATTATAAAATGCGAAAATTTGTGAGTATGTTTGTTAATTCTTCACGCTCAAACAATTGAACGGATTTGAGTGAAATTTGGAATGGAACCTTGGACCTTAGATTAACATACCTAAATATAAATAAATGCTGGACATTTCACACAACATTATCTAGCCCCAAGCTAAGCAGAGCCTGTGTTATGGGTACTAGATAACTGATAAGT
This sequence comes from Epirrita christyi, assembly GCA_951392215.1. Lineage (NCBI taxonomy): Eukaryota > Metazoa > Arthropoda > Insecta > Lepidoptera > Geometridae > Epirrita > Epirrita christyi. The sequence goes on along the minus strand of OX595857.1, from coordinate 1,655,294 downwards.
ATGCTTAATGCAATACATTATTTTTTATTATACATAGAAAATACCCACAACAACAACTATTTACATATATGTATTACAAATATTTGCAGACCATGCAAACGTTTATCCCGCAGTGGGAATCAAACCTGCACGTCTTGAGTCTCTGCGAGCCAAAGAGGTCATCAAAGTAAATATCTGCAGGGCCATTTTAAAACGTTCGGAAGGGTTTACGATCGGATTTGTTAGATTTTCATTTCGATGTGGTAAGTAACTAAAACAATTTTCTTTAGTGAAACACAATAAAAAACAATAAATATTGTTAATTACTTTGTTTTACTAGAGAAAATTGTTAGAAATTTTTTTTAGTTACCACATCGAAATGAAAAACTAACGTATTCGATCGGGAACCCTTCTAAACGTTTTAAAATAGCCTTGCTGGTCAACATACTGTCGAATAATCTATAACTTGATTAGGTACTTTGTGTTATTTTAAAAACAATTAACAAACAGTACCCAGTATTTTTTTTTAAATATGACCTTGTAAAAGCTTTTCAACCCACAGCAAAGTTCTATCAAAACCTGTAAAGCTATAATCAGGGCAATGACACGCGCAATTCAGGATTATAACACGAACGTGAGGTGTGAATATCATCTTAAGATCTTATCGCTATGTCGTAATGTAATTTTTTTTGGTATCTAAGTACCATGGTACTCATAGTTCCTGATACCCATGACACAGGGAAACCCAGTGTGGGATCAGGACTAAGTATTACGTCACTTTTGGGAGTTGTGTTGTGTGTGTGTATGAATGTTAATATAGTCAAATGAAAAGGGCCTACATAATGGGAGGAATTGGGAAATAAACGTTCATGGGATGAATACCTGGGACGAATATCGATACACTCAAATTTTACAAGAACGATGTTCAATGAACTTTATCATCAGGATTGTATTATGTTCCCACTGCTGGGAAACTTACGTCCACTCTCAGTAAAGTATCCGGGCCGCAAAAATATATCTTACCCGGGCCTTTATCGACAAATAATGTATTTTTGTGTAAGTGATAGCTACAATACTACCTCAAGTATCGTAATTATGTTGGCCTTGTACCAGTAAGAAGATCACGGCTCAGAGATAGGAAACCATTTCAGAATAAGAATAAGAATAAGAAGCATTTATTGTTAACTGTGTAAAAAGATCGTACAGGTAATATATAGTATCAAGAGTCTGCCCATTTCAGACGTAAAATAGGTACAGTAGGTATGTTTAGTAATATTATTAATGACATTATTATGTACTAATTGTTTTGAAATGGCATCATTTAGTCTTTCAGTTATCAACACGTCCAGAAAGAAGTGAGTACCATAACTAGCCTGATTTTGTGTGTATATTTTGTGTTCAAAAATTATGAAGGAAGGTACTTATGCTCATTTATTCACCTTAGGAGCTTTACAACACACTTGGTTAAGTCAATTTTATGTACAGTACAAAATAATATGGCAAAACAAACACAGAAAGATAACTCAAAGCCATTTAAAAACAGACAAGCAAGGTAGGTAGGGCTTAGGGTACACATTGTTATCATACTAATTTGTAAATCTAATTAATTGGTAAGTATTGTATTGTGCAGCCGATACTTTTTACATACTTATTTAATTCGATAGTTATTCTATATAGTTATTAAGTATCCATTTTCGCCGTTTGTCAAATCTTACAAATTCTCTCCATCCAAACGTTGTTTGAAAGAAATCACTTTTAACCGATAAGAACGTCCATTGCGCTTTTAGTTATTTTTTTATTCGAAGTATTTTTAATTATATTATATTCATACAGCTAGTACCAATGTAGCTTATTTCAATAAAATAATAAATTCAAACGTTGTTGAGTATTTTGTGTAAAGATTTCGATAAACAAATTTTTATAAATTAATTATTTTATAGATTTTTTGACATCATTAGAGTTCATATAAGACAATATAGTTATATTTACAGATCAAATAATATCTGACCAAAATGTTGACTACCCCTGGCACTTTCCACCATTAATCAAAGATTGACAGTACTGACATAAGAACAACTAATCTTATTGTACTGATCCGAATGGATCGCGCAATCGTACAAGGAACCCTAATCTGTTGTTTTGTAATTAGCCATTGATGGTCAATGGTTTAAGAAGACAAAAGAAAATGTACACTGAACCCTTTTTAGAATGTTCCCTTTCACGGGTAAAGAATTATGTATACACAAGCTCAAAGTCACGCGCCGGGCTATGGAAAGAACTATGCCCGAAGTTTTACTACATGATAGAATCTGAAACGAGGAGATCCAGAGAAAGCTCTCAGAATTAGCAATTTAATAATAACAATAATAAAATAAATGCTGGACATTTCACACAACATTATCTAGCCCTTAGCTAAGCAGAGCTTGTGTTATGGGTAGGTACTAGATAACTGATATACTTAATAGAATACATTACATAGATTGATATTTTTTATTATACATAGAAAAATACCCAGAACACCCTGAACAAATATATGAAGGGTTGGGGATAAAGGGTTTCGAGTGGCGACTTCGAACCGGACGACGACGCCAGTGTAGGAAGCTTCTCTGACGATATTTAAAATTTTGCAGTTAGTCGGTGGATGGAAGCGGCTCATGACCGTTTGTCGTGGCATTCTATTGGGACGTATATGCCCAGCAGTGGGCTTCTACACGCGTGTTTGAAGTTTAAACCTCAAACACGCATTACTTAGTAAAGTATGTATCGTATCGATTAAGTAAATCACAGTGATTATATCTCGTTCATCATTTATGTTGAAACTCTGTACCAGATCGCATTATCTTAAACTTTCAAACTGCAATCGTGTTACACTGGTCCTTGATGGAGAGTTAGTAATTTTTGGTTCTTTGTTTTCGTAGCTCGTATGAGTATAATACTACAATCAACTAATTTTAAGTGTACCTTGATGGTCTAGTGGAGCATTCGTTCACCAATAACATAATACGTATAAGTACAAACAACAGAGTTAGTAGTAGAACTTGTGAAAGAGTTCGTCCGGGGGAGTACTACCACCGTACCTATTTCTGCCGCCAAGCAGTAGTGTTCGCATTGCTGTGTTTCGGTTTGAAGGGTACGGGTGCCGGTGAAATTTATTTATTTATTTATTTATTTATTTATTTAAATTCAACTGCTTACTGCACTTACAGTATACACCAACGCGTGCGGCAAGCCAAAACTACAGGTACTTATAATTCTTAATAATGATTATATCACAGATACCTACTTAGCTTAGAAAACTGATAACATTATTAAGAAAAACATTAAAATTTGAAAAAAAAATATCGATATCTGGCTTCTGAGCAACCAGAGCGTTAAGCAAATTGAGGGCCTGAGTCGTCGGAGCATACCGTGTGGTTTGCGTTCGAACCAACGGGGCCGCGAACAGGCGCGGCGCGCGCAGCCGCTGCTCCGGCGCAGACAACGCGCAGCGAGCCAGCGCGGTCGGGTTATCAATCCTGTTGTTGAGCAGCAGATAATAGTGCATCAACAATGCACACTTGCGTCTCAACTCAAGGGTGTTGATGCCTACCATTCCGGCGACGAACAAAGACGGATATAAATAAGGATAGTACCCATGCATTTTTTTAAAAAGATAACGAGCAAATTTCCTTTGTACGCGTTCTAGCATGAGGCTATATTTTTGTTCGTGCGGGTCCCATACAACAGAGCTATACTCTAATTTACTCCTCACGAACGCGTAGTAGAGAGTAACAATGGCAAATTACAGGCACATGAGACTTTTTATCTTTATGTCTCAGGGTCGGCAGCGCGCGTGTGATGCCTTTGGTGTTGCAGGTGTTTATAGGCTACGGTAACTGCTTTCCATCAGGTGGGCTGTATGTTTGTTTGCTTGCAAAGAAGCATAAAAAAAAAAAAACAGTCACATGTCAGTTATTACATAACCCACTAGAAGTATTCCACTCGAAAAATTTGTGCTAATATTTACGTGCTCGCAAATCGTTTACTCCCAGCGTCCCCACCTGTCTGGTCCCCCACTGGGGGACGTTGGGAGAAAAAAGTGCCAACGTCCCCCACTCGTGACAACGTGCATTGAATATTTAACAGTAGGAGAACTTTTTTTTCTGTTTTTAAGTGTCCATTATGATGATCACTGAACACGATTCTGCTGTCAGAATTAAAAATAGTTGCCGCGATTTTAAACGTTATGGTGTAGGAAAACCAACATCGTGAAGAAACCAGCAAAATCAAATCAAAATATTAACCTCCTTATTCATAATCATTTTTCATATTCTAGTTAAAATATCTTTTGTTTTGTTCTCTCTAATTTAAAATGTCGCACGTCAAAACAAGACAAAAGCTATTTCTATCAAAGTTTTAAAAATAGATTATGATTAAGAGGAACATTTTACAATATCCCAAAAATTACCAACCAGGCGGGGATTAAACCTGCGACCGTCTCCTTGCTTGATACGGAGATGCGCCACTGATCGTCTAGAATCTAGACTCTAGAATCTAGAGTCTAGATCAACTTGGCTGGGGCACTGCCGCTTGCACCCATAATCAGCCCTAACCTACTTTTTCGAGTAATGTATGGTTAGGTACTTATTTTAGATGTGCGTATGTTTATGTTGCTACCAAGTTCAAAACAATAATTTTGGTAAGTATATTTTTATTTGTGGTTGTAATGTGTTGTGTGCGTGTAAATTATTTATTTATTAATAAATAAATTAAACATTTATTGAATTTCTGTTGTACACGATATCAATGCAACAGATATCATATTTATTAATGCTACGTTTGATAGAAAAAGTTTAATTACCGGACAGCGCCACCTACCGCGATACCGTGTGTAGTACACAAACTTGGCTGGGGCACTACCTTGTCCTAGAAACCAGCTTAATCTGTTTTTGGAGAATAAATTTCTGTTGCACACACTGATATTATTAATGCAACTGATGATTATATAGTTTGAGATGTGGAATGGCTTAATTTATTGCCTACAATAAAACATTACCTACATACGTTTGGTTGCAGAATTGCAAGTAGGTCGACTGCTCGTAAGTATGTGTTTCATGACTCGTAAGTAGTTGTTGATGATACCCACGCCAGGGGTGCGATTTTTGAATTACATTCAAAAATAGCACAAATTTAAACAATAAAAAAAATTAAAAAAAATTACTTATATTATTTAAATTTTGCAATTTTACTGACGTTTAGTCACTCGATGACTCGAGTGACTAAACGTCAGTAAAATTGCCGTTTATCCCCGATTTCCAAAGGTGTTGTTCCAAGATGTATGGAGCCTAGCCCTTGTCGGTGTACACTAGTGTAAACGTGGCTAAATATATGTAAAACCTTTTGCCATTGTAATTTTTTTATTATTTCGCTTCATTTAATGCAGGTTCCTAAAATATCTTTCTCACGGAGAGCAACACAAGACAAAACAATATGGCGGGGCGGATACAATTTACTCTGTGGTAAATTGTTTCGACAGGCTGTTCACGATCGTAATAAAGCTAGCGTAGGCAACACATTCTATGTACACTACTCCCAACGAACGAATAAAGCAAGCAACCACAGAGCAATAAACGTGACATTCCCTGACATGGCTGCTCAGGAAAATATGTTACCATTGTAAAATTTTTTCGAATTTTAAACTTTTCTGTGCAGTAAATTATTCTTCAAATTAGAGTAAGAGGATTTTTACGATAATCACAGATTTTTTCACCATTCTCAGTCTGGTGTACATCGATATAGGCCATTTTGGAACATGTCCTTTATACTATACTTATTACTAGTTGCGCCCCGCGGTTTCACCCGCGTGAATAATGATGAAAATTGATGATGATGATGATGATGTTAAGGTATGTGTTAATCCAGGGTATGAGGTATCTCCACTCCAAATTTCACTCAAATACGTTCAGGCGTTTGAGCGTGAAGAAGTAACAAACATAATAGGCATAGATTTATGTCTATGATAATAGGTAACAAACTTTCGCGTTTATAATATTATACACATTTTGGCTACAATGGCTTAAACATAAGTTATAGATATATACTGTGGCGGGCTTTTTTGTAGGACTATTTAAGATAATCATTTCCATCATACATTACATATTATGTGTAACTCTAGCGGTTTTGGCAGCTCACGCCAGAATAGCTCGCAGATGGTAGATTTTTTCCTAACTTGACACTTATCGTCATTTATGGACAATTCACACAATATCTTTATAAATTGTAGCCTATGTGTTATTCTGATGTATAAGCTATATTATTGTAAAGTTTCATTAAAATCCATTCAGTATATAGTTTTTACGTGAAAGAGTAACAAACATCCATCCATCCATCCATCCATAATTACAAACTTTCGCGTTTATAATATTAGTAGGATTGAAACTGATTGATGACTAAAATTTTGATAGCTATGGTACCAATACAAGTGCTTCGTCCAGTACATCTCCTGAAAAACGGTAATTTGCGACCTTTTTCATGACATTTAGTCACTGTGACATTCAATAACTTTTCATTAAAAAATCGACTTCCGCATTGAATTCGGCTATCTGCATGTTTTTATTTGTTAAAGGCATACAAAACAATAACTTGTTGCTGAAAATACAAAAATTGCTATATGTATGCCGTAACATTGGAGGAGTTCCCTCAATTCCTCATGGATTCCATCATCAGAACTGGGTTTTGATAAAAATGGGACCAATCTGGAAGTATATCTATTCAAATAAAAAAAGAATTTTCCAAATCGGTACATAAACGACGAAAAAAAAAAATACTACCGATTTGAGAACCTCCTCCTTTTTGTGAAGTCGGTTAAAAATCGCACCCCTGTCACATTTCTATTGACCAAACAGTATTACTAATACCTAGGAGCATAATGCGAACACCCGACCCGAGAACACGTCTGAACAACACGTTTTATGAAGTAGATAGATAGATAGATACTTAATTCTTTATTGCATTCACCTTATAAGATAACTACATAACCCTATGTAACTTACAGATTGCAGATAGGTATACGGACGATTGTCGTAATCGACATTGTTACAATGGTTGCTGGAAAACCCAGACTAGAGCTCGGCCCTTCGACCTACGCGACGCGCCGCATCAGAAAAACTATGTAGGAACACTAGGAACCTAGATAAGTACTATCAGAATCCGAATAATAGCATAATATGGTGGAAATATGCTCAAATTACAAATGATTTTGGTATTGCGTTTGCATGGGCAGATCATCCTTCGCTGGGCTCAGGAGATCCGTAGAAGAACCAAGGTCACCGACATAGCTCTCAGAATTAGCAAGTAGAAATGGCAATGGGCAGGTCATAACAGCTCAAAGAACTGGTAGGTAAGTAACCGTTGGGGAATATAGGTTCTCGAGTGGCGACCCCAAATCGGACGACGCGGTAGAGGAAGGCCCTCCACTTGTTGGACTAAAGACATTATAATGTCCATCGCACCACTCCATCCACTAACTTCCTGCGACGTTTATAAACGTCGCAGGAAGTTAGTGGATGGAGGCGTCTCAAGACCGTGCGTCGTGGCATTCTAAAGGGGAGGTCTATGTCCAGCAGTGGACTTCTTCTGGCTGATGATGATGATGATGAAAGCAAATTCAATAACATAACACCCAACAGTCACATATTACATAGTCCTGATCCCACACAAGGATTTCCTTTGTCCTGGGTACCAGGAACTACCGAGTACCATGGTACCACAACACCCAGACCTGGAACAAATATTTGAAGCAAACATTTATCCGACAGCGGGAATCGAACCCGCAACCCGCGTCTCAGCCGGCTAACTCACCCACCGCGTCACGGAGGTCGTCGAGAATTACGTATTCACGTCAATAGATAAATTAACATAATCACGATGGTTAAAAGTTGATGTCTGTGGTTAGGCGTAATAAATTAAGCATTATCACATCAAAACGCGTAATCCAAGCTCACATACTCAGATCAACGATACATTACTTTCAGAGAAACATCAAGTTCTCACGAGCTAGTTCACAATATATCCTAACACTAGCAGAGTTTTTCGGGGTTCCCCTCTGATGAGTCTGTTTGTAGTAGTACTACTAGGCGAACCAGCATAAGGCCTACCCGATGGAAATTAGTTACCGTAGCCTACGGACGCCTGCAACACCAGAGGCATAACACGCGCGCTACCGACCTTGAGACATAAAGATGAAAAGTCTCATGTGCCTGTAATTTCACCGGCATCCGTACCCTTCAAACCGAAACAGCAATGCGAGCACTACTGCTTGGCGGCAGAAATAGGTACGGTGGTTGTAGTTACCCGGACGAACTCTTTCACAAGAAGGTCTACTAGGTAGGTGCATACTGCAAGTAAACTAATACCTAAGTTTTTTTGTAACAGTAGCATACGCAAATTTGCCGTGGTGATAGATCGGTTTGTTAGTAGTAGAACTTCTTGTGAAAGAGTTCGTCCGGGGAAGTACTACCACCGTACCTATTTCTGCCGCCAAGCAGTAGTGTACGCATTGTTGTGTTTTGGTTTGAAGGGTACGGGTGCCGGTGAAATTACAGGCACATGAGACTTTTCATCTTTATGTCTCAGGGTTGGCAGCGCGCGTGTGATGCCTCTGGCGTTGCAGGCGTCCATAGGCTATGGTAACTACTTTCCATCAGGTAGGCCGTAGGCTTGTTTGCTTGCCAAGAAGTATAAAAAAAACCTCCTCCGATCCGCCTGGCAAACGTGGTGTATGGGGGAAGCCTGGTCCAGTTGTGGACGTAAACAGGCTAGTGATGATGATGATCTCAACTCTCGAGCTTATAAATTATATTTGCATCTTTTGAGATCCTCAGCGCCAAATCGATGCGCAGGCGCAGATCAACGCTGTAATAATGTACTTATAGATAGCTCAACTGTTTTATAATTAAGTGTTTTTTAAGTGAGTGTGTTGTGTATAAGTACTTGTGTTAGTTGTAAGTATTATTGTTTCTGTAAATAAAGTAATTACCTAAATAAGTACTTACCTATTTCGATATGTCCTATGATAATTAGCTATACAGAACACTCCGTCTTCGAGTTACACTCTCCATTGGCTGTTATTTTGATAGCAGTGATTAAGATTAGGTTCTTTATGGTGTCAATTAAAACTTTGCAATCTGCCTTTCCTGTGCTTCTGTTATTTGTTAATTGTTTTGTGTGGATTGCTAAGGTGGTTATGGTGCAATGTTTGATTTCCTTTGCGCTTGAGATGAGATGGATGAAGGCCAAACTCAATAGTAGGCAGTAAGTACAGTAGCTACCAATTTAGGTATTTTTTTAAAGGTCTTTATTAGTAACTTTACTTATTAGGTACTAACCCGTTCGCGACTTCGTCCGCATGGAAGATAATGCGGCCGCAGTGAAACAAACAAACCCCTACAAACCCTAAAAACCTAAACAAACTCCTACAACCTCCTTTAACCCTGTTTTTTTAATTTGGGGGTCACATTTTTACCTTGAGGTCCTGAAAATATTGAAATATCAACAACCACATCGTGAAACAACCTTTGAAACGACACCACACTTGAGTTGTTCAATTTAGGGGTCCCATTTTAAACTTGAGGTTCTGAAAATATTTTAATCTCAACAACTACACCGTGAAATTAACTTTTACTGCATCGAAATAAACTAAAAACAGGCCAAAACGTAAAGTGTATTTTTTTCACAAAGAAAACGTTTTCTTGCCTGTTTTCAGGAAAATTTCAGGTATCGCTGAAACATGTGTTTGAGGAATCTACATGTGTGTCAAGCATACACCTACTACCAACCGTTTCCGAAATACAGAGCATTTTTATTTTACATTTAAAGCCCTTTATGGACCCCAAACTTTCCAAATTCCTTTCTTTGTACACCCCTACACTCTAAAAGGAGAACACCCTCCGTCCGTCTCTCGGAAGGTAGACATTTCGAGTGACTGACGTGACGTTGTGCTTGTGACATAGTAGAATATCCAAGTTATCAAGGTACCTTACCTACCTAACCTACTTGGGTGTGTCAGCATCAGCCCAATACCAATTTTAACAATGGATACAACCTTGCGATCTTCTCTTCTTCAAACGTCAACTCTCGTCATGTAGGTACGATACTTAAAAACAATAAACAAAATGATTGTATCTAGGCCATCGTCTAAGTAATAAGAGAGGCGCGCGGGGCGGTCACCTGCCCCTCAATGGGGAGTTTTCTGACAGTTGAAAGAAAATAGTTCTAAATTCATGCATAGATGGCGCAGTCCAGATTTGGTTGTCTTAATTTTGTCGGTCAACCATGTGTCAATTTGACTGACTTTGATTTGACTTCGCTCCGCTTCACTTCACTCGCTCATGTTGTTCGTTGATGAAGTATCTACCTATTTTGTTTTGTTTGTTGAAATTCGGATAATATGTATATGTTAGTGTTACGTTATTGTTAAAATTTTTTGTTGTTATTTTTGAGTCATTGTTATTGTTGAAGCCGAACCAAGATGAGCAGGGATTGTGGTTCATGGTCTATATTAGGCTTGAAAAATGAGCTTCGAAATCACAACCCGAAACTTTGAGGAAAAAAAAGCAGGTCTAGTTTCAAAGAGAATTTGTTTGAAGACAACCATGGCGATTCACCGCCATCTACCGGAGTTTTAAGAACTATTTTTTCTTTTTAATTGCCTCCCTGAAAACTTCCCATTAAAGTAGCAATTGGCAATGGGGAACGCAACAATGGAGATCATTTAGGCAGCCTTAGCGCTGTCCAAATCTTATGAAACTTGAAAGGACGAATATTTAGGTCAAGAAGTTTCCCCTATTCAAGTTTCATAAGATTTAGATAGCGCTAAGGCTGTTAAAATGATTCCCGTCGTTGCGTTCCCCATTGCGATTTCGGCGTCGCAGCGTACTTACGGTATACGGTAAGAATATTTTGTGCCTAGTGTAAAGAAAACAGCTTATCTTCTTATTACACACGTATAATTCACAGTTCAGCAGTACAAATAGCAATACACACTCATAAACTGAACCTCCTTGCTCGAGAGCTAAAAGTACCGCTCGACAATATCGCCATTTTTTTTTCCATATCAAAATGGCGCTTCGTGAGTCTAGACATTTCCGGTACATATTTCCGATGGCAAATAAATTGAGAAGCGTAACAGCAAAGGAAATTAAATCAAATAACTTATTGTTAGCCGTCTCGAAGGCAGCCACGAAAACAGACGACCACGACCTGCGATACGAGCCGATGTTACGAAGAGATGCCGCCGCCGCGCGCCGCGCCGACACCGGCACACTTTCTAGAACGCTCTTTTTGATCTTTTTTTGATCTAATTGCTATTCTGTTTAATTATCCCTTCGGTTATATTAATTGTTTCAATTACTCTAATATTAAATTGTTGTAGTTATGTGCCTTATCTTTATTTCCCTTCTGATCCTTATATTATACAATTCAAAATATGCTAGCAAAGGCTTACAAAATCATTAAAAATAATTATTAATTTAGAAATAGTGACACTAGTCAGTCAGTTTTCAAATTCGTTAATAAATTCAAGTCAATTCGCTATCTCTTGTGATTTAAAACACGCGAAAACAGATCGCCCCGACACAATCGGTATAATTGTTTGAATGAGACCTTGGTGTACATTCTCATCTGATACCTTATTTGGATATTGTATTACTCCATCATGGTAGATAAGTAGGTATAACATAAACATGGAATCTCCATGTAATGTTATACCTACTTAACTAACTGCCTCATAGAACAACATAGCATATCAGTGTAGATAAGTTACCTGCTTAGTTAGAGCGAGGAACTCAAAGTAATGTCTAACCTAGGGTCTTGGCTTGGCCATACGACATCACAAACAATGTTTTGGGAACGTACTACGTGACCCATTTTTTTTCAATTTTTTAACCCCCTCCCCTCTCGGTGACCACCCGTGGTATTTGCTAAGACCCCCCCCCCCCCACCCCCAAATTTCACGTAGTAATTCAGAAATATGTTTTAAACATAGACATTACTAAGGTAAGGACACGGCGGACGCTCGCTAATAGATAACCGCCAAATAAAATGGTGTAAAAAATCAGTTGAGTGACACCCTCAACAATCAGTTGGTAAAGTACACCGCGCGCGATCGTTTCGGCCACAAAATGCCGTATTGTGTGGTAAAAGGCTGCAGAAACAACTTTGCAAAGTGTAATTCCCAATTCCAAGTGCCAATTCGAGAACTACAAAGTATTCAAGGTTTTAGACACAAACTGAAAATGTATCTCATGAGTCACCAAATACAACATGGTTACCTGAGAAACGAGGTGTCAATCTTGTAGTGTGCTAAGTTTTTTTCTTCAGGTTAGGTTAAAAATTATTTAAAATTGTTGCTTGCCCGCGATCGCCGCATAGTTTCTGTATATCTCTTGCACTATTATACTTTTATTTTATTTTTCTCTTATCCCAGCACTTCTGTTAGTCATGACCAACTTTTTATAAAATGTTTTTGTGTTTTGTTCTTATTCATTGTTTTGCACTGCATATTATTATTATTTTTGTATATATTTCATAATCGTTATTTCATTCTTAAATTAAATATAGTATATTATATAGTTGTGAAGCAGACATCCGTGTTTTCACCTGTATGGTTTCAGCGGAAGATCAGCGTTGTGTTGCCACAACACAACAAATGCTGAGCTGGACGCCAATTTGTGCCAGTGTTGTATGACTGGTGGGTACTGAGAGGCACACTATTTTTATTAATGTAATGCTTGTCTTCTGTGTATTTTTAATAATCTTTGTTAATCTCTGTGTGCTTTTCCCCGTGTCATTCTTGTTTTTTTTTTGGCACTAATAAATGCTTTTTCTTTCTTTCTTTCTTTAATTTAAAAAAATATGCCATTTCATGTTATAGGTATGGCAAAATTTTGTATACTATTGAACTTTCCCTAATTATAGAAAACAATTTTATTTCCTTGGTAGATCGCTCTCCAATTCAATAAAGAGACGCCATACAAGCAAAACACTATAACTTTGTAAGGATACGTGCGAGTTTCTTGGTTGTAAATAACCGGTCTCCCAATATACAAAAAGGTTAGGTATGGCGTTCGGGTTTTTGTGTTAATTTCAACGTAGTTATAATGTAATCCAAGAGATGGCGCTGATTTTTTCTCTAAGGAGACATTGCTTAATTGTTTTGTCTGTCAAGCCTATCTTTACTATATAAAACTATCTAAATCTATGGTTTTAAATCATTTTCTGCAAACAGAAAGTTAAAAATAATATTTTGGCTCACGTTCGGCGCTTGCCGCGTGCCGCCCAGAATGAGTGCTAATAAGTTAAAAAACGACCATATTTGAATATAGCTAAAAAAAACGTGAGATTTCTCTAGAGGATATTGACTACGCGACGAAAACCTAAGACCACCCCCCACCTCCGCCCCTGTGACCAAGCGTGGTTGGTATTTTTAAAGACCCCCTCCACCCCTAAACAGGTCACGTAGGTCAACAGGGTACGTTCCCTTACTTAATCCTAAGATAACACCTAGAGTATAGTACCTACCCATTTTTATTAAGTACCTAAGTGTTTTAATGTCGTTGTAAGTAGTAATTTAAGACTGCAAAACATTTTATTGTATTACACTGGCCGCCAAAAAAATCGTCCCACCCGCTAATTTTGAGTAACAAAGTTGTTATCTTAAGTATGCGTTGACATATTGGTATGTTTTGCTTATGCTTTATAAATAAACATCTGAGTACCCACTTGACATTGTTTTAGACGAATACAAGTGCTATTGTGGGTATTTGTAACATTTTAAAAGCACTGATAAAAAATTAATGACTTTTGCATAGAGTGCAAGGTTAGTTTATTTCGAACTTTTGCCGCGGCATATTCATTCACCGTGCATCGTAGTGATTTAATCTTTTGTTAGAACAATCATATTTGTTGCTTTTAACCATAAAATATGGATACAACTGAAGCAGAAGCCGCTCAAGTGGTAGCTCTCGTTCGTGAAGGGCTAAGTCAGCGAAATGTGGCAAGAAGATTAAATTTGAGTCGATCAGCAGTGCGTCGAGTTTATAAACGATACTTAGAGACGGGAGAGTACCGCCGGAGACCAGGATCTGGAAGAGGACGTGTCACAAACACGACGGATGACCGTTTTATTGCCTTGACTTCCTTGAGAAATCGGCATCTTTCTGCTGTTGATGTGCAGGGCAGGCTGAGAGACACTCGTGGAGTGGCTGTAAGTGAGAATACGGTGAGAAGAAGACTTCGGGAGCAAAACCTGAAACCACACAAGCCTGCCACGGGACCAAAACTCACTGCATCTCATCGGCAAGCAAGGTTAGAATTTGCTCGGCAACACATCCAATGGGATCTTGGTCAATGGGAGACAGTTCTGTTCAGTGATGAGAGCCGAATGTCCCTTGTAGGCTCTGACGGACGTCGTAACGTTATGAGAAGACCAGGAGAACGTTATGCTCAGTGCTGCATAAGAGAAACAGTCCGGTTTGGAGGAGGCTCTACAATGTTTTGGGGAGGCATCTCTTTGACCGGACGTACGGAGCTGGTTTTCTTTCGGAATCGTACGGTTAATGCTGAAAATTACATAACGGATATTCTGGAACCTCATGTAATGCCATACGCGGGATATATTGGCGAAAATTTCCAGCTCATGCATGATAACGCAAGACCACACGTCGCCAGAATTGTAACCGGATATCTTAGGGAGGTTGGCATACCAGTTATGCAGTGGCCAGCCAATAGTCCGGACCTAAATCCGATCGAACATCTCTGGGACCAGATAAAAAGGAAAGTTAGAGCCCGAAATCCAGTTCCAGAGACGTTAGATCAGCTGGAAGCCGCATTAACGGAAGAATGGGAACAGATACCCCAAGAAGACATCAAAAAGCTGATCCGTTCGCTGAATCGGCGTATGGCAGCAGTCATTAAAGCAAGAGGAGGAAACATCCCATACTAAGGTGAAGCGAAAATGTTTTTAAATGTCAAAAAACATAAATTTTGCCACTTAAAGTAAAATCGTTAATTTTTCCAAATGTTATGGTTTCATTATCATAACACATTTTTATGTAAAATATACCGTACCACGCGAGATTTTTAGGTTTTTTACAACCCCATAATTGCATTTTTTCATTATCAACATAAAAAATATCTATCGATTGCAGTAAAAACCCATGGGACACTTTTTTGCGAAAAAACGTAGGTGGGTCGATTTTTTTGGAGGCCAGTGTATTATTATTATTATCTATCAGTGTAGGTACCTACCAAATTTCATCAATATCGGTTTAGTCATTATGGCTTGGTTGAGCAGCTGAGCAACAAACATCTAAACCTCCAAACAAACCTTTCACATTTGGTAGGATGGGAGTAGCGACCGCGTAGTGTAGTGGACGAGTAGCCGGCTGAGTCGCAAGAGGTGCGGGTTCGATTCCCGCTGCGGGACAAATGTTTGCATGAACTGCAAATATTTGTTCCGGGTCTGGTTGTTGTAGTACCATGGTACTAGTAGTTCCTGATACCCACAAGCCACAACACAGGGAAACCTAGTGTGGGATCAGGAGGACCATGCATGTGACTGTTGGGTGTTATGAATTATGTTATGTTCGTATGGTTATGTTACCTAAGTATATTTATGTTATAATGGGCAGATCATATTATACCTAGCTCGCGTTGGGGAATAATGGTTCTCGTCTAGGCTGACGACTACAAACTACCTACTAAAATACTCATTAACCTATTTAATTTAATTGAACGAGCGAAGCGAGTTCTCTGAGTCAAGTTGGAAGAATCGGCGTTTGTATGTATGTATGTATGTATGTATGTTTGTCCGATGAAAACTTCCAAACCGTTAATCCGATCTTCATGAAATTTGGTTTGAGGTAAGGTTATGAGCTATATCGGTCTGGGGGTTGCTGAGGTATTGGGGTCTAAGAGGGGGTAAAAAAAAATGTGAGACAGTCAGATCAATTGGGGTGTCTAATGAAATCGCTTCGGTTGGATATTTCAAAACTGTTTTTAATAAGTATTTAGACTTAATAGTTTCCGGGATATTAGGGAAAAATTTTATTTTCCCTAAAACCCGTAAAACACAAAAATTCTAGGGTACTTCCAGCAATCCCACGATGCTGAAATTTGGTATGCTTGTGGCTTTTGTGTCACAACTACAGGGAAAAGTCTGAAATCGAAGAATTTCGAGACATGTACCCTATAAAACAAAAACCAATATAATATCCGTTGTTGACCTCCCATTTCTAGGAATTTGAATGACGTTGGAGTTCTATGATTTCGTCAAAAGGACGCTACCAATTAATTCGTCAGGTACTTGATATACTAACAGTTATCTGGTATCAGAGACAAGTTACTTGTCTCTGGTAGTATGAACGCCCCGTTGCTTAGTCCTATTCAAAAGTTATTTCAATGATGTGTAGGAAATTACCACGAGGTGAAAATTTAAAAAAAAAAATGGAAATTATGGAAATGTCTTACTTAAGTAGTCGGGCTGATAAAGGTGTCATCGCGAGGTCTCAGTTCGGGGCGAACCACTAGTTTAATTTAATGTTTTTGTCTACCCAAGCATATACAATTGACATATATAATTGATTTGATTTGCCTACCTTCTTTTAGTTTTGACATATTATTGTATTGTATACATGCGAGAGATTAAATTTGATAAACCTTACCTATTTCTACTCTTATGTGATTATGACAATGTTTTAAATTGTTTTGACTTGTATTTTAATAACTAACATAAGAATTGTTCTGTAATTTTTATTCTTGATCTTGACTCCAAATTGCAGCGCCCTGACGGGGTTCATGTACCTACCTGACTAACAGTAAAAATAAGACCTATTGCTAACTATATTGTATGTACATGTGAGCAATAAATAAATACAAATACAAATACAAATACCTACCTACAAACCGGACGACGCAGTGCAGGAAGGTCTCGCATGACCTAGGATATTACAAAGGTCGCAGGAAGTCTGTGGATGGAGGTGGCTCAAGACCGTTCATTCTTTATTCTTTATTCTTTATTGTACACACATATACGGGTGGGGCTCACAAAAAATGTACCATCACCCACGGGAAATCGTAACACACGATAACACACGGGAAATGTGTAACACACAGGAATTAATGTTAAGGTAAGTATACACGAGAACATTTATAAAAAAATAGAAAGATTACTAAGAATGAATCATTGAATCATAAAGAATACTAAAATAACAACTCTCAAAATCAATATATGCATTTGTGTGTGTGTGTGTGTGTGTTGATTTAAAGTATTTAGCGTATGAATAGCCATGATTTTATGACCTCTAACGAAGGGAAAATTCGGTTTTGAGTTATAAAAATTATTTCTTTGATCATAATTTTTTTAATCCCTCAAATTATGAGTACAACAATTTTAACGAAAAAACGACTATTTCTGTTAATAATTTTAAACTTCTAATTCACGACACAAGTAACGTCAGATAGTCTCTTAGTGAAATCAAAACAAAACAATTTAAAACTTCTAATGCACAACACAGTCAACGAATGACAACAAAATTAGTAATTTTATTCACTAAAATACGAAAGTTCGCTTTGCTTAGTAAGGCGGGCTCCTGCCTTACTAAGCAAAACGAACTTTCGTATTTTCTTTAGGTTGAACATTATATAATTAGTTTAAAGTTTGTACTTCAAGGTATTGTAAAATTACACATTATACTTAAATATCTACATAAAATTTACTTAAAATAAATTGAGTCACTATCAGCAGCTAAAAAGTATTCTTTTGGCCGTTCGGGATTTTGAGTTATCTCAGTTTTTTTTACTATTGAATTTTCAGTGACTGTGTCTCTATCTTTAATTTTCGAAATAACAAATTTCAATGTCGGGTGTTTAACTGTTTTTAAAAAGTTAATTGTGTAATAATTTTCTCCATTTTCAACACTGATATCTTCTATAAATCCAATAAAGTATTTCCATGAGGCTCTTTGGTAGTATCTGACTATTATACTGTCATTAAAACATAGCCTCCATATTTCTGTTTCGGTTTTAGATGATATATCCAAGTCATTTGAATTATCAAAGTCTTTTATGTAATTCAGTTGAGACTTAGTAGCCAAAATAACAGGTTCAGTCAGGTTTGGTTCTATCATTGCCTCAGTGTCTGTCCCTTTTCTACTTCTATCTGTGTTTTGATAACATGACTGTTCCTTTTTTTCTCCTTCTGCCTGTTTTTGTTTGATTTCATTTGCGTATTTATTTTCTCTTAACTCTTCCATCTGGTTAGTAACTGTATATTCTCCTTCATCTGAAATGCAGTATTCCGATGAATCATGCAATGAATATGCATCTTCATCTGTGCTGCTTTCATGTTTTGTTTTTTGCTTTTTTTCAGGCTTTTGCTTTTTGTCAACAAGTTTTCTTTTCTTCTGTGTATTTTGATTTTTATTAATGTCTTTGGCAGATGGTGAAATATTTTCTACTTTCTTCATGTTGAATAGAGAACATTTGGTCATGTCAAAAAATCGCCTATTTTCTTCAGTATTTCTTATATCAGATAGTACTGTTACCTTCCTTTCAGGCGCATAAACTTTCTTCCCAGCTGTTTGTTTTAGTAAGTTTGTTGGTTTTACATTGAAACAGTCACAGAAACCTGGTCTAGTTTTTTGGCAGAAACAACTTAGATTGCGGTATAAAATACTATTTTCCGAGTCAGGGTTATTGATAATCTGGTGTATTTTCATCGTATTTGGAACTGGTACAAGATCTGTTGAGTCTTTTAATATGCTGTCATAAGGAATATAAAAGAGTTTTATCTTAGTTTCTGATTCTTGGAGCAGTTTAAAAGCTGTACTTGCGTCCGTGATGTCGAAGCCATAAGCGACGAACGAGTCTAAACGTCGCTTTATGGCCCCTCCTACACCATCAGCCGCTCCCTTGCCATGGTTAGCTTCAAAGAAATTCCACGTCGAGAACGGGAACCCGAGCTCCTTCGTAATTTTTGCAAAATAGTAGAAGTTTTTTTTCTGCCTATATTGAACTGTGGGACCATCAGAATAAAAATGAATCCCGTCTACGTCTGGAAAAGTATCTCTTATCAGTTTTAGTACTGGCAACAGATGAGCCCAAATGGCATCTGGCCCGTGTTCATTGTTTGGAGAAATAGATGCAAAACATTTATCACCTTTTGCAGTATACACGATTCCCGTATGCAGAGTAATCTGTTGTCTTGAAGCTCCAAAATGCATTGCCTGTATTTCTGTGCTTAATTTACAGGAATAATTTTCAGAGAAGTCTATGTGTAATGCTATGGTACGTTCATCTAGGTTTTTCGTGCACCGACGGTATTCTTTGTACTGATGGACGATATTGTAGGAATGGGTTTTGAAAATCTGCAATTCTTCTTGAAACGCGTCGAGTAAAGTTTTCAAGGAGCCACTTTTTCTTTCCTTTACAATTTTCTTTGTTATTTTCGTCTCTTCGCTATTGATTTTTCCTTTGTATTCATGAGATTTTAAATTCCATTCATGCCAAGAAATGCTATCGTTCAAGTTTTTTCCACAAGTCGTGAAATCAATACGTTTATTTGTGCACAACTCACACTCTCCGTAAGCACAAACATTAGATTTTGTATCGCAAACAATCATAGCTAATAAATCGTCGAGATCTTTTGTTCCTACTAAACCAATT
The DNA here is from genome assembly GCA_951392215.1 of Epirrita christyi. NCBI lineage: Eukaryota > Metazoa > Arthropoda > Insecta > Lepidoptera > Geometridae > Epirrita > Epirrita christyi. The sequence goes on along the minus strand of OX595857.1, from coordinate 1,635,614 downwards.
GACTTAAGAAGCGTGGCTTTCATTTGCAAATTTTCATGTTTCTTGCATGCACACGTTTCACGTTTCTCGGCTTTCGGCGGCAATACATAAAAGGGTCTGTATCTTTTAAATGTAGCGAATGACAGCTTTCCTCCTTCTTGACAGTATTTTTGATGTAGCTTACGAAGAGTTCCAAGTAAATACCTTCTCTGTTGTTTTTGTTTGTTTTGCGTTTTTATTTCATTTTTACCTGCCGTCATTTTGCTTACATCGTCTCTCTCATAGAAGTCTTTCAACTGAGTGCGTATTATAATACCTCTATTTTTCTTTAATGTATGTCGAATTTTTCCTTTCAAGCCCAAATAGGTAGCCATTTTTGTTTTCATTCTATATTTGTCTAATATTTCACTTCTTTTCACAATATCTTTTAATACTTGTTTTTGTTTCGTGTCTTTACTTTGGTAACTCTGTTTCATAGTTTCTACCATAACGTGATGTTCTAGTAATGTTTTTTTCACTCTTTCCTTTTCTTCGGGAAGGATATCCGGTAAATTTTGTTGAATGTAAGCATCTGTCTTCGAAGCAGGGGTCATTTCGTTAAGATTTCTTTCTATTATGTCACCAGGAATTAACTTTTCTTCTAAATCACGAATCAAGTTGTTTTTTTCTTTGATTATCTCTAGTAGCTTATTATTTTTCTGTATGCATCTGTTTAATCTTTTCTTAATTTTTTTTAATATTTTTTGCATATGCGTTTGCTGTGTTTTTAATGCGATATTTTCTTGTTTTAATTTATAAAGCACTCTTCTATTTTGATTTCTCTTCTGTTTTAAAACCTGAGGGTCTTTTGCAGATGGCATAATTTCAGGTATGGATGATGACGGTTCTTCTTTATTTTTATTCTTCCTATCTCTCCACTGTTTTCTAATATTTTCTTGCTCAGACGGAGCGTATTCTGCAATTTTCTTTCTTTTTTCTCGAGTTCTGTCAGCATTTTTTATTTTTTGTGCCAAAAATTTCCAACCCAAAAATTTGGGTTTTTCTCCTTTAACCGCTCTCGATAGAGCTTTTGCCGTTCAGCAGGTGTTAGTGGCATCTGCAAAAGCGTAAACAATGCTACAGCCCCTTTAACAGGTAAAACTATATTATTTATGCTACTCAGTGACAAACCAATATTGGCGCGAGCTCGTAAGGCTGCGTTTCCACCAATAGAAGACCTGCGCTGAGCGAAGCTAGGGGTAAATGAAGTGATTCTATTGGTTCTTATCAAACACATCTCTCACAACACATCCTCGCACATCCTTGGTGGAAACGCAACCTTACGAGCGCTATCGAGCTTAGCTTACGCACACATGTGAAATCAAATGGTGAGTTAGAAAATCTGAATCACTTTTTAAATAGGTAATGTGTTTTTCAACAAAACATTTACCTCTACGTAAGTAATATTTTTTTTATAGTTAAAAATAAGAATTCTTTAAATGTACACTTAGCTTTACATTTTTCACGTGTGTCACGTCACACAATATCGTAACACACGTAACACACGTGAATAAACACGCGTGAAAAAAGTAACCTCAAAGTCATGTAGCAACTTCAAATGCAATGTAATTCAGTAAACAACCACATTATTCAGTCCTATTCAGTATTTGTTTTAAGTCTACAGACTTCAAACAAGCTATTTTATTACTTACCTAGAAAAATTGCTTCCAAAAAGTCAAGAAAATCCAATGACGAACTCATAACACACACCGAGTAGCGCTTTTTTTCGTGTAAACTAAGATGGCTGTCTGATCACTGACATTATTATTTGATGGTTGAAATGTTGCTAGCACATAAAAAATAAGGGAAGTGTTAACATTCATCAAAAAAAAAAACTACCATGTAACAAAGTGACTATAACACACGTGAAATAAAATAGGGACAATATTTAAATTTTACGTTTTTATTATTTAATCTGTATAATATCTGTTTATTGACGCATTATTTCTAGATTCATTCCAATACCTTTGTATAACAAAAACGATGGCCCTATAAATACAGAATACATGATGGAAAATGAACATAATGATTTTTACTAGGGGCTGAGACACTTGTTTTTTTCTATAGAACTAGAAATTATTCCTACTGATTGCAAATATTTCTGTTGTTATTTCAAATGTTTAAACTGCTGCATTGGCCTGATACTATTACAAGTGAATATAAGCATGTACAGAAAACAGAAAATCTTATCCTAAAAATGAAAAAAATACTCATTTCTTAATTCAAAGTTAGGTCCACGAAAAATTTGGATGAGGTACATTTTTTGTGAGCCCCACCCATACATAATAAGAACACAAGACAGAACTAAAGGACATGTACAAAGGCGAGCTTAACCCTAAAAAGAGTTTTCTTCCAGCAAACCTCTGAGGCTAGAGAGTGGTGATTATAGAGGTAGGTTCGTGCACACATGTAAAAAGACAAGTGAGAAACAAAACAAGTTAAAAATTATATATTAATTAAAATAAACATACTTAAACATAGATATATATATATATATATATATATTAAATAGCAAATACATATCATAAATATACTAATATATATAATTAGGTACGTATCATACATAAATAAAAATAAAAATTCTACCAAAGAAACAATTTACAGAGAAAGGTAGTGCTCTTTTACTCTACTCTTAAAGACGTTAACTGAAGGACTGTCACGGATGACATGGGGAAGGGCATTCCAAAGCCTTACCGCCTGTACGGTAAAGGAGTCACCGTAGCGACTGGAAGAGTGAGGGGGCGTTTGTGGCATCGTGTGCATCGTGGCATTCTATGGGGGAGGCCTACTTCCACCAGTGAACAGTAGGTATGATGATGTATTATGATGTACTTACCTTGCAGGTAGGTAAGAATATAGGTACCTATAAGTCTGGCGTGGTTTTCGATCAAATAATTTTTCATCATCACATAGGTATTACATCATCGCTGAAGACTTCTATCCACTAGCCTTCATAAAAAATACCTAAATGCTTTGCAGATTTTGCACCGCCATCTATCGTTGAGTAGCAGAAGTTTCGTTACACGTGCCGCGAAAAGTCGGCATCCCTTTGTAGAAAAGCCGCAAAGGACTCCCCGCCGCGGTATTATTTGGCGGTGTCCTTTTGCAAAAGCCGAAAAGCGATGGAAAACCGATATCAAAATATTTTTTCATCATTCGTCGCTCGATCTTTGCGGAGTGAACAAGTGTGTCAGTATTTTGTGAAAATAAGTGTTTCGTTCGTTTTCAAGTGTTTTTGTTTTGAATGAGGGGTTTTTCCGGTAAGTCAATTATAGTGGCAAATTACTTTACCTAGTTTTATTTAAGAGGAGGTTCCCGGTAGGTAGCTTACGCTCTTTTGTACGAAGTTTGCTTCTATATTGGCTATTATTTCATCAAACTCCATGAAATTGTATATACTTAATGATCAGTACAATAAATATTATCTAGAACCGTGATGCGTCGGTTTTTTTTTTTAATAAGTTCTCATTTTAGTGTATGATTTGGTAACCATATAATTTTATAAGAAACTAACGCACCACGGTTCTATTTGTGTACCTACTGATCAATTGTGTACAAATTTTCATGGAGTTTGAAGAAATAATAGTCAAATCAGGAGCAATTTTTTTTGCATGCAAATGGGTGTAAACACCCTACTTGTAACCTCATAAGATCAGGATCTAGGGTACCTAACTACCTACATAGGTGCCTGAATAATAAATAAATAAATAAATGTTGGATATTTCACACATTATCTAGCCCCAAGCTAAGCAGAGCTTGTGTTATGGATACTTACTAGATAACCGAGATACTTAATACAATACATTACATAGAGATATTTTTTATTATACATAGAAAAATACCCAGAACACCCTGAACAAATATCTGCAGATCGAACAAATATTTGTTCCGAGGCGGGAATCGAACCCGCAACCTCCTGCGTCGCAGGCGAACCTTCGCCGCCGCGCCAGAGGTCGTCAATAACATAACTTATCACCCAACACTCACATGCATAGTTCTGATCTGATGCCACATTAGGATAGGATTAAATGTGTCTTGGGGTATCAGGAACTACGCGTAGGTACCATGTTACCTACCACCTGTAAATATTTGCAGATCAAGCTAACATTTGTCAGCCACGCAGCGGGAATCGAACCAGCACCTCTTGCGTTTCTGGCGGCTACTGGCGCGCTACGGAGGTCGGTCGGATAGTCGGTGCCTACTAATTAGGTAGGTTAGGCATATATTAGAAACAAATACCGAGGAGCCGACTATTGTGGTACTTACTGTAGGATCCGCTAGGTATTACCTATTAGGTAGGTAGGTACTATGATCCGTTGTACTGTATGATTCCGCTCATGAACACATCAGTTTATAGATATACCTACCTATTTATTATTTCTGTTTGATCAGGTATGATGTTTTTAGAGGAGTTAGGTATGTATGTACGGTCAACAATCAAATGTCTAACCTTACTTGCATAAAGACAACGCCTTTTTATTGAAGGAGTAAGCAGAACCTCAATGGCCTCTTTACCGACCGACCCAACCACACCGACACCAACATAATGTACTTAGTACCTACTCTCTAACGAGAGCCGTCGGTCGTACAAACTGCCACTAACTAGGTACTACTAGGTACCTAGAGTGACGGCCTCTGTGGCTTGGTGCTTGGCGAGTAGCCGGCGGCGATGCAACAGGTTGCGGGTTCGATTCCCGATGGTGCCGTGGTGTCCGGCCTAAGAATAGACCACTCAGTCTCCTCCCCTGGATGTCGTAAAAGCCGACTAACTGGTTTACGCCAGGTGATGGGCAGCAACATCTACATGAGTACGTACTCAACACCAACGCTGATCACCAATCCGTGTGCCAAGCGTGGTGATTATGGCAAATCCCCCCATGTGGGAGGTTTCGTCCAGCAGTGGACTAACAACTGATTATTATAGAATACATCCAATTTCACTGTGCCGTGTGACTGACTGCTGTTTTTGTGCAAACTTTATTTGGACCATTTGAAACCGCCTGATTTATTTTGAACTTTCCGCCAGGCGTTGGTCTCTCTGGTTGAAAATTATAATTCTGATAGTATTCACTTTAAATTATCCTCGTAAATCCGAATTCACATTATGCATCTAAATTATAAGCTATATCTTTTAAAAATTAAGATGCAAAAAGAAAAAGAAATTCTGTTGAACTTTTGTTTACGATTTTTTTACGATTTTCATCCATCCGCATCGCACGTCACTCACGCAAATTAACCAAGGTCACTCACTTCACTTCACTTTCGGTCGGGCTTCCGGCGAACTAAAAACAAAACAAAGTTAGAAAAGTTGTAGCGTAATTTTGTCCGTGAAAATAATTATGTTGTAAATTGATCACTGAAAATGTGTGTAAATAGTTTTATCTCTTGATATTTCAGACACTAACATGTATCCTACGAAGAGTAAACTGGATTACATTTACATGACAGAAATGAATCGTAACCCAACTAGATACGGCAATGGTAAGTGATTGCAATAATTTCAGTAAAATAATGAATAATCCTTCCTCTATATGTATAAAAATCAATTACTGTTCGTTTGTCTCGCTAAAACTCTAGAACGGCTGGGCGGATCTATTTGATTTTGTTTTTGTTGTGTTCATAATTGTCACGGAAAGGTACCGGGACCACCGGTAACACCGGGACCACGCGAACGAAGTCGCGCGCGGGCAGCTAGTTGTGAATAAAAAAGTTCTTTGCGAAACCGCTTACCAGACTCGGTGATCAGTGCCCCCTCAGTGAACTCTTTCAAAAATAGAAAGGACAAATATTTTTATATACCTACACGCTAAGCATATACGCATCACATGCTCCGAGAGATGCCTGTGTACAAAAAATAATAATACGAAAACTTAGTAGTAAGCAACGTTGCATATGCTAACATTTTATGCAATGATATTATGACGTAGAGAGAACTAATAATTTAACTCTAATAATAATAACAATAATTTTTGTACCGAGATTTTAAATAAATGTATGTCATAATAATAGTTAATATTTAATTTTATTTAATATTTAACTCTTTGGCTAATTTGTACTTAATTTACGCAGGAAAGTACTTGCCTAATAGGTACATACAGTCGTCAATGAAAGTTACATGATGGAATTGAACTGCTGTAGTTATTGCAGGGTGTCACTGTGAGTCAGGTTCGCGGATGTGTGCGAAAGCGTTCCCGCATTCCCGCTACAAGCGGTAGAGGAGGAACGCTGTGGAATTTTAGTGGATTGGAGTCCCACATAAACGCACCGTCTCTCCGTGGCAGTGCGGTATGCGAGCGCACTTCTACGAAAATAAAAAGTGTCGCTCTTTCTCACGCTGGTTCCGTCTTCGTCACCCTAAGTTAGGATCGATGGAGAATTAAACACGATGGTGTATTCAGTGGAGCCCCTTCCATGTACATGTCTTTGTATATTGGATGTTTATTATCACTATTGAGATCACATTTAGAGACATTTTTAGAGTAAAAATTCAGTGGTGCTCAGCCAGATTTCGAACCCACGACCTTGGATCAAAAGTATTAGTAAAAAATTAAGACTATACACCACATACTTAACTATTCTCCTGCTGACGTTTCCATAGTGAAGGAACACAGCGTAGGACAGATTGATTTGATTGAATGATGTTGCAGCAAGTCGGTGGATGGAGGGGGCTACATCTATCAACATCCATAGAGTAGTTACCGGATGGTCCCCGTGATCTAATCAATGCCAGCATTGGCATATTTTATCATAACGATGCAAAGCAAAACGGGAAGCACCTCAAGGGTGTTTGTTCCATGTGGTGGTTTCTGGCCTGTTGCTGCATCTCTATCTCTGCCAATTGTACCAGTTCTCTGGTCTATTGAACCGCAGAGGGTGGGTTGAGTGTACTTGCACTCGCTCAACTGTTGGTCCACTGTGTGCGATGACTCTATACTTTCCCATTTTAATTTCGGAGACCGATGTCCTATTTCGTACTTCAACTTGATGATAAAGATGATGATGTATTTAAAATATTGTAATAGCTTCCCCAGACATGTTCCAATCACCAACACCATCAGCAAGCATCAGCCTGTTCAACCAGTCCTCGATGGCACAGTCTTCAAGCTCCACTGAAACATCGCCGGAGTCCTTCCCTGACGTGACTCCACACCAATTTCTGAAGGAATTCCGACCAGAAGAGGCTAGGAAACCAGATTTGTATCAAAGTAACAAGCCATGGATACAGGAACAATATAACAATCAGTTTAAGCATGAGTACTACGATAACTCCAGACTACAGAATGCTTTTGAAAGTCATGTAAGGCCATTTGAAACTTATATGAACCCAGAAATCTCACATGGAAGCAATATACCCCCGGATCTAAAGAACTTTGTACTAACTGAGCAAATTTTTGAGACTCCACTGATCGTCAGACATCAACGACCAATCATGGGAAGAAAAATCATGGCAACTGAAGCCCCAATTACAACCATGGATGAATTTCCGATATGGCAGCCAGAACCCCGTAAACCGAAATCTTCCATACAGAATTACACTCAAAATGCCTACGAGCTTTTCCCGACAGATAACAGATGTTTCGATTTGCCATCCCCAGTGAAAAGCTCACCTTGCACTCCTCCTAATCTGACAACGCCTCGAAGAGCCTCCTTGTCTGCGAGAATGTCTGCCCAACCACATTCTCCATTTACCCAGAGAATGGGAGCTACTCCGTTCAAAGAACCTATCATTGGCCCCAATAGATCTTTCACTACAAACTACAGTCCACCAAAGATGTGTACCTTCTGTAGAAAGAATGGAGAAACACCATTGGTCTATATGACTCATACAGTGAAGGAGAAGATGGGGAATAAGAATGTGGTGACGTGTCCCATATTAAGATCGCACGTGTGTTCTATTTGTGGCGTTTCTGGAGACAACGCACATACCATGTAAGTATATTTTGTACATAGGCAGGCCATTTTGCTTGCAGAGCCGACAACCGAGGAATACAGGTTCTCAAGTGGTGTAGGACGCCCCCCCCTAACTACATCATCATCTTCAGTCTGTAGACCTCTGCTGGAAATGGCATCCCCCGTAGAATGCCACGACGAACGGTCTTGAGCTGCCTCCATCCACAAACTTCCTGCAACATTTATAATGTCTTTAGTCCATCGAGTGGAGGGCCTTCCTCTACCACGTCGTCCGGTTTGTTGTCGCTACTCGAGAACCTTAATTCCCCAACGGTTGACAGTATATGACTTGGCCATTGCCACTTCAACTTGGTAATTCGAAAAGCTATGTCGGTGACCTTGGTTCTTCTACGGATTTCCTCATTTCGGATTCTGTAACGTGGTGCAACTCCTAGCATAGTTCTCTCCATAGCCCGCTGCGCGACTTTGAGCTTGTCTATACGGCCAATAGTTGCGACCACATCTCAGTAAGTCATCACTGGCAACATGCACTAATTATAGACTTTCGTCTACCACTCAGTAGACCCATGAAATTGTAAGCCAGAAGAAGTGTACTTACTTCCTTACTTAGTAGTAAGAAGGATCATCAAATGAAGCAAAGCCGTGTTTATTGCCTGATATTTTAGGCTTGATTGCGTTGAAACAGGAATAACTTTAGTTTATAAGATGATTCATAATAACCCTTGTGATTTAAATGAATAAAATACTTTGGATTTGATTTGGTGGGCAGCAGCATCCATCTGAGTACCTGTTTTGAATGGAAAGAAGATATTGATTTCCCTATCTTCTTTCCATTCAAAACATATACCTGGGTTTGATCTCCTTGATGCTTGCGTGAATGATGGCGGCACGCAATAATTTTCTTTTCCACTCTTGATGATTTGATGAGTTTGGTGGAAGGAGCTGGTTTGCACGTTAACGCTCGCGAATGGTATAAGCGTTGAAATGAGATGATTTTCATGGGTTATGATGATTTTCCGATATATTTTTGTGAGGAGCAGTTACGAGCTCGACTCGTACCAACAATGGCGAAACGTCAAGAGGAAGATATTATTTTTCCTACCCACAGGTTTTAGGTGGGTGACAGGATGATGGCACAGCATAGTTGAGGGTAGATGGAAGTAGGTCTTTAAACGTTAAAGTTGCGTCCAGAAATCTACCTTTACAAAACAGTACCTACTCAACACCATTCGACCTGTCAATTGTGGTGATAATGAGATATCCCCCCATTGCATTATACGGGGATATAATGATTGTATCCGAAGTTTAATATATTATAAAAGCATGTTTTGAAAAAAAACATAGTTCTTCATTAGTTCTTAATTTGTTTTCTCATTTCAGTACCTACTGTCCAGTGCTACGCAGCAGTAACAACGGCCAGCCTCTGCAGTCTACCACCATTACCCTGAAGAATACCCGCATCAAGAGTAACGGTACACGTAGATATTAAGAATAACGCTAGGCGTAGATATTAAGAATACCTGCGCCAAGAGTAACGGTAGGTGTAGATATTAAGAATACCCGCGTCAAGAGTGACAGTAGGTATAGATATTAAGAATACCTGCGTCAAGAATGACAGTAGTTGTAGATATTCAGAATATCCGCTCCTAAAGTACCGGCACAGATATTAACTCGAGAGTAACGGCTAGGCTTCCTTTGACATGCATTAATTATGATTGTTATTTGGGTGTTCTTGTTGTTGAGCTTGTAACTATTGAATAGATATTTTGCGCATACATTTAACTAACTTCAGATCGGTCTTGTGTACGCAAAGTGAAGGTGATTTTGTTTCAAAATTGAAATGCACTCAAAATATGTTCTAAAAGTATTGAAGCTACTTACTACTAAACACTACGATTATTATAACAAAATTTTCATTATAAGAAATACTATCATAGTTACAGTCTGTGCGGAAAGTGAACAGTGGCGGTGAAAAACAGAACTAGTATTATTTAAAATTATGTAATTCACTTGGCAACCCAGCAAAGCCGTCTAAAATTTTATATTATGTTATTTTTTTATAACAACTGTCAAGATCTCATCGTCAAGCTATAATGACGAGATAGTGTTGTGTTGCTTACAACACAAAATCGGTAACTAAGCACTGCAGCACCCTCATCTCTCACGTCTATTCTCTTTCTGCACAGACTGTGTATGATTTTTGTTATTTATATAATGGCTCAAAATAAAATTAACACAAGCCAAAAATTTTTTAAAAGTAATGTGGATCCTGAATTTATAAAGAAAAAGATAATTATTTATGCTATTTACTAAAAAAAAAATGGATGAGTGTACTTCTATTTTTGGATTTGCAATTAGTATATCTGTCATGTAGTCTCGGTAATTTGAAATTATCATAAATTATGTGATAACTATTATATACACTACTACTGGTATACTAGTTACATGATATAAGTACCACTGGAACGCCCGCGATTACGTCTGCGTGGTTTTTTTCCATACAAACTTAAACAACCCGCTGTACCCCTTTAGGGGGTTCCCTCCAGCTATTTTTTTCTCAATGCACCCCAAATTTCAGATCTACAGAGGCCTTACCATGAGCTATTATAGCAGTAAAATATCGGTTCCGTGATGTCTGCAGCTATATTTAAAGGCAAAGTAGCAGAAGGTGTATAGACTTTTGCGATTAAAGTTATTCAATGATGACGGATGTCTACGACGAACCGATATTTTGTACTGAATAGTTTTTGAACTGAATCGCTATAAGAGCTCATGGTAAGGCCTCAGGACTTACTGTTTAGGGTTAGGCAGTGCGTTAATAGTTGCTCAGTCACGCCAGCAATATTTATTTATATGCATAAAATCGCTCAAACCTGAAATTTGGAAGGTACATTACTTTTATGGCCTAGGGATAAAAGCATGCAGTATGGAGACAGTAAGAAATTAATATCCGAAATTCGCCCTCTAAGGGGTAAAGTGGGGTGTATGTTTGTATGAGAAAAACTAAACGCTAGTTTTATTCTGCTAGTTTTATACATATTGATAAACTTTAAACTTGCATATCATATTCTGTGCATATGCTATAGTTTATGCTCATTGAATGATCTCATATGTTGCCATATTATAGTGCCTTAATACTTGCTCAAAGTATTGTACGTAAACTCTAGGATTAAGATTTTATATTGAATGCAAATTAGTATATTTGCTTATTCAATAGACATTTTTAAAATTTGACTTTACCTGTTAAGGTAATCTTAATTTTGACTATCATGAAGGATATTTTTATGACTATTTTATATTATTTTTGTTTATTTTTGAATAATTATAAACATTTTAATTTTATGTTACTACCTACTTAATTTTACGAAAAACTGAGTGTAGGCGATGTAACAAAAAAGCACTTAGTTTTGTTACTTAATTTTGTACAACTTTTGACATACAATTTTGTAATCAGTAACTTTGACAACTTCGAATTTATCATAAAAACTTTGACCAGATATAATTTTATAATCATGACAATTGTTTTACAGTTTTTATAATTACCATTTTATTGTATGACCAAACTGTATTTTACTAATTTGACAACTTTGATTTTACTTATTGACAAAAAAATTGACAAACTTTAGTAAATCATGATACGTTGTATTCTAATTTTAATAATTATTTTACATACAATTTATTTCATCATCATCATCATCATTTGTTAGACGTTATACGACATCTGGTGACGATGATGATGACTTAACATTATTTTTACCTTTTACCACAAAATATATAGAACTCGGTCGAACGCCAGTCGCGAGTCGACAGAGTTCTACGTGGGTACGCGTGTCTATGCGTGAATGCGCCTGTTATCGCTTGTTGTACAGAGCTGGCCTTCTGTACCTATATATTTTGTGCTTTTACAGTTAAGCTTTTGCAGTGATAATTTTAAACTCAGATTGTTAAATCTTGTTTCACCAATTAGTCCGCCAGAGGCGCTGTACATTGTCTCTAACTGTATTTATATGTCATACATATAAATACAGTTAAAGATGGAATTTGTATGGAAAAATATACATGTCATGTTCATTGGGCCGACTAGATGAAGGTTTTTTCATACCGAATAATAGTCTGAAAAAATGTTTTTTTTTTTAGAAGAACTACATCTAGACATCACTTTCTTTATTCTCCTGCTGACGTTTCGTTGACCATTTAGAGGTTCTTTAATTTTTGGGATCATGACAATTGTTTTACAGTTTTTATAATTGCCATTTTATTGTTTGACCAACTGTATTTTACTAATTTGACAACTTTGATTTTACTTATTGACAAAAAAAATACAAACTTTTGTAAATGATACGCATGATACGTTGTATTCTAATTTGAATAATTATTTTACATACAATTTTTTTAAATTGTTTCAATTTATTTCATCAACATCATCATCATTCGTTAGACGACCGCACCCACGCTCGAAGGTCGTGATCTATAATCGTTATTTTGTACAGCCACGATAATTTCAATTCTATTAACATTGTGTTTTTTTAGGAATTGGGTACAAAAAGTAACCAACCAAGTACATAGTCTCTAAAATTTTGTGTATGTATGTTCAATAGCAAATAAGTTAGCCCGGCGTGCGTACTAAGTGACTGCGTATCAGGGGATTTTTTAAAATATTTAAAAAAGAAACCGTCAAATTATTGTGTATTTAATTAGCTTTGTGTGTTCGTATGTTCTACATTATGTTATGCATATCGTCTTTTTGTATGAATATTTGTTTTGGTGTCTTAGTTTTGGCTAGTAGTCACAGCTTTAGTTGGTTCAAACAACTTTAGGGGTATTTTAAAGATTTGCATGTACGAGCTTCGTGAATGTTATCTAAAATAATGTTTTGTACGAATGTGAATTTTGCATGTTTTTCACTGTAATTGCAAATCTAGTTAACAAAAATATCTCAAAGATATAAAAAGTAATTTGAATTTAATTGTTGTATCAAATTTTAAAAAAGTAATATAAACAGATCTGTTAATGAACTAGCTTAGATTGATTTTTGACCGTTTCAGTGGATGAATTGCTCAAAAATATGTTTAAAATGCAGAAAAAACATACAATTTGTATGAAAATGTATGAATACCCTATTATTAATTCAAAAATACTTCAATTACAAATACTGTATGAATGCATCAGTTTATATGCATAATTTAATTATATAAAATATGTTAGAATTTAAGGTTGATTCGACTGCACATTAATTAAACTATTAATAGTTATTTTTGTAAACACTTGTGTTTGAACTAGATAATTCTAGTATTTCTATGTGTACTTTGAGTACTTTTTATTTAATAGGTTGCATGTTTTGATTTTATTAAACTAACTTACTAAAACGAATGCTTTTCATTAAACATCTGCATGTACTGGAGTTTTTATTATGGGCCTTAAAATATAGATGGCGCTAATTGTTAATTTTCGGTCCATTTAAATGTATGTAGATGGCGCTGCTATCCGTAAACTTTAAGTTTGGCTTAGAAGTCTTTAAAGCACTACCTTTTAAAAAATACAGGCAAAATCTAGGTTTACCTACATCATTTGTAAGGTAACTCATTCTTACTTTCATTCATAGATGTTCCTATGTACTTCTAAGCATTGAAGTCCGATGAGGAATACGCAATGTTATTTCAGGCCAAAAGTTTTCTATTTTTAGTTTCTTCATGGCCAAACGTGCGTATTTTCTCATGTTACGTGAAAATTAGCTGTTAGCGCATGTGCTTTACTAAAGAGAAAATATCTAATAGTAAAACTGATTTAAACTAGTAGTAGGTACTACCTACAGGACGCTAAAATAGTTCACATAGGTTAAAAATATTGTTTCTGTTCGTAAAAATGGCGGGAAAAGCTTACGATTGGCCCGTTGATACAGAAAATCTACCGGTGATGAAGATCGTAACTCCGAGAAATGTTGTAATGGAAGGTATCTTTGGAATGTGAGTACCAGTCTGCCTATTTTGTATGTAGGTACCTACCTACTAACTTTTGTTTTCTGTGTACGGAACCTCCTTTCTGAGTTGAGTGTATCTACTACCTACTGGCATGGCATGCATAAAGACAGTTCCTAAGCGAGCATGGCATTGATAATGGCTAGACTTATAAATACGGGACTTGTTTGTAAGTAAGACTCTTCATTTTTTTTAAAGTACCTACCTATGTTCATTGTATTTGACCTGTATGGCGCGGCGGCGGCCGAGTAGCCGGCTGAGATGCGAGAGGTTGCGGGTCCGACCTGCTGCAGGACAAATGTTTGTATGATCTGCAAATATTTGTTCCGGGTCTGGGTGTTATCAAGTTATAGTAAGGTGGATATAATGCCTTACTCCGCCACCCCCCCCTCTCAAGTAGGCCCCCTACACATTTTTCCTATGCATTCCTAAATTACTTAACCATGTAGGTATAATGATGTGTAGTTTTTAATAAATACCAATAAAATAAAATTGTAATAAAAAATAATTCATTAAGTACTTACTTAATTAATTGATTGTAGGTATAATTTACTTTGTTTTTATAGATTATCTCTAACCTTAATAACTTATTTTTTTTTTCTTTTCATTCATTTTTTCGGTCATATTATGACCTCAGAATAAAGTTATTCTGAGATTATGACCGAAAAAATGAATATATTATTATAATTATTATTATTTGAATTATTATTATTATTTATGATATATTATGAAGGTGAGGGTGGTGTCTGAGGGTCATATTCTATCTCCAATAATTAGGTTTGGGAATGACTCCGACACTAGCAGAATAATGAGGGGTTTTCACGGCCGTTTCAAATCATGTTTTCAGCATTGAAAATAGATGGCGCTGCTCTGTAACGTAGCAGTCAAGTGTCAAAATAAAGTGAAATGTCAACATCGACAACGTAGAAATTATTTTCGTTACGTGGTATTTATTTTTACCTACTTCTAAAAACACCACGAAATCACTAGCGCACTCAAGAAGTAATCACAAACCGTAGATTAGTATAAAAATTCCTTGTGGTAAACAGAATAATCATGACTAAGAGCCACAGACTACTTAGATAATAGTTTTTCAAATCAAATCATATCAAAATGTTTTATTTCGTGCACCACAGACAATCTTGATTGATACAGTTGAGTCAGCGCCATCTATCGAACCAATTTCAACTACTTTTTTCTTTTAAATCGAAGATGAAAAGCCCTCATTGTGACAGTCAACCACAAATTAAGAAGTGAAGATAAGTGATTTAAAGCGGTGGCAGTTTTAAATAAGCTGGTCAATTTCCACCCATTTGAAAAGTAAATACACACTCCTAACTCCTCACTAAGTTCATTGGTTTTTCTTCCGTTTTGTCCACCGGAATAATAATACCAAACGGAAGAAAAAAACAAGATAAGGTGGTATGGTCTCAGAATATAGCTTGCCCGAAAGGAAAAAAAAACTGTTAGAAGTGTCAGTCAGCAAAAGTCACGCAAAAGTCAGAAAGTAGTTATCCAAAATCCAACCAAAAACAACATCCCGATGGCTTCGTGAAAAAATTCAAAATTACAGTAAAATATAATAAAAACCACAAAAAATGAGTTCTTCAAAATTAAGCTCGTCTGTATCTAGCAACATATCAATATGCAAAGTTGACGAGTGCTGCAAACCAGAGTTCATTTATGGAGGTCCATTTATAAAGGTGGATAAAGTTGAACCCTTCTTGCATACAGCGACACCGATCAACTTAAACCTTCAGGGAACGTTCAAATTGTACGTATTTACTTATGTTACATAGGGTTGCTGTGAATTTGTAGAATAACGTGTGATTATTATAGATTTTTTAACTACACATTTTTTATATAGTAAACATATAAACAAAACATCTTGGGGTTCTTCTCTTTATTCTTTTGAAAGTTGTGGACTTCTTCATGAGACTGAGCTGGGTGTTGCTCCATTCGTTTAGCATGGGATTGGAGTTTGTGGCATAATGTCCATAACTAATGGAAGGCCCACGACTTTGCCTGTGTAGTTTTTTTCATACAAGGCTTAACACCCTCGCTGCACCAACTAAGGAGTGAATCTTGGAAATTCTTTACTGGACCCCTAATTCTAATTCAATTTTTTTTTTGTTGTTTTCAAATCTGCAATCGGCTGTTTAATAATAATAATAGTAATAATAATGTTTTATTTCAGGCTACATGGGAAATGTGTAATAAAATTATACCTAAACAATAAGCCCATAGAATATATACCTTATAGACTAACATATATATTTTACATTTTAAAACTAACACTTTACATCTTTTCGAGGATTTTGAGTCAATACCGCTTCCCTATAGCGTCGGTAAACAATGCCAGCTGGCCAGAAATCAGGTTTGAGGAGCACATTCTTGTACCTTGCCGTAACCGGGAGAGCGTAGGACTTGAAGTCAGTGGCCCAATTGGTCTCTAGCCTCTGGAGGGACAGTCGAATCGTCCCCCTCAATCCAGCCCGGCACCTCTCCTTCACAAATTGCATAAGTGAGAAGACATCATCTCCTGATGTCTTCTCACTTATTCGGGAGAGGTAGATCTTGATAGTCGGCTTCACTGCATGCAGTGTCGTCGACTCTGTTGGCTTAGCCATAATCAGATGTTTTCTGGATTGATTGGTGGTTAAGGTGTTATACCAATGAATGACACCATTAAATTTAAGGTGATTCCTCTCGCATGTGGCGCGAAATTCAAATTTTATTGCGTTTTTGCTCATTACAGCTCATCAACACTTCTTGAGATAGTAAAAACTGATTATGCGAAAACTAGGAGACCTAACACACATGTTTTAGTTTATAGTTTCACATATAGATCATTACTTCAGCTGCGAATACTCTTCAATGTTTTTTATAGTGTTTTTTTGGTTTAAAGATATGCGTAGCTTAACTAATGACATTTATGAGATACTATCAATTAAAACATGTGTCTCCTAGTTTTCGCAAAATCTGTTTTCTCTATCTCAAGAAGTGTTGATTAGCTGTGATTTACAAATAACACAATAAAATTTGAATTTCGCGCCACATGCGAGAGGAATCACCTTAAAGAGCTGATTAGGTTCTGTGGTCTAGGTCCAATATTTGCCATCGCTTTAGGTGTTTAACATTGTCTTGAACGTTTAGCAGGTTCTTAGCCAATTCGTTTGAGTGGTGTCCGAGTCTTTCCTTGTATTTTATGCAGTACTTGTTAACTTCCTCCTTGACGGTTGGCATTTCCAGGTATTCGTGTATTTCTGTGTTTCTCAGAAACCAGTGTGCTCTGGAGACAGTTCTAAGAGTAATATTTTGAAACCTTTTAAGGATTACGATATTGGTTGCTAGCTGAGCCCCAAAGTTCTATTCCGTAGGTTCCAAATCGGTTTTATGATTGCCTTGTGGACAAGCAGTTTATTGCTGAGATTGACGGCCTAACAGCCAATATAAACCTTTATATTGTAACGTGGCTTCCGTGTTTTTAGCTTTAACATGGTTGGCCCAAGTCTGTCTTCTATCTAGGTTAGTAGTTGTTAGTAGTAGAACTTCTTGTGAAAGAGTTCGTCCGGGGAAGTACTACCACCGTACCTATTTCTGCCGCCAAGCAGTAGTGCTCGCATTGCTGTGTTTCGGTTTGAAGGGTACGGGTGCCAGTGAAATTACAGGCACATGAGATTTTTCATCTTTATGTCTCAGGGTCGGCAGCGCGCGTGTGATGCCTCTGGTGTTACAGGCGTTCATAGGCTACGGTAACTGCTTTCCATCTGGTGGGCCGTAAGCTTGTCTGCTTGCCTAGTAGCATAAAAAAAAAAGTTGTAGACCTAGATGTTTTACCGTGTTATGGCTTGGTAGCGATTTCTTATCCATGTATATAGGTGGGCAATCGCCTTTTTGGAGTGTGTGCGACTGTACGTAACTTGTGAAGATTTAGTTAAACTAGGCTTAATTCTCCATTTTTGTAACCACCCGTCTATTTTATTCAACTGCTCCTGTAGTTTCAGTGAAGCCACTTTTTAACCGACTTTACAAAAAGGAGGAGGTTCTCAAAGCGGTTGTTTTTTTTTTTTTTTTTTTTATTGTTTGTTTCCTCATATCTCCGGCGTTTATGAACCGATTTGGAAAATTCTTTTTTATTTGAATAGATATACTTCCAGATTGGTCCCATTTTTTTCAGAATCCAGTTCTGATGATGGAATCCATAAGGAATTGAGGCAACTCCTCAAATATTGTAGGCATACATATGGCGATTTTGATAGTTTCAGCAACGAACCAAGCATTTGCATTCAGAAAGTATCATAATCCTTTCACCACTATGGTTCTTTCATTATTTTTTTTTCATCCAAATATTAAGTCGAATACAATGGCGGAAGTCGGAATGAAAAGTTATGGATCCTTGCCACTTGCCAGGCATGCCGTGTCATTTGCGTATATTATGTTAATTCAAAATGGGGGAGATAAGATTGCACTGACTGCCTGTATTGGGGTGTATTGTGCATTGTCCCCCTGCTAAACCTAGCCCAGCCAGCCCAACTCCTTAAAATAACGGAGAAGGACTCTGGGCTAATGGCACCACTGTTCCAGTGTATCCGAGTGAGTAAGCCAGTACTCCTGGAGTCCGGTTTTTTTCCTAGCTTAAAAAATATAATATAGTAACAATTCCGCTCCTCTCCAACTAAAACTCGGAAAGAATTCAACATGTGTTTCGCCTTTTGCCTCTTGACCTGACGCCTAACTTTATCAAAATAATTACCTACTTACCTACATTGGCAAAATTGAGGAAAGTTGCCATTAAATAAATAAATAAGTATTTAATATACTTTTGACAGACTATTAAAAATTGCATCGGCTTCCAAATCTCAAACTTCAATCTAAAAGTATGTTGTTATTGTGTTGTATTAAGATTAAACTTCGCTCAATAACTTTTTTAATTCAAACATAACAAAACCAAGCAAAGTAATAATGATAATAATAAAGGTAAAAAAGTCATAAAGGTCTAGGTTAAGCCTGTGTTTGAAAATAAATGACGTGAAATAATAATAAAATAAATTAATGCTGGACATTTTACACAACATTATGTAACCCCAAGGTAAGCAGAGCTTGTGTTATGGGTACTAGATAACTGATATACTTAATAGAATACATTACACAGATAGATATTTTTTATTATACATAGAAAATACCCAGAACACCCTGAACAAATTATCAGCAGATCGTACAAATATTTGTTTATAATAATGCGCGAAAATGCCAAGCAAAGTCAATAACTTCTTTGCAAGTAAGAAATTCTTTATTGATTTATCGTTTTCGTGTATAAACGATAATTTTATAGATATAAACATAGCCCGGATAGCTCAGTCGGTAGAGCATTGGACTTTTAATCCAAGGGTCCAGGGTTCAAGTCCCTGTTCGGGCGGTTACTTTTTGCACTGTATTATTTTTATTTCTGTGTTTTACTAGTATTTTTAAACGGGACTATTTCTATAAAATTAATTTAAAAATAATTAAAATTAAAAATGCATTTTATAAAAAACAATTTGACAAAAATCAAACCGCTACGAAATCTGAATGAAATAAAGCCTTAAAACTTATTCAATGTAAAACAGCAAAACTTTATTGAATAATTAAGAGAGCTATTGAGAGAGCTATGCTGCTCGTAGTGGAACACCACAAAGTGATAAAATCCGAAATGTAGTAAACTATTAATTGAATCGAAATAGCTCTCAGAATTATCAATTTGAAGTGGCAATGGGCAGGCCATTAGCTTCATGAGCATGGACAGGTCATTATAGCTTGTAAAGAACCGACAACCGCTAGAGAATAACGGTTCTCGAGTGACGACTACGAACCGAACGACGCAGTGTAAGACGGAACCTCACTCGATGGACCAATTTTTTTGTACCTAAATAAATAAATAAATGCTGGACATTTCACACAACATTATCTAGCCCCAAGCTAAGCAGAGCTTGTGTTATGGGTACTAGATAAATAACATTACATAGATATACATTATTATACATAGAAAAATACCCAGAACACCCTGAACAAATATCTACAGATTGTACAAATATTTGTTCCGAGGCGGCAATCGAACCCGCAACCTCCTGCGTCGCAGGCGAACCTTCGCCCGCCGCGTCACAGAGGTCTTCTTACCTAACAATCGCGGGCAGTCGGAGGATGGAGGCGGCTCAAGACCATTTGTCATTGTGGCTAATAGAACTAGAGAAATGTTTGTTCGTCTCTCTTTAGCAGTTTTTAGACGCTCACTGCTGGACGAGGCCTCCCCCATAGAATGCAATAGGGGGGAACTTCACGCATTCACGCATAATGGACCATCCATAGAGTTCGAATGCGGAAAAGGGAGTTCTTTAACATTAGGGGGGAACTTGTCATAATCACCGCGCTTGGCAGGCGGATTGGTGATCGCAGTATTGGTGTTGAGTACTCAGGTGGATGCTGCCGCCCATCGCATAGTGTAATCCCTTGGTCGGCTTTTACGACATCCACGGGAGGAGACGGAGTGTTTGTATTTTTTGTTTTGTATTTGGCAGTGTTTTTTTAGGGTTCCGTACCCATAGGGTAAAACGGATCCTATTACTAAGGCTCGGCTGTCCGTCCGTCCGTCTGTCACCAGGCTGTATCTCACGAACCGTGATAGTTTGGCAGTTGAAATTTTCACAGATGATTTATTTCTTTTGCCGCTATAACAACAACTAATCAAAAAATAACAAAGTAAATATTTAAGGGGGCTCCCAAACAAAAAAACGTGTTTTTTACCCTTTTTTTATAGATCCGTCTGTCACCAGGCTGTATCTCATAAATCGTGATAGTTAGGCAGTTGAAATTTTCACAGATGATGTATTTCTGTTGCCGCTACAACAACAAATAATAAAAAATAATAAAATAAATATTTATGGGAGCCATACAAAAACGTATTTTTTTTATAGATGCCGTTGTAGGTGTCGTTTTATAGATAATGGTACGGAACCCTTCGTGCGCGAATCCGACTCGCACTTGGGCGGTTATTTAAATTATATTTTTTGTTACAGGAGTTTCGCGTACTATTCCCTGAAGGAGCGACTTCCTATCATACTCACCAAAATAATAGATTATCTCTCCAGGCAAGGGAGTAAAATAAAATCTGCTAATTCTGCTGTAAGTATTATTTGTAGTAAGCTTAATTTAATTGACGACCTCTGTGGCGCGGCGGGCGAATAGCCAGCTGTGATGCAAGAGGTTGCGGGTTCTATTCCCGCTGCGGGACAAATGTTTGTATGCTCTGCAAATATGCAGCCCTTAGTCGCCTCCTACGACACCCACGGGATGAAACGGGTCACGGGCTTAGCCAGGCTTTAGTTTCGGGGTAGGGAGGGTTCAAGAAAATAAAACAACAAAAATGTACACGAATTGACATTAATATTCATGTGAAAAAAATACATTCACCACACTGGTGTTTCTCCAAAAAGTATCAGATTTTGTCAACATTTTGAATATTTCGGGGGGTTTGAACCCCCAAACACCCCCCTGGCTACGTCCATGAGATGGGGTAGCCCTATTCGACACCGGAACTACACGGTCATTAATTTATTATTAACAAATAAATTATATAAATAAACTAAATTATGTATAACGGGTGTAAAAAGACTTCTCCCGAAAACTGAAACAGTGCACTCAGACCATGATTCTGAAAATATTTAAGATGAAAAAAAGCGAAAAAAAATGATCACTTTTGAGCCGCTTTTTTCGTGTTTTCTTTAAATATCAATAAAACATCATATAAGAAACACAAAAACCTAGTTTCCATCAGTAAAAACACGTTTATAGATAAAAACGTCAAATAAAGCAATGACAACCACCTAAAAAATATTGGCGCAGCGCGTCGATCAGCCGACGGGAGCGTTGAACTCGCGCAGCTGGTGCGCTATGTGAACTCGCGCTATTTTATATAGCTATGATATAGTTAGCTTTACCGGTACCTTCAGTATTCGGGAGCTGTCTTTTTACACCCAAAAAAATATTTTTTTACTTATTATCTTTATAGAGTGAACAAGACATCAAATCATATATTCAATATATCACGAAGCTCAAAAACGATTTAGTTACGAACAAACAGTATGAGCTGTTAAAAGGTGACACGGACGACGTTACGAAATGGAACACATGGATAGAAGAGTTGGACTGTCCGCGTTACTTTACTAACACTTGGGTTTGGTCGGAGTGTTACGTATACCGACGCCTTAGAGAGGGCTGTGAACTTAGGTAAGTTAAAGTTAAGTACACAGGAAAAAGACAAAATGGTGTTTAAAAAGTGTGGGGTGTGTGTGTGTGAATGTTAGTTTTCTCACTACGATTAATTCAGAACAATTATCTTATACTAGTTGCGCCCGCGGTTTCACCCGTGTGAATAATGATGAAAATTGATGATGATGATGACGATGATGAAAAGTAGCCTATGTGTTAATCCAGGGCGTAAAGTATCTCCATCCCAAATTTCACTCAAATCCATTCAGTAGTTTTTACGTGAAAGAGTAACAAACATCCATTTATACTCACATACTTTCGCGTTTATAATATTAGTAGGAAGTAGGATAGGATAGTAGGATAGAATCGTAGTGAGAAATGTAACATTCATACGCACATACACACACACACACACACACACACACACACACACACACACACACACACATGTTTACTATATAATGTACTGTTTAATTCACGTAGTGAACTTTTTTAACTACTCTTAACTTTACTTAAATGATATCCTTACAGGATAATTGTAGGAATCGTCTTATGTTTAACTTAGAGAGACCAGTAATTTTTTAGCGCTGTCAAATTGAGTATTTGTTTCAAGGTGCAACTTCACTTGGTGTATATTCGCAAAATGTAATTGGCTGGATAACTTTAATATAAATTATACAGGGTGTAAAAGGACAGCTCCCGAATACTGAAGGTACCGGTAAAGCTACCTATGCCATAGCTTTATAAAATAGCGGCGAGTTCACAGAGCTCACCGGCCGCGCGAGTTCAACGCTCCCGGTCAGCTGATCGACGCGCAGCGCCAATAGTTCTTATGTGGTTTTCATTGCTTGTTTTTGAAGTTTTTATTTATTAACGTGTTTTTAATGATGTAAATTGATTTTTGTGTTTCTTTTATGATGTTTTATTGATATTTACAGGAAACACGAAAAAAGCGGCCCAAATGTGAAAATTTTTTTTCCGCTTTTTTTCTGCTTAAGTATATATTATCAGAATCATGGTCTGAGTGCACTATTTCAGTTTTCGGGAGTAGTCTTTTTACATCCGTTATATTGTTTATATATTGTTTAATAGCTGTTGGTCTTTTCAATAAATAAATATGTGGTTGACAACCTCCATGGTGTGGTGGGCGTGTGGCCCGCTTAGACGCAAGAGGTGCGGTTCCGATTCCCGCTGCGGGACAAATGTTTGCATGTTCTGCAAATATTTGTTCCGGGTCTGGGTGTTGTGGTACCAGACCAGGGTACTATACCCTGATTTTTAATTTCAGACAATTTTTGTAAACAAACAAATGTCAAGATATGCCACTGTGAGTATAAGTGTCATGATTGTGTAGCATACGTGTAAATTCACATACACACATACTAATTAGACACACAGTGGCATATCTTGACATTTGTTTGTTTACAAAAATTGACTGAAATAAAAAATCAGAGTATAGTAGTTCCAACAACACACAGGGAATCCTAGTGCGGGATCAAGATTATGTGACGGTCAAATAAAAAAAAACCTTTAGTCGGCTTTTACGATATCCATTGTAGGAGATGGAGGGGTCTATTTTTGGCCGGACACAACACGGTACTTTGATTAAGTAGGTTTTTTTTTAAGTTTTTACCTGTTTAAATTTGTTTTACCAAAATTGGCTTAGTCGTTTTGGCACTAAAGTAACACAAAAATTCAAATATCATCATTAATTTAACTTTAAATGGTCATTGAACTATAAGCGCAACCAAGAATGAACCAGTGACACGACCAACGAATGATAAGATAAGATAGATTACATAACAGTCACATACATAGTCCCGATCCCACACTAGGATTCCCTGTGTCGTGGGTGTCAGCAACTACGAGTACCATGGTACCACCAGTCTATTTATCTTTACAGCAAAGGTCTAACAAAGTTCGATCCGTTTGATGAACAGAAGGACAAATCTTTCGCCACTAGTTTAGAACCTATGTGCATGGTGGCGGACAAACTGGTCACAATGCTGCCTGAAAGTGATAAGGACAAGAGGAAGGCTGACTTCATGACGCTATTGAAGGTAAATATTGGGGTTATTTAGCTGTTTTAGAACCTTTCAATCTACCCAATAGACCTGTAGAGCTATTCTCTATCTCGCGAAAGGTTTGCAATAGGCAAATAAATAAATAAATGCTGGACATTTCACACAACATTATCTAGCCCCAAGCACACACCGGACTTCATACAGTCGCAGCGTTTTCACTGCCGAATGCTGCCGAGTTCACTGACGCTACACAGGTGAAGTTTTCGTACACGCGCAACTGTGTGTGTAAAATCTAGGGTTGCAGCCCATGACATGATTTAATTATTAGGTTACCTACGTATTTTTATAAGAAACTTTTGTAATAATGTATCACTGTATACCAAATCCACTTTTTTCGTATACCTAACTGGGTTACCTACCACCTACACTCCGAATTCACTCAATTCATTCATTGCTTATTCTTATTTAATAAACTACATACACCATTATAGTTTATAACAAAAGTAACATTTTGGCAACGCTGCAAGCGCACACCCCTGCGACTTGCAGCTCCACGATGGCTCGTCCGAACTTTTCTGACGGCGGCGGGGTGCGGTCACTCCGATTGGTCCGGGGCGAGGAGTGGCCATTCTACCTGTGATTATTACGTATTCTATGCCCCAAGCTAAAGCAGAGCTTGTGTTATGGGTACTAGATAACTGATATACTTAATACAATACATTACGTAGATAGGTATTTTTTATTATACATAGAAAATACCCAAAACGCCCTGAACAAATATCTGCAGATCGTATAAATATTTGTTCCGAGGCGGGAATCGAACCCGCAACCTCTTGCGTCGCAAGCGAACCATCGCTCGCCGCGCCACAGAGGTCGTCACACTTAAATTATGCGATCATAGGCCTTACCATGAGCTCTTATAGCGATTCAGGTCTAAAACTATTGAGTAAAAAGTATCGGTTTGTCGGTATCATTGAATAACTTTAATCGCAGAAGTCTATAGACCTTCTGGCTACTGTGCCTTTAAATATAGCTGCGGACATCACGGAACAAATATTTTGTACTGAATAGTTTTTGAATTGAATCGCTATAAGAGCTCATGGTAACCCTGGTTGGTTGTCAAACGTTGTTTTTCTCATACAAAAGTTACCGCGATATAGAGAACGGTTCTTGGACAATTAATACTCAAGTAAGGTTCTAGAATAAGGCTCTAAGTAGCAATGTTACCTCAGTGGCGCGGCGGGCAAAGGTTCGCCTGTGACGCAGGAGGTTGCGGGTTCGATTCCCGCCTCGGAACAAATATTTGTATGATCTGCAGATATTTTTTCAGGGTGCTCTGGGTATTTTTCTATGCATAATAAAAAATATCTATCTATGTAATGTATTGTATTAAGTATATCAGTTATCTAGTACCCATAACACAAGCTCTGCTTAGCTTGGGGCTAGATAATATTGTGTGAAATGTCCAGCATTTATTATTATTATTATATTATTACTTTCTTTCACTCCGTACCCAGATCCGAAATAAAGGTAATTTAAATTTATGAAATTTTCAGATATGCCTCTGGGCCAACAAATGTGACTTATCTCTTTCAATGGGTGAACAAGTCGGTCTTGGCGCTCCGACCACAGACAAAAGCAATACTAGCCAGCAGACACCGCCTTTAGACCCGTTCCAAATGGTTATAGACCTTAAAGACAAGGTGAATATGGCTTATATTATAACAGTTCACTCTTACTGCCCCCGTACTCGTAGTTCCTTGTATTCAAGACACAGGCGGCGTTATTACAAAACATGGCCTAAATCTGAGTTTAAACCAGGACTACCAGTCTAGGCTTAAATATCGACCTTTGGTATATACGACTGTAATACAAAAGCAGATGGTTTGTTTTTCAGAAGCAACTTTCGAGCTAGATAGTCCGTGCTTATGCCAAAAATGATATAAGCGTGGACTATCTCTGGTTTTTCTAAAACCAGGCAGCCCCCTAGTTTAGTAATGGTCTACAAATTGACAGTTTATTGATTGTTGTTGTAAGAATTTCGTGATGTGACACAATCCGTCAGGTTGATACTTTGGAAAGTGTAGTAGCGCGAGAATTGATTTCGGAAAACAAACCATCTGCTTTCGTATTAGTCGTATTTGCCTAGTGTCGATATTCAGGCCTAGACTAGTACGCCTGGACTAAATCGGCCTTATTACAGAACATGGACTAAATCTGAAGGCTTAAATATCGACATTAGGCATGTACGACAACGATCTCTAATACTCACATAGATATCGGGTCGGCGCAATAAAAACGTCTCGGTGATTATAAGCTCACTTGAAAAGTGAGTTTGTATTTGATTTAGTTCGCTTCAAACAAAGCCAATGTAAACCCGTGTCACAATGCCGCAATGTATATTTAAAAGTTGCAAAAATAATCCCCGAAAAAACAATTTAACGGCCGGAGTGTCTTACTTTCGTTAAGTACATGTAGAATAAGTTGTATTTTAAGCTTTAAACTAACAAATAGTATGAAATTTTGATCAAAATTACCGATTTTAAACCACCGCTACAAATGTTTGGCCAACGTTGACGCAAAATTGTCTGTAACAGAACAGTAGATGCATGGAGTAGATTTGTATTGTAATAATTTGTTTTTACCAGAACTTTAAAAATTTTGAATACTACTTTTGTGTCTGTTTGTTGAACTCTCATCAGATACTTGGCTTTCCTTTTTTTTATTTTAGCTTTCCGAGCAATCCATTTACGCTACTGTTATTTAACCAAATCTTTGGTTAACAACCCCTTTACATCTATACCAACTGATAATGAGTCCTCTCGCTTTGTTAAAATTTATGAACCAGAATCACTTATAGAACACATTATCGTAAAAAAACAGTACTTTTTCAAATTCTTTTATCATATTATAGGTATATTTCCCAAATATCAAATAAATGCCCAACCTACGGCAGGCGCCTGTACGCCCGCCCTCAAGCGCTTTACGGTTTTTGTTGGAAAACTTTGATGGTCGATATCTTTTTTTATTATGAAACGAGACAAACGTAACAGAACATATATTTTTTATATTTGAGCTTTTTATAACTAGGGCTTCATTATCAGCCTGTAGGTACGCAGAATGGAAATTTTTTAATGTTGAGCTGTTTTAAACATTTTGGGTTTTGATCAAATTATTGCACTAAACTGTACTTGTATTATAAAGATTGTAAACATGAATATAAAGATGTGGAATTTAGTGATATTTTTATTTGTGACATCCAGCGATAGACATCTTGGCCAAAAACATAAACATACACATAAATATACACACAACAGAACGTTAATAAAATAACAAGTATATATACTATCAATATCAAACATACATGCCCAAAACATAAATAATTTTAACTTAACTTTAACGTGCATATTATAAATTATTTAAGTGATCAACGCGACTCCATACCTTCTGTAGTTAAATTTGAAGAAGCAAACAGAAGCGAAACCATGGAAACGGATGGATGTAGCTCGCAAGGTAATAACGGGAAAAATAACTTTATTTGTAGCTCTTTAAGGTTGATTTCACACTAGTTGTTTAACCTATGTCTTTTGATTTGACAAGTGACAGGAGTAATATAATTGATTTGCTCGTTTTTTGTGACGAATGATCGTAAGTGTAAGATAATATTTTGAAGATTTGCTACTTTATTGCTAGGTGTCATGGTTGTAATTAGGTTGAACTTAGAACTGTTTTAAAACTTTCATCTTTGTTCGTTAGTAAACAAATGTAGCTGTATAAGTATGTATCCATGCGGACAGTTTTTAGCTTTCATTTTGTACGTGACCCTGGATCTATTGTGAATTATAAGATCGTTGATGTACGACTTTAATACGAAAGCAGATGGTTTGTTTTTCGAAATAAATTCTCGCGCTACTACACAAATTTCCAAAGTATCAAACTGACGGATTGTGTCACATCACGAAATTCTTACCTCGAAGTAAGTTAAGTTGATTGCATGTTAATGCAATCAACTTTCAATTTCTAGACCATTGCTAAACTAGGGGGCTGCCTGGTTTTAGAAAAACCAGAGATAGTCCACGCTTATGTCATTTTTGGCATAAGCGCGGACTATCTAGCTCGAAAGTTGCTTTTGAAAAACAAACCATCTGCTTTTGTATATCAGTCGTATATACCATAGGTCGATATTTAAGCCTAGACTGGTAGTCCAGGTTTAAACCCAGACTAAGGGCATGTTTTGTAATAATACCCAATGTGTTCATTAATATTTATTCATGTTCTGTTATAAGGCCGAGGGAGTCCTAGTGTGGGATCAGGACTATGTGACTATCGTGTGTTATGTCATATTGATAATTTTGTTTTTATTGCAGCTACTTGTAGACGACACAGCTAAAGTGGCGGACCAAGTTGTAGCTAAAGCAGAAAGCATAGCCAAAGCTATTGAAGCGGTAAGTATTTTTTAAAGTTTTTTTTTTTAGTTATTTCACCAACAAATAAACAGGTGGTTATACAACTGTTTAGCCAAACCAATTCTTTTTGACAGGTATTTTAAAAGATTATCTGTCACGTTGACCGATGGTCAATGGACCAATGCTGTCTTGCATATTTTTGCTGATGTTTATTACTTTTGACTACCTTCCTAAGGTTAGTATTTTTTAACCTCTCGCGATATTTGCACATATTTATTATATTTTCACGGGTATTTATCGCGTGTTACCTTATTATTTATTATTCCCGACGTTTCATCCATGACATGCTCCATGTACTCCAGCCAGTCCGCGACCATGATTGCTGTAACGCATTCGAAACGTTGGGAATAATAAATAATAAGGTAACACCCGATAAATACCCGTGACAATATAATAAATATGTCTTCCTAAGGTTTTTAAGTTCTCATTTACTATGTATCAGCAACTCCTTGCTCCGAGGCACCACACAGGCGCTTCTCACCTAGTGGTAAGACGGACCATTTATGTAAGCCAAGCCGAGTTTGTTGCCTGATTTTTCTAGGCTTGGTCGCGTTGGAACAGTAGTAACTTTAGTTTATAAGACGATTCAAAATGATCCTTGTGATTTCAATTAATAAAATTCTTTTGACTTTGACTTTGGTTACGTTAAACGCCCGTTTATTTGTTCGTGAAATTGGGCCTAAGTTACACAGTGCCAGCTACTGACATGCAGGGCGATTCTAAAACGTCGGAAACGTTTCCGATCGGATTCGTTAGTTTTTCATTTCGATGTGGTAAGTAACTAAAACAATTTTCTCTGCTAAAACATAGTAAAAAAAATGTATTGTACCTATATTACTGTGTTTTAATAGAGAAGTCCCATATTCATTTTATCGAAATTGAATCAGCGTTTTTTGAAAGAAGTTAGTTTTTTTTTATAAATTAACTTTTAGATTGAATTCTCTTAAATATTTCAGAATACCACGTTCAAGTTTCAATGCAGTTGCCACAGATTGGCTACGGCATTTGGAATGCCGTTGTGTAAAGATGAGGTTTTATATTTGTGATAATCTTTGTTATGTAGAACCGTAGTATTATCCTTTTAACCGTCACAACATCTACAAAGTTTCATGGAGTTTGAAGAAATAATAGGCAAAGAAGTGAACTTCGTTTGCGTGCAAAAAGGCGAAAGCATCCTTTTGCTAGCTACCGGTGACCTTCTCTTAAGGGGCCGGCGGAGGCCGCAAGCAAATTCAATTTGAAGCGAGTGCAAAAATCAGCTATCCCTGTTTGGCACCAGGGCCCTCTGCCCATCTGCATGCGCGATGGGTGTACGAGCCGTTCGGAATTTGTATCATATTAGGTCGTGTTCCGTAATACCAAAAATTATGAATAAAAACTAAATGTTTTTTTCGTATCTTATTGTTATTCTGTAACTTGACAATATATGCTATGTTCCTAATCATAGAATACTAGAAAATACGTTGTTTTTAATACGAAACAAATAAGATGTAAACATGCCGTATAAAAGTCGTAAAAATATACAAAATGGAATTCGCTTACATTTCGTTTTAGGTAAGTATTTTGGAACAAGAAATATCCAGGACCCTAGATAAATACTATCCAAATCCGAATAATGGCATAATATGGTGGAAATACGTTTGTGTTACAAATGATTTTGGTATTGCGTTTGGATGGGCATTTTATCCTCCGCTGGCCTCTTAAGCATTTTTGTCATAGTTTGTTGTTGATTTAGGTAGAAAAGTATGTTTTCGATTTAGATAGATAATTAGTTAAGTTTTAGATCATCATCATCATCACGTGACCTCCCCCAGTGAATACAATGGGGTATTTACCATTATCACCACGCTTGGCAGTCGGATTGGTGGTCACAGTTAAGTGTTAAGCACTCAGATGGATGCTGCTGTCCATCCCCTAGTGCAATACCTTAGTAAGGCTTTCACTACATCCACGGGAGGAGAAGGAGGGGTCTTAGAACGGACCCACCACTGCATATGTTTTAGATAGAAAAGTATATATTAGAAGTAAGTAAACAGTCATTAGCCAGAAGGTGTCCACTGCTGGACATAGTTGTAAGTAAATAACATGACCTGTGATTAAAAACTAGGTACATGTTAAATTATACTCTGATTTTTAATCATAGATATTTTTTGTAAACAAAGGGGCCACATACCAGAGCAAAAAATATACGCTCAGATAGTAGGTTACTAAGTTTGCCCAAAAAAAAATAGGTAGAATTGTTTGCTAGCCAAAACCTAATCTTCTTCTCTTATATATAAAAATCAATTTCTATTCGCTAGTCTCGCTAAAACTCGAGAACGGCTGAACGGATTTATCCCCTTATGATCGAATTACCTTAAACGCGAGATGCCAATGAGGGCATTATACCTAAACATGAGATTTGCCTAAAAAGCTGTTTACCCTAAACGTAACATGCCAAATGAAGCAGTATGCCTAAAATGTGAAATTGACAAAGAAGCAGTTTGTCCAAAGTGGATGCCTACAAAACAAAATGCCTAAGTGATTAAATGCCTACAAAGGTGAATGTCTAAGTGGTTAAAAGCCTACTCAGGTAAATGTCTATTTACATAGTGGTTCTCTTCTCTCTATATAATATAATTAAAAATTTATTAAACCATATTATATTTTTTTTTGTTAAGGTTTTTTTGTTTTATGCAGGTCACCTTCTATTCTGGCTTATTTAACAGATGACCGTCTCCATTTCAGTATAATTCGTATAATATCATTTAGAGACCTACTTTATAAAAAAAATAACCACAATAACAACAATTTTCGATAGAGATTAGCAAATATTATGAGACAATATTTTACTATGAAATCGACCTTACGGCTGCCAATTCTCTTGATATTTAAGGCTTTGCTAACAGTCAACTAACATATTTGACTTTCCGCTTCTTGGTCATCTTGTATTTCAGGCAAACTGCTTTACAGGTAATTAAAATTTAGACAAACTGCTGCCTTGTCAATTTCACATTTTAGGCATACTGCTTCATTTGGCATCTTACATTTAGAGTAAAATGCTTTTTTGACAAATCTCATGTTTAGGTATAATGCCCTCATTGGCATCTCGCGTTTAAGGTAATTCGATCATAAGGGGATTTATCTTATCTTGGTGGTCAAATGTTCGTGGAGGCCTAGAGAAGGTTTAAATGTACCGGGACCACCGGAAACACCGGGACCACGCGAACGAAGTCGCGCTCGGGCAGCTAGTAGAATATAAAATCAGAATAATTTTAACATAAATAACATATATTATTGCGTATTTATTATTATTATTGTGTTTTTGACAAAGTTATATGAAAAACAAATATTTTTCAGTAGTACATATTTTAAGATACTGGTAGCACATATATATATATATATATATACATACATATGACACACATACATGACACACACACACACAGTGGCATATCTTGACATTTTTTTTTTGAAGATTTTTTTGTCACCAGCGCCATCTAGAACCACAGCGAAATTGGCAAACGTATCAAAGCTGTAGCTTCGAGTACCGATAGATCGAAAATTTTGTGTTGAACTACCTGGTTTATGTTCTAAATGTGTACATTCTCAATTCCAGGTGGCAACCCCAGCCGCCAGCAAAACTAAACTTCCACCTGCCAGCCCCCCGCCCGAGGGTGAGGAGGCCCCTAAGATACCTTGCCCCGCTAAAATGGTGCTACCACAGGCTGTCATATTCGGTAAGCATTAAATGTAATAAAATTCTTCTAGGCTTGGTCGCGTTGGAACAGACGTAATTTTAGTTTATAAAACGATTCAAAATGACCATTGTGGTTTTAATTTTCTTATAAAAAATACCAACTTGGACTTTTTTTATCTAATATATTGTTTTTATTCCAGATATCGTATGCGACAATTCAGGCTACGAGTTATTCGCAGATCTATGTTTAGCACATTTCCTAATATCCCAGAAAATAGTTCAAAAGGTACGCTAATTATGTTTCTCAAATGCTAATTTAAGTTTTTCATAAGCTAAGTTTTTATAATATCCCAAAAATTTATAAATCCCGTTAAGGCTGCGTTTCCACCAAAGATGTGCGAGGTAGATGAGCGGTGCGAGGATGCGTAGCGAGGCTGTGGAATGATGTGAGTGTTTCCACCAGAGATGTGCGAGGTAGATGAGCGGTGCGAGGATGCGTAGCGAGGCTGTGGAATGATGTGAGTGTTTCCACCAGAGATGTGCGAGGTAGATGAGCGGTGCGAGGATGCGTAGCGAGGCTGTGGAATGATGTGAGTGTTTCCACCAAAGATGTGCGAGGTAGATGAGCGGTGCGAGGATGCGTAGCGAGGCTGTGGAACGATGTGAGTGTTTCCACCAAAGATGTGCGAGGTAGATGAGCGGTGCGAGGATGCGTAGCGAGGCTGTGGAACGATGTGAGTGTTTCCACCAGAGATGTGCTAGGTAGATGAGCGGTGCGAGGATGCGTAGCGAGGCTGTGGAATGATGTGTGTTTCCACCAGAGATGTGCGAGGTAGATGAGCGGTGCGAGGATGCGTAGCGAGGCTGTGGAATGATGTGAGTGTTTCCACCAAAGATGTGCGAGGTAGATGAGCGGTGCGAGGATGCGTAGCGAGGCTGTGGAACGATGTGAGTGTTTCCACCAAAGATGTGCGAGGTAGATGAGCGGTGCGAGGATGCGTAGCGAGGCTGTGGAATGATGTGAGTGTTTCCTCCAGAGATGTGCGAGGTAGATGAGCGGTGCGAGGATGCGTAGCGAGGCTGTGGAATGATGTGAGTGTTTCCACCAGAGATGTGCGAGGTAGATGAGCGGTGCGAGGATGCGTAGCGAGGCTGTGGAATGATGTGAGCGTTTCCACCAGAGATGTGCGAGGTAGATGAGCGGTGCGAGGATGCGTAGCGAGGCTGTGGAATGATGTGAGTGTTTCCACCAGAGATGTGCGAGGTAGATGAGCGGTGCGAGGATGCGTAGCGAGGCTGTGGAATGATGTGAGTGTTTCCACCAGAGATGTGCTAAGAAGCTGAGCGGTGCGAAGATGCATAGCGACGCTGTGAAACGATGGGAGGATGTGTAGCGGGCTCCTTCCAGACTGACTGCTAGTAGTTTCTCGCTGTGTCCATCTTTTGTCAGATCCCTCGCGCGCATCTCTCGCACACATCCCTTGCAACACTTTCCTCGTACACATTCCTCTCACACATCCCTCGCTAGTTTTGTACTATAAAAACCTCGCTCGCTAAGCCGTTTCCACCACAGCTGCGCTAAGCGAGGCTAGGTAAATGATGTGATTCTATTGGTTCTTAACAAACACATCCCTCGCTACGCATCCTCGCTCATCCATGGTGGAAACGCAGTCTAAGTGTTGGGTTATTACTTTAAATAACAATAAAATAACCTACTTAATTCAAGTTTGTCAAATGTTAATATAAGTTTCTCAAACGCTAGGCAATTTTAGTATTCTTAAACACTAGTTAGTTTCTCATAAGCTAAAATTATCTCTACTAAATTTAATCGAAATAGCTTCAGCCGTTTTTACGCTATTGATTATTTGATTATTGATTTGATTTGTTACCAAACAAACATTCAAACTTTCGCTTATATGCTTTTTTCTGTTCTAGATAAGATTCCACGTCAAGAATATGCCGTGGTTTGTTTCTGACGTCACTGAGAGGGATTTCAAGTGAGTTGAAAAACTTATTACCAAATTTACCTAATGACACTGGTTCTTTGCTGTTAATCCAGACAAATGTCAAGCTATCATCATCGGCAGTTCTCGACAGCTTGCTAAAATTAACGCCCTTGATGCCGTACCCCGTCTCTACTTACCTATTTACATGTTTGTATTAGATTATTATTTATAAGTATAACAAGCGTAGCGTGTGCTGTCTTGCATATTTTTTCTGATGTTTATTTACTTTTGACTACCTTCCTAAGGTTTTTAAGTTCTCATTTACTATGTATCAGCAACTCCTTGCTCCGAGGCACCACACAGGCGCTTCTCACCTAGTGGTAAGACGGACCATTTATGTAAGCCAAGCCGAGTTTGTTGCCTGATTCTTCTAGGCTTGGTCGCGTTGGAACAGGAGTAATTTAATTTTATATAAGACGATTCAAAATGATCCTTGTGATTTCAATGAATAAAGTTCTTTTTGACTTTGACTTTGACTACAACGGATGTATAATTCCTTACTTACCTACAGTTAAGAATCTTGGCGTTATATTTGATTCGAAACTTAGCTGGATTCCTCATATAAAAGAAATTTCTCGTAAATTCTATGCCGCTCTTCACTCTATAATTCGCTTAAAACATTTTCTCCCTACTTCCACTAAGATTACTCTGGTAAATGCTCTTCTATTTCCTATCATAGATTAGGCTCACGTTGCTTTTATCGATCTAACTCATGATCAAATCAAAATCAAATCAAATATTTTTATTTCCAAATAAAAGTACAAACCACTTCTTACTTAAACTAGGTACAAACTTGTAAAAAAAATATTTAAGAAATAAAAATGAATCAGCTGATTTGATTGATTAGTTTGTGTAACAGTAGGTAATAGTATTATGTAAATATAGTGGTTGGTGGCAGATTTAGATTCGCCCTACCACTCCGAACTAGTTTTTAACTGTATTGCGGAGGGTAGTATTCCTCCTCCTCGTGCGTGCCAATCGGCTTTACCTGACCTTGCTTCTAACAATTAGATATAGTATAAGCAGAACAAACAGATAGATTCATGTTTGGAGCCAAATTTGATATCTTCACTCAATCACAGTAGGTATCTACCTCCTGTACCTACTCCACAGCCTATACAAGCAGCAATACAAATAACTTTTCATTTAAAAAACCGACTTCCGCCATAGTATTTGACAAAATATTTGGATGAAAAAAAAGATTATGAAAGAACCATAGTGGTGAAAGGATTATTATACTTTTTGAATGCAAATGCTTGGTTTGTTGCTGAAAATATCAAAATCGCCATATGTATGCCTACAATATTTGAGGAGTTCCCTCAATTCCTCATGGATCCCATCATCAAAACTGGATTTTGAAAAAAATGGGACCAATCTGCAAGTATATCTATTCAAATAAAAAAA
Source organism: Epirrita christyi (assembly GCA_951392215.1). Classification (NCBI taxonomy): domain Eukaryota; kingdom Metazoa; phylum Arthropoda; class Insecta; order Lepidoptera; family Geometridae; genus Epirrita; species Epirrita christyi. Next base: position 1,599,887 of record OX595857.1, on the reverse strand, counting down.
GAATTTTCCAAATCGGTTCATAAACGCCGGAGATATGCGGTAACAAACATTAAAAAAAAAAAAAAAAAATACAACCGAATTGAGAACCTCCTCCTTTTTTGGGAAGTCGGTTAAAAAACAAAAGACAAACTAACAAAATAAAATACAAAGAAAATAAAATTATCTTCTTAATATGCTTGACCGTCTCCTCAGTACTGGTATTCGCTTTATTTTTTGCCTCCGTAAGTACGATCACGTTAGTAGTTTCCGTGCCAAACTCAAGTGGTTACCTATTCGTGAACGCAGAAACCAAGATTAAGATAAAGTGCATTGCGCTATAAACATTGAGTATTTCTGCTTTGGTAAAGAAGCCAAAGCAAACAACACTGGCGCTCGCTTTATATGTTATTAGGGTGCTCAGGGGTAACATCAATAACCCGGGCATATTGGAGGGGGTGTGTTTGTGCGTACCCAACGAATACGTGCACCGGCGCAGACGGCCGCGTCTGTTTGAGGTGCCTCGCGGCCGGACCGACTTACTAGGTAACTAAGCTAGGTAAAGCACCTCTGACGCGCACCATGCACAGCACACGCTCAACCTAGTAGCGGATAACATAGATGTTTTCATGTTTCACTGAGCGAATTCGTTAAGGCCACTTTGTTTATGTTTGGTTAGAGTTAGTTAGGTTTTTTATGATATTATATTAATGGACTACGCTATTGTATTAGGTTTACCCTGTGAAAATAGTTGTAAGTTGACATAAATAAATAAATAAATAACAGTCAACGGTTTTACAAGTTTTGTTGCTTGTATCATGAGGTCCCCCACACCCCTGCCACCGATGATCCAGCCCCCTAGAAACACCCTGTATAACTACATTAATCTATCTAACTATGATTTCAGGTTCGTGATAGACTCGTGTATAAAAGCCAGTTTCAACAGAACTATAACACCGGAACCGAAACCAGGTTCGTACTATTAAAACTAGCTTTCACATTTTTTTTTATATTACTAGGCAAGCAAACAAGCATACGGCCCACCTGATGGAAAGTAGTTATCGTAGCCTATGGACGCCAGCAACACCAGAGGCATCACACGCGCGCTGCCGACCCTGGGACATAGAGATGCAAAGTCTCATGTGCCTGTAATTTCACCGGCAACCGTACCCTGTAAACCGAAACACAGCAATGCGAGCACTACTGCTTGGCGGCAGCAATAGGTACGGTGGTAGTACTTCCACGGATGAACTCTTTCACAAGAAGTTCTACTACTTACATAATAATAACACCTAACAGTCCTGATCTCACACTAGGATTCCCTCGAGGAGTCCCCAGGAGTCGTGGGTATCAGGAACTACGAGTACCGTGGTACCAAAACACCCAGACCTACGAGGCCTCCCCCATTGAATACAATAATCAGATTTGCTGCTATCATTACGCTTGGCAGGCGGATTGGTGATCGCAGTTTGGTGTTAAGTACTCAGGCGGATGCTGCTGTCCATCCTCTGGTAAGGTCCCTTTGCTAAATCCACTCCTCCTCCTCCGAGGAGTATATAGATAAATAAATGCTGGACATTCTACACAACATTATCTAGCCCCAAACTAAGCAGAGCTTGTGTTATGGGTACTAGATAACAGATATACTTATACATTTACATAGATAGTTTTTTTATTATACAAAGAAAAATACCCAGAACACCCTGAACAAATATCTGCAGATCGTACAAATATTTGTTCTGAGGCGGGAATCGAACCCGCAACCTCCTGCGGCATATTCTCAGACACACCATGGCGTATTTAATGGTATAACTTTGTTTATTTAGTTGAAATGTTGTCTTTTAGAGCCGAAAGAGGGCGAAGCCCCCGCTGAACCGGAGCCCCCTCGCGTCATCAACGCGAGTAACCTGCAGACCCTCGGACAGCAGTGGCAGGATTATGTGGCCGACGGCACTTTCATTGTGATGGTATGTTGTTTGTTTACCACTACTGAACGCAGAGGCCCAATTCTCTAACTAAAAAAATAGTTAAAATAGAGTTCGGATCATACTACGATCTTGTGTCGATGTCTTAAATGTCAGAAATGGTATTTTTTTACCGTAAAATACAACACTGTAATGTGATTATATCGAAATGTGACCGAAACTTGAACGATTCAAAGTTTTTTCGATAATTTTAGCTTAAGTAGATGGAGTCTCTCTTTACTCTTTCCAATTCTATATATAACTATCCTTCTCTAATGGTGGTCACCATGAATTTAAAGTAGACTAAATTGTTATATAAGAGGGACTATAAATTCAACTTTCAGTCAATTTACAATTCAGTCTCGATTCGGTCAACTTTCAGTGTAGTTTTAAAATAACTTAGAGAATTGGGCCTCAGATCCCACGCTATGATTCCCTGTGTCAGGAACTAAGAGTACAACGGTACCACCCGGAACAAATATTAACAGACATTGCAAAAGCGGGAATCGAACCCGCATCTCTTGCCCTTTCTCTTTGCTTGACCTCTTGCGTCTCAGCCAGTTCGCCCACCGCGCCACGGAAGCCGTCACGTTCACTGCTTTTACATTTAAATACAAAGTCAAAGTCAATAAGAACTTTATTCATTGAAATCACAAGGATCATTTTGAATCGTCTTATATAAAATTAAATTACTCCTGTTCCAACGCGACCAAGCCTAGAAGAATCAGGCAACAAACTCGGCTTGGCTTACATAAATGGTCCGTCTTATCTTTGGCCTCGGAGCAAGGAGTTGCTGATACATAGTAAATGAGAACTTAAAAACCTTAGGAAGGTAGTCAAAAGTAAATAAACATCAGCAAAAATATGCAAGACAGCACACGCTACGCTTGTTATACTTATAAATAATAATCTAATACAAAAATGTAAATAGGTAAGTACAGATATTGCAAATTTCCATTTTAGCAGTCGAGGGGCAGAGCGACATCAGGCCACGCGGCTTTATTTACATACCATAACACCCAACAGTCACATACGTAGTCATGATCCCACACTAGAATTCCATGTGTAGTGGGTGTCAAGAACTACGAGTACCATGGTACCATAACACCCAGAGCAGCAACAAATATTTGCAGATCACACAAACATTTGTCCCGCAGCGGGAATCGAACCCTTAACTTCTTGCATCTCAGCTGGTTACTCGAGCCACAGAGGTCGCCATACATAGATACCACGCCATATCTTGTCGACGCAGATACCGCAGAGCCTCAAGACGAAAGTCTACACGCCAGTGTTGACTTACGGCACTGAGACGTGGTCGCTAACCATTGGCCGTATAGACAAGCTCAAAGTCGCGCAGCGTACTACGGAGAGAGCTATGCTAAGAGTTTCACTACGTGATAGAATCCGAAATGAGGAAATCTGTAGAAGAACCAAGGTCACCGACATAGCTCAAAGAATTAGCAAGTTGTAGTGGCAATGGGCAGGTCAGATAGCTCGAAGAACTGATAACCGTTGGGGAATAAAGGTTCTCGAGTGGCGACCACGAACCGGACGACGCAGTAGAGGAAGGCCCTCCACTCGATGGACTAAAGACATACGCAGGAAGTCTGCGGATGGAGGAGGCTCAAGACTGTTCGTCGTGGCATTCTAAGGGGGAGGCCTATGTCCAGCAGTGGACTTCTACAGACTGATGATGATGATGATGAAAAATAGATTGCTAAAATCATAACCCTCCTTTTGTTTTGCCGTAGTCGGGTAATGAATCCTAAATTCCAGGCTGAAGACTTCTGGACATGGCCGCATTGCTACAAAGATATGAAGAAATATGACTATAACTTATACAGGAAGCTGCAATACGCAGTCGCAATCTTATTCAAGGGAGATTTGAACTACCGGAAGTTACTAGGAGAGAAGAATTGGTCCCCGATCATCGGATTCGAACCTGCGCTACAAGGTTCGTAAACATACATTTTACATAACCTTTATGTAAAAATAAGTTACCTAACTTATTTTTACATAAAGTTTTGATAAATAGAAAATTCTTTATTACACAAGACAAAAAAAAACAAGTACATAGGCGAACTTAATGCTAATTAGCATTTTCTTCCAGCTAACCTTTGTGTAATGTAGAGTGGGTGGTATAGGAAAATAATACATAACAAGCAAATAAAGTAAACATAATTAATTACTCACCTACTTAAAATAACTAGATACACACATCATAATATATATATATGTACATATATATATATATTATGTATATATATATTATAACCTACCAAATACATATACCTATATAAATAAAAAGAAAACAAATAAATATAATAAAGCGCACAATTTTGTTCAACGTTTTGCAACGACAAAAAGTATTGGTACAGTTTGGACTTGAAGATTCCTATGGAAGTAGCTTTCCCGATTTCGACGGGAAGCGAGTTCCACAAGCTCAAAAGTTATCTGGAAGAGAATGCTTTATAGCAGAAGGTTGCCTTTGCACTTCTTTTATGTGCAATAAAGAATTTTCTATCTATCTATTTTTTTATTTACTAATATAGTTTCTAAGTTCAAACTGTTACTAATTTGACCGAGCGAGCGAAGCGAGCGAAGTTCTTGCTTGAAGTTATTTTGTACGAATAGTTTTTGAACTGAATGGCTATAAGAGCTCATTGTAACCCAGTTGGTGTGGGATCAGGACTATGTACGTGACTGTTGGTTGTTATGTTATGTATGTTATTATGTTATGTTGTTTCAGGATTTATACCAGCGCCCATCATAGCATGTCGGACCGTTAAAGCCGATTTGATCTGCGGATTGCCTAAGGGCAAAGCGGAAGCCCTTAAAAAAATAGACGAGAAATGGATGGAGAAAGGCGATTATGGGTAAGAATTGAGTCGAAATTTTTGTCTTATATACTACTTGACAAGCATACAATCATACGGCCCACCTGTTGGAAAGCAGTTACCGTAGCCTATAGACGCCTGCAACACCAGAGGCATCAAACGCGCGCTGCCGACCCTGAGACATAAAGACGAAAAGTCTCATGTGCCTGTAATTTCACCGGCACCCGTACTCTTCAAACCGAAACACAGCAATGCGAGCACTGCTGCTTGGCGGCAGAAATAGGTACGATGGTAGTACTTCCCCGGACGAACTCTTTCACAAGAAGTTCTACTACTAACTTGTCGGTGGATGGAGGTGGCTCAAGACTGTTTGTCGTGGCATTCTATGGAGGACTATGTCCAACAGTGAACGTAACATAACACCCAACAGTCACACACATAATCCTGATCCCACACTAGGTTTCCCTGTGTCGTGGGTACAGGAACTGCGAGTACCATGTTACCACAACACCTAGACCCGGAACATTTGCAGATCATGCAAACATTTGTCCCGCAGCGGGAATCGAACCCGCACCTCTTGCGTCTCAACCGGCTACTCGCCAGCCGTCGAGATTTACGTCTACCGACTGATGACGATACTTATTATACTTGTTTGATTTCCAGGGTGATACAATTCTGCGCCAAGGCCGAACCCCTGAAGCCTTCGGATCGACCCTGCATCGACTATGGAGACACATGTTTCAGCGCCTCGTGTCCTGTCCACTCAGATATGTGACCTGATAGATAGGTTCAGCTAATAGATGGATACATCCAGCTGATAGATAGGTGGGTACATTTAGCTTATAAAGGTATAGGTGTATATTCAGTTACTAGATAGGTGGGTACACTTATCTTAATCTTTGTTAATCTCTGTTTCTGTGTGTGTCTTTTTCCAGTGTCATTCTTGTCATATTGGCACAAACAAATGCTTTTTCTTTCTTTCTTATCTGATAGATATGTGAGTACATTTAATTGATAGATAGGTAGGTACATTTCGCTGATATATACATGTATATTTAGCTAATAGATAGGTGGGTACAGTCAGCTGATAGATAATGTGAGTACATTTAATTGATACGATTTGTAGGTACAATTCGCTGATATATAGGTGTACATTCAGCTAATGGATATGTGGGTACATTTAATTGCTAGATAGGTAGGTACATTCCGCTGATAAATAAAATAAAAAAAAATATTGAAATCACAAGGATAATTTTGATATTAGATACGAGTAGGTGCATGTTCAGCTAAAAAAATAGGTGGGTACACTTAGCTGATACATATTTATTTTATTTTATTTATTATTTTTAAAGTTTTGGGAAAACTTACAGCTAGGTGGGTACATTTAATTGATAGATAGGTGGGTACATTCAACTAATAGATAAGTGGGTACATTCATCTGATAGATAGGTGGGTACATTCAACTAATAGATAAGTGGGTACATTCATCTGATAGATAGGTGGGTACATTCAACTAATAGATAAGTGGGTACATTCATCTGATAGATAAGTGGGTTTCTGATGACAAGCAGTAAACCCTTACTATTCCAATACAATACCTCCAAGGTCACGTCCATCTCGGACGCGCCCTACGTAGTATTACACTGCGCTCGCAACACAGAGATCTTCAGATGAAAAGTCTCATGTGTCTGTAATTTCACTGGCAACCCTTCAAACTGGAACACAGCACTGCGAGCACTACTGCTTGGCCGCAGAAATAGGTACAGTGGTAGTACTTCCCGGGACGAACGAAAATACTTATTTCGAAACTAACTTAAAATGTTTGTTTCAGATACAAATGGATATTATTTTTGTCTTATGATTCAAATGTGAATATTCTTATTAGAACAGTTTATTTACAATAAAATTTTACATTGTTACTATTAAATAATTTAAACAAAGTTTTACTATTTTGTTGTTTTATTTGCACTCAATTAAATTAGGTAGGTATAGTCTGTTTAGCGAGAGACCCGTCGTGGGATTGGAAGGCGCTGCTGTGCTAAATTATCTTTTTTGTTTAGAATGAATGAATGTTTTTTTTTATCGTGCAAATACTATAGCGCGTCTGTTCCGTTTTGATCCTATTACAACTAATAGTTCACTATACTCTGATTTTTAATCTTAGACAATTTTTGTAAACAAACAGGTGTCAATATATGCCACTGTCTGTGTCATGTGTGTCATGACTGTGTGTTATACAATTATACGTGTATATACCATATATACAAAGTGCTTTAGTCATTATTCTAAGTACACCTTAAAGTACACAAATGATACACATACATAACACTTATACACGCAGAGGCATATCTTGACATTAGTTTGTTCAAAAAAAAAATACATAATGTTCGTGGTAAATTTTCCACCCGTTTGAAAAAACACTTAATACACTTATATTTAAATTCACTACCACGTGCTCTTTAAAAGCTACACCCGTTAAAATGCCACCAAAATTAAACGATGTAATGTAACTCAAAAAAATACTAGAAATTGAAATACTTTTAATAAAAATGGACGTCTCCTTTCGAAACAACAGAAAAAGTCCGTTTATGCCATGGACCTGCCCATGGTTTATGCTCTAAACATGGTTTTTATCTCAGAATAATGCTTGTTATTATTCTGAGGTTTTTATGAATCAAAAATGACACGGACACTGACAGAATTGTAATAGCTAGCCACAGATGCCATAATTAAAAGCAGAAGAAACTAAGTGGCGAGAAATGTGCTTGGTCCTTATTCTAAGCGAAAAATAGTGTGGTACGTTACTAGTCTGTGTGTTACTTTTTTCTGCTTTTTCGAAACGAGACGTCCTTTATTTTTATTTTATTTCAATTTCTAGTGTTTTTTTCAGTTACATCGTATAATTTTGGTGCCATTTTAATCGGCGTAGCTTATTTAAAGAGCACGTGGTAGTGAATTTAAATATAAGTGTCTTTTGGACTTGCTTCGGAATGCTGGGCCATGAAGAAGGATGAAAGAAGATTGCATGCAGCAGAGATGAGAATGTTAAGATGGATGTGTGGAGTAACAATAATGGATAAAATAAGGAATGAGTATAAGAGGAAGTTTGAAAATTGCACCAGTGACAGAAAAGTTGAAAGGGAATCGTTTAGCTTGGTATGGGCATGTTATGAGGAGGGATGAAACACATGTAACTAGGAGAGTGATGAATATGAAGGTTAGTGGATGGAAAGGAAGAGGAAGACCTAAGAAAAGATGGATGGATTGCGTGAGAGATGATATGAATGAGAAAGGAGTGAATGATGAGGTGACGGCCGACAGGAGAGAGTGGAAGAGAAAGACGTACTGCGCCGACCCCAAATAAATTGGGATAAGGGCAAGACAATGATGATGACGTTTCTTTTGGACTTGACTTTGACGACTTCACCTAACTTTATTAAAATAATTAATTGCAATTGGCAAAATTGAGGAAAGTCCTCGCCGGCCATTCAATAAATAAAGAAGAAAAAAAAGATCTAGTGTTATAGTAATATATTTCCATTTACGAAGAACATGATTAGGGAAGGCCAGCCATGTACGGGACAGGTGTGTCTGTAGTTATCGAACTATTATACATAGTAATTAAGGCGCAGATCCACCGCGGCGCACGGAGAGGCTACGCACGTGTGTTAAGCTTCGCTTTGCAAGAAAATGTATGTGATCGTGTCCACTGCAACCCACGGACGCGCTACGCATCAATTGACGTCATTGATACCAGCGTGGCTTGCTCGAATAGGCGCTTACATAGATCAAGGCTGTCAAACGCCAGGCAAGCTGTGCATGCGGTACAGGCCTACCTAGCGCTGTACATAGTCGTGGGTTAGTATTCGTGTATAGTGTGTACTGCAGTGGAAACGTAGATCCACGTTGTCGAACAAATAAATCCACGCAGCTAAAATGCGCCGCGTGCTCTTGCACAGCATGCGCTGCGGTGGGTCTGCGCCTTTACAACTCACTGAGTTTAGGTATGAGGGCTTTTCATCTTCGATTAAAAATAAATAAAGTAGTTCAAATTGGTTCGATAGATGGCGCTGACTCAACTGTATCAATCAAGATTCTGTGGTGCACGCGTACATAAATATTATCTAAGTAGTCTGTGGCTATTAGTCATGATTATTCTGTTTGTGATTGCATCTTGAGTGTGCGCTAGTGATTTCCTGGTGTTTTTAGGCAAAAATAAATACCACTAAACGAAAGTTATTTGTACGTTGTCGATGTTGACATTTCACTTTATTTTGACACTTGACTGCTACGTTACAGAGCAGCGCCATCTATTTTAAATGCTGAAAGCATGATTTGAAACGGCCGTGAAAATCCCTCATTGCATGTTTCATCAGATTGCCGGCAGAGGCACTAAAGAACACTGTCCACTGAAGTATTAGTGCTTATTATTATTATTACTTCAGGATTCCGTCCACGGGCATAGCCAGGTTTTAGTTTGGGGTTTTCAAGAAAATAAAACAACAGATTGAATGTACACGAAATGACAATAATGTCAAAAAAAAAACACCACACTGGTGTTTTTGAAGAAACGAAACGAGACAGAGTTAAACAGTAATATTATTTACTTGTGTCAATCGCGGTATTTATGTTGAGTACTCAGGTAGATGCTGCTGCCCATCCCCTGGCGGCTATTACGACATCCACGGGAGGAGATGGAGAGGTTTATTCTTAGGCCGAAGGCACCACCAGTTAGCAGCACTGTAGGTAAATATATTTATAATCATATTTTTTTTTAAAACCACTGGTTTTCTCTTGGTCTTAATCATAGTCAGTCAGGACTTTGATTCTTATATTTATATTTGATGATAATAATATTATATAATGAATAATAATGTATACATAATGAATATAGTGTTTTGTTATAGATCCAGCGTCCTCAGCACAACGGTTCTGGAAAATGCAATGAAAACGTAAGTTGTACCTATATACTTACACCTAAGAGCTTGTCCAGATGAGGCGATTTACGCGCGATTCGACTCGCGCGATTTTGAAATACTAGAGAGCTTCATATATTCCGTCCACATGCTCGCGCCGAAAACGCGTCATTTGAGGCCCAATTCTCTAACTAAAAAATAGTTAAAATAGAGTTCGGATCATGTTTCGATCTTGTGTCGATTTCTTAAAGTGTCAGAAATGGTATTCTACTAACTCAAAACACAACACTGTAATGTGATTATATCGAAATGTGACCGAACCTTGAACGATTCAAAGTTTTTTCGACAACTTTAGCTTATGTAGATGGAGTCTCTCTTTATTCTTTCCAATAATGATACTCTAATGGTAGTCACCGTGAATTTAAAGAAGACATAATTGCTATTTATGAGGGAGCAGAATACCAACTTTCTGACAATTCACAATTCAGTCTCGATTCGGTTAACTTTCAGTGTAGTTTTAAAATAATTTAGAGAATTGGGCCTCTGAGCGCAACATAAATTCAAACGCGCGAGTCTACATCGAATCGCGCGTAAATCGCCTCATCTGGACAACCTCTAACACTTCTACTAATTACCTATACACAATATGTAATTTGGTTGAATATTTCTACAATGGTTAGGTAGGTACACTACATTAATATAGACACGTGGTTAGTTTAAAAAAATAGTTTTTATGCGAAGCCAGTTATTGCAAGGACTTCGCGCACTATAATATGGCCTGCCTATTGACACTTTAACTTTATAATTCTGAGAGATATGTCCTGAGATATGTGTGTGTATACCTTGGTTATTCTACGGATTTGCCCGTTCCAGATTTTATCACTTTTTCCATTAAAACATTACTTTTTCCATATTTTACAAATATAAATAAATAAATAAAATAAAATCCGTTTAATTCAGGCACTGTACAGTGTACACCCCCATATCACACAAAAATACAAATAAACACAAAATTAATTAAGATAAAAATAAAATAAGTCACACCTATAATATAATGCGTCAGGGTCATTTCTTATTTCCGTCCTGATGGACGGAAATCCAGTGCTTGTATATAGGATTGGCCAGATAGTCAGTCACAGCCCTCAGGATGGTGTTGTTGGAGCGACTTAGTCGATCCCAGAAAGCCGCGATCCTTGTCCTTATTATAGCGAAGAAATCAGGAACTCTCGCCTCAGAGAACATGAAATAAAGAGATGTTTGTTTGTTGACTGACAATGTTTTTTTTACTTTCAGATGTCTACAAGTTTGGTAGAGTGGTTCAGTTCAGCACAGAATGTATATATATCAACAGTTACCGTCGTTATAATAACTCTGTTGTACATAATAGTGTACTATAATGTATAAAAATAAAAGTTTTAGAGCCAAAAACCCGACTACCTACGTAAAAGCTAAAAAAAAGTAAGAATATAACAACAAAAAAAAAGAAATAAAGAAAGAAAGAAAATAAATAAATTTATTTCACACGAAAACAAAAAAAAACAACAACAAAACAGAACAGAAGTAGAGCCACTACTGTGGATACAAGACCAAATAAAAACCAATTAAACCAATCTGTTTAAAACAAAAAAACCGTTTAAAACAGTTTTTTTTCCGATTTAAAAAGATGAAGATAGTTTATTTGTGTTTGTTTTGTTTTTTTTAACGGTTGGTGTATATCAAGCATGTCAAACATGCGGCCCTTAACAGCCCGATTAAATTTTTAGATCATATTATAGTATATTTTTCTGTAATTTTACTACATATTAGGTAATGATAAAATAAACGATTAGCGTCCTGCCCCCCTATTTCCTAACTGAAAGTCACTCGGTGACTAACGTTTGACAAATAAGAATATGAAAAATTATCTTAAAGAATTGTCAATTACATTTCAAACATTTCATTTCATTTTGAATTGTCATTTTACTTGTCAAACGTTAGTCACCGAGTGGCTTTCAGTTAGGGAATAGGGGGGCAGTACTACCTACTAGGTATATATATACCACGTAGGTAGTACTGCCCCCCCCACCCCCTACAGTAAACCCCCCTGTAAACCCCCTACAGTTTTTAGAGTCCCTAGAGTTTGTTTTCTTTATGGTTGGGTTTTGCGGCCCACTGATTCCATAGTCTAGGCATTTGGCCCACCAATGACTTTTTGAGCTTGACATGCATGGTGTATATGGTACTTATGGTGACTATGTTTTTCTTAATTATTATATAGGTATAACTACATTTTCTAGATTTAACGAGGTAGGGATAAAACGGGGTAGGTAGCTATTTAAACTATGTAAAGATTTTTTAAATGTCTGTTACATAGAAAAATACCCGGAACACCCTGAACAAATATCTGCAGATCTTACAAATATTAGTTCCGAGGCGGGAATCGAACCCGCAACCTCCTGCGTCGCAGGCGAACCTTCGCCCGCCGCGCCACAAAGGTCGTCAATTGCCATAATACGCATTATGCTCACCCCCAAATTGTCAATTTTAGTCAATTTTAGTAGAATAGTTATGTATAATGTTAGTTAGTTAGTTTCTATTTATATATTTGTTGTATTATCTCTGAAACTAATTTTTCAAACGGAGGAGGGCGTTGGTGCTTGCGACACAGTTTTTAGGGTTCCGCACATGGGTGCGGAACCCTAAAAACTGTGGGGTAAAACGGAACCTATTACTAAGGCTCAGCTGTTCGTCCGACCGTCTATCACCATGCTGTATCTCATGAACCGTGATAGTTTGACAGTTGAAATTTTCACAGATGATGTATTTCTGTTGCCGCTATAACAACAAATAATCAAAAATAGAATAAAATAAATATTTAAGGGGGCTCCCATACAAAAACCGTGATTTTTATAGATGCCATTGTTAGGTGCCGTTTTTATAGATAATGGTACGGAAACCTTCGTGCGCGAATCCGACTCGCACTTAGCCGGTTATTATACTTCTGCAAACAATATCATCATTTTCCCATTTTATTGTAAAAATCTGTAAATAAATTTTAATAAAAAAATAACTACGCTTTTGGCGCGGATTGACGATCGTAGCATTCACGTTGAGTACTCAGGTGGATGCTGCTGTCTTTCTCCTGGTGTAGGGAGGAGTTGGAGGAGTCCTATTCTTAAGCTGAGACTACTACGGCTAATGAGTAGTTGCAATGAAATAAATAAATAATTCAAAATTGTTTATTTACAAAATGAGTATTCTGTTATTGCCTTAAATTAAGCTAAATAAATACTAAGTTGATATAGACAGATTTGAAGATAAAAATATAAATGAGATTAAATATACTTAATAAAATTAAAATATAAACTGGCCTTTGTCCATTATATAATAACAAAAAACTTCGATTTAGCGTTAAAATAAAATAAATTAATAATGCGTCGATAATTATACAAATGTAAAAGAAAAATAACGAAATTTCTACCTAAATAAATATTTTAATACAATTTTCCTTAATAATATCCTTAATAAATATGGCTCAATGTCCTTTAAACAGCATACGTCGTCAATAAAAATAGAATTATGTAACAGAAAACGGTAACATTTTAATAGTCAGCTATGTCGAGTCTGTCAGCATTATCTGAATCTGTCAGATCTGTCAGATAGCTTCAGAGAAAATTGCTCAAAATCGACACCAAAACTACGAAATTATCAACAAATACAATTTATAGCGTTGTTTAATAACAAATTACGGCATGAATCAACTGTGTATCATGTTAACCCAAGATAAAATAAGATAAGATAGGATAAGATAAGATTTAAGAACTATCTCCCGTTTAGTTAACCATCTAAGTAGTAACATAGGTAACATTTTGTCCCAATGCATGTTGTAACATGTTGAAAATGGAAAATAATCGTAATGAGAAAACTTGTAGGTATACAATTGTGTTGATTGACTATTATGTTAATTGGTATAGTGGTTACTATGTTAGCCTACTTGTACGAAATCCTCTCCACGCGAGTCCGACTCGCACTTGACCGGTTTTTTTAATGGTATCTTAACAATTTTTTTTCCAAAGTTGTTTTTCATCTCAATATCTTTTAGGGTTAACTGTGATTCTGTTCTGTTTGATCATTTCATGACGTAATTTGTCTGTTTCTTGCCGCGTCCTTAGTAAGGTCCATCCTGGCTTCCATCATAGCTCTGCGGGTCGCTGTAATTACTCTGTTCGTCGGTGTCTTCGTAGGATATCCTGGGTTGATAACCATCCTGGTCAGCTTTGTATTGTACCGTCTGAAACGAGAGGAATGTTTTCAGCAGGAGAATAGTAAAGTACGTGGTGTACCTAAAAAAGTCAAAAGAACTTTATTCATTGAAATCACAAGGATCATTTTGAGTCATCTTATAAACTAAAATTACTCCTGTTCCAACGCGACCAAGCCTAGACGAATCAGGCAACAAACACGGCTTGGCTTACATAAATGGTCTGTTTTACCACTAGGTGAGAAGCGCCTGTGTGGTGCCTCGGAGCAAGGAGTTGCTGATACATAGTAAATGAGAACTTAAAAACCTTAGGAAGGTAGTCAAAAGTAAATAAACATCAGCAAAAATATGCAAGACAGCACACGCTACGCTTGTTATAGTCGTAATTTTTCGAAAAGGAATGTTTTGTTTGTTTGGTGGCTCCTTTGGGTATTGCCCATCAAACTGATAATAGCTTTTATTTATAATTTTGCAATACATTGCGCTGCGTGTTTTAGCTTATTTTCGAAGAGCAGAAATATTTCGAAACATAAAGCGCAAAATTATTCCCATTATAGTGTTCCCTATTGCCTTTTGCTAACTGTAATTGGGGGGGGGGGGGGGGGGCTGTTTGTGTTACACCGTAGTCAAAGTCAAAGTATATTTTCACACCACCTGCTCGACAATGTCCAATTACAAATCATGCAACCTCAACGTAAAGCACAGCATTGTCTCTCTAGGGATATAAAGTTGTATGAAACTCCCTAGGGATTAAAGTGATTTGAATTTAGAACGTCAAATTCGTGTTAGAAACACGTGGAAAACTCTTGAGTAAAAAAATTACCATATGACATTGTAAAGAGGTTTGTTCGAAAATCGAACTGGCCACTATAGCAAAACTAGAAAAAAAAAAGAAATAGGCGCGATTTTACAGAATGTGACACAAAAGAGATGTTTGGTGCTGTGATTTTCAGTGAATTTTATTGCAATATTTTTGTAATATAATATATGTCAGTGACAATAATAGTGTTAACAAAAAATGTCAAACGATAATGATTCTACTCCAGACTTTATCAAAACAGACGATACTTATTTAATGGAGCCCTGGCCTTTTATTGCCTCGCAGTAGGTGTGAAAAGTAGAGTATGCTCCTCTGGAATAAAGCCTGTCTTCGTCTTGGGCAGCTTGAATCCCTCGCTTCACTCAGGACTCTATATAACTCCCTCGCTACACTCGGGAGTTAACTTTAGAGTCCCTCGTTACGCTCAGGGTTCAATATGCCGCCCGCGACATAAGACACTGCTTTATCCCTTAGTACTTAATCTACTATTATTGCTGAATTACAAGTTTATAAGTTGTCATATATTATTATGGATCTAATATAACATGTAATTCCGCAATAAATTTTGACTTTTAGTCCTTAGTCTGTTCAAAATCTCGTCCCTCCAGCGAGTATCTTACCTGCTTCCTACCATCAGGTAACACGACGTAGTAGAGTCCTTCAGTTTGATCACCATCCCTGGACTCGTGATGGCCAAAATCATTGCCAGATGGATCATCCTTCACCATGTACTCAAAGCTGTAACTGGCTGGCTCCTAGAATGAACATAACTTGGAAATAAAAACATCATCAACCGAAAATCGATGCATCTAGCACTCCACCATAGAATATGGTGTATCATCATCACCAGCCTGTTTACGTATACTGCAGGACGAAGCCTCCCCCATTGAAACTATGGGGGGATTTTCCACAATAACCACTCTTGGCAGATTGGTATGTTTTGATACCAATCCGCCAATGATATGGTGTGTATAATGTACAATATCGTGGGGTATCCTCAGTTGAAGTAGTCAGATCCAAAGTATATAATCACTATCTCACTCTGATATACGAATCCTACAGATGATTTACTGTCTATATAAGTACCTACCTAAGCAAAAATGTCTATGTTTACACTATGTATGTATACTATGTATATGTTACTTTAGTAAACAATGTCTTTGTATAGTTTTTATAAAGATATATTATTAATCTATCAAATAACCTCTGTGGCGCGGCGGGTGAAGGTTCGCCTGCGACGCAGGAGGTTGCGGGTTCGATTCCCGCCTCGGAACAAATATTTGTACAATCTGCAGATATTTGTTCAGGGTGTTCTGGGTATTTTTCTATGTATAATAAAAAATATCTATCTATGTAATGTATTGTATTAAGTATATAAGTTATCTAGTACCCATAACACAAGCTCTGCTTAGCTTGGGGCTAGATAATGCTGTGTGAAATGTCCAGCATTTATTTATTATTTTATTTATTATTTATTTATTATATGTGTAATTTATTCAACGTATAAAAATAATCAAAAATGTACCTATTACAGGTATATACCTTGTACCTACGTATCTTTGTATAAGTATTATATACCTATCAAAAATAAGTTTATGTACTATTTTACTTTTGAATTTTTTTATGCACTACCTCGAAATTCTTTACCGCATACACCAAGGTTAGCTAAAAGTCAGCTTATCCACGGGAGGAGATAGAGGAGTCTATTTTTAGGACTTACCACGGTTTAACTTATGAATAAACGTAGCTTATTCAGAGCAGAAGAAGGTACTTACATCGTTGCTGTCATAATCATCAGCGTTGCCGTTTCTGCCGCCAGCCCCAGGGGGAAGGTACTGCCGACTCAGGTCCTCACCTTCCGGACCTAGGGAGTAGCCGTCTGATAAATATGATTTCAATTTAGGCCTGTATTCAATTACCTTACTTGCGGCATACAAGTACATATAAGTACACTGCATCACTGCTAAGGTATGGAGTTATATTTTGGGGCAACTCTATTAATAAAACATAACTTAACATCACAGTCACTAGGATTCCCTGTGTCGTGGGTATCAGGGTAACTAAGAGTACCATGGTTCCATAACACCCAGACCCGGAACAAATATTTGCAGATCATACAAACTTTTGTTTCGCAGCGGGAATCGAACCCGTATCCTCTCGCATCTAAGCCGGCTACTCGCCCGCCGCGTCACTGAGGTCGTCAAGTACGACGTACGATACGTAATGTTGTGGCTCAACACCTGCAGTGTTCACGGGCCGGCACTTCCGTGGTTACCTTCGAAGCCAGGCAAGTCGTATTGTTCAGAATGGGCACCATTCGTGGGCACTCCGTACTCAGCACTAGGAGTTTGCTGTCCGGAACCCCTGAAAGAATACGAAATTAATAAAAGTAACCAGCGGGCCTAGCCAAACGGCATTCGCTTCGAAGCGATTCCATATCTACAGTCGTAATACAATACAATAGACCACGTGACATATCGATAGCTAACGTCAATCCCATACATTTTGGACTTTTCTACTAGCGTCATCGCTATTAGAATGTTACTTTTAAGGCCTCTGATTCCTGACTGGTCCCGAAGTCCTTCATGGGAGCATGACTATTCCCCCTCCTGCAGTATATGACCCAATCGCCGATTAGGTAAAGGCATAGAAACATCAGATTTCTTTTAGTATTAATTATGTAACTCATTGGTTACTCACCTCGAGAATGAAGCACGTTATGATAGAATTTCACGTAGCATAGTAAGTTCGATTAATCATTAGTTGTAACTCGTGCTTCGTCCTCATGATGCTCGAGAACGAAGCACGTTATGATAGAATTTCACGTAGCATAGTAAGTTCGTTTAATCATTAGTTATAACTCGTGCTTCGTCCTCATGATGCTCGAGAACGAAGCACGAGTATTAGTATAATGTTGGTTAGTAATGGTACTTACAAGGTATGAGAAAAGACTAGTGATTCCCCATGACACATTATGGTATCATTTGGTGGTCAACGTGAATGAAGGTTTTTCTCCACTGAAAGGTTGCTGATGACAATGATGATGACCCCACACTGGACAAAGCCGTGTAGGAAGGCCCCCCCCCTTAATGTTAATGTTAAAGAACTCCCTTTTCCGCATTCGAACTCTATGGATGGTCCATTATGCGTGAAGGCCCCCCCCTTGATGAACCAAAGACGTTATAAAGGTCGCAGGAAGTCTGGATGGTGGTAGGTCATCGTTCATCGTGGTATTCTATGAGGGAGGCATATTTATGTCCAGTAGTCTACATGTTGATAATGATGATGATTATGATAAGGTACCTTGAGAATCCCTGAGTAGGCACGCCATACTCCGCCGAGGGTTTTCTAGCCGCAGCTGCACCAAATCCTGGTGCTCCGTACTGGCTCGACGGAGTCCTAGTTTGAGCTGGAGCACCATATTGAGACGAAGGGGTCCTGGTTTGGGCAGATGGAGCACCATATTGAGACGAAGGGGTCCTGGTTTGGGCAGAAGGGGCACCATACTGAGACGAAGGTGTCCTGGTTTGGGCAGAAGGAGCACCATATTGAGACGAAGGGGTCCTGGTTTGGGCAGAAGGAGTACCATATTGAGACGAAGGAGTCCTAGTTTGGGCAGAAGGAGCACCATATTGAGACGAAGGGGTCCTGGTTTGGGCAGAAGGGGCACCATATTGAGACGAAGGGGTCCTGGTTTGGGCAGAAGGGGCACCATATTGAGACGAAGGGGTCCTGGTTTGGGCAGAAGGGGCACCATACTGGGACGAAGGGGTTCTAGATTGAGCTGGAGCACCATATTGTTTTGATGGGGCTCTGAACTGAGAAGGAACGTTGTATTGGCTAGAAGGAGCGCTATTAATAGAAGGGGTGCCGTATTGAGAGGAAGGGTGGCGGGCAGAAGAACTTGGGTTGTAGCTGGATTGTCTCCTCCTGGAAATGGAACAAAGATTTGGTTTAAAGTGGTTCTGCTTTATTTTGAAGCATATTATTGGTCATTTAAATCTGTTTCGTTTCAAGACGTACCCGAAGATGGCGTCTGTTCGTCCCTGAGGCACTCCTGGACTGACACCCGGCACTCCATACGTGTCTGAAGGCGCTCCGAACCCGTTGGAACGTTGGTTGGGAGGGAGATATCTGTAAGTTTTCAGCGTTTGATATGTTGGTTATGAAATACAGAGCGTTTTTGTTTTACATTAAAAACCTTTTTGGAGTTCCTTTTTGGATCCCTTAGAGGGCGAACTTTCCAAATTCCTTAGTACTCCTCTACAATCTAAAAGGAACACAATATCCTTTCAATTTCAAGTCTCTAGGTTCAGTGGTTTAGGGTGTGGGTTTTCTTTATGCCAGATAGGTACTTGCTAGCGACTACTCATTGGTATATTATAGTTATTTTATGAGAACTTTTGTTTTTATTGTATTTTAGTTTGTATTTATGTATTAATAAAACACAAAATATAATAAAAATACTAGGTGCAGTATCTTTCAGGGGTATCATGGGTCCGGAATGCAGAATTGTAATAAAACACAGTCTTTTGATTCCGTGTAGAATAACTGTGTGTACAATAAAGTATTTTCTATTTTATTATATTCTATAAAAGGGTAGGTATCTAACCCCTTTCTCCCAACCCTACTCTTTCCACCCTACCTCCCACCTCAAGGAAGTGAGCCTCTACGAGGGTCTACGAGGCTCTACGAACGTCTACGAGCTAGTTTCGGGGTTAAAAAGTACTCGGACTGATGAAATAGTGGTTTTCAAGTTCAATGAACCTTAGATATAGGTTCATTGAACTCTAAAGCAACCAAATTCAACTCAAAATTCAACCAATATAATCTTTTTCGTTCTTAATATTGTCCATATTTTAAATCTGTATTATTTTTTCTTTAATAAAGAACATAATCATTATTTATTTGCCGAATTCTTTTGAATCTTTGAATCTCTATGAATAATTTTTAGGTCAATTGTTGTACAACCCTTACTATAAGTTCCGGGTGTTATGATACCATGGTACTTGTAGTTCCTGATACCCACGACACAGGTAATCCTAGTGTGGGATCAAGACAACGCATGTGACTGTTGAGTGTTATGTTATGTTATAAAGACTTACTTGTTGTCCACTGGGGGTTCAGCTCCAGTTGTTATCACAAGTAGTGATAAGGCTATGAAACACTGAAACATTTAAGCCATTACATGTCGGTATTATCAGTCCTAATTGACAGGGGTGCGATTTCCGAATGTCATCTAATGACTAAACGTCAGTAAAATTTTCGTAAATCCCCGATTCCCAAATTTAATAAATCTGAAACTCATTGATGGCTATAATTGTTATACTTTAGTTAGCAATAAAAGTGACTCCTCGCAGTACATCTCCTGAAAAATGGTGATTTGCGACCTTTTTCATGATTTTTAGTGACTCAGCGATATTCAAAAATCGTTACCCTGTTTTTTTTTTGTTTTTTTTAATGGCATCTGAGGATTGTCTCAATTTTGCCAATGTCAAGTAGCATAGATAATTACAAACAATGTCCAGTCGTCAAGTACTCTGTCATGTCATGTTCTAGTAAATCGATGGCAGTTTACTAGAATGTTCCTGGACGATTTCCACCCCTTCGAAAAAACACGCAATACACTTATTTTATTTAAATTCACTACTATATGTGCTTTTTATAAGCTACACCGCTTAAAATGCCACTAAAATTACACGATATAACTCAAAAAAACACTAGAAATTGAAATAAAATAAAAAAGGATGACGTCTCCCTTCGAAAGAGCAGAAAAAATCCGTACCCCTGTTGTTTATAATTTATTTCAGTAGTAATAACTACTACAAAAAAAAAAAAATATAAACAAACAAAAGCCAACTTCTTTCAAAAAACACTGAATCAACTTCGATAAAATGTATATGGAGCCACCTCTAAAGTATGACCATATAAACAAAAAACAATCATAAAAATCAATTCATAATTGGCGGAGTAAACGCGTGACAAACATACAAAAAACACAGTCGAATTGAGAACCTCCTCCTTTTTTTTGAAGTTTAAAAATTACAATCTTCCCTCTACAGCGACGAAAATTAATTTAATATTTTTGGATTTGGTCCCATATAAAGTTTTTGAAAAGAAGTTACTTTTATATTGAAGTAAATTAATACTATCAATATTTTATTACCCTTACCTTCATTTTGTTGGTTTAGTGTCTATCAAAAATGGTGGGAATTCGTCCTCTGAAACAAATGGCCTGTTTGTGAACATAGTGAATATTTAGAGTTTATAGTATTTCAAAAAATATCTAGAAAAACTGATTAGACTCTCGTATGTCCATGACGTTGCCCGGCTTAAGAATAGACCCCTCCGTTTCCTCCCGTGGATGTTGTAAAAGCTGACAAAGGGAGGATTTCCCCCCCAATTTTTTTTCCAATGGGGGGGAATTTTCGCATAAACTGGGCACTACAGATTATTATAAAATTAATTTTTCAATTCTATAACTACAAATTATAAAAAAAATACATTTTCTCATAGAGAGCTCTTTCGGTTGATATATCAAATATTACACAATATATTTTTATTTTCTAGTTTGCCCCCCAAAATTAACCCCCGAAACCCCGATTCGGTCACCTTACCCTATTACACAACATTGCTTAACATTCATTATTGTTATTATTTATTGTTTTTTGTACATTGTTTCAAACTTTATTGGGCAGACGCACACACACCTGAATGATCTTATAATGGTTCCGTTTTTACCTTTTGAGGCACGGAACCCTAAAAGCTACCCACCTGTTTCAGATCCCAACCTTCACAAACACTTATCAATTTCTAAATTAATCTAACTTCTGAATTTATTTACGTTTCCTATAAATGTTCGTATTCGTTTTCGAATTGGACCACGTTTGAACGCTGAATGATGATCTGATCCATCTCACAAGAGTTTATATACTAATGTAAGTGATTACTTGTGCATCTTCACATGTACAAGGCTGTTTATGTGTGTGTGCAATGCAACTTAGTACTTGAGATGCTGTGTAACGTGCTCTACTTCAATAAAACTGTGAAGCTTTTAACTTTAGTACTTTTTGTAGTTTTTATTATAACTATGTTTATTGATGTGTTTTTGTAAGCATAATAATAAAAATTAAAATATAATGATAAGCTTTATTTTTCTTACACTAAATACACAGTTATACATCAAAAAGAAAAGAATAAACACTAACCTAAAATTAACTAGTACATTTTTATAAGTATAACTATTAAATATATTTTTTTATCTTTTTTATTCAATTATTTATTAAATTACTTATATAGAGGGCGTAAAAAGACTACTCCCGAAAACTGAAACAGTGCATTCAGACTATTTCAGACCATGAATCTGAAAATATTTAAGCTGAAAAACACGAAAAAATATGCTTACTTTTGGTCCGCTTTTTTCGTGTTTTCTTTATAAATACCCATAAAATATCGTTAAAGGAACACAAACACCTATTTTCCATAATTAAAAACACGTTAATAAATAAAAACGTCAAAAAAAGCAATGAAAACCACATGAGAAATATTGGCCCTACGGGTCGATCAGCTGACCGGGAGCGTTGAACTCGCGCGGCCGGAATAAATGCGTACATTGCTGGCTGACAAATACGATTCGAAAAGAAAAAAAAGGTTTTCTCCGGTATGAATCACCTCTCAGGCGAAAGCTATTTAAGAACTGTATATAGCTATGATATAGGTAGCTTTACAGGTACCTTCAGTATTCGGGAGCTGTCTTTTTACACCCTGTATATTATTTTAGAACCACCGCTTTTACCGGCAATTTTTGTTTTTTTGTTATTTGTAAGCATTCTTCATAAAAAATAACTGTTCTAAATATATTTCCTAATTACTGTGTAAGATTACATTTGTTTTTCAAGTTTTTGTCAAAATAAATTTACTCTTATTCTTATTCTTAAAGCTCTGCCTTGAAAGTAGAGCCACATATCGATCGATCGGTTTACAATCGCCAAAACGCGCGGTATTGCTACGCTTCACTCAACTCGTGCGCACTATCATGGCCCGCTTCGTTGCCCATTTATCAAGATTTCAAACAAACTGTCATATTGGAACTAAAAGTTGTGGCCATTAAATTAACATCAGAATTGTTAGGTTACCTGTTCCCCCCCCCCCCCCCCCCAAATGTTGAAGCATTTAACGAACAATGTTTTTTTTATAACCTAACAGTCACATACGTAGTCCTGCAGGGCGATTCTAAAACGTCGGAAACGTTTCCGATGGTATTCGTTAGTTTTTCACTTCGATGTGGTAAGTTAACTAAAACAATTTTCTAAAAATGTTCTCTAGTAAAACACAGTAATATACAGTACATATTTATTGTTTTTTACTGTGTTTTACTAGAGAAAATTGTTTTAGTTACTTACCACATCGAAATGAAAAACTAACGAATCCGATCGGAAACGTTTCCGACGTTTTAGAATCGCCCTGCTGATCTCACACTAGGATTCTCTGTGTCGTAGGTATCAGAAACCACGTGTACTATGGTACCATAACACCCAGACCCGGAACATATATTTGCAGATCATGCAAACATTTGTCCGGCAGCGGGAATCGAACCCGCACCTCTTGTGTCTCAGCCGGCTATTCGCCCGCCGCGCCACAGAGGTCGTCCACGGTTTTAACTGGGAGTTAGAACCGTGGCGTGTTTGGGCTAAGAATGTATACCTCCGTGTCCTCCTGTTGATGTAGATAGTATGTTGCAAAAGGGTTTCTCCGTTATTCCCTCCATCTAGTTCTAATTCTAATTCTAAAGGGTTAAGGGGTAAGGGGGGTGTTAAGACCTACAGAGCTACTTTAGAAAACAGTTCCAATCGCAATCCAGTTCCAATCTCAATCCAGTTTCAACGCTTGTTTGGTACTCTTGAACCAAATCGAGTTTGAAATCGAGATAGAACTAGCAATTGACTTTGCGTGAAGAACAACAGACACAGAAAGTCGATTTCACTTAGTTCCATAAAATTCCACTCCAAATTGTGCGCTAGTATTGAATTCAAGAGTACCAAATAACCAAGAAATCTAGTAGGTACTCTCTGACGACAAATGACACTAAATCCTGAATTAGGATCGAGTAGAGCGTCAAGAGTAGCCCTGCCGCACTGACGTCCCGCTGTGGGGTGTATTGTGCATTGTCCCCCTGGTGCTAAGCCTACCCCCAGCAACCCCAGCTTCTTAAAGTAACGGAGCAGGACTTTGGTTTGGTGGCAACACCGTTGAAGTGAGTCCGAAGGCGTCGATGACGGAGAGCAGGATAGAAGATATTTCCTTCATTCGTGTCAACTTTGTCATTAGCGCTTAGGCGCCTATTGATAAGCAGTCACCGCTAACGTATTAACAGCTGTCAAATTGAAAGTAAAGGGTGTTGAGAAATCATTAAGGTTGGTTTATGAAGCACTAGATACGTCCTGCGGTTTCACCTGCGTGAACAATGATGAAAATTGATTATGATGAAAAGTAGCCTATGTGTTAAGGGTATTTTTTTATATGTTATGGCACGACAAACATGGCATACGGCCCGCCTGATGGTAAGCGGTTTGCATTGGCAATGCGTTGCCTGCCCTCAACCGACTTCAAAAAAGGAGGCGGTTCTCAATGACTGTATGTTTTTTTTTGTATGTTTGTTAAGCGATTACTCCGCCAATTATGAATTGATTTTGACGAATCTTATTAAAGTATGGTAGGTCATAACTTCAGAGGTGGTCCCATATAATTTTTATCGAAATTGATTCAGCACTTTTTGAAAGAAGTCTATTGTTGTTTTTTGACGTGACAACGTCTTATAATTCGATAGAGCCGGCTGCACGCACGAAAAAACATGACTCATGCGGCGTTACCTCGCTCTGAGGCGTTCCATGTAAGGCTTGAAGTGCAAGCGAGAGCGCGGAACGAGCGACAAAGAAGCACAATCGGTGACGTTGTCACGTTCAACTATCGTCAGTAAACCGACTTTACAGACAACCAATTTTTTTTTTCTAAAAATAAACTTATAATTTTTTTTTGATTATATTGTAGTTTTGCCGAAAAACCTTAGAAGGGTCCATAAATATATAAGGGCATAAGGTATCTCCATTCAAAACTTCACTCAAATCCGTTCAGCCGTTTGAGCGTGATGAAGAAACAAACATACTCACAAATTTGTGCATTTATATATAATGTGATTCTACAAACATTAATCCTAATTGATTGCGCGAACTCGTTCTATTCATGATTATCATCAGCCTGTCCACTGCTGGATATAGGCCTCACTCATACAATACCACGTCTACCGGTCTTGAGTCACCTCCATCCACAGACTTAGGCACGCTTCCATCTGGTAATGATTTAGATAAGTTGAACTATCTTTAGATACTTTACAACGGTTTTAGCTAAAATATTTCGTGCATGCTATTGTGAGCATGCCAGTACAGTAAAAAAACAACTGTTTTTAATTTTTTTTAAAGTACTTTACTTTTTTACAGTTTGACAGATAACAGACAAATAGTCTGTGATAGATAGACAGACATACATACATGCACCTGAGTAATCCACCGTTGGTAAAAACTCCGAGCGTAGCTCTATCCATAGCCAGCTGCGCGACTTAGCTTGTGTATGAGGCTAATAGTTAGCGACCACGTCTCAGCCGTAAGTCATCGCTGGCAACACCACAGACTAATAGAATGCTAACACCATGGCAACACTTACCTAAGTGCTTTCGTCTTGAGGCTCTACGGTATCTGCGATGAGAAGATGTAGCTTAGTTTCCCGAACGCTGCCAATCAGAGTTTGAATTCGGCGTTTGCCCTCTTTGTCAAAGTCAAAGTCAAAAGTCAAGTCAAAGTCAAAAAGAACTTTATTCATTGAAATCACAAGGATCATTTTGAATGGTCTTATATAAAATTAAATTACTCCTGTTCCAACGCGACCAAGCCTAGAAGAATCAGGCAACAAACTCGGCTTGGCTTACATAAATGGTCCGTCTTACCACTAGGTGAGAAGCGCCTCTGTGGTGCCTCGGAGCAAGGAGTTGCTGATACATAGTAAATAAGAACTTAAAAACCTTAGGCAGGTAGTCAAAAGTAAATAAACATCAGCAAAAATATGCAAGACAGCACACGCTACGCTTGTTATACTTACAAATAATAATCTAATACAAACATGTAAATATGTAGGTAAGTACAGATATTGCAAATATCCATTTTAGCAGTCGAGGGGCAGAGCGACATCAGGCCACGCGGCTTTATCATTAATATAGTCATCAAGAGTGTTTGTCGAAGTTAGACCTACCTAGTTGAATCGTCTGACCCAAATAGTCATAGTGGTCAACAACTTCGATGGTATCGGCCTAAAGTCTACAGGCCTGGTTACAACATGGGCATTTTAGAGCTTCTTATGAAAGAGTTCGTCCGGGGAATTACTACCACCATAGCTATTTCTGCCGCCAAGCAGTACTTAATGCTCGCATTGCTGTGTTCTGGTTTGAAGGGAGTCGGTGAAATTACAGACACATTAAACTATCAATCTTTGTGTCTCAGGGTGTTAGGCAGATTGCAATACCACGTAGGTTACGTCCTAGGTAGACGTGACCTAATGAGGTGTAGCTATAGTTTTTTGCAATAAGAAAAGTGGGTCAGACTTTGAACTCAAAAGTCTTACAAGTGAACTTCATTAGAAGCTTCTGTAATTTATGATTAAAACAAGACCACACGGCCTGAGAGTAAAGTGAGCAGGCTGTGGCGCATCTTCGAAGGTGCTTAGTCCCAATTCTCGTTATAAATAACGGTCAAAATAAAGTTCTGAAGATCGTAAGGGTAAAAATTTTAGCATAATAGACGCGTCTCTCTTCACTCTTTCCTAAGATATAGATTACTATCCTATTCTAATCTACGGTAGCCATGAATAGAAAGTACCTAAGTAGTAAGTTGTTATTATGCAAAATACAAATTTTCAGACAATTTATAATTCAGTCTCGATTCGGTCAACTTTTAGTATGGATTAAATAAAGTCTTTAAGTCGTCAATCATCTAAATTGATAATAATCAGATATTCATTTATTCACCATTTAGTTATATTACATAACATTGGCATGTCAAAAATACAAACATAACTCTCACATAATAATAATCGGGAAAACATCCGACTTTACGATCGAAGATTTTTGTATCAAGTTCATGTTCGTACTCAATACGATAAGCGAGAGCGTCCGCTCTGTAACTATTTATTACTCTGAAACGGCTTCGTGACCCACTACTGGTCGTTACTTAAATCAACGTTTAATTGTTTTTTTATCGATAAAAGTGTTTGGATCGATTTCATGTTTAAGCTAGATGAGTAGGTAATGCAAAATTGCACAACACCTGCTTATGTTGTGTTATTTTTAATTAAAGAATACTCGCGTCGAGGGCACTATACTACAATTTAGCCTCCCTCTTTAACGCACGCGGTAACCTGCGCGCCATCTCGCTCGCGCCAGCGAGCGACATGCACGAAAATGTAGTTTTATGTTTATTAGTGCAAAAACAAAGTGTTTATAAAAAAACTGGTTTTAGCATAAGAATAAATAGTTATTACCTAATTGTTGTAGTAAATTTTGTTTGGCAAGCAAACAAGCTTACGGCCCACCTGGTGGAAAATAGTTACCGTAGCCTATGGACACCTGCCGGAGGTATCACACGCGCACCTGCCGACTACTATTACTAACAAAAGGTTTTACGGGAATCAGGATACCCAACACACATGTTTACTATGTAATAAATTTGTAAAAGTCGAGTTCGATCCCAAAAATACAAACTACACCTACATAACATGATGCTACGCCCTATCCTAAAGACTATAGGATAGGGGGTAGCCTACACTACCCGCTGGTACATGGTAGGGGGTAGCAGTGGACATCTAATGACTGATGAAAAAGAATAATGTGTGCACACGTCACCTTCATAGCAAAAGTTGAACGCTTGTCCAATAGAAGCGAGAACAAAAAGCTCACATACTTCGTGATTGGGTGATAATAGTTTTGGTCTTGACACTGACTTTGATCTATTCTTGTACAAGGTGACATGATGAGAGAAATGACATTACTAAGATCGATACAAACTAGTGGTTCGCCCCGAACTGAGACCTCGCTATAGCACCTTTATAAGCATTTCCATATTTTCTATTATTATTTTTGAAAATTTTCCCCTCGAGGTCTACCAGTACAGTACAGGATCTACCAGTAACTACTCTAATTTCCTACACATCATCGAAATAACCTTTGAATAGGGCTAAGCAACGGGGCGTAGTTATACTACATACCTGTTAGTACCTATATCAAGTACCTGACGAATTAATTGATAACTTTTGATAGAACTCCAGCGTCATTCAAATTCCTAGAAATGGGAGGTCAACAATGGATGTTATATTGGTTTCTGTTTTATGGAGAACATGTTTCTAAATTCTTCAATTTCAGACTTTTCCCTGTAGTTGTGACACAAAAGCCACAAGCATACCAAATTTCAGCATTGTAGGATTACTGGAAGTACCCTAGAATTTTGAGTTTTTACGTTTTTTATTTTCCCTAATATCTCGAAAACTACTAAAGCTAAATAATTATTAAAAACAGTTTTGAAATGTCCAACCAAAGGGCTTTCATTAGACACCCCACTTGATCTGACTGTCTCACTTTTATTTTTTTTACCCCCTCTTGGACCCCAATATCTCAGCAACCCCCTGACCGATATAGCTCATAACCTTACCTACAAATTGTACCAATACTATCTACCCCCATACCAAATTTCATGAAGATCGGATTAACGGTTTGGAAGTTTTCATCGGACAAACATACATACATACATACATACATACATACATACATACATACAAACGCCGATTCTTCCAACTTGACTCAGAGAACTCGCTTCGCTCGTTCAATTAATGACTAGTGGAACGGCTGCGACTTCGTCTGCGTGAAGTATTTTCTATAGAAATACAGTATTACCCAAAATATAAGTCGCCCCGATGTACCTGCGCCGTAGACCTATTTCTATAGCGCGGGAACTTTTTTTCTACCAATGGCAATCGGGTGCTAAAATCTTGCGCTGTTATTGGTTAATCGATTTCGCGGTAAAATCGCGGCTGGTCGTGCGCCATCTTGTTCATCAGTCGACTCTGTCCGACAGTGTAAGAATCATTTTTTTTTTCTGAAGGACAAAATGCAGTTAGCCTCAGATTGCCGATGCTGCGTTACCGGACTTTTGGTGAGCGCGGAAGGCGCTCAACCGTTAAAATTAGGTTGGGGCAACTAGCGCAAGGGCACCACTTAGGTACGGACCTCGGCTTGGGCCGTTGCCAGATTGGGAGGAATAGGAAAACGCCCCGGAACATGCTTGTAACTGTTTAAGCGTGTGGTACAGAAGGTACTGAAAAGACTGGAGGATAGGAGCAAACACCCCGGAACATGCTTGTACCGGTTTAGGCGTGTGGTACTGAAGGTACTCAAGCGAGTCTTCGACCCCCGCCGGCGGGGTCGCTGTATCTGTTTACTCTGTCGTGATTGGATGACGACGCCCCCGCATTCGCGGCGGTGATTTCGTCATCCGGGTCACCAAGAACGTGTCTTGGTCGACGAAGGGATTGAGTGTACGAATCATGTCAGCGGGACAGAGCTATATACTATACGTTCGGCTACTGTCGGATATCAGTCTGTGCTTTTCTGCGCAAACGAAAACAGCTGATCAGACTTATTTTCTCGGTAAAACTGGTAGCTCCCGCTACATTTTTAAGGTGCGCTGAAATTTGGAAATTCCTTTCATAGATTCCCCCTAGATCACAAAAGCCTCCCCCAAAATATACCTCCAAATTTAATGTTTTTAGGACTACGCTTTAGGCTGTGCATTAAAAGTCAGTCACGTAACAATTTTTTATATAAGTATTTATAAATTACTATTTGCCCGCGGCTCCGCCCGCGTAAAGCTATTTTAACTAAAATTGGTTTAATAAATGATTATGAATAAGGGGGGTAAATGCAAAGTTTTTTTTTTAAATTTATTTAAAGGACTTGGTCGCAGTGCGACCACATCGTCCCGTAAAACATAACAATAGCTACACGATACAAAAAAAAATTGTTACACAAAATTAAGTAAAATCGACTCTTAGCTAATGCCAAATCTGCCAATTTATACAAAATTTTTGCCTCTTCTGTTGATGGAAAAGCCAAAATACTATTTAGGAGGCCAATGTGTTCAAATCTGTTCCTACCTAAACATGATACTTATCCTAAATGTTTCGTTCCGAACACACTCCATCAAAATATGTTTATTCGTCACAATTCGGCGACGGGACCTTTTTCATCAAAAAAGCAAACTTATTAGATGTAATGTGTCCGGAGAGTAATCTAAGAGCAGTTTTCAAAAAAAATCTGCTAAATAGAATTTTATCTATCCATGGGTATTGAGATATTTGCACTATAATGTTATTGTATTGCTTCTCTTCCTAAAAAATAAGTTTTAGGGGCGCAAAATTCAAGTCTTGCCCCTGCGCTCATGACCTTAGCTACGACACTGCTTACGTAGGTATGTTTTATAGTAGGTATGGATACCACGACGTATCATTTCTAGAATTCACATTCCCATGCGATTGAATCAGAGATGGATGTGTTACGGGAATTTTAAGAGTTAGTCCTTCTCAGGATTAGCAAGTTCAAATGGCAATGGGCAAGCCATATAGCTCGCAGAACAGACAACCACTAGAGAAAATAGGTTCTCGGTTTGCGACCACGAACCGAATAACGCAGTAGAGGACGGCCACGGATCTCTGAGGCTTTATAGTTCGAGTTTTAAAGCAATTATGGTAACGTTAACGATTCCAAAGATCGTTCCTGTATTACATAGTAACTAGCCATGAATCTGTGCCATTTCTATCGAGCACGCGCACAGATTAGTTGATAGTTACTACGTGATTCATGGACGATCAGTGCTGCGTTGTGTCAGGCCCCTCCATCTCCTCCTGTGGACAGTGACGGCTTAAGACTAATTAATGCCCTAAGCAACCCAGGCCTGTGGGTCCCCTATATCCGTATGTCAACTAGAATCGGTCTTTAAACCTTTACCCCCTAAAAACATTAGTTGTTTGTAAAATAAGATGATGAGATGTAACGTACCTTAGAACTGGGGGCGCCAGGAGGGGGGCCCACGGGGAAGGGGTGGTTTGTGATTGGCTAATCACAATTCCGGTGCATTCGAATTGCCGAATGCATTAGCGGGCAACGAATGGGCAAGCGGGAGCGTGGTTATGACTCTAGAGGTTGGACTCTATGTCAACTTTAAAACGCGCAAATTTTCAAATTAGTCCTAGAATTTTTTTTTGGTGAGGTTTTTGGTGACGTGACAGTGAGACGTGACGACCTAAGGACGGATTTTTTGTGCTTCTTCTGGTGCCCCCCAGACGTGATGCGTAGGCAATTGCTTAATTTGATTAAGGGTTAATCCGTCACTGCCCGTGGATGTCGTACAAGCGAACTAAAGGTTTCCACCAAGGATGGGCAGCCACATCCACCTGAGTACTCAACACCAATACTACGATCACTCATCCGCCTGCCAAGCGTAGTGATTATGGCAAATCCCCCCCATTGCATTCTATGGGGGAGGCCTCGTCCAACAATGGACGACTATAGGCAGCTGATGTATAATGATGTGGTCTGACACAGATTCTGTATGGAGACACCGATGAGCGACCCTAGTGTACACTTTGTGAACCTCAATATCCATAGAACATTCTGTGTTACACAACACCATACTTCCATGTCAATTGCTTGTTGAAATTTAGACTATGGCCTATGAGGACGGCCCACTAGTCGATAGATAATGACGACCTCTGTGGCGCGGTGAGCGAGTAGCCGGCTGAGATGCGATAGGTTGCGGGTTCGATTCCCGCTGCGAGACCGTTTGCATGGTCGGCAAATATTTTTTCTATGGTTGTGTTATGGGATGGTATTCGTAGTTCCTGTGATAACCACGACACAGGGAAACCTAGTGTGGGATCAGGACTACGTATGTGACTGTTGCTGGTGTTATGTTATGTTTTGTTATTATAACGCAGGAAGTCTGTGGATGGAGGCGGCTCAAGATCGTTCATCGTAGCGATTTATGAGGTAAGCATATGTGAAGTGGACGTCACCCTGCGATGATTACGATGATGGTAAGTGCAAGTTTTTGTAAAGAAGGTTCTTAAAGAGGTATCATGCCACTAGGGGGCGCAGCAATAGACTTAGGGAAAATAAGATTGAGTTTTTTTTTATTTATTTTTTTATTCATATTTATTATAAGGACCTTTATAATTTTCTTATGTGCCGGTCCTGTAAAGTGTACAATTACTTAAATCTAAACAAGATATATAACACACACATATATACAGGTAGCAAAAGATTGAGTTCATAGACATAGGCAAATAAAAACTTACATTATTTTCTTACTTTATAGGTAACATGCATCTGCAATTTCTTAATCGATGTGACATACCTCGCCATCACTTAGATTTAGGTGCCTCTTACATTAGGTACAGCTCGCGTCTACTGTTATAGCACATAGCGTCAACAGCTCCATTATTGTCATGTTACATTCACAATATTATGTGCGACAGACAATGACGAACTCCGTTGCGCGGCGGGCGAGTATCTAGCTGAGATGCGAGAGGTACGCGCAGATGTATACGTGCACGTCGACGTACCATGACGTTGTAATGTATGGAACTGTATGAGACATGGCACACCGCTTGCGTGACTGCAGGCAAGCGTGCACATGCGTAGAGACGCGCATGTCGACGTTACGTGCTGCATACGCATCCAGCGTGTTTTGGTCTTAAACGAGATTTAATCCCATTGCCCCCTTGAAGTACGGCAACCTAAATATGTGCCACAACAACAGCCGGATACTGTTTTCCTCTCATTTAGGTAGGAATGTCTCCTCTGGTATATAGTTTGTAATTGTAGAACTGAATTGCACTGAGACTTGAATATTTATAGAGCCTATATAACTTTGTACGAAACTTAGTTTATTTGATAGGTCTGATCAATGAATTATATTTGCAAAACAAGAATAGGCATTGCATTCAAAAGCTCATGCAACCTATGTTTTTTTTCTTAGTAGTGGAGTAGAAGTACACTGCTGGACATAGGCCTCCCCCTTAGAATGTCACGACGAACGGTCTAAGGTGGTTCGTGACAGAATCAAAAATGAGGAAATCCATAGAAGAACCAAGGTCACTGACATAGCTCTCAGAATTGCAAGTTGAAGTGGCAATGGGCAGGTCATATAGCTCGCAGAACTGACAACCGTTGGGGAATAAAGGTTCTCGAGTGGCGACCACAAATCGGACGACGCGGTAGAGGAAGGCCCTCCACTCGATGGACTAAAGACATTATAGGTATGTCAATTTGAAAATTAAATAATAAATAAATAAATTTTATTTTTTCTAAATTATGTTGAAGACGTTTTATGCTTGAAGTCAATAATTTCTGTTTTTTTTTTCGTAAATTGACTATTTTTAGGATGTTTGTCAACGCAATTTTGGGGAGGTCATGACCTCTACTGATTTCTGACATTACACAGGGTAACTAAGAAGACACCAGTGATGCGAAGTAGCCTATTTGATCTCATCAGATCACCTACCACTTCATCACATTACTAATCTCATAAACCACCTGCCGAAGGTCGATGGAAAGGCTCCACCTTGCTCCAAATAGTGATGTGATCGAGATGTATCGATTACCGCTGGATTGCGTTCAATTGTCATAATAGTGATGGCTCGTGTATTTGCGCAATGTGTGTATAACGAGTAGAAGTTGGATGTGTCGATGTAAGGTTATCGATGAAATAATTTACTTGCTAATAATTAATAATTTATTTTTTTGAAGAAAGCACATATCCATTTATTTATTCAACATTTAGTCGACATTGCGCAAAAGTTCCAGTCACCTCTACTATCTATAAAGTAATATTGAATCAATAAATGGATTTTGAAAAATGTAATCAGATTATTCTTCTGTTATTTCCGTGGTTATCTGTGGTGGTCTCTGAATAAGAATAGGACTCCTCCAACTCCTACATAAGTTACAAGTTACATTAGTTTCCTCAATATACTGGCCTAGCCTAGTGAGGAAACTGACAGGTACCAGGTATTACCATCTAATATTAGTTATGTCTTCGAAATTTGTACTAAAAACCATTGTTATTTCTGAAATAATTATAATGTAAACTGTGACTCATTTAGTTGTAATAAATATTTATATTTATTTTATTTTCTTTGAATGAATGAATGAATGAATTATTTATTTGCTTAGAATGTAGGTACAGTATAAAACATAGATGATAAATATAATAATAGTATCCAGTACATTCTGCCTTTCCTCTTTCTTTCTTTCCTCGCGTGGATGTCGTAAAAGTTGGTTGAGGGATAACGTTAACAGCAACACAGCAACAGTTGTTGCGTGTATGAGCAACAGCATCTATCTGGGTACGAGATCAGATCACCAATCCTGCAAGCGTAGTGACTATGGCAAATCCCCCTATTCTATGGTGAGGTTTCGTCCAGCAATGGACGTCTAGATTGAAAATAGGTAGAAAACAGTTTACAGTTAATTACACTGGTTACAGATAATCTTGTCTATAAGGCGATAAAGAATCAGATAGTTTGCGGAAAAAAGTTACACTACTGTTGAAAACAACTATGTAACTGTACACTCAATTATAATTTATGATCCATTTATGTCTATTTCCAGCAGGCCTATGTCCAGCAGTGGACTTTTACAGGCTGATGATGATGATTATAATTATGATTTTCTATTCAATAGTGTTCGTGTTGTATGTCGAAAATGTCTCATTTTTGTTTGGTAAAAACGAAAATAATACTAATCCTTTAGCTAGTGGAGCGGATTGATCTGACTCAGTTTCATTATCGACAACTGTCCAGCTAGGGCTGGTGTCCCATCTCTACAATATCTACAAACGTTACAGTTTGAACCTTCACTGTAATTAGACAGTATTGTTGTGTTCATGTTAATATCTTTAAGTTAAGTACTAGGTAGTAAACATTACGTATTGCATACTTAGAGGAATGCTATCTGAGATAAGGTACTAGCTTGAATCATGGGCGTAGCCAGGGGGGGGGTTTGGGGGCTGAAACCCCCCTGAAATATTCAAAATGTTGACAATCTGATACTTTTTGAAGAAACAACAGTGAGTTCGTGTACATTTTTGTTGTTTTATTTTCTTGAACCCCCTCCCCCCTGAAACTAAAACCTGGCTACCGCGCCGGCCCGTGGCTTGAATGGATAGGGTTCTGTACATCCGATGATAAACGGAACCCTCACAGGATTCGGCAGTCACTGCCTATTTTCTCTGAATCTACTGGGGTACAGGTTTTGATAGTTTACGAAATTATATGAAATTTCGTTTCCTTCCATACATTTACTTGCAGCGCCCCTAGCGAAAACATATATATATATATAACTATATGAAGTTATATATATATATATATATACTTATATATATTATAGTTTTTTTAGTAGTAGTCATTTACTGACAGCGTCCTTTCTTCTCGTTATATATAACTTCATATAGTTTTGAAAACTATCAAAACACGTACTAAGCCCCCTGGAGCAAAAATTTTGAAATTACCATAAATATATAGAGTTAAGAGCGTAAATAAACGAACTTTTTTGTACTGGCTTTTCTTAAGAATAAAAATAAGAAACATTTATTGTTAACTGTGTAAAAAGATCGTAGGTACAGGTAATGTGCATTTCACACGTACAATGTTTAGTAATATTACTAATGACATTAATTATGTACTAGTACGTACTCACCTAATTTTTTTTTGTTACTTTATATTTGTTCGTCTGTTCAATATTGTAATATCATTTATATAATCTATACTTAGATTATAAAGTCATATAGGTAACTTTCAATGTTTTCTGATGTTACCGACCATAAAGTTAACTATGGAATATTAATCACAGTGATTCCAGGATGTTAAACATTACAATTAGCTTGCGTGTGGGCTGGTTTTGTAAATAATAGAAACTACTTATTTCTATACATTCCTCGTG
This sequence comes from Epirrita christyi, assembly GCA_951392215.1. Lineage (NCBI taxonomy): Eukaryota > Metazoa > Arthropoda > Insecta > Lepidoptera > Geometridae > Epirrita > Epirrita christyi. Next base: position 1,564,043 of record OX595857.1, on the reverse strand, counting down.
TGTTGGGCAACGTATAGCTGCATCGTGCGCAGACGTCGCTCCAGCTAATCTATCGATTTGTTATGTCAGGTCTTGCTGCAAGTTATAAGCGAAGAGCGTCTCTACATCTTAAGAAGGGCGCTCCGAAAATATAATATGTATGAATCGCCTTTTAGACGCAAATGCTAATGGAATAATTGACGACCGTACACTGAAAAAAATAAAACGTGGATTTCAAATGTACGAGGACAGTAAAAAAAAAAACGGTAAAGAAAACTGATTTTTAATTAATAATAAATGATCTCAAAACGTGCAAACAAATGGTCAGAAACAGTAAGAAGCATAACAGTTATTTGAAATGATTGAACATTACAATTCACTGTAACAATCAGTTTCCGATACGTATTACCGTTTTCTGACTTTAACTAAGGCTGAAAAAAGTTACAGTGACACAGTAAAATCTACTGTTACAACTTAACTGTTTTCCGCCCAGTTCAATTTAATTGTCAAGTCAATTGGCTCCATTTTTACTGCCCAAAGCAATAAATGGTTACCGAAAAATCGATTGGTTACACTGCTTATTTTTTTCAGTGTATCTTGCACAGAAGTAAAGTCTCAAATCTTATTTAATTTATTATGAGAATAATAATAAGTCTGGGTAAATATTGGTTTGGTCACTTATAATAAACTATATTTGAATTCGGTGAGTATTTATTTTGGATATGTGACTGAAGTTGTTTGCTAAAAATTTATAAAAATCAAGTTTAAAGGCATAACTTTCAAAAAAATTAAGTATCGAGAAAATGTCTGCCAAATTGTGTTTCTGGCTTGGTCATCGATAGAAAAAAAAGTTTGAAAAATCAAGAATTTCAGTTTTTTTTAATGATGTGATATCTGGTTTACTCACAATAACTAGGCAAATCAGCATCATATTTTCGGAGCGGACCCTTAAGTAGTCTTTTAAGAGAAGGTTACCGGTATCATCAAACTCCATGAAATATTGTACACATGATCAGTACATTAAATCTAATCCAGCCAGGGCGATGTTTGAAATTCATCAGTGCTACAGTAAAATTCCACGATTTCCAAATTCCTATACTTACATCAGTAGGTCTACCATGAGTTGCCATAGTAAAATTGTCTTACGCTACTACTGTAGTTAACGTAAGAACGCGGATAGAATAGTTAGCCTGAATAACCGTACCATGAGTTTTGTTTGTATTAAGAAGGCGTAATATGTGATTTTGCCCAACAAAATCGGTTTATAACTCGGTATGTACGGGTTCTACGAGTTAAATATTTTGGAATATGAAAATTTTATATTTTTGCATTTATTTTGTAAAGTTGAAAACACGATATGTAAAAAAAACCTCGATAGTTTTATTTAATGAAAAATCCTTGTTTCCCACACGTTTTGAAAGAAATCTCAGGAACCCTACGGTTTTTTAAGATAAATTTTACTACAACAAGTAGGTAATAACTATTTATTCTTATGCTAAAATCAGTTTTTTGATCAACACTTTATTTTCGCCATAATAAACAAAAATCTTCATTTTTGTGCACGACACTCGCTAGCGCGAGCGAGATGGCGCGCAGGTTATCGCGTACGTTAAAGAGGGAGCTAATTTGTAGAATAGTGCCCTCTTAACTACTATCGTTACAGTCTTTACTATACCTAGCGTAGTTTTGCGTTGTTAGGTTGGCATTCATACAAAACGAAGCTAACTTCACACACCATAGTTCCATCTCTTTTTAAGTAATGCATGATGATAGAGACAGAAGATATTGTTATATGGATCTATTATCCGACAAATGTAGAGAGTCGCTTGATTCCCTTATTTTAATGAAATTTAATGCAGTTCAAATTTATTCGTGTTAGGTACGTCTTCAACACATAAACAAAGCCCAAACAAATTAAATCTTTGAAAAAAAACAAAAAATGCCGAAAACTAGTGCGTCGCAGTTCGAAGTGATGGTAGATTTGTTTATGGAAAGCTATGTGAATACTTACATATTATAAGTCTTGTTTAATTCACAAACAAACACTTGAGTTTACCTACATTGTCTGCGCTTTGACTAGTGAGGCATAATTTCGTTACGGTACCCACGTGCTTATTTTGTCTTACTACTTGTCTACCATATAAATAAATAGCAAACTTTGAACCAAAGGAATGGTGGCCTTAGAAAGCCAATGGAGAGGCCCAACGGGAGGCTTACAAACATACAACGCTAGGAGGAAATAACCACCTTATTGAACGCAGATGCCACAGTACACACAAAAAACAGTGACAAGTGGAGAAAGATGTTGACAAAATAAATTACACAAATTCTCAAAGGCTTCATTGTTTAATCATTGTTTAATATATAAAGTTAGCGCCACTTATAGTACCTATCATGATGATTTCCAACTAAAACACGCATCTCACTTTGAAAGTTTCTTTGTCCGCATCGTTCACCTTCTAATTCGGCAGTACCTAACATTTCCCAGATAAAACGGGCTCTATTATACATTTTTAATTATTAAATCACGAAAAAACCCTGGTATAAATTATTTTCACAGAGACAAAATGTCGGTGAGTGACGTAACTACTGTAGTAATAGTACGTTACTATGGCATGTGTCACATTTGACACTCATGGTACCACATTCTATGGAAATGAAGGGCAAACTATAGTCCCTGTAGTGTAGTTTCCTACACGTGACGTAGGATAGTTAACTCCAGCGACTCATGGTAAGCATTTTAGTACCCCAAGTATCCGCTAGAGGCGCTGTACAACTTTTCATACAAATTTTTAACTACAGTCGCTAGCGAGTATAGTTTGTATAAACTCATGGTAGACCTACTGAACCCCATTGATGACTAAAATTCTTATACCAATGACATTAATACAAGTGCTTCCTCCAGTACATCTCTTGAAAAACGGTGATTTGCAGCCTTTTTTGACCGACTTCACAAAAAGGAGGAGGTTCTCAATTCGGTTGTATTTTGTTTTTTTTTTATGTTTGTTACCTCATAATATCTCCGGCGTTTATGAACCGATTTGGAAAATTCTTTTTTTATTTGAATAGATACACTTCCAGATTTGTCCCATTTTTTGTAGAATCCAGTTCTGATGATGGAATCCATGAGGAATTGAGGGAACTCCTCAAATATTGTGGGCATACATACAGCGATTTTGATATTTTCAGCAACAAACCAAGCATTTTCATTCAGAAAGTATCATAACCCTTTCACCACTATGGTTCTTTCATCACTTTTTTTTTCTTCCAGATTTTTTGCCTAATACTATGGCGGAAGTCGGTTTTTTTAATGAAAAGTTATTTTGAAAAGTCACTCAGTGACATTAAAAAAATAGCACCCTTGATTTGATAAGCCGAAAACGTCTACTTCTGGGCATAGGCCACAGAATGTCATCACGGACGTTTTGAGCCGCCTCCATCCACCGACAGCTAGATAAGGTTTGTAAATTAAAACGAGCATAATGTCGTTTACTTGCTGGTGGTGTTACAATTGATACCTTTTCCCCTCTCTTATCTTCTGCCTTGGGCCATGTATCGTAATTTTCCGACTCACGAATGTGCTATCGCTTCGTCAACTATATATAATGATAGTGCACCATTTCAGACTATAATAATAACTTGCGACATGACTTACTTTATGCTCGATTATAATTAAAATTAATTTAATTTAATTTTTATTGTCTGTATTCTCATCATTTGACAAGGCCCCTTTACAGCCGTAAAAATAAATATAATAATAATTGAGTACAAAAATGTAATAGTAGAAATTTTTATTATTCTATATAAGGCAACACTGACATAACTTTGTCATAATTTGTTTTTTGTTTGTGTTGTTTTTTTAATTGCATAAATAAGATATACCCTGATTATTAATTTAAATTTTTGTAAACAAATAGTTAGGGAGGCGAATAGGGGAATTTTCGGTAATAGGTACTCGAGCGTGGCAGTTTAAGATATGACAGATACCTTAGACCTAATAGAACAACCTTGTAAAGTATTTAGCTCCATATGTAGTGACGCGCGCCTAGGATAGACGATCAGATTAGTAAAATAAATCGATAGTCTGAAATACTCGAGCGCGTCAGATTAAGATATTGGGGGTTGATTTTAGTGTTTTAAGACTAAATTTAACTAATCTGACGATAAGTCCTTGACGCCGCCGAGTTATAGGGTCGCAAACTTGTAAAATAAAACGTTAATCCGGCATTCTCGAGCGCGATTTTTTAATTTTTTATTTTGAAGAATATAATCTAAAACTTACTAAAAATACAAAATCTACCGATTTCCGCATGACCGGAAGTGTGGAGGAGCCATTTCGTCTTCCGAAAAACGCGTTGCGGCATATAAGTCGCGAACGATACATTTTACAAAAAAAAAGTTTAAATAAACAAAAAAGGTAATTTTATTTTACACAAAAAAGGCTCTTTACATTTTTGTCCAAAGTTAAAACTTTTTGACTTGAAGCATCATAAAAACTCAAACTCCCGGTTTTTTGAGTATATATCGAAAACTGAGGGTGTTCAAAAAAATTGATATGAAATAACGATGATTATTATTATTTATTTGTGACTTTTATTATATCTCAAAAATTTTTTTTTCTAAAGCTTCTCGACAATTTTCGTGGACTCGGAAAAAGTTACGCGTATCTGTAAAGTATTATTAATATGTACAGTTTCATGTATGTATGTTATTCAATAATATATATAGTATATAATACATTTCGTACTACATTTCATCTACATTTACGTTGGTTGTATCTATCGCTTTATTGTCATTCTTAAATTCCCCGTTTTATCAAGGAGAAAGAAAGGAAAAAAAAACCAAAAAACCTTTTTCGGTTAGATTAAGAGAACCCACCAACATTTTTGTCAGATTAAGAAAATATGCTTTCAGGATACCGAGAAAAACCTCCCCTATGAAAATCTGACGCGCTCGAGTATTTCAAAAAATCTTTTTTTTTTTTGCATATTCAAAAATTCATCTTAGCTTATCGTCACGCCGAAATCGTCAGTTTTTTTAAAGGGAGCTTCCTTGGGGCCTACTTAACACCCCTTCCGAAAATCTGACGCGCTCGAGTAATTTTTTTTTTGCATTTTTGACTACTTTATATGCCTACCCCCACCACGCAAACCGGCAGATTAGTATACCGTTGTTATCAGAGGCACTTGGGGCATACGTAGTATGAATATCTGACGCGCTCGAGAATGCCCATGTAACTGTTTTTTTTAACATTTTTGAAAAACCGTACACGCCAAACACACCGCTAAAATGGTTTTTACCATACGAGCTTTTCTTTTCGAAATTATTTTATCTTTCGATTTTGATAGGTCTCGACGGCGCCGTTGAATTACGCCATTTAGCTACCTCGCCTCCCTAACTAAAAGAAATGTCAAAATATGCCACTGTGTGAATAAATGTCATGTATATGAATCATATGTGAAAGTACACGTATGATACACAATCATGACATTTATTCACACAGTGGCATATTTTGACATTTCTTTGTTTACAAAAATTGTCTGAAATTAGAAATCAGGGCTTAGGTTTGAAGGTTTTGTGTATATAATAATTTTATACAGGTATATTTAGAGTTAATTTATTATTATCTGACAAGCCTTATGGGCCGCTAATTAAATGTCAAAAAAATGTATGTACCTACGTACACCATAACAAAACCAAGTGATCCCAGTGTTCCTATACGGTGAATAAATGATATGAATATGATTTAATTTGCTAAGCTTATCATATTTATATAACATAACATAACACCCAACAGTCACATACCACTAGGATTCCCTGTGTCGTGGTTATCAGGAACTACGAGGACCAGCATGGTACCACAACACCCAGACTCGGAACAAATATTTGCAGATCATATACAAACATTTATAAATACCGCAGCGGAAATCGAACCCGCATCCTCTCGCATCTCAGCCGACTCGCCCACCGCGCCACAGAGGTCGACATAATATTTTATTTGCTGTTCTACAATTTTTTTTTATAAGTATAATACTTTGCAAGCTTGAGGCCCACCAGATGGAAAGTAGTTACCGTAGCCTATGGACGCCTGCAACACCAGAGGGCATCACACGCGCGCTGCCAACACTTACACATAAAGCTGAAAAGTATCATGTGCCTGTAATTTCACCGGCTACGGGTGCCGGTGAAATTATTGCATTCAAACAGTAAAACAGAAAAAAATATTTTTTGTATGTTTGGATTTTAGGATCATACCGCGCCTTAAGTCACGTCACGCTGTCTTAAGATACGTTAACTAACGATGTTAGATACCAAATGATTCCTCAAATGATGGATTCAAGGATTTGAAATTGTAATATCTTTCAAATCAACTATTTCCTTATATGGAACAAAGTAAACATCGAATTGACTTTGAAGTACTGAGTAGTTGCATCACTGTGAGATAAATCTAGCACCCGCAAGATGTTACGCAGTACCAAAAAGGGGATTTAACTAGTTATTCCCAAAATGTGGTGGTATGACAGCAACGAATGTTCCCTTAAAAAAAAAACAAACCTTAGTGTATTTTTAAGGTATTTTTGGCGACACATCAAATTCGTTTTCCCTGTCTTCGTCAACAGCCTTTAGACGTACACTGCTAACGAAGCCTCCCCCATAGAATGCAATGGGGGGATTTGCCATAATCACCACGCTTGGCAGGCGGATTGGTGATCGCATTTTGGTGTTAAGTACAGGTGGATGCTGCTGCCTGTCCCCTGGTGTAATCCTTTAGTCGGCTCTTACTACGGTGTCAGTGATAAGTTCCAAATTCAGGGACATTATTTATTTTCCAATTTCTTTGTAATACATAATCACATGCATCCACGGGAGAACATGGAGGGGTCTATTATAAGGCCGGATACGGCAAAATAATGAACCTACAATGTAGGAACTTGTTTCATAATGTATGGAACCTAGCCTTTGTTGGTGTTCACTATAGTAGGTATACACGTGGATAAATATATGTAAAACCTTTTCCCACTGTATTTTTTTGATTATTTCGCTTCATTTAATGCAATTCCATAGATCATTCTCACGGAGAGCAACACAAAACATATAACAAAATGGCGGGGCGGATACAATATAGTCTGTGGTAAAATGCTTTGATAGCAGTGGACAACTAGAGTATGGAAACACCACCCCCTTTATTCGTAATCATTTGTTAAACTTATTTTAGTTAAAATATGTTTTGTCTTGTTTTGACGTATGTCATTTTACATCAGAGAGAAGAATACAAAAGCTATTTGAACTAAAATAGGTTTAAAAAATGATTATGATTATGGCCCTACGTTTTTAAACACAACTCCCAACAAACAAATGAAGCAAGCAACCACAGAGCAATAAATGTGACACTCACTGTCATGGCTGCCAAGGAAAATATGTTACCATTGTAAAAATTTACTTGTGTTTTGGGAAAAGTTATTTAGCTTCGTGGGTGTAAGTTTCGTAATTTCAAGTCGTGATCAAATAACCTACGTATACTTATATCGAGACGGGACTGTGCACAAACTGTTTCGTTATTATAGGACTAAACGATAGTGCAAGAATATAGGATAGTGCAGTGGCCCTAGCACGGGTTTCTAGCGCAATAAAATCTACCTAAGTCAGTGAGATTCTCGGCAAGAAAAGGGCTCCTCCAACTACTACTGTGGTACCATGGTATTCGTAGCTCCTGATAGATTAGTGATTAGTGTTCCTGTTCTGTTGAGGAGATTACAAACCCTGAATTCAAATTTTATTATAAGTTACTGAAATAAACATTTTTAATTTTTATTTTTGTTATTTTGATAACGACGGCTGACGGTTTCCTAGTATGGGATCACTTTTACAAACTTTATTCGCTTCGAAGCGATTCTATTTCTACAGTCGTAGATAATACAATACAAAAGACCACGTGACATATCGATAGCTTACGTCAATCTCATACATTTTGGACTTTTTTATTAACCGACTTCCCAAAAAGGAGGAGGTTCTCAATTCGGTTGTATTTTTTTTTTTTTTTTTTTTTTTTTAATGTTTGTTACCGCATATCTCCGGCATTTATGAACCGATTTGGAAAATTCTTTTTTTATTTGAATAGATATACTTCCAGATTGGTCCCATTTTTTTCAGAATCCAGTTCTGATGATGGGATCCATGAGGAATTGAGGGAACTCCTCAAATATTGTAGGCATATATATAGCGATTTTGATATTTTCAGCAAGACACCAAGCATTTGCATTCAAAAAGTATCATTATCTTTTCACCACTATGGTTCTTTCATCATTTTTTTTTCATCCAAATATTCAGTCGAATACTATGGCGGAAGTCGGTTTTTTAAATGAAAAGTTATAGCTATTAGAATGTTACTTTGTCTACGGCCTCTGGAGTATGTATGTGACTGTTGGGTGTTATGTTTAATTCCTCCTAGACCTAGGGTAATCCCCTGGTCGCGACTGAGGAATTGCACCAAAGGATAGGGCAGCAGCATGTTCCTGAGTACTCGACACCAATACTGTACCGATCCGCCTTCCAAGCGTGGTGATAATCACCAAATCCCCCTATTATATGGGGACGAGGCCGTCCAGCAGTGGACAGCAACTGGCCTCTAAAGAAGTCAATGAGATTAGTTTAGAGATTGCAATCCGGACAGATGTTCAATCCGGATTAGTGCTCTAATAGCTTGTACTAATATTTATTCTGTGCTAATAGTCCGAGTATCTAATCAATATATATTTTCTCAAAATTGGTTGTGTGAAAGTAGCTTAAGAAGGCGTAATATGTGATTTTGCCCAACAACATCGATCTAGAACTCAGTATCTACGGGTTCTACTAGTTAAATATTTTGGAATATAAAAAAAATATATTTTTGCATTTATTGTGTAAAGTTGAAAACACGGTATGTAAAAAAAACCTCGATAGTTTTATTTAATGAAAAATCCTTGTTTCGCACACGTTTTGAAAGAAATCTCAGGAACCATATGGTGTTTTAAGATATTTTTTACTACAACAAGTGGGTAATAACTATTTGTTCTTATGTTAAAATCAGTTTTTTGATAAACACTTAATTTTCGGCATAATAAACAAAAAACTTCATTTTGGTGCACGACACCCGCTAGCGCGAGAGTTATCGCGTGCGTGGGAGCCTTAATTGTAGTATAGTGCCCTCTTAAGAGAAGGTTACCGGTGGGCAAACATCATTCGCGTGCAAAAGAGCGTACCTAAGCGTCCTATTGCTAGCTACCGATGACCTCCTTAATTTTAGTACTTAAAGGGATAATATTCTAAATTAACCAACTTACCGGATTCGGTAGGGTGCTTAAATGATGCCGGAACAGCCGGATTACCGGATCAGCCGCGCCGGACCGGATTACAACCCCTATCAGTTGCGTCTTCGTCAGTCGGTCATCTGGTGCTGGTCATTATTTTACAGTTGTCACTAAACGACGGATCGATAGCATGAATATAAGCTCGTGCTCTTGGTACCCACAGAATGAGTGCCTTAGTTCGTGCGTGCAGAATTTGTTATTTACACGATGTGCACAAATTATTGCTCTAACTTCGTATTACCTAATTGAAAATAAAATTATTTTAGTGACTTACGAGCAGACACGATGTAAGTAGGGTTGCCAGATAGAAAATTTAAAAAAAGTTTGATTTCCATTAAAAAATCCTAAGATTTTCTCGAATTTTGCGAATAGGTGTATATGAAGAGTGCGAAGCATTTTATAAAATAGTGTTATTTACTTATAAAGGTATCATATCGCAAAATAAATATGATAAAACTGATGATTAGCATAGGTTTCATATAAATTTTAAGTGTTGATTTCATTTGTGCATTAACATGATCAAAGTTAATTTATAAAATTAGTCTAGAGACTAATTAAAAAAATTAAGATAAAATATTAATAATTATATATAATATAATTAATTATTACAAAAACAAATAATACCTAATCTTCTTTTATGGATAAAAGATTATCTTTTTTTATAGATAAAAGAAGATTATTATTTGTTTTTGTAATAAAAAAATATGTGAAAAATCTACTCCAAATTAAAATTCTAAAAATCCTGAGATTTCCAAAATCCAGCCGTAATCCTTACCATATTATAGTAACCCTAGATGTAAGTGACTTTATTTAGAAGTACCTAAGTACATCGTGTATACATATGTATCCTAAATCACACTAATACTTATTATATTTTTTTCATCCCATCTATTCGAAAAGGACGACTTGGTTCGCCTTTAAGTGCACCCAAAGGTGGTGTTTTCTGTATGAAGCTTCTATAAGTGCGCCGCAATTATCTTTGCCGCGCACTTTTTGAATTTGGAACATCTTGAAAAGAATCAAACACAAATAAGTGCGCCGCAATTATCTTTGCCGCGAAATTTTTAAATTTTGATTTGAACATCTTAGTGTTCAGCGCCAAAGAAGTCGAACGCAATGGCTGTTACGACGCGACGGCCCATAGTCGCGCCACCAGCTGAATAATAGTAGATTGTATCATAAGGGAGCAAAATAATATTTTTACGGTGAGGGCGCTTTTTTGAATCCAGAGCGAAGTGAGAGATTCTAGAGTAGAATCCCGAGCGTAGCGAGAGATTCTTTAGTAGAATCCCGAACGTAGCGAGCGATTCAAAGTACGTCGCCCGAGCCAAAAATATATTTTGCGACCGAGTGTTACACTCTACTTTTCATCACCCACTATGAGAAAATAAAAGGCACCTCATATTTTATTGAACGAGCGAAGCGAGTTCTCTGAGTCAAGTTGGAAGAATCGGCGTTTGTATGTATGTATGTATGTATGTTTGTCCGATGAAGACTTCCTAGCCGTTAATTCGATATTCATGAAATTTAGTATAGGGGTAGATAGTATTGGTACAATTTGTAGGTAAGGTTATGAGCTATATCGGTTGGGGTAAAAAAAATAAAAGTGAGACAGCCAGATCAAGTGGGATGTCTAATGAAAGCGCTTTAGTTGGACATTTCAAAACTGTTTTTAATAAGTATTTAGACAATATACATAGTTTGTGAGATATTAGGGAAAAACAAAAACGTAAAAATCGAAAATTCTAGGGTACTTCCGCAATCCCACAATGCTGAAATTTGGTATGGTGGTAGCTTTTGTGAAAAACAGGAAAAAGTCTGAAATTGAAGAATTTAGAAACTTGTACTCCATAAAACAATATAAAATCCATTGTTGACCTCCCATTTCTAGGAATTTGAATGATGTTGGAGTTCTATGTTTCGTCAAAAGGATGTTATCAATTGATTCGTCAGGTACTTGATATACTTACAGGTATGTATTACGCTCGTTGCTTAGTCCTATTTAAAGGTTATTTCGATGATGTGTAGGAAATTACCTCGAGGTGATTTAAAAAAATAATAATAATGGAAAATATGTTATGACTTAGTAGAAACTTAAATAGTCGGGCTGATTATGGTGTCATCGCGAGGTCTCAGTTCGGCACGAACCACTAGTTTCAAAACAAAACGATGAATTTCTAACAATCCGTTAATTTATGAAATAGTATATTTCATTACAAGTGCGGAAAGGCTGTTATTGCAAAGAGTCCCGACAAATGTCTACCCGAGCCGAAGGCGAGGGTTGGCAGTCGGAACAAGTTGCAATGACGGTTCCGCACGTGTACTGAACGACTATTTTTTAATACAGTTGCGAAAAAATGAAGCAATTTAATAAAATAATAAAAACACAATAAACTCAACTAACTAATCATTTATTTCTTATAAAAGTTATAATTCACATAAACATTGAAATTGGTACAGTTTTTTATACTAACTGGGGAAGTTTTAGGTTGCATATTTACTGTTTGAGATAAACTATTATTAATTTCGTATGATTGTTCATGTATATTTGTCATACAATGGCGTTTGCTAGTTGATGGAGTTGGATCTGATGAATTATCATTATCAACGAAGGTAGATGGACGAACGTTCTCTTCAACATGTGAAGGAGACGGACTGGACCTTAAATTAATGGATTGTGTGATTTTTTTCCCAGTTTCTAGTTTGTTTTTTAATGAATCACCAATATAGCTTTCTGCAACTTTGTCTGATTTCCAACCTCCTAGTCGCTTTAAGGACGTCAAATTGGCTCCTGAATCTGCCAATAATGTAGCAGAGGTCCTCCTGAAGCTGTGCCCAGTATAATACTTAGCATCCGGCAGACCAAGAAACGTTGCTATTTCTTTTGGCATATTACCAAATTTATTTATCCCGATTGCTTGAGCTGTACACTTCCCTTTTTGGTAATTTTGAAAAAAACGGTCGGTTTTTCCTTTTTGGGACCGCTGATTCATATATTTTTGCACTATTTTAAGAAAGTCTCCTTCAACAACAAAGCTTCTCGGTATCTTATTTTTTGTGTTCGGAATCTTGATTAGTAGCATTTCTCCATGGGCTTCAATATCTTTTAAAGTAATATTGGCTAACTCCTGCCTGCGGCAAGCTCCAACAACGCCAAAAATCAGAGCAACCTACAAAAAAAGGGATTTGATTAATATTTTTTTAAATAATGTATTGACTGTATTTTGCGATTTCGTAAACTGAATACTAAAGAAAAATATAAGTACTTATTAATAAATTACCTTTGTGGATAAATAACGATCATCGGGAGCTTCGTTCAAAAACCTTTCCACTTCATTCGATGTTAATATTTTCGACTTTTTACTTGTAAAACCGTCTGATTGTCGTTTTAAGAAAGCATTTAATTTTGGGTATTCACTTATATCCACGTTGTTCCTTATTTTCAGCATACTTTTTATCATCGAAAACTTCGACCATAACGTAGAAGGTTTTAAATTTGCTGAGAGTTCGGAGAAGTATGCCAACATAACATTTTCTGAAAAACTATTTGCTTTTTTCTCTTCCCTCCACGCAATAAATTCGTCGTATGTAGATATGTAGCGACTTTTTGACTTTTCCGGTAAAATGTTCTCCGAAGCATTTTGTGCAATTATACTGAGTTCCGGTGGTGTTCATTCAAAAAAACTAGGGTCGAAATTACTCATTTTGTGCAACAAACAACTAAACTCGCAAAGAAAATTTCTGAAAAATGGCGCCAACCGTAGAATATAAGCAGATTTTTTTCTTCTTCACCCATTCTGGAAGGCAAAGGTATCTATACCCATACAGCCAAGTCTTCAGTAGATTTTTTTTATTGATATGAATTGAAAATGAAATTTAATGAGATGAAATGAAATGAAACCTAACATAACTCATTCAATCAAATCATTAAATCTGTTAATGAAACAAATTAGTAGCTTCTTTTTAGAAATATACGTATTTGCATGAATCATAAAAACTTCAATGAATTTTTTTAGTAAAAACTTCATGGTTGGTTTTTCTTTATAATAGACATTATTTTGACAGTTGGGAAAGAAAAAGCACAAGTACGGGAAAGGTAAAAAAAAAGCACGAGTATGTAATAGCCCACATCCCGAACGCTATACGTCCCTGTGCAATACGCCACTTTTTGAGCAACTGTATTAAAAAGTTCATTGCGGCGCACCTGACCATTACGACATGACCTTTACGACATCCGCGGGAGGACTTATCGACCTATCTTTGTACTATGTATTTCTTTTATATTATGTTTTTCATTTATATTATATTTCATGTACAAAAATATATACCTATCCACGCTACGTTTGAGAGTTGGTTGAGATTGATTAAGTTTATAGAATTTAATCATTTATACTTATATAATACCTACTATATAATATAATATCTACTATATAACATATATAATACTAAACCTGTTCTCTTCGTCACAAGCGGTATGTTTACTTAATTTGTTTATGGTAAAAAGTAAAGTTTTTTTGTTTTTATATTATCCTATAATTTCGTTGGTACCTTTTGAACTACGGAACCCTAAAAAGGGTTAAAAAATAAACATTGTCATATTCTTTTCTTTATTATTTCATCTATCTTATTGAATCACAGTCTAAAATAGTAATAAGTATTTGTTAAAATTCATCACATAAGTAATTTATTTAAATTATTAATAATACTATTATTATTCAGCATAATAATATAAGACACTTTGATGGTATAACAAATTGAAAGTAGAAAACTGTATGGTCACTGGTTTGAAAAAAAAACGCTGCGATAATTATCGAATACGGGTCCAGCCGTGACGTCACAACAGAGCTTTGGTAACAATTTTTAATTCACAAAATATATTTTCAATTATTTAAAACGCTATGTGAAAATAGCTACATAAACATAAGCGGCCTTATTACAGAATATGGACTAAATCTATTAATTAATTTAATTTAGTCCAGGCGTACTAGTCTAGGCTTAATATAGAAAATAGGGATATAAGACTTGAAAACGAAAGCAGATGGTTTCTTTTTTTTGTTTTTTTTAGAGTACCTATTAATCCTATTAATAAAATATTTAGTGTTACACATAGATAATTATTTCATTTAACCAGATAAACATGTTAGAAAATTATAATCATTTTTTTTAGTACCGATTTCATCGATGCCACGCAATTTTTGGTCCCGGGAAATTCACCCACTCGCGCTACTATACATTCCAAAGTATCAAACTGACGGATTGTGTCACATCATGAAATTCTTACCTCCAACAAGCAATCAAATGACAATTTCTCGACCATTGCTAAACTAGGGGGCTGCCTGGTTTTAGAAAAACCAGAGATAGTCCACGCTTATTTAATTTTTGGCATAAGCGCGGACTATCTAGCTCGAAAGTTGCTTCTGGAAAACAAACCATCTGCTTTTGTATTACAGTCGTATATACCCTAGGTGGATATTTAAGCCTAGACTGGTAGTCCTGGCTTAAACCCAGACTAAGGGCATGTTTTGTAATAACACCCAAGAGGTCAATGACCAATCCAGTAAATAAAACCAAGGTTTTTTTCAAAATTGGAACAGAGATTATTATTTTTAATTGTATGTCACATGGTATCTTTCAAGATTATTATTTAACTATTTGCTTTCCAATGACAAGTATCAAGATATGTAATAACGAGACAGTGTTGCTAACAACAAAAGTGGCCTATTCTTTTTTGGCAAATTCACTGGTTTTGATTGGCTAGAAGAAAGCCCTGTATATAATTCAGTAGCTATTTCAACATAAGTACACTAACACATTTTTAAATAAACTAAACACATTTAAAATATTCAAAAAATATAAGTAAATCAAATAATTATAAAAATATTACAAATAAAATGCTTTAAAAAGTAACATTACAATAAAAACTTACGCTTAAGGCACTAAATAAATTCGCTAAAACTATACCTGCTTATAAAAGTTACCAAAGAAAGACGCGGAATATCGCAGCGTCTCACATGCGTCGTGTGTAAGCGCCTAAGCGAACAAACTTATTATTAGGAACGTCCAGGTTAAGTATACTTCCCTTTTTCTTTTACCCTGATTGTTTTTTTAACCAGCCTGGAACAAGGAAAAAAATAAATTAAAAACATGTATTAAAATAGAACAGCAGTAAAATAGTGTCGATTAACACCAGAAACCTAAGTGGTGAGCATATGATATGGGTAGCAGCATCCACCTGAGTACTAAACACCAATACTGCGAACACCAATCCACCTGCCAACAGCAAAGCGTGGTAATTATTGCAATGGGTGAGGCCTCTGCCAGCATGCAGTGGACGTCTGATGCAGTGGAGTGATGATGATGGTGATCTGGTTGAATGTAAATACTTTACTGCAAAAAACCGCATTGCAACCGGTTCAGTTATTTCAGAGGCCTTAGACAAAGTAACATTCTAATAGCGATGACGCTAGCAGAAAAGTCCGAAATATATGGGATTGACGTTAGCTATCACTATGTCACGTAGTCTATGTATTGTATTACGACTGTAGAAATAGAATCGCTTCGAAGCGAACACCGTTTGTCTAGGCCGGCTAGTCGTCTTTCATGTGTGAGGGAGGACGCAAAAACAAAAAGTAGTCTTAGTTTACCTACTCAACAACAGATGGCGGTGTTTATTTTACTCTTGCGATTAGGTAATTGTTATTCCTCGTGAAGAAAACGCAAACTCAATCATTAATTATTGATTTGATTTGAATGATTTATTTAAATGGCAGATGCTGTTCAGATACATCCCAGGCCCTAAAAGCTACATCTAGAATAAAGATATATCCCTTAAATCATGCAACTTCACAACTCTACTCGTGAGCGCAACAGATGGCGCTACGTGGTACTAAATGTATAAACATCTTCGAGGTGATCTATACAAAATAGATTATTTAGGAAATCAATGTTATCACCATAATAATACTGATTTATATCTTCTTCTTCATCAGCCAGTAGACCACTGCTGGATGAGGCCACCCTCATAGCATACATAGGATGCAATGGGGGAAGAGCCAACAGTAGACGTCTAATATGGCTGGTTAAGAATTACCTAATAACTACATAGCAATGTTTAAATTACAAAAAAACGTGATTTGAAGTGAATATTTAAAACAATAACGAGTTAAAAAAAACTTGTGTAGTCTAGTTTAAACATCAAGAACGGATAATATTTAGGAGTAGAAAAGTAATGGTCAAGGTATGCGGTGTACTAGCGTCTCAATGATCTCGGTCAACTCAAATCTATAAAGCACTAAAAATTAATTTTTTTGATATCTAAATAAATAAACAAAACAAAATAATCTAAATCTATCTTCTATCTATCTAGATAGTGTCTAGACAAGTCTCGGAAGTGATCTGTTTTGTAAATTTTGGTGATGCGACTTCTATGCTTGTCGTTCTGTATTAAACCCCATACTTATAAATATATATAAATATACATATATAGCTATATATTTATAATACTTATAAATATATAGATGTTATATTTAAGCTATAATGTTTTGAAATTGGAACGCACTAAAGAATGATATCAAAGTTAAGTTCAATTTATTAATACAGCCTTTATTAATGATTAACTTACTTTTGCAGGATAAACGAAGGTCTTCACAATTTGTGTGCCGAACACGTTTGTAGCGTGACAGCTGAATTCACCCATGTCGCTCCATCGAAGGGCGGAAATCACTAATTCACCCGATCGAAGCACCTGAAAAAAGAAAAAAATAATATATATATATATATATATATATATAGATATATATATATATATATATAGATATATATATATATATATATTTACAGACAGAATAATACAACTAATACAAAATTTTATACAAATTAAATAGTTGGTCTTTCTAAAGACTGTTGCAATCGATCTAAAGATAGATATATCCCGTGGATATCGTGAAATGCAACTAAGGTTACGCTAGGGGATGGGCAACAGCATCAACCTGAGTACTTAAGAGAATGTCACCGGTAGCTAAAATAGGGCGTTTACGACCATTTGTACGCGAACGAAGTGTTGCTAATTTTTCTAATTTGGCTATATTTCCTTCAAAATCCATGAAACTTTGTATTTGACGACCTCTGTGGCGCGGCGAGCGAAGGTACCCCTGCGACGCAGGAAGTTGCGGGTTCGATTCCCGCCTCTGAACAGCTATTTGTACGAACTGCAGATATTTGTTCAGGGTGTTCTGGGTATTTTCTATGTATAACAAAAATATCTATCTATGTAATGTATATTAAGTATATCAATTATCTAGTACACAAGCTCTGCTTAGCTTAAGCTTGGGGCTAGATAATGTTGTGTGAAATGTCCAGCATTTATTTATTTTATTTAATTTTACTGACTTTAAGTCATTCGGTGATATTAAAAATCGCACCGTAGGTCTTACTCGGAAAATTTCGCAAAGTTAAATTGGATGAAAACATTCAAATATAATGCCAATATCATAAAAAGTTCTTATAAGAATGAATCAGTCATCTCTTTCTAAATAATGTTATTCTATAATTTGTCAAAAACGAAGATAATATATTCTGTTATTACAAGGAATGAAACCGTGCGAGTCGACGTCGTTTGGATCAGTTTATCCTTGGTTTAACTTTGAGATTGTAAGAAAACAGACAAGTTATCTGAGAGCCGAATTTTAATTTCAATATTTAGATACTTTAGAAACAATTAACACGATCGAATATCAAGCACAAAGGAAAAACCAAACAGGTCAGTTCAAAATCTATTCAGTACAAAGTATCGATTCGTCGTTGACATTCGTCATCATTGAATAACTTTAATCGCAGAAGTCTATAGACCTTCTGCTACTGTGCCTTTAAATATAGCTGCGGACATCACGGAACCGATATTTTGTACTGAATAGTTTTTGAACTGAATCGCTATAAGAGTTCATGGTAACCTCCCAGAACTCAATATCAGAGGAGTTTTAGCCAAACTAATTTTAAAGCATCATAGGTCTACCGAGTTACGTTGAGCAGTAATTATAAAACACCGGCACTGAGTTACGTTGGGAAGTAAATATTAAACTCCAGCACCGAGTAACGTTGAGCAGTAAATATCAAGCACCGAGTTACAATTGGGTAGTAAATATCAGACAGCGGCACTGAGTTACGTTGGGAAGTAAGTATCAAACTCCAGCACCGAGTAACGTTGGGCAGTAATCAAGCACCGAGTTACATTGGGTAGTAAATATCAGACAACACCACTGAGTTACATTGAGAAGTAAATATCAAACACCGGCACTGAGTATAACGTTGGTCAGTAAATAAATATCATACACCGGCACTGAGTTACGTTGGGCAGTAAGTATCAAGCACTGAGTTACGTTGGGCAGTAAATATCAAGCACTGAGTTACGTTGGGCAGTAAATATCAAGCACTGAGTTACGTTGGGCAGTAAATATCAAGCACTGAGTTACGTTGGGCAGTAAATATCAAGCACTGAGTTACGTTGGGCAGTAAATATCAAGCACTGAGTTACGTTGGGCAGTTAATATCAAGTACTGAGTTAAGTTGTGCAGTAAGATGTCTTACCTTCATTCTAGGATCATTATTCACCATGACCCCCTTGTTATCTCTCCACGTGACCCGCGGACGTGGGTGCCCCTTCACCCTGCAGGGGAGCACCACGTTACTGCCAATCGTGTCCACGTACACTTTGTATGAGACGACTATGCGCGGTGCGAGAGGGAAGAGTTTCGATCGTTCTGAGAGCTCAGTGCTGCCATCTGTTTGTAAAAAAAAAGAGGTTAACACGCACCGTAAACCAACACATTTTTTTTATAACATATTTCTGAGGAAATGGAACGGTGACAACTTCATAACCAGCGTGTTTACGTCCACTGCTGAACTAGGCCTCAGGCTATAGCGTGCAATGGGGGGATTTGCCCACATTTTTTTTGGATCACAGTTCGATTTTATGTACTCAGGTGGATGCTGCTAACTAGCCCCTGGTGTTATCCCTTAGTAAGGCTTTTAATACATCCATGGGAGGAGAAAGTGGGTTCTATTTTTAGGCCGGACACACCAAGGCACCAATTCATTATCAATTTTCAAATCTGATTGGTAAAAAAGCTTTTGTCTTAATTGTCACTAAAACGGGATGTTTTCCATGATTTGAACTGTACAGAAATAAAGCTCAAAAAAAAAGAAAAAAAGAAGATTTTGTGGTAAATATCTCGTTTTTAGTGATAAAAAAATAATTATGAATACTTAAACTAACTTACTAACTTACTTACTTTACTTTTAATAATACTTAATAAAAAAAAAATATTATAAAAAAAACAAAAATCCCACAAGTCAAATTAAAGTTTTTTTTTATAATTAATTAATTTACGTGAAACAAACAAAAAACAAAAACTATTGAACGGAATGATGTTATGTTACTTGTACGTGGCTATGTTTTATAGTCTTTGGGACTTATTAGCTCAGCTGAATCTAGCTTACCTGAGCTATAGGTATAGACCACGGTGCTGGCCCTAGCAGTCTTAGCTCCAGCAGACACGAGACACGTATACATGTCCTTAGCAGAACTCTTGGTGACGAGTAGCGTGGAAGACACCCGTGCGACCGAAGTCGGGTTTCCATCTATTAGCTCGTTGGATTCCATGTCGTACTAAAAGTATAAAAAAAAATATTTTAGATATGTTATGAATAATTAATTGATTCAAGCGTGACTTTGCTGTAATCAATTCTACAATATTGAATAGACGAACAAATACATAGTAACAATTCCGTTCTTATTTAACGAAAACTCTGAAAGAATTCGACACGTGTTTCGCCTCTCAACGAAGCATCCTTAGGAAACAACAATGCCGCAAAAACTCCGCAGCCATGATCCTAAATCGCCAAAATCGCTATATGTATGCCTACAATATTTGAGATCTCTCAATTCCTTATGGATTCCATCATCAGAACTGGATTTTGATAAAAATTTAAACAATCTCGAAGTATAATACTATTAAAAAAAAAACAAATTGTAATAAATAACGAAGTTATGAGGTAACAGACATTAATAAAAACAAATAACAGAATTGAGATCCAACTCCATTTTTTGAAGTCGGTTAATTATGGGCTCCACCATTATAGTCCTACAACATGTATTACAATTGAAACTCATTAAGCAGCAAAATATATGAAAAAATGTAGACCAAAACTTAATGCACAACACCAAATGAAAAAAAACAATAATTATGTTGTATTTACAACAAACAATTACCTAAGTATTCTATTTGTCATGTTTATGTGGCTGATTAACATGTTTAGAAATTGGAAGAGAACGTCTTTCAAGTTCTAAAAATACAACCGATTTGAGAACCGTCTCCCTTGTTAGAAGTCGGTTAATAAATGTTGTTCGTTGATGATATTCTTGCAGAAGGAACTGTAACAGTAAATTGCATTTGAAATTGACCTTGGAATGAACGATTCAGCTGTCACTACGCTCAATAAGCGGTCCATTAGGTATTGTCATATTGTACCAAGGAACTTATATCCAACCTGGAATGTGCATTATCAATTTGACACCAATATAAAATAAACGTTATGTATATGAAGCTAAGTTCTATTACAGACAATCTCTTGGTCAAAGAGAAATCCGGTCCGAGAGAGAAAGCGCTTCGAGAGCCCTGTGTCCCTTTCTAAACTGTTACCAGAAGGATTATTCCCGAATTTAGTAAGGAATGGTAGGAAAAAATAATATTGTCATGACTTATTAAAAATACATTTATTATTAAATTAGTATTTAAACATTATTTTTAAATTAGTATCTACCTTCATTGTATTGTTTGGTCACCCTAATGAAAGGGACAGAGGGCTCTCGCGAAGCTATCTCGCTCGGACCGCGTATCGGCAGCCTGTGCACATTCCAGGTTGGATATAAGTTCCTTGTATTGTACACTGCAAGATTGTCATTTCAACGTGTGCTACTATGGAAACAGCAGTGCAACTGCGCATGAAGGTCTTCAAATACGTTTTGTGTTGACAATTCGAATACTTCCTTAGCAGAAAAAGGGTTAAAAACTCCTTGATCATAAAATTAGAGATACAATTTGTTGAAAGTTGAAATTTGAAAATATTTGTTGTTGTGATCTTGAAATTCTACTCGAGTTTGATAAATCTATGTTACTTGACATTGGCAAAATTGAGTACATCCTCAATGCCATTAATAAAAAAAAAGTAAGTTCCGTGCTATTTGACAAGTAGATTTTTTAAGAGGAAGTCACCGGTATTATGGCGCTTACACCCTTTTGCACACGAACGCTGGTACTTCTAATTTGGCAATCAATCAATCAATCAATCGTTTATTTGTAGAATACACCCATAATTTTACACGTTTAGTTCTTAAATCAATGTTAGTAAATGCATTCAGCCTGCAAGCAGGCGTACAAATATATAAATGTCAAATGAATAAAAAATTTAGGTTTCAAAAAATTCTCTTAGACTATAAAAACAGTTATTTAATAGCCAATGAGTTAGCCTCTTCTTAAATACACTCGAGAGCAATGAATCCGGGTCACTTAAAGAATCCTAAAAATCTCGGAAACTAAAAATGATAGATTAATGCAATAAATTGTATTTAATAGACAATGTAATACTCCTTAAATGAAGGTAAAAAAAATATGAGTCACCATACATTTTATTAACACAAAATTACATAAAGAAAAAAACTGCTGATCTCTCCTTAAAACAAAAATAGGAAACATGAAATTTTTGAACTTTATTACGATTTTCTTGAATTTTAATACTTCGTATTGCCTCCTCGTGCTTCCATTACTGCGTTTACGCAGAAAAAAAACAACAAAAAAACAGAAATCAAACAATGATAAATGACAGATTACAAACAAAAGCAAAACCAAATGCTGTAATTTCGTAGTTCCATCTTCGAAAGTGGCCCTTTTTCAAATTTGATTTTTTTATGATATAACTTTACAATAACTAAGAAGTTTTAATACCTTCATTTAAGGAGTATTACATTGTCTATTAAATACAATTTATTGCATTAACCTAGCATTTTTAGTTTCCGAGATTTTTAGGATTCTTTAAGTGACCCGGATTCATTGCTCTCGAGTGTATATTTCCATTTTATGCTTTCAGCTCTTCAGGTAACTTATTATATATTTTTATAGATATATTAAAAACATTTCTCTTATAAATATCTTTATGGCATGTAGGTTGATGTAGCATATTCATAAACTTAGCTCTTCAAACTCCATGAAATTTTGTACATGATCAATAGGTACACTAATATCAAGACCCGTGGGGCGTTAGTTTTTTTATAAAATTATAATTTATGGTTAACCAAAAATAATATATATCTAACTAATATAAAAAAAACTGACGCACACCATACGTGTCTAGATATTTAGGACATTATTCATAATCATTTTTCAAACCTGTTTTAGTTACAATAGCTTTTGTCTTGTTCTCTATGATGTAAAATGTTACACGTCGAAACGAGACAAAAGCTATTTTAGCTAAAATAGGTTTAAAATATGATTATGAATAAGGGGGTTAGTGTACTAATCAAATGTAAAAAAAAACATGGATTTTGATGAAATAATAGCCAAATTAAAAGCAAGCATCGTTCGCGAACAAAAGGGCATAGGTAAGCGCCCTACCTCCTTCCATCTTCCTCGCATGCTGCCATCTTTTATCAAACCGTACTAACCTCATAAACAGGCGCGTCGTTCTTGAACCAATGCACAGATGGCGCTGGTGCTCCTAAAGCGTCACAAGTAAGTGCGAGTGTGGTGCCTTGCTCGTGTGCATATGACTCTTCAGGTCGTTGAGTTATCGTGAGGAACCTGCGTGCAACAGTTGGTTTCGTTGGGAGTCCTGAAAATTAGAAATTGAGAAAGCTAACTTTAGAAAGTAGTTGTCTGTCTCTCTGCGTTAGGTTTTTAGAAATTTAGACGGGTTTACTCGTCCCGACAACACTTAAGCTTGCAGAACCTACTGGGTGTTATTATAAAAAATGCCCTTAGTCTGGGTTTAAACCAGGACTACCAGTCTAGGCTTAAATATCGACCTAGGGTATATACGACTGTAATACAAAATCAGATGGTTTGTTTTCCAGAAGCAACTTTAGAGCTAGATATTCCGCGCTTATGCCAAATATGACATAAGCTTGGACTATCTCTGGTTTATCTAAAACTAGGCAGCCCCCCAGTTTAGCAATGGTCTATAAATTTACAGTCGATTACTTGTTAGAGGTAAGAATTTGGACATCTCAATTGTGATTTGACACAATCCGTCAGTTTGATACTTTGGAAATTTGTGAAGTAGCGCGAGAATTTATTTCGGAAAACAAACCATCTGCTTTCGTATTTAATCGTATTTCATTGTTAAACCTCTTTTAGTTCAATAGCTTTTGTTTTGTTCTCTCTGATGTAAAATGTCATACGTCAAAACAAGACAAAAGCTATTTTAGCTATCAAAGATTTAAAATTTGATTATGAATAAGAGGGTTAGATATCTCCACAAGTCCACAGGTTTCAACGTAAACAAACAATACAAAATTCTATCTGTCATCTGTCAAACGCCCTTCAACCTCTAACCCCTATTGTCAAGCAACCATTCAAGTTCATTGAACTGTATCTCAAAATGTTTATCTATATCTTTGCCATGACCTGGAAAGGTTTGCAAAGGTATTGATTTGCAAATGACCGTTGGCATTTGACAGAAGATCGCGATCTGTCATTGTTTGTTGGACGAATATAATATCGCTGAATATTATGGATAATATTTATGTTGATTCTAACTGAGCACCTGGGAGTGATTCTCGGAAAAATAACGTACACGTGATGACGTCGAATCTCGATTGATAACCATCACTTTGTATGGGCGTAATACGAGATGTGACGTTATCACTGGGGACGAGATTTATTCGAGAATACGGGCCCAGATGCATTCTCATTTATGTGAAAAACATCTAGGCATAAATTCGATTAGGCAGGTATATACCTCATGTTTTAATACAGTCCATTCCACCCAAAGGTTGTTTTGGGAGAAATCGCTACAAAGCCATAAGATCCGCCCATTGTAAAACAAAGTTAGTTTTAGGTTTGTTTGTGAAATTGTTTCTTTTTTGTATTACTATGATGTGCTAAAAAAAACACGTTAAAAATTAAAATATTAAAATAATCAATTTCCATACAATGGTGTAAATGGGCAGTTTTTTCGCAGCGATCTATTCCAGACAACCTATATAATGTGCCCTGAAGTGCATCTTCCCGTTCCATTTTAATTTTATTTCAATTTCTAGAAGTTATTTATTATAAAATATTTATAAAATATTATAAATGTAAAAGTTTGGAGGATGTGTGTTACTCTTTCACACAAAAACTACTGAACAGATTTCGATAAAACTTTACAGTATTATAGCTTATACACAACAATAACATTTATTATAAGTAATTTATAATAATTTATGATAGATGTTCCACGCGGGCGGAGCCAATAGAGCAAGTTAATGCTTATTAAATAAATAAATAAACATAAATAAATGCTGGACATTTCTTATCTAGCCCCAAGCTAAGCATAGGTACTAGATTACTACAAATAGATTACATAGATAGATATTTTTTATTATAGGTACATACAAAAATACCCAGAACACCCTGAACAAATATCTGTAGATCGTACAAATATTTGTTCCGAGACGGGAATCGAACCCGCAAACTCCGGCGTCACAGGCGAACCTTCGCCCGCGCCACAGAGGACGTCAAATAAATAATAATTATAAATTATAACCAACCTTTTGGCTCTATTCTATTTTCGACTTCCATGAGTTTCATATGCTTATTCACGTTGGCTGAACGGCAATCACCGAGTAGCGCCACGGCGAGTAGCAGAACTAAATACATAGTTATAAATAATAATACTGCTGAGATTCAACGGTTATCTGAAACAAAGAGAAAACTAAATGAATCATTGGACAATAACATAACACCGAACAGTCACATAGGAAGTCATGATCCGACACTAGGATTCCGTGTCGTATCAGGAACTATGAGTACCACGTTACCATAACACCCAGACCCGGAAATACTGGCAGATCATACAAATATATGTCCCGC
Source organism: Epirrita christyi (assembly GCA_951392215.1). Classification (NCBI taxonomy): domain Eukaryota; kingdom Metazoa; phylum Arthropoda; class Insecta; order Lepidoptera; family Geometridae; genus Epirrita; species Epirrita christyi. The sequence goes on along the minus strand of OX595857.1, from coordinate 1,538,593 downwards.
GTGGAATCGAACTTGCAACCTCTCGCATCTAAGTCGGCTAATCGCCCGCTTCGCTACAGAGATCGTCAAATATTAACTGGTGGCGTGTCCGGACTAAGAATAGATCCTTCCACCTTCTCCCGTGGGTGTCGTAAAAGCTGAAAGGGAACCACGGGATTTGCAGCAGCAGACAATAATACGATCACAAATCCACCATAATCGTGGTGATTATGGCAAATCCCCACATTGCATTCTATGGCGAAGCCTCGCCCAGTTTTGTAAGGGGCCTTCCAGAACTGACGATATTGTAACTGTCGGAGAAATAAGTCGGTGGAGGCACCTCAAGACCGTTCGTCAAGGGGTTACATGGGGGGATTTGTTCAGCAGGGAACAGTATTCATCTGCAAGATTTTTAAAGACCCAAAAATTATCGACAGGGCGTGGATCGAACCCGCGACTGACTCCTAAATTAATCGATGGCTCAGTGGCTAATCCATCAGAATAAACTTTACGTCAAAATTAAATGTTATTATTAAAATACAAGAAAATTATAACAGAAAAAAATACAATTTATTAGTTAAGGTTACGTTCGGGATTCTGTGAAATATAAAAAAGAATATTTCGTAAAATATATTTAAAAAAAAACCCTTTTGAAAAAACGCACGTGGGCTTTTTTTGTATTTTATTTAATAAAAGTTTTTTTTTCTGGTTAACCCATTATCTCAAAAATAATTTCAACTGGCAAACGGATAGTGCCACGCCAAATACAGAAAAAAAAGATATTGCTTTGTTCTCGATGTAGTCGAAAAACACCTCGGAAACAGTAGATTTTATTTAACTTTTCAAACTATAGATTATCATGGTTATGAACATAATTATCACTAGAAACGGGATATTTACAATGATTTTGGCATTAATTTTTTTGGCGCATACAACTGTGCCGAAATGTCGGGAATTAACAAAGTTCAAAAATCATGGTAAATATCACATTTCTAGTGATAATTATGATATTTCACAATGTTTTTTTTCAATAGCTAATCTATTTATTTTGTATTTTTCTAGCAAAAATGTTCATGTTGTTTGAATTTTCATATCTTCCGTTTTGAGTTACAAAACAATAACGACCTAATTCAGGTAGGCCTTTATTTATGACTAAGTAGTTATGGTATGACGCATTTTCGAAATGCATTGAGACACGTTTTGATCAGTTGATTTACGTGACTGAATTCATTTTGTTTTGAGTAAGACATTTAAAATTGTTTTTACATTAGGTAATTTTTATATTAAAAAGTTAATTCAATGTATTTTTATAATGATTAATTGTAATAATTAGGTTTATAATTAACAGGATATTTTAAACTATGTAATTAAGTAACAAACCGTTGCGCGTTGTTCGGAAAAATATTTCCCAAAAATTAATATTTTCAAAATATTCTGAGAATAATGTTTTATTTATGTTATATTTGTAAATCGTAAACAAAACACAGTTTTGACATAGCTTTTAATCGTTAAAAAGAAAGTCGTTTGCATACAAAGAAGTTATAGTTTTAGTTTAATTTGATTAAATTATGAAAAATAAACTTAAAACACATAAAGAAAAATAAAATTATGGAAGCACTTAAAATATAAAACAATAAAATTATACCTTTTAAACACACGGCGCAAAATCCAACATAAACCACAAAAATATGAAAAGCTCAAAAAAATAAACGCACAACGAAAAAAAACTAAAATTCCAAAACTTAAAAATTGATCGTGACGCCTCTTTGTGACGTAGCACCACTACGGGAGACCAGGATAAAATGAGCGAGCAAAGGGAACGCGGACTTTTAAATAGGTTTGCATAGGCTGCTCTGGATACAAAATTATGTATAAGCAATTCACCATACTGTTTATTAATATATACTGTGAATGAAGGGTATTGAAGATTTTGTATTATTTTCGAATATTCGGTACTAAATGGACTACTAACTATTGCATAGATGTTGGCATAGACAAGCGCATGATGATCCGAGAAAGCTATATACGAACTCATTAGCACTCTCTAGAAACACAGTTCGAGATTTGAATTTGAGCTTAGTGACAACAATGGGGATAATTTTGGCAGCCTAGTTAGCAATGTGCAAATCTTTTGAAACTTGGAGGAGGAATATTTAGGTCAAGTTTCCCTCATTCAAGTTTCGTAAGATTTAAACAGCGCTAAGGCTGCCAAAATCGTTCCCCATTGCCGTTATGAGTTTCCTACCTCGTTGTACCAGACACACCCCCCAGACGGATAGTGTAGGCTTAATAGGAACCCGTTGGCAGTCCACGTACGGAACCCAAACTCTAGTTTGAATTGGGGGGTGTGAAGCCGTGTACTGACGCACTGCTGTGGTGTGTATTGTGCATTGTCCCCCTGTGCTAACCTCCTCCCCCCTGTGTAAATAACTTCACCACCCTGCAGGCGAACGCGGGAGATATTAGCCATTTGTCGCGGTAAACATGTTATTGTGTTTTTACTAACAAAAAAAGGCTCCCCCCCCTTTTGGTTAGATAACAATGTTTTATGTTTGTAACACCAAAATATGACGCAGCGGACCCGCAGGGCTGTTCTCTATCTCGCGATAGGTTTGCAACAGGGGTAAATTGTGCAATCAGGGCTGTCATAGGGTAACTTTTGTATGAGGAAAGCGACGATTGACAGCCATGTAATTGTGGGGCAAAGCAACAGGCGTAAATTGATCGCACAGGCGTAAATTGATCGCACAGGCGTAAATTGATCGCACAGGCGTAAATTGATCGCACAATTTACGCCTGTTACTGTTGCCCCAAAATGTAATTTTGGGGCAAAGTAGCAAATGGCAATGAGGAACGCAAGCATATGAATCATTTTGGCAGCCTTAGCGCTATTTAAATCTTATGAAACTTGATTAAAGAAAACTTCTTAATCTAAATATTCCTTCTTTCAATTTTTTAAATATTTGGTTAGCGTTTAGACTGCCATAATGATCCCCATTGTTGGCGTTCCTTGCCATTTGCTACTAGGAATTAATGGGCGGTTGCGAGATAAAGAATACGGAAGCCGGCTTCATAATGCGGAACCCTAAAACAAATAACTTTCAGTATGTCGCGGTCGAGAATAAATAATGCTCCAGTGATGTTTTCATTACAAAGTTATTGAAACTTGCACGCTGAACAAAATGATTATTTACAATTGCTTGTTAATTTATGGCAGGTCGTTGATCGTTTGCTTGTGTACCTAAGCTATATGTGCAACGAGATTTGCTACCTATTCATCATCATCATCAGCCTGTAAAAGTCCACTGTTGGACATAGGCCTCCCCCTTAGAATGCCACGACAAAGGGTCTAGAGCCGCCTCCATCCACCGACTACCTGCGACGTTTTTAATGTCTTTAGTCCATTGAGTAGTTGGTCGCGTCGTCCAGTTTGTGGTCGCCACTCGAGAACCTTTATTCCACCACAGTTGTTCTTCGAGCAACTCATTGCCACTTCAACTATGTCGGTGACCTTGGTTCTTCTACGGATTTCCTCATCTCGGATTCTAGCATAGCTCTCTCCATAGCCAATAGTTAGCGACCACGTTTCAGTGCCATAAGTCACTACTGGCAACACGCATTGACAGACCTATTACTACCTATTTATCACTGGTTAATTCTACGTTACACTACTGTGACTTTTGTGAACTATCGTAACAGAACCAGTATGGTGGGAGGATTCAGTGCGCTGAAGTCGCTGTTTTACGCACCTTTGAGTGAAAATTGATGGATAGCGTGGATGGAGGCGACTCAATATCGTTCGTCGTGGCATTCTAGGGGGAAGGCCTATGTCCTATGGACTTCTTCAGACTGATGATGATGAAGAGAAAATGTCGTGGAATGGTGTTGTAGCGTGTCCGACCTAAGAAAAGACCCCTCCGTCTCCTCCCGTGGATGTAGTAAGAGCTTTACTAAGATATTACAGTAGGGGATGGACAGGAGCATCCGCCTTAGTACTTAACACCAATACTGCGATCACCAATCCGCCTGCCAAGTGTGGTGATTAATGGCAATATCCTCATTGTATATTTTATGGGGGAGGCTTTTTTTTTCTTTTTTTTTTAATGGCATCTGAGGATTTTCTCAAATTTGCCAATGTCAAGTTATTGATATAATCAAACAATGTCCAGTCGTCAAAGTCTTCTGTCAAGTCATGTTCTAGTAAATTGATGGCAGTTTACTAGAATGTTCCTGGACAATTTCCACCCCTTCGAAAAGACACGCAATACACTTATTTTATTTAAATTCACTACCATGTGCTCTTTATGAGCTATACCGGTTAAAATGCCACCAAAATTACACGATATAACTTAAAAAAACACTAGAAATTGAAATAAAATAAAAAAGGACGACGTCTCCGTTCGAAAGAGCAGAAAAAGTCCGGGGGAGGCTTTATCCAGCAAACAGTAACTTATGAACAGTAGTTTGCGACGTAAACTGCCTTCTAATTGCAGTCGCAAATGGTAATGAGCAACACAACAATGTGGATCATTTTAGCGCTATCTAAATCTTATGAAACTTGAATAGGGGAAACTTCTTGACCTAAATGTTCCTCCTTTCAAGTTTCAAAAGATTTGGACAGCGCTAAAGCTGCCAAATTTATCCCCATTGTTGTGTTCCCCATTACCATTTGTTACTATAAATAGGGGGCAGGCTGATATAGAAAAAAAAGACTGTAGGTATGCCAGTTTTTAAAGGTGTTGTTTGAAAAACCAAGTGTTAGTTTTGCAAGAATAAATGCAAATTCCTGGTTCTAAACAAAATTACTGTGTAAGTAAAGTATTAAAAATTCGACTATTATCAGAATCAATAAAAACATAACCTAGCATTTTAACCCTAGGTTAATTATCTAACTAAACGATGGCGCAGTAAATAGCCATGCCCGAGTGAAGGACTCCTAGATGTCAATGAACTTTATACCTGGCCAAGTGTGAGTCAGTTATCAATCCCGAAGGTTAGAAAAAAGTTGAACAAAAAAAAAGGTCTGACTGGTCTCAAGATGTGGAACTTCGTAAGGGTTGCTAAAGATAGCGTCATCTTTTCAACAGAATAGCGAGGATAACATAATTATCGAGGAGTTCTGTTGTCCACCATCACATCAGCTTGCTGTCACCATAATATTGTATTGTCATCTGAACGTGACAGGTATGCAAAATTTCAGCTCAATCGGTTAAAGATAACTGATTTAAAATTGTTTTGCAAGATTCCACCAGGAAAAACATACATAGGTACATTACAAGTTAAATAAAAGCTTTTAATATAGTTGAAATTGGTTACATAATTATAATAGAGTTTAGTGACCCAATCACGGGCGTATATAGAGTAAATCAACGAATTCTGATTTTGGGGGTTCATTTTAAAGGGGCAAACTAAAAAATAAAAATTTGTGTCAAATTTGTAGAATAGAATAGAATATAATTTATTGCACAAAAAACAAATCATGTACATAGGCGAACTTAATGCTAGGAAGCATTCTCTACCAGCTAACCTTTGTGTAATGCGGATAAATTTATGTAGGTGGTGCATAATACGTTGAAAAGAATTAGATAGAAATAAAGAGATAAGAAGATAAAGAGATAGATAGATATTGTGTCAAATGTATCATTGAATATTCAAAATAAAATAGCTCGTTATAAGAAATACAAAAATATTTATTTTTAATTGAAAAAACCTTGGTTTGAAGATTTTAAAGAAAGTAATCGAAACTCCACCTCAGAAACAACAAGTATTTTTTTGTATAGCATAATACCCAACAGTCGCATACCTACGTATATAGTCTTGATCTTACACTAGGATTGTGATACCCTGTGTCGTTGGTATCAGGAACTACGAGTACCATGTTACATACACCCAGACCCGGAACAAACTGGCGTCTCAGGCATGTGTACATAGTATTTTTTTGAGGAAAATGTTCAACAAAAAATATAAATTTTAACCAGTCACTTTTTGGACCTTGAACCAAATCCTGCATTTGAGATTCAAAATGGCCTCAAGCATGAGATAAATCAAATACGCAAATCGGTATAGGTATCTAGAAATCGGTCAAGTACACATTTTGACGGTTCACGGTATTTGAGGAAAAAACGATCGGCTATTGAATTACTCGACCTTTTGGTTTTAATGTAAATGAATATAATGAATATATGGTACAGTAGCAGGTTAAAGTTATATAATTATTAGTTTGAATGATGGAATTAAGTGTGACAATGAAACTGATGGTAGGGGTGTTCGTAATAAAAGAGTGAGAAAGAGGGTAGATCGTTACGGCTACCAATAACAATAAAAATCTACTCGCAAAGACTTCAGTTTACCCGTGATCAAGGCGCATGAAACTGTGCCGAAATATCGGGAATCAATAATGCTCAAAAATCATGATAAATATCCCGTTTCTAGTGATTATTATTATTTAATGATGACGAAAAGTCAACGACGAACCGATATTTTGAACTGAAGTTTTTTTTTTAATGCCCTCTGAGGATTTTCTCAATTTTGCCAATGTCAAGTAGCATAGATAATTACAAACAATGTCCAGTCGTCAGGTCCTCTGTCAAGTCATGTTCTAGTAAATCGATGGCAGTTTACTAGAATGTTCCTGGACAATTTCCACCAATTCGAAAAGACACGCAATACACTAATTTTATTTAAATTCACTACTACATGCTATTTATAAGCTACACCGGTTAAAATGCCACCAAAATTACACGATAGAACTTAAAAAAAAACACTAGAAATTGAAATAAAATAAAAAAGGATGACGTTTCCCTTCCAAAGAGCAGAAAAAGTCTAACAAAGTACTCTGTGAAGTCTACTGAATAGTTTTTGAACTGAATCACTACAAGAGCGCATGGTAAGGCCTCTGTCGGTACAAAGGAACCACCTGTGAAATTACATACACATTATAAGGTTTTTCAGCTTTGTCTCCGGTATGTCTATATATTTGATATAGTCCATTCCATCCATTCAAAGTTTATCTAGTAGAAATCGCTAAGTGATAAAGCCACCCATTGTTTAAGATAGTTAGTTTTAGATTTTATTACAAGCTTTTATTTAACTTGATTTGCTAGTTATGTATTTATGTTAGTGTGGGATAAATCTTAAAACTGAATTTTGAACCAGTTCCACTGAATTGATTGACCTGAAGTTTTTAATACTTGTCAAGTTTAGATGACAATACAATACAATATTATGGTGATGGCGAGCTGTTCTGATGATGGAGACGGAAGGTGGACAATGGAAATCCTCGATGATTAAGAGCCTAGCAGTGTTTAGGCTCATTTTGTTAAGCTCACGGTTCCGATCACTAATTTAATAAAAGCTTGTTTTGATAAAATATTTTTTCAATATAAATCTTGTTTTTAATTAAATTTTGTAATAATATTATGGGTGTGCAATAAGTATAACGTATTTTCTACCTTTCTATCTAAATTGGGTGAAGTGCCACAATTAAGGGGCTATCCAGGTGGACGTGGCTGAGGCAGAGGGGTAGCCATCTGCTTGTACCGTAATTTAAGAAAAAAAAGGATACATAAAATGACAAAGCATTTTAACAATTACCTGAGGCCCAATTCTCTAAATTATTTATAACTACACTGAAAGTTGACCGAATCGGGACTGAATTGTGAATTGACAGAAATTTTGTATTCTGCTCCCTAATAATAATAACAAATTAGTCTACTTTCGATTCACGTTGACTATACCATTAGAGTAGGATAGTTACATATATTATCATTGGAAAGATTAAAGAGAGACTACATCTATTTAAGCTAAAACTATCGAAATTTGAATCGTTCAAGTTTTAGTCACATATCGATATAGTCCACAGGCGTAGCCAGGTTTTAGTTTAGTTAGTCGGGTTGCAGAAAATAAAACAACAAAAATGTACACGAAATTACATTAATATTCAAATAAAAAAAAAAATCACATTAACCACACTGGTGTTTCTTCAAAAAGTAAGCTTTTCAGCTTATCAAGCTTATCAGATTTTGACAAAAATTTTTTACCCCCCCCCTATTCTATTTTTGGGGGTTTGAACCCCCAAAAACACCCTTGGCTACGCTCATGATAAAATCACATTACCGTGTTGTATTTTAAGTTATGTGAATACCAATTCTGGCAATAAATACATCGTCACAAGATCGGAACGTGATCCGAACTTTATTTTAACTAAGTTTTATTATGAGAATTGGGGCTCTGACCTAGTTTACATTTCCTTACCGTCACAAACTGGAAGACGGCAGTGTAGGACGGATGGCCCCTTCCTATAGAGTCTATAGGAAGAAGGGGCCATCCGTCTATAGTATAGACCAAGCGGCGGTCCGAGGGGTCATGACCCTCCCCAAAATCGCGTTGACAGATATCATAAAAATTGAATTTTAGCCACTATTTGGTCCAGAAAGTTGCAAACAAAGGACTTTTCTGCTCTTTCGAAGGGAGACGTCGTCCTTTTTTATTTTATTTCAATTTCTAGTGTTTTTTTGAGTTATATCATGTAATTTTGGTGGCATTTTAACCAGTGTAGCTTATAAAGAGCACATGGTAGTGAATTTAAATTAAATAAGTGTATTACGTGTCTTTTCGAAGGGGTGGAAATTGTCCAGGAACATTCTAGTAAACTGCCAACGATTTACTAGAACATGACTTGACAGAGTACTTGACGACTGGACATTGTTTGATAATTATCTGTGCTACTTGATATTGGCAAAATTGAGTACAACACCAGATGACATTAAAAAAAAAATGACCTCCCTCCAAAAACTTTGGCTGCGACCGCGCCTACCAATGATGTAGTCATCATCATCATCAGCCTATAGAAGTGTACTCCTGGACATAAGCCTCCCCCTTAGAATGCTACGACGCACGGTCTTAAACCGCCTTAATCCACTGACTTACTGCGACGTTTATAATCGAGGACGGGAGAGACGAGGCCTCCCCCAAAGAATGCAATGGGAGGGTTTGCTATAATAACCATTCTTGACAGGAAGATTGGTGATTGTAGCATGGTGTTGATTACTCAGGTGGATGCTGGTGCCCATCCCCTGGTGCAATCCTTTGGGGAGACGTCACGGCAGTAACAACAGTGTATCTCTAGCTAAGAGGCCAAATAAACCATATTTTTTTCTTAATTTTTATAGATTTTCGTACATATTGAAATTAATTACATTCCATTTTATTTAATCCTATTAAAACCAATGAAATGCAATTGATAGCAATATTATAAAGAATGGCTTATAAAGAAGATTAGAGTTAAACATGGAGATAAATAAATAAATAAATAATAAATTAAGTCTGGACATTTCACACAACATTATCTAGCCCCAAGCTAAGCAGTGCTTGTGTTATGGGTACTAGATAACTGATATACTTAATACAATACATTACATAGATAGATAATTTTTATTATATACAGAAAAATACCCAGAACACCCTGAACAATTATCTGCATATCGTACAAATATTTGTTCAGAGGCAGGAATCGAATAATATAAATAATATATTATAATATATAGATGGAAAAAGGGGTCGTGGACGACCACCAATGACCTGGCTACGAACAATACAAAATGACATGATAGCGAACAACACAACAAAAGAGACAACCCACAACCGTACGGTGTGGCGCAGAAGTACTAGGAGGGCTGACCCCAAATAAATTGGGATAATAGCCAGGAGAAAGAAGAAGATATAGATTCAAAATGATCCATGTGATTTCAGTGACTTTTGACTTTGAGTAAATCAAGACATTATTAATAAACATAGAAAAGCAGATGTTCTACAGCGGATATTTTTGTTTTATAAACAAAATAAATGATTTTGTTTAGACTGGGTCGGTGAAAATATGAGTACACCGTTGAAAGAAAAGTACAACAAGATTAATTTATGACATACTTTAGTTGCGCCACGCGGTTCCAACCGCATAAGTCTTGGTCCGATTAGAATAACGGGATAAAAAGTAGTATAATGTCAATTGACTACCTCCAGCGGCGGGCGAGTAACCGGCTGAGATGCAAGATATTGCGGATTCGATTCCCGCTGCGGGACAAATGTTTGTATATTTGCTAATATTTATAAGTACCTACTCATACTCATACTCATTTATTAAACCATAGGAACAATTAGAACACTTGGTCACGTCATACATTGGTTACAAATTAGGTAGGTTATGTAAGTAACTACCTACTTAACTGGAGGGGCGCTAGAAACAGACAAGCATTTCACATAGTACATAGTACTATGTGAAATGCTTGTCTAGTGTTTTGTTCCGGGTCTGGGTGTTATGGTACCATGGTACTCGTAGTTCCTGATACCCACGACACAGAGAACCCTAGTGTGGGATCAAGACTACGTATTATGTGTTGTGTTGCTCGCCGTGAGAAAGATATTTTAAGAAATTGAATTAAAAAAGGGAAATATTAAAAAAAATATAATGGGAAAAGGTTTAATGTAACATATTTTTATTTGCAGTGGGCTAAACTATTGTTAAGATAAGATAACATTTAAGATTTAATAAAAAGATTAAGATTAAGATAAAATTGAATAAATATAAGATTATAAAGAAGATTAAGACTAGATAAGATTTTATATTGTAGCTGTTTATTGTGGGCAGGACACACGGCAAGAATGAATAAAGGAAAGTGGGTAATAAGGTAACCATCTGGAAAGGACCGAGAGGGACAAGAAGAGTAGGTAGACCACTTGCTCGATGGTCAGATGATATACTAAAGGTTTCGAATACCCCAAACTGGGCAGAACTAGCAGAAGACCGCGAGCAATGGAAGGAGCTGGAGGAGGCCTTTACCCGTGAGGGGTCCTAGTTATAATCTTCAGTACATAGGAAAAAAATGTAAAACACATATCTAACTATGGAATAAATATACTTTTTTTTATTTATTTTTTATTTTTTAGCTGTTTATTGTCCCTGAATAAATAAATATTTAGCCACGTTTTATGCAAATGTACAAGGGCTAGGTTCCATAAATTGTGAAACAACTCCTTTCTTATATAAATTATTTTATTATAGAAACTAACAGACAAACGAAATTATTAATTTTGAATAGGTAGCTAAGAATTTCTTATAAGCGAGAAGAGATTGATTAGAAAAGTGGGCGATTCGTTTGGGTAAACAATTAAAGAATAATTAATTGTGAAAGTTTCCAGAATTTAAAAATTCGGTGAAATGTCTGACACATTAGGATTTTCATGGATTTTCCATATTTATAACGTCTCAGCGGACTTTTTCCGCCTTTTTCGAAATAAGACGTCGTCTACTTTTGTTTACTATGTAATTCATTATCATCAGAGGCCCAATTCAACTAAAAAATAGTTAAAATAGAGTTCGGATCATGTTTCGATCTTGTGTCGATGTCATATGGTATTCTCTAAACTGTAATGTGATTATATCGAAATGTGACCGAAACTTGAACGATTCAAAGTTTTTTCGATAATTTTAGAATTGTAGATGGAGTCTCTCTTTACTCTTTGCAATGATAGATATAACTATCCTACTCTAATGGTAGTCACCGGGAATTGGAAGTAGACTAAATTGTTATTTATAAGGGAGCAGAATACCAACTTTCTGTCAATACATAATTCAGTCTTGATCCGGTCAACTTTCAGTGTAGTTTTAAAATAATTTTGAGAATTGGGCCTCAGGTTTTGCCGACCTCTGTGGGGCGGCGGGTGAGTAGCCAGCTGGGATGTGAGAGGTTGCAGGTTCGATTCCCGCTGCGGGACAAATATTTGTATGATCTACAAATATTTGCTCTGGGTGTTGTGGTACCATGGTACTCGTAATCTAGAATCCTAGTGATGGGAACAGGACTATGTATGTGACTGTTGGGTGGTTATGTTATGTTATTTTATGTTATGTTATCATTATCATCATCATCATCATCACTAGCCTGTTGACGTCCACTGCTTGAAGAAGCCTCCCCCATAGAATACAATGGGGGGATTTGCCATTATCACCACGCTTGGCAAAGACGATCGGTGATCGCAGTATTCATGATGAGTACTCAGGTGGATGCTGCTGTCTGTGCCATGGTGTAATCCCACAGTCAGCTTTTGCTACATCCATTGGAGTAGATGGAGGGGTCTATTCTTATATTTATATATGGGGAGTATTATATTCCTGTAGTTTTTTTTTTGTAATTGTTGTAATTGTACTAGTACATATTATATTTCTTTAGAAAAAGATGTACATACATACACATTCATAAACATACGCTTTTTTTCCCGAAGGGGTAGGCAGAGAAAAAGGGCCGCTTTTCACCGTGGGGTTGCACAGTCGCAATGCCCCATTTTTCAGTTTTGTCTTTTCTAAAGTAGTACTTTTATCGAGAGTGGCGCCACTTTCACTTGGGGAAAACGCGGTTTTATTAGGTATCTCATATTTATATGAACACGTGTAGGATACTGATTTACAATTCATATGACCGAATTCTAAAAACACTAGTGAACCAAATTTGTAGGCGAATGAATTTATTAGAATTAAGTTAATGTTATCACGTAGAGCCGATTCGGGCACTATACTACAATTTAGGCTCCCTCTTTAACGCACGCGATAACCCGCGCGCCATCTCGTTCGCGCTATCGAACGTCGTGCACAAAAATGTAGTTTTTTTGTTTATTAGTGCGAAAATAAAGTGTTTATCAAGAAACTGATTTTAGCATTAGAATAAATAGTTATTACCTACTTGTTGTAGTAAAATTTATCTTAAAACACCGTAGGGACCTGAGATATCATTCAAAACGTGTGAGAAACAAGGATTTTTTTTCATTAAATAAAACTATCGAGGTTTTTTTTACATAACGCGTGTAACTTTACACAATAAATGCAAAAATATAAAATTATCATATTCCAAAATATTTAACTCGTAGAACCCGTAGATACTGAGTTCTAGATCGATTTTGTTGTACAAAATCACATAATTACGCCTTCTTAAATATAATAATAATTTAATGTTATTACATTAAATTATTATTATAATTATTATATTAAATATAATAATAATTTAATGTTATTACATTAAATTATTATTATATTATAATAGTCATGTTTATTACTTTTTTTAGAGAAGCCGGTGCATATCAAATTACCAAAAAATAAATAAATAAAAAAATACTTATATTATTATTTTACTCACACTAAGAATGAATAAAAAAAACATACAGACGAATTGAGAACCTCCTCCTTTTTTAAAGTCGGTCAAAAAAACTCCATTTACAAAATACATAATATTTATAAGCATCTCTGTAATAACTTTTCATTTAAAAAACCGACTTCCGTTATTGTATTCGACAAAATATCTGGATGATTTTTTTTTTATGAAAAAACCTTATTGGTGGAAGGGTCATGATACTTTTTGAATGCAAATGCTTGGTTTGTTGCTGAAAATATCAAAATCGCTATATGTATGCCTACAATATTTGCGGAGTTCCCTCAATTCCTCATGGATTCCATCATCAGAACTGGATGCTGAGAATGGGACCAATCTGGAAGTATATCTATTTAAATAAAAAAAGAATTTTCAAAAAAAGAAAAGAAGAATTGAGAACCTCCTCCTTTTTGGGACGTCGGTTAAAAATAGTCTTAATTATATCACATTTTTGTAAAACGTTATTGGTGGACTGAACCTGGAATTGACAGATTTGAAAGTAGGCAAGTTGACGAAAATAATACAAATTTGCAATTCCCCAACTGGACAAACGCTGGCGCGAGTTTTTGATGAGCGAGTTGGGGAACTACTCGAAAAACCATACCCACGATTTCTATAACAGAAAAACCAATTGTGACTCAAATCATGATTCCTGAATCGCTTTTGGATGAAGATATCAGGAATGTAGTATTTGCGAGTCACGATCGCTAAATAGAAAGCTAGCTATTTTCAAAACATGCGATTTGCTATTTTCAACTGGCGCTAGTTGGCTAAACAACAAATTCACGTGAATATCTGAAACCGAAACATGATAGGCATGAATAGGGTTGGCAAGTCAATTGTTTGTAGTAGAACTTCTTGTGAAAGAGTTCGTCCGGGGAAGTACTACCACCGTACCTATTTCTGCCGCCAAGCAGTAGTGTTCGCATTGCTGTGTTTCGGTTTGAAGGGTACGGGTGCCGGTGAAATTACAGGCACATGAGACTTTTCATCTTTATGTCTCAGGGTCGGTCTTTCTTACTGTTGTTTTTTTAGGTTCTGGTATATTCTTAGTTTAACTGATTATATTCAACTAAATCATTTGTGTTGTGTTTCCTTATTCTCGCAAAACCTGTTTTCGCTATCTCGGAGAAAACTCTCAAGAAAAGTCAAAGTCGAAGTCAAAGTAATTTATTTGTCAGAATGTAGGTACATGATGTAGATTTCAAACAATTAAAATAGATCCACCACACTCTTACCGTCTTTAGGCATGCAAATATATTATGTAGTTACAGGTAGTTAGGTAAATATTTTTAAAATATACTAAAAAAACTAAACATTGCTCAGGTCGACCGTTAAAAACTCTGTCACTGTATAGTAACATTTCTCAAGCAGAAGTGCCTTTAGCTTATTTTTAAAAAGTATAGTGTCATTCTCTTATATGCTCTCTGGTACCTTATTAAAGATTTTTGTAGCCATACAAAAAATACTATTTTGCATAAGTGTAGTTTTCGATTTTACATTACATAATCTATCCTTATTACGCATATTAAAATGAGTGATGTCACAGAATTTCTTAAATTTAAAAGCAGTGAGTAGAAACTAATTTATCAAAAATAATTAGGATAGGTAGAAACCCTTACAACAACATCTCAATGATTGGACTTTGTTTTGCATTCCACTAAAGTCATTACTCTATGAGTAATATTTTGTGTAATTCATAGTACACGAATTTCATTCAATTCTTGTTTATATATTATCTATTTTCGTTGGAATAAGATTTATCCTGGCTGCTGGCTTATTTTGGATGAAAGCGTTAGCCTAGTTGGTCGTGGAAAGCTTTGGCGGCGATCAGCTCACCACTTGTCACGTTTTTATTCCTGCGACTGCAACCCAGAGTGAAAAGAGGCCCTTTGAGGCTCTGCCTATCCCTTCGGGGAAAGAGACGTGTTTTTATGTATGTTTATTATGTAACATAGGTACTTAAACCATGGCACCTAATTAGACACTTGTTTTGCACAAATTTAAATCTTTCTTCTGTTCGTAATTGATCCATAGTAAATGTTTTTTATGGTTTCTGTCTGACGGCATGACTCTTGTCTCAGAGAATTTATATAAATATACAATATAAAATCTCTAAGACTCTTGTTATAGGGACGCTAACGTCCCTATTCCCGCACGTTATATATATATATATATACATATATATATTATTATATATATATAATAATATATATAATATATATATTCTCTAAGACTTGAAAATATGCAAGTCTCGACAGAGCTTATATATATGTATATTTGAGCTTTTCGGGATCAAGACTCATAAATAATGTGTATAATTATATGTTGGGCTTGTGAAAGATTTCTTTTTTTCATCATAATGTTAAGTCAACAGGAAAATCACAAAAGCCATCAGAAATCGTTCGTCTGACCTTTGTTATAATTTCTACCAATACATAATACATGATTCTAGAAAAGTTTCTGAATGAGAAACAGCTAAAAACTGACGTACAGGATGTTATAACTATGTGCAATGGGATAGAATAATTCAAGCCACAGTTTTATTATTTAATAATAATAATAACGCGCAGGTCATGCTTAGTGGCGAGCGCTCGGTGGCAACACCGCGGAGTCCCATTACTCCTCGAGGTCACCAGAGACCCCTAAAGCCTCGGCTTGCCTTTACCGACCGACTGGGAGTACAGGCGTAAGTAACCTATGCTCTAAGGGTAGAAGTGAAACTGCAGCACACCTCTCAACACCATTTAGCCGTCCAAGCCAGCGTTGCCCCTTAGCCTACATTGGCGGCACCTTTAAGAGAAGATTACCGGTTTGTGCCTTTTTATGCGCGAACGCAGTTTGTATCTATTTCGACTATTATTTCTTCAAACTCCATGAAACTTTGTACACATGATCAGTACACTAATATATATTACATTTTTAATACATAAGTCCGTCGTTGTACTACAGAATAAACCTACAGCTAAACATATTCCCACTTTCTCATTTTAAATGCAAATTAAAGTGCCTAGAATGGCTCTTATCACTATCTTATGATGATACTGAAAAAATCTTAAAGTTCGCTGAGTACACACTCGTAACACACACACACACAACCACACACACACACACACACACACACTATACACACACACACACACATCATACACACACACGTGAACACCCCATGTTCATAAATCACATTCTCTTACACACACCCACAATTTACAGTATTTTTTACAAGTTAAGTTAGTTTTTTGTTAGTAGTAGAACTTCTTGTGAAAGAGTTCGTCCGGGGAAGTACTACCACCGTACCTATTTCTGCCGCCAAGCAGTAGTGTTCGAATTGCTGTGTTTCGGTTTGAAGGGTACGGGTGCCGGTGAAATTACAGGCACATGAGACTTTTCATCTTTATGTCAGGGTCGGCAGCGCGCGTGTGATGCCTCTGGTGTTACAGGCGTTCATAGGCTACGGTAACTGCTTTCCATCTGGTGGGCCGTAAGCTTGTCTGCTTGACAAATAGCATAAAAAAAAAAGTTCAATTTACAGTTTTTTTTTGCGACACTGTATTTTTTACTTCTGCGGTTTCCGTTTTTCATTTGTTTTTGTACTATCTTAATTGTTCCAAATAAAGATGATTATGATACAGACCCGTAGTACGTCGTACAAAGGGGTGTAAGTACCTTACCGGTAATCTGCTCTTAGGTGCCCCCAAGGCAGCGTAAGGGGCAACGCTGGTGTGGACGGCTAAAGGGTGTTGACAGGTGTGCTGCAGTTTCATTATGCGCTAATACCGGTGACCTCTCAAGGGACCCGTTTAGTGAACGGCAAAGTTACCACCTGCCTAAATCGTTTTGAATAATGTAGCATTGGCAAGGGCCACATCTCATCCTATAATAGCCCCATACATATTCCATAAACATGTTTTCCCTGCAATAGCGCAAAACATCATCAATTTCCACAATAGTTCAATCATCTGTCTACTATAACAATATTATGTTTTGATGTTATTTTATTTTGTTTTTTTTGGCTTTATGCTGCAAATAAAGAAAACAATTAAAAATTGAGTTATTTCGGCTTTTTTTTATCCATAGATTTTGGAATAATTTTGTACTTACCTCTTTCATTCAAAAGACTTCAACGCGCTACGAACTTGATGCTCTCCACCAATGTACCTGTAACTCTTACTACTCTCTTACTTAGAATCCTAGTGGGAAGTACTACCACCGTATCTATTTCTGCCGCCAAGCAGTAATGCTCGCATTGCTATGTTTCGGTTTAAAGGGTACGGTGCCGGTGAAATTACAGGCACATGAGACTTTCATCTTTATGTCTCAGGGTCGGCAGCGCGCTTGTGATGCCTCTGGTGTTGCAGGCGTCCATGGGCTACGGTAACTACTTTCCATCAGGTGGGCCGTATGCTTGTTTGCCTTCCAAGTAGTATAAAAAAAAACTACCGTTTAACCGCGATACCATAGGGCTCCTACACTTCAATTTCGAATTTATTTGTCGAAGCACCCTCTATAAACACTGATCATCTGGTTCGGAAGTTGAGAAACAAGAGTAGTAGACTGATAGATCTTTTGGTTAAGATCCGTTTTTTTATATTTCAAGGCAAGCAAACAAGCATACAGCTCACCAGGGAAAGTACATAGGACATATAGGGTGTGTGTATGTAGGGTGGATATGTCAAAGTCAAAGTATATTTATTGCTGAATTAGGTGCATGTCTAAAAGATGTCATAGTTTTTATATAATGGATCCAGTGTAACTATGTATGGGCGCTGAATAACATAACTGTTCATTTAAAAAACCGACTTCCGCCATAGTATTCGACTAAATAATATTGGATGAAAAAAAATTTATGAAAGAACCATAGTGGTGAAAGGATTATGATACTTTCTGAATGCAAATGCTTGGTGTCTTGCTGAAAATATCAA
The DNA here is from genome assembly GCA_951392215.1 of Epirrita christyi. Taxonomy (NCBI): domain Eukaryota; kingdom Metazoa; phylum Arthropoda; class Insecta; order Lepidoptera; family Geometridae; genus Epirrita; species Epirrita christyi. Next base: position 1,520,499 of record OX595857.1, on the reverse strand, counting down.
AATCGCCATATGTATGCCTACAATATTTGAGGAGTTCCCTCAATTCCTCATGGATCCCATCATCAGAACTGGATTCTGAAAGAAATGGGACCAATCTGGAAGTATATCTATTCAAATAAAAAAAGAATTTTCCAAATCGGTTCATAAATGCCGGAGATATGCGGTAACAAACATTAAAAAAAAAAAAAAAAAAAAAAAATACAACCGAATTGAGAACCTCCTCCTTTTTGGGAAGTCGGTTAATAACACCCAACGCCGTGGCATATATCCAGCCTAAGAATAGATCCCTCCGTCTCCTCCCATGGATAATGGATGTCGTAAAGCTGACTGAAGGATTACACCAGAGGATGGGCAGCAGCATCCACATGAGTACTCAACGTGAATACTACGATCCAATCCGCCTGCCAAGCGTGGTGATTATCATATTCCACCCATTGTATTTCATGGAAGCTTCGTCTAGCAGTCTGTCTATGATGAACACCCAACAGTCACATACATAGCTTGAATCCCATACTAGGATTCTCTGTGTCAAGGGTATCAGAACTACAAGTACCATGGTACCACAATACCCAGACTGGCAATGTAATAACGTTATCGAGACGATTGTAAGCGTCAAATGTTAACCTTTAAACTTACAAATATTCCAAGGCACCCTAATCTCATTGGCCAATATTTGACATTGGTGCCGCCGTCGCAAGCGTCTCGATTACGTAGATATTCGTGCTTGCTTAGGTACCGCACAGACGTTCCAGAATTCAATGTTAGGGCTGATAGTTGGTTGTCAATCTATTGTTAATTGAGTCAAATTCCACTAGAGGAAAAACCCTAATGCGCTTACTAATTGCATGTTCAGCCATTGCAATGTATGCCTTATGTGGTTGAGTTAGAGTCGAGGCGTGAAAGGAACTTGCTAATTGTACAGCCGACGATACGTCTGGGTGTCTAGGTGCGTTTTGTCACGTAGCTAAAAAGTGTCCATTAGTATACGATAACACGATAAATACACGAAAAAATTACCGGTTTTGAGTATTTCTTCAATTGTAAATTGTTGTTTTTGTGTTCCTTCGGGTCTGTTTCCTCTTCTTGTCTAAGTTTTTTGTGTTTCTGTGTAACTCTTGTATACAAATAAATATATATTCTATTCTACTCTTCTATTCTAAACGTCCGTAAATTGCTGTTTATTTCACGATTTCCAAATTTCTATGCATCTGAAACTCATTGATGACTAATTCTTATACGTATGATACTAATACAAGTGCCTCGGCAGTACATTTTCTGAAAAACGGCGATATGCGGCCTTTTTTATGATATTTAGTCACTCAGTGACTTCGCACTCCAGATACTTACGCACGAAAATCAAAAGCCTATGCAACCTATTCAAACCTAGATCATAATATGTTAGAGGAATATATGAGAAATCAGTAGCAAAAAATCAGGTATATCAACCGTAACCGAACCAGGATAAAGAGGGTAGTAGATTACTATTGTTTTTTTTTTCAGGCCTTGTTTTTCTGTTCATCATCATATCACTGGTTACGGTTGATAGACCTTTCATTCTGGTATTGACTTCTCATATGACCTAGGTTTAAATACTGGCGGAAAAAAACATGCCTACAATGTATGGCCAAAGTTGCATCGCGTTTTTTGCTTCGAACACACAAATAAACATTAATTTCGCACAACATACAAAACGCTCCACTTTGATAGGATAAACATTAGTTTATTAACAGAAATGTTTGAACGACATTCAAATAATATATAAAAATAAATATAATAAATGCTGGATATTTGACACAAAATTAGCTAGCCCCAAACTAAGCAGAGCTTGTGTTATGGGTACTAGATAAACATTACATGGATAGATATTTTTTATTATACATAGAAAAATACCCAGAACACCCTGAACAAATATCTGCAGATCGTACCCACAACGTCCTGCGTCGCAGGCGAACCTTCGCCCGCCGCACCACAGAGGTCGTCAATAGGTCTAAGAATAGCCAACTCTTTCTGTGGATGTCGTAAAAGCCGACTAAGGGATTCACAGAATAGAAATAAAAATAGAAAAAGTTGATTTGCAAGAACAAAACATAGATTTAATAAATACTCATACTCGTATATTAAACCATAGGAACAATTAGAACATTTGGTCACGTCATACATTAGTTACAAATTAATTATTAGTTACTACTAGCGGCCCGCGCGCGACTTCGTTCGCATGGTCCCGGTGTTCCCGGCAGCTATTCGAATTTTTCTCACCTTTTAAACCTTCCCTAGACCTCCACGAACATTTCAAAACCAAGATAAGATAAATCCGTTCAGCCGTTCTCGAGTTATAGCGTCAGGAAGGAAAACCCGACTTATTTTTATATATACGATTATTAATGTAAGTAACTACCTACTTAACTGGAGGGGCGCTAGAAACAGACTAGCATTTCACATAGTAATTAATTAAATAAATTTAATAAAGTACACAATAACCAATTTTAAATTTTTGTTTCTGCTGTAAAAAGCATTGTCCAACAAATTAAATACCAAATTTTAAATACATAATTGAATTAAAATACCATGTCAAAAATTATTAGCTGCTGTAAAAGGGCATTGTCAATACAACATTATGTACTTAAAAGCAAAAAAGACAATGATAAAAAAATAAAAAGTTACAAAAAGGCCCTAACTCAGCATATGTAAACCTACGCTAGTCTTCCGTAAAGCCGGGTATCCACTTAGGTTCGCCGTGATTTGCGAACACTGTGTGCTCCGCGAACGTGAACGTGTACAGTGTACGAACTTAGGCTGCAACATCAGTGCTCCTGTCGGAGCACTAACAAGCTCCCCTTTTAGATCGCGCAAAAAACCGCTTCCCGAGCGCTCCGCCGTGCTCCGATCGTGCTCCAGTCGCGCTCCGCGATCACGACGTATCCATTATGTTTGGTTTGCGGAGCGGGCGCGTTCGCAAACCACGGCGAACCTAAGTGGATACCCGGCTTTAGAGTTCTCTTAGTATGATAAAATACTAAGAGAACAGCAGACGTGGTACACAAGGTACCTAAATAAAAACTATTGTAACAGTGTCAGTATTTAAAGGAAAGAAAAACAAACAAATATTACGCCTTGGGATGGGCAGCAGCATCTACCTGATTACTCAACACAACTGCGATCACCAATCCGTCTGATGGTGATAGAGCCGTCTATTCTTTGGCCGGACACAAAACGATACAAGTGTGTCCAAAATCAACGAACTCTTGTTTCTTAACCGGCTAATCACTAGCTTTTGTTTAGACAACAAAACGAATACATACGTAAAACACGTCTTTTCCAACAAAGGGGTAGACAGTGGATTGCACTGCACAGTTGCTGGAATATAGACGTGATAAGTGAAAACTCATCGCCGCCATTGCTTTCCACGACTAATTCTAATGCTTTCTTCCAGTAATACCTAAGCCAGCAGCCAAGACAAATCTTATACCAACGAAAATTGCCCAACATGTTATGTTTTAAAAAATAAATAAATAGTGTGTCCGTCATTTACTTGTTGCTAAGGGCCTATGGAAACGCACACACCCTATAAATTATTAAGGTCGGCGTTTTTTCCTCATAGAAAGGGGCTGAGAGTTATTACTCAAATCTTTTGTCGGCTTCTTTAAAGATAAAATAAAGTTACTGCGGGACGTAGAATTGAAATGGTTGTATCTGTGGGCCATGGGCAAGGACCCATGGGTAGGTTTTTGTGACTGGGTATAATATAACATAAGAAGAAATCTGAGCATTTCTTAAAAGGCGGTGATTTATGTGAACTTGAGGTAAAATAATACCATTTTTCTCCGTAATCTGTCTAGAAAAAAATATATGTTGATCTACATCACATAAAACAATTCCTCAACTTTTAAATAATAATAAAAAAACAATTTTTTGTATCATTTATTATAAAACAAGTATATATGCAAAGTACCGTCTGTTTTCGTATTTGTAACATTTTTTATTCTAAATTATCAATTATAAGATTGTTTTATAATAATAATATATGGTAGTTTATTTCAGACCTTAATCCATATAAACTTGTTAGCAGGTACATATTATGAAAAATAAACTATTTAACTATAGTATTTAATTTTATTACCATTCAGTATTTATTTATTTGGGGTACAGTGGTGGAAAGGTAACCGTGACCAATGGCGAAATATCCAGGGCGTTGAAAGGGTGCACAATTAAAATTTATTCAAAAGGAAGCATATAATTTAATAACTTTTCATTTAAAAAACCGACTTCCGCCATAGTATTCGACTAAATAATATTGGATGAAAAAAAAATTATGAAAGAACCATAGTGGTGAAAGGATTATGATACTTTCTGAATGCAAATGCTTGGTGTCTTGCTGAAAATATCAAAATCGCCATATGTATGCCTACAATATTTGAGGAGTTCCCTCAATTCCTCATGGATCCCATCATCAGAACTGGATTCTGAAAAAAATGGGACCAATCTGGAAGTATATCTAATCAAATAAAAAAAGAATTTTCCAAATCGGTTCATAAATGCCGGAGATATACGGTAACAAACATTAAAAAAAAGAAAAAAAAATACAACCGAATTGAGAACCTCCTCCTTTTTGGGAAGTCGGTTAAAAATCACTACTGAAAACATTCTAGTCAATCTTTATGAATAAGCGAGAAGACATCAGGAGATGATGTCCTGCGATTTGTGAGGGTGAGGTGCCAGGGCCAGATTCTGGGGATGATTCGAGGGTCCCTCCAGAGGCTGGAGACCAATAGGGCCACTGACTTCAAGTCCTACGCTACCAAGGCGAAGAACAAGAATGATTTCTGGCCAGCTGGCATCGTTTACCGACGCTATAGGTTATATATTATGTATATATATATATATAATATATTATCGAAACAAAATCCCCCAATAGATGTAAAGCGTTAGTTTTAAGTATAAAATATGTATACTAACATACATATTTTATACTTAAAACTATATATTTATATTATGGTATATAATATTCTATGGGCGTATTGTTTAGGTTTAATTTTTAACCAACTTCCCAAAAAAGGAGGAGGTTCTCAATTCGGTTGTATTTTTTTTTTTTTTTTTTTTTTTTTTAATGTTTGTTACCGCATATCTCCGGCGTTTACGAACCGATTTGGAAAATTCTTTTTTTATTTGAGTAGATATACTTCCAGATTGGTCCCATTTTTTTCAGAATCCAGTTCTGATGATGGGATCCATGAGGAATTGAGGGAACTCCTCAAATATTGTAGGCATACATATGGCGATTTTGATATTTTCAGCAAGACACCAAGCATTTGCATTCAGAAAGTATCATAATCCTTTCACCACTATGGTTCTTTCATAAAAAAAAAATCATCCAAAATTATTTTGTCGAATACTATGGCGGAAGTCGGTTTTTTAAATGAAAAGTTATATGATACATTTCTTGTAGCCTGAAATACCTAAATACCTACATTATTATTTACCATATTTCTACTTATTTATTTTCTAGTTCTCATCACCATCGTCTTCAGCTACTAGAAGTCCACTGCTGCACGTAGGCCTCCCCAATAGAAAGCCACGACGGTTGGTCTTGAGCCACCTTCATCCACCGACTTCTTGCGACCTATTTCTGCCGCCAAGCAAATCAGTTAAATTACATCGAGAGTTTCCAGCTATGTCTTAGGATGACGGATGTAGTGCAATGTCACGTGGTGCGCGTCCTAGATGGATGTGACCTAAGAGGTATTACGTTTATAGGCTGGGATTACAGCTTAATATTAGGTAGGCCACATACAAGTATATAAAGTCATTTACTCAAATAAATAAAATCAAAAAATTAAGCCATCGAGGTACGCCTGCCTACCCTTTACCCCAACGGTTATCGTTTATGTGAGCTACATGACCCTCAAGATTTAAAAGAATTAAACACGCGAACTATTTGGTTATGATGGGAGCAAAGATAAGATCCAAGATAAACCAGATGTTTTTATCTGTTTCTATAGTATACGAGAGGAATTTGACATGCCCCTAAACACTCTTTGAAAAATAAACAACACCTGATTCTACAAGATCACGCCAGCCTACACTTCCGAGCAACGCAATAGTGCACGTCAGTGACGCGCGATAGAAGTCTCGTTGTGTTTAGTTCTCTTTGACTCCAGCTATTTTGATAATGCCAAAAACAATACAGTTTTGGTATCCACACTGGCAATCTAAAACTTTGAATCGATGAGTTATTTTGATTTACCATGTATTTCAGGGTTTTTCAAAACTACTTGAAAGGGATGCAATGGGGTGTTGAGGTTTGCAAGAAAAAATCTTCTGAATCTTATAATCTTATTCACTTAGCCGATTAACTTGAAAAAAGGGTGCAACGGAGTTCTTAAGAACTTGTAGCCAATATTGCGAGCGGGTCAGCTAGGAGAAAATAAACAATATGAACACAAAGTGACAATGTGCAAGTTTGCCTGTCGCAAAGTCGCTAATCAAAGTATGTAGATGACATAAAAGATCGATAAATAGCGAACGCCATTAATTTTTTCCCGCAAGGACGTCCGTTTTTTAACTAAGTTAACGGTTCACGCAAACAAACATAACAAATAAACCGTGCACTATCACGTTGCTCGGAAGTCTACCTTTTAACTGGGCCACAGGGCCGGGCACCGAACCCGCTACGTAATTATTGCGTCATCCAACGGACAATACGCACTTCCGAAACCATTCATCGCGTGGTCTCCGTCACCAGTACTGGGTTCGGGAGAGTCCTGAGTTCTCACACGAGCATTCCTTAGTTTTTTCTCTTTAAAACTTATTACTATTAAACTTACTTCATCATCATCATCAGTTTAGGAGGTATTGTGGTTTTTCTAAGTAACCCCATTTAATTGCACGCCAGTTTATTTAAGACGGTCATAAATAGTTCGTTTCAAAATATCGCTTTATCTATAACATAACACTCAACTGTCACAGACATAGTCCTTGATCCCACACTAAGATTCCCTGTGTCGTGCGGGTATCAGGAACTACGAGTACCATGGTACCACAACAACCAGACCCGGAACAAATATTTGCAGACGATAGAAACATTTGTCCCGCAGCGGGAATCAAAGCCCGCCGCGCCACAGAGGTCGTCATAAGACCTATCCATAAGTGAAACATAAATGGGAAGGGAGGCAATTAAAAAGAAAAAATAGTTCTTAAAAATCCGGTAGATGGCAGTGACTCGACATGGTTCTATCTTCTAAAGATTTTGCAAAAGCACCACAGAGAACAAATTCTTTTTGCAGAGAACGAAGAAGCATATGTAGCAACAAATATCAGAATTTCATCTGATATTTGTTAGTGCTACATATGCTTCTTCGTTCTCTGAGACAAGAACTTTTTACGCAGTTATTTCACCAACGAACGCGTACGAGTATGAGCGAGTGAAGAGGTGAAGTCAGTGACACTGACAGTTAGGGCTGACCGACAAAATTTAGAGAACCAAATCTGGACAGGCGCCATCTATGCATGGATTTAGAACTATTTTCTTTTAGCTGTCAGAAAACTGCCCATTCAGTAAATCTTTAAAGAACATTTTAAGTCATCAAAGAAAATAAGACTACAGTATAAGTAGCGGCACGTAAGTCTAGCGCTGAACGAAACGTGGAGGGGATAGTTGCGCATGTTTACTGTCGCGCACGCAATACAGTTAGTATAAGATACATAGAGATAAAGATAAAGATACCCCCCAAGATACCTTACTTTAGACTTCTGCGCAATAACGGTCAGCGCTGGAGTTTCGTGCCGCTACTTGTAACTCTACTGCGAGCCATGGTAGTCTTGGCCATAAGCTAGGACTCCTCCAACTCCTCCTGTGGATGTAGTAAAAGGCGACTTACGGATAACGCCAGATAGTACAGGCAAATTAGCAAAAAATGTGGACCTAAGTCGTGTAGTCGTGGATTCTTATGGAAACGTTAGATGACACGAAAAGAAGCTTATCCTAGGTTTGCACCGTTTCTGGCGCTTACGGAACCCTTTTAAATATTAGGTACAACCTTAAAAAGGCCGTAAATTTTAAAATAGAAAGAAATTACTTGATGCAAGTTAAATTACGTATAGAGAGACTGTCTTAGTGCATTATGATTTTAATAAAAACCACGTGCATGTAGGGAACACAGTGTTAAACAAATACATGTTCCGTAAAAAAAAACCAGTATAAAACTTCCGGCGGATGTAGTACTAATTAAATGAATTAGGTTAAGTCAATTTCCAGAACTACATTAATTTTCCCCGAAGTAGAGCGACAGTAAAATATGGAAAAGTGCCTTCCGTGAGACGCACCAAGGTGCAAACCTGGTAATGTATTTCGAACATTTCTCTGATAAGTCTATCAATTTGCACCGACTACCTTAATTTTCCCGGAGCCGTAATAACCACAAAAAGTTTTTTTTGTAAATGTTTTTTTTTTGTATGTTCCGTATGTTGGATTTAAAAAATACTTGGTGCAAATGTAGATCAGAACGGTTCAAAGTCTATGCCAAATTGTACCGACTACTTCTGTTACGGATATTTTTATGGTTTTCACCCTATTTCACCCTGTTCCGGAGGGTGAAATTACTGATGCTTATAATTAGAGGTGATTTTTAAATCATACAAAACAATTAGAAAAGTTTTCATGACTACATCTAATTAGTTCCACACTTTTGCAAAAAATCACCTAATTTGACTGTACTAAGAGTTAGGGCAGTAGCATCCACCTGAGAACTTGACACGATCAGTGACTGCAATCACCAATGCGCCTACCAAGCGTGGTGATTATGGCAAATCATTTGCCTTATTCATCATTTTGGCTGCCTTAGCGCTACGTAAATCTTATGAAACTTGAATATGGAAAACTTCTTGACCTAAACATTCCTCCTGTCAAGTTTCAAAAGATTTAGACATCGCTAAGCCTTCCAGAATGATCGCCATTGTTGCGTTCCCCATTGCATTGCATTTATTTGATGTACGTACCTACTTATGAGTATTGACATTAATTTTGATCTATAAGTATTTGATCTGCAGATATTTGTTCAGGGTGTTCTGGGTATTTTTCTATGTATGGTAAAAATATCTATCTATGTAATGTATTGTATTAAGTATACCTATCGGTTATCTAGATAACACAAGCTCTACTTAGCTTGTACTAGATAATGTTGTGTGAAATGTCCAGCATATATAATATATAATATTTATATATATAATAAATAAATATATAAATTTATTTAAATATTGATTTTTGCCTATAAGTATTGACATTAAAGTATTGACATTGTTGCTATTAATTTTAACTTTTTGTATTGTATTGAATGTAATTTTGTTTGTAATTATAATGTAGCTTACGTACTGATTACCTACTTTAATCCCTCAAATTAATACATTTTCAAACTCAAAGTTCGAAAAGCATCAGAAAGTTAAATGAGCCGCGAATTAATCAAATTATCTAATATTAAGATACCGTCTCTTTGTTTAAATAATTTGTAGAACCATTACAAAGTTTTGTGCAGACACTGTTTGTGAATACTTCAAAAGTTACAGAGGGTACCTAAGTTTGTAGATAATTTAAATTTAGATAATTAATTAACGTGTGTCTGTGTGCCATTTTTGTAAGCCAAGCCGTGTTTGTTGCCTGATTCTTCTAGGCTTGGTCGCGTTGGAACAGGAGTAATTTTAGTTTATAAGACGATTCAAAATGATCCTATTTTATTCATTGAAATGTGATTTCAATGAATAAAATTCTTTTTGACTTTGACTTTGACTTTGTCTACTTATCATCATCATCAGCAGCATTTATGGGAGAGGCCTCGTCGAAAAGTGGACGTCTAATGGCCGCTGATGATTTGCTAGTTTTGTATTTGCGGTTTTGGTACAATAAAAAGGCGTAATATGTGATTTTGCACAACAAAATCGATCTATAACTCAGTAACTACGGGTTCTACGAGTTAAATCTTTTGAAATATAAAATTTTTATATTTTTGCATTTATTGTGTAAAGTTAAAAAGTCCACCATAGTTTTATTTAATAAAAAATCCTTGTTTCGCACACGTTTTGAATGAAATCTCAGGAACCCTATATACGGTGTTATAAGATAAAGAATTATTACCTCGCCGTAACACAGTTTCTAACTAGCACGGGAGGTAAAGGTTTCGAACTGGGGGCTTAGTACGGGTTTTGATAGTTTACGAAACTATATGAAGTTTCGTTTCCTTCCATACATTTACTTGCAGCGCCCCTAGCGAAAACGAGAAGAAAAATAAGGGCGCTGTCAGTAAATGTATTGGAAAGAAACGAAACTTCATATAGTTTCGTAAACTATCAAAACCCGTACTAAGCCCCCAGTATACCTACTTACCTTCCTACCTTCGTTTTTATTTGTAAACAATCATAAGATTTTTACCATCTGATTTTTACTCTGTAACTATACAACGGTTTTTTACTTTTTGTCAAATAAATTTATTCTTCTTCTTATTCTTATTCTTATAAATACTACAACACTAATAATAACTATTAATAATAACTAACTGGTAATAACTTTTTATTCTAATGCTAAAATCCGTTTTTTGATAAACACTTTATTTTCTCGCTAATAAACGAAAAACTACATTTTTGTGCACGACTCTCGCTAGCGCGAGCAAGATGTCGCGTGGGTTATCGCGTGCGTTAAAGAGAGAGCCTAAATTGTAGTATAGTGCCCTCTTTTTAAGGAAATTTGAAAAGTCCAAAGGTTGGGAAATCCTATAGGTATCATTAAAGTTGATTAACGGTAAATTAGATTAAGTAGTTTTGTATGATAACGTAGCGTATAATTTTCTTGATAAAATTAAATAATCACTTTTTTTTATTTATTAGGGATTTTTTATCTATTAGCCGTTTGTACAAGCTCAAAGTCACGCAGCGGTCTATGGAGAGAGCAATGCTAGGAGTTTCACTACGTGATAGAATCCGAAATGGGGAAATCCTTACTTAGAAGAACCAATGTCAACGACATAGCACTCAGAATTAGCTGGTTGAGGAAGGAATAGGCAGGTCCACATAGCTCGCAGAACTTAAAACCGTAGGTTCGAAAGCCATAATCAGGTTGCACTAAAATGTTACAGTGTCAATGCTACTCAATCGAATGATTAAAATGTATAAAATAGAGAAATAGTAATAATACAATATTTTTATATATGTAGGTAATCAGAATAATAAATTCATTAGTAGGTAAATGAATAAATTTAAGCCGGGGGGGTTAGTACGGGTATTGATATTTTTCGAAACTATATGAAGTTTCGTTTCCTTCCATACATTTACTTGCAGCGCCCCTAGCGAAAACGAGAAGAAAACTAAGGACGCTATCAGTAAATGTATGGAAGGTAACGAAACTTCATATAGTTTTTGAAATCTATCAAAACCCGTACTAGACGTTCATAGGTCGGTCGATTCAATTTAAATTAATTCAGTTTAGCCATATATAATAAAAAAAAACATCTTAAAACTAAATTATGACAATTAATAATAAGGTCTATTAATTAATTAATTAAATTTACTTTTCATTTATAAAACGGGACCCTTTATTTATTAACTTTGGTATTACAAGTAGGTAAGCATTCCCATTTGACTAAATTTATTTAAAACTTTTATTATTTTTAGGCTATTTCTTAACACATTTTAATGATTCGATAAAGAAACATTGTTACCTATATAACAATATTTTAGTGCAACTTAATTATTTATAACCCAGATACAGATAAAATAAAATAAAAACCGGCTAAATGCGAGTCGCGCTCGCGCACAAAGGGTTCCGTACCATTATCCTATAAAAATGTCAAAAAAATCACGATTGTTGTATGGGAGCCCCCTAAAATATTTATTTTATTCTGTTTTTTAGTATTTGTTGTTATAGCAGCAACATAAATACATGTGTTAAAATTCAACTGTCAAACTATCACGGTTCATGAGATACAGCCTGGTGACAGACGGACGGACAGCCAAGCCTTAGTAATAGGGTCCGTTTTACACTATGGGTACGGAACCCTGAAAACAGAACAAACAAAAGTTGCCAGACTATTTACTTTACCACAAAGTAAGTAGTGGCGGGTAAATCTACCTCTTGTCTAAATCTAGTGATTGTCCGAGACAACTTCAATTTATGGTTACCCCAGTCCATTCATGCCTTGGAGCAAGGAACAAAATGGAGCGGCAGTAACATTTATTTTGTATGAAAATTGCCCACCATTAGCTTGCCATTCAACCATTCATTTTATACTCTGTGACCTTTGATTGCCTTCATTCAAAGTTTTGTTTACTTTTTGTGTTTTCGTAAATTTTCACTATTTTATTAGCAAATACCTATATTTTTTACTACACGAGTTGGATTTCACAATGCCTGAGTGTAATATTGTGCATTGTGCTACGAGGCAAAGCCAGTATCGGCCTGGACTGACTTTACATAAGTGCTTCAACAGTTTTCATTGAAATTGTAGTTTTGCTTCATTATTTTGTTCTAAATGTATGTTTCATTAGTGAGCTTTAGAGTAAACATAAGGACATTAGTGCCATTGTTGTGTAAAATATCATTATTTCATAGTAATTCATTTATTGCTTACAAGATTGTTTACAACTAGGGCTCGGTCGGGCAAATAGCCGACCCAGTTCGACCCAAAAACCGAGCACGCCTTATTTATCAGAACAACCGCCCTGTGATTCATGCCAACCGTCGGTACGTCACAGCATTATCGGACGGTAGATAAGATTACAGCTTGCCTTCCGGAATCAATTTACCTGTAGCGTGTAGTTTTATGAGATTTTAAAGTATTTGTACTTATTTTGTATCGCAACTGGTATGTTTTCGTAGTTTTTAGAATCCACAATAGTATTGAAGAAATCGCTTCTATGCGATAAGGTCGCCCGATGTTCAATCATCATGTTAAATTTTGTTTATTTTTAACCGACTTCCCAAAAAAGGAGGAGGTCCTCAATTCGGTTGTATTTTTTTTTATCTCCGTCGTTTATGTACCGATTTGGAAAATTCTTTTTTTATTTGATTAGATATACTTCCAGGTTGGTCCCATTTTTTTCAGAATCCAGTTCTGATGATGGAATCCATGAGGAATTGAGGGAACTCCTCAAATATTGTAGGCATACATATGACGATTTTGATATTTTCAGCAACAAACCAAACATTTGCATTCAAAAAGTATCATAATCCTTTCACAGCTATGGTTGTTTCGTCATTTTTTTTTCATCCAAATATTTAGTCGAATACAATGGCGGAAGTCGGTTTTTCAAATGAAAAGATATTAAATTTATTTATTATCTTATGGTGTACAATAAACTATTTTCTGTTCTATTATATTCTATCTCTATGCAGTGACGTCATGCAGCTCCCCTATTGGTTGGATTAGGTGGTGTGGTCGGAAGTATGTCACGTGACATGTATCATGTTCTCGTTTAGCTGATGCAACTAAGATGCAAGTGTCGTTGTTGTATCGTTCATGTAAATTGATAGATAGCCGACCTACGTGGTTGCGTACCTAATGCAAACTGGTAATATTTCTTTTTCTCAATGCAATTTTTGTTATTGCATTACAATTAAGTATGTAGAAATATCAATGTCATAAGTAATTCAAACATATTCTACCTAGGTGGTAAATGTCATTATGTACCCAGTTAGGGTGTCGCATGATTTATTGACCAATAATAATAATTATAACTTTTCATTTAAAAAACCGACTTCCGCCATTGTATTCGACTAAATAATTTTGGATGAAAAAAAAATTATGAAAGAACCATAGTGGTGAAAGGATTATTATACTTTCTGAATGCAAATGCTTGGTGTCTTGCTGAAAATATCAAAATCGCCATATGTATGCCTACAATATTTGAGGAGTTCCCTCAATTCCTCATGGATCCCATCATCAGAACTGGATTTTGAAAAAAATGGGACCAATCTGGAAGTATATCTATACAAATAAAAAAAGAATTTTCCAAATCGGTTCAGAAACGACGGAGATATGCGGTAACAAACATTAAAAAAAAAAAAAAAAAAAAAAAACTACCGAATTGAGAACCTCCTCCTTGTTTGGGAAGTCGGTTAAAAAGGCACTACTGTACTGTACTTATTATACAAATTGAGGAATTCTTGTCTGACAGTATTATAATTTAATGGTACAATGTATGGTACCTATCTGTCATTTTTAATTTTTTCCTTATATTTGATATTTGATTGATTTGATTTTGATTTGTTTATAATGTAATTTGATTTTATTAAAATGATTTTAAATGTTTAACCATTTGCATGCCGTAATTGGTAAAGCATGGCTTGTTCTCCATATATTATTTGACACCTTTTACTATTTACTCATGTTTGTAAATGAATAAATGATTATGATTATAATGCAATTTTGTCTTAAAAATAGTAAGAAGATAATTACATAAAAATGACAATCAATTACAAAAAAAACAAATTAAAATTAATATCTACATAAATTTCTTGTCATTATTCAATTATACGAGGGTTATAGTAATACGACTTTTAGAGGTAGAGAAAATCTGCTATTTAGAGTAGTAATAGCACTGATAGATCCTGTAGCCGTTAGTGAGGAAGGGACTGCATGGCCAATTGGCCATGTAAGTATCACTGAACCGAATTTGACATGACTCACATGAGTTGTCAAGATGTCAGTCAATTGATTTTCTATCACTATTGGAATTCAATAAAAAAAAAACTGTTTTTTTTGTCTGTAATTTTGTGTACAATAAAGAATTAAGAATAAAGATTTACTCTGTGGTAGTTTTTATTATTTGTGTCTGAAGATAATAAATGTTGTCTTAAGTGGTAGCCAGTAGGCTTGACTTCCATTTCTAAGTGATCCTGGTACGAGGCCTTGTAGGCAGTTGTTAGTAAGAAACAATCACGCACCATTAAGTAAAGTATCTATCTACCAACCAAACCTTAATTACATTTTTAACCGACTTCAAAAAAAGGTGGTTCTCAATTCGGTTGTATTTTTTTTAATAAAAGAGAATTATAATAGGTTTGATGGCTTTTATGATATTTCATTAAATTTATTCCATTATGTACAATTGTGTATCACATTGTGCGTAGTAGCTTTGTGAAATAAAAAAAAACAGATTCAGAAAACACATTACCTTTTTCCACTGAATATATTTTCAGCTGGTGTCTCATCCCTTTCGGACAGTGATTCTTGCCAATTAATATCGATAAAAAGTTATTTTATCGATAAAATCCCCACTCTATTCACAAACTTTGATTAGGTAAGTCCACAATAAGTTCAATACTGTCCACTAAACTTGAAAAAAAATTTAGGTTATCACTTTTTTCTGTCACTTTTAACAAAAAATCACTAAAACTTTTTAATTTTTTTAAACAAAAATTATTAAATATCGATTGATGACTTTGATGATGATTATCACAAAATTTAAACGTTTTATTAAAATTTTAATACCAGATCAAAAATAAACGGTGCGAGCATAGATTTGGACGCGACAGGTTGAGTCATACAACTCATACATACAAAGTGGTCTCTTGTAATACAAGATCAGTACTGCAGGTACCATAAGGGCGTAACATTTCTTTTATACGTCTACAATTGGTGACTCATGACGAGGCAGTGGCTGTCAAAGTTTTTTAGGATACATCATCATCAACATCATCAGGCTGTAGAAGGCACACAGGCCTCACAAAAAAAACTTCTCCACAAAACTTCGCACGCGAACGAAAATTGCTTTTGATTTGGCTATATTTTCTTCAAACTACATGAAACTTTGCACACATAATCAGTACACTAATATCAAGACCCGTGGTGCGTTAGTTTCTTATAAAACTGCGTGGCCTAGTACAAAAACATAAATAAAAAAAAAAAACTGACGAGCCCATGGGTATAGTCACTAAACCCATGGGCTCGTCAGATTTTTTTATTTTCTTTTATTTTATATAACACTATACTATAGTGTATATTAGTGTACTGATCATGTGTGCAAAATTTCATGGAGTTTGATGAAGTTATAGCCAAAATAGACGCAAACATTGTTCGCGTACAAAGGACGTAAGCGCCTTACCGGTAACCTTCCCTTGATAATATATATTTTTTATTAATATTTTAGCGGAACAAGTTCTTAGAGTCATATTTTTAGGAGGCCTTTTTATGAATTTTCGTTTATACGGTATATTACCGTTGCGTCCGGTACCACCCCGTCGCGAATAAAAATCTATTGTTATCCGAGGTTAATGGTTATGCTAATTATTCCCACCCCGTCGCGAAACGCAATAGTACGGTCAAATATACGGAAAGGTGAATTGATTTTAAATTCAAATTTTAATTTAGGTACATTTTTCTATAAAATTGTCGTTCAAAAGAAGAATTAATTATTAATTACATAATTTTATTTAAATTGTGTACTTAACCAATTCCATAATTATCACTAGAAACGGGATATTTACCATGATTTTTGAGTATTGTTGATTCAAAAATAAATATCAAAATAAAAATCATGGTAAATATCCCGTTTCTAGTGATAATTATGTTAATAACTGTCCGTCCGTCTATCACCAGGCTGTATCTCATGAACCGTGACAGTTAGACAGTTGAAATTTTTACAGATGATGTATTTCTGTTGCCGCTATAACAAAAAATAATCAAAAAAATAATAAAATAAATATTTAAGGGGGCTCCCATACAAAAAACGTGTTGGACCACAGTCGTGTTTTTTTGCCATTTTTTTAGATAATGGTACGGAACCCTACGTGCGCGAGTCCGACTCGCACTTGGCCGGTTTTTTTACTTTATTGTACACCTTAAAACAATTTAAGAAATTCACACATCATTAAACTAACAAAATGTACAATAGGCGATCTTATCGCTAAAAAGCGGTCAACCTACACTAGGCAGAAGACTGAGAGCCAATTTTATTTTTATAATTTTTATAAATGCTAATAATAACTAGAAGATATAGGCTAGCTGATGAGAGAAAAAGTAAATATCTTATAAATGCGAAAGTTTGGATGTTAGGTATAGGTTCGGATGATCAATCTAGATTTTGCTGTATGTGATCCCTTGGTCTCAGGATGTATCAGTTACTAAATAATAAGCATAAGGGATCTATTAGTACAAAGGATCCAAGCCATATGATCTCTCAGTAACTAAATTACAAGCATAAAGGATCTATTAGTATAAAGATCTAAGCCACATGATCTCTCAGTAACTAAATTATAAGCCTAAAGGGTCTATTAGCACAAAAGATCTAAGCCACAGCATCTATCTGTAACTACTAAATTTTTTATCCTGATAAAATGAAAGTGAAGCGAAGGGGTCCACCCTTCACACTTGGTTCAAAAAGGAGTAATTTTAGTTTATAAGACGATTCAGAATTATCCTTGTGAGTTTAATGAATAAAATTCTTTTGATTTGATTTGAAACAAGAGATAAATGTGTAATGTAAGGACTCATTTTAACAAGTTGGCTAAAATTACTAGTTTCTGAAACAGAATTGATGTCATCCCAAGCCATTTGCAATTACCACGGAACCGCTAATCACACTATTATCCAGTTTGAGATGAACCCTTGAAGTTCACTGCCAAGGTCCAAATACGCCCCATTACGAGTTTTACACTGTACGACACGATTTTA
The DNA here is from genome assembly GCA_951392215.1 of Epirrita christyi. Taxonomy (NCBI): domain Eukaryota; kingdom Metazoa; phylum Arthropoda; class Insecta; order Lepidoptera; family Geometridae; genus Epirrita; species Epirrita christyi. Next base: position 1,502,851 of record OX595857.1, on the reverse strand, counting down.
CAAAGGAAATTCTCGTAATTGTATGACATTCAATTTACAATATAATCTCATCAAATTTTTTATCTATGATTTGTATATTTCAATTAATTTAAAAAAAAACCCTCAAAATGAATACAGCCTGAAGTGTAAACCAGTTTCCTCGTCAAATATTACATGCGATTTTCAAATAAAAGAAAAGCCGTTTGGATAAAAACAAATTTTTGGATGTTTGAATTTTAGGATCATACCCTGCCTTAAGTAATAGTTACAGTTATAGAGACAGACGTGACAGTTGACTGAGATAAGATAAGATAATTGTTTACTGTCTCAACAGTGTATCCGATACATACATTCTGATATCATTAAGACTTAAGTGAGAAATTGTACCAACGGTCGAACGCCAGTCGCGAGTCGACGAATTCTACGTGGGTACGCGTGTCTATGTGTGCATGCGCCTGTAGCGCTTGTTGTACTAAGCTGGCCTTCTGTACCTATATATTTAGTGATAAGGCGTAAGGCGAGGTAACCAAACACAATAATTACAAGAATTGCCAGTATTCAAAGGAATACTAAGCTCTAAATTGTTTTAAATTGAAAAAACGGCTAATTACCACTGTTTTTCGTATGAGTTTTTTTTGTTTGTGGTATAATTAGCCGTTATTTCAATTTAAAATGATACCCGAAACGAAAAGATACGAAAGATTAAATTCTGAAAATTGTTTTTAAATCGGTGAATGTGATAACGCCCTGAGACATCGTTACGCCATCGGATACTGGCAGTTTATGTCCATTGAGATCGGCATACGGATTTCGGACATTATAATGGTAATATAGGTCCCTTCCTTTTCCATCCACGTGATAGTTTGGCATCAGAGGAATTTATTAAAAAATATAAAAGCAAATGACAAAAATGTAATAAAAAAAATTAAAAACTTCATTATTAAAGAATTAACATAACAAAACAGAACAGCTCTCAAATTACAGTAGCAAATGGCAATGGGGAACGCAACAATGGGGATCATTTTGGCAGCCTAAGTGCTATCTAAATCTTATGAAAATTGAATAGGGGAAACTTCTTGCTCGAAATATTCCTCTTATCAAGTTTCAAAAGATGTGGAATGCGTTAGGGCTGCCGAAATGATTTCCATTGTTGCGTTCCCCATTGCCATTTGCTACTTTAAATGGGGGGCTGTTGCCCATATAATACAACAATAAAACTCGAGTAAAAAAACATCAAGAAAACCCTGTTATACGTAACTTAATTCGGTGTTTATACTTAATGAACTTCCAACAATAATTTCCTTGTTATCATCACCATCATCATCATCATCATCATCACCACCACCACCACCACCATCATCATCATCATCATCATCATCATCATCATCATCATCATAGTTCTTTATCAGCCTGTTTACGTCCACTGCTAGACGAAGTCTCTCCCATCAAATACAATGGGGGTATTTGCCATAATCGCCACGCTTGGTCGGTGGATTGGTGATGATAGTATTGGTGTTGAGTACTCGGTGGATGCTGCTGCCCATCCCCTGGTGTAATTCATTAGGCTTTACAACATCCACGGGAGGAGACGGATATGTCCATTCTTAATCTGGACACATCACGGCGCATAATGTAAGAATAGGCACTTTAATTAAAATTCCAATCATATATTGCTCATCTTTGAAATGTATTAAGGTATAAAAACAAGCTTTTTGTTGGATGGTTTTTTGACTATTATTATGTAGGCAGTAGGCACGTATGTAGGCTGTTATTTAGTCTAAAACTTTGACATTCCAAAAAACGAGAGAGAAAAATATATTTACACTAAATTAACATACTTACTTGGTAAGTAAAAGCCCTCATAAATATAAACCCCCTCTGTGTGTCTCTGTGGCGCAGCGGGCGAGTAGCCGGCTGAGATGCAAGAGGTTGTGGGTACGATTCCCGCTGCGGGACAAATGTTTGTATGTTCTGCAAATATTTGTTCCGGGTCTGGGTGTTATGGTACTTGATACCCACGACACAGGGGATGTTATGTTATGTTATAAAAGCTAAAACTATGAAGTACCTGAATTTTTGTTATTTTTATGGACTTCCTCGAAAGATTGGGTCGATTCAATTGATTTGATATTTTATTTAAATTTTGAAAAAAGTCTTAATCTACCCAATGCCCAAAACGTAGTTTTCTAATGACGTTCATAAGAAGTTTGAGCACCACTCACCAAAATTAGAATCAAACACAGGTGTTCAATATTCACGTCGGTACAAACTTTTTGTTTCAAAAACCGACATCTTAAATCATTGAAAATTTGACAGGCCTGTCATTAAAATAATAAAATCTCGTATGTCCATAACATAATGTTATTTACGAGTTTTTATCTTCACAATAATCTACACCTTATTGGTTCGTAGTAAGGTTATTTTTAGTTGAGGCAGTTATAATTTATGATTATAATTTATAACTCAATTTTGGTAATAGAGAATAGAATTAACTATCTTGATATAATTTAGTGGTAAATTCAATTTCAAATTTTGATTTAGTGTTGTAACGAACCTATAAAACATTTATAAATAACTATTTGAAAAAAATATATCACATCATATTACGAAAACAATACTTTTCAGTAATATAAAAGATAAAAAACGTGGTAGAGTTGTTAAAATTACAATTTATTTTAAAATAAATAAACAAACTAGGTAGCTAAACTAACTATAATGAAAAATGTAAGTGATGTATAATTCAAAGCCAAAGTACTGTATTAATTGAAATCACATAGATTGGCTTGATTGGATGAGCCTTCTTACTACTAGGTTGAAAGCGCCTTTGTGGTACATCTTAGAACAAGGAGAAGCTGATAGCTGATACACAGAAAAAGAGAACACATATTTTCATTTTATTTTATTTATTCATATAACAATTTACTACTTTTTGAATTTTAGTACCTACTTACAATAATACCAATAAAAATAAAATAACAATAATAATTGATCATCATTAGCCTTTAGAAGTCTACTGCTGAAAGATTATTCAAATTGATAAAAAAAAAATGTCAGAATACCAATTAAAATATAATGCCACTCAGGTGTATTTAGTATTAAAATTAATTAGAAATTGAGCTCATCTATAACAATTGTAGCAACCTTCCAGCAAAAGCTTTTTTAGTTTACTAATGAATATACTTGGACTATCAATAGTTTTCATATTATCAACAGGTATATAGAGAGTTATATAATTTGACTGCCTGATACCGACAACCATCATTGCAACTTTTAATCTAGAACAGATATACAAACATTTGTTCCGCAGCGGGAATCGAACCCAGACTACAAAGGTCGTCGAATTTGAAGTGCACATCAATGTTTTTAACGCTCTATGATTTGTGAATTCTTATTTTTTTTCAAAACAATTAATGTGTATTGATATTACCCTATCACTTCTCATAGCTGATTGTTGCCTTGCATTGTTTGGGTCAATATTTTTAACCCACTTATTACAGTTATCGATAAATCAAATCAAAAAGTATCGATGTTGTCTTTTCCCTTTTTGAAATAACCGCTGTTGCTTAGCAATTATCTAAATCGTTCTGTCTGCTCGTAAATCTGTTGGGAAATAATTATAAACTTGCATACTCATAATTATTTTAACATACATTGCGTCGTTGAAGCTTCGGAATGCTGTGATTTAGGAAAAAAGATATATTTTAATGAAAAGTTGAAATTGAAAGAGTAGATTTTATGTAGATGATATAATGTAATAGATATTTGTGTACCTACTTACGACAGACTACCTAAATAAATGTATTTGTATGATGCGACACGATATTATTATTAATAAGTAACTTTACAACCATTTAAATACAAACATTCTATGTCATAAATAAAAAAATAAAAAAAAGCCTTTAGTACTCCTTAAACTAAAATAAAATTAAAAAAACAATTGACTTTAATACATATCTCTTAAAACTTAGTTAAGGACCCCTTGCGAGTATAGGCCTCCTCCAAAAGTTGCCAAACTTTTCTTCCCTTAGCTTTCTCCATCCATGACTTTCCTGCTAACTTGACTACATATATCATATCATGTCATATCATAACCAAATTATGAGCATGATAGAAAAAAATTATGGAGGTTAGAAATTGTAAAAACCATGTTAGTATTTACACAAACTTCAATACGATTACCATGCTAAAAGCACGTCTGTGTTTTTCGTTTTTAGGAGATTGCATAAAACAAATAGTAGGATTTTGACTTCGGGCTTTTTTCCTTCAACGGACCGACACACATACACGACTGTGTTTCAATTAAAAAAAAACAGTACTAAAAAATTCCGCAGTGAAAGTAAAAGATAAATTATTATTGTTATAAATTAATTTAGAATATAATTTCAAGAGAAATATTATCGATAAATCACACAACACTAGCCAATCGTAATTTCCCGTTATTGGAAATACCTACCAAAATCACAGAGACTTGATTGTAAATGGATTGTTCAATATCTTGGAATATTATTTAAATACTATCCATTCATTGATTAAACCATTAATTATCATAATTAACCTGTAGAAGTCTACTGCTAGACATAGACCCTATAGAATAAGCCACAACGAACGGTATTGTGCCGCCTCCTTTCACAGACTTCCTGCGATCTTTATATATAATGTCTTTAGTTAGTCCATCGGAAAGGGAGCCATTTTCTACTGTGGTCACCACTTGGAAACCTTTTATTCCCCAACGGTTGTCTTCTGCGAGCTATATGACACGCCCATTGCCACTTCAACTTGCTAATTCTGAGAGCTATGTCGGTGATCTTGGTTCTTGAAAACCTCCTAGCATAGTTCTCTCCATAGCTTGCTACACGACCGTCACCGTGACATTGCGTTCCATAAATTGGCATTTCAAATTGGTAAGTACTTATTTATTATAAGAAAAATTAGGGGAAATAAAATAACTTACAAAAAAACATTGCTCCTGTTTACGTGGACCGGATTATGTATCTGTCATCAAAGATTTAAATCTTTGTCTGTCATTCGTCAACACTTCAAATATTACGCAACGTCACTTACAAGAAAGCCGGCAGAATATGACTCATGGCAGCATCGAGAAAAAAAGAAAAAGATATGACGGCCGTAAAAAGAGCGCGAAAAAACCAAGCAGGTGTGGTGTGTTACGACTTACGACGAAATGGTTTCGAAGGACAGACGAAAGTAGAATGGAGAGGATTAGGGAATCAATAAAAATATGTAATTGTTCTTCATCAATATTAGTAATCGTTGTTCAGACATTAATTCAAGACGAGAACTCCCCATTTAATGCATTGGGGACATGCGGATTGCTAATCGTGAACTCGGGTTGATGCTGCCCATCCCCTGAGGCCTTAGACAAAGTAACATTTTAATACCTAGCGATGACGCTAGTAGAAAAGTCCAAAATGTATGAGATCGACGTAAGCTATCGATATGTCACGTGGTCTTTTGTATTGTATTAAGTTACGACTGTAGAAATAGAATCGCTTCGAAGCGAATACCGTTTGTTTAGGCCGGCTGGTAAACCTACACATCCCAGTCAGCTTTTGCGACATCCACAGTATTTGTCAATTGACGACCTCCATGGTGCGACAGTCGAAAAGCCGGCTGAGATGCAAAAGAGACGCAGGACAATATTTGCATGATCTGCAAATATTTGTTCCGGGTCTGGGTGTTGTGGTACCATTGGTACAGTTACATACAATAGTCCCTGATCCCACACTACGATTCCCTGTGTTATGTTACAGAAGGAGGAAGGACGAACGGATCCTTCCATCTCTTCCGTCCAACCTTCCTATTCATAGCCCCTGGACATACCAAGCCTCTCGAATTCATTTCAACTAGCTAAAAATTAAAATCCAAGATGGCAAGGTTTCGTTAAAGATTAAATCCAATTTAAAAAATCTAGCTTCGTTTTTACGGCAACTATTCTCCGCAGTCTCTTTTTGACTATATATTTTGTACAGAACCATTCCACTAAACAAAATACATAGAGAATAATATCCAATAAAAAACTATGACGATAGCATTTCTTCGGCCGAGCTCGGCGAAAAGAAAAAAAATGTTAAAAAAACCGTCACCGAAAGATGTAATAATGACGTAAGCTTTAAGCTCACTTCCGAGAATGGTGCAAGTGGCTTTACTATGTTGAAGTTTTGAGTTTATGTGTTTGTTTGTTGAAATTTGTCTTTTAGGGAAAGACCGTAACAAGATTACAGTCAGATCGATAGTCGTGATAATGGCGCATGAAACTGTGCCGAAATATCGGGGATTAATAAAGCTCAAAAATCATGATAAATATCCCGTTTCTAGTGATAATTATGTTAATAACCATGATAGTTTCAAAAGTTATATTAGAATAGAATATATATTTATTTATATGCAAGAGTTACACAGAAACACATAAAAAACTTAGACTAAGAGGAAACAGACCCGAAAGTACGAAGTGTAACTCCAGTAACAAAATGGCCCTGCCTCAGCATGAGGTAGCAAGCTAGCAAAACGCTGGTCTTCCGTCAGAGCCAATTAGCAAGCTTCAGTGGCAATAGGCTGGCCATATATGGCAAAAAACCGACAACCGGGTAAGTGAGTACGTACGTACGGGGCAATGAAGACTGCATTCTGGCAAACGTAGAGTAAGACGAGTAGAATTTACTGATAGACCCTACTGTGGTTTAGATCCTTTTTACAGACAGAAAGTGAATGAGAAGAACCCCGGGCTCAGTAGCATGTATTGGGAGATGCTAAGTGGACTAAAGTGGGTTGATGATGAATTTGTCACTTCTGACTTTGACATTATAACTGCAATGAATTTGACATCTTTGTATTTTATTGATAAACATCAAATTATTATCAATATCATAAATTGCCCTGTCAAATGCACTTATTTAACTGAATGGTTTAGTAAGCAAGTTTAAACATATGGGTTACTGATAACAGCCTTCTAGCTGACCTAGCTGGAACTCTTACAAACTAAGAAGCTGTTTTATGATGCTCTTACGTTGTTCATAATAAACCACGTGTCAAATCACGCTAATGAGGGCTTTTCATCTTAGATAAAAAATAAAAAAAAGTAGTTCAAATTGGTTCGATAGATGGCGCTGACTCAACTGTATCAATCAAGATTGTCTGTGGTGCACGCGTATAAAACTATTATCTTTTTTAGAAGTAGGCAAAAATAAATACCACGAAATTAAAATTATTTCTACGTTGTCGATGTTGACATTTCTCTTTATTTTGACACTTGACTGCTACGTTACAGAGCAGCGCCATCTATTTTCAACGCTGAAAGCATGATTTGAAACGGCCGTGAAAATCCCTCATTAAAACAAAACTAAAATCAAAACCGTTACGAACGTTATGTACCTACGTTTCGTATCGTGCTAATCATTTGAACGGACACGAAATACACGAATTACTTATAGCTTTTTACTAGGAGACACGTTGGTATACCGATCGACCAAACTTTCTATATTTATTTACAGTGTTTAAAATCAAAAGGGTTATTATATTGGAACGTCTATTCCACTGTCTATGACAGTGTTTTAAGTTTTAGTAACCTCAACGATTTAATCGTTCAGAAAATAGCGCGATACCATTTTTACTTCAGCTAACCCAAATCTAAACTATGTTTTAATAAGTGGTTGGTGAAAGTGAGAATTTGTGTTATACTTATACATAACATAACTTCCAAAAGTTACATACAGGGTGTCCCATATTTAATGGATAATCCGGCAAGTGCATAAAGAGGGGGGAAATACCGCTAAGAAAAAAAAAAAATTCTAACTAGTCCTGGAAATAAGACACTTTAAAAAAAAACAAAATTTGGTGCCTATACGCACATTATTGGGCACTACATCCACAAATTGTGGAATTATTAAACTTTTTTTTCTGTGAAATGTTCCTGAATGTTGGGCTTTGCCAACGTGCTACCCAATTCATGACCAGCTATTGCTGTTTTTTTTACAAAAGGTTTTAAAAAACCAGAATAGCAAATGTCTGTTTTTAATGTCTAAGTTTGAGCACCTCCGGTGAAAAAAAAACGCACTGTATGCACTTGCCAGATTATCCATTAAATATGGGACATCCTGTATACGTAGTCTTGTCCCACACTAGGATTCCCTGTGTCGTGAGTATCAGGAACTAGGTATGAGTAGGTACCTAACACCCAGTCCCGGAACAAATATAAATAAACGCATTCACGGACGCACGCTACCAGAACGCACGCGACGTAGCTGTCAAAAACCGTTTTGAAGTCATACCAAACGTTGCAAATAACTGCATTAATGCAGTTATTTTCAACAAATATAAGCCGTTTTGGAGATAAATAGAAATGGTTAAGTAGAAGCGTTTAGTAAGAGGCGCGAAATTAAAATTGTATCGTGATACAATAAAATTTAAATTTTGCGCCACTTACGAAACGTTCCACCTTAATGAAGTTGCTTTTTTAAAGTACTCTGGTGGATGCTGCTGCCCATCCCCTGGTGGAAACTCTTAGTTATACTTTTACTACATATACAGAAGGATAAAGGGGTATATTCTTAGGCCGGACAATGAATGGGAAGTTTTTAGGGAGGCATATAAAATGAAAAAATATTTCTTAAAAATCCGATAGATGGCAGTGACTCGACATGGTTCTGTCTTCTGAAGATTTTGCAAAAGCACCACAGAGAACAAATTCTCTTTGCAGAGAACTTAAAACCATACGTAGCACTCCTAATCAATATCAGAATTTCAACAAAAACTTTGTACGTAGATAATTCGCCAACGAACGCGTACGAGCATGAACGAGTGAAGTCAGTGACACTGACAGTTGGTGGCTGACCGACAAAAAGAGAACCATATCTGGACAGCGCCATCTATGCATGGATTAAGAATTATTTTCTTTCAGCTGTCAGAAAACTTCCCATTAGCTTTCAACGCGAGTAAAGCCGCCGGCTACCACCAGTCACTCACCTTGATTTTGACCTCTTTTACTTTTTGTCCGTAATTTAACACTCACTCGGCAAAAAGTCGCGCAAAAAGAAGCGAATCGCTTTTTTATTTATTTTCTTTGACCATGAAATCAAGGCTTTTTATGGGTTTTTATAGTGGTGATGTCATACTTATAGAACATATTTGCAAATTACAATTTAAGAAGGCGTAACAGGTATGTGATTTTGCTTAACAAAATCGGTCTAGAATCGGTCAAATCGGTCTATAATTGGTTAGTATCTACTGGTTCTATCGAGTTATATTTTTGCATTTATTGTGTAAAGTTGAAAACACGATATGTAAAAAAAAACTCGATAGTTTTATTTAATGAAAAATCCTTGTTTCGCACACGTTTTGAAAGAAATCTCAGAAACCCTACGGTGTTTTAAGATAAATTTTACTACAACAAGTAGGTTACTATTTATTCTTACGCTAAAACTAGCTTTTTTTGATAAACACTTTATTTTCGCCCTAATAAACGAAAAACTACATTTTTGTGCACAACTTTCGCTAGCGCGAGCGAGATGGCGCGCGGGTTATAGCGTGCGTTAAAGAGTGAGCCTAAATTGTAGTATAGCGCCCTCTAATAAGATGTTTATATACCCGTATTAGAATGAATCTGATGAACTGAAAGCTGTTGAGAATTTTAATAAATTTAAATCTGATGTCTGAAGACAACTATAATTGCTTCTACTCTATCGATGAATTTCTGAATTATAAAGTCTAACTTTTAATAAGGTTATCTTTTTCAATGAAACAATGCTTTTTTTGTGTGACATTTTAAAATTTTATTGTTATTTTATTTTTAATTCGTTAATTTTTAGTTGTACATTATTTTAGTTCAAAGATGTTTTTTTTTGTTATTGAATAAATTAAATGAAATGAAATCAGTATATTATAAAGATAAAGATACATATAATTTATTAAAAATTTAATCATTTTTTTTAGATCTTTGTAATTTTACAGGCACTATGTTGCTTATAACCTAGAAATCTTAAATTAGGACCATAATTATGTATTTAAGATTTGATGACCTCCGTGGCGCGGCGGACTAGTAATTGGTTGCGGGTTCAATTCCCGCTGCAGAAGAAATTTTTGCATGATCTGCAAATATTTTCTTCTGGGTCTGGGTATCGTGGTGCCATAGTAGGTACTCGTAGTTCCTGATAATTGCTAAATAACCTAACCTAATACCTATATAATAATAAACGATTAAATTAAAAAATAATAATAAAGTTAATTAAAATCATTCATTTTGTAAAAACAGGAAATTTTCACGTACCGATATATGTTGGTGGAAGCACCAACAGGTTTCCCGTTTTTACAAAATTAAAGATATAATTCACGAAAGTTACTTTAGTAAAATTAATTAAAATCGTTTTTAAAATTAGAGAATTGGGCCTCTAAGCTTCAGCAATTCTTAAACGCGACTTATAGGTGGTGCTGCGATAACAGATTTTCACCGGTAGCTAGCAAGAGGGCACTTACGTCCTTTCGCACGCGAACGATGTTTGCATCTGATTTGGCTATTATTTACACAAACTCCATGAAACTATTGTAAATAATAAAATCATCATCATTGTCTTGCCCTTATCCCAATTTATTTGGGGTCGGCATCGGCACAGTATGTCTTTCTCTTCCACTCTCTCCTGTCAGCCGTCACCTCATCATTCACTCGCTTCTCATTCATATCATCTCTCACGCGATCCATCCATCTTTTCTTAGGTCTTCCTCTTCCTTTCCATCCACTAACCTTCATATTCATCACTCTCCTAGTTACATGTGTTTAATGTCAACGACGAAACGATATTTTGTACTGAATCGCTATGAGAGCTCATTGTACTGCCTCAGTACTTGAGTAATACAAATGTTTATTAAACTGTATAAGTAAATGTTAAGAATTGACGTCATAATCTAGGTCAGGTGGTTTACCTCTGTATTTGCGTTGAGATGGATGACACTATCACGTGACAATCTCTCGTTAGAGAGTATAAGGCTATTCTAAGGTATAAGGCGCAGGCCAGACAGAAGAGACGTGAGTCGAGGACGACGACGGGGCACAGACAAATGTCTCTTCCGCGTCCTTTTCATACAAAATGTATAGAAGCATCGCGACGCAAAACAAACAGAAAAGACAGGGCGCAGACTTAACGCTTTTACCTCTGCTCTGAGGCCCAATTCTCTAACTTAAAAATAGTTAAAATAGAGTTCGGGTCATGTTTCGATGTCTTAAATGTCAGAAATGGTATTCTCTTTGCATAAAATACAACACTGTTATGTGATTATATCGAAATGTGACCGAAACTTGAACTATTCAAAGTTTTTTCGATAATTTTAGCTTTAGTAGATGGAGACTCTCTTTACTCTTTCTAATAATATATATAACCATCCTACTCTAATGGTAGTCACCGTGAATTGAAAGTAGACTAAATTGTTATTTATAAGGGAGCAGAATACCAACTTTCTGTCAATTCACAATTTAGTCTCGATTCGGTTAACTTTCAGTGTAGTTATAAAATTGGGCCTCTGCTCGCGACGCGTCCTCGTCTTACGTCTCTTCTGTCTGGTCTGCGCCTTAAGTTCTGTAATACGAACTCTACAGAGTAACCGTAGAGTAAGATTGTACCTCTTAAGAATATACTTCTCCATGTCCTCTCGTGGAAAGCGACTAAGGGATTATTCTTTTTTTTTTATACTACTTGGCAAGCAAACAAGCATACGGCCCACCTGATGGAAAGTATTTACCGTTGCCTATGGACGCCTGCAACACCAGAGGCATCACACGCGCGCTGCCGACCCTGGGACATAAAGACGAAAGTCTCATGTGCCTGTAATTTCACCGGCAACCCTTCAAACCGAAACAAAGCAATCCCGAGCACTACTGTTTCGCGGCAAAAATAGGTACGGTAGTACTTCCCCGGACAAAATCTTTCACAAGAAATGCTACTACTAACTAAACTATGGCATGGGCAGCAGCATCCACCTGAGTACTCAACACCAATACTGCTCATCAGTGCTTACCATATCCACCTGCCTGCTGTCTATGTCCAGCAGTGGACTGCTATAGGCTGATGATGATGATATGATGAAACATCGTTCTCAGACACAAAGACGACCTAGTAATCAACATTGAAACTAATTAAGCCGCGTGATATACTCATGCAATCCCTTGTGCTAATTGTTCCAAGACACGTGTTCCAATTGGTGGATATTGAGGACATACGTACCTTGGTTCCCTGTGACCGTCACATGACGGTCGTAATACCTAAGCATTTTGGTGGCGAAAATAAAGTGTTTATCAAAAAACTGATTTTAGCATAAGAATAAATAGTTATTACCTACTTGTTGTAGTAAAATTTATCTTAAAACACCGTAGGGCTCCTGAGATTTCATTCAAAACGTGTGCGAAACAAGTATTTTTCATTAAATAAAACTATCGAGATTTTTTTACACATCGTGTTTTCAACTTTACACAATAAATAGAAAAATATAAAATTTTCATATTCCAAAATACTTAACTCGTAGAACCCGAAGATATCGAAGATACTGAGTTCTAGATCGATTTTGTTGGGCAAAATCACATATTACGCTTTCTTAAAAGGTCCTGCGATTTTTGTATCTTAACTGTCACTCGAGTGTCTGTAAAATAGCCTTTAATCCCCGATTTCCAAATTTCTAAACATTGTAACTCATAGATGACTGAAATTCGTATACCTTTGATATTAATACAAATGCCTCCTACAGTACATTTCTTGAAAAACGATAATTAGCAGCCTTTTCGATGACATTTGATTGCATCACATATAATATTTTATATTGCGTATAAAAACTTATCGCATCTGAAGGTATCACACACGTAGCAGATACGATAATATACAAATAAAATAGTTTAAAAAACTAAAAAAATACGCTATTTATAGAAAATACAACTAAATAGAAAAGAACAGACATGACAGATTACTTGACGACTGGACATTGTTTGTAATTATCTATGCTACTTGACATTGACGCAGACCTTACGGGTCTCAGGAAAACAAAAATCGCTGATCCTGATTATCCTAGTAAGGATAACGGGACAAAATGTTTAAAATATTGAATTGTCATCGGTCCTTAATAAGTATGCCGAATTTCGAGTTAATCCGACGTTTTGAAGGGGGTCAAAATCATGTTCAAAGATTCCGTTACATACTAACATACAAACATACTAACATACGTCTGAAGCTAATAAAAGCGTATTAAAATGATGCATTCACGCGGAAACCTCCAAACTGTATTGTATTTCAGTTTGTATACACAGATATAATCTGTCCATCTTTTGATATATGTCGGTGCCTACAGATGCTTGACGGTATATTATAAGTGATCTGCTACGTGTGTGTTGCTCCCTGAGTTTAGTATAGAGAGCGATATGGACAGATACGCGCTCAAATACAGATGTCTTACCGCATCTGCATATGTGACACACTCTGCCGCGCTTCCGAAAAACGCAATAACTAAGTTTTGACACTTTTCGAGAAAAACACGTTTGAAAATTTTATTTTTATTTTGCTTGTATCTCTGGCACGTTAAGCAACACCGATATGAAAATATCTATCTATGTATTGTATTAAGTATATCAGTTATCTAGTACCCATAACACAAGCTCTGCTTAGCTTGCATCGCAGAGACAAGCTAAACCTACTGTTCAGGTTGAAGTAGTTTCCACACCTGGTACGCAGTCTCCAGTTAGACAGGTAAAATCCTGTCGGCAGACCCGGAAGACTGTGGTGTTTTCAGATAAGATAGGTGTTGGGATGGGTTTGCTTCTTAGTGATCTGTTAGGGCAAGTTGTGACAAATAATTGCTTTCCAAATGCCCCTATTCACAAACTTATAGATTCTATAAAGAGGGAGGATTGCTTTGACAACGACACCACTTTGTTAGTACAATTAGGTGAGAGTAGTGGTGTCATGCGATTGGATATTATTAAGCTAGTTGAGACTTTGCTACACAAGTTAGATTCAGGGTTGGGAAAATTAATTTTATGTGCTTTCCCTTATTCAAAATCTTTGAGTGCCAAAGACAATCTAAAAATTTGGAATCTTAATTTAATGCTATATAATTTGACATGTCGTCATAGAGACGTTTTGTATTTTGATACTAATAATTTTATTAGTAATTTTGTTTTGACAAGAGATACTGTGTACCTGAGTAGACATAGTAAATTAATAATTGCTAAATTGTTAGCATTTAATATTTTTGATCCCGTTATAAGTACTATAACGCAGTTCACCGACAAGCCCGTAGTTAGTAGTAGTACTAATGAGGGCAAACAAGTAGGAGTAGCTGACAGTCATTTAAACTGACGAGTTCGACAATGAGACAGCCGGGCACGTTAAATGTAGTACATCAAAACGTGCAAGGCCTTCCCAGCAAAATCTTAGAATTAGAATTATTTTTAATCCGTTTTAATGTTGATATCATGTGTGTAACTGAACACTGGATGTTACAATTTGAGTTACTCTCTTATTATGAGAATTATAATATTGTAAGTTCATACAAACGCAAGAACGCCATACGTGGGGGTTCCTTAATTGTTGTTCGAAATACTTTAAAATGCAAGGAACGTAAGGATGTTGCAAATCTCTCTATTGAGAGGACTATTGAGCTATCTTGTGTTGAGCTAGAGCGGCATATCATTGTAAGCGTTTACCGTCCCCCTGACGCAGACTTCGCATTATTTGAATCCACTATGGAAGAAGCATTGCTTAAAACTTTTGTTCGTAATAAAATGCTAATAGTCTGCGGAGATTTCAATATAGATATTCCGGTTAATCCTCTATCTGAGAGGCTGATTAATTTATTTAAATGCTTTAATTTATATCACCTCTTCGAAGAACCTACAAGGGTGACACTAACAACATCCACCTGTTTAGATAATATTTATTGCAGTAGTGTTCCAATTAATAAATCAGTAATTAAACATTTCACCTCGGATCACTATGGTCATAGTGCTATATTTACTTGTAATTTTGTAGATGAACCTAAGGAATTCACTTATCGGCCCATCACAGAAAGTCGCATTAAGAAGTTCCAGGGCAGTATTGAACTCAAAATGCCCCTTGTACCGTGCGTAGATGATCCGAATGACCTTTTTACTAGTTTGTTTAAGTTGATATGTGAGGAACATAGTGAGATATTCAAGTTAAAAAAATGTAAAGCTAGAGCTAATGTCGGGTTAGCTGATTGGGCTACAACCGGTATTTATAGAAGTAGGAATAAATTATATGAACTCTATGCGGCTAGAGAATCAATGTTGAAAGAAAGAAAGAAAGAAAGAAAAAACATTTATTCGTACAAATTGTACACAACAACATAATAACATACAATTACAAACGCTACACGAATACAGCAAACAAATAAAAAAAAAAAAAATAAGTAAAACAAGTGTATGAGAGGAGGAACGCTGCCATGTACATGTTTGTACGAAAAGCCCTGAGCTCAGCATGTGCTGTGAAACACTCACAACGCTGATTTTCAGCACAAGGCTCAGGGTGACGCACGAACATTATTAAACAATAAAAAAAAATATATATATATAAATATTAAGAGATAATATATAAAGAAAAAACCCAGCATGACAAAAAAATAAATAAATAAATACAAATTAAGATACCTACTACGAAATCAAAAAAAAAAAAAAAAAAAATATTATGAGAAGCATAATAAATAAATAGAAGGCACAACCAAGTTCAGGTCAAATAGGTACTATTAGGTACCTACCCGCATTAGGCCCGTTTTTTTCCTAAGATAATAATAATCGAACCCTCGACAAAAAAATACTAAAACTAAAAAATATAAAGAAAAAAACGGTGGATTATAATAATAGAACATCAAGTTCCATGAACCAGGCCGTTGTAAAAAGCAGTAAAAGATTAAAAAGAAGGCAAGTGTGCATTCACGGAACAGACTTTTGCAAGTCTAACAGGTGTTTTTTAAAACGGATCCTAAAACAAAACTTACTTTGAAGTATTCGCAATGGAGGAGGAAGAGAATTCCAGCACTTCGTGGCACAGAAGCGAAAACTACCACGAAATGCGGCAGAGCCGTGACGAGGGGTTCGTAACAATACCGATGACAAACGGGCTGCATACCTATTATAGTCTCGAGCCCATACGAATTTTGAGTAAAGATAGAGTGGCTTTTGCGTCTTAACCACACCAAACATCAATACAGCGAGATGCAGGTCTCTCCTGCACTTCATATTTAATATATCATGCCGATTCAAAAATGGTGTTATATGGCTACGAGGGGGAACATCGAAACAGAATCGAGCGCAGGCGTTTTGGACTCTCTGTATACGGCGAGATGTTTTGGAAAGTAGGCGGGGACCATAAACACAGTCAACATAGTTAAACTTTGAAAGCACAAGTGAGTCAACAAGCATTATACGGAGGTCTGTACTCAAATAGTTTCTTATTTTATATATTACCTTTAATCGGTAGAAGCAGTTACGGACCAATTCAGATACATGGTTTTCAAACCTTAATTGCTCATCCAAGATGAGACCAAGGTTCCTTGCTTCAATGACCCGCTCGACTGCCTCACCGCCAATGAATAATTTTGGACACAAATTTGCTATTTGAAGAGTTTGATTTTTTGTCCCTAAAATCATGTATTTTGTCTTTTTAGCATTAAGTAGTAACGAATTAGACACAGCCCATGCCTGAACTCGTTCCAAATCTTGATTAAATTTAACCTCTGCGGCCCTAATATCCTTTGGTTTAAAAGATAGGTACATTTGGATATCGTCCGCGTAAATATGAAACTTACAATGCTGAATGCAATTTGTAATATCAGCACTATATAAAATGAATAGAACTGGGCCGAGAATCGAGCCTTGTGGGACACCCCTGGAAACTTCACGCATCTCAGACATCAGAGATACCCCACTGTCTTTCCCGATTTCAACAGATTGTGCCCTATTATTCAAGTAGGAATCGAACCATCGTACCACATTAGTGTCAAAACCATAGAAATTTAGCTTAGATAGTAGGAGAGATGTATTAATTGAATCAAATGCACGCGAAAAGTCGAGAAGGACCATGATCGTACCCATTCCCACGTCCTGAGCTGTAAGTATATTATCTGTTACGTCAAGTAATGCCGTATTAGTGCCTCTACCCTTCCTAAAACCTGATTGCAAGTCTGGCAAGATGTTCTGCTTTTCCATGTATTCATACATTTGGGAACAAACTACCTTTTCTAACACTTTGGAAAGGCAAGGTAGAAGACTTATTGGTCGCAAATCCTTAAGGTCAAGAGGGTTAGGAATTTTAGGAATAGGCTTTACGATTGCTTGTTTCCAAATCTTAGGGAACACTGCCGAAACAAGTGACTTATTAACAATAGCTGTAATGGTATCTAAGCTTTGAGGAAGCGTGAGAGTGATCATATCTAATGAAATTTTGTCAGTTCCAAGGGCGTTCGATTTAATTTGTCTAATGAATTTTAAAATAATTGAAGGATCTATTGCCTTAAAAGAAAACGTGGCATCACAGTACTTATGAAATTCAAAAAAAGTCAAATCAGAAATGCAGATACATAAATTACCAGGTACATTTAGAAAGTGGTCATTAATCATGTCAGGATCGTTAAATTGTGAAGGAAGTTCCATAGACTTCGGCGGGAGTACGTTAGACTTTAAGTTCTTCCATAATACTTTCGAATTTTGAATATTACAGTTAATGTTTTGATCAAAAAATGCTGTTTTTTCACTGTTTAATGCCAAAATAACCTGTTTCTTTAAGTCCCTGTAATAAAGCTTATGGCTTTCTAATTTTGTCTGACGATACCGGGCAAGTGCTGCGTCACGTAGACGCATCATCAGCCTAACATTGTCAGTTAGCCAAGGACTGGGCAACTCCCTAATAACTCTGGACTTCAACGGGGCATGCAAATCAAATAATAACGTAATAACGCCGTTAAAGTCAGAAACCATATCATCCACGTGCTCAGCTGAACAAATTAAATCCCATTGGACAGACCCAAGGTCGTTAGTAAGCAAGGTGAGACAAATATCTTTAATCGGCCTGCACAAAATAGTCTTCGGTGAAATTTTTGGTTTATTGAAAATAAATTCGCATGTTAGAAAAGCGTGACCAATGTCTGACCCAATAAGCTCGACACACACATTACGTGACCGCACGTTCGAGCATACCACGTCAATTAGAGTTTGACTGCGGTCTGTAAAGTGAGTAGGTCTATCTATCACCTGAATAAGCTCTGTACTGATCAGAAACTCTTTGAGTAGTTTGGTTTTAGCATCATCAGCTGCCAACATGTCAATGTTAAAATCTCCCAAAATAATTATATTATCACAGTAAGAAAAAGTTGCAACAGAGTCCAATAAAGCTTCGAGAAAAACATTCACGTTTACCCATTGTGGGCGATAAGCTGTGCCTATTATCAACTTCGAAGACTTGACAGTTAGTTTAAGCCACATCTGCTCCACAAAGGGGTTTATGGGGTGAGGACAGGTTCGCACGCTTACACCGCGCTTGTTGCACGATCCAACGTTTATCTTGTACATAAAGAACTATTCTAAGACCTTCAAAAAAGTTTGTCATGCAGCAAAATCATTGCATTTGAGAAATAAAATAGAAAAATCAGCAAATAAAATTAAGACAACTTGGAAATTAATAAATAATGAAACAGGTAAAGCTAAACCTCGTAGTAAACAAATTAATTTAAACGTAAACAATACAACATTATCAAATAATATTGAGGTCGCAAATGCCTTTGATAGTTTTTTCTCTAGTATACCTAATTTTGTGACTCAATCTTTAAAATCAACTGCCTCTGGAGCATCTACTTTATTGGAATTAAGTGTTGATAAGTGTGAGGTCGCGTTTAGTTTCAGATACGTTAATGCCAATGATATTGTTAAGACATTTAAGTCACTTAATATTAAAAATACTGAAGACCTTTGGGGAATATCTACAAAGGTGTTAGGTGTTATAATTATTGATATTGTGCCGTGTATGGCCTACATTTTCAATGGATGTGTTGACGAGGGAGTCTTTCCTGATCTTATGAAACATAGTAAATTAATTCCTTTGTTCAAGTCTGGTAACGAAAAAGATCCAGGTAATTATAGGCCAATTTCTATATTGCCTGCGTTAAGTAAAATCTTCGAGAAACTTATTCTAACTCAGTTATTGTCACACTTCAACCTCCACGGACTTCTTCATAGTCATCAATTTGGATTTACTAAGGGTCGTTCGACAGCCGATGCTGGTACCATGCTCTTAGAACACATATTTGAAGCATGGGAGAACTCGCAGGACGCGATCGGAGTTTTCTGCGACCTGTCCAAAGCTTTTGACTGCGTGAGGCATGATACTTTAGTTTCCAAGTTAAAACATTATGGCATACAAAATCAGGCAATTAATCTTGTAAATTCTTACTTATCCAATAGAGTCCAAAAAGTTGATGTTGGTGGTGAAAGGTCTTCACGATCGACTATTGTCATGGGGGTGCCACAGGGTTCAATACTAGGCCCATTTTTATTCCTAGTTTACATTAACGATCTCCCTTTTTTTGTGAAAGACATATGTGACATAGTTCTATTTGCTGACGATACTTCTTTGATTTTCAAAGTTGATAGATCTAAATCTAATTACGATGATGTAAATGATTCACTATCGCGTGTTCTTGAGTGGTTCACAGTTAATAATCTTTTGCTTAATGCTAAAAAAACGAAATGCATCAAATTCACATTGGTATCATACTGTGGGGTAAAGCTATTTTTGTCTTACAAAAACGGGCAATATGTGCCATTTATGATTAATGAAGTCGCGTGACTCTTTTAGGGAGCGTTTCAAAGAAATCAATATTCTTACAGTAGCATCGCAATATATCTATGAAATATTATTACATACACATAAACACTTGGATAGTTTTATGATAAAAAGTGACGTGCATGGTATTAACACGAGAAATAAACACAAACTAAATATACCAAAATTTCGATTAAAGAAAGTAAGTGGGTCTTTTATGGGGAATTCTGTACGGTTCTATAATAAACTTCCAGAAGGTGTATTTAAACTTCCTATTCAAAGATTTAAATCCTACATAAAGATGAATCTAATTAAGAAAGCGTATTACACTCTTGATGACTATATTAATGATAAAGCCGCGTGGCCTGATGTCGCTCTGCCCCTCGACTGCTAAAATGGAAATTTGCAATATCTGTACTTACCTATTTACATGTTTGCATTAGATTATTATTTATTAGTATAACAAGCGTAGTGTGTGCTGTCTTGCATATTTTTGCTGATGTTTATTTACTTTTGACTACCTTCCTAAGGTTTTTAAGTTCTCATTTACTATGTATCAGCAACTCCTTGCTCCGAGGCACCACACAGGCGCTTCTCACCTAGTGGTAAGACGGACCATTTATGTAAGCCAAGCCGAGTTTGTTGCCTGATTCTTCTAGGCTTGGTCGCGTTGGAACAGGAGTAATTTATTTTTATATAAGACGATTCAAAATGATCCTTGTGATTTCAATGAATAAAGTTCTTTTTGACTTTGACTTTGACTTGGGGCTAGTTTTGTTATTAGTATTTATTTAGCTTGGTGGTAGCGTCGTGACTGGCAGACGAAACACAAAATTCCCGTCTAATACCCTTCCCCACCGTGGCCGGGTTCTGGACCGCCTTGCCTATTATAAACGCACTACTTTGTATATTTAATACGATCTAATTTGTATGACAATATAAAACATTTTATGTTTTCCATATAATAAGTGCATTATCTTAAGTTGATGCTACAAATCTATAAGCACGCCACCAATAGTGACCATAGAGATTGCTAGAAATCAGCGCACTAACTCAAAAATAGTGCATTAATGACAAGCAAACCATTGAATACTTGAAAAAAAGTTTGAACTAACTATAGATAGTGCGTACTTAATAAGCAATTTGCAATCGAAGTCTTAGTTAATGCGTTTATAAAAACAGAAAAACTGGGTTACTGAAGAAATCATGAAATGTCACTTCGAGAAAGTTGTAGATCTCGTTTTCCTGATTTCAGAACATGTACTAACTCAATTTCGCCAAAAACCTTAGTTAATGCGTTTATCGGAAGCGCGGCAGCACTTTAGTAACTCAGTAACGTACTCAAAAATCGTACCCTTGGCTGCTGCCTTATTTAGAAGTTTGTGTTTGAAGAAAGTGTTAGCCAAGTCGAGTGTTATTTTACTTGGGAACAACGCCAGGGCGAAAAGCGACTTCCGTCAATTACTAAAATAAAAACCAAGATCTCCATGGGGAAATCACCTTGGACAGTCATAAAGTGATTAATGACTAGTGGTAATTAACGATCGTTAAATCTAATTGTGGAATGATAAGAATCTTCATATGATTTTAATATCTCGGAGAATTCATTATTGCTTGTGGTAAATCCCATGGAAGATAGATAGATATGTACACCAGGAATACATAACATAATATAACACCCAACAGTCACATGCTTAGTTTTGATGCCATACTAGGATGCCATGTGTCGTGGGTATTAGAAGCTACGAGTACCATGGTACCATAATACCAAGACCCGAAACAAATATTTGCAAATCATACAAACATTTGTCCCGCAGCGGGAATCAAACCCGCAAGCTCTCGCATCTCTGCTAGTTACTCGCACACTGCACCACTGAGGTTGTCGTGGTACACGTCTGAGAGCTGATTCTAAGTTTTAGTATGATGTAGTGTAACAAGGATTTTGTAAGGCGACACCGATGAGCACCCCTAGTGTACACTCTGTGTACCTCATTTTCCATACAAAAATCCGTGTTACACAACACCATTCGTCCGTGTCAATTGCTTATCAAAACTTAGAATCAGCTCTCTGCTATTACCACTTACCATACGGAACCAATCTAGAATGCCACAGTTAAGTTAACCTGACGACATATTTATAACTATTGCATCATATTTTATTGTAAAAATTGAAATGCATTTATGTTTCAACCACACACACTGCACTCGCTTTGAATTAGCCAAGTCAGATGTCAATTGGACCAGACTGCATGGCGACAGGAGTAGGTACTTTGTGGTGAGGGGTAGGCAAACGCGCGACCGTACAAGATTTGTAGCGCGACTATGCAACGCAGCTTGGGAAACATGAAGTTAAATAAAAAAAAACAATTAGGTATTAAAATGGATAAAAAAGTATTAAAAGTTTATTTTCTGTAACAAAAAACGAATGTGAAACAAATTTTACAAATTAAAGGTAGTACGTACCTACCTACTTACTTAAATTATACATAATATTACTATTATAAAATAAAATCTATTACACTAATAATACTGTACAACAATTCAATGATATTTTATTCATTAAAATCACAAGGATCATTTTGAATCGTCTTATAAACTAAAATTACCGCTGTTCTAACGCGACCAAGCTTTAGCGCTATCTAAATTTTAATGAAACTTAAAACGAGGAATAATTAGGTCAAGAAGTTTCTCCTATAAATCGTTTCTGAGCCTGGCTGGCAACTGGCAATGGAACCAATTTTGAGTTGTTCTGTTCAGCTGTCAATCAGTGATCAGCTTGTTGCACAACGCGCATACATTGACGTTTCATTCTTAAGAGGAGGTTACAGGGTGCTTACGCGCTTTTGTACGCGAATGAAGTTTGATTCTATTTTGGCTGTTATTTCATCTATTTCTTTTAAATTTTTACAAATCATGATCAATACACTATAATAACTAGATACGTGGCGCGGCAGTTTTTTAAAAATTAGTTATGTATAAATTAGTATGATTTGGTAACCATATAATGTTATAAGAACAAATAAATAAATAAATGCTGGACATTTCACACAACATTATCTAGCCCCAAGCTAAGCAGAGCTTGTGTTATGGTTATTACTAGATAACTGATATACTTAATACAATACATTACATAGATATATATTTTTTATTATACATAGACAAAATGCCCAGAACACCCTGAACAAATATCTGCAGATTGTACAAATATTTGTTCCGAGGCGGGAATCGAAACCTACTGCGTCACAGGTGAACCTTCACCCGCCACAGAGGTCGTCAAAGAAACTAACGCACCACGGGTCTAGATATAGTGTACTTATAATGTGTACAAAGTTTCATGGAGTTTGATGAAATAATAGCCAAATTAGAAGCATGCTTCGTTCACGCGAAAAGATTGGTCGCTTGTCCATAAAATCCAACATGGCAATAGAGCTTACTGTGTAGCGTCCTGTTCTCATTCCTACTCTCGAGACTAATAAGCAAAACTTATGTCGTGATACTACTTTACATTGTAGCAGTGTTTGGTCGCTATTCTGTAGAGTCCAGCTTGGTAACAGAGCTGTGTGGCTTTCAGAAGTACTGATGCCTCGTGTGATCTCTCGAGGGAAACGTACCTATTACGTCTCTATGTTTGTTCATGTGATGAGATTCTTGATTACCTACACTGTAACGATTTATTTTAGAGACGGTATGCTAGGAGAAATGTTCGCTATACTAAAGATATAAACGTTGCAGGAAGTCGGTGGATGGAGGCGGTTCATGACCGTTCGTCGTGGCATTCTAAGGGGGAGGCCTATGTCCAGCAGTGGACTTCTATAGGCTGATGATGATGATTATGCTAGTAATAAATTATATATAAATCCGATATTGAGATGATTTATAGAAGAAACAAGGGCATTGGCAATAGCTCTCAGAATTGAAGAGGTTGAAGTGAAGCAGGGTATATAGCTCGCAGAACCAATAACAGCTGGGGAAGGCTCTCGAAGGATGACCACGAAACGGACGACCTTGTATTAGGAAGGTTCCGATGGATTGACTTGGTGAGCTTATATAGTTAGATATTCCAAGACTTCAAAAATGTTTGTCTATTGTCATGCATAATCATTGCTTTGAAAATATGTTTTTTTTTTTTTATATAATAAAACAACCTATTTTTTATACAATTCAGAGTTCCCTCAATTCTTCATGGATTCCATTGCATCAGAACTGGATTTTGATAAAAATAAGACCAATCTGAAAGTATAATATCTACTTTTAAATAAAAAAACAATTATCTTAATCGTTTTATAAAATCTCCTCCTTTTTTTGTAGACAGTTAAAACAATACAATTTTATCACAATTTCTTCATTTATTTTTTCATTTATTTACTCTCAAACGTTGTTAGTTTATTTATTGTACACCCTCACTGCCCTCATCCTATTCCTATTAATAATCCAGACTATGATTTGTTTGCAAATGCTTATTATTATTTATTATTATTATTATTCTCTTATTGGTTTTCTTGAGGTACTTACTGTGAGGATGAGGAATTTATGTTTGACTTTTTTTTCTTTTCTTTTTTTAGATTATTTTTGCTTTTAATAATTGTTACTTGTTATTTAATTGAGATGTTCTATAATTCAGATAATTTGGCCAGATTATTTAAATGTTTATCTTAATTTCTTGAATTTTGGGCATCTCTTAATGATACTCTTTGATGTCTGACTTGCGAGACTTAAAGAGGTTAATTAGGTACTTAGGTAGATATTTATTTGTTTTGTAAATTATATTTATTAAGTAATGTATGTTATGTTAAGTAGTGTAATTGATTAAGGCCGTGCTTATTAATTAATTAATTAAATTGTGTCTGTTATTTAATACATAACATAGGAAAAGGAACTTGGTTCATCAAACTGGAAATCGCTTTTGATAAAAAAATTGCAGTACATTGCGCCGCGTGTTGTAACTTCTTTTCCAAGAGCTGAAATATTCGAAACATAAAGCGCAATGTACCGTAAAATCGTATTCGAAAGCGATTACCAGTTAGATAGACAATACGGGGGCTGGTGTCCCACGACACCACTCGTTTTTTATTTTATTTTATTTAAATTTGATATTGTTGGCGAAATATCTTCAGGATCGACTATTGGCATGATCCACAGTTCGTACTAGGCTCCTTTTTGTTTCTAATTATTATTTTTATTACTTTTTTATTTATTAATGGCCTTTGAGGATTTACTCAATTTTGCCAATGTCAAGTAGCAAAGATTTATTAAATAATGTCAAGTCGTCAAGTCCTCCGTCAAGTCATGTTCAAGCAAATCGATGGCAATTTACTAGAATGTTCCTGGACAGTTTCCACCCCTTCAAAAAGACACGCAATACATGAATTTTATTTAAATTCACTACGATGTGCTTTTTATAAGCTACACCGGTTAAAATGCCACCAAAATTACACGATATAACTCAAAAAAAACACTAGAAATTGAAATAAAATGAAAACGGACGACGTTTCCTTTCGAAAAACCAGAAAAAGTCCCAACATTAATGATCTCTCTGTTTTTGTAAATGACAAATAAATGTGTTTTGTCAAAAAGATCTTTTGCTGACAATACTTCTAAGTTAACAGATCATAATGGTAATTTCGATCGTGTAAATGAATCACTATCACAAGTTCTTAATTGGTTCTAAATAAATAATCTTTTACTTAATATTGAAAAAACTTTGCCAACTCTCTTTCTCGTCCTCCTCTCACTTCCTTTCAACTATCTTAAAATAAATGGGGAGACACTATCGTTTGCATTCTACTATTTTCTTAGGGCTTAATATTGATGCAGGTTTTGCAGTGGGCATCAAAATTGAGGCACTTTCTGGTATAATTAGTCCGCTGCATATGCAGTTCGTATGATAAGGCAGACTGATAACACTACAGCTAAGCTAGTTCATTTTAGCTACTTCCATAGTGTTATGTCATATGGTACCATATTGTGGGGAAAAATTTAAATTAAAGATCTCGCTTTCTTTGTAAAAGATATAACATAACACCCACCAGGATTCCCTGTGTTGTGGTTATCAGGAACTACGAGTACCAATGGTACCATAACACCCAGACCCGGAACAAATATTTGCAGATCATACAAACATTTGTCCCACAGCGGGAATCACCGCGCACAGAGGTCGTCACATAGTTACACACATCGTCACATATTATGTGACATAGTTCTGGGAGCTTAGTACGGGTTTTGATAGTTTACGAAACTATATGAAGTTTCGTTTCCTTCCATACATTTACTTGCAGTGCCCCTAGCGAAAACGATAAGAAAACTAAGGACGCTGTCAGTAAATGTATTGGATAGAAACTAAACTTTATATAGTTTCGTAAACTATCAAAACCTGTACCAAACCCCCTGTTTGCTGACTATACTGCTTTAATTTTCAATGTTGACAGATCTAAAGCATTATGGCATACAAAATCAGAAAATTTATAATATTGTAAATTTTTACTTATCCAAAAAGTTGATGTTGGTGGTGAAAGGTCTTCAGGATCGATATCACAACGTTGATTGAGCGTCATTACCCCTTTGGTTGAGCGTTATTACCCCGAGTCAGGGGTAATGGCACTCAAACCTGTTTTTTTGACTGCTGTACTTAACTAATATTTTAAGAAGGATAACTTAGTTTTGTGTTAACAAGTTGACTAAATAGTTACCATGTTTGTTATCTTCTCATACTTACTTTTAATAAAAAACAATACATTTAAAAAATATTGTATTTTCCTTCAGATAAACGGCATTTCCTCTGGGAGGCAGGGGGTATATCATGCGTAGCGTGTGTTGTCTTATGAATTTTTGCTGATTTGCTTAACATTTTATTTCTGGCTATTTCTACGTAAGGGTTTTAAGTTCACTTTTTCTATGAATATGCTTCTTATTTTCGAGACACCACACAGGTGCTTATCACGTTAGCAGTAAAAAGAATCATCTAAAAAAGCCAAGCCCTGTTTGTTGCCCTGATTCTTCTAGGTTTAGTCGCGTTGGAACAGGCATATGCCAAATATCAGCAGTGTTGGAGTGCCCTAGAGGTTGTATTTAATCTTTTAAATTTATAAAATAATGTCTTTTATCACATTCCATTTTGCCTGATTGTATACTTTTATTTTTTACGCACCCTCTCGGACTCCAACGGCGTCATTACAAAACATGGCCTAAATCTGAGTTTAAACCAGGACTACCAGTCTAGGCTTCAATATCGACCTTTGGTATATACGACTGTAATACAAAAGCAGATGGTTTGTTTTCCAAAAGTAATTATAGAGCTAGATGGTCCGAGCTTATGTCAAAAATGACATAACCTCGGACTATCTCTGGTTTTTTTAAAACTAAGCAGCCTCCTAGTTTAGCAATGGTCTACAAATTAACAGTTGATTGCTTGTTGGAGGTATGAATTTCGACATCTCAATTGTGATATGACACTCTCATACAGGATCCGTCAGTTTGACTCTTTGGAAATTTGTGTAGCAGCGCGAGAATTGATTTCGGAAAACAAACCTCTGCTCTGGAAAGATCTGCTTTCGTATTAAAGTCGTATATGCCTAATGTCGTTATTTAAGCCTAGCCGATTACGATTGGACTAAATTCAGATTTAGACCATGTTTTGTAGTAAGGCCGCAATAGTTCAACAACCCCTAGAACGACCACAAGTTCCACCAATACTAATTAAACCAACATACCAAATTTTATAAAGACCCAATCAACAGTACAAAAGTTATCCTCAAACAAACACATGTTTATATATACATACATACAAATACCGATTCTCCAAGTTTACCCAGAAAACTCGCTGCAATCTGGAAACACCGAGTCCGCCCTCGGCTTTGTCTCATTCCATTTTTGTGTGAGCTAGGACTCGCACACGTCATATGAAAAAAAAAAGTTTTTTTGAATCTTATTGAATATACATAATAAAAAGTGCCTAAGTGTTATCTAAGTAAATTTTGATATTTTTAACGCTAAATTCTGAAGTAGCGGTCATCAAGAAGCAGAGCAGCGCTGATCAACGAGTTTTTCATCGTTTTCAGAAGATTTCGATATCAATTCAGGTAAGTAAATTAATTTTAAATCAATTTAATTTTTAATAAATGTTAATTTTTCGTAAAATAAAAAAAAATTACATTATGGTTTGGCTGTGAGTCATCACTATGGTAATTTTTTTTCTATAAAAGAATCGTTACAAATCATAATTGATATTATTGCTGTTTTCCTATCTACCCTCAAACAATTATAAAGTTTATTTTTTCGATTTAAAAAAAACCCAATCGATTCAGATCGATCAGAGATTTTTATCCGATAAGAACACACCGAGAATCAGTCTCAATACCGTACCGTATAAGTCCCTAAAAGGACCATGCCGCTTAAACTAAATTTATATCCACGAATAGCATATTATAACTCTAGTAACATGCTGTTACTAACACTCCTGAACGAGCATGAATAATTAACTCACTGATAATGCTAAGGGGAGCCCAGAACAACTGCCCCCGTATTGTCTATCAAACTGGTAATCGCTTTCGAATACAATTTTACGGTGCATTGCGCTTTATGTTTCGAATTTTTCTGCTCATGGAAAAGAAGCTAAAACACGCGGCGCAATGTACTGCAAAATTGTAATCAAAAGCGATTACCAGTTTGATAGGCAATACCCCCCGGGTCAGCCGGGGAATTACAGTTGCAAATGGTAATTGGAACCTCAATAATGGGAATTATTTTGGCAGACTTCGCTCTATCTAAATCTTATGAAACTTGCATAGGGAAGACTAGGAAATATTCTTAAATATTCCTCTTTTCAAGTTTCAAAAGATTTGGACAGCGCTACCAAAATGATCGCCCATTGTCGCGTTCCCCTAGGGCGAAAAAGGAATTGTTGTGTTGATTTAGTTTGGTGAGAGACTAACCGAAAATATATCTGAAAAGTTTCAGATAAGTAGCCACAGTTTCAAATTTCATAACAGTTTTATAATATGCATAATCTAACAACAGTTTGTGGGCTTTCGCATAATCTGACTACTCAACTCATAAAGTTAAATTTTCAACGAAAGTTTACGATGTTTTTAGGCCGAAGTAAATATATAAAATCAGACAGTTAAATGGAGTGGTTTGAAAAATCTGATTGGGCAAAAGGCCAATTGGCCAATATGTTCATCTGACATATTTTAAATATTTACTACAACAAAATGCTACACCATTACCAGGTAATTACTATTATAAGCCTAATTGTTTATCAGATTTACCATTGCAAGTGATTGCAATAGCAAAATAGCTTAATAATTGCACTAAGTATCAACCCCTGTGTGATATTAATAGCAGATTATGCACTACCATGGGAATAAAGCAGTGTCTTGAAATAAGCAAGACACTGCTTGTAACCCTCTGAACCCTGAGCGTAACAAGGGATTCAGCAGGGAGTTATATAGAGTCCTGAGTGAAGCGAGGGTTCATGCTGCCCAAGACGAAGAAAGGCTTTATTCGAGAGGAGCATACTCTACTTTTCACACCTTCTGCGAGACAATAAAAAGCCAGGGCTTGTTTTGATTGCGCGTGTTTGGTGCCGTGATTTTCAGTAAATTTTATTGCAATATTCATGTTGATAAAAAATGTCATGTGAAACAAAATAATCTTTAGACTTTTTCTGCTCTTTCGAAGGGCGCCGTCGTCCTTTTTTATTTTGTTTCAATTTCTAGTGTTTTTTTGAGTTATATCGTGTAATTTTGGTGGCATTTTAACCGGTGTAGCTTATAAAGAGTACATGGTAGTGAATTTAAATAAAATAAGTGTATTGCGTGTCTTTTCGAAGGGGTGGAAATTGTCCAGGAACATTCTAGTAAACTGCCATCGATTTACTAACATGACTTGACAGAGTAAGTATATCCTCAGATAGCAAAAAAAAATGAATCTTTTGTTTCACATTCTTTGTAAACGCACTTTTTTTAGTTCTGCTTATGGTGGCCAGTTCGATTTTCGAACAAACCTCTTTACAATGCCATATGGACATTTTTTACTTAGAGTTTTCCACGAGTCTCCACATGAATTTGACGTTCCAAATCCAAATCTCTTTATTCCCTATGGAGTTTCATACAACTTTATATCCCCAGAGAGACAATGCTTTACTTTACGTTGAAGTTGCATGATAATGAAATTGGACATTTTCGAGCAGGTATGTGTAAAAACATAATTTACGCTTAATTTCACGTTTTTTATGTCCTGTTTTTAAAAACTGTGTAGGGACTGTTATGTGAAACTATTCACATGGGGCTTAGTACGGGATTTGATAGTTTTCGAAACTATATGAAGTTTCGTTTCCATCCATACATTTACTGACAGCGTCATTAGTTTTCTTCTCGTTATCGCTAGGGACACTGCAAGTAAATGTATGGAAGGAAACGATACTTTATATATGTAGTTTCAAAAACTATCAAAACTCGTACTAAGCCTCCAGATATGTTTTTGTTAGTCTAGTTAGTTTAGTGGGCGAAAAGGGATTGTTGTGATGTGAAATGGTGAGATTCCAAATCACAACAATCCCTTTTCGCCCCACTAAGTTATTACTTTCGCCCTGATTATCACGTTATTCAAACCATCTGCGCGCTTCCCAGGCCCAGGGTTACCGTAATTACAGGCGCCTATTTGAAGCTGATATCACTCAAGCTTCCAAGGCTTTGCAAGACTGGAGATGTACACCAGATTTTTATCTGAAGTTGCTTCTGGACGATACAAAATAATCCATGGCGATTAAATTTATATAAGTCAGCTGTTTTTGCGCAAAATTGCGACTTGATTTTTATTAACAGGTTCCTAGAGTAACTGAGAAATAAAAATAAGGGTCAAATAGTGAATTAAGGGAAGTCGGATTCCGAAAAACGAGTATCGTTTAGCCAAAAATGTAAAATGTATGGTCTAGCTAGAACAAACAACTTTAACAATGCAAGATTGCTTTAAAAAAAATTATACTACTTGGCAAGCAAACAAGCATACGGCCCACCTGATGGAAAGCAATTACCGTAGCCTATGAACGCCTGCAACACCAGAGACATCACACGCGCGCTGCCGACCCTGAGATACCTATAAAGAAGAAAAGTCTCATGTGCCTGTAATTTCACCGGCGCAGTCATGGGAACACTACTGCTTGGCGACGAAAATAGGTACGGTGGTAGTACTTCCCAAGACAAAATCTTTCACAAGAAGTCATGTAAACAACTATTTTAACCAAACACCATTTTTTTTTTCATTGAAAAAAATGAAAAATAAAATAAATAAAAAAAAATTGTTTTGAATTTGGGAGTTTTTTGTTAAAATAGCTGTTTTTACCAAAGGCTTTTGCTGCACTAAAAGGCTGGCGACGTTACCTTGTTGGATGGCATTTTTGATTTTCTGACCGATATAAGCGCCTGCCTTTTGATGGATGCATATTTCCGCCTCTTGAGGTATCCTGTAGCCGTTACAATTTAATATTTCTTACAGTTAACCATTTTATTTAACTGAGCGGCACCTAAGTAGTATATTTTGCTGCTAAAAAAGCAATTGGCTAACATAAACATTTGTGTGTGTGTATTTTATTTTATAAAACGATTAAAAATGATCCATGTGAAAAAAAAAAACTTATTGGAATATTCTTGAAATACTAGGAGACTAGGAAGAAGTTGTTTTGACTTATTTATCGTGAATATTAAAAGGACTTTGTTATTTACTGGACAAAACAAACTTTGATATGGAACTATAACCAACATTAAATTAAGCCAAGCCGTGGCTTGGTCGCGTTGGAACATGAGTAATTTTAGTTTATAAAACGATTCAAAAGGATCTCCTTGTATAACAAACTACTATTTTTGTATATTATACGAAAATAGTAGATTGATTGACCCTTTAATCCTACTAATATTATAAACGCGAAAGTTTGTGAGTATGGATGGATGTTTGTTACTCTTTCACGTAAAAACTACTGAATGGATTTGAGTGAAATTTGGAATGGAGATACTTTACGCCCTGGATTAACACATAGGCTACTTTTCATCATCATCATCATCATCATCAATTTTCATCATTATTCACGCGGGTGAAACCGCGGGGCGCAACTAGTATTATATATAATATAATATTAAAGGGTCCTCCAAGGCAGGCAACGCATTGGCAATGCCTCGGGTGTTGCAGATGTCAATAGGCGACGGTAACCGCTTACCATCAGGTGGGCCATATGCCAGTATGTCAAGCCAAAAAAAAAAAAAAAAAGAGGTAATTTTACTCCCGAGCTTCAGCGAGGGACTAAATAAAAACCGAGTTTTAATAGGTTTATAGCACCGTGTGTTACACTCTACTTTTCACTACGATTGCGAGAGAATTAGGGTCTCTATTCTTACTAGATGATGACATGACTACTTATGACTAATATCTTTTTTCCCCAAGAGGAAGAAATGCAATTTTTTCTTCGCTCTGGTACGCCACAATGACGGTATTTTTGAGCAAGAGGAGTGAAAAAATACTAATATCTTTTTTGAAATTCTAGAAGTCTACGCAGAAGTTGGTTGACCCAATTAGCAAGAACATTATAAAGGACTTTGTTATTTACTGGACAAAGCAAACTTTGATAAGGAACTATATGTAGGTAGTAACCAACTTCTCTATGCATAAGTAATCATAATATGTTATCTCATTTTTGTGTACTTCTATATGTTTACCTATTTAGTATTAATCCTTATGTGTACAACAAAGCTGTCAATATACTTAAAGGACGTTATCAATTAATTGATATAATTATAAATAAATAATAATAATGCAGGACATTTCACACAACATTATCTAGCCCCAAGCTAATCAGAGCTTGTGTTATAAGTACTAGATAGCTGATATACTTAATACAATACATTACATAGATATATATTTTTTATTATACATTTAAAATGCCCAGAACACCCTGAACAAATATCTGCAGATCGTACAAATATTTGTTCCGAGGCGGGAATCGAACCCTCCTGCGTCGCAGGCAAACCTTTGCCCGCCGCGCTACAGAGGTCGTCTTAATGTAAGCATCATCATCATCAGCCTGTAGAAGGCCACTGCTGGACATAGGCCTCTCCCTTAGAATGCCACGATGAACGGTCTTGAGCCGCCTCCATCCACAGACTTCCTGCTACGTTTATAATGTCTTCACGCCAACTAGTGGAGGGCCTTCGTCGTCCGGTTTGTGGTCGCCACTCGAGAACCTTTATTCCCCAACTTCTTGTATCTATGTAAATAATACAATACCATAGATACTAGAAAAACATAAGATTAGTACTTTGGTCGAACAGTTAAATAATCATTATGTAGTTATCGGTCAGCTATCCTGACCATTATGATTACTGACCGGTCAGGACACAGAATTAGATAAATAAAACCAGTTTATTAATTTGTTTAAAGATACACCTGGAGGTCTACTCTTATACATCGAACTACGAAAGGTGATGTCCATTTTTTGTATGGAGATTCGTTTTTTATTCCGAATAAAATCTAACCAGCCCAAAACAGTACTGATTTGGAACATAGAAAAATAATAAACGTAAAACTGCAAAAATTATATTTTTAGAGCCCCCCGTTTTTTAAAAATAAATTAATATGTTCATCGTTAGTGGTAACATCAAATATCCCACAAAATCTAAAAATGGTCTAAAAATGAATGATTTTCATAGAAAAGTTAGGTTTAGAGATCTCTATATTAAATTTATCTCGGTTAGATTTAATGTTATTGGACATCACTTTTCGTATTTCGTTTCGTGTGATCGGTACTCTAATCAAGCAAAAACTGAAACTTCGGCACGAAACGAAGATCGTAGTTTGACAGCTCGAGCGTCGCGCATCCTATCTCTCTCTCTCTCTTTGTCTCGACTCTGGTCGCCGCACGAATGCGGCCGATCCGAAAGTAAACAAGAGTAACTAACTATGTAGTTACGCTTTGTTCGGAGCCGCAACTGCGGATGTATGTAACAAGAGTAGACCTCCAGCTTTATAAGTAAGCTGTTATTACTTATAGCGTAGTGCTATCTCACCGCTTCGATCAGTAGCAGTAGAAGGGTCGTGTTTGATCTCTTTTGTGAGACGATTGATAAGTAACTACATAGCGACCGAGTTATCTGTCATAATTAGCATCATTATCATCATTGTCAGCCGGTAGGTATAAGTCCAATGCATAGGGGAGGGCTAATAGGCAAAAAACACAAAAAAGTGTTATACACCCTGTACTTACATTATGTACGGACACGAATCAGTTTTTAACGCGGACGAAGTCGCGGGTTTCTGCTAGTTAGCTTAAACACTTACTGGTTTTATAATGATACACATAAACTTTTTTTCACGGGTTTTTGCATCTATGTTAGTTATGCTTACTTATACAGCATGTAAAAGAACGGCTCCCGAATACTGAAGGTACCGGTAAAGCTACCTATATCATAGCTATATAAAGTAGCTATCGCCTGAGAGGTGATTCAGACCGGAGAAAACCTATCTAGACGTAATCTCTTAGTCGGGAGGAGTTACCCCAGTTAACCCAGTACATTGCATGTATTTTAAAGGTCTCTTTCGGGTTG
This sequence comes from Epirrita christyi, assembly GCA_951392215.1. Classification (NCBI taxonomy): domain Eukaryota; kingdom Metazoa; phylum Arthropoda; class Insecta; order Lepidoptera; family Geometridae; genus Epirrita; species Epirrita christyi. Next base: position 1,468,473 of record OX595857.1, on the reverse strand, counting down.
AACCACTAGTATTTCGATAAATTAATTATTTGCATACGATAAGTCAATTCACGGAGTAAATGTTATGTAGGGCTCTCTCTCTTGCACAACTGTATAGAAGAGAAAAGGATGCATTACAATCGCGAGTGACCATAAATGGTCAGTGGGCGTGATCAAAAATGTTAGGCTGCGTTTCTATTGCTCATTTTATGCTACCTACATAAAATCATTACTAACCATCATTTACCTGTCCTTATTCAAAACCAGCTCCCTAATTACAGTAGTAAATGGTAATGGTGAACACAACAATGGATATCATTTTGACAGCCTTAGCGCTATGTAAATCTTATGAAACTTGAATAGGGGAAACTTCTTGACCTAAATAAACCTCCTTACATAGCACTATAGGGCTGCTAAATTGATCCCCATTGTTGCATCCTAAGAATAGACCCCTCCGTCTCCTCCCGTGGATGTCGTAAAAGCCATCTAAGAACTTAAACCAGGGGATGGGCAGCATTCATCTGAGTACTCAACACCAGTACTGCAATCATACCAATCCGCCTGCCAAGCGTGGTGATTATGGCAAATGTTCTCCCATTTGGATTTAAGGTGATTCCTCTCGCATGTGGCGCGAAATTCAAATTTAATTGCGTTTTTGCTCATTACAGCTCATCAACACTTCTTGAGATAGTAAAAACTGATTTTGCGAAAACTAGGAGACCTAACACACATGTTTTAGTTTATAGTTACACATAGAGATCATTACTTCAGCTACGAATACTCTTCAATGATTTTTAGTGTTTTTTGGTTTAAAGATATGCGTAGCTTAACTAATGACATTTATGAGATACTATAAATTAAAACATGTGTGCTAGGTCTCCCAGTTTTCGCAAAATCTGTTTTCTCTATCTCAAGAAGTGTTGATTAGCTGTGATTTACAAAAAACACAATAAAATTTGAATTTCGCGCCACATGCGAGAAGAATCACCTTAAGGGAGAGGCCTTGTCCAACAGTGGACGTCTAAAGGCTTGCTGATGATGATGATGATGATGACTGAACATCATGTAGAATTGTTGGTCATTTACACCCTTTGTTCGCTACTTAATATAGATAAAAATAAGTGCTATTTGTCTAATTAAGGTAGGTAGTACAATTTGAACTAATCAAACATCAAAAGTTTCCATATAAATTTATTTATTGTCTGAATCATCCTCCAATCTAACAATATATCGTTCAAGGATATTATCTTTTTCTTTTTTTTTATACTACCTACTAGGCAAACAACCTCTTTGTCGAAGTTGGACCCTCCTATCGTCTGACCTAAATAAACATAGTGGTCAATGACTTCTACAATATCGTTCCCGTGTACTAACATAACTAGATAGCGTTGCTAAAATAGGCCGTTTCCTAGATCTTGCTAACTAAACCTCACAGCGATTGTATGCCTCAATTAGCATTTAGTGAACAGAGTGGTCAACAACTTCGAAAATATCGTTCCCAACGTGTACAGGCATAACTAGATAACGTTGCTAAAATAGGCCGGTTCCTAGATCGTGCTAATAGGAAGTTTTCAGGGAGGCAATTAAAAAAAAATAGTCCTTAAAATCTGGTAGATGGCGGTGACTTGCCATGGTTCTGTCTTTGAAGATTTTGCAAAAGCACCACAGAGAACAAATTGTCTTTGTTTTCTCTTTTTTTCCTCCAAGTTTCGTGTTGCGATTACGAAGCCCGTTTTTCAAATCTACTAAGACCGGTCTACTTGGTCCGGCTTCAACAACAACAACAACAAAAAATTATAACAATAATGTAACACTAACAAATATGTCAGAATTTAAAAAAAAACTTTACGTAGATACTTTACTTCACCAACGAACAGCATGAGCGAGTGAAATCAGTGACACTGACAGTTGGTGGCTGACCGACAAAATTTAGACAACCATATCTGGAATGCGCCATCTATGAATGGATTTAGAACAATTGTCTTTCAGCTATCAGAAAACTTCGCATTAGAATTTAGTTCTATTGAACTGATTCTGATTCACTGAGCATTAAAAAGAAATTAATCTTTATTTCAATCAATCGACAGTTTGTGTTACTATCCCAGACAGTCCCAGTGCCTCAGGCATACAGGAGTCAGGACTGTACAACACGAGGTGGTGAAAAATAAGGTTTAGATACCTACTTACGATTTATATTGACGAATAAAAAATCAGTGATCTACGAAAAATAGATGACACACCTCGATAACATTTTAGGACGTCATTGTAACGTATAACGTATAAATGACGTTAAAATCTCGTCAGCCAATCACAACTAATTGACAACATCAAAGACGTGATTTAAACGTTACAGTTAACGTGAAAACTACGTCAGCTAATCATAATGATGCACTAATTTTGTGACATTCTCACGTCAATATTGACGTGATGCGACGTCTTTCGATGCCGTGTTATTATCACCAACTTGTTTACATCCACTGCTGGATAAAGCTTCCCTTATTTAGTACCTACAATGGGGGGATTTGCCATAACCACCAGGCTTGGCAGGCGGATTGGTCTTTCACAAATTTCAGATACTCTCGTTTCAACATATTGCCATGGAATGCGATGTATTTTTCATTCAATCATCTCATTAATTCTTCTTTTTTTGTATCTGTTTTAATGGAACATTTATATTTTTCTGTTGTGGTATGAGGCGTTGTCTACCTCAATATTATTGAATTTTGTAAGTCAAAAAACCATTCTCAGAACACATTTGCGTAAGGAGCAATAAAAAACACGTCCGCACCGCGCAAAAGACAGATAATACTGACATTTAGTCGCAGCGTACACGCACCCTATGTTCATTTTGTGTGACCAATTATGTTCAGTCTCTGTTATTTGATTTACTGGATAGTTCATTAAAAGATAATTCTAGTAGTTTTGATATGCGTAACAATACGCATGTATTTTAAGATAATTATTTATATAATCGTTAATTTAAAGGAAGCCACTAGATGTTTCAAAAACGTTCGTTATGATGACATTATAATGAGAGGCCTATGTCCAGCAGTGGACTTATACAGGCTGATGATGATGTTAATGTACTTTTCACACCACCTACTCGACAATGTCCAATTACATATCTTTAATCTAAACGTAAAGTAAAGCATTGTTTCTCTAGGGATATAAAGTTGTATGAAACTCCCTAGGGAATAAAGTGATTTGAATTTGGAACGTCAAATTCGTGTGGAGACTCGTGGAAAACTCTTAGTAAAAAAATGCCCATTTAGCATTGTAAAGAGGTTTGCTCGAAAATCGAACTGGCCACAATAAGCAGAACACAAAAAAAAAAATTGTTTGGTGCTGTGATTTTCAGTAAATTTTATTGCAATATTCATGTTGATACAAAATTACAAACTATGGTGATTCTATTCCAGAGTTTATCAAAACCGACGCTTTAGAGTTTATTGATAATCTACTACCGCAAAAATCAAAACAAGCCCTGACTTTTTATTGTTTCGCAGAAGGTGTGAAAAGTAGAGTATGCTCCTCTGGAATAAAGCCTGTCTTCATCTTGGCTTCACTCAGGATTCTATACATATAACTTTTAGAGTCCCTCGTTACGCTCAGGGTTCAATATGCCGCCCGCGACATAAGACACTGCTTTATTCCCTAAGTGCATAATCTACTATTATCTCCTTTCACTGGCGTAGGCACTACTTACTAGGTATGCGCAAGCCTATTCTAGTAAGTATAGGTATACCTACTAAAATGGACTTTTCTACATGGTTCCGTCATAAAAATGAATAGTTATTCTGGTTCTGTTCAGAGTACTCGCAAGTACTCGCGGTATACCTGAACTCTAATCTTTAGATAGTTGTGCTATCTTGTAACAAAAATAGAGGTACTTGTATACGCGAACACCACAAAGTACATAAAGGCAGCGATGTACCAAGATATTATGCTATATATAGCGCGGTATCCGGGGCCCCATGGGCCCCAAAGTATTATTATGACAAAATGTATTAAAAAGATATTATCTATTGCGCTCATAAGTTTCATACATACTTAATATGATTACTACTTTGTTCTATTCATTGTATTTTATAGGGAGGGGAGGGGGGGGTCTCGTTGTACGTCTAAAGGCTGTTGATGATGATGATGACTACTTTGTTATTGTATCAGGGGGCTTAGTACGGGTTTTGATAGTTTTCGAAACTATATGAAGTTTCGTTTCAATCCAATACATTTACTGACAGCGTCCTTAGTTTTCTTCTCGTTTTCGCTAGGGGCGCTGCAAGTAAATGTATGGAAGGAAACGAAACTTCATATAGTTTATCTATCAAAACCTGTACTAAGCCCCCTGAAGTAAAGGTTGTCCGTGGGCAGTTTTTCGACTTTGCCCTCACTATCAAAACGCATCAACCAGTCGGGAGGGGTACCAATTGAAGTTGTGGATTTTTTAGTAGTCATGAGGCAGTGGACGGTAGCGCAACGCGTTTTTGCCGTTGAGGCACAATTTTGTTGTGCATGCAAGGAATATGTTTTATACATGTTTCGATGCTCATCTGCTAGTGATGGACCAATCCACACAATTGATCTGGTTGGTGCTAAAGTTCAGAGAATCGGGAACAGTAAGTAGTCTTTGGCGTCCCTCAAATTCTGTTTCGATACCTTAAAAATTCGACGCAGTCAGAGATTTATTATTTGAAAATGCCTTGATTGTCGGTTTGGATGCTGGTCTTGTTCTATCTCGAAAACTAATAAGTACAATATGGGATACTGTTCTGCAACTATTAAAAAAAAAGCAAACAAATTGAAATACATAGCCCAAAAACAAAAATCGTTAAATTTTAACGGATTGTAAGCAAGTATTCACAAATGTGCAATTCAAATTGGATTACTGATGTTTCGCCAAAGTGGACGACATTTGATGCGAAATCGTGTAAAAAAAAAGTGTTCGTCAGATTAGCTGTTAATATAATATGTTAGTACCTAGGTGATTGAGATTTGCTCGGAAAACTCGGAAAAACGCGTTTACCCACAGATGAGCTAGAACGTTTTTTCGCCCCTAAAACCTACACAATAGCAAATTTCATAGAACTCGTACGAGCCGTTTTCGAGATCTCAAAATATATATTGATTTATATAAACAGGGTTATTGTTAAGTCGATTATTTCTCAGCAGCAATGGGCACAAATGTACGGCCTAAAGTTAACAGTTTTAGAGATATTTACAATTTAATGACTTTTAGAAAAAATACAAATTTTTTGGTTACTTATGATAAAATGAAAATAAAATTATAAAATTACCGTCATTTCAATATTTTTTTATTTGTTGGGGAACCAGTAATGAAGCTTAACAAGCAGTTAAATTTACAAAAACATTTACTACGCGACTACTATGACTAACTATGATATGCTATGACTCTGATGTTGACTATTTTTTACTATTTTTACATAAATTCCCAAAAAAAAACACGCTCAATCGTCAACTTAAAAAAAAACAATATTACACTGAGCGTACAAACTATTAATAAAACTTCCTCATTTCATAAGCTCGATGAATGAAGTACATATTAAAACAAATAAACGGTGTATTTAGTTCAAAAACTTCATCTTTCAGTGTTGCTTTGTCAGTACAAAAACTAGCCATCCATTAAAACTATCAGTCAGTTAGTTAGAGTATAGAGTGAGGGACCCAATCACGGACGTAGCGTAAATTAACGAATTATGTTTTTTTTCAATACATTATTGTTATTAATAAAAAATATTTAAAAAATAATAGAAATAAAGAGACTATTTTTACAGAGAAGCATTAAGCGAAAATAGGCATTTATTGAAGAAAATAGGAAGGTTAAATATATTAAATGTCGACCAATCAAATCTCGAAGAGTTATTTGCACAAGGAGTTTGTATCGAGTATTTTTTGCGCAAGGAGGGTTGTATAGCATTGGGATGGAGGTCGAATATATTGGAGTGTTCTAAATTCAAACACCAAAATAGTGATTAAAAGTACTTTTTATTCACTGTTTTCAGTGAATAAAATAAGGTTTTCAGAGGGGGAATGGTATAATAGTACATTATGGTACAAGTGTGTAATGTTAGTGATTACCGCTGAGGCGCCATTGAGACCCGAGCATTAAGGTGAGGGTCTTAAGAGAGCTGACGACGGTAATCATTAATACACACGTGCATCATACGACGTTTTTCAACACACTTGTGAAGAAAATAACTATAATTTGAACAGTGAAAACGAGTTATTAAATTTTTTTCGCTAAGTTTTCCTATGCGCGCGCATCTAACAATGGCAATCGGCCATAGACTAAAGGAATGATGTTTATTTTTTGCTTTCCGCGGGTAGCGTTTTAGCCACGTACAAAATGGGGAATTTAAAATTTTCTTTATTACAGAGAAAACAAAAGTGAAGTATAGTTGAGTGAAAGTTAAAATTATCTGTAAAGTAAAGTTGAAATTATCTATTTAAATACGAAGTTGTGAAGACCTACATTAATTTATTTGTTATATTGAACACGATCTTTTTTGTATCGAAACTCTTTTAAGAACAAAGAAACTCAACCAATAAATTAAAAAGAAAAACTCCATAACTCACTTGGGAATAAAAGCAATGAAAAAGTCACAGTTTGGTGAAATTAGAGCCACTTTCTGAGCAAGTGTGTTGAAAAACTATTTAGCCTATTATACATTTTCAAACTCGTACACTTACATGCATTACAAGGCCTTTCATTCCATTTAACTGCATACAGGAACGTTCAATTGCTCCGACCGGTGGCAATCCCATCCAGAGAGTGTTGGTTATACCCGACTTAACTAGATATAAGCAAACTATTTTCAGTGAATCTCTAGATTTTAATAAAGATACAAGTAACCCAACCACGCCTTAACAAGATCATACCATATTTTTGCGGCCACAACGAGAACGGACCAAACGTATCTAAGGCCACACCATGAGCTCTTATAGCGATTCAGTTCAAAACTATTCAGTATACAAAATATCGGTTCCGTGATGTCCGCAGCTATATTTAAAGGCACAGTAGCAGAAGGTCTATAGACTTCTGCGATTAAAGTTATTCAATGATGACGAATGTCAACGTTGAACCGATATTTTGTACTGAATAGTTTTGAACTGAATCTCTTTCAGAGAGTGAGCGAAAGCCCCCCCTATCTATGGACCGAGGACATTAGAAAGCCCTAAGAGAACCTATTTGACGACCTCTGTGGCGCGGTGAGCGAGTAGCCGGCTGACATGCAAAAGGTTGCGGGTTCGATTGCAGGACAAATGTTTGTAACATCTGCAAATATTTGTTCCGACTCTGGGTGTCCTTACTTTTAATCATGATCATCGTCCTCTTGAAGAAATCACCACTGGCTACAAGTCCTTCCCACAATAACTATTATTCCCGATTCAATACAAGTACCATGGTACACGTAGTACCTGATACCCACGACACAGGGAATCCTAGTGTGGGATCATGACTATACGTATGTGACTGTTGAGTGTTATGTTATATCTATTTCAAAGATAATGGGAAGTATTCAGGGAGGCAATTAAAAAGAAAAAATAGTTCTGAAAAATCCGGTAGATGGCAGTGACTCGACATGGTTCTGTCTTCTAAAGATTTTGCGAAAGCACCACAGAGAACAAATTCTTTTTGCAGAGAACGAAGAAGCATATACGTAGCACTAACAAATATCAGAATTTCAACAAAAACTTTTTACGCAGTTATTTCACCAACGAACGCGTACGAGTATGAGCGAGTTGAAGTCAGTGACACTGACATTTGGGGCTGACAGACAAAATTTAGAGAACCAAATCTGGGCAGGCGCCATCTATGCATGGATTTAGAACTATTTTCTTTTAGGTGTCAGAAAACTTCCCATTCCTAACCAGACGACGCAGTAAAGGAAGGTCCCCCTGTAGATGGACCAAGGACATTATAAAGCCCTAAGAAAATATTAAAAAAACTATTCTTAACTCTCATAGGCCGGCCACATACACACGGAATTCCGTAACGGAATTCCTTTTCGGAATTCCGTAACGGAATTCCTTTTCGGAATTCCTTCGCGGAATTCCGTACGGACGCCACACACTTGGGTTTTTTTTTCATTCGGAGTTCAGAACTTCAGACATTTTGACAGCAAATATGGAAAGCGTTCGTTCGGAATTAAGGAATGTGTGGTGCGACTCGTGCAAAATCTATGGAAGAGTTGCGTTCGGAATGGTTTTTTCCGTGCGGAATTCCGAATCGAAAAAAAATCCGTACGGAAAATTACCTAGTGTGTGTGGTCCATAGATTTGTATGGACTAACTGCGTTCGATATTTCATTTCAAAATTCCGTTTCGGAATTCCGAGTGTATGTGGCCGGCCTTAAATTACATTTCTATAGCTAACATTGACAACAACAAAAATTCCACTGTAATCGAGTACTCGTGACCCACTTTATAGGAAGTACCGACATAATCCAACGACAGTAAAATATATCTCTTGACTTCCGGTCGGGCATTCCTCGGGGCTATGAACTACGAGGGTTAACCGACTACGCAAATTGAATTGTATGTTTTTTTTTTCATTTCTGAAACGTTGAGGGCTACAATTTTTTTTAGTTGTTATTTGCTTCCAATAACAACTTTATTTGAACACCACAACACCCTAACGTTACAACAAAATTGATTTTTTGCAAACACGCACCATACAGTTTTTTATTAGAGGTTAAAGGAATTTATTTAGTTTTTTATTTAAATGTGTTTCATAAATAGCCCTTAGGCAAAAAGATTTATGTGCCTGAAGTGGGTAGCCAATGGACTCCTCGGCTCGCCTGTTTCGTTTTGACATCGCTCTACCAAACATCCTGTATAGCTATCTACGTGTAGCACAACGGTACGTAAATTTGGTGTGAAGCGCTTACAAAAAATATACTCGAATTAGGTTTAGTGTTCATTTAATTCCAGTTTGTGTGATATTTTTGGAATTCACGAGATTTCACATCGTAAAAAGTAACGGTTTGACAGAAATTAAACGGCTAAGGTGACTGTGACCACAAACTAATGTTGGGAAAGGAAGTCGAGGTGGTTACCACGGTAACCAAATGACTCATTCACCAATTACTCTTATTATATCTACCTACTATTCATGTTATTTTGAATTCCTAAATAACTAATACAACGGTTACGGCGCGTGACGTTGCCTGTTATGCCTGTCGCAAAGATAATGTAGGCACGCAGGGCGTTTCTAAAACGTCGGAAACGTTTCCGATCGAAGTCGTTAGTTTTTCATTGCGATGTGATATGTAACTGAAACAATTTTCTAATTTGTCTAACTATCACGGTTCATGAGATACAGCCTGGTGACAGACGGACAGACGGACGGACGGACAGCGGAGCCTTATTAATAGGGTCCGTTTTACCCCTTGGGTACGGAACCCTAAAAACACAAAAGCTTCATTTTAGATACGATAAGATCAAAGCCGAGGTCTGATACTAATAGTAGTGAATAATGGTTAAAAGTTTTCTCGCTTGGACTAGATGACGTGGCCACAACAGGTCAAAGCCAAGCAGTGACCGCCATAGTGCGCAGTTACATTTATTCGCTGAATATATTTAGTTTTTATACTTTTTTTCCATCATCATCGTTGTACAGGCTGATGATGATGATGATTTATTATTTGAGCCGCACCCATCCACCTAATAATTAATCAATCAGTCATGATCACCACCCTGGGCAGGCTGATTGGCGATCGCAGGTGGTTATATAAGTGGTAATCGTATTGCTGAACGGCATCCCCTACAGTATCAAATGGGAATGGGGAACGCAACAATGGGGATCATTTTTGCAGCCTTAGCGCTATTTAAATCTTATAAATCTTGAATAGGAGAAACTTCTTGACCTAAATACTCCTTTGAAGTTTCAAAAGATTTTGACAGCGCTAAGGCTGCCAAAATTATCCCCATTTATGCCATTATTGCCATTTGCTATACTGCAATTGTGGGGCTTCTACAATCTCCTACAAGCTCTGTGTCTCCATCCCATCTGTCAGATGGTCTACCAACGCTTCGTCGTATAAAGCCGCGTGGCCTGATGTCGCTCTGCCCCTCGACTGCTAAAATGGAAATTTGCAATATCTTCTCACCTAGTGGTAAGACGGACCATTTATGTAAGCCAAGCCGTGTTTGTTGCCTGATTCTTCTAGGCTTGGCCGCGTTGGAACAGGAGTAATTTTAGTTTATAAGACGATTCAAAATGATCCTTGTGATTTCAATGAATAAAATTCTTTTTGACTTTGACTTTGACTTTATTCTTGGTAGCCATTCGGTCAATGCTCTGCCAACTGTTATTCATACTCTGTGGCTTTGTACCACCGACCGTCACCCCGTCTAGCTAAGTGCCGGAGTCCTCAGTATAGCGCAATTGATCGTTTAGAGTACAAACCTTACATGGCACGCTCCATAACCCCCTTTTGACCCAATCACCGTCCTTTAAGAGGAGGTTACCGGCAGGCTTATAGTACAGTCAAATTAGGTGTTTTTTTGCAAAAGTGTGGAACTAATTAGATGTAGTCATGAAAACTTTTCAAATTGTTTTGTATGGCTTAAAAATCACCTCTAATAATAAGCATCAGTAATTTCACCCTCCGGAACAGGGTGAAATAGGGTGAAAATCTTATAATATCCGTAACTTTATGGGGGATATAGAAGTAGTCGGTGCAATTTGGCATAGACTTTGAACCGTTATGATCTACATTTGCACCAAGTATTTTTTTAATCCGAAATACGGAACATACAAAAAAAAAATTTACAAAAAACTGTTTGTGGGTATTGCGGCTCCGTGAAAATTAATTTAGTCTGTCCAAATTGATAGACTTATCAGAAAAATTATCGAAATACATTACCAGGTTTGCACCTTGGTGCGTCTCACGGAAGGCACTTTTCCATATTTTATTGTCTCTCTACTTCAGGGAAAAATAATGTAGTTCTGGAAATTGACTTAAACTTATTCATTTAATTAGTACTACATCCGCCGGAAGTTTTATACTGATATTCATTTACGGAAGATGCATTTGTTCAACACTGTGTTCCCTACACGCATGTGGTTTTTATTAAAATCATAATGCACTAAGACAGTCTCTCTATACGTAATTTAACTTGCATCAAGTAATTTCTTTCTATTTTAAAATTTACGGCCTTTTTAAGTTTGTACCTAATATTTAAAAGGGTTCCGTAAGCGCCAGAAACGGTGCAAACTTAGGATAAGCTTCTTTTCGTGTCATCTAACGTTTCCATAAGAATCCACGACTACACGACTTAGGTCCACACTTTTTGCTAATTTGCCTGTACTATTACGCTTCTTTAGTACGCGAACAAAGTTTTCCTCTATTTTGGTTATTATTTCATCAAACTCCATGAAATTTTGTACACATGATCAGTACACTAATATCTAGACCCGTGGTGCGTTAGTTTCTTATAAAATTTTACGTAAACTAACGTTACTACGATTGGCGATCCTTGGAGGAGGCTTATACCGCCATGGGCGGTCCATACTTAAATTAGTTTTACGAACATTTTTAATTTATAGGTGTATATTTTTTGTGTGGCAATAAAGCTATTTTTATTTTTATTCTTATATTATTTTTATTAACGTTACTACGTATATGACGTTGTTTATTATCTGTTTATTTGTTTTACTTTATTATTTTGGCTTATACATTGTGTTTTATTGGTTCTATTTTATTTATTTTTGCTGCTTTACCCTTTCCTTTTTTGTGGTTTCAGCTGAAAGTCAGCGTTGGGTGTTAACACATCCAACATTTATGCTGAGCTAAAAGCCATTTTGGCATACCTACAGACACATGAGCCGATTTATTTAAACTTCTAGATGTAACTTTCGTTTGCTTGTATGTTTTGTATCGTATAGGCATTGTGTGTCGTTTTTGTGCCAAATAAACGTTTTTCTTTCTTTTCTTTCTTTATGACTGTTGGGTGTTATGTTTTATGTTACATGAACCCTGCCCCACCTTACTTGATGACCTGTCATGTGTCATGCAAAACAAATTAACTCGCCACATTCGCAAAGAAACAATTAACATCTAAAATTGTGTAAAATATGATACCATGAGCGTATTAAACACGGTATAAAATCGGTGCCGTGAATAAAAAATGATTCAAGGGATAGGGAACCTGATAAAATAGGTAAATAGTTCTCCGAAATCATCATCCTCATCAACCAATCACTGCTCACTGCTAAAAGGCCTTCCAAAGATGCCACGAATGCCACAACAAACGATCTTGACCCGCCAGCAACAAACAAAAACACCAAAATGTATTTAAAACTAACTACCTGAATTAACATTAAAAATCCTTAATTTGACACGTAAATCCTGACACGTAAAACTCCCCGAAATTAAATAAATAAATAATGCTGGACATTTCACACAACATTATCTAAGCTCCAAGCTAAGCAGAGCTTGTGTTATGGCAACTAGATAACTGATATACGTAATATAATATACATTACATAGATAGATATTTTTATTATACATAGAAAATACCCAGAACACCCGGAACAAGGATCTGCAGATCGCACAAATTTTTGTTCCGAGGCGGGGATCGAACCCGCAACCTCCTACGTCGCAGGCGAACCGTCGCCCGCCGCGCCACAGAGGTCGTTAAAATTCCGACGCAAAAGTCCACTAATAATAAGATTGTCACACCAATTTTATAATCTATGGTCGAACTATACCGGTTTCCGGCTTATAGGACGGACCTTTGACACAGTGTCATGACAAACAAATAAATAACACACCCAACAGACTCTTACGTAGTCCTGATCCCACACTAGGTTTCCCTGTGTCGTGGGTATCAGGAACTTCGAGTATCACGGTACCATAGCATCCAACCTCTGGCATCTCAGCCGGCTACTCGCCGCGGCACAGAGGTTATATATTTTGACGACCTCTGTGGCGTGGCGGGCTAGGGTTCGCCTGCGACGCAGGAGGTTGCGGGTTCGATTCCCGCCTCGGAACAAATACTTGTAAGATCTGCAGATATTTTTTCAGGGTGTTCTGGGTATTTTCAATGTATACTAAAAAATATCTATTTATGTAATGTATTGTATTAAGTATATCAGTTATCTAGTACCCATAACACAAGCTCTGCTTAGCTTAGGGCTATAGATAATGTTGTGTGAAAGGTCCAGCATTTTATATTTTACATTTTTTTATATTATAATGATTATATGTCAATACCATGTTTTGTTCAATGTCGAACGATGCGTGCTAATTCCTTTCTCCATCGGTCGCACACAAGGCCTTCCTCAGGGGCACCATACCTACCTCAAGTTGGTCAATGACCTTAGACAGGTTGACCAGGAACCAGTGACACTAACAATAAACAAAGCAATGAGGGCCTTTCCACTTCAATAAAAAAAAGTAGTTCAAATTGTTTCGATAGATGGCGCTGACTCAACTGTAAATGCCGAGATTGTCAGAGTACTATCTGTGGTGTACGCGTACTAAGCTATTATCTAACTAGTCTGTGGCTATTAGTCATGATATTCTGTTTGTGTCTGCTTCTTGAGTGTGCGCTAGTGATTTCGTGGTCATTTTAGAAGTAGGCAAAAATAAATACCACGAAACGAAAATATATCTACGTTGTTGATGTTGACATTTAACTTTATTTTGACACTTGACGTTTACGTAACAGAGCAGCGCCATCTATTTTCAACGCTGAAAGCATGATATGAAACGGCCGTGAAAATCCCTCATTGTGTTGACATGATGATTATAGAGGCTTAAGAGGAGGGTAACCTCCGCTAGGGATACGCTTACGCCTTATTATACGCGAACGAAGTTTTCTTCTATTTTGGCTATTATTGCATCAAACTACATTAAATTTTGTACACATAATCAGTACACTAATATCTAGACTATACTTTACTAGATAAAAAAGCCGCCTTCGAAATTGCCATTTAACAAAAAGTAAGGTCGAATAGGATGCAGTGCATCTACAATGTTTGCGGAGGCCTGGGTCGATGGTTATCCGTAAGAATACTGCCTCATCGCTCAGCAGAATGCAGAGCAGTTCCAACAGCATCATGCAGGTCATTACCGACAGCGCTAAGGCTGCCAAAATGATCCCTATTATTGCGTTCCCCATTTCCATTTGTGGGGGGCTAATCAGGTAGTAATGGACGTTTTATATCTGACTTAATAAATGAATTAAATCAAATTAAATTAATATACATATACAGTGGTGGATTTATACTAGGGGCAGTCGGGGCTAGTGCCCAGGGCGGCAAATTTTCTAGGGTGGCAAAATTTGGAAAGTGAGAAATAAAATTCTATACAATATATAATTAACTAATTCTTTTAAATAAACATTTTATCTTTCAATAAATATAATTCAAGTATTATGTATCACATTAAAATTTTGTGTATTATAATATAGGAAATTTAAGTAAAAACTATTCAAATAGTTTAATTAATTTATTTCCATAAAGGTTTGAAAAAAATAAAGTTGATATTTTTATTTTCTATTATTGATAAATTTATGTAGTTTTTTTGAAGAATTAAAAATATTTTCAAATTATGTATGTCTTTTTGATAACAGAAACTTTTATTGATTAATGAATTTTTCTAAAATTGGAGAATTATCCAATAATACTAATTAATTTTAATTAAAAAGAACAATTTTATATTTTTACTGTAGTATATAATAAATAATATATAATATATGATTAAATAAAGAATAAATATAAATAAAACATAATGTATAATAAATGCTATATAATACATAATAAATTTCCTGCAATCAATTAGTTATTCTAATTCTTAAAAAATAAGATATCAAAACTATTTCATAAAATTTAAGTCATAGGGCGGCATTTTCGTGCCCCAGGGCGGCACAAATTTAAATCCGGCCCTGGACATATAGCTCGAAGAACTGATAACCGTTGGGGAATAAATTTTCTCGAGTGGCGACCACAAACCGGACGACCGACGCGGTAGAGGAAGGCCCTCCACTCAATGGACTAAAGCCATTATAAACGTCGCAAGGAGTCGGTGGATGGAGGCAGCTCAAGACCGTTCGTCGTGGCATTCTACGGGGGAGGCCTATGTCTAGCAGTGGACTTCTACAGGCTGATGGTGATGATGATGGTGAAATTAATAGGGCCTAGGCGAGAGCTAATTTCCGATTGCCAGGAAAATTAGACTGAAACAGCGTCAACAAGCGCTATAGGCGACTGTACCTATCAATTGTCATCTGAAGCCCCCATTAGCGTGATATACGGCCTACGTGATGGCCCAGCCGTAGGTACAACGTGTGACGCATAAGACCTAGATGCTACAATGTTGCAGACCGGCCTCTTTGACGTCAATATCCTGCCGGAAGGGCCAACAATCAGACGTTGGAACCATGACGTAATTGGCGAGAGTTTTGATGTTTTGCGCGTCAAATGTCGAATTTCGTTTCTTTTTTCTTTCTTTATCATAATTCGGCTTATTAAATCTTGTAATGGGACAGTACGAAGAAAATAATGAAGACCCCACAATTTTTTTTTTAATTATGGTACAATGCAGCATTGAAAACATAGGTACCCAAACTAGGTTGGACCTGTATGATGTGATGGCATACTTATACCTCCCTCCGGACTAAGTTGGAAAAATATACAAGTACATTATACAGTGGGGGCACATTTTTGGCCCCTTAAGGGTAGCTACCTTTTCTTTTGTAGTTAGAAGGTTTTGTTCTTAGGAAACTTCTGTTTTATTTGGAAGAAAAAAATATTGGCATTTTTAGATTTTTGAAAAAAAGTACGGTTCGCCCAAAAAATGACATTTGTCAAAAAAAAACAAGTTTATCTTAATCGACTCTATTTTCAACCAGGAACACTTTTCCCAAACTAACTTACCAAATCAAATCGTAAGTTTTGGCAATAATTAAAAAAAACAATTCCCATACATTTTTTCAAGAAGCGCCATTCACCGCAACAAAGTCATGCATACCATTCGAACACGGAAAGCAATTTGTTCTAAATTCAAATTATTTATTGATATTTGTTATTAAACCTTATTGGTGGAATGATATACCACCTCTTTGAATGACAATACCGCTAGAAAAAATTGGCGGGAAATATTTTTTTTAAATTTTAAATCCAAAATGTCTGTTACGAATCAACAGCGGCTAAGCGAAGGTTCGCCTGCGACGCAGGAGGTTGCGGGTTCGATTCCCGCCTCGGAACAACTATTTGTACGATCTGGAGATATTTGTTCAGGGTGTTTCTGGGTATTTTCTATGTATAATAAAAAATATCTATCTATGTAATGTATATTGTATTAAGTATATCAGTTATCTAGGTGCCATAACACAAGCTCTGCTTAGCTTGGGGCTAGATAATGTTGTGTGAAATGTCCAGCATTATTTATTATTAATATTATTATTATTAAGCTTAATAAAAGCTTATTTTCAAAATAAATGTCGTGTTCAATCAGCGTTAGAAGCATTTCGTAGATAAGATGAAGAAATACCACTACCAGACAAGAAAGTCAAAGAAAGAAGAAGAATTAGCCTACCAACTTAAAAAAGTTACATACGAATTTAAATTAAGAACCATTGAATGAGTGACATTGTTGTTTTCACTTACTCGTTTTTTCATAGAAAATGTATGGGAATGGTTTTTTTTAATTATTGCAAAAACTTACGATTAGATTTAGTATGTTACTTTGGGAAAAGTATTCTTGGTTGGAAATACAGTCGATTAAGACCAACATGTTTTTTTTGTCAAATGTATTTTTTTGGGTAAACCGTACTTTTTTTCAAAAATCTAAAAATGGCAATATTTTTTTCTTCAAAATAAAACAGAAGGTTTCTAAGAACTAAACCTTCTAACTACAAAAGAAAAGGTAGCTACCCTTAAGGGGCCAAAAATTTGCCCCAGCCTGTATAATGAAAACAATGATAAATTAATGGTTGAACAAATGATTTTAAGGTTTTATAAATATCTACTTCAAAAAATAAATGTTAAATTAAGAATAAAAATAAATAAAAATTAGGTGGTAATTTATGTTTGTTGGTATGTGTGTGTCTGTGCATGTTTGTAAATATGGCATATATGAATGAATTGTGTGTATCTATTTAAGATAAAATTAAAATATGTTTTTCAGTATCTAGATAGTTCTGACCAAGCAGCCAGTTGTTAACGAATTATTAATAACGAATTTACTCTGAGCGTATACAGAGAAACTGTCTAAGAGGTTTTAAGGGAAAAAGAAGGGTATATACCTTCGAGAAACCATAGAGTACCTATGTAGGTTTATAAAAATGAAGAATAAGATCAGAACGAGAACGAATGAAATAAAAGAGGGTTAATTTAGTTCGGAGCGACTTTTGAAAATACCTCAAAACCCATCAATAGTCATACTAGTTTTAAACCTCTTGTAAATCACTTACACATCTTTAGAATACAATAGAATAGAGTAGAAAATACATTATTTTACACCTTAAGATAAACATAAACAAAACTTAACATGATAATTAAAATAAGAATAGGAAATCTTATCGTTTAGAAGCGATTTCTTCCAGACAACTTTTGAATGGAGTTAAATCTGTAAGATTACATGAATGGTCAGGGTTATACGTAAATTGTAAAAGATTATACGAAAGAAGTAGAAACGAATACCATTATAGAATAACTATCGAAATAAATAAATAAAAATTATCTGCTTCATAATAAAATGCTATAAACATACATACATACATAGATATTAAAATAATACATACAACTACATAAATATATTATAGTGAAGTGAAATATTACCATTACACTAAGCGACAGGTGAAGTGTAAAAAAAAATTAGAATTTAGAATTATTTATTTCAGACAAAACAAAATAACTCGGGATTTAAAAAAAAATATTTATTTATTTATTAAAAAACGATTATAACACCTAAAAAAACGATTTAAAAAAAATGCGCTTGTTTAAATGGCAAAGATGGGGTCTTTCCTTGCGTAACGTAACGTTTTCAACAGGCGTGCTGCTTGAATCTTTTGTAATGACGAAGCTTGCTACCTAAGCCCCTAAAATACAATATTTAGGTATCTAAACGGCCTGAAAGCTGTTCTGTCCCGAGTACATAGATTGAGTAGGTAAGGCAATTTCTAAAATCAAATCATGTCCAATTTCAAAATTGGCATAAAATCTCACATGTCCGCATTCCGCGCTGTAACAATCGATTTCTCGCCGATTAAGGAACACAAAATCATAAATCGTTTTGTCAATAGTTGTATTTTTTTAGGGTTCCGTAGACGCTATAGGTTCAGCGAAATTTTTTGTATGAACTAAAGAAGCGCCTTCTTTAGTTCATACAAAAATTTTCGCTGAACCCTCTGTAATGTTGGTTTTGTGCATGAAATAATTATATAAAAAATTCCCTTTAGAATTTTTTGTTGGTGAATTCACTAACCCAATTTATATCTTAAAAGTTACCAAATGTTTCAAAAATTAAAACATAAGTATTAGAAGTAACTCTAAAATTAGATTTCAATTTTAAAAAGGTTGAAAAGGAGGTATCTTTGTTTATTTTTTTTATCGAGTGGAGTAATTCAAATTGTGTACTGAATGTATGATTTCACTAGGTAAAAAGCTTAAGAATACGATATAATTTTTTTCTTTTTGTAAACTATTAGAACTCATATCAAAAACTTAAATATTCTAGAGCTCATTAAAGGCATTTTGTGAACCTTTAGCGTTTTAAGGGTACCGCCGGAACCATTTAATAGGATCACTCAGGTGTATGTATGTCACAGCCTATTTTCTCCGAATCTACTGTACCAAAAAAGTTTTAATTCGGTAGATACATACGCAGAGTTAGGTGACCAAGTTTACCAAGAAAGAACCAGTGTCACATTGCATAGATGAGATGTTTGAGAGAAGGTTGCATGCAGCAGAGAAAACATATAATAGCTCACCATTTATTTCAAGTGTCGCGTGATCAAAATATTTAAGAATGCCGTATTAGAAAGGAGCTCTCTAAATAATGACACATACATTCCACAAATCTATTATTTGTATGTTCTTTGTTACGTAACGTAACATAAATTTATCCGCACTACACAAAAACTCTACCAGCTAAGGTAGAGGATGCTTCCTAGCATTTTATTCGTCTATGTACATGATTTGTTTTTTGTGCAATAAAGTAATATTTAATAATAGTACGTAATAGTTTTTTTTTTAGATAGTTCAGCCTGTTAACTACTTTGGACACTCAGAATAATAACACTAACGCCTACCTAAAAATATTATAAATACCTACTTATAAATTTAAAAAATATCGGAAATTTATAATAATAAATAAATTAAGTAATGGGTAGTTTCGTTTCAATTCGACAATATACGAGGGGGACTTTGCCAGTTTTTCTCCCAACGTCCACCACCTATCTGGCCCTACTGGGGGACGTGGGAGAAAAAGTGCCATCGTCCCCCTCCTGATTAACGAGTAAAAAGCATTTTTCTACGAAATTGAATTTTTTAAATTTAAAAAGGGTAAGATTAAATTTTTGTTTATGGTAACATTTCACAATATAAGTCGATCATCATCTTCATCTCCATCCTGTTTACATCCACTCTTGGACGAGGCCTCCCCCATAGAATACAATGGGGGGAATTTGCCATAATCACCACGCTTGGCAGGCGGATTGGTGATCGCAGTTCAGGTGGATGCTATTGCATTGAGTGGGCCGTATAGGTACTAAATTTTCGCGGCTCGCTCCACTCACCGCCACCCCTAGGTCGATTCTAAAGCATCGGTAACGTTTTCGATCGGATTCGTTAGTTTTTCATTCCAATTATATATTTTAAAACAATTTTTTTATAATTTTCTCTATTAAAACACAGTAATATACAATATTTATTGTTTTTTACTGTGTTTTACTAGAGAAAACTGTTTTAGTTACCACATCGAAATGAAAAACTAACGAATCTGATCGGAAACGTTTCCGACGTTTTAGAATCGCCCTGCTGGATTGTGTTACTTTATCGGCTGGTCTTGCTACTAAAATCACAAGAAAATTGGCTGTCCACACTTCTTAAATACAAAATTTTTGCGGCTCGCTCCGCTCGCCGGTAGAGACCTTTCCCTTGCCGTGGGTGATTTAAGATGACTCCCCCAAAATGTTTGGCTGCGACCGCGCCTGTAGAGCGACTTAGGCACATAAGTTACATTAGCCGTTGACTCAGCTTCATCGGCCATCACATCTCAGGGGCCAGGCCCCCCTGGAAAATGGCTCTAGATACGCCAATGCATTTACTACATCCACGGGAGGAGACGGAGGGGAAATTGCCGGACACACCACGGCAATCAAGTTGATAAGAAGCCTATATAAACATGTTTACGGTTTCGACATTTTTTAAGATAACAATAGGAAACCTTCAAGGCGTCTTCACCTTGAACTAGCCAGAATGAACTTAATTCGCGACCTTGCAAAGAGTTAGGGTTTCGAAGTGACTGGAAGACCTTGGAATAAAACGAGTACACAGACCAATGAATTTAAAAACGAGAATTTACTGGATGTGTCGGTTTGGACGCATATTCACCAATACGCAAAATTACCAAACACCAGTACGCATAGTGATGTATAAACTAAACCACCAATGCGCATTATGACCTTTACGAAAACAAATTATGGCAACACCAGTGCTTTGTTAATTTGTTGAATTCAAACGCCAAATACATTTTTGAGTCTCATAAATATAATTGGGTAAGAATGATTGCTACCGTCAGCAAATAAATACAACATTATGCGTATTGGACATTTTGCTTAAAAGTGTTGGTCAATATGCGTCTGAACATAATTTTTGACTACTTTCTCGGTATTTGCTTGGTTTGCGTCCAGACGAAATCAAATAGAACAGAATTTCTTTATTTTGTCAGAAATGGTATTCTCCGAACGGTACTTAAGAAGGCGTAATATGTGATTTTGCCCATCAAAATAGATCTAGAACTCAGTATCTACGGGTTCTACGAGATAAAAATTTTGGAATATGAATATTTTATATTTATGCATTTATTGTGTAAAGTTGAAAACACGATACGTATGTACAAAAAACCTCGGTAGTTTTATTTAATGAAAAATCCTTGTTTCGCACACGTTTTGAAAGAAATCTCAGGAACCCTACGGTGTTTTAAGATAAATTTTACTACAACAAGTAGGTAATTACTATTTACTCTTATGCTAAAATCAGTTTTTTGATAAACACTTTATTTTCGCCATAATAAACAAAAAACTTCATTTTTGTGCACGACGCTCGCGCTAGCGAGATGGCGCGCGGGTTATTGCGTGCGTTAAAGAGGGAGCCTTAATTCTAGTATAGTGCCCTCGTAATAGAAAATGACTTTGACTTTTGACTTTAAATTGACGATCTATATAACTTCATGTTGTCGATGTACTTATCTTAACTCCATAAGAATCAAGCGAGGTTCCGTTCCGTGGTATATAGAACCAATTGATTTACGAAAGCATGCACGGAGTTCACATTATTTACGAATAATAATAATTTATGCTTATTTATGCAAAACAATCCATGACAAAGTAGATTATGTTTAGTTATAGGTACCTAATTCCGCTAATCGACTCATTTGACACTTATGTTGGCAAAAATCAAATAGGCTTCTCATAAACGTATTTTTAACATTTACACAATTTATGGCAGTAAAAAAAATATGCTTAAGTATAATTATGACGACCTCTGGGGCGCGGCGGGCGAAGGTTCGCCTGTGACGCAGGAGGTTGCGGGTTCGATTCACGCCTCAGAACAAATATTTGCACAATCTGCAGATATTTGTTCAGGATGTTCTGGATATTTTTCTATGTAAGTATAATAATTAAATATATAAAATTCCCCAACAGTTGTCAGTTCTGCCAGCTATATAGCTACTTCATAACATGTCACATAGGTACATAGTGCTGATCCCACACTAGGATTCCCTGTGTCGTGGGTATCAGGAACTACGAGTACCTACCATGGTACCACAACTCCCAGATACGGAACAATTTTTTTTTTATTTTACTTTTCAAGCAGACAAGCTTACGGCCCACCAGATGGAAAGCAGTTACCGTAGCCTATGAACGCCTGTAACACCAGAGGCATCACACGCGCGCTGCCGACCCTGAGACATAAAGATGAAAAGTCTCATGTGCCTGTAATTTCACCGGCACCCGTACCCTTCAAACCGAAACACAGCAATGCGAACACTACTGCTTGGCGGCAGAAATAGGTACGGTGGTAGTACTTCCCCGGATGAACTCTTTCACAAGAAGTTCTACTACTAACAAAATATTTGCAGATCATTCAAACATTTGTCCCGCAGCGGGAATCAAAACCGCACCTCTTGCGTCTCAGCCGGCTACTCGCCCACCACACCACGGAGGTAGTCAAGCTTCAACTTGCTAATTCTGAATGCTATGTCTTGGTTCTTCTAAAGATTTCATCATTTAGAATTATATCCACGTAGTCTAAAAATAGTATATACGATGGTACTAAATAGAAGTACTAAAAAATCACTTGTGTCTGCTTATTTATAGTTTTGTTATGTTTTCATCTTTGTTTTATGTTTGTCTGTCTGTCCCACGGTTTTCATTGTTATAAAAATGTTATTTATTACCTACTTTCTTTCTTTGTCTATTGAATTTATTACGCCTCGTCTTAATATTGACAGCGATATGGCGCGAAGTATAAATAAATATAGGTATTTACTTAACAAATTACATCGCAAATGTAGTTTTGCCATGTTTTGATTAGCACCTATTTTTATTATTTACCCATTGTCCTTAAAACGGGTTTAACTAGCAGTGTTATACGGTTTTGCTTGAAAAAAAAATGAAAATTCTTTACTGTTATTATGCTAAACTGGACATGTTTAATTTCTTGCACCTATAAAAGCCTCTTTACAAAATCGTATGATTTCTTATCATTGCGATTAAATTATTTGTACAGACGAACAGACGGTTGTAAATATTGATAGTAAATTAAAATAAATAAAAGTAATAGAAGCGAAACTCGCACAATAAATACGCGCTTTATCACATAAGTATTTTGTAGGTAGGTATATTAAAATTTTCTTCTCGTCGTTATTTCTTTACATGGTTATTTATTTGCTTAAATAAATTATGTTATATGAATTATCTAATATATATTATAGATAGATGTTAACTAGATTAAGTGTGGAATTTATGAACGTATATTCGATTCAAGAGATCCCTCAGAAGATGTAAAATGTTAGTTTTAGGTAAGTATAAAATATGTATGTTAATCTCTATGGTATATTTTTATGGGCTTATTGTTTAGGTATAATTTACTATAAATTTCCCATGCCATAATTTTTTTTAATAAAAATAACATATTTTTTTTACTTGTTCACATTAAAAAACCTTACAAGGCTTATATATATTATATGTAAGTATAGTGGTAGTAAACAAATCGTCATTAAAGGTTCACAAAGCATCTGCTAGAAATGTTTTTCATGTTTCCATACAAAAATCTATGTTAAACTACACCATACATGTATGTCTATCGCTTGATAAATACATCACAGCTTAAACATTCAGTAGCCTTTGTGAGGAGTAAGTGGCGTGTGGCGGGAATTTTAAAGCCAAACGAGATTCGCTTCTATACACTATTATTCCTATAGTGGCCGTTCACTTCGGAAGTGAGGTGACCTAC
Source organism: Epirrita christyi (assembly GCA_951392215.1). Taxonomy (NCBI): domain Eukaryota; kingdom Metazoa; phylum Arthropoda; class Insecta; order Lepidoptera; family Geometridae; genus Epirrita; species Epirrita christyi. Next base: position 1,444,781 of record OX595857.1, on the reverse strand, counting down.
CTAGCTCCGGAAACGTACAATTACATTATTAATTGTATAATTATTATAATAGTAATTATTTCACTGATAAGGTTTCACCGATGCAGCAGGCTGGCAATGTTGTGTTTTTATATAACCATTAGGTACTTAGGTTTGTTGGTCATAGCACTTGTTTTTTTGCGGTCACCCTCACCCTGCGTTAGGCACAAAGGAACTGGGCCCGTATTCTCAGATTAATCTTTTACGTGATGACGTCACATCTCGCACGAATCCCATACAAAATTATGGTACTCATGCGAGATATGTCATCACGTACGTGATTTTTCTGAGAATAACCCCCCAGGAGTGGGCGCAGACATGCCACGGGCGTCTTTTCATTCCATTCAAACATACAAAACGTCGACACAACATAACATAACACCCAACAGTCACATACATATAGTCCTAAGGCCTTATACCATGAGCTCTTATAGCGATTTAGTTCAAAAAATATTCAATACAAAATATCGGTTCCGCGATGTCCGCAGCTATATTTAAAGGCACAGTAGCAGAAGGTCTATAGACTTCTGCGATTAAAGTTATTCAATGATGACGGGTGTCAACGAAGAACCGATATTTTATACTGAATAGTTTTTGAACTGAATCGCTATAGCTCATGGTATTTCCCCTTTTCCCACACTAGGATTCTGTATGGTGCGCCATTCGGGCTGTTTCATACTGGTGAGTTCAAATTGCGACTTTATATCCGTGCGCTTTGTACGAAAGAAGGACCATCGATCACCGAGTCTTTTCGGGCCATACCTACCTAGTCATTAACCAAGAAACAACCAGGGGTGCGATTATTGAATATCACTGAATGACTAAATATCATGAAAATGCCGCAAATTACCGTTTTTCAGGAGATATATACAAGAGTAGGCACTTGTATTAATATCATAGGCATTAGAATTGTAGTCATCAATGAGTAATATATAAATTAATACAATTAATACAGAAATTTGGAAATCAGGATTAATTTCCCACGCTAACTCCGCCCATGAGCCCCGATTAGAAAGTGATAGCGCTATTACTCACTTGAGCCCGAGAAGAGATGCGGTATAGATTCTGTCCCACCCAGAAGCACTCAGAACTAAGCGACATGTGATAAAACTTCGTTTTGCTCAAAATGTAGCAAATATAAAAATATAATCTAATAATATAATATAATCTTATATTTTGTTACGTGCTGTGATTTTCTACCGAATTGTATAAAAATTTACCGTTAATATCTTCTACATTCGAAGGATGGACGTAAAAAAGGTTTTAGGGCCGGTTTGAAAAAATAAATCTATCGAGAAAAGTTTTACCAATCGTGTTTCTGATCTATGATTTCGTTAAATTATATCCTCAAGTAATTACTGTATAAGACGACCTCTGTGGCGCAGCGGGCGAAGGTTCGCCTGCGACGCAGGAGGTTGCGGGTTTGATTCCCGCCTCGGAACAAATATTTGTACTGCAGATATTTGTTCAGGGTGTTCTGGGTATTTTTCTATGTATAATAAAAAATATCTATCTATGTAATATATTTTATTATGTATATCAGTTATCTAGTACCCATAACACAAGCTCTGCTTAGCTTGGGGCTAGATAATGTTGTGTGGAATGTCCAGCATTTATTTATTATTTATATTTTATTTATTTATAAACATAAAGTTTGTAACTTTTACCTTTACATAGTGAGAATGTAACGAAGTGACTCCAAAGTCAAAGGAGGCTCGTCTTAACGGCAATGAGGGCTTTTCATCTTCGATTAAAAAGAAAAAAAGTAGTTCAAATTGGTTCGATAGATGGCGCTGACTCAACTATATCAATCAAGATTGTCTATGGTGCACGCGTACAAAACTATTATTCTAAGTAGTCTGTGGCTATTAGTCATGATATTCTGTTTGTGATTGCTTCTTGAGTGTGCGCTAGTGATTTCGTGGTGTTTTTAGAAGTAGGAAAAAATAAATACCAAAACGAAAATTATTTCTACGTTGTCGATGTTGACATTTCACTTTATTTTGACACTTGACTGCTACGTTACAGAGCAGCGCCATCTATTTTCAACGCTGAAAGCATGATTTGAAACGGCCGTGAAACCCCTCATTTTACTGATGTTTTGTCACTTACTAACATTCAAAATTCGCACCTCAGGTGACATGAAGTTCTTACACGTGGAACCTCAAAAGGAAGAGGAAGTCAATTGATTGATGTCAGGATACAAAGACACGTGTATTAGGTGTGCTGTGTCAATGTGACGCATGTGTGTTAGATATGATACCGGCATGTTCAAGTTTCATTATTTCTTCTGTCCTCACACTGGTGATTTCTTGGTTACCCTAATACAGTGGGCTACAATATTGTTAAGCTTTATTATACTTCTATAATCTTAGATTTTATATTTTAGTTGTTTATTGTCCCTGAATAAATAAATAAATAAATACCCTGAAGTTATGGTTCTCAATGAAGTCTTTGAGTATGACTAGTAGTAGAAAACTAGTGTGGTGAATGGATTTGAGTGTACATTACAGGTTTTGCATGATCACGTGAATGGAAGGTGTTTGGTGACAGTGTAATAAGGCTGCCAAAATGGACCCCATTGTAGCGTTCCCCATTGCCATTTGTTCCTTTGGGGGGGCCTGGTCGAGTGGAATATAAAGAAATTGTATAATATGTATAAAGAAATAAAATAAGTAATAATAATTAATTAGTTAATTAGTATGTAAGACATTCAAATACGATTTTTAAGACAATTGTTCTGAATAAATGAAATGAAATGAAATGAAATGAAATGAAATAATGGGCCCCACGTAAAGGGGCAGTTAAAGTCAAAAGTCAAAGTCAAAGTCAAAAAGAACTTTATTCATTGAAATCACAAGGATCATTTTGAATCGTCTTATAAACTAAAATTACTCCTGTTCCTGTGTTAAAGTTTGGTAAAATTCGGTCGAAGTTAGCTGGTGAATCCTTTATTAAGTACCTATAGGTATAGTTCGTTCGGGAGTCTTTTTTATACTACTTGGCAAGCAAACATGAGTACGGACCACCTGGTGGAAAGTTAGTTTCCGTAGCTTATGGACGCCTGCAACACCAAAGGTATCACACACGCGCCGACCTTGACACAAAGATGAAAAGTCTCATGTGCCTGTAATTTCACCGGCATCCGTACCCTTCAAACCGAAACAGAGCAATGCGAGCACTACTGCTTGGTGGGAGAAATAGGCCCCCTTCTGTAGGTCATAGGCCCATAACATAGATTTAGTTATTGTACTATGGAGGATAGTACAGGTAGTACTTAAATAAAAAAAAAACACGAACTTGTAACCTTAATAAGAAGTACCTATAATAGGTAGGTACAGTTTTTTTAAAAGTCTTTATGTACTTATAAATTTTTAGTAAGTAGGAAATACTGCATAGGTACTTACCTAAGTTCCTAAAAAAAGAAAGACAATTTTTTTGAAACCTAAATTAATTAAATTAAAAAAGTGCGGCTGGTTATTAAGTAAGGTAACTTTTAAGTAAACAAAAATGAAGATTCTAAGTTAACCCGTTAAATACAATTAAGTATGTCATAAGTACTTACATTCAAGGTTGCCTGGAAGAGATCACCGAGATAAGGCCGTTCAATTGGCTACCGTGAATTAGTCTGTAAGTTACCTAAGGTTATGTATTTTTGTTATGAGATGAATGCAATAAAGAATAACCTAGATATTTAAATAATAAAAAGTGATATAAGGCAAGGACTCACCAAGAAACAGCCACGCGGCGAAAAAAAATCCAACGTACTCAAACTTTTATTTTATTGCAAAATACAGAAAATATTGTATTCTACAGAAAACAGTCATCATATCTTCAGGAACGCGCCACGTGCTCAGAACATGAATCTACGCACAAAATTCAAAATAAGTCACAAAAAAGTTTCAATGTCAAATTGCACAGAATACACTCCCGACTAGTGATGGGGTAATTTAGAAAACGGGAACTATCGAATATCGATATTCACGCAAAAAAAAGGACACGTCTTTCATTGGACGCGGAACGCGAATGAGTGGTACTCGTAAGGTACATTATCAGTAAGCATAAAATAATAATGCTTAAGTTTTTTATTGTAATAAGGTTACATATCAGCGGCATTTATACGACTTTGCGTTTTCGGAAATGGTTTGATGGGAAGTATGAATTCATTTGACACTGCGCTGTTCATTACGCAGTTTATCGAGGTCACTGACCTAGAATAATACCTACCTTATGCTTGTAACACAATGCTTTGAATTATTGTATTTGTTTGAAATAATAATCATGTTACAGTCGTTGTAATTATTTACTATGATTTAAAATAAAACAAAGTTTATATCTGCCTGTACAATATACAATTTTACGCGGGGCACCGCCAACACACAACACACAACACAGATGCCAGTCAAAATAAAGTTCGGATCACGTTCCGATGTCTAATGGTAAGTCAGAAATGGTATTCTCTTAACTTAAAATACAACAAGATTAGGTATGTGTTTATATCGAAATGTAACCGAAATTTGAACGATTCAAAATGAATTCGATAATTTTATCTTAAATAGATGGAGTCTATCTTTACTCTTTCCAATGATATAAATAACTATCCTACTCTAATGCTCGTCACTGTGAATCGAAAGTAGACTAAATTGTAATTATGAGGGAGCAGAATACCAACTTTCTGTCAATTCACAATTCAGTCTTGATTCGGTCAACTTTCGATGTAGTTTTAAAAAAGAATTGGGCCTCAGTTTATCTGTAATTGGATGAATCTTGCTGTTGTCGAAAACAAAAAGTTATTTAGTTACGGCCAAAGCAAGATTGGGCCATATCTATTTTGACGATCTCTGTGGCGCGGTAGGCGAAGGTTCGCCTGCGAGCCTGCGACGCAGGAGGTTGCGGGTTCTATTCCCGCCTCGAAACAAATATTTGTGCGATCTACAGATATTTGTTCAGGGTGTTCTGGGTATTTTTCTATGTATAATAAAAAAATATTTATGTATGTAATGTATTGCATTAAGTATATTAGTTATCTAGTACCCATAACACAAGCTCTGCTTAGCTTGGGGCTAGATAATGTTGTGTGAAATGTCCAGAATTCATAATTATTATTATCATCTTTCGGACCACAGTGAAATCAACCACGAGACTCCAATATATTTTTTTTTTGTATCGGTGTTCTTTATTGGATAGTTTGTTTTCCGAGGAAGGAACAACTGTGCATACAGTAGTATACATTATTAACACAGCTGCTCTATAATTAAAACTTTTTATTATTCTACTAGAGCTCCTCGTGAAAGAGTTCGTCCGGGGAAGTACTACCACCATACCTATTTCTGCCACCAAGTAGTATCTGAGCATTGATGTGTTCCGGTTGGAAGGATAGGTGCCGGTGAACAGTAAAGTCTCAGGTACCTGAGACTTTTAATCTTTGTCTCAGAGTGACGGGCGCAGTACGATGCCAAGTAAGGCGCGTCCTAGACGTGACCTAAGTGGTATTGCATTTGTATTGGGCTGGGATTAACATTGGGTGTCACCGATTAACATTGGGTAGACCACATAAAAGACCCGTTATTTAAACAAATTAAAAAAAAAAACATTTTCAACATCGTCCAGGGGTGCGATTTTTGAAAAAAAAAAAATGTCACCCGCCTCAGTACTTCCCAGAATGAATAACTAATTAAGCGACAATTCGCCCTTGAATTCGAATATTGTGGTAATATTTTTGTCATAATAATCTCTACGAAGTCAGGAGAGACTAGTTAATATGATTTTACAGTTTATTAGATATCAGTAAACATAATTAAAATTTCTTATCTTATTGAACTCAATGCTTTTAATGCCGGATCAAACTGGATTTGTTTATGTTAATAATTACAATAAGAGCACGAGACTCTATCATAAAACTGTCATGACAGACGGTTAATATTATTTATTTATAAATTATAAATTTGTTTATAACATGTGTATCAAATACCCCTATTAAGCTGCGTTTCCACCAAAGATGTGAGAGGTAGATGAGCGGTGCGAAGATGTGTAGCGGGCTCTTTTCAGACTGACAGCTAGTAGTTTCTCTCTTTCCCTCGCGTCTATCCCTCGCGCACATCTCTCGCACACATCCCTCGCAACACATTCCTCGCAACACATTCCTCGCAACACATTCCTCGCAGCACATTCCTCGTACTTACCTCGCTTGTTTTGTACGTATTACACCTTGCTCGCTTCCACCATAGCTGCGCTGAGCGAGAATTAGAATTATTTGTTTCAGAAAAAAAAGAGAAAGGGAGGCTAGGTAAATGAAGTGATTCTATTGGTTCAACATCCCTCGCACATCCTTGCTCATCTCTGGTGGAAACGCAGCCTTTACCCAAGAGGAGGGTACCTGAGGAGGCCTTGGCCGATAGATTTATTTTTTGTGATGACTTGTTATAATTTTTGTTTTTTTTTTGTTTTATATATTTATTTGATTGCGTTTGGTTAAGATAACCCATAATTTATATGATTTGAATACCTATTTTGTTTTTACAATATGACGAAGCTTTTAGCTGAAACTTAAATTATATTTTTATTCTTATTCTTATATTTGAATTCTATCGAAATGTACCGATTCTCAGTATTGTTTATATGATGTATTATGATTGTATTTGTTTTGACATATCTAAGTGCATGTATATGTGTAAAGAGGAAATAAATGACTATGACTATGGCCTACCTACTCCACACGTCATGGCGAGCAAATTTATTTCTCGGACTTTTAAACGAAGATTTTCATTCATGAAATGCCTTCTAAAGTTTCCTCCAGATATATACCTAACACAACATGGGGCTACCCTATTACAGCTTTATTTAGTGTCAATGTAATAATTGTAATAAGTTGCGCAGCAGACTTTGGAGAGAGCAATGCTAGGAGTTTCACTATGTACGTGATAGAATCCTAAATGAAGAAATCGTCAGCAATCTATGCCCATTGTCAGTTCAACTTCTTGTAAAAGAGTTCGTGCGGGGAAGTACTACCACTGCACCGTACCTATTTCTGCCGCCAAGCAGTAGTGCTCGCATTGCTGTGTTTCGGTTTGAAGGGTACGGATGCCGGTGAAATTACAGGCACATGAGACTTTTCATCTTCATGTCTCAGGGTCGGCAGCACGCTTGTGATGCCTCTGGTGTTGCAGGCGTCCATACGCTACGGTAACTACTTTCCATCAGGTGGGCCGTAGCTTGTTAAATTGTGCAGTATAAAAAAAACTTGCTAATTCTGAGAGCTATGTGGGTGATCTTGATTATTCTAAAGATTTTGACATTTTAGATTATATCAGTATGAATCTCCAAACATAGCTCCCTCCATAGCCCACCGTGACTTTGAACTTTATTTTTATCTACATAGATACCTCAAAACAAAGAAATCCACCTGCCATAGATCTATCAAGATTTATTCGTTCAATCAAATTTCGATAAGATAATTATATTTTTATCAAAGTAATTGTCTTGACAAAATCATTTGTTTGGCATACTAATTTATCACAACCAACATTTCTTCAACGTTTTATAAATTAAGTTTATTAGACCTAATCGCTATCGTTTTTCTTTAGAAAAATAGATAATATACTTACAATCATATCTATAATTATAATGCTGGACATTTTTTTCACACAACATCATCTAGCCCCAAGCTAAGCAGAGCTTGTGTTATGGGTACTAAACTAGTGGTTCTCCCCGAACTGAGCGATGACACCTTTATCAGCCCGACTACAGGGGTTTGTATTTAATGGCTATGTAGTATGTTTGTATGGATGATCCATCAGCAATCTAAAACTACCGAGTCATTTTCCCTAACATGAGAGAGATTTTGAAAAAAAAAAAAAATATTTGTTACATAAACGGTGCCATCTAGTTGTAGTTTTACTACCAAATCTTTAATGATTTACGTTTTCTACGCTAAAAATTGATATTACAAAGAAAAAATCCTCAATGTTCGACTTCTCTCTGTAGAACAAAATATACTAAAATAATAAATTTCAGCATTACCAGAGAACTTCGAGATATTTGTTGCATATTTTACTAACTTTACCCTTCTCATTCAGTATATGTTTTTAGAAATCGGTTGATTTCTAAAAACATATACTGAGAAAAAAATTAACCTCGAGGTAATTTCCTATACACATCATCGAAATAACCTTTGAATAGGACTAAGCAATGGGGCGTAAATACTACATACCTGTTAGTATATAAAGTACTTGACGAATTAATTGATAACGTCCTTTTGACGAAAATCATAGAACTCCAATGTCCTTCAAATTCCTAGGAATTACAATTATTAATCAAAAAATCAACTAGGGGGTCAACAATTGATGTTATATTGGTTATGGTTTTTTATGGCACAAGTTTCTAATTTCTTCAATTTCACTTTTCCCTGTAGTTGTGACACAAAAGCAACAAGCATACCAAATTTCAGCATTGTGGGATTGCTGGAAGTACCCTAGAATTTTTGATTTTTTCGTTTTGCATTTTCCCTAATATCTCAGAAACTACTAAGTCTAAATACTAAATAAGAACAGTTTTGAAATGTCCAGCCAAATCGCTTTCATTAGACACCCCACTTGATCCGACTGTCACACTTTTATTTTTTTTACCCCTCTTGAACCCCAATATCTCATCAACCCCGTCCGATATAGCTCATAACCTTACCTACAAATTGTACCAATACTATCTACCCACATACTAAATTTCATAAAGATCGGATAAACGGTTGGGAAGTTTTCATCGGACAAACATACATACATACATACATACAAACGCCGATTCTTCCAAGTTGACTAGAAGAACCTTCGCCCACCGCGCCACAGAGGTCGTCATTTATTCTTGTTCTTCTTTTAATTATGGCTTCAAACCTATTCTAGTTAAAATTGCTGTGATCTTTTTTTGACGTATGACATTTTACATCAGAGAGAACAAAACAAAAGCTAGTTTTAACTAAAGTGGGTTTAAAAAAGAAATGGCCCAAGTTTCTAGTTCCTGGCAGAGTCCCAAGACGAAATTCTATAACCAATGACAGTGATGACTCACGGCACTAAGACGTGGTCGCTAACTGTTAGCCGTATAGACAGACACAAAGTCGCGCAGCGGGCTATGGAGAGAGCTAACTATTAACTATCTATAACAATCGTAGCGTTGTGCTGTCTTGCATATTTTTGCTGATGTTTATTTAATTTTGACTACCTTCCTAAGGTTTTTAAGTTCTCATTTACTATGTAGGTATCACCAACTCCTTGCACCACACAGGCGCTTCTCACCTAGTGGTAAGACGGACCATTTATGTAAGCCAAGCCGTGTTTGTTGCCTGATTCTTCTAGGCTTGGTCGCGTTGGAACAGGTGAATGATCCTTGTGATTTCAATGAATCAAATTCTTTTTGACTTTGACTTTGACATATCATTAGAAATCAATCAACTACCTTACAGGCTTTAAAAGATAAACTATTTCCATTCCCACTTTTCTTCTTTCTTTTTGATTTCTTTTCAAAATCGCTCCAGCTGCTTCAGCGTGAAGGAGTACCAAACATACTTACAAATATTCGCATTCATAATATTAGTGAGATGTGATTTAACCTTCATATAATTTTTCAAAAGCCTTTAGACGTCCAATGTTGGACGAAGCCTCCACCATTGAATGCAATGGGGGGATTTACCATATCACCACGCTTTGGCAGGCGGATTGGTAATCGCAGTACGTGTTGGGTACTCAGGTGGATGCTGCTGCTCATCCCCTGGTGTAATCCCTTAGGTTTTTACTACATCCACGGGAGGAGATATTCTTAGGCCGGACATATTACGACTGACCGTAATATAGTTACGTGGTAATTAATAAAACTATCACTTAAGAGTTCCAATAATAAACCAATGATCAAAGATAAATACAAGGTTACTTAAGTGTATATTTTCGGCCTAAGTATCGAAGTAAAAAGTTAATAGTATGAATTAGTAATATCAAACAGAAATCAAACAGTAATATGGACAAGCGCGAGTGAGACTCGCGCTTTGATGGCTCTCATTTTTAAAGGAGATATTTCATCCTGGGCCTGCTCTAAGTACACTACACAGAAAGATATAAAAAAAACAGGGGATTTTCATAAAAATACAATTATATTAATTTGAAGCATAATACAGCGGTACAAAAATGTTTATTTATGAGTTTTTTAATATGGTCACCCGATTTTTAGAGCAGCCATGACAGTCGAGTGACTTTGACAACTGACAGTTTTGTTGAGTGTCATTGACGCTCAACAAAACTGGTTCCTTGTGTGATTTCCTTGTGTGTGATTGCTCTCTTTGGCGAAAATAATCTTGAATGTACACTAACACGAAGCAATATTATGGAAAATAAACAATAACAAATGTTTTCTATGTTGCTTAGCTATATTTATATATACTGTACATAGTGCAGGCCCAAGTTCCATACATTCGTGAAACATCTCCTTTATTTCGAACCCGTCAAAACCCTTTTCGAGCTTCAACCACTTCTCACAAACTTCACTATTTCATTTATGCGAAGGTTAGGAAACCTTTTGCACGCGAACGAACTTAGCTTTTATTTTGGTTATTGTTTGTTCAAATTTCATGAAATTTTGTACACAACAGCAGGGCTATTCTAAAACGTCGGAAACGTTTCAGATCGGATTTGTTAGTTTTTCATTACGATGTGGTAAGTAACTTAAACAATTTTCTCTAGTAAAACACAGTAAAAACATTAAATATGGTATATTACTGTGTTTTACTAGAGAAAATTGTTAGAAAATTGTTTAAGTTACCACATCGAAATGAAAAAAAATTAAACACTGTTACCTAGATCTGAGGTGCGTAATTTTTTTTAAAATACTTTTTTTTTTTTTTTATTTGTTAACCATATAATTTTATAAGAAACTAACGCACAGGTCTAGATATTAGTGTACTGAGTGTACAAAGTTTCATGGAGTTTGAAGAAATCATATCCAAATTAGTAGCAAACTTCGTTCACGTGTACCTAACCTTTTCTTGACAGATAAAAAAAGTCGAAATTCATCAATTTTACACTATTTAATTTATTTGTATAATAAAGCCTCCTAGCACAAATTTCAGAATTATGGGATGCTGGAAGTTAAAGGTTTTACAATTTCGCAATTTCGATTGGATTAGGTTAGAAGCTTGATTTTTTACAGCAATTAAAGCTCATAGAACTTTATAATTGGTATAAATATCAAGTTGATACATTTAATAGTTCCTGAGCAAAAAGGGTCATACAGACAGACGGATAACAAAGTGACCCTATAAGGGTTCCATTTTGTCCTGTTACACGGAACTCTAGACAAACACAGAAACAAAAAACCAACAAAAAATGCTCAGAGATCTTACTGACTACCTACCTTCTTGAGATCGTTTATAAAAAATAACACAAAAAACGACTTATGTCGGCCCAAAAATGATATGACGTAAGACTATACCTGACACATTTTTTTGGGCCTACATGATATTGCTGATTCTTTTAATAAAACAACATATCAAACTTGGCAGCCTAGACTTAAAAAATATTTATGCACACAGCACACATCATCATCATCATCAGCCCATGGGCGTAGCCAACCCCAAAAATTTCTAAATGTCGATAAAATCTGATAGTTTTTGAAGAAACACCAGTGTGGTGAACGTGTTTTTTATATTTTTTTTATGCTACGTGGCATGCTAATAAGCATACGGCCCATCTGATGGAAAGCAGGTACCTTAGCCTATATGAACGCCTGCCACACCAGAGGCATAACACGCGCGCTGCAGACCCTGAGACATAAATATGAAAAGTCTCGTGTGCCTGTAGTTTCACCAGCACCCTTGAACCCTTTAAACCGAAACAGCAATGCGAGCACTAGATACTGCTTGGCGGCAGAAATAGGTAGGTACGGTGGTAGTACTTCCCCGGACGAACTCTTTCACAAGAAGTTTGTAAAAACGGGAAATTTTCACGTAAACGTGAAAATTTCCTATTTTTACAAAATGAATGATATAATTCACGAAAGTTACTTTAGTAAAACCACAAGATCTACTTATCAGTAACTACTCGATAATACTTACCATTCGTCTTTATTGGATATTTAAATATAATTTCAACGATATTAATTTAAAAAATAAACTCATCGATATATTCACATCCTCATTTCAGAAACTGGTATTCCAAAAATAAAATTACAATAAGATTTTATAACCATGTTTAATTATAGATCAAGGCTAATGTAGAGCCTAATTTTAGAACAAGGTCAAAATTATACAAGTTTTTATGTAAACAAAACCCCTGGCAAGCAACCCAAGGACATTATATAGGTCTCAGGAAGTCGGTGGATGGAGATAACTCAACACCGTTCGTAATGGCATTCTACAGGGGGGTAGACCTATGTCGACATCTATATACAGGCTGATTTACGGCGTTATTACAGAACATGGCCTAAATCTGAGTTTTCCAGAAGTAACTTGCGATCTAAATAGTCCGAGCTTATGCCAAAAATGATATAAGCTTGGACTATCTATGGTTTTTCTAAAATGCCTGGTTTTAGAAAAACCAGAGATAGTCAAAGCCTATGTCATTTTTGGCCCCCTAGTTTAGCAATGGTCTACAAATACCAGACATGTTAAGACGTATAGACAAGGTATCTGCCTGAAGCTAATTATGTATAATAAACTACCCTTAGAAATAACACGGCCTCCAAACCAATTCAAACATAAAATAAAAATGGTTTTTTCATCCCATCTATTCGAAAAGGACGACTTGGTTCGCCTTTAAGTGCACCCAAAGGTGGTGTTTTCTGTATGAAGCTTCTATAAGTGCGCCGCAATAATCTTTGCCGCGCACTTTTTAAATTTGGAACATATCGAACTCAAATAAGTGCGCCGCAATTATCTTTTACGCGCACTTTTTGAATTTGGAATATCTTGAAAAGAATCAAACACAAATAAGTGCGCCGCAATTTTCTTTGCCGCGCCCTTTTTAAATTTGGAACATCTAAGGGCCTTATTCATAATCATTTTTTAAATCTATTTCAGTTAAAATAGCTTTTGTCTTCTTCTCTCTGATGTAAAATCTCGTATGTCAAAACAAGACAAAACAAATTTTAACTAAAATAGGTTTTAAAATGATTATGAATAAGGGGGTTAGTGTTTAGCGCCAAAGAAGTCGTACGCAAATATTGTTTAAATAAATACTGGCTGGTACGACGCGACGGCCCATAGTCGCGCCACCGGCTGCCGCGATTCGTCATTTCTTACCGACTTTACAAAAAGGAGGAGGTTCTGAATTCGGTTGTATTTTTTTTTTATATTTGATATATCCGGCGTTTATGAACCGATTTGGAAAATACTTTTTTTATTTCAATATATATACTTACAGATTGGTCCCATTCTTTTCAGAATCCAGTTCTGATGATGGAATCCATGAGGAATTGAGGGAACTCCTCAAATATTGTAGGCATACATATGGCGATTTTGATATTTTCAGCAACAAACCAAGCATTTGCATTCAGAAAGTATCATAATCCTTTCACCACTATGGTTCTTTCATAATTTTTTTTTCATTCAAATATTTAGTCGAATACAATGGCGGATGTCTGTTTTTTAAATGAAAAGTTATTCACGGATTGTTAGAAATTCATGGTTTTGTTTTGAAATAAAATATGAGGCGCGTTTTATTTTCTCATAGAGGGTGATTAAAAATAGAGTGTAACACTCGGGCGCAAAATATATTTTTGGCTCGGGCGACGTACTTTGAATCCCTCGCTACGTTCGGGATTCTACTAAAGAATCCCTCGCTAGAATCCCTCACTTCGCTCTGGATTCAAAAAAGCGCCCTCGCCGTAAAAATATTATTTTGCTCCCTTATGATACAATCTACTATTGAGTGTAATCCGTTTTACCATATTGATGAGTACATGAGTTGTTCATTTTCTGAATTGTATTACGTGTAAATGTATTTGACATTGGTGAACCCACCCATTTAAAATTTAAAATTTAGATTTTTATTTAATGCAGTCCCATTTTTTTTTAAATTTTTTACTATCGTAATAGTGTGGATTATGTTTTGTATTGTTTTGTATTAGGCTATTAGAATTATAATTAAATATTATGGGCCTTATTCATAATATTTTTTTAAACCTATTTTAGTTAAAATAGCTTTTGTTTTGTTCTCTCTGATGTAAAATGTCATACGTCAAAACAAGACAAAACATATTTTAACTAAAATAGGTTTCAAAAATGATTATGAATAAGGGGGTATGTATATACAAATTTTTATTATACATAGAAAATACCCAGAATGAAATTACAATGATTTTCAACTCATAAAACCCGGACTTTGTGTCCGTTTTAACTGAGCATCTCTTAACCAACTGTTTAAATAGTCACATTGGTGAAACAAATATTAGTTTGAACTGAAAATTATAACATGCAAAAGGAATAGTTAGGTAAATATCCGTATACAAATAATCTTTCATTTAAAAAACCGACTTCCGCCATGTGTTTTCGACTAAATATTTGGATGAAAAAAAAATGATGAAAGAACCGTAGTGGTGAAAGGATTATGATACTTTTTGAATGCAAATGCTTGGTTTGTTGCTGAAAATATCAAAATCGCCATATGTATGCCTACAATGTTTGAGGAGTTCCCTCAATTCCTCATGGATTCCATCATCAGAACTGGGTTTTGAAAAAAATGGGACCAATCTGGAAGTATATCTATTCAAATAAAAAAAGAATTTTCCAAATCGGCCGGTCTATTACCTAAAATTAGCGACCAGCAATTAGCAATTATTGTACAATTATCGCGCGATCGATTGCTAGATGTAACAAAAATTGCTTTGCTATCGCTGGATTCGCTAGTACGTAATACGAATTAGCAATTAATTAGCAATTTAGCTGCGATAATCGCGCGTTTATTGCAATTGCTTTGCTATTGCAAGATACACAATAAGCCTGCGGTTCATAAACGCCAGAAATATGAGGTAAAAAAAAAATACAACCGAATTGACAACCTCCTCCTTTTTTGGGATAAGGCCAACGATCTTATAATTCACAATAGATCCAGGGTCACGTACAAAATGAAAGCTAAAAACTGTCCGCATGGATACATACTTATACAGCTACATTTGTTTACTAACGAACAAAGATGAAAGTTTTAAAACAGTTCTAAGTTCAACCTAATTACAACCATGACACCTAGCAAAAAAGTAGCAAATCTTCAAAATATTATCTTACACTTACGATCATTCGTCACAAAAAACGAGCAAAGCAATTATATTACTCCTGTCACTTGTCAAATCAAAAGACAAAGGTTAAACAACTAGTGTGAAATCAACCTTAAAGAGCTACAAATAAAGTTCTTTTTCCCGTTATTACCTTGCGAGCTACATCCATCCGTTTCCATGGTTTCGCTTCTGTTTGCTTCTTCAAATTTAACTACAGAAGGTATGGAGTCGCGTTGATCACTTAAATAATTTATAATATGCACGTTAAAGTTAAGTTAAAATTATTTATGTTTTGGGCATGTATGTTTGATATTGATAGTATATATACTTGTTATTTTATTAACGTTCTGTTGTGTGTATATTTATGTGTATGTTTATGTTTTTGGCCAAGATGTCTATCGCTGGATGTCACAAATAAAAATATCACTAAATTCCACATCTTTATAGTATGTAAGTCATCTTTATAATACAAGTACAGTTTAGTGCAATAATTTGATCAAAACCCAAAATGTTTAAAACAGCTCAACATTAAAAATTTTCCATTCTGCGTACCTACAGGCTGATAATGAAGCCCTAGTTATAAAAAGCTCAAATATAAAAAATATATGTTCTGTTACGTTTGTCTCGTTTCATAATAAAAAAAGATATCGACCATCAAAGTTTTCCAACAAAAACCGTAAAGTGCTTGAGGGCGGGCGTACAGGCGCCTGCCGTAGGTTGGGCATTTATTTGATATTTGGGAAATATACCTATAATATGATAAAAGAATTTGAAAAAGTACTGTTTTTTTACGATAATGTGTTCTATAAGTGATTCTGGTTCATAAATTTTAACAAAGCGAGAGGACTCATTATCAGTTGGTATAGATGTAAAGGGGTTGTTAACCAAAGATTTGGTTAAATAACAGTAGCGTAAATGGATTGCTCGGAAAGCTAAAATAAAAAAAAGGAAAGCCAAGTATCTGATGAGAGTTCAACAAACAGACACAAAAGTAGTATTAAAATTTTTTAAAGTTCTGGTAAAAACAAATTATTACAATACAAATCTACTCCATGCATCTACTGTTCTGTTACAGACAATTTTGCGTCAACGATGGCCAAACATTTGTAGCGGTGGTTTAAAATCGGTAATTTTGATCAAAATTTCATACTTTTTGTTAGTTTAAAGCTTAAAATACAACTTATTCTACATGTACTTAACGAAAGTAAGACACTCCGGCCGTTAAATTGTTTTTTCGGGGATTATTTTTGCAACTTTTAAATATACATTGCGGCATTGTGACACGTGTTTACATTGGCTTTGTTTGAAGCGAACTAAATCAAATACAAACTCACTTTTCAAGTGAGCTTAAATTCACCGAGACGTTTTTATTGCGCCGACCCGATATCTATGTGAGTATTAGAGATCGTTGGATAAGGCGGTTAAAAATTAAATCAAATCAATATTATTGTTTTAGTTAGCATCTAAGACATCATCATAGTTAGCAGCCGATAGACGTCCACGACTGCCGCCCAATTACGGTAGCTAAATGGGAATGGGGAACGCAACAATGGGGATCATTTTGGTAGCCTTTTTTTCGCTGTCCAAATCTTTTGTAACTTGGAAGGAGGAATATTTAGGTCAAGGGACCGTCCATTAATCACGTGAGGCTTGAAAGGGGGGGAGGGGGTTTAGAAAAAAAAAACACGACATATTAAAGGGGGGGGGGGCTGTTGTAAGATATCACGTGTATTTATTTTAGGTAATTTCGCGCGATTTCTATACCGCGAAAAGTGGCGTGTAAAATAATTTAATTTGTTAATTTTAAAAATACACGTCTGAGATGGGGGGTAGTCTTAAACCCCACCACGTATCACCAAGGGTGAGGGTGGGGGTTTAAAAATGCTAAAAAAAACATCACGTGATTAATGGACGGCCGTAATATGGGGGGGATGTCGGTGTCTCCCCCAACATATAAATAGGGGGGGGGGGGGGGAAATTGCTATAATCACCACCCTTGGCAGGTATGTAGGTATTTGTATGGCAGTAATCGTGTCGAGATGGATGCTGCTGCCCATTCCCTGGTGTAAATCCTTTAGTTTGCTGTTATGACATCCACGGGAGGAGACTGAGGGTATATCTTTAGGGCGGACACACAACGGCGAAAACTTAAAAACTTAAAATACATTTTTACGGAAATACCTCTATGATAAATCTTAATCCCTTGATTAGTTACTTATTTTCTACCATATAGTTTTAATGGTAACTAATTATAATAATAATACCTATATTATTATTATGTATAAGTACCTAATAACTATTATCATCTTTTGACATAACAATCAAACCATCTCGCTGACGTCAATACATACGCAAGTAAGCTACTTATAACCCTTGTCAATAAAGAAGCGATACGTAAGCCGCGGCAAAAATTAAACTATCCGTAAATGGTGGCTGCTGGTTTTGGCTTGCTTACAATGTGTCACTGTCTACTTTAACCTCGATTTTTAACTGTCTTTTCAATCATTTGATATGATTTATTTATTGAATTCTTTATTGCACAAAATACTTAAGAAAATTGTACAAACGACGGATTTAATGCTAAGCAAAATATTACCAAGAACAGTATTATATAATTTTAAATTTGTAAGTTAAAATAAGATGAAATAATAACAAAACTCACTATCTTTCACAAAACAGATTGCATTAGTTTGGTTTTCGATTTTTTATTTTGTTTAACTTATGTATACTTTTTACTTAACTCTACAGAAACTTGAATGACGAAAAGAAAGTGATAATTGTCTCTCCGTAACATAATGAACGTCATTCATGAATCATTTAATTATTTGCGTTTTAGATAAATCTTTATTGATTGATTACAAGAAAGTTAACAATAATAATTTAAAAATTAAGGGAACTACCATGGATGACATTATCGCTAACAGCAATCTCTACCATGGAACCGTTAGATGGACTGGAATAAACAAACATAGAAGAGACGGCGTAGTGGTGTGGCTTCTATTTTTTTTTTTGGGAAAACTAACAGCACATAAAAACATAGTAAAAAGAGAAATTTAGAGTCAAAAGGCTAATTATAAGTCTTCACTTATAGTAGCTATACTAGAAATAATGACAATCATAGACTAAATTATACATAAATATACCTACATGGTTTAACTAGTACATCATCATCATCATCATTCTCTCCCATACAATGCCACGACGAACGTTCTTGAGCTCCTCATTTTTTTAATACTTCTAGGCAAATATTCAAGCATACAGCCCGACTGTTAGAAAGTAGTTGCCGTAGCCTATGGAAGCCTGCAACACCAGAGGCATCACAAGCGCGCTGCCGACCCTGAGACATATAAATTAAAAGTCCCATGTGCCTGTAATTTCACCGGCACCGGTACCCTTCAAACCGAAACACAGCAATGCGAGCATTACTGTTTGGCGGTGTTAGTACTTCCCCGGGCGAACTCTTTCACAAGTTCTACTACTAACAAAATCCATCCATCGACTTCCTGCTAGTACCTAAGTACCTATGCAAGACATATAATATTCATATATATATATATATATTCATATTCATATTGTAAATATTCATATTATTTATTACAATTATATACATTATTATTATATTCCATGACCATGTTTTTAAAGATGGGAAGACAGCTGACCTTTTTACACGTCGTTTCTTTATTGGCGCGGGTTATACACTCCCACTTAATTTTCTATTAAGCTGTTTGTTACCAAGGCCTCCAATTAATTGTTATCATTATTGACTCAATCGGCCATATTGTCGCCCAGCACGATATTATTCCCCCAATGATCGGATTAAACCGATTAATCATGATCACCGGATTATTCTCCGGATAGTTGGGTTTCTGTTGGATATCTAGTTTTTGTCGACATCGGCAGAAATTACCGGTTTTTAAAAGTGTTAGTTTTGGGTGCCCCCCTTACGCAATTACGTAATTTATTTGTCAAAGTCAAAGTAATAATATATTTATTGCTGAATTACATGTTTGTAAGATGACATGTTTGCTATTAGTTTCAATGCTGTTCCTACTAGAAATTAAGTTTTTGCGATTAATGAGTACCCTGTGAAATAAAAAAAAAAATTGCCTTGAAATTACAGGCACATGAGACTTTTCATCTTTATGTCTCAGGGTCGGGCGGCGGCGCGCGTGTGATGCCTCTGGTGTTGCAGGCGTCCATAGGCTACGGTAATAACAGATTTGCCTAAAAAGCTGTTTACCCTAAACATATAAGATGCCAAATGAAGCAGTATACCTAAAATGTGAAATTGACAAAGAAACAGTTTCTCTAAAGTGGATGCCTACAAAACAAAATGCCTGAGTGGTTAAAAGCCGACACAGGAGCTTGATTGCTTGCCAAGTAGTATAAAAAAAAACGCATTCTATAGTTACAACCAAACTCAAGTTCAAGGCAAACTGCGTAAATAAGGTAATAACCGAAAAATAATTTAAATTACAAACAGCATTTAAAACTGATTGAAACTGATAGCAGCAGAAGCTTTATAAAGATCGTAGGAAGTAGGTGGATGGAGGCGGGCCAGGACCGTTCGTCGTGGCATTCTTTATGCCTCTATGTCTAAGTAGCAGAAATACCGTCTCTTACTTTTTCTTTATTTTTTATTATGGCCTTCTTAGTATAAAAACTCAATTTTGCTAATGTCAAATCTAATAAATATATAATTATATTATATTATATTATATTAGTCCTCGGTCAAGTCATGTTCTTGCAAAGCGATGGCAGTTTTACTAGAATATTCCTGGACAGACACGCAGTACGCTTATTTTATTTAAATTAAATATGCTATGACGCAGCTTCACGTCATTCCTTGTTCAACAAAATACCAATATGTCTGGATTCCTTAGAAATATGACCCATATAAAAAAGGCTTTTAAGGCACGGTATGATCCTAAACCCAAACATCCAAAAATAATAAAACAAATACCCAAACGGCATTGCTTAAAGTTGAAAATCGCATGTCATATTTGACGACGAAACTGGTTTGCACTTTAGACTGTATTAATTTTGAGAGTTTTTTTTTATTAATAGAAATATTTAAATCATTGAAAAATATGCGGTTAGAACTTTCAAATAAAAGTCTAGCTATTTAATTCGTAAAAAAATGTTGTTGTTGCCGTTCAAAATTAAGTGAATATTTGTTTTTTTTTTTTAATATTTGCGATTTTTATTTGCAAAACCCAAAGCCAGACTTTTTTTTCAAAATGCTGTTCGGTTTCTATATACAATTATTATACAGTAAATACACTACCTACAACTATTTTTTATACCTCATTATTTAATTATTAGTTTTTATTTATTTTTTATCCATAAAATTGTACCTACCTAATAAGTTTTTTCGTTGTTATGTATAATTTTAAAAGTTTAATTGTTTTTATATGACAAAATATAATAAAAGAATTTAAAAAAAAACTGGTCATGTCGTCATGGGCGTTCAAAATACTGCTTTTGAGATCAGTTTTCGCCTTAATGAAGAATGTGAGAGCTAAAATTACAAGGAGCTATTGAAATGGAATTGGAACGGAAGAAAATTCCAGGATCTTTCGGAGATTGGAATATTTTTCACATTTTGTAGCTTTTTGTTTATCTTTAATAATATCGCTATAAGCGATAAGACCGCCTATTTTGCATTTCCTTTGTTTTTTGTTATTTCGTTTTTTTTTCTGTTACAAAAAAAAAAACAAATATTTGCAGATCATACAAACATTTGTCCCGCAGCGGAAATCGAACCCGCAACCTTGCATCTCAGCCGGCTACTCGCCCACTGCGCCACAGAGGTCGATTTCGTCATTTGTATTTGTATTGTATCCCTTAGTCAGTTTTTAAGACATCCACGGGAGGAGACAGAGGGATCTATTCTTAGGCCGGACACACAACGGCATAAGCGGGTTAATATCATTTCGTCTAAAAAAACAGCTGGTCTAATTAGCAAGTGGTCTAAAAAGTAGTCTAATTACAAACTGGTCTAAAACGCAACTGGCAGATGGTCATTTATTATTTTAATTTTTATCATATATTGTTTTATTTAATTATATATACTTATTTTAGTATATTAAAAAATATTTATTAGGTAAATTTAAAAGTTTGTACTTAGAACAGCTACTTTTTAGAGCACTTGCTAATTAGACCAGTTGTTTTTTTAGACGAAATGATAATGATAAGCTTATTAATTTCAATTCAAAAAGGCAAAAAAATTAAACCACCTTCAAAAGTTAAATTAATTTTATATTTATGTATTATCGCCAATCATTGATTTTATTACAATCATAAAATCTAAATTATACATATCATTTCATATTACTGATTTTTAGTCTATTTTTATTCAACGACCTATAGGATAAGTTCAGGTAAAGCAACATAATAGCCACCACTAATCATCGCCCGTGACTTTGTCTGCAAATAAATTATCTTTATCTTTATCTATAAAAAGCCAAAAGATAATAAGATAATGAAAAAAAAAAAAATGATGATGATAAATTAAAGATAATAAGAATATGGGTAGACCGGACAGTTAGAAAATAAAATCAATGGTTCCACCCTAAAACAAAAAGATAAGAAACATATTTGTTACGTTCCCCATACCATTTATTACTGTAATTGGGGGGGGGGGGGGGCACCCTTTGGGTACGCAACCCTTAAAACCAGTTCAGTAAATTCTAGTTTGACGACCTCTGTGGCGTGGCGGGCGAAGGTACGCCTGCGAAACAGGAGGTTGCGGGTTCGATTTCCGCCTCGGAACAAATATTTGTACAATCTGCAGATATTTGTTCAGGTTGTATTTTTCTATATATAATAAAAAAAATATCTATCTATGTAATGTATTGTATTAAGTTTGTCTAGTATCCATAACACAAACTCTGCTTAGCTTGGGGCTGAATGTTGTGTGAAATGTCCAGCATTTATTTATTTATTTTATTTATTTATTAAGTTCTAAACTATCAAACAAACACACTTGATGTGACGGTCTTTGATGTAGTGGTTTTTATTCAAAGGTTTTGCCCTGAACAACTTTACCTCTCATACCTCTGAATAATTCATACAAAAGGTATTCTAATCTATAGAGTTTTGAACCCAAAACTTTTGCTTGCTTTAGAATTTATATTCAACGCCACTCACCCCGAAACGGTACCTAAAGTCATCCTTAGATCTCCAAAACTGTCATCAGCCTGTAGAAATCCATTGCTAGACATAGGCCTCCCCCTTAGAATGCCACGACGAACGGTCCTGAGCCACCTCCATCCACCAATTTCTTGTGACATTTATAATGTCTTTAGTCCATCGAGTGGAGGGCCTTCCTCTACCGCGTCGTCCGGTTTGTGGTCGCCACTCGAGAACCTTTATTCCCCAACGGTTATCAGTTCTTCAAGCTATATGACTTCCCCATTCGTCGCTAAATATTGGCCGTATAGACAAGCTCAAAGTCACGCAGCGGACTATGGAGAGAGCTATGCTAGAAGTTTCACTATGTGATAGAATCCAAAATAAGGAAGTCCGTAGAAGAACCAAGGTTACCGGCATAGCCCTCAGAATTAGCAAGTTGAAGTGGCAGTGTTTTAAGGCTCTGCGGTAGGTGATAGGTCTTAAATATGCAGATAAGTTACAAATAATGTTCTACTTAGCTAGATAGCATGCAACAAATAGAACAAAGTAATGACAAAATTAAATACAAATCATCGAATACAATCATATCTTTTTAACCGACTTCCCAAAAAGGTTGAGGTTCTCAATTCGGTTGTATTTTTTTTAAATGTTTGTTACCGCATATCTCCGGCGTTTATGAACCGATTTGGAAAATTCTTGTTTTATTTGAATAGATATACTTCCAGATTGGTCCCATTTTTCTCAAAATCTAGTTCTGATGATGGGATCCACGAGGAATTGAGGGAACTCCTCAAATATTGTAGGGATACATATGGCGATTTTGATATTATCAGCAAGACACCAAGCATTTGCATTCAGAAAGTATCATAATCCTTTCACCACTATGGTTCTTTCATAATTTTTTTTATATCCATAATTATTTAGTCGATTACAATGGCGGAAGTCGGTTTTTTAAATGAAAAGTTATTAATGTAACGACTTAGAAGACAGATTTTTTTATGGCACTATACACTCAATTTGGTTCCTTCAGCCACCCCTAAGAAAAAGGATCTTGACAGACAGACGGACAACAAAGTAAGTAATTAAAGTAATAATTACTAAACACAACGACTACCAAGTGCAAGAGGTTGATATTTTTCACACAGAACTATCTAAATTTATACATTATGTGTATTTGTTTTTTAAGTCAACTAGTTTAGCTTGTAGAACGTTTTGGCTTCGGCTGTATGTTTTGTGAGCATTTGATTATAAATAAATAAAATAAATAAATCCTATAAGGGTCCCGTTTTTCTTTGTTGATATAAGGAACCCTAAAAAAATTGTCTGGATCAGTCACGAACGAATCGATCCCGCTCCGTGACGCTTGAATATAAAAAGGTTGAAATTAATCTTGAAATAAGAAATTCATTTTATGGTAAACCAAAGGATAGACAGAGAATGTTACGTAATACCATATTTATTCTGATGGTAATGCGTTTCTGTGCGCATGCGCACGTAGGTACGGGACCTACATACTTGGTAAGTATGGAGGCAAGTCACGTAAGCCTAGAATGTCGAATCAATGTACTATTCTCTCTTATTTCCATGAGATAATTTACTAACTAACAAAAAACCAAAACTTTCAAAAAGTGCTAAATCAATTTCGATAAAATTTATGTGGGACCACCTCTAAAGACCTCAACCAAAACCTCTGGACCTATATACCAAAAAAATAAAGAAGCATCAAAATCAATACATAATTGACGGAGAAATTGCGTAACAACATAAAAAAACCGGTTAAGTGCGAGTTGGACTCGCACACGAAGAGTTCCGTACCATTATCCTATAAAAACGGCATAAAAAACTCGTTTGTTATATGAGAGCAATATTTATTTTATTCTGGTTTCTAGTATTTGTTGTTATAGCGGCAATAAAAATACATCATCTGTGAAAATTTTAAGTGTTTAACTATCACGGTTCCAGAGATACAACCTGGTGACAGACAGATCTATAAAAACGGCAAAAAAAAACACGTTTTTTTTGTATGGGAGCCCCCTTAAATATTTATTTTATTCTGTTTTTTAGTATTCGTTGATATAGCAGCAACAGAAATACATCATCTGTGAAAATTTCAACTGTCTAACTATGACGGTTCATTAGATCCAGCCTGGTGACAGACGGCCGGACGGACGGACAGCGGAGCCTTAGTAATAGGGTCCGTTTTACCCTTTGGGTAAACCCTAAAAACATAGTCGAATTGAGAACCTCCTATTTTTGAAGTCAGTTAAATATGTAATGAATTGTTATTAAGAGTAAGCAGACCAATTTTCAGTCATATTTTTTAAACTTTCGCGATAAATACCCGTGACAATATAAATAAATCTTCAGTCAATTCATAATTCAGTCTTTTGCCCAAAATGATCATTAAGAATTGACAATTTATGGTAAAGTTACTTGTCAAACGTAGGTCACCGAGTGACTTTTAAGATGGGATGTATTAACAAATTTCAGGCAAGTTTATTGAAAATTCAGTTCAGATGTAAAATTCCAATCTAGACTTTCAATTAGATAAGCCGGTAAAGTGCAAAGCATGACGCAACACCTCGGGCTACACGACTCATTAGTACCTACACCAATCAACGTTTAATGTAGTTCTAGGAAGCTAGGAAATGCTGATACAATACGTTGTATATTTCATCACATAAAACTACGGGAATTGGAAGCTCCTAGGGCCTCCTAGAACCCGATAGTTATTACCTAGTTATGTCCTACGTATTTCGAATAAATCATATTTTAGAAAAATACGACTTACACCACGTACTTTACTATTCTCCTGCTGACGTTTCGTTGACCATTTAGATGTCACTTACGACCTTCGAGCATTGGTCAAAGTCAAAGTCAAAAGAACTTTATTCATTGAAATCACAAGAATCATTTTGAATCGTCTTATAAACTAAAACTTCCTGTTCCAACGCGACCAAGCAGAAGAATCGGGTAACAAACACGGCTTGGCTTACATAAATGGTCCGTCTTACCACTAGGTGAGAAGCGCCTGTGTGGTGCCTCGGAGCAAGGAGTTGCTGATACATAGTTAATGAGAACTTAAAAACCTTAGGAAGGTAGTAAAAAGTAAATAAACATCAGCAAAAATATGCAAGACAGCACACGCTACGCTTGTTATACGAAACGTCAACAGGAGAATAGTAAAGTACGGGTGTGATGGTCGTAATTTTTCTATGATCAAGCCACGATAATTTCAATTATATTATAACCAATTTTTTATTTTGTTATTTGTTTTTTTTTTGCTAGAACAGTTTTAATTTATTTATTTTAGTCGAAACTCTTCTCATATTTCGCTTTACTCTGTAATATAATATTAAATCAAATCAAATCGTTCTTCAATTAATTTTTTTAAACATGCAGGCAATTTTGATATCGTTTTCAGAGTCAAATTCGAATTATTATTCCGGCGTTTGGGACCCGTGTGTGGTAAATAACAGTACACTCTTATTAGTCGAGAGTAGGCTTGAGATGATTGATTGACGTAACAATCATTATAATGGAACTGATTGTTATCGATAATGTGCTGAAATCCGATAATTTAAGTGCCGATTTTGATATCTGCGTTATCAGAAAGTAGGGCTTATTCAGGTAATCTGAATTACCTACGTGTTATACCTACTCACCTTTCTAGATAATTATAGATTAATGATAGCCTACTTACGAATAGATAGACACATAAATATCTATCACATAAATATCTAAATATCTATCTCGAACCACGCAAAGTGTAGAGTTCTAATTTTTACTTAAGGTGGATCGTCTCGCATGTGGCGCGAAATCCAAATTTTATTATGTTTTGTGCTTGTCACAGCTAGAACACTTGTGCGGGAAAATACTTGTTTTTTTTTTAACACAATTAAAACTGGGCTTACTCTTACGGTTATAGAGGTATGTCACTATGACATAAATTGACAGCATACATACAGACAGACAGTCAGACAGTCAGACGGATGGACGGCGCGACGACGCGGCATAAGCTTAGTAATATAGAGTCACGTTTGCCACCCTCTTGTTCGGAACCCTTACAACTGTACTCTTGAGACGGCTAATTGTTACCTCAAGAAAATTAATTTTCTCAACTACCTAATAACCTTGATAAACTTTAAATTACTTACTATTTATAAGTAGAAATATAAAACAAATAAACTCTCTAGAAGTGCCACTAACAAACAAACTTCTCTTCGTGCGTGTTTACAAGTGCACGAAACTCTAGCGCTGAGCGTTATTGAACAGAAGTCAAAAGTAAGGTATATAAATTAGACTAATTGTACTTATTGCGTGCGCGACAGTAAACATGCGCAACTATCCCCTCCACATTTCGTTCAGCGCTAGACTTACGTGCCGCTACTTATAAATACTTACTTCCCTGACAATTATCTACGAGAATTATTTCTCTTAATTATAGTCAAAAAAAAATATTATGTAAAATTGCAAATTTTAAGGTATATATTCCACGCCATGCGCTTGTTCGCAAAGACCGACGGGGTTGTCGTCTGTCATGTTATCCTGCCTACTTTCAATAATTACTATTATCTACCTTAACTTCCTGAAAAGATACGTACAGAATAAAATAGGAATTATACCATAGGTAGGTAGGCAGGAACTATTGCCTTTAGAATGAGATGGAGCAAAAAAATGTTAGGCTAATACTTACATGTTAATAAAAAAAACATAACATTGTTCAATCATAGTATTTTTTAAACTCTTGCGATTAGAACACTTATTTTTTATATTGTCACGGGTATTAATTACAATACAATACAATTTATTCATTAAGCCGATTTACACGTCAAAACCCCATGCATGGTAGCTCGCGACCACGATTTCTGTAACACATTCGAAACGTTGGGAATAATAAATAATAAGGTAACACGCGATAAATACCCGTGACAATATAATAAATATTGTTCAATCATGTAAGTAACGTACAAATTTTGTACATAGTAAGCACCTACGCACTACCACGCGCCAACACATACTGACTTAGTATGCGCGAGGGAGTATATTTAGCGCGGCTTTGAGTGCGACACTAGCCAGTGTCAGTTCTACTTGGTTACTATCTATTCATAGAACTCCTACGATGTAACTGAGTCTGAAACCCTGTAACTAGTTTTACTGAATTAAACTAAGTATACATAAAACTATTGGTATGCCCCCGACTTCGTTCCTAGCACAAACATATAGTGAATTTCAATGTTTGAAGGATGCCACTTACTATGCACATAATGAGGGCTTTTCAACTTCGATTAAAAAAAGTAGTTCAAATTGGTTCGATAGATGGCGCTGACTCAACTGTAGCTGACAAGATTGTCAAATGTATTATCTGTGGTGTACGCGTACTAAGCCGTTATCTAACTAATCTGTAGCTATTACCTAGTCATGATATTATGTTTGTGCCTGCTTCTTGAGAGTGCGCTAGTGATTTCGTGGTGCAAAAATAAATACCATGAAACGAAAATATATCCACGTTGTTGATGTTGACATTTAACTTTATTTAAAGTAAAGTAAAGTAAAAAGTTTTTATTGAAACAAACCACATTATACTGTTCAGGTTGAAGCCCTGGCTCCTGAACTAGCGTTAGCTGTATGTCAGGACAGGAGTCAGTTCCTTCCTAAGTTATGGTAATTTTTACATGTTTTTTTTAAAATTATTATAACAATTAATATTATATTGTACTTAGACACACAACAAAAAAAAACATTAAGAAAAAGTGTGTGTTTTACAGGGTTTGTGTGTCTTAAATGATGCGCCTCAATGAGTTTGGGTTGGTTTGAAAGTGTTACTGGATATTTTGACACTTGAACAGAGCAGCGCCATCTATTTTCAACGCTGAAAGCATGATTTGAAACGCCCGTAAAATTACTTGGTGTACTTAGTAAATTAAGACGCGTTCTGAAATTATTATTAATTAATGCAACCTGACAAACAAAAATTTTGACGGTGGCGCTGTTGGGTCTGTGCTCGACAAAAATGTTTTGAGAATAAATGTGAGAGAAATTGTCGGTCCTTGGGGGCCCCCTGAGGATGGGGTGCCCTGGGCACGGACCCCGTGTGCCCTTATGGTAACCACGGTATTGGGTACTTACTTAGAAACACTAACAAAACAAGAAACGTTACCCATTTAAAAAATCACCATTTTTAAAATTCTTGTCTGTGTGTATTTGTATGGTTCTCATCACGCAAAAACTATTTTGGATTTTGGGAAAATATGTTTAATGTAGGTACACAGTTTTCAACCTAACCGATTTTATTAGATGGTAGGTACATAACATAAACACCCAACAGTCACATACATAATCTGATCTAACACTAGGATTCCCTATGTCATGGGTATCAGGAACTATGAGTATCATGGTACTATAACACCCAGACCCGGGACAAATATTTGCAGATCATACAAACATTTGTCCCGCAGCGGGAATCGAACCCGCAACCTCTCGCATCACAGCCGGCTACGCGCCCGCCGCGCCACAGCGGTCGCCATCATTCAGATCATCATTATCATTAATTCAAGATGTCCACAGTACCCCCCAAGGTATGCCACGATGAGTGGCTTGAGCCGCCTCCATCCACCGGTACAAGGGATAATATCCCTCGTGACCTTAAGTTACTCCTCGTGATGTTAAGTTAAGCGTGATATGGATAAACCAGATAATTTTTTTGAGATAAAGACGTCACCGGTAGGTAGCTTCGCCCTTTTGTACGCGAACGAAGATCGCGAAGAGAAGAAGCGCCCTACCGTATCCTTCTCTTAGGTGAGTCATCGAGATAATGATTTGTAGAGGCGGCATGTTTAATTCAGTAGGAATTTGTACGTTCAAACAAGTTTTGACGTGTTAGATGGTACACGGGACTATTTTGTTTATGCGAAGGTCAATGAAACGATGGACTGTTGTACAAAAAAAACAGTTTTAAAAAAATAATGGTTGGACAGAAACAGAACTGAAAAATAAATGCTTCCGTGTCAGTAGTACTACTAAGAAGTACAACTGGTAGTACAAATGACACACCTTTGTATCTATAGTACAACTACAAAAAATACAAGTACATTCACTCGACTTCACTCGACTTTTTGAATTCATGGGCGTGCTCCCTCCATTTTCGTGGTTACCTTCTTTATTAATTTGGTTCATTTCATTGGTTTATTCATTTTTATACTAGAGATACAAGTTTTCTGTTATTTTTTTATAAGAGATACATGGATTCTGTTGTTTTTTTACACTAGAGATACAAGTTTGTATCACTTGTACCTACTACTCAACTTACGTTTTAATTAGAATTCAAAAAGTCGAGTGAAGTCGAGTGAATGTACTTGTATTTTTTGTAGTTGGACTATAGATACAAAGGTGTGTTATTTTTACTACCAGCTGTACTTCTTAAGTAGTAAGTACTACTGACACGGAGGCATATAAATTAGCTTATTGTAACTTCGAATCGTTAATGGTAGGTGTGGGTTATATTTATTTATTTGCGAAAAATATAGTGTATTTCAAAAGGGTTATAAATATACATTGTACCTACCACTCACATATCTTTACCAGTTTCTACTAGCGTGCAAATATCTAGCTTACAAAACACAAATTTAATTAAACCTATAGAACTTGATTTCATTATAAAATTAACTTATCATTATTTATGTCATATTTATTAATTACTAGTTGCGCCCCGCGGTTTCACCCGCGTGAATAATGATGAAAATTGATGATGATGACGATGAAAAGTAGCCTATGTGTTAATCCAGGGCGTAAAGTATCTCCATTCCAAATTTCACTCAAATCCATTCAGTGGTTTTTACGTGAAAGAGTAACAAACATCCATCCATACTCACAAACTTTCGCTTTTATAATATTAGTAGGATTGTAAAAGCGACACGAACCCTTTTTCAGAAGATCAGAAGAGCACGCTTGGAAGGCGGGATTGGTGATCGCAGTATTCGTGTTGAGTACTCAGGTGGATGCTGCTGCCCATCTCCTATAGTGTTATTCTTTAGTCGGCTTGGTAATTATTGGGGAGGCCTCATACAGTAGTGGCCCTCTATCTGCTGATGATGATGATGATGAAACGGTGAAACAAAACATCGTGACCACTAGGCCGTTTTCAAGGCCACCATACCAGCCCCTTTATTGGCTAACGAACAGATAATCGCTTTCGATTCCGATTTTACAGTATATTGCGCTTTATGTTTTGAATATTTTCTGCTTGTGACAATAATAATAATAATAATAATAATAATAGCTGTTGCATACGGCGCAATGTACTGCGAAATCGTAATTGAAAGCGATTGCCGGTTTGTTAGACAATACTGGGGCTGGTGACGACCTCTGTTGCGCGGCGGGCGTGTAGCCAGCTCAGACGCAAGAGATGCTGTTACGATTCCCACTGCGGGACAAATGCATGGTCTCCAAATATTTGTTCCTGGTCTAGGTGTTGTGGTACCATGGTACTACGTAGTTCCTGATACCCACGACGCAGAGAATCCTAGTGTTGGATAAGGAGGGTGATTTCCTAATTCTGTTGCTTATGATTTCAATCGGTTTCAATGTTGTTTCTATTTGAAATAACGTTTATGCGATTACGCAGTCCAAAACTCCAAATCTAAGTTACCTTTGTAAGCTAAATGCGTGATGTCGCAAGAGCGTCATTTCGAATAGCAACAGCATTGAAATCGATTAAAACCAATAGCAACATGGCTACGTAATCACCCGCCAGGACTATGTATGTGACTGTTGGGTGTTATGTTATGTATGTAATGGTTTCTAGACTCATGTAAGGTGACCAAGAAAGAACCTGGGACCGGAGAGGGGGGGAGTAGCATTACTACGAAGTAGGTTTGAGTAGTAAGTATATCTACTAACTACGATGTAAGTGAAACAGCATTCCATTCATTGCTAAGTAACCAGATTCTCTAGATAGTGAACACGTGTTTTTAAACATCATGCCAAACTTAGCCTTATGACAACGTATTAAAGACTATTTTATCACTGAACAATGACAAGTCGCAATTGTCAATTTTTTTCTTCGAATTGTAATTTTTTTTTTAGAATCACTAGCGCCAGTTTGTCGCTGATTCAGAAATATCATTTTTATCATGTGTGATAAGTAGGTATGATGTAATCTTTAAAAAAAAGTGGGTTATTCCTGAAATCACCTTTAGATATCCTCTATGGAGCTGCACGTTCGAAATAAAGGGAATTTCGGGAATAAAATAAGATATTAAATAAAATTCCCGAAATCCTCTTTATTAGGTTTATAAGCAAAATATCATCACGAATGTCAAATCTCGCATCATAAAAAATCACAGGGAATTTCAGGAATAACCAATCTTTAAGTACACATTATAGGGAAAAAAATATCCACCAATGTAAAAAACAAATTCTAACAATAATAAATTCATTCATTCATTCATTCATTCAATGTAGGTACTATTGAACCGCAGAAAATTCTTCTAATCTTACAGATCTCTCTGTAAGTACCTATATTGTTTTTTTTAAATTAGGTATGACCTCTGAGTAAAAACTCAATTTTGCCAATGTCAAGTAATAGATTAATTTCAAATAATGTCAAGTCGTTAAAGTCCTCGGTCAAGTCATGTTGTAATAAAACGATGGCAGATAGTTTTACTAGAATGTTCCTGGACAATTTCCACTCCTTCGAAAAGACACGCAATACACTTATTTCATTTAAATTCACTACCATGTGCTCTTTATAAGCTACACCGGTTAAAATGCCACCAAAATTACACGATATAACCCAAAAAAACACTAGATATTTAAATGAAATAAAAATGGACGACGTCTCCTTTCGAAAACGCAGAAAAATGCCCTATTTAGTAAGTCTGAAGTAGGCAGCGATTTACTAACAGCTGTTTCTAATCGTTTGCCGCGTGACGCTGTCAAATACTTGGAAAGACTCTCGTTACCCGACTGCCGGAGGGTTATTGCTTTTATGTAATGAAGTTGAAGGCTCCTTACACCAGCCTGCGGGAAAGCAGCCGCCTATAAAAGGGGTGGTTTTCAGTGAGAGCACTTATTCCCAAGCTCAGCATCATACGAAACACATCTGTGATCTGTGAGTGACATTGTGGGAACAATTACGATTATCTAAAGGAACTATTTATAAGGTAGGTTTTTTTTATCTAACGAAATTTATAGTGAATGTAGCTTTAGATAAAATACAGTGAGAATCAAATATAAATGCGTTAAGGAAATTAAGCTTAAGCAAAGTCGCATTAAGGTTAGATGCGAACGCGTCGAAATATTTGAAAGATCAATAATTTCGGAATAGCTAGGAGGTACTTTACTTTATAGTATTTTTTTATTTTTTTAAAAACATGAAGGTTATATACATATAGTTAAAGTTTCACATATCTCTACTAGTGTGCAAATATCTAGCTAAGAAAACACCAATTCAAATAAACCAAAAGATTTAGATATTATTATATTAACAAACCTACATATTTATAAAATTACAATTATGTGATAATTATTTAAAATTGTAAAAGCGACACGAACCCTTTTACAGAAAGTCAGCAATTGTGAAATTCCTAAAATATTAAAAAACAATAATTGAGATTAATCCTTTTCCAGATAACGTTAGAATAATAATAATAATTCATTTATTAAGTTAGATTTTTAAAATCTATTTTTTGTTAGTTGTTTTTGGTACACTTAAGTTCTATGTTAAAAAGACATCAATGGCAGTAGTGACAGATGAAATTAATCGAAAACTTTTATCCGGATCCAGACCAAACAGACTCCAACAAATAAAAAATAACCAGCCAAGTGCGAGTCGGACTCGCGCACGAAGGGTTCAGTACCATTACAAAAACGGCAAAAAAAACACTTTTGTTGTATGGGGGAGCCCCCTTAAATTTTCATTTTATTCAGTTTTTTAGTATTTGTTGTTATATCAGCAACAGAAATACATCATCTGTGAAAATTTCACCTGTCTAACTATGACGGTTCATGAGATACAGCCTGGTGACAGACGGACGAACGGACGGACAGCGGAGCCTTAGTAAATAGGGTCCGTTTTTTCCTCTGGGTACGGTACCCTAAAAAGACTGCCTACCTGATCAGGACTCGGTCAAAAGCCTTCATTACTGGCAGGTCATAACGGTCAGGAATGACCTGCAGGATGTTATTCGAATAGCATTTTAATTTAAGCGTTGAATTACCCTTTAAAAATAGATGAAATAATAATATATAATAATAATAATAATAATAAATAACAATAATAAATAATAATATATTTAATATAATAATAATATATGTATATTATTATTATATCAAATAATAATAATATACATAATAGTAATACAGGGTCAGTTTTTTTAATACATTTACCATCTATCACAGATAAAAAATTACCTGCTTTTATACTTGGTCACTATAGTTTAGCATAGGTACCTAGGGATCTAAATGCATTTGTGTCTGCTGCATTCAGCGAAGGACTGTGTCACAAATACGTGGTATTTACTAAGGTAGGTTACATATTTTTTTATCATAAATTTATTAAAACCAATCACATTTAACTAAGTACTTATTTCTTACGTCTCACATTATTTTAATTTTAAACTTATCTTTATAAATGTAATAATTTATTACGAAACCACAATTGTTGTTCCTGGATCATAAATTTCAAATATATTAAGTTGAATTAATTTATTATTTTTATTCGTTGTTTTTTTTATAATTTATTTCATTTTATTCTTGGTAATGAGTCACTAGTAAATTTCATACAGAATTGTTTTTCGAGATGTGACATGAATTTATTAATTTTGAGTCATTCATTTTGATTTCCGCTTGATAAATAATTTTGACAAATAAGAGAGGATAAATCATGGATAAATTTAGATTATAAATTTTTAGTACGACATAAGACATTGAGGGTACGCATATTCTAGACCCCGAATGTAGTTTCTGCTTGTATTGTGTGTTTAAGTTTTGACGTTATTCGGCCTAAAATAATATCTGAATACGTAATTAATTTTGTGACGTATTTTTTATTATAAGAGAAAATTTGCTTTTAACTGATGCAATTATGTACAAAGCTGGTTTTAAATATTTGCTATATTATGTGACGTAATAAATTTTTACTTATATAAGGTTAATTATTGAACCTAGAAGTAAATTAAATTAGTGAAGAGTTATCGAAAAGACAGCAAGGCCTTCAAATTTTCTTAGAAGTTTTGTGTGACCGAGAAAAAACCATTTAAATAATTGTGTCCCATATAAAGCTGTGAGGTAAATTTTAATCCATTGGTTCGCTTTCGCATCAAATTTTTTTTCACCACTTCAAATTTTTTGCCCTGGTACTTAAATTTAAGACAATTTTTTTGTTAAGTATACTTAACATACCTTATCATAAGACCCAACACAACAGTCACACTACAC
Organism: Epirrita christyi; assembly: GCA_951392215.1. Classification (NCBI taxonomy): domain Eukaryota; kingdom Metazoa; phylum Arthropoda; class Insecta; order Lepidoptera; family Geometridae; genus Epirrita; species Epirrita christyi. Next base: position 1,409,945 of record OX595857.1, on the reverse strand, counting down.
TCGAAATTCTCACTTAAAACTCTCTTAACTAAACTTCTCATTAACTAAAAAAAGGCTTTTGAAACTTAACTTTAACTTTTTTTTTGTTTAAACTTTTGGAAGTTTTTAACCAAAGAAGCATTTTTTTGTAATTTTATTTTTTTAACTTTTTCTTTTTATACTACACTAAAAAATCTCACTTTAAAAACACTCGATGGGTTCAAGTTTTTTACTAAAAAAAAGGTGTGCTTGTGACTCAATCTTACGTTTACTAATGTTACCGGAAGCAGATAAAGTACCTACAATACCACAACAATAGATTACGATCGCAACGTCACGTAGGCAACCCCGACTCATACCGACTTGTTGTTAAATGTTTACCTAAAACCAGAGGCTACACTCCAATGAATGTAGATAGACCTCCATGACGTGGCGGGCGAATAGCCAGCTGAGACGCAAGAGGTTACGGGTTCGACTCCCGCTGCGGAATAAATGTTCTAATTCTAATTCTAAGTGGGGGTGTTAAGACCTGCTGACGTCCCGCTGTGGGGTGTATTGTGCATTGTCCCCCTTTGCTAACCCTACCCCAGCCAGCCCAGCTCCTTAAAGTAACGGAGCAGGACTTTGGGTTGGTGGCAACACCGTTGAAGTGTGTCCGAAGGAGGCGGAAGGAATAAATTTTCGTATGATCTGCAAATATTTGTTCCGGGTCTGGGTATACCATGGTACTCGTACTTCCTGATACCCAAGTCACAGGGAATCCTAGTGTAAGATCAAAACTACGTACCTATGTGACTTTTGGGTGTTGTTATGATACATGTCACTGTCAAACGGAAAGCGTCTCTAAGACGCTGGCTGGCATTGCCACGTTGAATGGCAAATACGTTGAGCCAGATATGAGTTAGCTACAAAGGAAGTGACGTAATTTTCTGAAATCATTGCATCACGAATGCAACAGCTAGGTGTTGTAGGTCGTTGCAATATGTTGTCATGCAAACTTAAGTAACTGTAGGTACAGTACATTTTCAAGGCCAGTTAGTTCTTTTGTCACTGGACCTTTTATGGTCACCTTGGGCTGGGTCATTGACCTGAGTGATGAGTGGGTCATTTACAGATAATAACCATATTTTTAACAGACTTCACACAAAAAAGGAGGTTCTCAATTCGGTTGTATTTGTTTTTTTAATTTTTTTTTATGTTTGTTACCTCGTATCTCCGTCGTTTAGAAACCGATTAGGAAAATTCTTTTTTTATTTGAATATAGATATACTTCCAGATTGGTTCCATTTTTTCAGAATCCAGTTCTGATGATGGAATCCATGAGGAATTGAGGGAAATCCTCAAATATTGTAGGCATACATATAGCGATTTTGATATTTTCAGCAACAAATCAAGCATTTGCATTCAGAAAGTACATAACCCTTTCACCACTATGGTTTTTTCATAATTTTTTTTCATCTAGATACTTAGTCGAATACAGTGGCGGAAGTCTGTTTTTTAAATGAAAAGTTATTTTTATGGTTTACGTGACGTCCTCTCGTGTGCGTGATATTCGAGGATTAGATTGTGGTTGAGGTATAGTGGTCCTAAGCAGGTCCTTGTGTGACTGATACTGAAAGAACCAATGTGCGATTACTTACGATGTCTATGTTGATATTATCATCAATAATGTCCACTCTGATTATCACACTGATACTAATTTGTGCCTATCGAATTATTAAGTCCATAATTGAAGCGTTCCACTAAGAGCACCGATTGGAAGAGCACCGATTTGAAGAGCACCGTTCCTTTTCCACTTTGAGCACCGACTCATATTTTCAATCGGTGCTCTTAGTGGACTAGGTTCTATATTAATATGAAAGGTCAATGTCCTCATTTTTCTCCTGACACAGGGTTTACCAAGACAAGTAGGTAGGTAGGTACTTATATTTTAATCAAACAGTTAGGTAACTATGTCAAGTCAACAGAAGCCAGTCAGTACCACCAGTTAGACTATGCTACAAAAAAGGTTTCATTTATTTCAGCCCGTGCAACTCTTTATCCTCCAACCGCCATCTATCGTCGAGTAGCAGAATGATCAACTTAGTGTCACTACTCGTCGCCGCGGCGCTAGTGTCGCAACAGTGCGGGTTCGAGGCGAACGCACTGATTGACGATTCGAAACTTACAATGGACAACAGCTTACAACCTAATGGTGAGTTCACTAAAATCAAATCGGATCAAATCAAAATAATTTTATTTATTGAAATCACAAAGATCATTAATTTTGACATATATTATGCATCTACCTACCTACATAGGTATAACGCAATGACTACAATACCTAACGCGAACCTTTTTATTTTTTTTTATTTTATTTATTGGCTTTTGAACATCATGTTCATGTCAGCCCATATTGATAAAAACAATTACTTAAACTGCTAAAATTTTGCAAAACAACAAAAAAAACTAATTAGATACAATTGATAACAAAAAAAAACTAATCATGTGAATGTGTACAAATATTTTTTGCTTATTTTTAATTTGAACAAATTAAAATACTCTGAAACAATCTGTGAACAATGTTAAACCTATTTCCATTAAAACCTCCTGCCTTTCAACTTGATTCCGATTTTTATTTCTTAGCGTAGCCGCTAGGTCACTGATCAAGGTTTCAAACAACTTACACAAACCGTCCATCCACAAATTCTTTGTAGTTGCGGAAATAAGATACATGAAAAAGAGGGCGTGGCAGTGCTCAGTTACCGATTTTTAACACTGTCTCGACATTATAGCTCGACTACAAAGTCTTGACACTTACAATAAAAAGTTAAGAAATTCAAATCTTAGATAAATAAATAAATAAATAAATGCTGGGCATTTCACACAACATTATCTAGCCCCAAGCTAAGCAGAGCTAAGATGGCTGAGGGGTTGACATTATTTTCAATAAACAATTAAACATCTACCCTCTTATTCATAATCAATTTTTAAACTTTTGATAGCTAAAATAGCTTTAGTCTTGTTTTGGCGTATGCCATTTTAAATCAGAGAGAAGAAAACAAAAGCTATTTTAACTGAAATAGGTTTCAAAAATGATTAGTTGGTGTTTTTTAAACTTTTGCGATCTGAATCCGGTCCGGATCGTGGTCGCCACTTGAGAACCTTTACCCAACGGCTGTTTTAGCTATAATGGCCTGTCCATTGCCACTTCAACTTGCTAATCCTGAGAGCCTGCGTGATCGTAGTTCTTCTTACAGATGTCCTCATTTCGGAATTTATCACGCTGTGGAACTCCTAGAATTATATCCAAAGCCCGTTAAAACTAACGAAATAATCAAAAACTCCAGAGTTTTTTTTCCATCATTCATAAGTAATTTATGTAAAAAAATTATACTACTTGGCAAGCAGACAAGCATACTGCCCACAGTAGTCACCGTAGCCTATAGACGCCTGCAACACCAGAGGCATCACACGCGCGCTGCCGACCCTGAGACATAAAGATGAAGTCTCATGTGCCTGTTATTTCAACGGCACCCGTACCCTTCAAACCGAAACACAGCAATGCGAGCACTACTGCTTGGCGGCAGAAAAAGATACGGTGGTGGTACTTCCCCGGACGAACTCTTTCACAAGAAGTTCTACGACTATGTATACATGTATTTATAAGGAATAGGTACACAAACAGCTCAGCTACATTTATTGACTTGCAAAGCGTCTGGACTCAGCATTATCAAGTTAAATAAATAATTTACTAGGTATTTGCGTGTGTTGCCTACTTAACACGAGGTCATAGATTCAATCATAGTTAATGAGGTGGAGAAATCGAATTATAATTTCATCAAAATCCTATAACGGTACCTATAATAACACTATATGAAAACTCACATGATAACATGATCGTGGATTCAAATCCGTGGTCGTGCATCAATGGTTTTTTCATCCCACCGTCTCGGAAAGAGTATTTTTGCTATTCGATATCTGAGTGCAAAAGCCGTTTTTATCCGCTAGAGAATAAAGTAAAATTGAATTTAGAACATCGTGTGCACTAAGTTTGTGAATTCAAAACATCATTAAACCTATTTACTTCTACCTCCATGGTGCCGAATTTACCATACAACCTTTTTTAATTTGTTAAAAACTCAGTCTCTGAACCTTCTTGGTGAACTTATTACTTTTTTTTATTTGCTTTACTCGCGTCATTTTCTTTTCCCGTCATATTGTTAAAACCTTAGGTTAAAAACAAGAAACTTGAAAACAAGTGAAAATATGAGTAAAATGAGTGATTCTAGCGACGAGGAAGTTTACTTGACGCCAACAGAATTGACTGAGACTGTTAAAAATGCGCAAAAGTATCTTGTGATTGTAAATGTTTTTTTTTGCATTTATTCGTTTCCTCGCTGTGGTGGGATGAAAAGTTACGTGTTGCACTCGAGTGCAAAGATTTTTCACCTCGTGCTCTTTTGATTCCCTAAAAGGACATGACCCTAAAAGGAGGGTCATTCGAAGATAACACAAAGGAGTTATGAGCTCAAACAACCTTCTTCCTTAATTTTCCAGTGGTAGCGCCCCCCAAGCGGCAACGCCGTATCAGGAAGTTCGTGCGCATCTGGGCTCCACCCGCCGAGGAAGTTAAAAGGGTTGCTGGCGAAAGTGTTGAACTAGATTGTATCGTTATGGGCAATCCTCTACCCGCAATATACTGGATGAAGAACGGAGAAACTATACAAGACGTGAGTTTAGAAAAGAAAGAAACAAAGTATTTAGTTGAAAACCTGCTTGACAATGTCCAATTACGTATACATATCATGCAATCTTAATGTAAAGTAAAGTACCTCTTATAAGGAAGGTAAAGTTGTATGAAACTCCAAATGAAGTAAAGTGATTTGAATTTGGAACGTCAAATTCGTGTGGAAACTCGTGAAAAACTCTACAAATACAATACCATAATCACACCATAATGGTAATGCTAATGATGCTGGGTGGACGAGGTGGTGGTTGATATTTGAGGTTTGTTCGAAAATCGAAATGGCGACCACAAAATCAAAAAATAAATAAAAATAAGGCGCGATTTCAAAGAATGTGAAACAAAAGACGGTGTTTGGTGCTGTGATTTTCAGTAAATTACATTGTATTACTAGCTGCCCGCGCGCGACTTCGTTCGCTTGGTCCCGGTGTTCCCGGTTGTCCCTATAGCTAGGTTTGTATGAGAAAATATTTTTTTTTTTTTTTTTTATTATTTTTCATTTTTTCTCATCTTTTAAACCTTCCCTAAACTACGACAAACATTTCAAAACCAAAATCACCTAAATCGGCCCAGCCGTTCTCGAGTTTTAGCCAGGCAAACGAACAGCAATAGATTTTTATATAAATAGGAGATTCGTGTTGATAAAAAATCGAGCGATAGTAATTCTTCTCCAGAGTTTGTTAAAACAGACGATACTTAATTTATGGAGCCCTGACTTTTTATTGTCTCGCAGAAGTTGTGAAAAGTATAGTATGCTCCTCTGGGATAAAGCCTGTCTTACATGACTCTACATAACTTAGTTTCCCTCGTTGCGCTCAGGGTTCAATATACCGCCCGTGACGAAAGGCACTGCTTTATCCCTTTGATGCATAATCTACTATTTCAAAACAAGTTTACATGAAATTAGTTCTCGGTACCGTGAGCTGATTAAAATGAGCCCAAACACTGCCATGCTACTGTTAACCATCGAGGAGTTCCGCTGTCCACCTTTCGTCTCCATCATCAGATAAGATCGCTGTCACCATAATATTGTATTGTCATCGAAACTTGACAGGTTTGCAAAATGTGAGCTCAGTCGATTGAGTGAAAAAGTTCAGTTTCAAGATTTGAAAAAAACAAACATTGCAAGTAAAGTAAAATTAAAACTTAAACTATAACAAGCGTAAAAAAAAACACGTTTATTAGAAAGTCAAAAAAGTTAAAAGTCAAAAAGAGTTTTTATTCATTGAAATCACAAGGATCATTTTGAATCGTCTTATAAACTAAAATTACTTCTGTTCCAACGCGACCAAGCCTAGAAAAATCAGGCAACAAACACGGCTTGGCTTACATAAATGGTCCGTCTTACCACTAGGTGAGAAGCGCCTGTGTCGTGCCTCGGAGCAAGGAGTTGCTGATACATAGTAAATGAGAACTTAAAAACCTTAGGAGTCAAATTAAATAAACATCAGCAAAAATATACAAGAGAGCACACGCTACGCTTGTTATACTTATAAATAATAATCTAATAGAAACATGTAAATGGGTAAGTACAGATACTGCAAATTTCCATTTTAGCAGTCGAGGGGCAGAGCGATATCAGGCCACGCGGCTTTATATAGGGGATTATAATATATAGATGGGCAGCAGCATCCACCTGAGTACTCGACACAAATACTGCGATCATTAATCCGTCTGTCAAGCGTGGTGATTACGGTAATTCCCCGCATTGTATTTTATGGGGAAGGCCTCTATGTAGGTATGGTTTGTGGCATCAGAACTACGAACTAAAAGTTTTGTGTCTCTAACTGTTAACTGTTAACTGTGTCCTTATAACATTCCAGCCATCTGACGAAGTGAATGAGATCTTCCCCGTAGCCACCGTCGGGCTCGTCCAGCTAACCTCCAAGCTTATCATCAGTAGCTCAACTCCTGGGGAAGACGAGTACTCCTGCGTGGCTGAAGCAGGCGCGAAGAGAGACACGGCTACATCTACTGTTTTCACTATTCCAAGTAATAAGGCCTTGCCATCTTTTATATAGACACTAGCTGGTGCCCGCGACTTCGTCTGCGCAGGATTAGTATTTCGAGTAGCTTATATTAGCGTGGCGTAGAAAAAAACTAATACAACCCTGACGCGTCTGGCCGCGTTCGGGTCGCGCCTTAGAATAAGGACTGGAGCAGCTACTCTTTAGGGTCGCGCACTCAGCGATGAGCGACTTCTTCTCCCACCTCACCCGCCGTGCGGGCGTGCCGCTGGAGCGCACCGTAGTATCGCGCACTCGGTTTGTCATCGTCCTAACTATTCAAATATTTGTCCAAATGATGTAGCGTGAAAGACATATTTTATTTACTATATATACCAGAAGCGATAAATGTATCTATTTTCATTTAGGAATCAATTGATTACTACCAAATGTGCATTTGAAATAAATTATCAATTTTGATTGTAGTTATGGTTCACTATTTTGGCTATAATGGCTTACACATAAGATATAGATATATACTGTAGCGGGCTTTTTTGTAGGACTATTTAAGATTTACATCATACATTACAAAAATGTGTAACTCTAGCGGTTTTGGCAGCGCACGCCAGAATAGCTCGCAGATGGTAGATTTTTTCCTAATTACTTGACACTTATCGTCATATATTTAAATACATATAAATTATTGTAAAGTTTCATTAAAATCCATTCAGTAGTTTTTACGTGAAACAGTAACAAACATCCATCCACCCATACTTACAAACTTTCGCGTTTATAATATTAGTAGGAAGGATTTTCTAACAAAATCTACTTGTACTATAACATAACATAACATAACATTACATAAAACCCATAGTCACACACAGTCTTGATCCCACACTAAGATTCCCTGTGTCGTGGGTATCAGGAACTACAAGTACCATTGTACCACAACACCCGGACCCGGAACAAATACACTCGAGAGCAATGAATCCGGGTCACTTAAAGAATGTTAAAAATCTCGGAAACTAAAAATGATAGATTAATGCAATAAATTGTATTTAATAGACAATGTAATACTCCTTAAATGAAGGTAAAAAAAATATGAGTCACCATACATTTTATTAACACAAAATTACATAAAGAAAAAAACTGCTGATCTCTCCTTAAAACAAAAATAGGAAACATTAAATTTTTGAACTTTATTACGATTTTCTTGAATTTTAATACTTCGTATTGCCTCCTCGTGCTTCCATTACTGCGTTTACGCGGTTTGGCATGCTGTACACCAAGTTCCTTATACGATTTTGGGGAATATTCTCCCATTCCTCTGTGAGAGCAATTTTGAGCTCACGAAGCGTGATTGGGGGAGGGTTTCGTTGTTTTACGCATCTGCCTAGCTCGTCCCAAGCATGCTCGATCGGGTTGATATCCGGGCTGCGCGCTGGCCACTCCATACGAGTAATGTTCATCTCTTGAAGGTAGTCATTCACAATCCTACCTGTATGAGGTCGGGCATTGTCATGCATAAATATAGCATCCTCACCTAAATTGACCATAAATGGGCCAACGTGATCATTGAGGATTTCTTCCACATATCTTACGCTAGTTAAAGAGCCGTTTTCTATGATCACCAGCTCTGTGCGACTTTCAGAAGAAATTCCGGCCCACACAAGTACAGACCCACCACCGTAGGCTACTTTTTCTTCGATGCATGCTTGCTTGAATCTTTCCCCTGGTCTTCGATACACTCTGTGTCTTCCATCGTGCTTGTAGAGCATAAATTTTGATTCGTCGGAGAACATAACTTTTGACCAATCTTCAATACTCCAATTTACGTGGCTCTGGGCATATCTTAGTCTTGAAATACGATGCCCACGCTCCAGTTTAGGGCCGTTTGCAGGTCTAAGGGGTTTTAAGTTAGATTCAGCAAGCCGACGTCTTACTGTCCATGCACTTGGGTTACTTACTCCGAGGCGTCGAAACTGATTTGTGAGTTCAGTTCCTGTGAGAAAGCGATTTCGAAGCATGGTGTTCACCAAGTATCGGTCTTCTCGTGCTGTGGTACACCTGGTTCTGCCCGTTCCTGGTCTGCGTAGGTTAGAACCAGTTTCTTCGTAACGTCGGAAAACTCTTTGTACTGTTGACAGCGACACACCGACAGTCCTGGCTGTATCGCGCTGACTCCGGCCGGTTTCCAGCATTGTAAGTATTCTGGTGCATTCTTCAGGCGTAAGCGACATAATTTCAGCTTGAATAATGAATATAGAGCACTATCAACATGGTTTATGTACCCACATAAATGACAGATTACAAACAAAAGCAAAACCAAATGCTGTAATTTCGTAGTTCCATCTTCGAAAGTGGCCCTTTTTCAAATTTGATTTTTTTATGATATAACTTTACAATAACTAAGAAGTTTTAATACCTTCATTTAAGGAGTATTACATTGTCTATTAAATACAATTTATTGCATTAACCTAGCATTTTTAGTTTCCGAGATTTTTAGGATTCTTTAAGTGACCCGGATTCATTGCTCTCGAGTGTATTTGCAGATCGTGCAAACATTTGTCCCACAGCGGGAATCGAACCCGCACCACTTGCGCCTCAGCCGGCTACTCGCCCGCCGCGGTACGGAGGTCGTCCCTATTATTTCAAATCAAATCAAATCAAAATCAAAAATCATTTATTGTGAAACATATGTATTAAGATGTTAGGTAAAAATTTAAAACAATGTCCACTATGTTACCAAGATTGGTGTTATTTAAGCTAAGTATGTCTATAAGAACTTAAATGTCAAACAAATTACACACGTCATATACCTATATATACCTACGTCAGACTTTAAATTAATCAAATATGCAAATACATAAAAATTATACGCACAATACACAAATGTCAAAAAAGCTATAATACCTAAAATTTGATTTTTGTCAATTAGTTCCGTTCACTATAAAAACACTTTTCTTGCAGCCACAACTTCATTTTTGTGGTGAATTTGCTATGTGGAAGGCTTTTAATTTCACTGGGTATGGAGTTATAAATTCTGCTATTTAAATAGATTGCAGTTCCATTTATTCAGTGGTTTACCTTAAACCTTATTTCGGCTTCAGATAAACCGTTTTCTTAATTTCTTTCAGATAATAAACCACTGATTTATTTTTCATCCTTTTATTTTCAGCTGAAGACGACGAAGAAGATCTACTGGCCCTGCAGAAGCTCTTCCTGGCTACCAAGCCCATCATCGTCTACAATTACAACGAGCTGTTCCAAGAGCTGGGCAGTATGGTTGTGCTGCCTTGCAGGGTGCATAGCCTTGCGACGTCCCAGATCATGTGGCAGGACAAGAACGAACGACCTATCCATGGCCACTCCAGAATGAGGGTAAGCGGTCGTCCGCGGTTTCACCCATATGTTTTTCGCCCGATGAAGCTGAATTTCGGGTTAAGAGGGCACTATACTACAATTTAGGGTCCCTCTTTAACGCACGCGATAACCCGCGCGCCATCTCGCTTGCGCTAGCGAGTGTCGTGCACAAAAATGAAGTTTTTTGTTTATTATGGCAAAAATAAAGTGCTTATCAAAAAACTGATTTTAGCATAAGAATAATTAGTTATTACCAACTTGTTGTAGTAAAATTTATCTCAAAACACCGTAGGGTTCCTGAGATTTGTTTCAAAACGTGTGGGAAACAAGGGTTTTTCATTAAATAAAACTATCGAGGTTTTTTTTACATATCGTGTTTTCAACTTTACACAATAAATGCAAAAATATAAAACTTTCATATTCAAAAATATTGAACTCGTAGAACCCGTAGATACTGAGTTATAGATCGATTTTGTTGGGCAAATTCACATAGTACGCCTTCTTAAGGGGGCGTCCAATACGTCCAAGACGTGAGGTGGTTTTGTCAATTTTTCCGTCTCGCCGTGTCTATGTGTGATGATAATCTTCATTATCATCAGTCGCAACCAGCATCCTAAACGCTTATTTTGAAAGTAAACAAGATAAGTATTGTCTTATACAGCGTGTAAAAGGACGGCTCCCGAATACTGAAGGTACCGGTAAAGCTACCTATATCATAGCTATATAAAATAGCTTTCGCCTGAGATGTGATTCATACCGGAGAAAACCTTTTTTTTCGTTTCGTATCGTATTTGCCAGCCAGCAATGTACGCATTTATTCCGGCTGCGCGAGTTAAACGCTCCCTGTCAGCTGATCGACCCGTAGCGCCTATATTTCTTTGTGGTTTTCATTACTTTTTTGACGTTTTTATTTAAACGTGTTTTTAATTATGGAAATTAGGTTTTTGTGTTCCTTTAACGATATTTTATGGATATTTATAAAGAAAACACGAAAAAAGCGGGGCAAAAGTGAGCATTTTTTTCGTGTTTTTTCAGTTTAAATATTTTCAGAATCATGGTCTGAATGCACTGTTTCAGTTTTCGGGAGTAATCTTTTTACGCCCTGTATAGTTTTGTATTCCTTACAGATCCTGCCCTCTGGTGACTTGCTGATCAGCAGTCTGCGGTGGTCCGACATGGGAAACTTTACCTGCATAGCTAAGAACATGCACGGAAAGGATTCGGTCAAAACATTCGTTTACCCGATGAAACCAGAAATTGGTAAGCATAGTGTGATTATTCTCGGTGGATGCGACTGTTTCGATCTAAGAAAAGGACTCCTCCAACTCTTGTGGATGTAGTAAAAGGCGATTAAGGGATTCCACCAAATTGCGATCACCAATCCGCCTGCCAAGAATGGGGATTATGGCAAATCCTACCATTGCAAGCCATGGGTTATATGGAAGGCGTCGTCCATCAGCAGTGGACGTAAACCGGTTGGTGATGATGTTAATGACCTTGGTTCTTCATCGGTTCTCCTCGTTTTGTAGACTATCAGTTAGAGCATTGAGCTAGTATACGTGCATCATGAACTCCTAGCAGAATTGTATAGCAAACATATCCAAACATTTAATTTAATTCTAACAGGGTGTTGATCTGTACACGCGCCATATTTACAGAGGCCCAATTCTCTAACTAAAAAATAGTTAAAATAGAGTTCGGATCGTATTTCGATCTTGTGTCGATGTCTTAAATGTCAGAAATGATATTCTCCTGACATAAAATACAACACTGTAATGTGATTATATCGAAATATGACCGAAACTTGAACGATTCAAAGTATTTTCGTTAATTTTAGCATAAGTAGATGAAGTCTCTCTTTACTCTTTCCAATTATATATATAACTATCCTACTCTAATGGTGGTCACCATGAATTGAAAGTAGATTAAATTGTTATTCATGAGGGACCAGAAATTCAAAATTCAGTCTCGATTCGGTTAACTTTCAGTGTAGTTATAAAATAATTTAGAGAATTGGGCCTCAGATGTTAATTCTCCGTTTATTGCCCGTGTAAGTGTTCGTCTATAATGTTCGGCTCAGCCTCTATATCTTCATTCATATTTATTTTTATTTATTTTGTCACGCATACATATTTATAAGCATGTACATTTTAAATAGATACATTTGGGATAGTACTTCTAACCAAGGCACAAGTTTTTTTTAACTTAATTTGGTTGGAAGGGCTATAATAATTGCTGTTATGTACCTACCTATTAGGAGAAATAAATAAATTTTAATATTAATTTTTAATTTTTAATCTATTGGTTTTTTTTTTATAGCTTAGACGTTGAATTAATTATTTTCTTTTTCTTTTCAGCCGTCGATTAAAAAACCTGGAAAACGAGACCCGCCGTTGATGTTCCTACACAAGGATTATTATGAAATTATGTTATTTAGGATAAAAAAATATCTTTATTTACTGAAAAAATAATACATACGCATATACTTACAAGATTTCAAGAGACAAATTAAACAGACCGTTGTTGACGATCTAAAGATAGCTCAACTGATCCGAATCACAAATCCTTGAGACACTGTCTGCATTGCCACGTTTAATGGCTTATGCGTTGAGCCAGATAAAATGTCTCGGGTCCAAGCGACACTTTGACCAGAAGTCTTTAATAAATTTTGAAATCATGAAGGGCCCCAGTACCCCTTCGGATTCCAGAGTCTCGACCCCCAAAAGGCTCAAATATGTAAGCTACAGAGCTTACATAATAATAATGAGCTAATATGCAAGTCTCGACAGCGAGACTTGCATATTAGCGCCTTTTAAGGGTGCGCTCCGAAAATATAACTAGTTATTGTGAGTAAACCTGATATCACATCAATATAATAACTGAAATGCGTGATTTTTCAAACTTTTTTTCTATGCGTGACCAAGTCAGAAACACAATTGGCAGACATTTACTCGATACTTTATTTTTTTGAAAGTTATGCCTTTAAACTAGATTTTTTGAAATTTCTAGGAGACAACTTCAGTCACATATCCAAAATAAATACTCAAGGAAAATATTGTTTATTATCCGTGACCAAACCAAAATTGACCTAGACTAATAATAAATTAAACTTTACTTCTGTGTGATTTGAGACTACTTCTGTGCAAGATACGGTCGTGAGATATTCAATCTTATTCCGTTAGTCTTTGCGTCTAAAATGCGATTCATACGCATATATACATATTATATTTTCAGAGCGCGCTCTTAAGATCCTCAACTGAACCAGTCGAAGTTACGTTGCTTTTAACTTGAATATAAATACCGAAATAAGTACATAGGGTATCTAGTCATTTGCATTTAGTTTTAATAAACATTTTAATCAGTTATTGCATTATTTTCTATTATTACTTTGATATTTTATGTTATATTATTGTTGGTTAAGTTGGACATTACTATTTTATGGTTACATAATTACCTATTATATTGGATTAAAAGATTTTAAAAACCTATAAAATACAAATACTTTAGTACATATTAACTATTTTTATGACTTAAAATAAATGTTTTTACTGCGCTTAAGGATTTTATTTTTCTGGATATACTTACCCTTCGTGCCATGGTGTGTCCGACCGAAGAATAGACATCTCCATTTCCTCCCTTGGATGTCGTAAAATACGACTAAGGGCATCAGGCGCAATCGAAGCCAAAGTTTTGGGACTCATTGGACATCATCATTTTTTGCAACATTCTGGACCAAATTAGAGGCTACAATTAAAAATTATCGTAAATTGGATATTTTATAGGTTTGTCAACGCGATTTGGGGGGGGCATGACCCCTACGACCCCCCGGGCCGCCACTGACTAGGGGAATACACCAAAGGATGGGCAGCAGCATCCACCTGAGTATTCAACATGAATACTGCGATCACCAATCCACCTGCCAATAGTGGTGATTATGGCATTTCCCCCAATTGTATTCAATGGGGGAGGCCTCGTCCAGTAGACGTACCTAAAAAGGCTAGACGATGATGAAGTTGGTATACTAAATTCTTCGTCCAAGAGTAAATATGAAACAGTAAATATGAAATGCGAATATAGGAAGGAAGCCAGGTTCGCCACTAACCCTCACATTACTTGGAATGTTACGATACAAGAACAAAATGCCTGCGAATAGTTATTTCATGTAAGTTATTTTTAACAAATTTCAAAATTAAAATTTTCTTGTAAAAATAATACATATAATACAAGAATTAAGGGTTTAAGGGTCAACAGAATCTTGATATTAGATTTAAATGAAAACAATGTAAAAAAAAACAGTTCCCGGTTTTTGGGGTAATTTAATTTATACGTTTGCAACACTGTAACTTTGTCGTGTTTAGATCAGAACTAATGACAATGTATAAGTGTACGCTAAGTTGATTGTAATCTATTTTCTAACCCCAATAAATACAATAAAACAAATTTACAAAACACTATAATATGAAACTGTTGATGTGTCTAAAGACCGTTGCAAACGATCTAAAGCTAGCTCAACCGATCCAAATAACTACCAGACGAAAGCGTCTCTAAGACGCTGGCTGCATTACCACGCAGAATAGCAATACTAATATAAGATAAGAGATAAGAGCCAGTAATTAAACCCTAAGAACAACAGAATCAAATTTTCTAAATCGAGAAATTATCGTAGGAGTAATCATTTTAATAGAGCTTTTAGGAGCTATACTCCACTGTATTTCTGTTCCAAAAGCACGCGGCTCATGACCGGCTAACATTTCTAAAGGTTAAGTTTAACCAGCTTATAACTTAACCGCTAACTTGAACTATGTTACGGGTGTGAGAAACTTTGTAATGTAAGTTATTCGTCAATATACACTTCATACTATAAGGTAGGTTTCTCTACGGATCTATTACGACTGTTTTCGTTTCACAAAGTTAAATTTGCTGAGAGCCGAATAACTAATATATGTGAGACAAATAAATTCACATCAAAATTGGCTAAGCTGATTAGTATGTAGGTATGTATTGAAAACTAACAACCAGACATTTTTAAATGTAAATAATCATATTGATCATAATGTTATGCCTGATTTCACCAAATGATCCTAAGCTTACGCTTATAATAACATTAGTAACATGCCTATGTCTGTCAAAATTATAGTTTTCTATGACAGCTCTAGGATTTGGCTTCTGAAAAGATACATATATATTGTTTATAGAATACGACTATAGTGTTTATATAATATAAAATACAGTTTATAGAACGAACCAATCAGGCACATGATTATCAAAAATAGTGCATTCAAATGCGTGCCTTTCAAATGCTCGAAGGACCATCGAATGTGACCATTCATACTGGTCATTAGAATGGTCTGAGCCTCTTAACTGACCTTTAAGAAAGGGAATGTGATGGCAGACCTAGTTAGCGCAATTATATCATGTTCGTTTAATTAAGGCGAAGTTTTATTGACTAATATAACTTTGAACAGTACTGAAACTACTTGTGTAAAACCGTTATTATTCGAAACTGGTAATCTAAAATAACCAATAATATAGACAGCCCTCAGATATAGCAAGTTAAAGTGGCTTAGGTATTTATATTCTCTTTGGGCAGGCTAAAAATATTATGCCATAATCCTGTCCTGTCATACTTATTTTGTCATTTGAGCCTTTTTACATATTCATTTTTATTTATTGATCTTATGTAGTAGGTACATTCATATTAGTATAGGTCTTTTAATATAATACTTTAAGGTAGTTAGATACTTACGACCCTCCCTCGCATTCTCTATCGCGCGACAGGTTTGTAACAGGCGTAAATTGTGCGATTATGGCTGTCAAACGTCGCTTTCTCATACAAAAGTTAGATTAGATAGATAGATCACACAACAGATCAGATCAGGTGTAACACTTTATGGTACACCAGGAATACATAACAGGATTTAATAAAATTAGCAGTACAATGGGCGGCCTTATCGCTGAGAGCGATTTCTTCCAGGTAACCTTTGGATGGACAGTAACGAGCGAAGCAGTAACGAAACAGCGGTGCACAGAGTAAAAATAATAACAATAATGATAGAATGATAAAATACAGTTTTTATATTAAACTCGAATACATAATACACCTACCTTTATAACATACTTAGACTAATAAATAGTAATAAGTTAAATACTATAAACGGTAAATACTATAATACACCCTGATAAAAGAAAATAAAATATGGCTATTCTCTTATACATTCACAGGATATTTCCACAATCCTATCAAAACGAGGGCAGGTCAGACAGAAAATGATTCTTTAGTTTAAGCTTGAATGTGTGCAGTGAAGATGCCTGCCTGATTTCCACCGGCAAAGTTTTCCATAGACGCACAGCTTACACTGTGAAAAATTTACCATAAAAAGAGCTGCTGTGCACAGGCATTTTGAGAGATAAGTTTTCTGATGACCTAAGAGTATAAGAACTGGAGAAATGAAGATACTCAAACCTTTCTTTAAGATAGCCAGGGGAGAAAGGATTGAGTAGAACAGAGTAGAGAAGAGAAAGAATATGCGTATCCCGGCGAAGGCAAATAGGGCACTTTAGCATAGAGCGAAAAGGAGAAACATGGTCACCGTTTAGTTTGTCGTTCATCGTTACCGTTTGACAGCCCTGTTTGCAATTTACGCCTGTTACAAACCTGTCGCGAGATAGAGAATAGCGATGCGGATTAAGGTGCTACAATTTTATTAAATTCGATTATTATAATATTGTATGCATGCATTAAATACTATTTATTCTCAATAACTAATTAATTTATATCTAAAGTACATGTTAATTTAAGAAATACATTAAGTTACCTACATAAAAACAATCAAATTAGGCAGGTCAATATACAAAATGTCAAAAACCGCGGCAGGACAATTTTATGTCAAAATCAAATACAAAATATGTCAAAAATCAAACAAGTCAAACCAATTAAATTAAAATTAAAAAATAGACCGGTAAATTATATGTCAGAAGGACAGCCAAATGACCCATGTCAATTACACTATTTAGAATAGAATAGAATAGATTTATACGCAACAAAATAAAATAAAATAAATAAATAAATAAATGCTGGACATTTCACACAACATTATCTAGCCCCAAGCTAAGCAGAGCTTGTGTTATGGGTACTAAATAACTGATATACTTAATACAACAACATCACATAGATAGATATTTTTTATTATACATATAGAAAAATACCCAGAACACCCTGAACAAATATCTGCAGATTATACAAATATTTGTTCCGAAGCGGGAATCGAACCCGCAACCTCCTGCGTCGCAGGCGAACCTTCGCCCGCCGCATTCAGAAAAATTAACAAAAATAAAAACATTAGATACAATAAAATCATTTTTTTAACCAGTACTTATTTAAAAAAATGTTGCTGCAAAAAGGCACCAATCTCAGCATATGTATTTCACGTTTAGCATCGTAAGCATAAGATTATTTGTTTAAAAATCTTGCCCTTAAGTAGCTATAAGGTGCTTATTACAATCAATTAAATCTTCCTCTCATACATACATAATGTAACTTGATAATTCGAAAGCTACCGATGACTGACAGACGAACATGATATCATTATTTAGAAACTATAATTATGGGCTCCTTTTGACATTCGTTTTTGTTCTTACGGCAATGAGACGTAGTCGCTAACTATTGACCTTATACGCATCAACGTCGCACAGCGGGCTATGATGAGAGCTATAGTTTCATTACGTTATAGGATCCGAAATGAGAAAACCCGTAGAAGAACCAAGATCACTAGCATCGTTCTCAGAATTAGCAAGTTGAAGTGGCAATAGGCAGGTCATATAGCTCACAGAATAACAACTGTTGGGGAATAATGGTTCTCAAGTGGCGGCCACAAACCGGACGACCGACGCAGTAGAGAAAAAGCACCCATCTCGATGGACTGAGAAGGTTACATTATAAAGGTCGCAGGAATTTGGTGGATGGAGGCGGTTGAAGATCGTTCGTCATGGCATTCAATGGGGGAGGCCGATGTTGATAATGACGATTCTTATCCGTACGGTTTTCAGAAAAAATAGGTGAGTAACAAAATGGGAAGTTTTCTGACAGCTGAAAGAAAATAGATAGATAGATAGATAGATAGGTAAACTATTTATTGCACACCAAATAAAAATACAAAAAAATAAAGAAAACAAAAAAAAATATAAAAATAACGTACAATGGGCGGTCTTATCGCTAAAAGCGATCTCTTCCAGACAACCTTTGGATGGATAGGATAGTAAAAAATCAAAAAGACGGCGGTGTACAATTAAAACATACCTACTTAAATATACCTACAACTATACTTATACAAGTACCTAAAAATTATAAATATAAATATACATAATATACTTAATATAGCTACCTAAATAAAATAAGAATATAATATAATAACATAACAATAAACTAGCAGTTCACGATAGGGACAGGTAGTGATTGTATACCTTGGATTTAAATATACAAAAAGTTTTAGAAGATCTTATTGAAAAAGGTAAAGCATTCCATAATCTGACACTTTGGACGGTAAAGGAGTTGCCGTAAAACTGTGAAGTATGAACAGGAGTTTGGAGCTGAAGAGTTTTGGCGGAGCGTAGGTTAAGATTATGAGCCTGGTATAAAAATCTGAAACGTTCTTTGAGATAAAAGGGAGAAGACGGATTGAAAAGGATATTGTAAAGAAGGGACAGAATATGTGCATTCCGGCGAAGACGGATTGGGAGCCACTTGAGTTTTGCTCGAAATTCGGAGACATGGTCAAACTTGCGTAAGCCAAATATAAAACGGATACAAAGGTTTTGAAGGCGCTCAAGTTTGCTCAATTGAACTTCGGAGAGGTCGAGGTAGCTGGCGTCAGCGTAATCTAATACGAGGAGTAGAAAGGACTGCGCAAGCATAACTTTGGTGGCTGTTGGCAAAAAGTTACGAAGTCTTCGCAACGAGGCCGAACATTTGCACCAAGGGACCGAACCGAGGGGACATTTTGCGACTAATCTCCGCAATACAAGGCTCCCAAGATAGCTTGGCATCGATAATGATGCCTAAGTTTTTCACAGACTGGCTGATTGCTATCGGTGTTCCGTCAAAGAGTATACGTGGAAGTTGTGAAAAGTCTAGCCTGGGAATCATTTTTAAACTACCAATTATGATGACTTGTGTCTTTTTCGGATTTACAGTAAGGCCAAAGGATTTACTCCAGTCACAAATTCGGTCCAAATCAGAATTTATTAAGTTAATGGCTCCGTTAATATTTTCAATGCTGGCTTGAGTGTATATTTGTAAGTCATCTGCATACAGGTGGAAGGATGAAGAAATGTTTTGAGAGATCGAATGAATAAAAATAGCAAATAGGAGAGGAGATAAGACGCCGCCTTGAGGGACGCCAGCAGAGAGGTTGCACCACGAAGAGTAAGTATCTTCAATACGGATGCGCTGCCGACGCCCGAACAAGTAACTACGAAACCAGTCAATAGCCGTCGGAGATATGTTAAGAGACCGTAATACACCCAGAAGTATTTCAAAATCAACATTATTAAATGCATTGCTGAAATCAAGGAGTGACAGCACAGTCAGCTTTCCACTGTCCATTCCAAATCGAATGTCATCAGTTATCTTAACTAGTGCCGTCACGGTGCTATGACCTGGGCGGAAGCCTGATTGATTAGGGTTCAATAGGATATTTTTGGATAGGAAGGTACTTAATTGTTGATGTATGAGACGTTCAAGGACTTTTGATAGAAAGGGAAGAATTGATATGGGACGGTACTCTGAGAAAGAAGATGGATTGGATTTTTTAGGCAAGGGAATGATTTGGGCTTCTTTCCAGACTTCAGGAAATGAGCCAGAGTCAACAGAAGCATTAAGAATGTACCTGATGACAGAAATAATTTCATCAAGAATGGGCATGATCATGTTGCGGCTGATGCTGTCGCTGCCAACGGCATTTGAAGTTATGGATCTAATGCTGAAAATAGTTCTAAATGCATGCATAGATGGCGCAGTCCAGAAATGGTTGCCTAAATTTTGTCGGTCAGCCACCAACTGTCAGTGTCACTGACTTCACTCGCTCATGCTGTTTGTTGTTGAAGTAAAGTAAGTATCTACGTAAAGTTTTTGTTGAAATTCTGATATATTTGTTAGTGTTACGTTTTTGTTATAATTTTTTGTTGTTATTTTTGAAGCCGGACCAAGTAGACCGGCCTATTGTAGACTTGAAAAACGAGCTTCGGAATCGCAACGCGAAACTTGGAGGAAAAAAAGATAAAACAAATAGAATTTGTTCTCTGGGGTGATTTTGCAAAATCTTCAGAAGACACAACCATTGCGAGTCACCGCCACCTATCGGAATTTTTAGAACTATTTTTTCTTTTTAATTGCCTCTCTGAAAACTCCCCATTGATCCAATCGATTGTGACTAGGTTTTGGAATTTTTTTAACACATTTGACTGTATTAGGTAGGTGCTGTCAAAGTAACATCGAGGTTTTTGGTTTTGAAGCGTTCCTTAGAGTAGTGGAACGTTTCCGATTTAAAGAGCAACCGATTTGAAGAGCACTGAATTGAAGAGCACCGATGATGTGTAGTTAAATGCTTTTACAAGGAACTCTTGCCGGAATTGATCTGATCCGTATCAAAATCACTCTCAACTGTGAGAGTGATCTTGAGTGCACCGACATTTTAATTTTGATTTATGATGTAAAATTAGAACGCATTCAAGATTGCTCGCAGGGTTGAGATCGGTTCTGTAATTGCTATGAATGTGATGCGGTTGCCAGACGTATTTTGTTCCCTTAGTGTGGCACGGGACTTTGAGAAAACTATACAATTTAATGGAAAACTGATAAACCACAGGCCGAGATATTAGTTTCTAGATTGTATCTATAAAATTTGATTTACTTGAATTAATTAATATTAAAATTAAAAGCAAACTTCAGTTTGTTTTTACTCAATACATTTATTGCTTTCACATAGTTACAATTAGTTGTTATTATAAATAAGTAGTATCTCACATGAACCCTGTGCATGGCATTGCCACAGCGAGGCAGACCGAGGTTCCCACAAATCACCGTTTTTCAGGAGATGTACTGGAGGAGGCACTTTTATTGATATCATAGGTATAAGAATGTTGGTCATCAATGAGTTTCAATATATAGAAATTTGGAAATCGGGGATTAACTGCAATAGTAAAATTGCCGTTAATCCCCGATTTCCCTATATATTTGAAACTCATTGATGACTAAAATTCTTATACCATAAAAATATGAAAAATTCCTTAGATGAGTGCGATGACATTAAAGAATCGCACCCCTGGTCAAAATCTCATTGAATAGAGCGGACTAGCGCGGTACAGTTCTTTTAAAACATATACAGGGCGTCCCACGGATATGCCACATGGAGGGAAAGTACGTTAAATATTGTAGATGGAACATTTTACTGAAAGAAGACATTATTTGAATTTAAAAAACAATTTAAACTGCATTCATAGATATTTAAATAATTGCATGGTTGAACCGGGAATCGAACCCGTTACACGAGAAAAAAAAAACATTCTGTAGTTTTATATTACCGATCGAAAGGCTTCATCATAAGGATTATTTTTTGCTTGATAACACAGTATCAAAAATAAAAGGAAGACCAAGAATTTTAACATTTGATGTGAAATTTTGTTCAGAAAAATGAAAAGCTGACATTGCCGTAAGGACATACAACTGACATTATCATAAGTACCTATTACTAAAAAATGATAAAATGATAAAGAGATATGTAATTAGTAGGAACCTGGTTGTATGCAACAAATCGAGCCGTATCCTGAGTAAAAATTGAGTTTACAAGAACCAGTATGAAAGTGTCCACGAGCTACAAGCAGAAGTTTCTCTAAATACCCACCACAACAAGATCAAAAAATCGACAAGGAGCGAAATAATCACAAGAGTGCGACTTTGTATTCAACAGAAAGGGACTCGTTTGGGGTTTTGAGCATTTGATAAATTGATTAATTTTGTATTAAAAATGTTAAAATTCATGGTCTTACTTTTATTTCTGACACTATGTTATTCAGCAAAAAATAATCCTTATGATGAAGCCTTTCGATCGATAAGATAAAACTACAGAATGATTATTTTTCTCATGTAACGGGTTCGATTCCCGGTTCAACCATGTAATTATTTAAATATCTATGAATGCAGTTTAAATTGTTTTTTGAATTAAAATAATGCCTTCTTTCAGTAAAATGTTTCATTTACAATATTCAAGGTACTTTCCCTCCATGTGGCATAACCGTGGGTCACCCTGTATAATATATATATTATCTTCACCACAGTATTCCCAAGTTCATAATTCCGAAAATAACCATGATAAGTGCTTATGTTTTGCACGAATAATCGTGACGAATTAAGCCTTGCGGTCATACTTCAATGGTTATCAAAAAATTAGATCATATATTACCATCAAAAATAGGTAAAGTACACTAGTGGTTCGCCCCGACCTGAGACCTCGCGAATGCACATGTTACATTGAATTTACTTAGGTAATCATAATCGAAGATTTAAATCCTACATAAAAAATAATCTAATTAAGAAAGCGTATTACACTCTTGATAACTATATGAATGATAAAGCCGCGTGGCCTGATGTCACTCTGCCCCTCGACTGCTAAAATGGAAATTTGCAATATCTGTACTTACCTATTTACATGTTTCAATTAGATTATTATTTATAAGTATAACAAGCGTAGCGTGTGCTGTCTTGCATATTTTTGCTGATGTTTATTTACTTTTGACTACCTTCCTAAGGTTTTTAAGTTTTCATTTACTATGTATCAGCAACTCCTTGCTCCGAGGCACCACACAGGCGCTTCTCACCTGGTGGTAAGACGGACCATTTATGTAAGCCAAGCCGTGTTTGTTGCCTGATTTAGAAAAATCAGGCTTGGTCGCGTTGGAACAGGAGTAATTTTAGTTTATAAGACGACTCAAAATGATCCTTGTGATTTCAATGAATAAAAATCTTTTTGACTTTGACTTTGACACGCTTGGCAGGCGGATTGGTGATCGCAGTATCTAAGGTGGATGCTGCTGCCCATCCCCTGGACGACATCAATGGGGGATAATGGAGGGGTTTATCCTTTAAATTTTCTTAATTCGTATTAATTTGGCCATCGACAACATTAATCCAGAGCCCTTTTATTCCTACGTTGTGTGTAATCGAAGAAGTGACCCTGTCGTTGCCTGGGGGCTTAGTACGAGTTTTGATAGTTTTCAAAACTATGAAGTTTCGTTTCCTTCCATACATTTATTGACAGCGTCCTTAGTTTTCTTCCCGTTTTCGCTAGGGGCAAGTTAAATGTATGGAAGGAAACGAAACTTCATTATAGTTTCGAAAACTATCAAAGCTCGTACTAAGCCCCCTGGTAGAATGCATAAACCATGTCTTGCCTGACATTTGACGCCTTATAATTTTAACCACATTCCTTGTTCGTGGGTAAGTGCAGTTGCTAAGTAGATGTAGACAGGTCGGCGTGATAGGTGAGACCTTGGACTGATGTGTCAAATTTGGATCATCCTGTTATAGCTTACGCGTGAAGAGAGTGCGTACTGTATAGTTAAAAAGTTGAAGGTTCATAGATTTTAGCGAGGTCTTTTTAAGACACGGTATTAAATTAAAATAAATTCGTTTATTTCCGATAAAAAACCCATAAAAAATAGCAATACAAATCAATACAATTTAACTTAGGAGAAATAAAAATAAAAAGATATATTATGGATCCTAAAACCCAAAAATTCAGCATTTCAATTCCAAAAAAGCATTTAAACGGCTTTGCTTAGTTTTGAAAATCGCATGACGAAACTGGTTTGCACTTCAGACTGTATTCATTTCGAGGGTTTTTATAAATTAATCGAAATATACAAATCATAGATAAAAAAATGAACAAAAAATATTAAATTTTAAAATTTTAAACTTTTTTATATTAACTTTAATTTTTAGACACCAAACAGTCCCACATCAAGTTCTGATCCCTCACTAGGATTTTGTGACGTGTGTATTAGGGACTACGAGTACCATGGACTTGGGACTAAATATTTGCAGATCATGCAAAAATTCGTCCCGCAGCGGGAATCGAACCCAGGCGGCTTCTCGCCCGCCACGTTACAGAGATCGTCATAGGCGAAGCCTATGACCAGCTGTGGACTTCTCCAGGCTGATGATGATGATGATAAAAAAAATTAAAGCATCATCATCATAAATTTAATCCGTTTAATTATTTTATTCTCTTAATTTGTATTTAATTTAATTTTTTTAATTTACATTTTATATGTATTTTTATTTTCTGTTGCACTCTTTTCCACTGTACGATCTAAGTTCACCTTTTTTTCGATAAGGTTAAGAATTCGGTTCTAAGTTCAAGAGCAAAAACACCTTAACGCCCGCATAACTTACCTACTTACCTATTTATTGCTTTTTGACGTCATTGGATGCATTGGGGCTACTCTTGAAACAGTTCCAATCGCAATGCCGGTGGCATGCCCGGCGGGCATTCTGTGTACCCGCGCGGCAAAAGCCGCCGGCTGTGCCGCCGGCATAGTGTGTACGAGCCATAAGGGTTCAGCGTGAGTCACTATCTTAGCGAAACAATGGGATAGCTTTATGGGTAGGAAAGGGGTTACGCACGGCGTTTATAAAAAAAACATAATAACATTATTCATTAACATTAACATAACATAATTATACTACATTTAACATTATTCTACTTATACTTTGAGGGTAATCTCTTCATCGCCAAATTATATTATAGATTATAAATATAATATAAAATATTTTTTATTTTATTAATATGTAGATATATTTATTTTATTTCATTTTTAGGGTAAGCTCGTTCTAAGATTGTCCTAGGTTTTGAACAGTCAGCCACTCGATAGACTAAAGACAGTATTAAACGTCGGTGGATGAAGGCGGTTTAAGACCGTTCGTTATGGTTGTGGCATTCTAGGAGGGAGAGGCCTATATGTCCAACATTGGCCTTCGACAGACTGATGATGATGATGATGATGATGTACAGTCAGCATGTGATTATAGTTAAATAAAACGTACTATCGACCCATGAACTATTAAAAAAAAAACTTTAATTCGTTCCGCGACCTTTTCTGTGGCAAATAGCAGGTAGTCTACAATTATCATTATTATAATAATAAGTACTTTGTTTTTAGATTCAAGGCGTGATGTGTGCACATCATTGATTTTAAGCGATCCCTCATTAAAGTACTATCAATTATGTGTAATCTTCTTTGTTCATCATCATCATCATCATTGCTAGCTCAAATAATGACCCACAGCATAAGCCTCCTCCCTCAAACATAACATAACATATTATAAAGAAATGACTTAAATGATTTAAGTTTTATTTTTTTATGCTACTATGCAAGCAGACAAGCTTACGGTCCACCAGATGGAAAGCAGTTACCGTAGCATATGAACGCCTGTAACACCAGAGGCATCACACGCGCGCTGCCGACCCTGAGGCATAAAGATGAAAAGTCTCATGTGCCTGTAATTTCACCGGCACCCGTACCCTTCAAACCGAAACACAGCAATGCGAACACTACTGCTTGAAGTAATTTGAATTATAATGATTTAAAATAGAGGAAAATAAATTATTTAATTAATTTAAATTATAATGACATTGGTATATATACTTGTAGTATATAATTAATTAAATTTGAACCTGTATTATTTTTTGTATAGTTACCTACACTCGACTTGTAATTTTTTTTTTTAAATCTTGTATCTTGTATCTTGCATAACACCCAACAGTCACATACGTAGTCATAATCCCACACCAGGATACCCTGTGTCACGGGTATCAGGAACTAGAGTGTCACGGTACCATAACACCCGGACCCGGAACAAATATTTGCAGATACAAACATTTGTCCGGAATCGAACCCGCAACTTCTTGCATGTAAGCCGGCTATTCGCCCGCCGCGCCACCAGAGGTCATCAAACATACAGTAATTTATTTTACCCTAAGTACTTACAACTAGAGAATACAATACTGTTTTTTTCAACATTAATGTAGATATGTAAGAATCATTAAAGTTTTCATTGCAATAAAATTATAATTTGAAATTTGACCAAAATATTTTGTCAGTTTATTGGTCAAAAACCCCATTAAAAGCAAACAAAGACAAAGAGTATTATATACTACTACTTCCTTTTTTTGTGATGAAAATAATGGAAATAATGTTCATAATTTTTTTCATCACAAAAAAACGATCAATTATAACAAATAATTGTTAAATAATCAAAACTAACTCGGCGACTCACAAAAACGCGCACATTCACATACCTACTACAGTCGAAATAAATGATTATTTTGTCCATAATACCACATAGTCTAATCCCGGGATAGTCCCGAGATCCCGGGATTACGCATCAAAAATCCCGTAATCCCGGGATTGAAAAACATGCTCGGGATTGTGTTCTCTACTTACAACCCACTTAGTCAGCACCCACCTGTCTCCAGGTACTTAGATGTCGGTAAAGCTAAGCATGGGATTACACGAGGGGTTAGGCAGCAAAGTCCACCTGAGTCTTCATCAGCAACCTTTAGATGTCCACCATCTGGACGACCCCTCCCCAATAATATACAATGGTGCCATAATCCATTATCCAATAGTTACTGCTATACTTTTTTTTTCATTTGATTAGGTCGGGTCAAATGCAATACCTCTTAGGTCACCTCCATCTAGGACGCGCCCTAAGTGAATTTGCGTTGCATCCGTCATCCTGAGACAAAGCTGAAAAGTCTTCACCGGCACCAATCCCCGCACAGCTTCAAACCGGAACACAGCAATGCGAGCACTACTGCTTGGCGGCAGAAATAGGTGTGTGGTGGTAGTATTTCCTTGGACGAACTATTTTTACATGAAGTATTTTCATAATTCAGTTTAATGAATGGATTAAACGTACACTATATAGAGATATAGTAGACTATGTAGAGGTGTAATGTGTTAAGGTATAGAGATGTACGGTACTATAGCATGTACTATTGGATGAATAGGAATGTAGAACACAATAGGGCGTCCTATTGTCTACTCTTATCAGCGACGACGAACTGACGAAGAGGAAATTTCGTAACTAAAGTGCTTATTACGTATCGATGGATATAAATCAAAGTCAAAGTCAAAAAGAACTTTATTCATTGAAATCACAAGGATCATTTTGAATCGTCTTATAAACTAATTGTTCGATACAGTTCGAACACAGTTAGCAATTTTGCCAATGTAGGTCGCGCGAGGCGTCTTCGATGCATCGCGCGCTTTACCTTGTGAGTGCATATTCGGCTAGCTATCGAGCCACACTCATTATCAGCATTATCCATCATTTAGCGTAAAGTTAGCTCTAGGAATAAACTCGATTAATCCTAAAATATCTATCAATCAAACCCCACGTCTAAGCCACGCGTACGGTCTCGTACACTAAAATTACTCCTGTTCCAAAATAAACACTTAACAGTTTTGGCCTGATATAGACAGAAATATTCATAATCAAATGAAGCAGGCTTTCAACCTCACAGTAAAATAAATAAATGAGGCCGTAGATAGATAGATAGATAGATAGAAACAATTTCGCAAACAAAAACTAAGACTAACTTATCTACCTTACCACTTATCCTCTTTTATCACTTTTCTTATTTTATCTTATGGTGTACAATAAAGCATTTTGTATTCAATTCTATTTAAGAAAAAAATACAGAAGAAGATATAGGCTTAGCCTAGTTTTGGGACCCTCAGTAAAATCTAAACCTATCATTATTGCTTGATATTATTGCAAGTATTTTTTTGGTAAATTGTAGTTTGTTAGATGTTATAAACTTATAACACAACTTGCGTTTTTTTATAAATTGTTTCAGAAATTGTACTTTGTCTGGTTTTAAATTGTTTCAGCTGTCACTAGGATTGTTGTTTCTCCCAAAAAGGAACGCAGAGCATCAAAAGTCGTGCGATATAAGCGCAGCCACGACAATCCAGGGGTGCGATTTTGTCATCGAGTTCGAAACGTCAGTAAATTTGCCGTTTATCACCGATTTCTAAATTTTGTGTATTGAAACACATTGATGACTAAAATTCTTATACCAATGATATCAATCCAAGTGGCAATACCAAGTGCCTCCACAGTGTACATCTGTAACCACTCTCAACTCACTAAATATCATCAAAAACGTTGATTTGCGGCCTTTTTGAAGATATTTAGCCACTCGGTGACTTTCAAAAATCTCACCCCAGACAATCCATGTTTCATTTGCCATAAACGTTGTATTGTCTGTTTATGTTATACTAGTTGCGCCCCGCGGCTTCACCCGCGTGAATAATGATGAAAATTGATGATGATGATGATGATGATGAAAAGTAGCCTATGTGTTAATCCAAGGCGTAAAGTATCTCCATTCCAAATTTCACTCAAATCCATTCAGTAGTTTTTACGTGAAAGAGTAACAAACATCCATACAAACTTTCGCGTTTATAATATTAGTAGGATAGGATAGGATAGGATATAAGAAAGATATCATATTATCATATATATATTATATTATCTGTTTTCTGTTTATCTGTTTGGTCTTTGAATGATGAATTGAACGCAATCTCTGTGGACAAGATGGTTTGAAGATAGTTCTTGCCCGTACCTAAATCGAGTAGTATAGTTGTAGGATAGCAATAGCCACTGCTTGCTATCACAACACTTAACAAAGCCTCACCCAATTTGAATATGCCAAAACAAATGGAGTCAAGGTCGGAAAAAGGAGTACCTATTGTTTTTTTAACTGAACACAATGGCAAGAAGACATCTGTAAATGTTACCGTTGTGAAATGGATCTTTTAATTGGTGAATGGTGACCTGATAGAAGGAGTATCTTCATCAGCATTAGCAGCAGCAGGAGTAGCCTGATTTGTTTTTTTGTGTCATAAAGAATATTCTATCCTTCTATCTTCTTCCATAAATATTTTTGTTTGGATGTTAAACATTTGGAAAGCGTTAATGTTCGCGACACAGTTTTTCAAACTTCTGCGAATGTTATCGTTGTCTTACTGTTTCTGTATTTCATGTTTTTGTTCCAAAATAAATATATATTTGATTTGATTTGATCCTATTCTATTCTATTATATATATTTTTTTACGACCTCTGTGGGGAGGCGGGCGAAGGTTCGCCTGCGATGCAGGAGGTTGCGGGTTCGATTCCAGCCTCGGAACAAATATTTGTACGATCTGCAGATATTTGTTAAGGTTGTTCTGGGTATTTTCTATGTATAATAAAAAATATCTATCTATGTAATGTAATTGTATCAAGTATATCAGTTATCTAGTACCCATAACACAAGCTCTGCTTAGCTTGGGGCTAGATAATGTTGTGTGAAATGTCCAGCGTTTATTTATTACCGACTTCCCAAAAAGGAGGAGGTTCTTAATTCGGTTGTACTTTTTTTTTTGTTTATCTCAATACACTGACCTATTACTTACAAGTAAGATATTCATATTTTTTTGTAGATTATCAGTTATGCCGTGGTAGTCCGGTCTAAAAATTGATGACGACCTCCGTGGTGTGGCGGGCGAGTAGCCGGCTGACGCAAGAGGTGCGTGTTCGATTCCCGCTGCGAGACAAATTTTTAAAACAATGAACCTCAAGTTTAGAGCGAGTTGAAATTTAATTTTGTATATTACTGTGGTTTACTTGAGAAAATTGTTAGAAAAGTGTTCACACATCCAGACGAAAAACTAACGAATCCGATCAGAAGCGCTTCCAACTTTTTAGAATAGCCCTGTAGGTGGGCCGTATGCTTGTTTGCTTGCCAAAAAAGTATTAAAAAAAAGAAAAAAATATGTGAAATGTTCCATGATGTGACGTGAGTCGTGAGTAACTTAATACCTACAGCTTATTTAAGTACCAGAAATTTGTAAGTACCAAAGCTAACTACAAGTTTTATGGCGAAATTATCAATTTATGGTTTGTTCAGGAAATAACAAAATACAAGATAATAACTGCCGTAAACCGTATCCTATTTAAAACGACACCTTAAGTATTATTTGATGAGCAATTTTGAGACTTAAAATGAACAATTAAGATTCATTTACAGCCGCACCCTGAATAAATTTAATAATCCATTAAATATTTACTTATTTTATGTACAAAAGCTTAAGAAACTATTTAATGTGCATTAAATTACAAGCCGTGGTAGTCTCTTTAGTAATAGGACTCCTCCAACTCCTCCTATGGATGTAGTAAAATGTTACTAAGGGATTACGCTAGGAGATGGGCAGCAGCATCCACCTGAGTACTCAACACCAAATTGCGATCTCTAATCCGCCTGTCATGCGTGGTGATTAGTTTTTAAGTAGTCGGTATTATCATTATCTTTTTATTATTAAGTAGTATGTCTTTGGTTTTATTTATATTTTTAACCGACTTCCCAAAAAAGGAGGAGGTTCTTAATTCGGTTGTATTTTTTTTTTTTTTTTTTTATGTTTGTTACCGCACATCTCCGGCGTTTATGAACCGATTTGGAAAATTCTTTTTTTATTTGAATAGATATACTTTCAGATTGGTCCCATTTGTTTCAGAATCCAGTTCTGATGATGGAATTCATGAGGAATCGAGGGAACTCCTCAAATATTGTAGGCAAACATATGGCGATTTAGATATTTTCAGCAACAAACCAAGCATTCAAAAAGTATCATAATCCTTCCACCACTTCTTCATAATTCTGGTTCTTTCATAATTTTTTTTCATCCAAATATTTAGTCGAATGCAATGGCGGAAGTCGGTTTTTTAAATGAAAAGTTATTAGATTTCACGTTGTTTTGCACACCTTCTACCAACTTTATCACTTTCTCTCTAGCCTCAAAGGTTTGCTGGAAGAAAACTCTTTTAAGGGTTAAGCTCGCCTTTGTACATGTCTTTCTTTTTTTAGTTATTTATATAATATTTTCTGTGTGCAATAAAGAATTTGTATAAGAATTATAAGGTGATTACAGGAAATCCCCCTATTGCACACTATGCATGCTGTTATGGGGGGAGGCCGCATCCAGCAGTGGGTGTCTACCGGCTGATGAAATAAGAGAAATTCAAAGACATGCCGTGAATGTCATAAAAGTCGATTAAGGGATTAAAATAAAAAAGTTTATTTGGCATAAACACAAAAACAAAAAAAAATGCGAGCAAGACTCACGACCTGAGAAATCCGATCCATATTTGTTTTAAAATACAAATAAACATTATAACTAAACACAGTTTAGTAAAATATATCTAAAATGAGGGGTTTTCACGGCCGTTTCATATCATGCTTTCAGCGTTGAAAATAGATGGCGCTGCTCTGTTACGTAACTGTCAAGTGTCAAAATAAAGTCAAATGTCAACATCAACAACGTAGATATATTTTCGTTTCGTGGTATTTATTTTTGCTTACATATAAAAACATCACGAAATCACTAGGAAACACTCAAGAAGCAGACACAAACAGAATATCATGACTAATAGCCACAGACTAGTTAGATAATAGCTTAGTACGCGTACACCACAGATAGTACATTTGACAATCTTGGCATTTACAGTTGAGTCAGCGCCATCTATTGAACCAATTTGAACTACTTTTTTTTTAATCGAAGTTGAAAAGCCCTCATTATAAACAACTAGATAGGCTACGACGCGGCGCGCGTGCGAAGTTTTTAAACAAAATTAGTAGAATTGTGTTAAATATTTGGCAGTTTATAAATCTAAATTAGTGATATTTTATGCAATTTGACATAATTATACAAACTATTGATATAATGAGCACTTTGCATTTTTTAAGTTGAGATTTTCAAGCTTGTACCTACTATGGTACGTAAGTAGGTAAGTACTTACCTAAATATTAGTAAAATTCGATTCATAAGTTAGTTCGAAATCTCTTTTCGAGTTTCGCAACTTTTTCCTACAAACTTCCATCCCTTATAAGGGATAAAACAAAAACAAAACTCAATTTTAGAATTTTCCTTTATTTCTGTGTAAAATTTTGAAAATTAGTATTCTGTTCCTTCATTAATATGAATTTAATCTATTTTGATCATGTTTCGATAAAAAGGACTATGTACTTACTACT
Source organism: Epirrita christyi (assembly GCA_951392215.1). Lineage (NCBI taxonomy): Eukaryota > Metazoa > Arthropoda > Insecta > Lepidoptera > Geometridae > Epirrita > Epirrita christyi. Next base: position 1,377,794 of record OX595857.1, on the reverse strand, counting down.
TAGTTATTTTTATGCAGCTTCGATCAAATTTTGGTCACACTTCCGTGTTGTTTATGAGAATCAGAATCAGAATCAGAAAAAATGTACAACAGTTAACAATAGGTTAACTGTTGTACAAAAGATTTTATACAGATAGGTACAAGTTTAAACAGTTTGTCCATCTAGGACGTACAATATACTTAATACACTTAACAGTAACCTAATACCACAGATACAAACAAAGTATGCAAAGCTACTGTTTAACATATTCACTATCTCAATATATTCACTATCTCAAGGTTATAGAACACATTTAATGTAAGCCATTTTCTGAGATGATTTTTAAACCTGGTTCCTTCGAGGAGTTTTATTTCTAATGGTAAACTGTTGTAAATCTTAATTGCTGTTACAAAAGTACTTCTATTATAAATTGCATTATTAATTTGGGGTATGCAAATATTATATTTGTGTTTTGTTCTTAATGAATCAGCTCTACAAGATTTCTTCTCGAAAAAATAGTTACCATTGTTTTTAACAAATAAGCAAATTTCTAATATATAGATACAGGCAAGGGTTAGGTATTTTTCATCTTTGAAAATATTGCGAAGAGATTCAGTTCTCATGTTATAAATGGCCCGCAAGCACCTCTTTTGCATAACAAAAGTGGATTGAATATCAACAGAATTACCCCAGAAGATAATCCCATAACTTAATTGAGGATAAACAAATCCGTAATATGACTGTTTTGCTATACTTTTAGAAGAGATAGAGCTAAGAATAGATAGTGCATAGCAGTATTTTGATATTTTTTGGTTTATTTTACATATATGGGCTTTCCAGTTTAAATGTGAATCTATTGTTATACCTAGAAAACTTGTATTATTTATTTCTTTAACTTTTTTGCCTCTATTTACTACATTTATATTAATTGAAGGTGTTTTATAATTTTGAAATCGTAATATATTAGTTTTTTTTATATTAACACTTAAGTTTATGGATTCAAGCCAAATTACTACGGAATTTAGAGTGTCGTTTATTTCAGACTCATGTTCCGATGCAGATTTTTTGTCCTGAGGTATGAATATTGTTGCGTCATCGGCAAACATAATGCACAAGTGTGAAGTGATTTGAGGTAAATCGTTGATATATAACAAAAACAGTAGCGGCCCAAGTACCTTGAGGAACACCTAGAATAATCTCTTCAGAATCTGATTGTATTCTTTCTACTGTTTTAGTTACTTTATTATAACTATCTATAACAGTGGCCTGTCTCCTATCGCTTAAGTATGAGGCAATAAGTGATAACGCCATTCCTCTTATACCTATGGCCTCTAATTTGTTAAGTAAAACTTTATGAATAACACAGTCAAAAGCTTTTGACATATCTAAGAAGAGAGCCACACCATATGATCTATTGTTTAACTCTTCCCAGACTTTTTTTAGCATTTTAAAGATAGCTAAAGTAGTGTTTTTGTCTTTTTGGAAGCCAAATTGGTTTGCGTTTAGAATTTTATTATAATTTAAGAAATAAACTATTCGTTTATATATTACCTTTTCAAATATTTTGGAGAAACTAGGTAGTAAAGCGATAGGCCTATAATTTTCCATATCTGTTTTAGAACCTTTTTTATACAGTGGTTTGATTAAAGCTCTTTTGAGATCGTCTGGAAAGCAACCGTTTTCTAAAGATAAATTAATAATATAAACTAACGGTTCCACAATATATTCTATACTCACTTTAATTATTTGAATTGGAATGTTATCGTCTCCTACGCTTTTTTTATTTTTTAGACTTTTTACTATATTTTTTATTTCTGCAGCATCAACAGGAGACATAAAAATACTATTACAATTTTGTATGGTTTCATTTTTAGGTAACAGGGCATTATTAGATTTATTTGTATTTAGATTGATAAAATAATTATTAAATGTCCTAGCTATAGAATATCTATATTTGTGAAATCGACACTAAATCGGAATACTATCACCAGCCTGTTACGTCCACTGCTGGACGAAGCCTCCCCCATTGAATACAATGGGGGGGTTTGCCATAATCACCGCTTGGCAGGCGGATTCGTGATAGCAGTATTGGTGTTGAGTTCTCAGGTAGATGCTGCTGCCCATCCCCTGGTGTAGTCCCTTTGTTAGGCTTTTATTAAATCCATGAGAGGAGAAGGAGAGGTCGATTCTTCGGATACAACATGGCTACATTATCATAGGATGAAGCTAGGCAGACAACTAAACAAATATAGTCTCACGCACAAATCAGCTGCGCATAATCGCGCGCATAGAGCATCTAGGTACATAGAGTAGGTAACAGATAGGCCAGTCCCAAATAATATAAATATAATAATATTACCAGGGCGTAAAAAGACTACTCCCGAAAACTGAAACAGTGCATTAAGACCATGATTCTGAAAATATTTAAGATGAAAAAACACGAAAAAAAAGTGCTCACTTTTGGGCCGCTTTTTTCGTGTTCTCTTTATAAATATCCATAAAATATCGTTAAAGGAACACCAAAACCGAATTTCCATCATTAAAAACATGTTAATAAATAAAAACGTCAAAAAAATAATAAATATTGGCGCTACGGGTCGATCAGCTGACCGGGAGCGTTAAACTCGGGCGGCCGGAATAAATGCGTACATTGCTGGCTGACAAATACGATACGAAACGAAAATATATCCACGTTGTTGATGTTGACATTTTACTTTATTTTGACACTTGACAGCTACGTAACAGAGCAGCGCCATCTATTTTCAACGCTGAAAGCATGATTTGAAACGCCCGTGAAAAACTTAGAATCAGCTCTCAGAGGCATCAAACGCACGCTGCCAACCCTGAGATATAAAGATGAAAAGTCTCATGTGCCTGTAATTTCACCGGCACCCGTACCCTTCGAACCGAAACACAGTAATGCGAGCACTAACTGGCTTGGCGACAGAAATAGGTATGGGTAACATTATACTTAGCTACTCTTTGCCAATATGGCTTCTGCGTCTGATGTTTATGACATTTGTAACCGAACCCGATTATGCAGCAGTCATCAGCTACGCATCATGTACTGACAGCAAAACAATCATCATCTTCATCAGCCGATAGATGCTGGACATAATGACCATAGAATACCACGACGAACGGTCTTGAGCCATGTCCACAGACTTGCTGGCGACCTTTAAGAGGGCACTATACTACAATTTAGGTTCCCTCTTTAACGCACGCGATAACCCGCGCGACATCTCCCTCGCGCTAGCGAGAGTCGTGTACAAAAATGTAGTTTTTTGTTTATTAGTGCGAAAATAGTGTTTATCATTAAACTGATTTTAGCATTAGAATAAATAGTTATTACCTACTTGTTGTAGTAAAATTTATCTTAAAACACCGTAGGGTTCCTGAGATCTCAATCAAAACGTGTGCGAAACAAGGATTTTTCATTAAATAAAACTATCGAGGTTTTTTTTACATATCGTGTTTTCAACTTTACACAATAAATGCAAAAATATAAAATTTTCATATTCCAAAATATTTAACTCGTAGAACCCGTAGATATTGAGTTCTAGATCGATTTTGTTGGGCAAAATCACATATTACGCCTTCTTAAAGTATCGTTCTTGGTCTCTACATGGCAGAGATTACCACGGCCACTGAGGCTACCACGGGTAGGGTGACCATCCGTCCGGATTAGTCCAGACATGTCCGGACTTTGTACGGCTCTTTAAATTGTCCGGATTTTGGAATATGAGTAATAAAACTACATATTAAGTAAAATAAATCTTAAATCTTTATTAACTTCATATTTATCTAAAAAAGGGCGTGGCAAGACGAACCATCCCCGCCCGCATGCCGCATCCTACCCCGCTCGCCATGCGAGCGTCTGCTACCATGCCTACCAAACCACTGTAACTAAGAGTGATGTTTCCATTGTGTGACTAAAAAGTCCGGACTTTAATCGAAATGTCAGGCTTTTTAACCGATTTCCCAAAAAGGAGGAGGTTCTCAATTCGGTTGTATTTTTTTTTTTTTAATGTTTGTTACCGCATATCTCCTGCATTTATGAACCGATTTGGAAAATTCTTTTTTTATTTGAATAAATATACTTCCAGATTGGTCCCATTTTTTTCAGAATCCAGTTCTGATGATGGGATCCATGAGGAATTGAGGGAACTCCTCAAATATTGTAGGCATACATATGGCGATTTTGATATTTTCAGCAAGACACCAAGCATTTGCATTCAGAAAGTATCATAATCCTTTCACCACTATGGTTCTTTCATAATTTTTTTTTCATCCAATATTATTTAGTCGTATACTATGGCGGAAGTCGGTTTTTTAAATGAAAAGTTATTGTCAAGACTTTTCAAATTCCTAAATGGTAACCCTAACCACGGGCACGAAAACCAGCACGGCCACGAAGACTACCACGGGCATCAAAACCACACCATTAAATATATATAAGATTAAAGATATATGTATTAATATCAAAGTGAAAGTTAAAGTCAAATGAATTTTATTCATTTATTCAATGAATAAAATTCTTTTGACTTTGACTTTGATATTCCTTATTCAAGTAGCTGGGAAAGTCTGGCCAAGAAGTGCAAGAGTCAGGGAAGATTGGCGATCCTTCGAGGAGGCATATACCGCTTAAGGCTGTCCACACTTAAAAATTGTTTAGTTTTACGAATATTTTTAATTTATAAGTGTATATTTTTTGTGTGGCAATATAGCTTTTTTATATTATTAAAGATATATGTGATCAAAATCGAGATAAGTGAAGACACGTCCTATCACGGATTCTATAAGAAAGAATAGTGCATTAAAATTAGTGAATAGGGCATAGTACTGTTGTTTATGCTATCTCTACTTGAAACGTGCTCTGTGACCGAGGCCACATACATACTGACAGAACACTAAATTTTACTAGTGAACATTTAATTTAATACTGTTCAAAACCTAACGAGCATTATAAAGTATGATTTGGTCGTTAAGTAGGCTTTTCGGGAGTTTAATTAAGGCGTATTTATGATGTTTATGGTAGATACGTTGGCGCGCCATGCGATTTCTCGCCATGATACTATACTGATCAATGATCAAAACAAACATACACACATCACACCAAAAGTCACATACATAGGTCTGCCCCCCAATTACAGTAGCAAATGGTAATAATTATAATAATAATGTTTTATTTCAGGCTACATGGGAAATGTATAATAAAATTATACCTAAACAATAAGCCCATAGAATATATACCTTATAGACTAACATATATATTTTACATTTTAAAATTAACACTTTTACATCTTTTCGAGGATTTTAATGCCATACCGCTTCCCTATAGCATCGGTAAACAATGCCAGCTGGCCAGAAATCAGGTTTTAGGAGCTCATTCTTGTGTTGTTGTTCTTGTGTAATGGGGAACACAACAATGTAAATCATTTTGACAGCCTTAGCGTTATACAAATCTTTTGAAACTTGAAACGAGGAATATTTAGGTCAAGAAGTTTCCCCTATCCAAGTTTCATAAGATTTTGATAGCACTAAGGCTACCATAATGATCCCCATTGTTGTGTTCCCCATTGCACAAGAACAACAACAACACAAGAATACAAGAAAATACACACAACAACACAAGAATGAGCTCCTGATTTCTGGCCAGCTGGCATTGTTTACCGATGCTATAAGGAAGCGGTATTGCATCAAAATCCTCGAAAAGATGTAAAAGTGTTAATTTTAAAATGTAAAATATATATGTTAGTCTATAAGGTATATATTCTATGGGCTTATTGTTTAGGTATAATTTTATTATACATTTCCCATGTAGCCTGAAATAAAACATTATTATTATTATTATTATTATTACCATTTGCTACTGTAATTGGGGGATGATGCCACACTAGGATTCCCTGTGTCATCGGTGTCAGGAACTACTAGTACCAGGGTACCACAACATCCAGACCCGCAACAAATATTTACAAATCATGCAAACATATGTCCCGCAGTGTGAATCGAACCAGCACCTCTCATCTCAGCTGGCTACTCGCCCACCGCGCCACAGAGGTTGTCATACTTAGTTACGTCATACCATAAGGAATGGCGAACGAAAACATATTTAGCCGTTACTCATAATGTGCCACAGCAAAAGCCGAGAACTATAAATTCCAGTCAACAATGTAGAATATGACATCACAAGGTGCGTGCATTGAAGGAATGCACGCATTCATTATGGATTAGTTACTGACAATATGAGGATTGCTAATTCAATTCAATCACACTAATATAATATAATACTAGTGGTTCGCCCCGAACTGAGACCTCGCGATAACACCTTTATCAGCCCGACTACTTAACCAAGTAACTTCCATTTTTCTATTATTATTTTTTTTTTAAATCACCTCGAGGTCTACCAGTACAGTACAGGATCTACCAGTAACAACTCTAATTTCCTACACATCATCGAAATAACCTTTGAATAGGGCTAAGCAACGGGGCGTAATACTACATACCTGTTAGTACCCATATCAAGTACCTGACGAATTAATTGATAACGTCCTTTTGACGAAAACCATAGAACTCCAGCGTCAATCAAATTCCTAGAAATAGGAGGTCAACAATGTATGTTATATTGGTTTCTGTTTTATGGAGTACAAGTTTCTAAATTCTTCAGTTTCAGACTTTTCCCTGTAGTTGTGACAAAAAAGCCACAAGCATACCAAATTTCAGCATTGTGGGATTGCTGGAAGTACCCTAGAATTTTTGATTTTTACGTTTTTTATTTTCCCTAATATCTCAAAAACTACTAAGGCTAAATACTTATTAAAAACAGTTTTGAAATGGCCAACCAAAGCGCTTTCATTAGACACCCCACTTGATCTGACTGTCTCACTTTTATTTTTTTTGCCCCCTCTTAGACCCCAATATCTCAGCAACCCCCTGACCGATATAGCTCATAACCTTACCTACAAATTGTACCAATACTATCTATCCCCATACCAAATTTCATGGAGATCGGATTAACGGTTTGGAAGTTTTCATCGGACAAACATACATACATACATACATACATACATACATACAAACGCCGATTCTTCCAACTTGACTCAGAGAACTCGCTTCGCTCGTTAAATTATATTATTATATTGTTTGAGCGTGAAGAAGAAACAAACGTACTCACAAACTTTCGCATATAATATTGTATTAATATATATTAAATTATATTATACTATATTATATTATATGCCTATTATTATATTAGTCATAACTATAAATGCGAAAATTTGTGAGTACGTTTGCTACGTTTCACGCTCAAACGGCTAAACAGATTTTAGTGAAATTTGGAATGGAGATACCTTATACTTTTATAGGCTACTTTTCACCAACATATTTTTTCATCATTGTTCACGCGGGTGAAACCGCGGGGCACAGCTAGTTCAATATGCAAAACAATCAAATCACAAGGGAGTTTTCAAACCAAGGAACAAAACCGATAGCGCGTTCTAATCTACTAGTGGTGACATCTAGTCTCGATTTGAGTAAACTTCGGAACCCTACAAACCGTAATAAATAATAATAAATAAATGCTGGACATTTCACAGAACATTATCTAGCCCCAAGCTAAGCAGAGCTTGTGTTATGGGTACTAGATAACTGATATACTTAATACAATACATTACATTGATAGATATTTTTTATTATACATAGAAAAATACCCAGAACTCCCTGAACAAATATCTGTAGATTGTACAAATATTTGTTCCTAGGCGGGAATCGAACCCGTAACCTCTTGCGTCTTAGGCGAACCTTCGCCCGCCGCGCCACAGAGGTCGTCACCGTGGTTGTAGAGGACACGCATATCGGGTTTATTATGTAATAAACATATTCTTTTCTCCATATAATAACACGTAATACTCATAACAACAATAAAATAATAATTGAAAGGTAATAAGATTTCATGGCTATCTTTAAATACTTTTAACAACCGTTTATGTACGGACGTGCATGAATGGAGCCTTTGAGAGGCGCACATAATCCTTTCACCACACTAGCTCTTTCACCATCATTTACGAGGCCCTTTTTAGACCCACTTTACCTCAACCCGCCCCTTTATTGGCTAACGAACTGATAATCGCTTTTGATTCCGATTTTACAGTACATTGCGTTTTATGTTATGAATATTTCTGCTTGTGACAATAAGCTGAAGCATGCGGCGCAATGTACTGCGAAATCGTAATTGAAAGCGATTACCAGTTCGTTAGATAATACCAGCCACTCAATTACCGTAGCAAATGGTAATGGGGAACGCATAATGGGGATCATTTTGGCAAGACTTAGCGCTGACCAAATCTTCTGAAACTTGAATAGGGGAAACTTCTTGACCTAAATATTCCTCATTTCAAGTTTCAAAAGATTTTGACAGCGCTAAGGCTGCTAGTGATAACAAACGGCACTGAATGGTCCTTACACAAGTTACAGAGACACAAGTTGATAAGATAAGATAAGATATGTTTATTTGCCAGATAATTGTAAATACAATAAGGTCTTAAACTAGAAAACGTCCAATAAGTTCTACCTTATAACTAGGCATGCAAATTTTCACATGGGTAATATGATTAATATAAAAATAATAAAATTAGAATTATAATTGAGACCAATTATAATTCAATTTTTTTTTTTTATTGATTGATTTTTTGTTGTCGACCACTATGTCTATTTGGGTCAGACGATTCAACTAGGAGGGTCCAACTTAGACAAAGAGGTCAAACGACGAATCCAACTCGGATGGGCAGCGCTCGGGAAACTACGCCATATCTTCTCTTCACAGATACCGCAGAGACTCAAGACGAAAGTCTATTCTGTCTATATACAGGGTGTAAAAAGACAGCTACCGATTACTGAAGGTACCGGTAAAGCTACCTATATCATAGCTATATAAAATAGCGCGAGTTCACAGAGCGCACCGGCTAGCGGCTGCGCGAGTTCAACGCTCCCAGTCAGCTGATCGACTCGCTGCGCCAATATTTTTTAGGTGGTTTTCATTGCTTATTTTGACGTTTTTATTTATAAACGTGTTTTTACTGATGGAAATTAGGTTTTTGTGTTCCTTTTATGGTGTTTTATTGATATTTAAAGAAAACACGAAAAATGCGGCCCAAAGTGAGCATATTTTTCGCTTCTTTTCAGCTAAAATATATACAGAATCATGGTCTGAGTGCACTATTTCATTTTTCGGGAGTAGTCTTTTTACACCCTGTATTTTATCAGTGCGTGTTGCCATTGATGACTTACGGCACTGAGACGTGGTCGCTAACTATTAGCCGTATAGACAAGCTCAAAGTCGTGCAGCGGGCTATGGAGAGAGTTTTCTAGGAGTTTCACTACGTGATATAATCCGAAAATAGGAAATCCGTAGAACCAATGTCACTGACATAGCTCACAGAATTAGCAAGTTGAAGTGGCAAATAGCAGGTCATATAGCTCGAAGAACTGATAACCGTTGGGGAATAAGGGTTCTCGAGTGGCGACCATAAACCGGACGACGCGGTAGAGGAAGGCCCTCCACTCGATGGACTAAAGACATTATAAACGTCGCAGGAGGTAGGTGGATGGAGGCGGCTCAAGACCGTTCGTCGTGGCATTCTATAGGGGGAGGCCTATAAATTTGACGACCTCTGTGCAAATATTCCGCTCCTCCTCCTCTCCTCCGTGGCACGGCGGGCGAAGGTTCGTCTGTGACGCATGAGGTTGCGGGTTCGATTCCCGCTTCGGAACAAATATTTGTACGATCTGCAGATATTTGTTCAGGGTGTTCTGGGTATCTTCTATGTATAATAAAAAAATATCTATATATGTAATGTATTGTATTTAGTATATCAGTTATGTAGTACCCATAACACAAGCTCTGCTTAGCGTGGGGCTAGATAATGTTGTGTTACATGTCCAGAATTTATTTATTTATTTGTTACGGGTCTGGGTGTTATGGTACCTTATGGCACTCGTAGTTCTGATACCCACGACACAAGGAATACTAGTGTGGGATCAATGTTATGTCCAGCCGTGGACTTCTACAGGCTGATGGTGATGATGATGAATGTGTATGATCCGACTCGCACTTGGTCGGTGTTTATAAAAATAGGGAGAAGAATATAATAGTACAATTAAAGTGTGTGTGTTTATAGAAAAGATAATTTAAGACGCTACTGCTATTAAGTTCAAGGTCTGAAATTGAAGTGAAGAATCTTTTGTTAGATCATTGACGGTATATTTGATGTTCTGAAGTGCGTATCAATTCAAAGATCATTCTAATGACTTTAATAGTCATCATTAGTCATTCCACAGACTTAGGACAGCTAGATTCGGTTGTTGTACGATAAATAACCGTAGGTACTTTATTTTTTACTGTAAATCGAGAGTACGATCGGTTTCTGAAAGACTGAAACGGCGAGCGGTCCCGAATGATCGAAATCGATTCAGTGCTTCAAGAAGTCGGTTTTGTATCTTTTTTCTAAAAAATAACTTTCATGAGGGCTTTTCAACTTCGATTTAAAAAAAGGTATTTCAAATTGGTTCGATAGATGGCGCTGACTCAACTGACAAGATTGACAATATTATCTGTGGTGTACGCGCACAAAGCTATTATCTAACTAATCTGTGGTTATTAGTCATGATATTCTGTTTGTGTCTGCTTCTTAAGAGTGCGCTAGTGATTTCGTGGTAAATGTCTATCTTGTTTTTTTAATCAAAAATAAATAACACGAAACGAAAATATATCCACGTTGTTGATGTTGACATTTAACTTTATTTTGACACATGACAGCTACGTAACAGAGCAGCACCATCTATTTTCAACGCTGAAAGCATGATTTGAATTGAGACGAATGAGGGGTTTTCCCTCATTCGTCTCAATTTTCTTTACGTAACGCTTGGAGGAGCCACTGTCTAAAGCTACTAAATTATGAATATTTAAATTCGACCTTAGCACTGTATAATTATAGCTATTATTATATTAACAAAACGCGGTAGGTACGTCTTTTGTGTACTACCATTTCCGAATACCACAATAATAGGTGCTAAGTGGTTGGATTGTATCATTATTTATTTTTGGGGTTCCGCAGATAGATATGTTGAAAATACTGTATTGAACACCATAAACAGAGTGCTTCTTAAGTCAACCCAAAGAAGGTCTACCCATTTAGGTATTTATATCGACTCAACCCAATCCTAAAATATTTCAACAAGTAAATAAGTTTTTTGAAAAATGCATTTTTCATTACAAGCTTTTATTAAATTAGTGATTGGAACCGTGAGCTGATCAACATGAGCCCAAATACTGTCAGGCTACTATTAATCATCGAGGAGTTCCGTTGTCCACCTTCCGTCTCCATCATCACATCAGCTCGCCGTCACCATAATATTGTATTGTCATCTGAACGTGACAGGTATGAATAATCTCAGCTCAATCTGTTAAAGATAACTGATTTAAAATTCATTTGTAAGATTCCACCCGGACAAACATACATACATTGCAAGTTAAATAAAAGCTTTTACAATAACTTTTCATTTAAAAAACCGACTTCCGCCATTGTATTCGACTAAATATCTGGATGAAAAAAAAATGATGAAAAAACCATAGTGGTGAAAGGGTTATGATACTTTCTGAATGCAAATGCTTGATTTATTGCTGAAAATATCAAAATCGCTACATGTATGCCTCCAATATTTGAGGAGTTCCCTCAATTCCTCATAGATTCCATCATCTCTCTTCATGATGACACTCTTGATGACTATGTTAATGATAAAGCCGCGTGGCCTGATGTCGCTCTGCCCCTCGACTGCTAAAATGGAAATTTGCAATATATGTACTTTCCTATTTACATGTTTGTATTAGATTATTATTTATAAGTATAACAAGCGTAGCGTGTGCTGTCTTGCATATTTTTGCTGATGTTTATTTACTTTTGACTACCTGCCTAAGGTTTTTAAGTTCTCATTTACTATGTATCAGCAACTTCTTGCTCCGAGGCACCACACAGGCGCTTCTCACCTAGTGGTAAGACGGACCATTTATGTAAGCCAAGCCGAGTTTGTTGCCTGATTCTTCTAGGCTTGGTCGCGTTGGAACAGGAGTAATTTAATTTTATATAAGACGATTCAAAATGATCCTTGTGATTTCAATGAATAAAGTTCTTTTTGACTTTGACTTTGACATCAGAACTGGATTCTGAAAAAAATGGGACCAATTTGGGAGTATATCTATTCAAATAAAAAAAGAGTTTTCCAAATCGGTTTATAAACGACATAGATATAATATAACAAACATATAAAAAAAAAACAACCGAATTGGGAACCTCCTTTTTTGTGGAGTCGATAAAATTAAAAACTTAATATGATACACAACTTGTGGACTCATTGCGTGGTGGAACTCTAAAAAAAAGGCAAAGGCGTGGATCGAGAGAAGTCTCATGTCTGGTTCATATTTTCCCATAGCATTCCATTTTCCATGACAAACTCACCTGCTTACAAAGGTCATGAAATCAAATTACCACCATGATTTATGCACGAGAAATATTTTTAAAGCGAATTAGCCTAATGACCTATGATTAATGACTAAGGAACCCTAATTGAAGGTAAATGCATGCGTTGTTAATGTACTAAAGCCTTGTTTACACGCGGCAAGTGAATAGTAGATGCGCTCGGTTTAAGCTTTAGAAAAAAATCGTCAACAGATAGATAGATAGATAACCCTTTAGTGATCGCCACACAAAAATACATATACAGAAGAACAATTAAAATGATGGGTTTATTATTAATATTGGGTGACCTTATCGCTGACAGCGGTCTCTGCCAGGCAACCTTTGGATGGACTGAAACATAAAGAAAAAGAGATCAATGCTCCTTTCATCATTATCAGCGTGTAGGTGCCCACTGCTGGACATAGTTTTCCTCTATAGAATGCCACGACTAACGGTCTTGAGCCTCTTCCATACACCGACTTCCTGTTAATACCTTTATAATGTCCTTGGTCCATCGAGACCCAGAGGCTTCGTGTAAAGCGTCCTCTGGTTTCACCGTTGATTAGTCCAATTAAAGTGGTTCTTTCGATGCTGTTTGGAGAATGATCAAGATAAAGATAATGTACAAATAGATCGTAAAGTGAGTGCGTGACACAACTTGCTTGGGCCGCTCCCAGCGTGCAGATCTAGAGGATGGCATAATAATAATAAAAAATATAATACTCTCCGCAGCCCTAGCCTCCGACCGCTTAGGCCTTGCTCCGCGGCCGGAGGTTTCCCGTTTTGAGATATATTTTTTACTATAATGTTTTTTATACTATTATGTTTTTGTAGATAGTCCTTTATAGTAAAAAATGTACTTTTATAACAAGATTTAAAATAAATTAGTGAAATAATAATAGGTAATAAGTATTTATTTTCAATAAAGGTTAATAAAGTATGATTATGTAGATACGTAAACTTAAACTTAAGTAGATAATAGGTAATCTAAGGATGTTCCTTTCAAAAGTTCAATGTAAGTAAGAAGTAGAATTTGTAACTAAACCTTTGTAGAGTCAATACGTTGACTCCTCGCTCTAAGTAATATATATATATATATATATATATACCTACTTGTATGTAGACGCGAGGGATCTCTGAATTAGATTTTAAATATTGAAAATGCAAGACATACTTAACTACGAAATATTATTTCAAATACAATTAAAAGTCAATATAACTAGGTGGTTCTATGTAAATATTGCCCACCGTGTACTAGTGTAACACCGCCGTAACTAGTTAAAACATTCAAACCTAAGCTTTATGTATTATTGCAACTATTTCAAAATATAATCTAGCTAGTAACTCAGCCGAGCTACTCGCCCAGTGTAACACCGCCGTAACAAGTTATTAATCTGCTTTGTGAGATACTTACAATGCTAGTACAATCATCACACACATACAGATGTGTATTGTAGAATAATGAATGGAGTGGTCGGAGGTATGCAGTGACGAGCCAGTTCCTTATGTGAAAAATCCTGTAAAAGGTAAAAGGTTTTATTAAATAAATAAATAAATAATTCTGGACGTTTCACACAACATTATCTAGCCCCAAGCTAAGCAGAGCTTGTGTTATGGCAACTAGATAACTGATATACGTAATATAATACAATACGTAGATAGATATTTTTATTATACATAGATAAATACCCAGAACACCCGAAACAATTATCTGCAGATCGCACAAATATTTGTTCCGATCAAACCCGCAACCTCCTGCGTCGCAGGCGAACCTTCGCCCGCGCCGCGCCACAGAGGTCGTCAAATTAAAAACAAACAGAGTTTATGAGCGACAAAAACATTAACATTTCTTGAATTTGTTATTATTATTTATTTTATTTCATTAACTATTTGTGTTTGGACATCTTTTTGATTTACTATTATAATAAATAAATAAATAAATAAATGCTGGACATTTCACACAACATTATCTAGCCCCAAGCTAAGCAGAGCTTGTGTTATGGGTACTAGATAACTGATATACTTAATACAATACATTACATAGATAAATATTTTAATAATTGTAGAGTTCATTATTGTTATTTTTTTTATATGAATTTGTTGTTAATAAATATGTTGCATGCCTCTGCAGGTAGGTAGAATACGTTGAGGCTACTAAGAATATTTTACATCTTTTCTAACAAAATGTACATCAAACAATTCGCTAGCGACTCGTCATCGGTACTAACTTTAGTAAAAAACGCGCGGCTGTTAAAAATTAGTACGATGAAAAAAATCGCTGAATAAACAAAAACGGTGATGGACGTCAAATTTTGTCACTTTCTAACTCATTCGAGTTCAGGTAAGTTAGCAGGTGACAGAATAGCGCTCTCAAAGCAAAAAGTGAGCGAAAATCACGAAAAACAAAGATTTGCAGCATTATAAATCATTAATTTGACTAGCCAATTGTTCACTGTCAAAAAAACCTTGACAAATATTTGTGTGAAATAAAAATAGTAAAATTCAATGCCGTTAAGGACAAGTTACTTTTCAAACAAAAAATGCTTCACTTTGGATAGTTTTTTGTATTGTAATAATATGATTATAATTATTTAAATTGTTCAAATCATAATTTAATGTCTAATAAGCAACATATTTTTTTGTACTTTTATATTCACTCATCAAAGAACAGTTACATGGAGAAAACCTCCAATTGACATCAATCTGCGCTTTAAATTACGTTACTGCCTCCATATTGCTTGAACTGGTCCCTCAAAACCACACAAAAGCGCCTTATTTGGAATAAATTAACACCCAATTGTATGACTATCGGCAATTGATCACAAATACATACATCCATACATACATACATTACAATGTACATACAAATAATAAATAATGTGTTTTGTTAATATTAATACAATATTATAACAAGTGTGGGTTTCACTTCCGACTGTTGGAAGGAATTGCTTTTTATGAATAGTTTTTTTTAGCAGGTTTGTTTTTGTTAGTAGTAGAGCTCCATAAGGTGGATCGTCTCGCAAGTGGCGCAAAATTCAAATTTGATTGGATTTTATTGTCATTATAGCTTCTTGTGATAGCGAAAACTACGAGATCTATCACACATATATTTTTTAACTTTTGAAACTATCATAGTTAATAACATAATTATCACTAGAAACGGGATATTTACCATGATTTTTGAGTTTTGTTGATTCCTGATATTTCGGCACAGTTTCATGCGCCATGATCACGGGTAAAACGGGAAGGTTAACCCGTGATCATGGCGCATGAAACTGTGCCGAAATATCAGGAATCAACAAAACTCAAAAATCATGGTAAATATCCCGTTTCTTTTTTTTTCTTTTTTTTATGCTACTTGTCAAGCAGACAAGCTTACGGCCCACCAGATGGAAAGCAGTTACCGTAGCCTATGAACGCCTGTAGCACCAGAGGTATCACACGCGCGCTGCCGACCCTGAGACATAAAGATGAAAAGTCTCATGTGCCTGTAATTTCACCAGCACCCGTACCCTTCAAACCGAAACACAGCAATGCGAACACTACTGCTTGGCGGCAGAAATAGGTACGGTCGTAGTACTTCTCCGGACGAACTCTTTCACAAGAAGTTCTACTACAAACAAAAAATAATTAAATTTCTAGTGATAACCATGATAGTTTCAAAATTTATACATATATTTTAGTTTAATAATATTATCTCATTAACATAATTAGTTTGCTACGAATACTCTTCAATGATTTTTAAAGTGTTTTTTTTTGTTTAGGGATATTCGTAGCTTAACGAAAAGTTACGAAAGTTACGGAGTCTCTGTGTAGGTATTATTGGTCGGCGTACTGTGACCTACTCAACGCCAATAGGTACTGCGATTACGAATACGTCTGCGATGCGTGGTGATTATGGCAAATCCCTCATTGACGGGCGAAGCCAGGTTTTAGTTTCAAAATGTACCTACGTTTCGTTGGTGCACAAAATGACATTAATATTCGTGTGAAAAAAACACATTTATAACACTGGTGTTTCTTCAAAAAGTATCAGATTTTGTCTATATTTTGAATATTTCGGGAGGGGTTTGGGCCCCCAAAACCACCCCCTGGCTACGCCCATGCCCCTATTGCTTTCCATAGGGGAGATCGTCTAATAAATCTATTAAATTATCATAATGATATTTTGAAAACGGCATTTCGATGAAAGCTATATGGCGGGTTTTCGGAAGTGAAAAATCAACCTAGCTATAGCTATAACCCGCCATATAGGTCTCATCTCTGGGAAAACGCATTTTTTAGAGTTTTCCCAGGTACAGGTCACCTCGGTAGTACTTGTTTACTATTATTCTGATAAGCCAGCTTGAAAACAATCAAAGTGTCTCCAACTAAATACAATGTTAATTTAGGTCATGATGCCTGATGCAATTTTAATCAAGAAAGCGCACTTTGCAGCATACCTCATTTATTTCTCATTTGGCACGACCACAGTTGGGTAATTTCTAATGTTGGTATTGCACTTGGCTAGCTTTGTAAACCTTACTTACATCTCAGCTCCACACTACAGGTATGAGATGACGGCGCTTATCTAGATTTTGATAAAACGTGGCTTAAAAAAGCTACATTTCATGATAGTACAGGCAAATTAGCAAAAAGTGTGGACCTAAGTCGTGTAGTCGTGGATTCTTATGGAAACGTTAGATGACACGAAAAGAAGCTTATCCTAGGTTAGCACCGTTTCTGGTACCTACGGAACCCTTTTAAATATTAGGTACAAACATAAAAAGGCCGTAAATTTTAAAATAGAAAGAAATTACTTGATGTAAGTTAAATTACGTATAGAGAGACTGTCTTAGTGCATTATGATTTTAATAAAAACCACGTGCATGTAGGGAACACAGAGTTGAACAAATGCATCTTCCGTAAAAAAAACAGTATAAAACTTCCGGCGGATGTAGTACTAATTAAATGAATAAGTTTAAGTCCATTTTCAGAACTACATTAATTTTCCCCGAAGTAGAGCGACAATAAAATATGGAAAAGTGCCTTCCGTGAGGGTTCCATGGTGCAAACCTGGTAATGTATTTCAAACATTTTTCTGATAAGTCTATCAATTTGCACCAACTTTTCCTTACCTTAATTTTCCCGGAGCCGTAATAACCACAAAAAGTTTTTTTCGTAAATGATTTTTTTTTGTATGTTCCGTATGTCGGATTTAAAAAATACTTGGTGCAAATGTAGATCATAACGGTTCAAAGTCTATGCCAAATTGCACCGACTACTTCAATTTCCCCCATTAAGTTACGGATATTTTTATGGTTTTCACCCTATTTCACCCTGTTCCGGAGGGTGAAATTACTGATGCTTATTATTAGAGGTGATTTTTAAGCCATACAAAACAATTAGAAAAATTTTCATGACTACATCTAATTAGTTCCACACTTGTGCAAAAAATCACCTAATTTGACTGTACTACATTTCATGACATAACATACCACCCAACAGTCACATACGTAGTCCTGATCCCACACTGGGATTCCCTGTGTCGTGGTTATACATGGTACCACATTACCCAGACCCGGAACAAATAAATAAAATAAATAAATGCTGGACACTTCACACAACATTATCTAGCCCCAAGCTAAGCAGAGCTTGTGTTACAGATACTAGATAACTGATATACTTAATACAATACATAACATAGATATTTTTTATTATATATAGAAAAATACCCAGAACACCCTAAACAAATATCTGCAGATCGTACAATTATTTGTTCCGAGGCGGGAATCGAACCCGCAACCTCCTGCGTCACAGGCGAACCTTCACCCGCCGCGCCACAGAGGTTGTAACTAACAAATAAGAAATACTTGCAGATCATACAGACATTTGTCCTGCAGTTGGGAATCGAACCCGCAATCAGCATCATCGCATCTCACCCGCCGCGCCACGGAGGTCTTCATTTAAGGAGTGTGTTATTACTAGAAGAAAGAAATAGCCGAGTTGGTCTTAGAAAGCAATGGCGGCGATGAGCTCACCACTTGTCACGTCTATATTCCAACGATAGTGCAACCCAAGGTGAAAAGAGGCTCTTTGAAGCTCTGCCTGTCCCGTCGGAGAAAAAGGCGTGTATTTATGTATGTACTAGCTGGTGCCCGCGACTTCGTCTGCACAGGATTAGTATTTCGAGTAGCTTATATTAGCGCGACGTAGAAAAGAACACAACCTATATATATAATACTAGTTGCGCCCCGCGGTTTCACCCGCGTAAATAATGATAAAAATTGATGATGATGATGATGATGATGATGAAAAGTAGCCTATGTGTTAACCCAGGGCGTAAAGTATCTCCATTCCAAATTTCACTCAAATCCATTCAGTAGTTTTTACGTGAAAGAGTAACAAACATCCATCCATACTCACAAACTTTCGCGAATATTAGTAGGATAGGATATACTGTGGCGGGCTTTTTTGTAGGACTATTTAAGATAAACATTTCCATCATACATTACAGATAAGATAAGATAAAGTTTATTCAAAACAAACACAAGTTGAGCTATAACATCAAACAAACTGCAATTTACAAAAAATTAAAAATACTTATACTTATAGCATGCAATGATGACGTACAGATTTTGCGAAGGGTCCCAAACTAGGCTAAGCCTGTATCTTGGTGACCCTAGATTTCCTAAGTCAGATTTAATGGTAGCTGATTGGGTTGGCGTTGCTGCTCGTTCTGACTACTGAATACATTATGCGTGAGTGCACAACCCGAGGGAAAAATAAAATCAATAGGTATAACATTTTAAAAAATAAATAAAAATAACATTAACTATTAAAAATATGTACTTCCAGCCCATAAATGTACCTACTATGTAGTGTGTGGCTTAGTATTTGTACGAATGGGGAAGTGTAAGGAACGGAGGGGCTTTTATTGTAAGATGAAGCTCAGTCTTTCGGTCTCATCATAGGTGAGCGTTTTGAGCCATTTTCTAATAATTGTTTTGGCTTCTTTGTGGCTGCAGTTTGTGAGGTCGCAGATATCGGCCACCTTGTTAAATATGTGAGTGTGAAGATATCTAGAGAATCGGCGTACGAAGACAGTTCTGGTTTTAGGGAGTGGTAGTCTGGGAGCCCTTCGGCGACTACTGACAACCAGTTTTGGCTTTGTTTTAAGTACTTTGAGTGCAGCCTGGCAGATGAAGAGCTGACGCACAGAAAGCACCTCTGCCTCAGGGTAGAGGAGAGCTGTGGGAAAGCGGCGGGGTTTTCCCAACATTACCTTAAGGACTGCCCTTTGCGCTCTTTCTAGTTCTATCATAGTAGTTTTGCAGGTGCCTCCCCATGCTCCGATGCAGTACTGTATTAGAGATTGGCAAAGAGTGGTGTATACCATTTTCCGTACTTCAAGGTTGGTTGCACCACGCAAGAGTTTCATCAGGTATATCTGCTTCCTTGTTTTTTTGGATAATATCGAAATGTGCTTTTTGAAGTTTAAGTTTTGGTCAATTTCCACTCCCAGGTATTTTGTATGGTCGACTCTGATGATATGGTTGCAGCTACAGGAGGTGTGGTTTGAGATCGTATTAGCAGGACACTTAGAAGTATGTATTTTAATGACACTCTGTTGCGGACGCGTGGCTCTGGAAATGTGGAATGGTATGAAATTAGTTTTTTTTATATTCAGTGTTAGAATGTTGTGTTCCAGCCACAAAAATATCCTGGACAACCCTGTTTTTGCTGTTAGGAAGACTTCTTCCCAGCTGTGACCATGGAATAGCGCTACTGTATCGTCGGCGTAGCATATCAGTTCCGCATTGGGTATATTGAGCCGGAGGACATCATCCATGTATAGGGTGAACAGAGTCGGTGCTAAAATGCTGCCTTGGGGCACTCCAAAATTGATACCTATCTCGTCACTCATATGTCGCCCGATCTTAACGCGTTGTCTTCTGTTTGTGAGATAGCAAGTGAACCAATTCAGAACGGTTCCTCTGATGCCGAAACTTTCCAGTTTTCTGAGAAGTAATGGGACTGACACCGTGTCAAAAGCTTTTGCAAGGTCTAGAAACACGCCTATACAGCGATCTCCGTTGTCCAAGTGAGTAGACACGATGTCAGTAAGAAGGCCGATAGCATCGGATGTTGATTTTCCCCTTCTAAATCCAAACTGTTTATCCGATAGTAGCTTATATTTCTCAAGGAAGTCCACTAGACGATTATTGACAACTTTCTCTAAGATTTTGGAGAGAATACAGAGGAGAGATATTGGCCTATAGTTATCCGGAATGTCTTTTGGACCGCTCTTGTGTATAGGGGAAACCGCTGCTACCTTCCAAGCATCAGGAAATACTCCAGTAGCCATGTTTAGATTACATATGCATGTGACTGGTACAAGTATTGAATTTTTTATTTCTTTTTATTTTTTTTTATTTTTTTAGGTCCAATATGATGCGATTTATCTCGAGATAATCAGTGGGTAACATGAAGAGGGAGTTCGAACATTTTGGTTGCAGTTCTATTTGTGTGCAAAGCGAATTTTGGTCAGAAGACAAGTCATTGAGAATCTTGGAAGCTAATTTAGAGCCAACTGTGGCAAAGTGAGTGTTACACAAATTAATCGACTCTTGCAGACTGAGGTCAGATCGCAGAAGAGAGTTGGAGTCGTTGGTTTTGTTTGGTATCTCGCAAATTACCTTTAAAGTCTTCCAGAGCTTTTTTGGGTTGTTTTTATTGTCAGTTACTTGTTTGGTCTCATAATTGTCTTTCAGTTTATGCAGGAGGTTATTGCAAAAGTTTTTATAACGATTATAAGTTAGCTTTAGGTTTACATTTTTAGGTTCCTTTCGTAGTCTTAGGTGTAAGCTGTCGCGGTGTCGCATGCTTCTCATCAATCCCGGAGTAATCCATGGTTTGATATGGTACTTGGTTCTGCTAGTTGTGCGTTCGTGGGTATGCTTTTTGACTGTTTCTGTGACTATCTCAGTGAATACCGTTACCGCTAAGTTTACGTCTGTTTCTGAAAGTACGTTGGTCCAGTTCACCAATTTCAGTTCATTAGCAACTGCCCCGAAGTCCGTATTTGTGACTGTACGACTTCTCTTGGGTGGTTTTGGTTTATCCAGATTCAAGCTGACCATAGCTAAGTCATGGTCAGTGAGCGAGCATTTGCAGACATTATTTACATATGTGTAACTAGCGGTTTTGGCAGCGCACGCCAGAATAGCTCGCAGATGGTAGATTTTTTCCTACTTACTTGACACTTATGCAATTCACACAATATCTTTATAAATTGTAGCCTATGTGTTATTCTAATGTATAAGCTATATTATTGTAAAGTTTCAATAAAATCTATTCAGTAGTTTTTACGTGAAAGAGTAACAAACATCCATCTATCCATCCATCCATACTTACAAACTTTCGCGTTTATAATATTAGTAGGATGTATATTTCGTTCGTATGCAAATTGCAAAGGGCTAAAGCATCTCAGCAAAACACTTCACTTTTGATTTCGAATGAACTGACATTGGTTTCGCCACAGGGGTGCGATTTTTGATTATCATCAAGTGACTAAACGTCAGTAACCCATTTCCAAATTTCTATGCATTGAAACTCATTGATGACTAAAATTCTTTTATCTACGATATCAATTCAAGTGACTTATCCAGTACATTTCTTGAATAACTTTTCATTTAAAAAACCCACTTCCGCCATTGTATTCGACTAAAATATTTGGATGACAAAAAAAAGATGAAAGAACCATAGTGGCGAAAGGATTATGATACTTTTTGAATGCAAATGCTTGGTTTGTTGCTGAAAATATCAAAATCGCACACTTGAACACTATTTTAGAAAAATCGTTATAAAAACTCACTACCTACATACCTCGTTAATTTTCACGTTGTTGATAGAATGGATAAAAAGATAAAGATAAAAACATTTATTTGCTACAATTTAACAGGTTTGACAAAAGGGAAAAAAATAAAAACGTACAAAAAATTAAACTAAAAAGCAACGAATCTAATAACAATAATAACATTAACAACATTTATTATTATTATGACACTGATTAATTTTAAAACTCGTTATAAACTAATTTTTTTACGATAAAGGAATACCTACTACTTATCTATAAAAACAAATAGTATATAAAAAACAGTATAGTAAAAAATATATTACAAAACGGTAAACCACCGAACGCGGAGCAAAGGCCCAAGCCCAATTATTATTATTATTATTATAAATAAATCAAATAAGCATAGATAAAATAAAACTAGAGATTTGATTAAAATCAATAAATTAAAAGCAAAATAAATAATAATTAAAAATAATAATTAAAAACAAAAATAAAAAATTAAAAACAATAATTTTAAAGCAACTAATCTAATAACATAGCATAGATAAAATAAACCTAGAGATTTGATTCCCCCTGTGCAAATTATGGAGTTATTAAAATACTCAGACAATTTTATGTATTTGAACTTAGTCGGTCCTTCGAATGAACCAATATGTATACAAAGGTCGGCGTGACTTGTTAGTTTCGGCTAATCATCAGATTTGCTATCTGATGACCATAAATCAGTGTAGAGGTTTGCGGTGGACGGTACTTTCGCTTTTGTTGACGTTGTAGTGCAAGAGATTGTGGCGTCTGATTCAACTGATATTTGTTTACTACTGACACACATTTGTATGATCTGCAAATATTTTTTCTGGGTCTTTTCTGGGTGTAATGGTACCATGGTACTCGTAGTTCCTGTTACCCACGACACAAGGAATCCTAGTGTGGGATCATGACTACGTATGTGACTGTTGGAAGTTAAGTTATTATATTAGGTTTTCTCAGGAAGAGCCACAGAAGTTGTAGAACTTCTAGTGAAAGAGTTCGTCCGGGGAAGTACTACCACCGTACCTATTTCTGTCACCAAGCAGTAATGCTCGCTTTGCTGTATTTCGGTGTGAAAGGTACGGGTGCCGGTGAAATTACAAGCACATGAGACTTTTCATCTTTATGTCTCAGGGTCGGCAGCGCGCGTATGATGCCTCTGGTGTTGCAGGCGTCCATAGGCTACGGTAACTACTTTCCATCAGGTGGGCCGTATGTTTGTTTGCTTGCCAAGTAGTATAAAAAAAACATAAATTTCTAGAATGTGTTTGAATGTGCATTTTGCAGCTTACCCCCAGTCTCAAACACTGATTAACTGACAGTAGATTGACAAGGTATTTCATCTCGAAAGTTCTGTTTTGTCTTCCATAAGGTCGTAACAGAACCTAAATTCAGTTGAATTTAATTTATCTGACAATTTGCAATTCACCCAACCCCTTATTTGGGAACTGTCAATAATTGTCTTAAATTAATCGATGAGAAATGATGGTATCAATTTTGTTCCGGGTCTGGGTGTTGTGGTACCATGGTACTCGTAGTTCCTGATACCCACGACACAGAGAATCCTAGTGTGGTATTATGACAACGTATGTGACTGTTGCGTGTTATGCTATGTCATGTTATGATCAGTCAAAGTCAAAAGTACGTCATTGAAATCACAAGGATTATTTTGAATCGTCTTAGAAAACTAAAATTATACTCCAGTTCCAACGCAACCAAACCTATACCGTGATTTTTAATTTTAGTAAATTTTTGTAAACAGACATATGTCAAGATATGCCACTGTGTGTATAAGTGTCATGTATGTATGTCATATGTGAATTTACACGTATGCTACACAATCATGACACTTATACTCACAGTGGCATATCTTGACATATGTCTGTTTACAAAAATTTACTAAAATTAAAAATCAGAGTATAGAAGAATCATACAGGGCAATAAACGGTACGGCATGTGATCACCAGCTCCTGCTCTACAGTTTTGTCATACATTCCACATTATAATGTGCTTAGACAGGTACTTACTTATCTAGTCTATCTGATTCGTCATAAATAAAACTTTGTGTTCGTCTGTTTGGACAGAGGTCAGCATTTAAACTGGATACCTTTGAGGTCATGACTCTTGCACGTCTTTAAGGTGGATCGTCCCGCATGTGGCGACAAATTCAAATGTTATTGTGTTTTTTGCTCGTCATAGCTCATCAACACTTTTTGTGACAGCGAAAACAGATTTTGCTAAAACTAGGAAACCTAACACACATGTTTTAATTTATAGTATCTCATAAATATCATTAGTTAAGCTACGGATACCTCTAAACTAAAAAAAAACACTGTAAAAATCATTGAACAATATTCGTAGCTAAACTAATTATCTTTTACAGATACTATCAACTAAAACATGTGTATTAGGTTTCCTAGTTTTCGCAAAATCAGTTTAACTTTAAACTTTCATAAAAAAATCAGGTTTTTAAAAAAAGCGACTAAGGTCTGTGGGGCTACTCTTGAAAACAGTTCCAATCGCAATTCAGTTCCAATCGCAATCCAGTCCCAATGTCAATCCAGTTTCAACGCTTGTTTGGCACACTTGAACCAAATCGAGTTTGAAATCGAGATAGAGCACGCGATTGACTTTGCGTGAAGAACAAGAGACAGAAAATCGATTTCACTTAGTTCCATAAAATTCCACTCCAAATTGTGCGCTAGTATTGAATTCAAGAGTACCAAATGACCAAGGAGTCTAGTACTCTCTGACGACAAAATGACACTAAATCCTGAATTAGGATCGAGTAGAGCATCAAGAGTAGCCCTGCTGAACGTTCGGCAAACATTTGTTTATTAAAATAATAATTCAACATCAGTGAATCATCTTCGCCTTCTGTTCTGCATAGCGTAGCGTGGGTTCAAACCCAGACAAGTATGCACTAGTGCACTTGTGTGAAGAACATTCAGTGTAGGACGACACAGACATATACAATGAACCATCTCGCCTATTGATTTATTACTCTAGGTTCCTAGACGTGGGTTTGGAATCCATTCGTATGAACACCTTACAAAAAGCGCTGTTGAATTTGATGAGCTATAAAACTTTAGATACATACATAAATAACTAGTGGTTCGCCCCGAACTGAGACTTCGCGATAGCACCTTTATCAGCCCGACTACTGAACTAAGTAATTTCCATATTTTCTATTATTATTTTTGAAAATTTTCCCCTCGAGGTCTACCAGTACAGTACAGGATCTACCAGTAACTACTCTAATTTCCTACACATTATCGAAATAACCTTTGAATAGGGCTAAGCAACGGGGCGTAGTTATACTACATACCTGTTAGTACCTATATCAAGTACCTGACGAATTAATTGATAACGTCCTTTTGATGAAATCTATAGAACTCCAACGTCATTCAAATTCTTAGAAATGGGAGGTCAACAATGGATGTTATATTGGTTTTTGTTTTATGGAGTACATGTATCTAAATTCTTCAATTTCAGACTTTTCCCTGTAGTTGTGACACAAAAGCCACAAGCATACCAAATTTCAGCATTGTGGGATTGCTGGAAGTACCCTAGAATTTTGGGTTTTTACGTTTTTTATTTTCCCTAATATCTCGAAAACTACTAAGGCTAAATAATTATTAAAAACAGTTTTGAAATGTCCAATCAAAGCGCTTTCATTAGACACCCCACTTGATCTGACTGTCTCACTTTTATTTTTTTTACCCCCTCTTGGACACCAATATCTCAGCAACCCCCTGATCGATATAGCTCATAACCTTACCTACAAATTGTACCAATACTATCTACCGCCATACCGAATTTCATGAAGATCGGATTAACGGTTTGGAAGTTTTCATCGGACAAACATACATACATACATACATACATACAAACGCCGATTCTTCCAACTTGACTCAGAGAACTCGCTTCGCTCGTTCAATCAGAGAACTCGCTTCGCTCGTTCAATAAATAAATGCTGGACATTTCACACAACGTTATCTAGCCCCAAGCTAAGCAAAGCTTGTGTTATGGGTACTAGACTAGTGGTTCGCCCCGAACTGAGACCTCGCGATAACACCTTTATCAGCCCGACTACTTAACTAAGTAATTTCCATATTTTCTATTATTATTTTTGAAAATTTTCCCCTCGAGGTCTACCAGTACAGTGCAGGATCTACCAGTAACTACTCTAATTTCGTACACATCATCGAAATAACCTTTGAATAGGGCTAAGCAACGGGGCGTAGTTATACTACATACCTGTTAGTACCTATATCAAGTACCTGACGAATTAATTGATAACGTCCTTTTGATGAAAACCATAGAACTCCAACGTCATTCAATTTCTTCGAAATGGGAGGTCAACAATGGATGTTATATTGGTTTTTGTTTTATGGAGTACATGTTTCTAAATTCTTCAATTTCAGACTTTTCCCTGTAGTTGTGACACAAAAGCCACAAGCATACCAAATTTCTGCATTGTGGGATTGCTGGAAGTACCCTAGAATTTTAGGTTTTTACGTTTTTTATTTTCCCTAATATCTCGAAAACTACTAAAGCTAAATAATTATTAAAAACAGTTTTGAAATGTCCAACCAAAGCGCTTTTATTAGACACCCCACTTGATTAGACTGTCTCACTTTTATTTTTTTTACCCCCTCTTGGACCCCAATATCTCAGCAACCCCCCGATCGATATAGCTCATAACCTTACCTACAAATTGTACCAATACTATCTACCCCCATACCAAATTTCATGAAGATCGGATTAACGGTTTGGAAGTTTTCATCGGACAAACATACATACATACATACACACATACATACAAACGCCGATTCTTCCAACTTGACTCAGAGAACTCGCTTCGCTCGTTCAATAACTGATTTAATACAAATACGTTACATAGATAGATATTTTTTATTATACATAGAAAATACCCAGCAAATATCTGCAGATTGTACAAATATTTGTTCCGAGGCGGGAATTGAACCCGCAACCTCCTGCGTCGCAGGCGAATCTTCGCCCGACGAGCCACAGAGGTCGCCAATACGGTCGGTGATAAATGATGATAACAACACAAAGATTGACTTTTGAAGTATTAAAGACCTCCGTGGCGAGGTGGGCGAGTAGATGGCTGAGACGCAAGAGGTGCGGGTTCGCTTCCAGTGGGACAAATGTTTGCATGATCTGCAAATATTTGTTCCGTGTATAAGTGTTGTGGTACAATGGTACTCGTAGTTCCTGATACCCACGACACAGGGAATCCTGGAGATCAGGACTACGTATGACTGTTGGGTGTTATGTTATGTTAACTGAACTATATAATATAATAATAACAATAATAATAATTTTATTTCAGATAACAAGATCCATAATATGTTAGTATGACTTAGAGCTATGTTAAATAATAGGTATTAATAATAATAATTCAAGTAATTTAAAAAAAGCTAGCATTCGGGTGATGAAACAATATTTACATACTTATTTCGTCATCACTCGAAGACAGTGCTTAAAGAAGGGACTATCCCATTTATCAGCCACAATATAGAGAGGAGAAACAGTCGTATTATTCAGTCAGCTGAACTAATGGAAATAATAATGATACGTCGATCGTGCAAGATTCAACCGATTGCAATGAGCAATTGTACAATTACATAACAAACAATAAAAAAAAAACAGTCATAGAAACAAGGGAAATTATATTCTTTTTGAAATCCACCAAAAATGCTAATTACATCAATGTACAAGAAACCTTGTGTTTTATTAAACAATAAAAAATCATATAACCAGTCGTAAAAATTAACAACCTCAAAATACAACTATTATAAAAACCGACTGTGAATCTGTTTAAAAGTGAAAGTCTCATCAAAACGGGAGCAGGCGTTATTTACGCACGATAAATTTGCTAAAGTGCTAATGTACAATTAAGTAATGACAGAGTTTCGATAGTAGTTTTATTAAGGCGTAGATATACGCCAAAAGAGTTGTTTCAAAATGGCCATGCACAAAAACGGCGAAGAAATCAGTGATTTTCAAAAAAATACTCTCTCTAATAACTTTAATTTGAAGCTTAAATATCTGCATAAGAATGTTTAAAACTCGAATAATTTTTACATTGGTAACTAGAGAATACAAACCCGGGATCCCGAAACCCGGGATCCCGGCTGTTTTCTAGCCCCGAAAATCCCGGGACTGTACTTGGCTGATGTCAGGATTTTCGGGATTGCCACAAACAGGTCTAGTTTGCATTCCGTAGTCCGTTGCACCTTGACAATAACCTTGCCTAGATTATATTAATAGCATTTATTACCTAACAACAAAAACAACCGTTACATACGCCGTTTATTTTTTCATGTAGCCTAG
The DNA here is from genome assembly GCA_951392215.1 of Epirrita christyi. Classification (NCBI taxonomy): domain Eukaryota; kingdom Metazoa; phylum Arthropoda; class Insecta; order Lepidoptera; family Geometridae; genus Epirrita; species Epirrita christyi. The sequence continues at coordinate 1,349,078 of OX595857.1, read as the reverse complement.
CAGAACTAGTTCTAGGGTTAGGGGTTAGGTTACGCATCAAAAATCCCGTAATCCCGGGATTGAAAAACATGCTCGGGATTGTATTCTCTATTGGTAACATATTTTCCTTTTTTTTATTTTCCATGAAAGTGAATGTCGCGTTAGTTATAAAAGTTTGTTTGTTTTTTCCTTTCAATTATAAAAATATAAAAATTGTATTCCTCCGAGCCTTTTCATTTGTTACGACTTACGTCACCATCTCAGAAAATAAAAAAAAACTTCTAGTCTTAGTTCTTTCTAGTTTGCTTCTAAAATTAAACCCCAAAATCATAATTTGTTTAATTACGCCATATGTATGTCCGTTAATAAAGTATTTCAATTAGGTGCATGGAAAAGTAATAAAAATTGAATCAACTTTTTTCGTCCAGTAGATTCAGATAAAATAGGCGATGACAAACTAACAGGCAGACCTGAAATTGATAAGGTTCCTATAATAGTTCCGTTGGTACCTTTTCAGGTACTGAACCCTAAAAAGCTCTACATTAATTTGCGTAATGATATACCTACTAACCATTGAAACTGGGTCAAGATCCTACAAAACTTAACCTTATGTAACCTGGTATAAAGTAGCAATTAGGTCAGGCCATTAATGCACTCAGTAAAATCTTCGCAAAGATTCATTTATAGAGCATGAAAAAATCTTCACGATATTTTCAAGGCTCTACATTAACTCCAAGAACGTGAGTGGATAGCTTTCATGGAGGTCTTAGTGCCTCTCCCACTACCTTACTATCTTGCATATCTTTGCTGATGTTTATTTACTTTTGACTATCTTCCTAAGGTTTTTAAGTTCTCATTTACTATGTATCAGCAACTCCTTGCTCCGAGGCACCACATAGGCGCTTCTCACCTAGTGGTAAGACGGACCATTTAATGTAAGCCAAGCCGAGTTTGTTGCCTGATTCTTCTAGGCTTGGTCGCGTTGGAACAGGAGTCATTTAATTTTATATAAGACGATTCAAAATGATCCTTGTGATTTCAATGAATAAAGTTCTTTTTGACTTTGACTTTATCCGATTATCCGGATATCACGAACTACGAGTACCATGGTACCACAAAAACCAGACCTCGAACAAACATTTGCAGATCATGCAAATATTTGTCTCAAACCGGGAATCGAACCCTTAAGTCTCAGACGGCTACTCGCCCGCCAAGCCACGGAGGTCGTCCAAATATGCGTGCCAAGCGTATTGTGATTATGGCAAATCCCCACTTTTTATTCTGTGGGGCCGGCCTTGTCCAGCAGTAGATGTCTACAGTTGATGATGATGATGGATTGATCTCCATTAGTATATCTAAGGCCGTTCTCGAAAAGGTTAAAAAAAAATCGATCATTATTGACTAATACCGTAACTATAAAGACATTTGCGATGCACTCATCTCAACAATAACAATCTATCGGTTAGGCAACTGATAAAGATCACTCTAATTATACCTCTCTGCCTACCTTGAACCGAGCGAAGCGCAATGATACAGAATGGCAGATGTATACTTCCTATGCCGTTTCGACATTAATGTGAAAGTAATTTTGAACTATATTTTCGCAATACCAAAATGATTCATAAGTAGGTACCTAATAGTTGATTCATAATTTTCAGCGAGACTGGACATGAAATAATAAAGTAAAAGTTTCGGGATCTTTCTTTAGCGTGTAATTTCGCTAACAGGGGTGTGATTTTTAAAAGTCAGTTTCAAAAATCAGATTTCTGACTGACTAAATATCATACAAAAGGCCGCAAATAGGTAATGGTAGTCTTTCTCGTGTAATGCTTGTAATTTTGGCACAAATAAATGCTTTTTCTTTCAAATCACCGTTTTTCAGTAGATTTATTGGAGGAGGCATATTAATATCATAGAAATAAGAATTTTATTTATCAATAAGTTTCAGATGTGTAGAAATTCGGAAATCGTGGAATACCTAAACTGCAATTTTATTGACTTAAGTCACTTGATGACTTTTAAACATCGCACCCTACCTATAAGGTTGTCCTAAACCCCCCCCCCCCCCTGCCCGCCCCTGTGTTTCTTAATAAATAATTTAGCAAATATTTCTTTATAAGTTTTGATCTTGGAGCAAGGAACAAAATGGAGCGGCAGTAACATTTATTTTGTATGAAAATTGCCCACCATTAGCTTGCCATTCAACCATTCATTTAATACTCTGTGACCTTTGATTGCCTTCATTTAAAGTTTTGTTTACTTTTTGTGTTTTCCTAAATTTTCACTATTTTATTAGCAAATACCTATATTTTTTACTACACAAGTTGGATTTCACAATGCCTGAGTGTAATATTGTGCATTGTGGTACGAGGCAAAGCCAGTATCGGCCTGAGCTGACTTTACACAAGTGCTTCAACAGTTTTCATTGAAATTGTAGTTTTGCTTCATTGAACGAGCGAAGCGAGTTCTCTGAGTCAAGTTGGAAGAATCGTCCTTTGTATGTATGTATGTATGTATGTATGTATGTTTGTCCGATGAAAACTTCCAAACGGTTAATCCGATCTTCATGAAATTTGGTATGGAGGTAAATAATATTGGTACAATTTGTAGGTAAGGTTATGAACTATATCAGTCAGGGGGTTGCTGAGATATTGGGGTCCAAGAGGGGGTAAAAAAATTAAAAGTGAGACAGTCAGATCAAGTGGGGTGTCTAATGAAAGCGCTTTGGTTGGACATTTCAAAACGGTTTTGTATAAGTATTTAGACTTAGTAGTTTCCGAGATATTAGAGAAAATAAAAACCATAAAAATTCTAGGGTACTTCCAGCAATCCCACAATAATGAAATTTGGTATGCTTGTGGCTTTTGTGTCACAACTACAGGGAAAAGTCTGAAATTGGAGAATTTCGTGACATGTACCCTATAAAACAAAAACCAATATAATATCCATTGTTGACCTCCCATTTCTAGGAATTTGAATGACGTTGGAGTTCTATGATTTCGTCAAAAGGACGTTACCAATTAATTCATCAGGTACTTGATATACTAACAGGTATGTAGTATCAGAGACAAGTTACTTGTCTCTGGTAGTATGAACGCCCCGTTGCTTAGTCCTATTCAAAAGTTATTTCGATGAGGTGTAGGAAATTACCTCGAGGTGAAAATTTTTAAAAAAATAATGGAAATTATGGAAATGTCTTACTTAAGTAGTCGGGCTGATAAAGGTGTCATCGCGAGGTTTCAGTTCGGGGCGAACCACTAGTTATTTTGTTCTAAATGTATGTTTCGTTAGTGATTTAAATAGCCGACCCAGTCCGACCCAAAAACCGAGCACGCCTTATTTATCAGAACAACCGCCCTGTGGTTTTGATAAGCGCTTTTAGCTTAATTTACGTGTTTTTAATTTATGTTTTTTACATTCTAGGATTAAATTTACACTGGAAATGTTTTAGGTTAAGATTTGATGTCTAATAGATTATTTTTTTAAATAAAAAATATAAGGTTGTCCGTTATTCAATGCTTTCATGTATGTTTACGACAGGTATACCTGTCTTATGTATGTTTAACTATACTTAAGTTCCTAGCATTAAGTTCGCCTATGTAGGTATACAATATGATTTGTTTTTTGTGAAATAAAGAATATTCTATTCTAATGCGTAATGGACCGTTTGGTAGCACCTTAAGGCGCTACCCTGACCGAATGACCTTGAGGTGTTCGCCTCTACAATACATCGCAAATTATTTATTTTAGTGACACCTATGTAGTCCGTTCTAATAGTACTGCCATCTAGCCGTCCTTCCGAGAACCGGCGGCTGACTGGTCCGCTCCTTGCGCACAGCCAGATTCGCACGGATTCATGAAATATAATTCATAAAAAATAAAGAGAACCCATTTTTAAAAAAATTAATCGTGTAATAATTCTACTATAAAATGAACTATCCAATTGTGTAAACCAATAAATTCAGTAACGTGAACTTTAAGAGAAGATGTACAAAATCATGATTTATTTCAATTTTTTCATGGGTTTATTGTCGAGTACTTACGACGTTAAATCATTAAACCAATCGTGGAACTTGATGACAAAATGTCAAATATATGTGGTGACTTTTTTTTTCTACTTGCTTTATTTAACGAGGAGAGAGGCTTGAAAAAAACAGCTTGACGCCGTGTTTGGTCGGGATACTGCCTTACTTGATCACTCCAGAAGGAAGAATCTCAGGGACGCTTTATTCGTTATAAATTATCTACCTGAAATACCGTGCCGTGGTGTGTTCGACCTAAGCAAATATATTTTCTTCTCCCTTGGTAAGGATGTAGTAAATGCCTGTGACTAAGGGATTACAGCAGGATTGCAGCAGCATTCATCTGAGTACTTATTCACCAACTGTTCTGCGATCACCAATCCGCTTGTCAAGCGTGCTCATTATGGCAAATCCCCCCTTTAAATACAATGTGGATTTCCCCATCCACAATGGGGGGAGACGCCCAGCAGTGGACATAAACAGGCTGGTGATAATCTTCCTTCTTTCTTTAAGAAAAATAAAAACGAAGAAGACCATCCACACCCAAACATGCTGGTGATGGTAAATGATGATGAAATCAAAAATGCAACTATTAATATATCAATAATTCAATAAATTATCGTGAGAAATTTTTACTCTGTAATTTACCTCTGGCATCTAATAGGACAGTTAATTAAATTTATTAGTATAATCGCCATCAGAAGTAGCTGAGCAACCCAGCTGTCCACTACACTCCATCATCATCAACATCAGCCTGTAGTAGTCCTGTACTGGACACATAGGCCTCCCCCTTAGAATGCCACGACGAACGCCCTTAAGCCGCCTCTAGCCACCGACTTCCTGTGACGTTTATAATGTCTTTAGTCCATCGAGTGGAGGGCCTTCCTCTTCCGCATCGTCCGGTTTGTGGTCCACTACACTCCATACAAAATGTTCGGATAAATATGTTTTGAAGTCATACCTCGTTCGTGCATCTTCGGCTTGGCGGCACACACATGATAGTTAGTGTAGTAGTTCTTAAATTTTGAGTGTGAAGAAGCTAATGACGTGTAGAAACTGTGTAGGTATATAAAGGTGGTCTTAATATTCAAAGTTGCAACAGTTTGCCCATTTCGGACGTACAATAATTTTATGCTCTATTACATATTTATATAAACTTAATTAGGTTACCTATAATGTTAGTTATATGAGTTAATGACGGAACTGCCATGTGGCACACCCCATTCCAAAACAAATGCAATACCTCTTATGTATGTCCACCTAGGACGCATCTTACGTGGCATTGATCTGCGCCCATCATCCTAAAACATAAAGATGAAAAGTCTCATGTTTCTGTTATTTCAACGGCCGTCAAACCGAAACACAACACTGCGAATTCCAATATAGTTACTCCTTGAATTTTTACAGACGTAGGTACAGCTACTTCAATAGCAAGTTCGTCTAAGGATCTATTAGTTATTCGAAAACTGCCTAAAATTTTACAGGATCTATTATTATTCGTAACATCAAAGTTCACAGGAACTATTAGTAACTATACTCGAAAAAACTAAAAATACTACTTGGAGGCAGAAATTGGTATACGGTGGCAGTACTTTCCCGGACAAAAAAAATCATTCACATAAGCTACTAGAAAACATTTGTAGGTGATTTTGAACAGCTACATTGCTCAGTTACTTCTGACTGTACTTAATGAAGCTTTATTTTAGTAATTCAAGGTCAACAAATTAAGAATAATGAGTCGATGAGCTTTGAAAATAAATTACAATCCAAAATGGATATCTAATTACTATTATTTTCTTGACGTGTATTATTACGTTAACTGATAGGTAGGTTTGCTTATAAAAATCAGTGAGTGCAGGGTCTTTGAACGAATGATGAACCCATTTTGATGAAACAACAATATGTTAGCAGGTATATAATATACCAGACTCTATGTCCAGCAGTGGGCTTCTTTGACGACGTCTGTGGCGCGGCGGGTGAAGGTTCGTCTGCGACGCAGGAGGTTGCGGGTTCGATTCTCGCCTCTGAACAAATATTTTTACAATCTGCAGATAATTTGTTCAGGGTGTTCTGGGTATTTTTCTATGTAGGTATATTATGTAATGTATTGTATTAAGTATATCAGTTATCTACCCATAACACAAGCTCTGCTTAGCTTGCGGCTAGATAATGTTGTGTAAAATGTCCAGCATTTATTTATTTATTTATTACCGCAAGTCGTCACTGGCAAGGCGACAAGTTACTGGCTGTAATTAATGTGATCTTAAATAAAAGCTTGTAAAAATAGTGAGTTCTTCCAAAGTTTCCTTAAATGTCAAGTTCTGCACTAACACGATTTCTTTTGTATACAAAAGTATAATAAATCATAGCATTCGTATCAGAAATTGGCTAACAATAGCTATTACACCGCGCACGTGTGAAAATACCTTAGCGGTTTCGATACGCTCTGGAGAATTTAACACTGGACAACATTTTGTCAATGCCACGCACATTTTCTACTACACTGAACTGTAAAAATAAGTATGACATTTTTTTTTACTAAACTATAGAAGTTAGATTTAATAAAAAACCTTTTATTGCAATTTTTATCAGCTTTCTATGAAACAAATAAAAAAAAAAAAAAAAAAATATACATTAGTAACATTATAAACAATAAAAATAACCTTTTCATCCCACCATCTCGGAAAGAGTATTTTTGCTATTCGATATCTGAGTGCAAAAGCCGTTTTTATCCGCTAGACTAGAGGATAAAGTAAAATTGAATTTAGAACATCGTGTGCACTAAGTTTGTGAATTCAAAACATCATTAAACCTATTTACTTTTACCTCCATGGTGCCGAATCTATCATACTACCTTTTTTCATTTGTTAAAAACTTAGACTCGGAACCTTCTTGGTGTATTACTATTTTATTGAACGAGCGAAGCGAGTTCTCTGAGTCAAGTTGGAAGAATCGGTGTTTGTATGTATGTATGTATGTATGTTTGTCCGATGAAAACTTCCAAACCGTTAATCCGATCTTCATGAAATTTGGTATGGGAGTAGATAGTATTGGTACAATTTGTAGGTAAGGTTATGAGCTATATCGGTTAGGGGGTTGCTGAGATATTGGGGTCCAAGAGGAGGTAAAACAAAAAAAAGTGAGACAATCAGATCAAGTGGGGTGTCTAATAAAAGCGCTTTGGTTGGACATTTCAAAACTGTTTTTAATAAGTATATAAACTTAGTAGTTTCCGAGATATTAGGGAAAATAAAAAACGTAAAAATCAAAAATTCTAGGGTACTTCCAGCAATCTCACAATGCTGAAATTTGGTATGCTTGTGGCTTTTGTGTCACAACTACAGGGAAAAGACTGAAATTGAAGAATTTCGAGACATGTACCCTATAAAGCAAAAAACCAATATAATATCCGTTGTTGACCTCCCATTTCTAGGAATTGGAATGACGTTGTAGTTCTATGATTTCGTCAAAAGGACGTTACCAATTAATTCGTAACAGGTACTTATGTAGTATGAGAGACAAGTTACTTGTCTCTGGTGGTATGAACGCCCCGTTGCTTAGTGCTATTCAAAAGTTATTTCGATGATGTGTAGGGAATTACCTCGAGGAGAAAATTAAAAAAAAAATGGAAATTATGGAAATGTCTTACTTAAGTAGTCGGGCTGATAAAGGTGTCATCGCGAGGTCTCAGTTCGGGGCGAACCACTAGTTAATTTGCTTTACGCGCGCCATTTTCTTTCACGTCATATTGTTAAAACCTTAGGTTAAAAACAAGAAACTTGAAAACAAGTGAAAACCCTAAAATGAGTGATTCTAGCGCCGAGGAAGTTTATTTGACGCCAACAGAACTGACTGAAACTGTTGAAAATGCGCAAAAGTATCTTGTGATTGTAAGTGTTTTTTTTTTGCGTTAAGTCATTTCCTCGCTGAGGTGGGATGAAAAGTTACGTGTTGCACTCGAGTGCAAAGATTTTTCACCTCGTGCTCTTTGATTCCCTCGCTAACGCTCAGGATTCTAATTTTTTAATCACTCGCTACGCTCGTGATTAAATTTTACACTCCTTCCCTTGCTCGGTCATCAAAACTGAGCACGCGGTTAAAAAGCAACTTTGCCCTCTTGTATAACAAATAACTATTTTTAGGCAGGGTTCCCAACGAGTAACATCCAAACGAGTAACACTGTTACTCGTTGGGAATTTTTGTCCCAACGAGTAACACCACTCCCATGGTGTTACTCGTTGGTAGCTTAGTGTTATAAAACTCAATTAACATTTACATGTATGTTTTACATGTTATTTATTTTTTAATAACTGGTATTGCCTCCTCGGGCTCTGCTTACAGCTTCGAGTCGATTTGGCATACTGAACACGAGGTTACGGAGCCGATGCTGGGGAATATTCTCCCATTCTTCTATCAGGGCCTGTTTTAGTGTCCTGAGGGTGGTAGGTGGTGATCTGCGGTTGAAGTTTATATGTACAAAATTAAACTCTTTTTCGAGTCCTTTTTCGATCGTTCGGTCTCGTGCAAAGCTGTCGAAAAATACACGACTGATACCATACCTTATAAAAAAAGCTTACGAGCTACTGTCGTTACAAAAAATCGTGCAAGTTGACGTTCGAGTTGGTGCTTATAGCGTGGTGGAAAGCGAGTGGTGAGTAAAAACAAAAAATTAGTAATTTTTGCGTGTGAGACTCGTTAAATCCTTTCAACACACTAGTTCTTTCACCATTGGGCTCTATTCAAGGCCACTATAACTTAAGCTGGTGTCTGACCTAACGCAGAGTGACCAAGAAAGGAACAGTAAGACTTGTACTGTATAGATTCACAAGGTTACTCCAGTCCTAATATCTCCAAGACCATGATGCTGAAATTGCTAAAACGCCATATAAGGTTACCATCCAAGTATGGTATTTTGGGAAGTTCTGATTTATGTTAACTGGCAGATTTGACTTATCTGGCAGATGCCTACTTAGGCCATACTAAATTATCTTTAAACTTATGTTACATACTTAAAATAATACTGCAGTAAATAGCATATACTTGCCTCTTTACGGCCACTGCTGGACGAAGCCCCATAGTATTCAATGGGGGGATTTGCCATAATCCCCACGCTTGGCAGGCAAATTGGTGATCACAGTTTAATGTTAGGTACTCATGTGGATGCTGCCCATCCCCTGGTGTAATCCCTTAGCCTATAGAAACCACTTTTTTTTTATTTGAATATTTGTCTGATCTGGTTTTTGGTCTACCTGATAAGCGGTAAACCCAGCCTATTACAAATGCAATACCTCTTATGTCCCTAAGCCAGCGCCCTAACTTGGAATGTGTGAATTTCAGTGTGACAATGCGTATTTTGATTTTGAGTGACATATTTCATATTTCATATTATTTTATTCCTATTTCGATGATTTTTAGTTTTAGGTTATAATTTTAGTTCAGACATGATTTTATGATTTTAATTGAATAAATGAATATGATATTAATGGCACTGCACGCGTCTTCCTCAGACATAAAGATGAAAAGTCTCATGTAATTCACTGGTAATTTCACCGGCACCCATACTCTTCAAACCGGAACACAGCACTGCGAGCATTACCTGCTTGGCGGCAGAAATAGGTAAGGTAGTACTTCGCCGAACGAACTCTTTCACAGGGAGTTCTGCTACTACGTTGGTCCTCTGCTGGACATAGGCCTCGTACTATGCTACCACGGTAAAAGGTCTTGAGCCGTCTCCATACACCAATTTCCTGCGACAATTACAAAGTTATCGGTCCATTAATGGACTCTAAATCAAATTCTCAGAATACACACTCTTTAAACTTTATTTTAACAAGCTAACAAAAACTAGTTCATGTGAGTAGCTCTTGCGATAATAGTGAATAAGATCTGACAGCTCAATACCGTGTAGGTTCGATTCCCAGCCCTACATCTCTATTCACAAATGCTTGACTTGAAGTCACTTAGCAGAAGAAGTTACATTTTTAAGTTTTTTGCAAACAATTGACCCGGACGTTTGTTGTAGAGTAACATGGATTTTTGTATGGAAAATGAGGTTCACAGAGTGTACGCTCATCGGTGTCACCATACAAAATGACCACACCAAACGTCCGTGTCAACTGTTTGCAAAAAACTTATAATCAGCTCTCTGCATGTTTTTGTAGATCTCTGTGTTCGTCGTTGACATCCGTCATCATTGAATAATTTTAAACGCAGAAGTCTATAGACCTTTTGATTTGCCTTTAAATATAGCCGCGGACATCACGGAACCAATATTTTGTACTGAATAGTTTTTGAACTGAATCGCTATAAGAGCTCATGGTACGGCCTCTGAACGGGTTATTCCCGCTCGTCCCCGAAGGGGCAAGCGGGAAGGTTTTAGTAGCGTTCGTCCCCACTAAGATATTAAGAGGGCTATTTTTTTATTAAACCAATTTTGGTTAAATACCTACAATAACATACAATTAACTTTTGATTTAATTTATTTATTTATTTTACTTATTTTATTTTTTTATTTGAACTACGAGTCAAAATGTTTTTTTTTTGTATGGTGACACTGCGTTTCACTCGTGCTAGAAGCGCTGATAAGTGTCACTGACTACCTCTGTGGCGCGGCGGGCGAAGGTTCGTCTGTGACGCAGGAGGTTGCGGGTTCTATTCCCGCCTCGGAACAAATATTTGTACGATCTGCAAATACTTGTTCAGGGTGATCTGGGTATTTTATATGTATAATAAAAAATATCTATCTATGTAATGTATTGTATTAAGTATATCAGTTATCTAGTACCCATAACACAAGCTCTGCTTAGCTTGGGGCTAGATAATGTTGTGTGAAATGTCCAGCACTTATTTTTTATTTTTTTATTTATACAAAAACTAAATTTCGACCCGCTATTCGAAATTCGGTAAGACTACGGCGTAGTTAGTCTTACACTTGTTTGTGAATAAGGACACTGGCATACCATACATACCTTTGTCAAGGTCGTACCATTAATTTTAACCTGTTACGCTCTCAGTGGATCACATCACAACGTGATCTGACAGATGACATGACCTGAGACGTGAAGTGTGAAAGGTTAAGGCGTGGTTAAACCAAGTAACAAGCTTGTGTCCGTAACTTCGTTCGTGATCATTATACAGAGTGTCCTACGCCTATGTCACATGAAGGGCATGTATATAAGTACCATGGGCCAGGGAGGGGGGGTTTTGGGGTTCAAACCCCCCCGAAATGTTCAAAATGTTAGGCCGGCAGTTTTTTTTCACATGAATATTAATGTCATTTCGTGTACATTTTTGTTGTTTAATTTTCTTGAACCTGAACCCCCCCAAGAAACCTAGCTACGCCCGTGATAAGTATTATAAATATAGAAGATGCCACAGTTGTACAGATTTTTGGAATTGGCAACAGCATCCACCCGAGTACTATACCAATATTACGATCGCCAATCCGCCTACCAGCGTGGTGTTTATGGCAGACCCCCCATTGCATTCTATGGGGGAGGCCTCGTCCGGCAGTAGACGTCTGACGAGTGGTGATGATGATGAACAATAACTTTTCATTTAAAAAACAGACTTCCGCCATTGTATTCGACTAAATATTTGGATGAAAAAAAAAATTATGAATGAAACATAGTGGTGAAAGGATTATGATACTTTTTGAATGTAAATGCTTGGTTTGTTGCTGAAAATATCAAAATCGCCATATATATTTGAGCCTACAATATTTGAGGAGTTCCCTCAATTCCTCATGGATCCCATCATCAGAACTGCATTCTGAAGTATATCTATTCAAATAAAAAAAGAATTTTTCAAATCGGTTCTTAAACGCCGGAGATATGCGGTAACAAACATAAAAATAAAAAAAAATACAACCGAATTGAGAACCTCCTCCTTTTTTGGGAAGTCGGTTAAAAATTAGACCTAAATAGACGAGCAATAGGTAGGTAGTCTTTATTTTAAAAATTATACGTCCAATTGAGAAATTGAACAGCTAATTTGACAATTAGCATTTGAATGTCAAATGATATCCTGTCGTGAAAAAAATCTAATCAAAATGGTTATGACTATATTTCCGTTTTCGTAAACTAAGGACCTCTTTCACCAAACGATTAACGAAAATGATTGTTGGCTGATGCGAAACTTTTTGACATGAACTTTTTGGCTGTCGAGTTTGTTTTATCATAAAGTACTTACTGGCCTGACTTTCATACAAGCGTAGTTAAAATATAGCACGACAAACTACGAGTACCATGGTACCATAATATAAATATTCTTAAATCATGCAAACATTTGTTCCGCAGCAGGAATCGAACCCGTAACTTCTTGCTTTTAGGCCGGCTACAAGCTTGCTGCGCCACGGAGGTCATCAAAAAAATGTTTGTATGGAAACTCACCCTTGAAGCAGGCTTACATCCACTTAACTGTCGATGGTGGTAGAGGCCCTAAGCCTATTCAAGTCAAATTCCAAAGCTTTTTCTAGACTGGCTTCTTCGCTAAGTATCGAATTGCATGTCAGTATCCTCAAATACATACTTTAGGTTGTTAGTAATATAATAACGTATTATATAATGTAATGGAGGAAATATGATAGATTGATATTTAATTTAATATTATGTCACTGCTGTGGATGGTGTTATGCGAGATGGTGTAAGGAATTTAATACAACCCACTCACATAGTAGTCAAACGTGGCTGTAAATATCTTCAATAATTATCTTACAGGCTTCTTTAGAGACGCAATTAAGTTTGGCGCAAAAGTAGACAGAGGTAATGTTCCTACCATTAGTTTAATATTATGTCACTGCTGTGGACGGTGTTATGCGAGATTGTGTAAGGAAATTTTCACGTACCGATATGTTGGTGGAAGCACCAACAGGTTTCGACCCTAATCGAGGGTCTTCATCAGGGTGGGTATAGGATCCGCACTACACTCCCTCCGCGTCCTTCCTCGCACTGCGTCTCTGAGCTCGCTCCTCTCGGCTCGTCCGGCGCGGGGGTGGGGGGAGTGCTTGTGTCCGCGTCATTACACGTTCTTCGGTGACGTCATTCCGGTCGGGTTGCGGTGCTCCATCATCGTCGCTGCCACTCCCGTCGCAACCATCGGGCGCGCCAGGAGCGGCCAGACAGGCTACACTAACAGTGTCTCTATCAGGCTCAAACACTTCACTGTCGTACGTCTCATAAAGACAGGATTTCCAAGCGTAAGGTAGAGCCCATCCTCTATCCCTGTTGAAATTAGGCAGTCGACTAATCTCGATAGCCTCTCGGATCTTACGAGGAACGAAAAACTTTTCCCTGGACAAGACCCTGGCCTTATCAAAACGGATGTAGTGCGACGTACCAGCGGTTAATGAGTGCTCCGCCAACGCTGAACTATTTATGTCCACATTCTTCATGGCGCGTATATGTTCAGTGAGCCTGGTAGAGACATTCCTTTTCGTTTCACCAACATAAAAAAAAAACATGAAAAAATTTCCCGTTTTTACAAAATGAATGATATAATTCACGAAAGTTACTTTAGTAAAATGGTGTAAGGAATTTAATAAAACTCACTCACATATTAGTCAAACTTAAACGTGGCTGTGAATACCGTCAAAAAAAATATCGTATTTGGCTTCTATAGACACACAATTCAGTTTGGTGCGAGAATGGATTGAGGTAGTGTTCCTACCAACTACCATAGTGAAACCAAAATAACCGTTACCACATAATAACCACAGCATAATGTCTTGTTGTATGTAAAAAGCTTTTAACAAAATCTTAGCTATTCAATACTTACAATTAATATTCTTGAATTCCTAATTTGCATTATGTCCTAATCATTTATTAGTTAGATTTACCTAATATTAATTTTGTATTAATGGTTTTATTTTTTACATAGGTAGGTTCTTGTTATGGTGATAACCGTTTCACAATATAAATGACAAGCGACCCGCTCATGACTTCGTCCACGTGGTCCCGTTGGTCGAGTATGTGGTAAATAAATTATTATAGCCTATTCTGATGTATAACCAAAAATATTAGTAAGTTTCATCAAAATCCGTTCATTAGTTTTTGCGTGAAAGAGTTAGAAACATCCATCCATCCAAACTTTCGCATTTATAATAAATATTAGTGAGAAGTCGCAGGAAGTCGGTGGATGGAGGCGGCTCAAGACCATTCGTCGTGGCATTCTAAGGGGGAGGCCTATGTCCAGCAGTGGACTTCTACAGGCTGATGGTGATGATGATTAGTGTGAAGTGAGATATAATTCCACAAAATATATATATGTAGTAGGTAGTAAAATCAAAAATGTATTTTTGTTCAATCTGTCTGTAAGCATTGAATAGTAATTATAAAGCTTTTGTTAAAAGTTTTCAATTTTGTCAGGGCAATCGCGTTTATTTCTTTAACACTGCACAAAAACACTTCCAATATATTTATTGTAATTTATTTATTTTCTTGACTCTTCACTGCATAGTTCGGTCCCGTAACACTTGCCCAGTGACCGTGTGTCTTTAACCTGCACCGCACTAGCAAAAACACCATCATTCAAGACCAAGCCATGAATGTACAGTCAACTAAAGCGCTTTTAATAGTATATTACGCACTAAGGGAATAAAGCAGTGTCTTATGTCGCGGGCGGCATATTGAACCCTGAGCGTAACGGGAGACTCTTAAGTTATAAAGAGTCCTGAGTGAAGACGACCTAACGGCTGATGATGTAAAAAAATGTGTGATATGTCCGAATAAAGTGATTATGGCCAGAATAGACCCCTCCGTCTCCTGCCGTGAATGTCCTAAAAGCTAGGGATAACAGCCAGGAGATGGGTAGCATCCACCAGAGTATTTTACACTTATAATAATAATAATAATAATATATTTATTTATTCGAACAACTATATATAAATATAATATAATAATATATATAATATAATATAATATAATATAATATAATATAATATAATATAATATAATATAATATAATATAATATAATATAATATAATATAATATAATATAATATAATATAATATAATATAATATAATATAATATAATATAATATAATATAATATAATATAATACTGATACAAATATCTTATCACTTGTCATATAATGTATTTGTACTAATGTGGGTACTCACATGTAATGACTAGGGTTCTTTGGTGAATAAATGTATTTTCATTTTCTTCCTTTCTTTCTTTTCATACGGTTTTACGGTTTGTTAGTAGTAGAACTAATTGTGAAAGAGTTCATCCGGGGAAGTACCACCACCGTACCTATTTCTGCCGCCAAGCAGTAGTGCTCGTATTGCTTTGTTTTGGTTTTACGGGTGCCGGTGAAATTACAGGCACATGAGACTTTTCATCTTTATGTCACAAGGTCGGCAGCGCTCGTGTGATGCCTCTGGGGTTGCAGGCATCCATAGGCTACGGTAACTGCTTTCCATCAGGTGGGCCGTAAGCTTGTTTGCTTGCCAAGTATGTAAAAAAAAACGGTGACAAGTTGACCTAGGTGCCTATAGTTAAGTGTTTTTTTTGTGTCCCGCAAGCTATTGTATAGCTAGGCATGGTAATAATGCTCCGGATATGAGTATAAGTGTTGAGTGGTGTTTGAGAATATTACCTCACATCGCGTACTGTATCAGTCAGTCAAGAGGTATTGTTTTCCACTCTTTGTTCCCAACAAAATTCCACGTAAACTATGAACTTTGTTCAATAAACTTTAGTATCCCAAACCAACCAAGATCATCTATTTATTTCCGAAACTCACTTTTTGCGAAATCCTCAAAAAAGCGTTTGTACCGTAGGCGCTATATCGTGCCAAAAGTAGGTAATTTTTTTTGTTTTAAAAATTTAAGCTGCTCTAATAATTTGAAAATTGAGCTTTAAGGTATTAGGGATACTTTTGATATCTCAATTATAAGAAAATAAAAACGTCATTGCCATATTTCTATAATAAATAAATGCTGGACATTTCACACAACATTATCTAGCCCCAAGCTAAGCAGAGCTTGTGTTGTGGGTACTATAGATAACTGATATACTTAATACAATGCATTACATAGATAGATATTTTTTATTGAACGAGCGAAGCGAGTTCTCTAAGTCAAGTTGGAAGAATCGTCCTTTGTATGTATGTATGTATGTATGTTTGTCCGATGAAAACTTCCAAACGGTTAATCCGATCTTCATGAAATTTGGTATGGGGGTAAATAATATTGGTACAATTTGTAGGTAAGGTTATGAGCTAAATCAGTCAGGGGGTTGCTGAGATATTGGGGTCCAAGAGGGGGTAAAAAAAATAAAAGTGAGACAGTCAGATCAAGTGGGGTGTCTAATGAAAACGCTTTAGTTGGACATTTCCAAACGGTTTTTAATAAGTATTTAGACTTAGTAGTTTCCGAGATATTAGGGAAAATAAAAACCGTAAAAATAAAAAATTCTAGGGTACTTCCAGCAATCCCACAATGCTGAAATTTGGTATGCTTGTGGCTTTTGTGTCACAACTACAGGGAAAAGTCTGAAATTGGAGAATTTCGAGACATGTACCCTATAAAACAAAAAACCAATATAATATCCATTGTTGACCTCCCATTTCTAGGAATTTGAATGACGTTGGAGTGCTATGATTTCGTCAAAAAGACGTTACCAATTAATTCATCAGGTACTTGATATACTAACAGGTATGTAGTATCAGAGACAAGTTACTTGTCTCTGGTAGTAGGAACGCCCCGTTGCTTAGTCCTATTCAAAAGTTATTTCGATGATGTGTAGGAAATTACCTCGAGGTGAAAATTTAAAAAAAAATGGAAATTATGGAAATGTCTTACTTAGTAGTCGGGCTGATAAAGGTGTGTGAGGTCTCAGTTCGGGGCGAACCACTAGTTATACATAGAAAAATACCCTGAACAAATATCTGCAGATCGTACAAATATTTGTTCCGACGAGGGAATCGAACCCGCAACCTCCTGCGTCACAGGCGAACCTTCGCCCGACGCGTCACAGAGGTCGCCAAAATATTATAGAAGGGGTTTGACAATATTTAAAGGCCTTGTAAAATTTACGTACAAAGGTTAGAAATGTACAAATAAATAACCTCTTTTATTTACTAACACAATAAAATTATCCAAATTTGAGTACCTAAACTTATCGCTAGTGATGTCACTAGTAGAAATGACGATACATTTGTCGATGAAAAACGATTCCTTTTATCAAAACGATTGATGACATACAACTCTAACCATGAGTCTTTATCTGAGGCCCAATTCTCTAATATAAAAACATTCCAGTCACAATATAATCTCGTTTCAGTCGCACTGTCACGTATAGTAACTATTACTTAATAAGATAAGATAAGATAATGTTTATTGCCAAAAAGTGTTATATTATATTTTAAGGCACAACAAAACACAAGGATTTCCTTAGTTCTATAAGAGGTTAGCTGTAAGGCCCAAACTAGGCATGCATATATAAAGCCTGTGTCTTGGGTCTCAAAAATCTTCGCATGTAATAGTTACAATACGTGACAGTGCGACTGCCACGAGATTATAATTGTGACAGGAATGTTTTTAAATTAGAGAATTGGGCCTCAGAGTGAGTCTGCGTCATGTTCCCTCCACATTCCTTTACACACTGCGCGTGAATGCCCCGCGGGCCGTTAATAAAATAAATATCACGAAAGTTGAAGTAAAAATAGATCATTGATATGAATGAATATTACTCTAACACCTAATAACCATAACAACTGTAATTTATCGAGATGTTAAAAGTAATGAAGATCATAACAGTTTAGCTACCGAAATCATCATCGATTATTTTTTATTAGTTCTTTTGTTTGGATATAATTAATATAAACACTAAGTCATATTTTAGTAGAGAGAAAGCGCTGTGTATGAAATTAAACATATATTTTAAGTAAAGTACATAATATACATGACTAGCTGTCCCGCCCGTGACTTCGCCCGCCTGTGATTTTAGAAAGTATAGCATACAGTAAAACATAACATAACATAACACCCAACAGTCACATACGTAGTCTTGATCCCATACTAGGATTCCCTGTATCGTGGTTATTAGGGACTAGGAGTACCATGGAAACCATAACACCCAGACCTAGAACAAATATTTGCAGATCATGTAAACATTTGTCCTGCAGCGGAAATCGAACCCGCAACCTCATCGCATCCTTGCATCTCAGACGGCTACTCGCCGGCCGCGCCACAGAGGTCGTCAAAGCTTTTCACACTTCAATTTCGATTTGCAATTTCATTTTTTTCCTTATTAAATCATACAAGTCAACTCAGTACAAAAAAAATTATATATAAAAGATACCCGACATTTTAAAATAGTATCGGTTTCCAAAACGTATTTCAATGTAAAATATTATGTTATAAGTTATAACGCATTTTCTTACAACTTAATTTAGCTCTATAATTTATTTCATACAGCTTCAAATGCCCCTAAGGGTTTTAATTTCTTTAAATTATTTCTTAATGAGCACTTAAAAGCCAAAATAAACATTTATGCCAAAATTATTAAAAGAAACAAAATTATTAGAAGATATTTTGTGTTAATAATTTTTAATGTTTTTAATTTAAAATATAAAAACTTTTTATCCGATCATTTTTCAGAAAATAAGATTCAAATAAAAGTTTTAATTGTGACATGTACCTAATATAGAATGTTTTTTTATCTGAAATAAAATTGATGAATTAAATTAATTATTTAAAAATTCCCAAAAACAACATCGATAATATCAACTTAACTATCGTCATTTCCCATCACTACCGTTAGCTTCTAAGTGCCATGCCTGATTTATAATAACCCTTGATGTCAGTAGCACGCGGCGGTCGGGTCACAAACACCTTATTTAACTGCAGTTTGACGTTTCTTTCAAAATAGTGACGTATCTTTATTGACATGTAATTTGCTGCTGTAAAATGTGACATTTTTGCTGAAAATTGCCATCGCTTATGAAGCAATACTTGTAGTTTATTGTTTTACTAGTCTTTAAATTTTATGTTTAAAACACAACAGGTACCTACTTGACAATAATTGAAGGATGAACATAGTCACATTTCTTTTCCCCGAAGGAGTAGGCATTGCCTCAATGGGCCTCTAGCTGTAAAACGGTTTGCAAAACTTGTGGAGCAAAATGTTATATAACTAAATAGCTGTGCGGTGTTGCATGCTTGAAACATTTTTCACATTCAAAGTGTTTGTGACTTGTTAGACTAAGGCTAAAGGACAATACATCATCATCATTATCATCACTATCATCATCATCATCAGCATCATCACCAGTCTTTTTACGTCCACTGCTGGACATTCTGGACAAGGCCTCCCCTATTGAATTGACGACCTCTGTGGCGCGGCGGGCGAAGGTTCGCCTGCGACGCAGGAGGTTGCGGGTTCGATTCCCGCCTCTGAACAAATATTTGTACGATCTGCAGATAATTGTTCAGGGTGTTCTGGGTATTTTTCTATGTATAATAAAACATATCTATCTATGTAATGTATTGTATTAAGTATATCAGTTATCTTGTACCCATAACACAAGCTCTGCTTAGCTTGGGGCTAGATAATGTTGTGTGTAATGTCCAGCATTTATTTATTTATTTTATATATTGAATGCAATGGAAGGATTTGCCATAATCACCACGCTTGGCAGGCGTATTGGGGATTGCAGTTTGGTGTTAAGGTAGATGCTGCTACGCCAGTCCCTGGTATATTCCCTTAGTAAGGATTTTAATACGTCCACGGAAGGACATTTAAAAAAAAAACATAGCTACTTATTTAATGCATTGTTTATTTTCTTACGTGAACTCTATCGTTTCGTGGATGTAGCAAAAGCCTTACTAAGGGATTACATCAACGGAAAGGCAGCACCATCTATACGTGATTAAGCGCTCACCAATCCGCCTGCCAAGCGTGGTGAAAATCAAATCCCAATCCAGCAGTGTAAACTGGCTGGTGATGATGATGGTGGTGAGGTATTGTCCTTTAGCCCTAGTCTAACAAGTCACATACACTTTGAATGTGAAAAATGTTTCAAGCACGCAACACCGCACAGCTATTAGATAGATAACTTTTTGCTCCATAAGTTTTGCAAACCGTTTTACAATGACACCAACACATGACTGCCGCTGTTTTCCCGCCATCTATTCCGGTGTGAAATGCCCTTAAATGAACTGTCAAGACATTTAATTTTCCATACTTGGTACCACGGAAGAATGAATGTCTTGGTACCTACTGACGAAGGATTGTAGTATTTCAGCAGGGCGATTCTAAAACGTCGGAAACGTTTCCGATCGGATTCGTTAGTTTTTGATTTCGATGTTGTAAATAACTAAAACAATTTTCTCTAGTAAAACACAGTAAAAAACAATAAATATTGTATATTACTGAGAAAATTGTTAGAAAATTGTTTTAGTTACTTACCACATCAAAATGAAAAACTAACGAATCCGATCGGAAACGTTTCCGAGAATCGGCCTGCTGGTGCCGAATTTCAAAATACTACTAAAATTTAATGGCTACAAGCATAGCAATTAACAGATTACTATATTCTTAATAATGAGCTTAAGCAATGACTTAATTTTCGCGAATGTAATTTTTAAATACGCGATAATTCTTACTTTTTTTATTATTTACAAAGTTTCAAGAATTGAATACATAAATAAAGATGGTAGAAAAGTTTTCGGGGAAAGCATCCTGCAAACCACATCCAAGTTATTCCTAAAGGATGTCCTATATTAAATAGTTTCAAGCGAAGCGAAGTCTAAAGATAGAGGACCCCCAACCTAGGGGTGCCTGAATCACTTCTGTATTGTCCACGATCTTCTTTTGTTATGAAGTTCTAGCTATTTTTGTACACCATTTCTGACCAATTACATGGAAAGCTATTTTCTTAGAAAAGAGTTTTTCTAAGGAAATCGTTGATGTAGGTTAAAATAGCTCTATAAATGAGGAAAATTTCAAAGGAAAATTAAAAAAAAACAAGTACTTTATTGTGTTTAAAAGTTGATGTTTAAACACAAATATATTTACGATCTAAGAGTATGAATAAAATAAAGAAAATATTGGAAATTAAATGGCTTGAATTGGACGCCCCCGGGGGGACCTTAGACATCTGCTTGCTGGGACATCCTGTATAACAAACAAACAAACAAACAGACGCGCAACATACCTTTCTTTTATGTATAGGTACTTCTAGTAATATATTAAAATTTTATTTCAGTAAAACACACTGAAAAACGAAGACGAGTGAAAGCCAAGCACATAAGTAACAGTTAGGTACCTAAGCTAAGAAATACATTTTTTGCGAATTTTGCGAAATTAATTAGATGGTTTGCATAATATTATGCAAAATGATAGTACCTAAGTAGGCAAAACCTGCTAGCTATAATGGTTGTTTTACGTGTCACTGTTCTTTCTTGGTCACAATGTTTAAGTAATAAACTTCATGACGACCAGTGTGTTGAAAGGAATCAATGTGCTTCGATGTGGCTCCGTTAATGCACATTGTCACATGTCTTCAAATTTTGGATGATTTCCTTCACCGTATGGGGGACACGTAGTTTTGAAGATATCTTTTTAGATTAGAAAATCCGTATACGAGGCCGGAAATTGAACCCACGACCTTAGGATCGGAAGACTAGCTACACCACAAGTGCTCTCAACCACTATATAACTAAATAAAGCATTAGTTTTTTTTCTTAAAAAAGTATGCCAAACGGGATTAGTCAAATCTTTCTACTAGAAAATGAAAATCCACCTGCTTCACCTATGATGATCTTTAGTTGTACCTTTTTAACCGACTTCAAAAAAAGGAGGAGGTTCTCAATTCTGTTGTATTTTTTTATGTTTGTTACCTCATATCTTCGTCATTTATAAACCGATTTGGAAAGTTTTTTATTTAGGATATACTTCCAGATTGGTCCCATTTTTTTAAAACTTTATTCTGATGATGGAGTCCATGGGGAATTGAGGGAACTCCTCAAATATTGCAGGCATACATATAGCGATTTTGATATTTTCAGCAACAAATCAAGCATTTGCATTCAGAAAGTATCATAACCCTTTCACCGCTATCGTTTTTTCATAAATTTTTTTCATCCAGAGATTTAGTCGAATACATACTAATGGCGAAAGTCGGTTTTTTAAATGAAAAATTATATATAAGTAAGGTACTTCTAGTTAGCTAATAAAAACATGCAGATAAAATTGATTAAAATTGATTGTCATGATTCAATGGCTGAAGTCGGTTTTTTTTAATGAAAAGTTACGTTAGGTCATGGTTATCACAGAAATAAAAAAAACAACTGAAAATGAAAATGCATGTGTCAAAGTTGCCGCCATTTCCCACCAGACTTTTCTTGTTTGGCAAGCATCCGTCGTTGCATTCTACCACGAAAAAAAACGCACGCATAATAATTTTACCGATTTGAGCTTTTGAAAAACCTTCGCTGAAAATGAAAAACCATGTGTCAAAGTTGCCGCCATTTCGCACCAGACTTTTCTTGTTTGGCAAGCATCCGTCTTTGCATTCTCCCACAAAAAAAAACCGCACACATAATAATTTTATCGATTTGAGCTTTTAAAAAACCTTTATCATCTTCAAATTGTATCATCCTAACCCGGAAATCCCTTCCACTCATCCTTGGTGCAGAAATAAGAGCATGTATATAAGAGAAGGTGGCAAGTAACCGTCAGTCTGCTGTGAGCGTGTGTTGTGTGTGTAGTGTTGCGGACTGTTCGAGGTGATTATTCTTTATTTCGGTGGTGGTTTTCAGTGGTTAAATTATTTCTAAGAAGGATTTCGCTGAGTCGTAAGTTTTAAAAAGTAAAAAGCTTGCATTTACTGCGGTTTGTTTTTAATGGCATGGTATTGAAGTGCATTCTGCCAGAGTTGTATGCAGTATTGTGAAATATCTGTTTACATGAATTGATATTAATATTGCAAAGAGATAGGAGATAGAATTTAGATTACCTACATACTGATAGATGCGTTATTAGTTTCTGGTTGTGTTTTTTGGAGTTTGTTGGACTAAACAAGTGCAAATGCAGTTTCAGCGTAAACGCTAAAAGTCTATCAAAAAAATACAGTTCAATAAAAGTGATATTTGAAGTATAAATGTACCAGATATTTGATTAATTATCAAAATTATTGTCAATCATTGAATTGTTTTTGCGTACAGTACCTAAACTTTTTGTGCACTTCTAACAAACGAAACAAACATTAGTTTTTTAATACCTGCCATAGAACCTCTTTGAAAGAATACCTGTTCATTCATTTTATTGTTTATTTACTAATTACTGAGCTACTGACTATTAATTTTATTTGCTGAATAAAATTTGCATATATTTTAAATCAACAAGATAAAACTACAACAATAAGTATTTTATACATTGAAATCCATGGAAGTAATAAGGTAACTAGGTACTGAAATCACAAGGATCATTTTGATGTAGGTAGGTAGAGTAGGTAAGTACCTATTTTTTCTAAAAGTATCTAAACAATCTATAAAAAAAAAATAAGTAAACATACTTACCTACTGTAATATTAACATTACTTGTAGGTACAGTAAGAATTTTGATTCCTAAAAAATAAGATAAAAAAAA
This sequence comes from Epirrita christyi, assembly GCA_951392215.1. NCBI lineage: Eukaryota > Metazoa > Arthropoda > Insecta > Lepidoptera > Geometridae > Epirrita > Epirrita christyi. The sequence continues at coordinate 1,325,478 of OX595857.1, read as the reverse complement.
TGGGTAGGTACTTAAGTATCTGTACTTAAAATATTTTTTTAAAACCTTGCTCTTAAAGCTCGTTTTACATTTAGACAAGATAAAGAAAAAAAAATATTTCTAGCCTACACATAATATATTTCAAAGAACTCTGATATATACCTGTAGAAATTAATCTATTGATCAAAAAATAGCAATGTGTATTTAAGAGCATGTGCGGAGCACGCTTAGGTATAGATATTAGCTTTAGATATTTTACCAAATTTCCGAATTCATTTAAAACTAATTTTATTGCATTAAATTAGTCGTGTACCTAGTCTGTAAAAAATACTACAAAATAAAAAAGGATATTCATAGAAAGAAAGGGTTAGTGGAGGGGCTGAAATGGGACCAAAACTTGATCCAAAATAATTGATCTTGATTTGACGTGATCCAAAATAACAACAAAAATCAATCAAAATCCGAAAAAAAATAAAAAAAAATACAAATCCGTATAATATTTTTTTTGTTCTTAAGACGCTATAGGTTCACAAAATGCCTTTAATGAGCTCTAGAATATTTAAGTTTTTGATATGAGTTCTTATATTAAAAAAAAATTAAAAAATTATATCGTATTCTTAAGCTTTTTATCTAGTGAAATAATAAATTCAGTACACAATTTGAATTACTCCACTCGATAAAAAAAATAAACAAAGATACCTCCTTTTTAAAAACTACGAATTCTATTTGTTTTAATGATACTGAAAATTGTATTTTCCAGTTCAAAACACGATCAAATAAAGATGGCTCGATAAAAAAAATTACAAAGTTGCCTCAATATATTAATTTATATACGACCTTATAGAAAAGCAGTTTTATTCGTTTGTGATTACAAATATCTTAATAAAATGTCTATCGTCTTCCATATTAAATACCTTAAGGATTATTATATTATTTTAGTGTGAAAGAGTATATTCTATTTCAAAGATTATAAATAATATTTTGCAATGTTATTGCGTGCGGCCTACCTCACATCAGTCGGCCTCAGCGCCATCTTTTAGTTTGCGGAACAGGGGTGTTATTTTTGAATGTCATCGAGAACCGAAACGTAATAAAATTCGTTTGTCGCCCGTGTTACTACTGTAGTAATACTGGTAAGTATTACTACTGGGGGCTTAGTACGGGTTTTGATAGTTTTCGAAACCATAAGTAGTTTCGTTTCCTTCCATACATTTACTTGCAGAGCCTCTAGCGAAGACGAAAAGAAAACAAAGGACGCTGTCAGTGAATGTATGGAAGGAAACGAAACTTCATATGGTTTCGAAAACTATCAAAACCCGTACTAGACGTACCTACAGTAGAAACACGGGTAAAAAACCCGTAGAACTACCAAGTGATCCAGTAGTACCACGGGAAGTACTACTGGATCGCTTGGTACTTCTACGGGATTTTTTTTACTCGTGTTACTACTGGTAGCCGTTAATCTCCGATATCCGAATTTCTATATATTGAAACTCATTGATACACACAGTTATAATACCAATGATATCAATACAAATGCCTCCTCCAGTACATTTCCTGAAAAACGATGATTTGCGGAATTTTAAATGATATTTAGTCACTTAGTGACATAAAAAAATTGCACCCCTGTACTCAATTTAAGAGAGTTACATGCCGGAATGCATTAACAGACACCTACAAGTGCATAATAGACAATTTTGAGATGAGCCTCTATAGTGTCTCGAGGCGGTGAACAAAGCCTCTATAAATTAGGTACTTTGAAGTTTGCAAGGCATTAAGTACCTATCTTCATTTTAATACTATTACTTCGTTCCTTATTTCTTGGCTTTTGTTTGTTTTTCCTCCTTTCGACGGACTAAAGACATTACAAACATCGCAAGTCGGTGGCTGGAGGCGGCTCAAGAACGTTCCTCGTGGCATTTTAGGAGTGAGGCCTATGTCCAGCAATGGACTTCTATAGGCTGATAATGATGATGATTTCGGTAAGGTTCATACCATCTCAATCGCATTGGTGATCGATGGATGCTGCTGCCCATCGCCTGGCGTAATCCCTTAGTCGCCTTTTACGGCATCCATGGGAGGAGTTGGAGAAGTCCCATTCTAAGGCCACCACGGCTAAAATAGGCTCTATCAAGGCTGCAAAAGCGGCCTACGGTGCGTCTGCCCACACCCACAAGACACAGTCGTAAATTTATCTCGTTAGTCGATTTTACTACGAAATTTCTTCACTTACAAATGGAATACAACCTACATACAGGATGCGAATATAATTACATTTATATAGTTTAATTTCGATACATCAAGCCCTATGTGTGGGTAGGTTAGGTTAGGTAACTAGAGATCCGTACCGCATCCGGTAAATATTACCGGATCCGGTAGGTGCCCAAATAATGCCAGAGGGCGCAAGCATTCAACGTGTCTTACGTAGTAACTATTTACTAATCTGTACTGTGTCTACACGACTGCGCGGCACAGAATAATGAATAGTTACTACGTAAGACACGTTGAATGCTCGCTTTTCGCATTCCGGTTTTTGCAATGCAAAACTCATAATACGCCCTCTGTACTGTTTCTACACGACTGCGCGGCACAGAATGGTGAATAATTACTACGTAAGTCACGTTGAATTCTCACGTTTCGCATTCCGATTTTTGCAATGCAAAACTCGTAATAGGTCCACGGATCATTGCTGGATTGCAATCCCTATCGGTAACCTACCTGTTGTTCTAGTATGTATCGAATGAATGGGCATACCAACTTATTCACCACAATTGCGCAAGCGCACCGTGAGAGTATATAGTATTGGTATACCTAGAGTACATTTACCTACTATAAATATGCTCTGTGCCGTGGTGTGTCTAGCCCATTGGTGGGCAAACTTTTTTAATTGGGGACCAGAAAGTTTAAGAAATTTCCGAGGAGGGCCAGAATTATAGGAAAAATGCATTTTGTGTTGAATTTTTAACCAACTTCAAAAAAAGGAGGAGGTTCTCAATACGGTTGTATTATTTTTTGCTTGTTACCTCATAACTATGTCATTTATAAACCGATTTGGAAAATTCTTTTTTTATTCGGCTAGCCTTACTGGCTCCTTTACCTATGCGTCAATTATTCTACTGTAGAATCTACTTTATACTTCTGCACCGTCAAAATATAATTGTCGCAGGTCATACACTATTCATGTCAAAGGACTGTCGGTCGGCGGGCCGGATTAAATGCTTTCGCGGGCCGGAGTTGGCTCACGGGCCGTACTTTGCCCATCACTGGTCTAGCCTAAGAATAGACCCCTCTTATCTCGTCCCGTGGATGTCGTAAAAGCCGACTAGGGATTACACCAGGAGATGGGCAGCAGCATCCACCTGAGTACTCAACATGAATACTGCGATCATTAATCCGCCTGCCAAGCGTGGTAATTATGGTAATTCCACCCATTGTATTTATGGGGGAGGTCTAGGCTAATGATGATGATAATGATTTGCAAAATCTAAAGAATAAGTTGTGAAAATTTATATATTTTCCAAGATTATGATTTTGGGTTTCTTTTTACTTTCAACCCGGTTTTTCAGAATTTAATTTTCCCGCATCCTTAGACCTTTGAAACTAAAGGCTTCTATGTGTGTGCCGTGGTATGTCAGGCCTAAGAATAGACCGCTCTGTTTCCTCCCGTGGATGTCGTAATCGTCGGCTACGGGATTAATACCAGGGGACTACCAGCATCCACCTGAGTCATCATCTATCATCAACAGCATTTATAGTTGTCAAATTGCTGGAGGAGGCCCCCATAAAATACAACGGGGGAACCCACCAATCTATCAGAGAACTAAACACCCAAACAGTCACATACGTAGCCATGATCCCACACTAGGATCCCCTGTATCGTGGGTATCAAGAACTATACGAGTACTATGGTGCCATAACACCCAAACCCGGAACAAATATCTGCAGATCATACAAACATTTGTCCCGCAGCGGGAATCGAACCCGTAACCTCTCGCATCACAGCCGGCTACACACCCGCCGCGCCACAGAGGTCGTCACCTTTGATTTGAAGAGGTAGGCCGATCCTCAATGGTATATTATTTTCACTGTGGGTCGTACAATCGCAGGAATATAGATGTGACTAGTGGTGAGCTTATCACCGCCATTACTTTCTCATGACCAACTCGGCTAACGCTTTCTTCCATTCATTCACAAACTTCTTAATAAGCCAGCAGCCAGGATAAATCTTATATTATGTACCAACGGAAATTGCTCAACTAGTCCGTGTATAGAACAAATGCATCAAACAATGGGATTTTTTCACCGGATGTACGAAATTTGTAAAAATAAAAGGTCAAAATTGATGATAATATGACGTTGCTTGATTCCATTTCCTATTTCAATCAAAAATAACTATATAAATAAGATTTTTTGTGTTGTAATCATCCCACGAACCACAATTGAATTTGAGTAATAATTATGTCAAGTGTTTAAGTAAACGACGTAAAGAGGTCGGTACAAAATAAAACGGACAAGGGTGAGCGAGACTTGTGCCCTGACGGTTCTGTGGTGCGATTTTTGAGTCATCGATTGACTAAAAGTCAGTAAAATCGCCATTAATCCCCTAACTCATTAATGACTAAAATTTTCTTATACCTTTGATATCAATACAAGTGCCTCCTCCAATACATCTCCCAAAAAACAGTGATTTGCGGTCTTTTTGATGATATTATTGTCAGTGACATTCAAAAAACGCACCCCTGTTCCGTAAATTGTTTCGAAATCGTTAGAGCCTTTTTCGAGTTTTAGCCACTTTTTCTACAAAATTGTCCCATTGTAGGAATAAAAAAGTCGAAATTCATGAATTTTAGATTTTTTGTTATATCTTTTTTGTTTATATATAACATATAAATATGTCACAAAGCCTAAAATAGCAATCTAAATTTCAGAGTTGTGAGGTTACTATAGAAGTAACTAACCCAGTTTTTTTTTATTCCATACAAATGTTTCCATGCAAAAATTTACGAAACATCCATTGCCAACGCGATGTCTTTTTAATGGATTGAGTTAGAAGCTTGACTTTAGGAAAACAAAAGAAAATATTGTTATATCTATGTTCATTTTTAAAAGAACATAGATATAACAATAAGATTAATGGCAAATAAAGTAATATAAAATAGGTACTTATATATATACTTAAGTTCATCGTGTTGTGTAAGAGGTAATAAAAGCTCACACAACATTATCTAGCCCCAAGCTAAGCAGAGCTTGTGTTATGGCAACTAGATTATTGATATACTTAATACAATACATTACATAGATAGATATTTTTATTATACATGGAAAAATACCCAGAACACCCGGAACAATTATCTGCAGATCGCACAAATATTTGTTCCGAGGCGGGCATCGAACCCGCTCCTGCGTCAAATATTATTCTTATTAATTTCAAGTCGATACTTTTAGACGTTCCTAAGAAAAAAAATACAACCGAATTGAGAACCTCCTCCTTTTTGAGAAATCGGTTAAAAATTGGTCTTGACTAACAGGCGGAACTCTAAAAAAATTCTACGTGAACCCAGGGCCGATAGACCAATAGGCCTTCAGGTCCAGTCCATGTGTAAGTTTGCGTATCGCAAAATCGCTAACAGTATAGATGTTACGGTCAATGTATGAAATGCGATGATTATTAATAATTACCGGTTAGTATTAATAACTGCATCAAATAGTCAATGTGATTCATCATCATCATCAACCTTTAGAAGTCAACTGCTGAACATAGGCCTCCCCAATAGAATGCCACGACGACCGGCTTGAGTCGCCTCCATCCACCGACTTCCTGCGACCTTCGAAGTTGGTCCTTCCTACATTGCACTGCCCGATTCGTGGTCGCCACTCGAGAATCTGTATTCCCAACGGTAGTTGGTTTTACGAGTTATATGGCCTGCTCATTGCCACTTCAACTTGTCACTCTATGTCGGTGATATGACAACCTCGGTGTCACGGTGGGCGAGGAGCCAGCTAAGATGCGAGAGGTTGCGGGTTCGATTCCCGCTGAGGGACAAATGTTTACATGATCTGGCAAATATTTGTTCCGGGTCTAGGTGTTATGGTAGCATGATACTCGTAGTTTCTGATACCCACGACACAGGGAATCTTAGTGTGGGATCTGCATGGCTACTCTTGAAAACAGTTCTAATCGCAATCCAGTTACAATCCTAATAACGCTTGTTTGTCACTCTTGAACCAAATCGAGTTTGAAATTGAGATAGAGCACGCGTGTTGACTTGTGAAGAACAGAGACAGAAAGTCGATTTCACTTAGTTCCATAAAATTCCACCAATCTCCATTCCAAATTGTGCGATAGTATTGAATTCAAGAGTACTAAACGACCAAGGAATCTTCTCTCTGACGACAAATGACACTAAATCCTGAATGGGGAGTTTTTAGGGAGGCAATTAAAAAGAAAAAATAGTTCTTAAAATTCCGGTAGATGGCGGTGACTCGCAATGGTTGTGTTTTCTGAAGATTTTGCAAAAGCACCACCGAAAACAAATTCTCTTTGTTTTATCTTTTTTTCTTCCAAGTTTCGCGTTGCGATTCCGAAGCTCGTTTTTCAAGTCTACAATTGGCCGGTCTACTTGGTCCGGCTTCAATAATAACAACAAAAAATTATAACAATAACGTAACACTAACAAATATATCAGAATTTCAACAAAAACTTTACGTAGATACTTACTTTACTTCACCAACAAACAGCATGAGCAAGTGAAGTCAGTGACACTGACAGTTGGTGGCTGACCGACAAAATGTAGACAACCAAATCGGACTGCGCCATCTATGAATGGATTTAGAACTATTTTCTTTCAGCTGTCAGAAAACTCCCCATTAGGATTGGAGTAGAGCGTTAAGAGTAGCCACACAGGACTATGTATGTGACTGTTGGGTGTTATGTTATGTTATTATCCTGTGAAAGCAAGTTCCATCAGTGAGAGCAATGATGATACCAGAGCCACCGTAGTGTACCTAAAATCCTTGCAATCTGACCTTTGTACAATTCAAATTGTTAAAAACCATAACAAAACAGTTTTTGCGGTCGTTATTGTAACTGGTTTTGTGAAATAACAGTTTCATTGATATCTGTTGTTCATTGACCTTAATACGAGTTATATAATTTTATGGTTCGACTCTAGTTGCAAAGTAGTGCTTTTTGGATTGCTTTAAAAAATAAGGTTAAAAATAAGGTGTGGGTGTGAACCCACATTTTTTTTATAAAACTTATTGTTTTATACTAAAATGAGATTATGATCCCAATTTTACAGTATATCATCAGACTTGCTGGTATTATACCATTTATTGTTGGTATAAGAATTATGGCTACTGGCTTATTTAGGAATGTGTTATTACTGAAAGAAAGCGTTAGCTGAGTCAGTTGTAGGAAAACAATGATGGTGATGAGCTCGCCACTAGTCACGTTTTTATTCCCACAAAATTTTTGAAGAGTACATACCTACCTTAATTGCACTGGATTTGAATCCACGTAAAATGAGAAGGCGGTATCGTTCCCACTATGCCACTGAGGCCTTAACATGAGCTCTTATAGCGATTCAGTTCAAAAACTATTCAGTACCTACAAGATATCGGCTCGTCGTTGACATCCGTCATCGTTGAATAACTTTAATCGCAGAAGTCTATAGATCTGCTACTGTGCCTTTAATAAAGCTGCGGATATCACGCAACCGATATTTTGTACTGAATAGGTTTTGAACTGAATCGCTATAAGAGCTCACATGGTAAGGCCTCTGATCAACCCATCAATGTGTTCATAGTAATTATTGTTTATTTACATCGAATAATAATAAATATTTATGAAGCTTTAGAGCAAACGTGTGAAAATAAAAATAATGTCTTCCTGGATCGTGAGCTATCAATTATATAAAACCTCACCATAGTAAGATGAACCTTTTATTCAAGCTACAATTCATATATTATGAAATTAAAAAGCGTAGCAAATAACATTTTATGTTTTAGACTAGGGGAACGCGTCGTGGGCATCCTTGTCTAAAAGGTCTATTTCTTTATTTATTTATTTAATAACAAAAAAACACACATCTCTTACGGTCTTCGTCCATTTGGAGTTTTTTCCATACAACCTTTAACATCCTGCTGCACCCCCTTGGGGGATGAATTTAGCAAATTCCTTTCTACTAATAAAGGTGTCCCCTACAACTTTCTAAAAACCTAACCTTTACCTTTCTTTTTTTAGAAAAGAATTTGCAAAATTTGCTAGTGCACCCCTACATCTAAAAAGAAACACACCCTCCAAATTTCAAGTTCCTTGGCCCAGCTTCCGGTGCCTTGGCTTGGCTGTGCGTTGAGCCAAAATGGGAAGTTTTCAGGAAAAAATAAAAAAGTTAAAAATAAAAAATAGTTCTTAAAACTCCGGTAGATGGCGGTGACTCGCCATGGTTGTCTTCTGAAGATTTTGCAAAAGCACCAACAGAGAACAAATTCTCTTTGTTAACAAAGTCCAACTTCTTACTCTTTTGTTCTACAAACAACACAAACCTCTAGTAGAGATACTTCACAAATGAACAGCATGAGCGTGGAAGTCAGTGACACTGACAGTTGGTGGCTGACCGACAAAATTTCAAATTTAGACAACCTTAGCTTGACTGCGCCATCTATGCATGGATTTAGAACTATTTTCTTTCAGCTGTCAGAAAACTCCACCATCATACCTATTTCTGCCGCCAAGCAGTAGTGTTCGCATTGCTGTGTTTCGGTTTGAAGGGTACGGGTGCCGGTGAAATTACAGGCACATGAGACTTTTTATCTTTATGTCTCAGGGTCGGCAGCGCGCGTGTGATGCCTCTGGTGTTACAGGCGTTCATAGGCTACGGTAACTGCTTTCCATCTGGTGGGCTGTAAGCTTGTCTGCTTGCCAAGAAGCATAAAAAAAAAACTCCCCATTGATAACGTACTGTATAATACGTAGTCAACCCTACAAAATAAATCGAATTAACGTTAGCGTTTCTGTCTGTATATACACGTATTTTAAATCTAATTATACAGTACGAATTCAAATGCGGTTTTTAATGTCGTGTAGGGTTTTTATCTCGACAAGTTTTATTACATAACAAGACATAATAACACAGCAAAACTATATTTATGGATTGTAAAACTGTGATAATATATGTATTAGTGGATTATGGCAAATCCCCCCATTGCATTTAATGAGGCCTGTCCAACAGGGACGTCAAACGGCAGATAAAGAAGAAAGATTTACTAATATTTATTTATTATTACAGGTACAAAATAAATATGGTTGCTTCAGTCAGAAAGGTAAGTTTTCCATTAGTTTATCACCTATGTCCCACTGCAGGGCAAAAGTACCCCCCCCCCCCCCCAGTCTCTTCCACTCTTCCCGTTTGTGGGTCAGCTACCCATTCCCTGTAGATAGCGTGTCCTCACGACCGTGACGTCTTCCAGCTTCTGGAGGTACCTATATACCCTGGAACCTCCCTTACCCACCTTTCAAGCTCCATACGGATCACTAACCCACCCACTTTCCTCTTCATTACCACCAGTTCTATGATAAGTCCTCCCATATTTTTAACCGACTTCGAATAAAAGAGGTAACTCAATTTAGCCGCCATGTTTTTTTATGTAGATCAGGTAGTAACCTTGATTTTTCCGGTCTAAGAATAGATAGCCCCTCCATCTCACGTGGCTATCGTAAGACGCGACTAAGGGTTTACACCAGGGTACATGCAGTAGCATCTGCCTGAGTACTCAACACCAGGGCAATCTCCAATCAACGTGCCAAGCGTGGTAGTATGGTGAATCCCCCCATTGCATTCTGTGGGGGAGGCCTCGTCCAGCAGGGGATGTCTACCGTCTGATGATGATACCTATGACATCTATGATTCAGATAATGATTGAGAATAGGACTACAAAATGGCAATAAATTATTATGTTAATTATATTTTATGAACAAACAATAAATAATATGTTACTATTGCTCACATAATATGTTGTCACGACTAACTTCACATTAATCAAAACACATGCACATTCATTCAATAAAACATTAATTAAATATTCTAATTATAATCATAATTACCTTAACAACACCATTGTAGAGGTTCAAGTAACATAATAGCATCGAATTAATAAAAACTAACCTTGTCAAGAATGTGCCGCCACGTGTTCAGAAATGGTTCCGTAGCTTTTTTTTTTCATGTTGGGAATTTAACCATGAAGGTTTTAGCGTCTACAAACTTTTTACAGTCGTGTTAATTCTTAGGTTTGACGTGAACGGGGCCGCGAACAAATGCTAGTTCATTAAATTTCGATGTTTTTTAAAGTCTTTTGTTCAAATCATAAGTTTTTATTGAAGACTAACAAACATGGCCTACGTTATAGGTTTTTGTAATGCGGAACCCTAAAAAGACTTCGTACACAAAACACTCAATTAAAACAATCATTAACAAATTAAGGCCATGACAGCTTTCGCACGAATAACCTATTGTTACTAGTAAAAAATAGGTATTCAATATTAGGCATTATTGTTAGAATTTACACTTACAAGTAGGTATTATTGTATGCAATAATACTTACATGGGTATTGTATTTAAAATTGTATTTATCCTTAGCGAATATATGGGATGTACGTGGCCCAAGGTTTGCGGACCATTGACTCTGCGTTTCATTTTCCATTATTTTCTTTGTAGTTGCGGCCCAATTTGGGCCTTAAAGTTGAGAAATATTTTTCTGAGACCCTAGTCTGGGTTTTGCAGGAACATTAGACATGCGACAAAAAATCATATCATTCTGTCCCATTTCTTTACATGACGTAATGCATAAGTTGTTCTCTTTCTTGTAGGAATGCGATGAAGTTATCTACTTAGTTGTCTATTGGCTACTTTTTGGTCATAATCCATCTTTCGACCATATTTTATTAGATAATGTGTCATTGTGTAACGTACCTAAATTTTTTTAGTGTCAAAAGTGCATTGATTACAAAATTGGCTGAACATTCTACCGGTAGGTACTCCTGCCCTTCAAATCAAAACAGGTGTTTCAACTTTTCCACATAGCTTAACAGGTAGGCGAACTTTGTGTAACAAACAGGAATGTATTCATAAATCGAACTCAACTCTAAGAGCGATCTTGAGTGCATTCCAATTTCAAAATTCCAATAAAAAAAATCGAGTTATTAGAGCCAGTAACGTCACCACGACCACCCGGATAACATCATCATTATCATTAGCTGCAGCGTCCACTGCTGAACATACCCCATGATATGACAAGACGGTCTTAAGCCGCCTCCATCCACCGACTTCCTGCGATCTTTTGAATGTCGTCGGTCCATCATAAACTGCGACGAGCCGGACCACGAATAACGTGACCACGAAATTAGTGTACCACGAATAAATTAATGAAATAACGCCACCACGAATGTACTGATGACCGGGCTTTGCTTGGGAAACTCGGAAAAACGCCCAGATATGAAACCTAGCCATATCGATTTTTTTCCCCCAAAAAACCCCCCATATAGCAAATTTCATCGAAATCGATTAAATTTACATATTTTTTTTTTTCGAATCGATTTCATCGGGCCGTTTTCGATATCTCTAAACATATTCATATACAAGTACCTATTGCTCGTTTAATAGTCTAAGATGAAACAAAAACTTAATTTCCAAGTTCTCAAGTCTAAATAAAGAAAAAGTTCCAACGAGCATTATTAAAGTTAATGAAAAAAACACATCTTATTTTAAACTGTCAGGCGATAAATGTGAGTGTAATCGGTAAATAATCGATACATAATCGATAGTTAATCGATATGTAATCGATATATCACAGACGTAACGATGCCTGCTGAAAGACATAAAATGATATTAAATGTATTGGTCCAAGTTAGAAGCGCGCAGCGTTTTTCTTAAGCTGAATTTAATAAAAAAAAACCTAAAGGCTAAGCCAGTTTAAAAAAAAACAATAGATATATATTTGTATATTCATTTATTTAACTATTTCGTTACATTGTATAAAAACACACAAATTAAGTACACAATAATCACACAACATAACAATAAAAAAATACTTAAAAGCAACAAATAACTCTTCTATGGTCACACCAGGAACTCAGAAAACGAATAACTTATGCATTAATTTATGTATTGCATACCTGGACATTGTTTAATGGTTTTCTATATTAGCTTATATAGTGAATACATAATACTCTGTGAGGGCGCTGCAATAGAGTATATCAGCTTTTTCGACATAACTACCTGAACAATACCAAATAATTTTCAAAATTAAATGTTTTAGAATACAGAATCGAATGAACTAAATAATATTATGTGATTTGAACATAAAATGAAAAATATAGACAAAAATTAATAAACAAGTAAATATTTTTTTCTTTTTTGAAAGTATGTTTTGCTGGACTCTGACTGACTGGATGGTTGGTAATGGTAAAATGAATGAAATTCAAAGAATATTTTCATATTATGTTGATTATGTCGTTATGTTTAAAAATACGTTAGCTCGTGTTAGCTTGTGACTTAAAAAAAAGTTGTATTTTCGAATCCTTATAATTTATAGTCCAACAGAAGCACTAAAGGAGCAAGTCTCTTAATTTTAACATTAATTTATGTAATTAATTTTGTTTTTACGATTATCTTTAGCCCTCTTACTTTTACTTTGGCCCTTAATAAAGTAATTAATGTTGTTTTAAGCGGATGTTATTTCTCTCATTTAATGTTCATGTTTATTTTTATTTTCTGGAACAGTCTGTAGGACAAGTTCAATAATAAAAAACAGTCAAGCGCGGGTCGGACTCGCTTGGAGGGGGTTCCGTACAATTAGGCTTTCATAGTAACGCACTATACCAATTGAACTTTTTATCGTCCTCGGTGAAATAAATAAATACAGTTTATATCCATTTTCATTTGACGAAAATTTTCCGTTTCCTTACCTTCCTTGACTTAGGATTTTCGTTTGGGTATATTGTATCTGTGTGACGTAATTTTTTCAAAATGTTAGGTTCAATAGTTTCTTAGATAATAATATACGGGGGGTTCGATAATGTTCGATTTTCCTATACTTTCTATAATAACTATCAAACTATGCATTTTTAAACTATGAACAAATGAGCTTGAAAAAAGATTTGGTTTTCATTTTCCGATTTGCCTCTAAAATCAAAATTAATTTATGCATGCTATACGGCCGTAATTGGGTCACCTAACTTTGTACATGTACCAAATTTTAACACTTTCGTCAAGTAGATTCGGAGAAAATTGACCGTGATGGACAAACAGACAGACAAACTCGAGAGTGACACGTTTTTTCTTCGGACATAAGGAACCCTAAAAATCGTTTACTTAAAAAGAAATAATATTTTTTTGTAGGTACACTCGAGAGCAATGAATCCGGGTCACTTAAAGAATCCTAAAAATCTCGGAAACTAAAAATGCTAGGTTAATGCAATAAATTGTATTTAATAGACAATGTAATACTCCTTAAATGAAGGTATTAAAACTTCTTAGTTATTGTAAAGTTATATCATAAAAAAATCAAATTTGAAAAAGGGCCACTTTCGAAGATGGAACTACGAAATTACAGCATTTGGTTTTGCTTTTGTTTGTAATCTGTCATTTATCATTGTTTGATTTCTGTTTTTTTGTTGTTTTTTTTCTGCGTAAACGCAGTAATGGAAGCACGAGGAGGCAATACGAAGTATTAAAATTCAAGAAAATCGTAATAAAGTTCAAAAATTTCATGTTTCCTATTTTTGTTTTAAGGAGAGATCAGCAGTTTTTTTCTTTATGTAATTTTGTGTTAATAAAATGTATGGTGACTCATATTTTTTTTACCTTCATTTAAGGAGTATTACATTGTCTATTAAATACAATTTATTGCATTAATCTATCATTTTTAGTTTCCGAGATTTTTAACATTCTTTAGTGACCCGGATTCATTGCTCTCGAGTGTATTTACAGTCACCCATTTTTGGGATGATACTTTTAACAGTCGCCGGAAGTAGGTGAATGGAGGCGGCTCAAGACCGTTCGTCGTGGCATTCTAAGGGGGAGGCCTATGTCCAGCAGTGGACTTCTACAGGCTGATGATGATGGTGATGATGATGATGACTTTTAATACGGAACACTATATTATTGATCTGATATCAATTTTCATCAACATTCAAAGTGCCAGATCTACACCTTCCTGGAATTTGACGACAAGGCTAGGTGTATAGATCCTAAAGATGGTTCTATTATTATATTAGATTCTAGACTAGTCTCTAGGCTCTGTAGAAACTGATACCATAGGTAAATCTAACAAGAGAACCAACGCTTTCTAAAGTGATAATCAAGTTGTGTTATGCCATCATGAAATACAATTTGATACACTTGTCACTTTAATAGCATTGTTTGATGTGTTATTTAATATATTCATCGCAACAGCTAAATAATGTATTGCTTTGTTAATAACAAAGCTAATTGTCATAGAAAGATGCTTTCCAATAGGTATATTTCTATAACATTTGATAAGTTATTTAATAAAATTAACGTTTTTTTTGACACTCTCAATCTCTTCCTACGCCTAGAAAACAAAACCTACGTTTGATAATTGTTATCTGCCGAAATGGTTATGAGTTTTTTCTCGTTCATTCCTAGTGTTCATTCATTTATTCGTTCATTCCCACACCCTATGCAGCCCCATTGGAATACAGCGAAAAAAAGTGACCCCCACTTGTGACAATGTTTTTTTAATAGTGTGATAACTTTTTCTAATAATCTATATCCAGGGGTTCATATGATCACTGAACACGAATCTATTATCTGAGTTGAAAAACAAGTGGACGCCATTTTGAACTTTTTTGTTTCTTAACCTGCCTCCAACACACCTAACTGCATTTTCATATATTTTAGATAGGGTACTTATAAGTTTATAACAGTAGCTTCGAGAAGTCTTACATAGTGTGGCGAATAACCCCATTTGAAACACAATTTCTAAAATGCCCACTTACGCATCAATTTGTGCAATAGCAGGCCATTATAGCTCACAAAACCAACACGAACCGGACGACGTAGTGTTGGATGACGGTGGATGGAGCAGGCTCAAGACCATGCATCGTTTCTTTCTTTGGGGAAGCTCATAGCAGTGGATTTCTTTCCGCCGCTGATGATATAAGATGGACTTTCCAAGCTATCCACTACCGGAACCGTTTACTGTCAGTCAAGTGAAATAGAGCCCATGGGCTCCGTTTGCACGAAATTGTTCTAACAATAAAATTGAGGTCAAAAGTCTAGTCATCGCATCAACATCAGCAGCCTGTAGAAGTCCAATGCTAGACACAAGCCTTTCCTATAGAATGTCAGCACGGGCAAGCTTAAGCCGCCTCCATCCACCGAAAGTAGTTACGTCGTATTAGGTAACAGTATATTAAAAACATCAGCTTCCCGTTTATTAGAAGACTATTGCAACGATATACGGCACGGAAGAATGATATACGGCAACGATACTTTTGGTAATGTCTCACGGTTTGACAGAAACCACTCTAAGATGATACAAAACTCTTTCATTCGTTCATTCTTTCTCATATGTTGGTACGTTATGTCAATTCAATTTATTTATTTTCTCAATAAGCACGTATTCATGCACTTAGAAAAAACATAGTACAGCGTTTACAGTTTACAATAATAAACAAGTGAACAAATTCGAAACATAAATAATAACAAAAAAATAAAAAATTACAATAACTACTTATAGCATATAATAAATAACACATAGGTACACTTTTAAATTCAAATGTGATATGTTGGTGTAGGTAATTAAATCTAATTAGATTGATATATTCAACGGATTTGGTTCATCTACGTTATTTTTCGTAATTTCTTCCTATCTTCAAAAAGCAATTGGTCATTCACTTGTCCGTGTCGTAAAGTTGTTTACTTAGTTAGTTTTAATAATAACAATAATATTATATTTAATAAAGCAATTTTTAGATGTGTAGTTACATAAAAATTATGTATAATAATATTATTATTATTAAAAATAATTGTCGTATGTTTATCGATTTTACACCAGCGTCCAATTCTCGCTCTCGTCAATTCCAGTACATCCGAAGGCTGTCTGAACGAGATCATTCTCAGCGATAAGACCACCCATTGTACTTACATACTTATATTTTGATTATTTTAATGTGTTCCTTTTGAATAAGGTGGGCACAGACAAATGTTATCTAGGTATTGTTCTTTTTCA
Organism: Epirrita christyi; assembly: GCA_951392215.1. Lineage (NCBI taxonomy): Eukaryota > Metazoa > Arthropoda > Insecta > Lepidoptera > Geometridae > Epirrita > Epirrita christyi. The sequence goes on along the minus strand of OX595857.1, from coordinate 1,309,245 downwards.
AAAGAGTAGAGACTACTAAACTGAAGATAAACTATACAAGGCTTAGCCACGTTTATGAATAAGACGGCTAGAGACTACAATAGGGCAATCATCTCTGACATAACGACACACGACAGCGAATTCAATGTCGACCCATGACCCTGCCTAATATAGAGACGTCATGTACAATTTCTAATGAGTTAGAAATTGCAGGAAACAATTTAAGTTTGTAATAATAATTGTACTATTGTCATTTTATGCAACGAACTGCGGGAAATCAAAAGTGTGTCACACACGTAGCAGATGCGGTAAGATATATCTGAGCGCGTATCTGTCCATATCGCTCTCTATACTAAACTCAAGGAGCAACACACACGTAGCAGATCCTACTAATATTATAAACGCGAAAGTTTGTGAGTATGGATGGATGGATGTTTGTTACACTTTCACGTAAAAACTACTGAATGGATTTTAATTAAACTTTACAATAATATAGCTTATACACCACAATAACACATAGGCTACAATTTATAAAGATATTGTGTGAATTGTCCAATAATATGACGATAAGTGTCAAGTAATTAGGAAAAAATCTACCATCTGCGAGCTATTCTGGCGTGCGCTGCCAAACCGCTAGAGTTACACATACATATTATGTAATGTATGGTAGAAATGTTCATCTTAAATAGACCTACAAAAATACCCGCCACAGTATATATCTATATCTTATGTGTATGCCATTACAGCCAAAATGTGTAAAATATTATAAACGCGAAAGTTTGTTACTTCTTCACGCTCAAACAGCTGAACGAATTTGAGTGAAATTTGGAGCAGGGAAAAACCTTATAACCTGGATTAACAGATAGGCTACTTTTCATCATCATCATCATCAATTTTCATCATTATTCACGCGGGTGAAACCGCGGGGCGCAACTAGTCACTTATATTTTACCGTCAAGCAACGTCAAAACAAGACAAAAATAGGACAAGATATGTTTAAAAAATGATTATAAATAAGGAGGTAAGTATATCTACATTACTAAGCGTGAAAGTCAAAAGTAAAACAAAAGGCTTAGAAATAAAATGACCTACTAAAATAGTTAAAATACTATCGGCCGTATATCTAAACCGTATCAAAATAAGTTAATCAATTTACCTTCTAAAAAACAAAGACCGTAAAATATGAATTTATGAGTTCTTAAACAACTCGGCACCATAAATATCATATCATCGGTAGATACTATACCTACCTAGTTATATGTAAGATGTAGTTAACTTTACCATTAATTATGTACGGACACGTTTTCTTTTATAAGTTCTTGTTAATTACTATCTGTAATAGTAACCCCAAGGTTATTACGAGTTGTTTTTTTTTATTTGGCTTAGCACGGCGACTAAATGTGCGATTATTTTGTTTTACTTATGCATATTGCAACGCTACACTCTTTTCAGCCCCCTTATTCGCTATGACCAAACGTAACATAATGTATTGTACTTTGTTAGTCCATCCATAGTCCTATAGTTTTTTTAAATTATATTTTAATTTATGGCCTCTGATGATTATCTCAATTTTGCCAGCGTCAAGTACCCACCTAGGAATATAAAAACGAGGTCATAATTAGGTAATATAGCGAATTTTCTGACAATGATACTAACTATAATGTTACATTATGTCAATTTCAAGAAAGAGGACAAGCGGGACAAGCAATTCGTCTTTTTGGATTATAACAGTATCACAGTATCATACATAATTATAAAATAAGTATATAAGGTATATAACGAATGAAATCAACACAAAATAACTATCACCTTTAAACTGAACCGTGAGACGATAGAGTCTACACAGCCTAACGACATTATAATTATAGGCGGAATGACTAAACTGTCGTTGCCATTTAAGTTTTTAAATACCATATCGCCCTTTTTTTAATAGGGCTGTGCGTGACAGGACCTGACTTTATCGATAAATTTTAGTCCCATTTATAGTGAGCTTAATCATTTCAATAATGAATATTAGAAATATTACTAAAAAGTTAGCAAGTTAAATACTTGGTTATTAGGATTCACTTACTTATCTCACAAAAGTTACCTACTTAACTATTTTAGCTGGTAGCGTAAGGCAAGCTTTTTAATACATTATTCTGTAATTTTATAAGCTTTAGTAAAATCCTGGCCAAAAAATATTGAGTAATATCAAGAAAAACTTTCAATTTTTAGTTCTATTTAACACTGAATTATAAATACTCCAACGGTTGAGTTTCTATCTATTGCATTCATCTTCGTATGTATGAGGTTGCAACTTTTTAAGCGTAACTGTATATAATTTTCTTGTCAAAACATTATGGCTGTTACATGAAATAAATTGATTTACTCGCAATATGTTTTGTAAAACAGTTTTTGTCGGTTAAGCAATGTTTTATGTAATCTGACCTCTGTCCTTTTGTTTTTGTTGTTTGATTAGACTGTTAGATTGGAATTTTCCTGTTTTAATTAAATTAACTGTAAAGAATTCCATTACATGGTCATAAAATATGTAGCACAAATACTTTACCTGATTTATCCAATAAAAATAATTACCCAGGTATAACTTACCAAACCTTCATCGTTTTTATTTCTTCTTATTTATTTAACTACGCGATAATATCAAAATGAGGATTTTTGTAGAAGAACCAAAATCACCAACATAGCTCTCATAATTAGCAAGTTAAAGTGGCATTGGGCAGGCTCGCAGAACTGACAACCGTTGGGGAATAAAGGTTCTCCAGTGGCGACCACAAATCGGACGACGTGGTTGAGGAAGGCTCTCTACTCGATGGACTAAAGACATTATAAACGTCGCAGGAAGTCGGCGGATGGAGGCGGCTCAAGACCGTTTGTCGTGACATTCTAGGGAATATAATACAGGCTCATAATAATGACGATGATGATGATTTATTTACCACATATTCTTACACAGTAGCAATTCTTGTACTTCTATTTTGTTTAAGTACTTTTACGGTTTCGTTGAGAGGATATATCAGTTACTATACTCGTATTTAGGAGTTGTTATAATTTTTGAATCAATAAATCAATCTTCCTATATTATGTCTTCTCTTTCATGTCATCTCATGGTTCCGCTTCATCGTCAACTAGACCTGGTCACCAATGTTCTCATATTAGTCTGCTGTTGGACATAGGCCATTGCTTGCCCTATAAGCTTGATTTTCGGCTCTTCTTATCAATTTTCTAACATCGTCGCTCCATCGTACCGGCTTATCAAAATGCTCATTGGTAACTGAGGTATACCTAATTCCTGATTGCGGAATCTAAGGTACCGTAGGTATTTACAAAATACCAGTATTGCGCCTATTTCTGTTATCCAATAATCAGCGTACTTAACAGGCCCCGATTGGCTCATCATCAAAATGACAATGACCTTAGAATTTTAGGATATGATTTTCTACTCGATATAACCGAGCCGTATGACGTGGTGTGTTTGGCCTAAGAATAACCCTCTACATCTCCTCCCGTGGATGGAGTAAAAACCTTACTGACGGATTACAAACTGTGATCACCAATCCAATCCAATCAATTTAGACGCTGATTTACCTAACTCTTTCATCATCAGCAAAGTCCAATGCTGGACATAGGCATTCCCAATAAAATGTCACGAAGAACTTTCTTGAGCCGCCGCCTCCAACCACCGACTTCCTGCGACCTTTAAAATGTTGCCGTTCCACCGAGTAAGACAGCACCCGTGTGACACAGAGATTATTCTCGAGTAAAGAGTACAAGAGTACCTACTTAAAAAATATTAGATTTATTTGTGTAGACATCACAGCTTCTATTGCTATTATTTTGAATGTCATTGCCCAAAACATTACTATAGTAGGTATAACTTAAAAGGATCCTCTTTTTGTCGGTTCCCAACAGTTTAAAATTCGCACGTTATTCAATGGGCATTGCTTCCCAATGTAATAAATTAGCTAATCTACACAAATCTATCTAAATAAGTCATGTTTTGAAATAACTACACAATGGAATTTGGACCGTAACATACGCAAAATAAGATTTAAATCGTGGATGTGCTGTTTGGTGGCCGATTCAAATAAAAACAATGGAAGTTGATAAATGTTGTTCACATGAAATTATTATATGCACGTAACCTATTTTATGGAGTCCTTCAAAAGAGACAGTACGCTGTGAATGTTACCTAAAGCTGACTTTAAATACTGTGCCATTGTGGAAAGATACAAATAGATGCTTCATCATCATCAGCCTATCACTGTTAGATTTGCCATAATCACCGCGCTTGGCAGATGGCTTGGTGATCGCATGCAGTATTGGTGTTCTGTACCTACTGAGGTGGATGTCAAAGTCAAAGTCAAAGATATGCATCTTGACCTTAAATTTCATTATTTTAAGTAATGCTCTGTAGGTACCTATTCTTACTATTATGTTACAGAGGTTTACATTTTTAGCTGAAGCTTTTTAAGAAACAAAGTGTCCTCTAAAGTTGGCTTTGCTCAAGGGTAATTAAGGGTTTTTGTACGCGAAGTTTGCTTCTATTTGGGCTTATCAAACTCCATGAAATTTTGTACACAACTGATCGGACGGGTCTAGATACCTATTAGTGTAACTGATCAAGGTACACTAATAGGTATCTAGACCCGTGTTTACGGTAGGTACTAAAGGTAGATTAAGTATAAGCACCTATTTACTTAAAGATGAGCAATGAGTGATCAGGAACCGAAATTGTGTATTTCCAAATTATAAAATCAGTTTATATTTTTTTTGTATTTATTTTGGACATTTAGGAATTCAAGATTGACCGCGCCTGGAATTATATTATACCTACTATACCTAGACATAGCTATACAAAAGCGTCCCAATTAAAAATGATTCACCACAATTATCATTCTGTACAAAGACACGACTAAATCCAACCTAAGCTTAGTCAAATTAGGGTTAGCACATCACTAGTCACGAGTGACAGAATCGTTGCATTTACAAAGACAGCCAGCAACATTAGCAGCTAAAGGTTTACGAAGCACGCTTGTGAGTTGCAACTTATAGGCGGGAAAAACCACGATCTACTTTCTAGCTAGACTATAAATGCCCATCTTACTGTAGATTTTAGACTCGAATTATCTGTTTAACTGTGATTCAATGAAGGCTATGTAAAGTGCAATTTAGAGCAAGATTCGCAACGTATTGTGTAATGCCCTTTTCCAATGGTAAACTGTATATTTAGGTACTAATTGTAGAGCCAAGCCAAACGGCTAAGGCCATGGGTTCAAATTCGCCAACAGTTGAAAGACCTTCAGCGAACTACTTGGAGTTTCTCTGATGGATAAAATCTGCAACGAGGTTATCCCACACAGATTAAGGTCATCGTAATACAGTGTCATTAGCAAGCTGAAGTGGCAATATAAAAAAGTTAGTGGCATAGTACTTACAGCATCTTGTATCCTATACCTACTACCTACTTTTTAATTTTATTTTGTGCACTACCTTGAAATCGTTTACCACATACACAAAGGTTAGCTGGAAGAGAATGCTATCTAGCATTAAGTTGGCCTATTCATTTTGTAAAACGGGAAATTTTCACGTACCGATATGTTGGTTGAAGCACCAACCGCTCTCATGCACCCTGATGATGACTCTCAATTAGGGTCGAAACCTGTTGGTGTTTCCACCAACATATCGGTACGTGAAAATTTCCCGTTTTACAAAATGAATGATATAATTCACGAAAGTTATTTTAGTAAAGTTCGCATTCGGTTAAGCTTTTTTCCAAATAAATTAATGAGCAGCTAACCAAATTGAATTTACTTAATGAAATAGGTTCACTACACGAGTTCGACCTATAGTGTGCTATGTCGACAGACAGCTGGCATTTCAGAAGCCCTAATACTGTCTGCTTACAAGGCATTTGGTTTGTTACATATTAATAAACGATTTAAATTTATTTAGCCACAAGAATTACAAAAAATGTCCAAAACAAAGTCATCGCCATGTAAGTTTGCACCCGATGCTCTTAAAATGGTCATTGCCTTCAAATAATGACTTGTCATTATTCTGAGGTCTTTGCGATGCCTTCTGTCATTGTCTTCACAAACGTAAACATATAAAATATGTGACCAGTATTTTGTATTCTTCCTTAAAAGCCAACTTAGATAATCTCTAGTCTCTACGAAAAAGTTAAACCCCTACGTAAAAGAATTAAGTATACTTTTACGAAAGTCTACGAGAAAATTTCTGCCTTTACGAAAAAGATAAAATCCTATGGGAACTATCGTAACGCTCCTGTAGGAAGTTCTCTTTATACTTCTACGAAAGTCTAGGAACACATCTCTACCTCTGTGAGATAAATTCCTTCTACTATTGAAAAGACATTGCACCTCTACGAAAAAGCCTGTCTTTAAAGGATAGAATTTGATTAACTACTTACTCCATGACAGAAACTTGAATTGACTTAGTTTCTTCCTATAGTCTTTCCAGTTCATAGTTTTTTAACGGCCTTTGTGGCGTGGTGGGCGAGTTGCTAGCTGAGATGCGAGAGGTTGTTGGTTCGATTCCCGCTGCTGGACAAATGTTTGTATGATCGGCAAATATATATATACCTATATATATACGGGGTGTAAAAAGACAGCTCCCGAATACTGAAGGTACCGGTAAAGCTACCTATATCATAGCTATATTAAAAAAAAAATCGCCTGAGAGGTGATTCATACCGGAGAAAATCAATTTTTTCGTTTCGTATCGTATTTGTCAGCCAGCAATGTACGCATTTATTCCGGCCACGCGTGTTCAACGCTCCCGGTCAGCTGATCGACCCGTGGGGCCAATACCTCTCATGTGCTTTTCATTGCTTTTTTGACGTTTTTATTTATTAACGTGTTTTTAATGATGGAAAATAGGTTTTTGTGTTCCTTTAACGATATTTTATGGATATTTATAAAGAAAACACGAAAAAAGCGGACCAAAAGTAAGCATTTTTTTTTCGTGTTTTTTCAGCTTAAATGTTTTCAGAATCATGGTCTGAATGCACTGTTTCGGTTTTCGGGAGTAGTCTTTTTACTCCCGGATATATATACAGGGTGGGGCAAATTTTTGGCCCCTTAAGGGTAGCTACCTTTTCTTTTGTAGTTAGAAGGTTTCGTTCTTAGAAACCTTCTGTTTTATTTTGAAGAAAAAAATATTGGCATTTTTAGATTTTTGAAAAAAAGTACGGTTCAGCCAAAAAATTACATTTGACAAAAAAAACAAGTTGGTATTAATCGACTCTATTTCCAACCAGGAATACTTTTCCCAAAGTAACATACTAAATCAAATCGTAAGTTTTTGCAATAATTAAAAAAAACCATTCCCATACATTTTCTATGAAAAAACGAGTAAGTGAAAACAACAATGTCACTCATTCAATGGTTCTTAATTTAAATTCGTATGTAACTTTTTTAAGTTGGTAGGCTAATTCTTCTTCTTTCTTTGACTTTCTTGTCTGGTAGTGGTATTTCTTCATTTTATCTACGAAATGCTTCTATCGCTGATTGAACACGACATTTATTTTGAAAATAAGCTTTTATTAAGCATAATAATAATAATAATATTAATAATAAATAATGCTGGACATTTCACACAACATTATCTAGCAACCAACCTAAGCAGAGCTTGTGTTATGGCAACTAGATAACTAATATACTTAATACAATATACATTACATAGATAGATATTTTTTATTATACATAGAAAATACCCAGAAACACCCTGAACAAATATCTGCAGATCGTACAAATATTTGTTCCGAGGCGGGAATCGAACCCGCAACCTCCTGCGTCGCAGGCGAACCTTCGCTTAGCCGCTATTGATTCGGAACAGACATTTTGGATTTAAAATTTAAAAAAAAAACCCGCCAATTTTTTCTAGCGGTATTGTCATTCAAAGAGGTGGTATATCATTCTACAAATAAGGTTTAATAACAAATATCAATAAATAATTTGAATTTAGAATAAATTGCTTTCCGTGTTCGAATGGTATGCATGACTTTGTTGCGGTGAGTGGCGCTTCTTGAAAAAATGTATGGGAATTGTTTTTTTAATTATTGCCAAAACTTACGATTTGATTTGGTAAGTTACTTTGGGAAAAGTGTTCCTGATTGGAAATAGAGTCGATTAAGATAAACTTGTTTTTTTTGACAAATGTCATTTTTTGGGCGAACCGTACTTTTTTTCAAAAATCTAAAAATGGCAATATTTTTTTCTTCAAAATAAAACAGAAGTTTCCTAAGAACAAAACCTTCTAACTACAAAAGAAAAGGTAGCTACCCTTAAGGGGCCAAAAATTTGCCCCACCCTGTATATATATGGATTTATTATAGCATCTTAGATGCTATAGTAAACTTGTGACCTATTTGACCTCTTAGTTACTAGGCAGAAACCTATAAACGCATTCTACCATATCGTCACCTAAGTAGCACAAGATACAATCTACAGCATTTCAGTGTCTCGGCCTTGCACTATGCAAGACTGCATTGTCGTAACTGCAGTGAAGTGTAGACACACCTTTAGTGCCTGTAAGTTAGGAATGCGTCTGGTTATTGAAGGCAGAATGCACACCGCACGATGTTTTGGCATGGTGATTGTAATTTAAAAAAAATACAGCTTTGTAAAATAATTACTCTACTCAACTATCTAATTCTAGAACATGATAAAATGTGGTGTTTGCAATGCATTCAATGTAAACGTCTGTCAAAAAGGATTTTTTTTTAAAAAAAGCCTTGTGTCAAGACCCTCAAGACTGATTCTTTCGAATACTTAAATAAAAACAAACGGAAGACAAGGCGGGATGATCTCAGTTTCGCCTGCCCGAAAAGGAAAAACACCAAAGAACACAAAAAAAATTTTTTTTCCTACCTCAGAATAATAATATTATTCTGAGTTCGAATTCGAATGGAACCTCGCAGAATACCATGCATTTTCGTGTTTTTCACAAACTAAATTCCTTTTTTTTACTTTTATTGCAGATGTGGCTATCGTGTGCTGTGGCGTTATGTGTGGTGGCGATGGCAACGGCAGCCGGCCAGGAAGGATACAACTACGACGCACCCTCTATACCGTTCCCGCCTCAAAACAACGCTAATAATGTGAGTACAACAGTGTCCTAGGCCGCCCTGATGTTAGCCATTTGTTTATTAGGAACATAATGATTTTATTACTGCCAAACGGCTAACTTCATCCCAGTTGCAATCGGCAGAATTATACCTACGCTTTAAAAAAAACAAATGATTATCAAAATCAGTAGAGATCAGTGGACTGGACACATGTAGAAATTTCACTTTGGTCCACATGTGTATATACGTGTTCCTACCTCAGAACAAGGATAGAACAGTAACAAAGTTGTTAACTTGTTACAAAGCAAATTCTGACTATAAAACTAGATGGCGCCACTACTTAGCACGCGCTATCTAAGCTTTTTGATCTACGCAATCTAGCCATGGGAGAAAGCTATCAATAATAAATGTGCTCTAACATCAAAGCAAACATCACCAAAATTTACAAAGGATGTACCGTAAACAAAACAAACTGTAGGTGTTACTACTCGATACTAGATGGCGCCACTAACGTAACAAACAGGCGTAACAGTATACAAGTCCAGTTTGATCCCACATTAGGATTCCCTGTGTTGTGGCTACCAGGAACTACGAGTACCTAGCCTACATTGCTCATGGCACCACAACACCTAGACCCGAACACTGAGATCAGAAGGTGTCAAATTAATTTCACACAAACTACTACCCTATGAGTCATTCTAGATTAGAACAATAGCTAATGTGCCCAAACATTAACATCAGGGTCAATTTTATAAATGTTTATGTAAGTACCTATCAAGCAGAATTATTTTGACATTTCAATAAGTTTAATATGAGCAGCAAGGCTATGTATTCATTGTTCAAATCAAAATGCGTGGGCCTGATACAACATTGTAATCGCACCTAGCCTACCTAATTGTTTTAGTGTGATACAGTCTATAGATACAGGCCTCGAAAAATGTTTGGGTTGCGTGTAGAATTGTAGATCATTGTTGTATACGTGCGATTTTATTGTTTCAATTTGTCGGGCCCGCATTCTCAGATAAATCACGTCCACGAGACGACGTGACTTCTTTTTTATTTATGGTTTTCATACGAGAATAGACGATATTTTGTGCACGACATTTTTCCCAGAATCAAACCCCAGTTGTTTCACTTCAAATGGAAACTTCTTTCACTCTCGTCTTGTTCCAAAATACTCATTCTCAATGACATTAGGCTTCAGGGTCTGATAATGACCAGCATATGATGTATAGGATCTAGGGTGCAACGAAGTGTTACCATAGGTGTTCTATTTTTTCATATTAATGGAAGATTTTTTTTTTATTCACCATTTCGTTATATTACATAACATCAAAAATACTTAGCTCTTAATAATAATCATACAATTCAAGATATAGAATTAAAAATTAAAAACACAACAAATAACAAAATAATGACACAAAAAAAAACAAGATAAAAATACCTACAAAATATATTTTGCTGACTACCTATTGCGCATGCAAATCGGAAAATGAACACCCCATGTAACACAGTTAAAAGAGACAGGGTTTTTTTTTAAATCTCAATAAAATTATCTTGTCATTTACTTTCAGATTCCTTCACCACCTCCATACAGGCCACCCAGACCAACGCAACCTGCCCCAAGACCCAACACATACATACCTCCCTCACCCGGACCCAGCCCTATTCCTCATGAAGTGAGTATTCTGTCGAAATTTACGTATCAAGCAGGCCTGTGACCAGAGGCCTCATTTAAAAAACATTACGATCACAATATAATATCATGTGTCAGTCGCACTGCCACGTAGTAGCTATTACTTAATCTTCGCATGCGAAGTACGAGACAGTGCGAGCGACTGACACGAGATTATATTGTGAATGGAATGGTTTTAAAATTAGAGAATTGGGCCTCAGCGCTCTCTCTGTTTACAGGCTAGACTACACTATATCCAAATTATTGTTCAAAAATCAGTGTTGAGATATCAAGAAGTTTATAGATGAGCTGTAATGAGAGCAAAGAACACAATAAAATTTAATTTCACGCCACTTTGCTAACGTTTCACCTGAAGCAGTTACCTACAATAGAATCAAATGAAAGAACTCGACCTTTGAAATATTTTTTATTAGGTTATATATTATGGCGTGGACGGTTATCTCCGTAAATTCACACACAGTGATGATAGATTGAGGTTTTACAGGGAAAAACGTACGACGCCCTTGTCTCCACATGCGCTACTTAAGTCTTTAGTCATCATCGATGTAATAAGGTTTGTCTGGCGGTGTATCCGGTACGTTATAGGGTGCCAATGTGTGTGGCGTAACTTCTAAAACAAGAACAATAATTTTAAAAACTAAAAAACGGGTGTGCTGCTCCATGTTTTGGTGTGTTACAAACAATAGCATGTTTTGATAAAATGTTATGTTAGAAAATTTGAAGCAGTAGACCCGGCTTAGGTAACCATGATAAAACGTTAGAAAAAAGCCACAAAAAAATAAGCATTACGAATTGTAACCTGAAAAATATTATTTTATAGTAAAATCCAGGTTAATAAAAAGTTTAAAATTATACCCATAAACTCGACCCGTGGTGGAATCGGCTATAGCATCGCCAGGTTCCAGATAGCGGGTTCGAGAACCCGTTGGAAGGCCCTCTTCTCGATGGGCCGAAGACATTGTAAAAGTCGCCTAGATCGTTAGTCGAAAACTCTATTGTATGCTCATGTTCAACAGTCTCCGACAATTTCGTAGAACAATGCCTACTATCGCCTTTTGTTGAATTTTAAATACAATATAGCACAATGCCAACATTTTGAAACTTTTTTCCACATTTACATCGCAGTTTTCCTAATGATGATGATGGTATGTATTTAACTATAATAATATAGTTTACTATAGTAATGTAGTATTATAGTAATAGATTCAGTCATACCTTGAACCTCCTCATCACCGCTATATTCAATAACGTTTTCATCACCACCGCCAATATAATAATTTTGCTCTGTGAAAAACATTTTAGAGAAATAAAATTTTTATGCATAAATTTAAATAACGTGTGTTTGGGCCAAAAATTAATCGAGGGCTAAGAATAAAATTATTTGGCTTGTGAAAACTTACCACCACTGCTGGCTACAAAATATTATTTTATAAAAATATTGTTATAATAGATAATGATGGAAAATACAAAAGTAAATAAACAGGGCTCTCTAGTGGTAAGAATATAACAAAAACCACCCCATCACGACTAATAAACTCACAAGGCATGTATGAAGAATCCACTGAAAAAGAATTCAAAAAGCATTAAAAATAAAATATTAGGTACGGCCTAAGAATAGATCCTTCCATCGTCCTCCCAAGGATATCATAAAAGCCAACTAAGGGATAACAACAGGGACGGACAGCAGCATCCACGAGTACACAACACGAATACTGCGATCATTAGTCCGCCTGCCGACCGTGGTGATTATGGCAAATGTATTTTATGGGTAAGGCCTCGTCCAGTACTGGAAGTCTAAAGGCTGCTGATGATGATGATGACATTAGTGAACGCTAAAGGTAAAAATTAATGGCTTATTTTTTTTTAATACTTAGGTTTAAAGTTTTCTGAGGAAGTTCAAATATTAAACTTACTTGGAGGAATTGGAAATTCGGTTGTGCAACGCATTTTTGTTTTCTGTTTTGTTTGCAAAATCAAAATCTGACGTCCTTGAAGGAAACAAACATGAATAGTTTTAAGAAATATAAATAATACGTTCAGAAAACACTCGTGTCCGATGATGTCATAGATCATCAGCTTGCTAGTGTTGGGCACAAGGTAAAGGCGGTAAAGCACTCTTCATGACGGCAAAAAGCGAGCGATTTTGACATAATATCATCTGCACCGCTCACACGTTACAATGCCCCATAGGTCACTAGTTTTTGAACTTACTATAGTTGAAACTCTTCTCCCGTGGATGTTGTTATTATGTTCTATTATTCCACTAAGAACACCGATCGAAAATATGAATCGGTGCTCAAAGTGGAATAGGATCGTTGCTCTTAGTGGAACGCTTCGTAAAAGGAAGAAGGTTACACCAGGGGATTGGCAGCAGCATCCAGCTTAGTACCTATTTAATCAACACGAACACTGCAATCACCAATCCGCCCGCCATACGTGATGTAATTAAATAAAAATAATAATAATTAATAATTAAATAATTATGGCAAATCCATTGCATTCTATGGGGGAAGCCTCTTCTGGGGCACCGTAGACGTCTTGAGGCTGCTAATTATAATAGATGGCACTAAATACAGGAAAATCGCGCTATCACTATTTAAAAACTAAGCAGAAGTTAGAGTTTGGAAGGAACTAACCTTGTTCCCCACCTAGAAAGGTAATAGTATTTACCAATAACCACCCAAGTACTACTAAACTGAATCAAATAATTGTTAATTTTCAACTTACTGCTTAACCGTGTGCCATATTCTAGAAAAAACAATATTTTATAAAATAAACCTATTGAAACTAACGCACCACATGTTAGTGTACTGACAAAATTTCATGGAGCTTGATAAATTAATAGCAAAAATAGAAGATGGATTAAGATTTCAAAATTGAGTCGCACCTTGTTCAGATAATTATATTATGTATTTTTTTATCTCCAAAAGTTATCAATTCGGCTGATTGGCATCTAATCATGTTTAAATTAATTAGACAACTTAAGTAGTACTTAGTAATGTAGTATTATAGTAATAGATTCAGTCATGCCTTCAACCTCCTCATCACCGCTATATTCAATAACGTTTTCATCACCACCGCCAATATAATCATTTTGCTCTGTGACATTGTAAAAGTCGCCTAGATCGTTAGTCGAAAACTCTATTGTATGCTCATGTTCAACAGTCTCCGACAATTTCGTAGAACAATGCCTACTATCGCCTTTTGTTGAATTTTAAATACAATATAGCACAATGCCAACATTTTGAAACTTTTTTCCACATTTACATCGCAGTTTTCCTAATGATGATGATGGTATGTATTTAACTATAATAATATAGTTTACTATAGTAATGTAGTATTATAGTAATAGATTCAGTCATACCTTCAACCTCCTCATCACCGCTATATTCAATAACGTTTTCATCACCACCGCCAATAATATATATGTCATTTTGCTCTGTGAAAAACATTTTATAGAAATAATTTTTTTGTGCATAAATTTAAATAACGTGTGTTTGGGCCAAAAATTAATCGAGGGCTAAGAATAAAATTATTTGGCTTGTGAAAACTTACCACCACTGCTGGCTACAAAATATTAGTTTATAAAAATATTGTTATAATAGATAATGATGGAAAATACAAAAGTAAATAAACAGGGCTCTCTAGTGGTAAGAATATAACAAAAACCACCCCATCACGACTAATAAACTCACAAGGCATGTACAGTTGTGGTCATATAATTAAGAACGATTTGAAGTTCTACAAGTTTTTTATTTAAATCGTATCATACACAGAGATGTGTACCTTCTGAGAAGCAACTAGTTATGTTATATAATAGTCACATTAATAGAGCAACCTGACTTAAGAATAAAGTATGAAATCGCTATCTATTTTTTGCACATTTTATTGATTTTATCAAAGTAACACATTCAAATAGTACTGAAACTGGACAAATAATTAAGAACGATTTATTTAACTGCTCGGGAATTGTTTTGTATGACACTTAGATTTAAAAAATCATAATATTATGTAGCACAGGAAACATAAAAAGAAATTTAATAAATATTTAACTAAAATTAATAGTTAATAGCATATCCACGGCTTTTAATTACAGCTTTACACCGGCGAGGCATTGACTCTATTAATTTTTGACATTTCGCAAGAGAAATAGAGTTCCATTCTTCTAAAAAAACGTCATACAGCTCTCTTAAATTTCCACACTTTGTATTTGAAACCTTTTTCTTTACTTCAAACCATAGATTCTCTATTGGGTTTAGATCTGGACTGTTAGCAGGCCAGTCTAAGACAGAAACTAATTGCGCTGTAAGAAATTCCTTTACGGTGCGTGCAGTGTGCTTTGGATCATTGTCATGCTGGAATGTCCAAATGACCGGTAGAACGTCTTCAGCGTATGGTAACATTGTTTCTTCCAGTATATTTTTGTATTGGAACTGATCCATGTTACCTTCTATCAACTTTACAGGTCCTACACCATGTCCAGAAAAGCAACCCCAAATTTTCACATTTCCACCACCGTGCTTTAATGTAACTTTCGTGTACTTTGGGTCGAATGCTGTATTCGGGGGACGTCGTACATATCGTTTTCCATCAGAAAATACTCTGTTTATTTTCGTCTCGTCAGAAAAAAGTACATTTTTCCACTGTTGCACAGTCCAGTTTTCATACTTTCTCGCAAATGCAAGCCGGGCTTGCCTGTGGCAAAGTTTTAACATGGGTACCTTTCTTGCTATCCTACCGTGCAATTTTTCTTCTACCAAACGTCTTCGAACAGTGCGTGCTGAGATTGCTGAAGGGTTGTTTTCACCAAAATATTATTTTCTAAGCTCATTGGACCCTTTAAAAGGATTTTGTTTTGCCATACGAACGATGTTTCGGTCATCTCGAGGAGTTGTTTTTCTCTGTTTAGGTACACGTGGAACATTCGAAGTAGTTTGATACGTAGCAAAATGCTTTACAGCGTGGAAAACCATCGTTTATGAACATTGCAGATGGTCGGCTATCTTTTAATAAGACCAATTCTTCCGGCGAAGTTTTATTATTACTTCCCTTGTAGATTTATCACAACTTTTATTTTTTCCCATTGTTTTTTCTAAAGAAGCAATCGCCTTTAATCTTTTACAGCACGTAATGGCGCAAAAATAACAAACAGTAACAAATCGACTGAGTGTTCTCTATTTAAATTTGAATAAAGGTATAAACTACTTAGCGTTCTTAATTACGTGACCAGCCAGTAATAAGGAATACTTTGTTTAAAAGTAGTGTAAAAAGTTTGCCTATTGATTTTTAGCCAATCATGTGTATCAATGAATACAGTGGTAATATGGAAATGTTTTACGATACCGAAAGAAATAAAAACAAATGCATACAATTAGTTTTGCATCTTAGTTGGAAAAAATCTTCCCTTTATATCAGCGTTCTTAATTATATGACCACCACTGTATGAAGAATCCACTGAAAAAGAATTCAAAAAGCATTAAAAATAAAATATTAGGTACGGCCTAAGAATAGATCCTTCCATCGTCCTCCCAAGGATATCATAAAAGCCAACTAAGGGATAACAACAGGGACGGACAGCAGCATCCACGAGTACACAACACGAATACTGCGATCATTAGTCCGCCTGCCGACCGTGGTGATTATGGCAAATGTATTTTATGGGTAAGGCCTCGTCCAGTACTGGAAGTCTAAAGGCTGCTGATGATGATGATGACATTAGTGAACGCTAAAGGTAAAAATTAATGGCTTATTTTTTTTTAATACTTAGGTTTAAAGTTTTCTGAGGAAGTTCAAATATTATATATTAATATATTTAATCAACACGAACACTGCAATCACCAATCCGCCCGCCATACGTGATGTAATTAAATAAAAATAATAATAATTAATAATTAAATAATTATGGCAAATCCATTGCATTCTATGGGGGAAGCCTCTTCTGGGGCACCGTAGACGTCTTGAGGCTGCTAATTATAATAGATGGCACTAAATACAAACTAAATACAGGAAAATCGCGCTATCACTATTTAAAAACTAAGCAGAAGTTAGAGTTTGGAAGGAACTAACCTTGTTCCCCACCTAGAAAGGTAATAGTACATATTTACCAATAACCACCCAAGTACTACTAAACTGAATCAAATAATTGTTAATTTTCAACTTACTGCTTAACCGTGCGCCATATTCTAGAAAAAACAATATTTTATAAAATAAACCTATTGAAACTAACGCACCACATGTTAGTGTACTGACAAAATTTCATGGAGCTTGATAAATTAATAGCAAAAATAGAAGATGGATTAAGATTTCAAAATTGAGTCGCACCTTGTTCAGATAATTATATTATGTATTTTTTTATCTCCAAAAGTTATCAATTCGGCTGATTGGCATCTAATCATGTTTAAATTAATTAGACAACTTCTTGTGGTAAATGCAGGGTAAGTTTATGTACCTACTTACTTGTTTCGACAAGGCGGCAATCATTGATAAACTAACTTAATTTTAGTTAGATGCCGACTGCTTTCAGAAAAATGGAGATTATCCACTTACTTGTAGATAGATTTTATTTTAAATAAGCGCTATACAATAACGATCTACTTATTTTGGTACTAACCTAATGCTTTGCTTCGATATTTGGCTCCATATAACATCCAAGGTAACACTGTAAACAACTAAGAAATATCAAAATAGTTAGTGAAACTCAAAGAAACAAGTACCATACCTACTTATTAATCTGATACCTACCAAAAAAACTATGATAGGAAAGTTCTGTTTTATTCGTTTCAATTTCAACATTGCGACGTTAAACCTTTTTAAGAAATAGATTTTGGTTGCATATTTTTTATAAATGTGGATTTGCAATCTGTTTTACACTAGTCTCAAAGTGTAGGTAATATAATGTTTTACTATTTGCAATAAAAATTATATAGAGGCTGTAAACCAAAGCAGTGTTTCCTCACCGACTGATTCGAGATTATTCTAACCATTCAAACACAATATGAAGTACTTATACTATTCGTAGCTTATGTACCTACCTACTATCTATTGTAAATAAAAAAGTTAAAAAAATTAGGTAACTATCTTGATATGGAATCTGTCCGATACGCACAATCCAATTTTTTTACTATTTTCCAGCACCACGAACACCACGAGCACCATGACCACGGTGACCACCACCACCACGAACCCGGCATGCCGTTCGACTTCTCGTACGCCGTGAATGAGAACGACAACAACTTCAGCCACAACGCAGTCTCCGACGGAGACGTGACACGCGGCGAGTACAGGGTCGCTCTCCCCGATGGACGCACGCAGATCGTCAAGTACACTGCTGATTGGAAGAACGGATTCAATGCCGAGGTAAGTAACCTAGTATTATGTCGTGGTGTTACGGCCGTCCGGCCTAAGAATAGACACCTCCTTCTACTCCCGTGGATGCCGTAAAAGCCGACTATGGAATTAGGTGAGGTACTTTGGGAGTGAACGTTAGGTACATCAGGGGATGGGCAGCAGCATCCATCTGAGTACGATACGAAAATAATATAAATATCATACGTTTTGTAGGATCTGAACTAACACCACCTAGTGGTAAATCATTGAGACACATTCAGCTGTGAAGAACAATCAAGTTAAGTTCGCCAACGCCATCTAGAAATAAATCTTTGAGGTTTGCTATTCGGCGCTAGATGTCGCTACTTGGAAACAATATTTTCTATTGTACTGAGTATTATTCAACCTACTGTGCGCATTGGAGGACACCGAAAAACACCAATTGTCACTGTCAACTGGAGGATCAAGATCAAGGCAACAATTATTTGCTTGACAATTATTCACCGTGTACGAGTAGGAACGAACATGTGGGGGACACCGAGAATGAATAGTAAATATCACAACTTTTCTACTTCCAGGTTACCTACGAAGGGGAGGCCAGGTATCCCGACGCTCCTGTGGGCGGTTATGGCCGTGGCCCCGTCCACCAAGGAGGCCAAGAATACCTGCCCCCCAGCAACCAAGGAGGCTACCAGTACTAAGCCAGACTACTAGTGAACTCAGTGTCTCAAAATTGGTGCTACGGTTATGTGTGAACGGAGAAGTATTATATTTAAAGTTGATTACGCGGTTCTTTTACAACTTATATAACACCCAATAGCTGTCTACATTAGTCCATCATAGATCCTGTACCCTATTCCCCTCCATAGCAGAGGGTACACAGTCTAGTGTACGTACTCTCTTCCCTTAATAAATAGTCTATGAATCATCCCGTAATCTCGTCCCCACAGAAATTACAATAAGTCTTGAAATCGAGACCCAATGAGTTTCCCTATTCCTTGAGTAGTCCTTCCCTCCAATTTCCGTATCCCATTCCTATAAAATTTTGCCTTATAATATACCCCATCCTCAAGATATCTTGATTTTGAGTAGATAATTTATACCGCGTAGTAATTTTAATCTTAAATGGTGAATGCCGTTATGTTAAAATCACCGTTAGGAAAGTTAGGTAGGTTAGTATTTTATATTTTGAGACCTATTTGTGGTTGATATTAACGCCATCTGTTGTCAATCTTTCTTTATTAAAATTGTTTATTGTTTTTCTTTATTAACTAGGACAAAATGATTTTTAAAATCATAAGAATTTGGTTACCAGTTTAGTTTATCTGAAGTTACCTCTAGGATAAAACATGGAGTCGATTTTGTGTAACATTCTTTAAGCGCTAGCGTAGGTATGATAGTCCTTTTCATTTCAGACTATTATAAAAGAACCGCAATAATTTTAGCTAGACTTAGATAATGCTGTTCAGAACCGACACCAATTTCTAACTTAACTAAGTTATAATTCTCATTTCAACTTACTTGAATTTTTAAACCCAAATTATTGGTTTGTGATAAATTTTACTGACAGCGCCATCTTTTGACGAATTGAATAAAAAGATCTCTAACTTTCATTCAATTTTGAATGTGTTATAATTATCGTTTCGAAGATGTTTTATTAGTACTAACGAAACTACTTTATGTACCTATTCCTTATCTAATGTTTTCAAACCTTTGTGAATAGTAGCTAAAGTACTTTTAAGTCTTTGGCATTACTCACTAGTTTTTAAAAGGTGAAGTCTGTCTTAAATGTTACGTTATTTAGATGTAAAAACATAAATACCTACTAGGAACTTAATGTGATCAAACATTTCAAATTATTGTTACAATTAAGATGTTTTTAATGAATAATACTCACAAACACTGCCGTTCGATATATTTATTGTGTATAAATTTATTTACAATAAATTGAAGTCCTTTTGTACCTTATTTTTTTAATAAAAATAAATATTATTTACTTACATTTTTATTTCTTTATCCTTGATTTGTAAATATTTACATTCCCCACATCCACATTATATATTTTCCACATCTATTATTACTAATACTTTTTTATTAAATAATACTCAACAGTCACATACTTAGTCCTGACCCATACTAGGACTACTGTGTTGTGGGTATCAGGAACTACAAGTACCATGGTACACCCAAAACCGAAATAAATATTTGCAGATCATGCAAACATTTGTCGGAAATCGAACCCGCAACCTCTTGCGTCTCAGCTGGCTATTCGACCGTCGCGCCACTGAGGTCGTACCCTACAACACCTCAATTATAATTTAACTACAGTAGAGATTGTTCAGTAAGAGACCAGTCGTGGGATTTGAGGGCGCTGCGGTGCTTATTACCTTTTTTGTTTAGCGGGCAATACATATAATAATACCACGTCTGTTCCGTTTTGACCATATTACAACTGTAACTATTTCTTGAGATTATGATTCAAAATGCCGACAGAAATTAACCAGCCCCTTTATTAGCTAACAAACTGAGGCCCAATTCACTAACTAAAAAATAGTTAAAATAGAGTTCGGATCAAATTTCGATCTTGTGTAGATGTCTTAAATGTCAGAAACGGTATTCTCCTGACATAAAATACAAAACTGTAATGTGATTATATCAAAATGTGACCGAAACTTGAACGATTCAAAGTTTGTTCGTTAATTTTAGCATAAGTAGATGGAGTCTCTCTTTACTCTTTCCAATTATATATATATATAACTATCCTACTCTAATGGTGGTCACCATGAATTGAAAGTAGACTAAATTGTTATTTATGAGGGACTAGAAATTCAACTTTCAGTCAATTTACAATTCAGTCTCGATTCGGTCAACTTTCAGTGTGGTTTTAAAATAACTTAGAGAATTCTGATAATTTGAAGACCTCTGTGGCGCGGCGGGCGAAGGTTTGCCTGCGATAAAAAAAAAAAACTATCTATGTAATGTATTGTATTAAGTGTATCAGTTATCTAGTACCCATAACACAAGCTCTGCTTAGCTTGGGGCTAGATAAAATTGAGAGAAAAAAAAAAAATTACAGTACATTGCACTTTGTTTTAATATATCTACTTGTGACAATAAGCTGAAGCATGCGGCGCAATGTATTGCAAAATCGTAATTGAAAGCGATTACCAGTTCGTTAGACAGCTCCTATTTATTGTAACATGTAGTTCACAACGTTAGTTCACAATTTGGCCACGACGGCTCTCTTCCTGAACAGACTACCTAGGCAGGTTACTTATTCTTTAGTTGTACGGCCACAAACGCCTTGTGTAAAGGGGGCCTTTACCCAGCAATGGGTTAAGTCAGGCTGTGGATAGAGATGATGATAAGGTATGTTGGGAAGCTGCATTGGGAAGTTTTCAGGGAGGCATTTAAAAACAAAACATAAAATTCCGGTAGATGGCGGTGACTCGACATGGTTGTGTCTTCTGAAGATTTTGCAAAAGCACCAAAGATAACAAATTCTCTTTGTTTTCTCTTTTTTTCCTCCAAGTTTCGCGTTGCGATTCCGAAGCTCGTTTTTCAAGTCTACTATAGACCGGTCAACTTGGTCCGGCTTCAACAATAACAACAAAAAATTATAACAATAACGTAACACTAACAAATATAACAGAATTTCAACAAAAACTTTACGTAGATACTTAATTTACTTGACAAACGAACAGCATGAGCGAGTGAAGTCAGTGACACTGACAGTTGGTGGCTGACTGACTAAATTTAGACAACCATATCTGGACTGCGCCATCTATGCATGGATTTTGAACTATTTTCTTTCAGCTGTCAGAAAACTTCCCATTAGTCGATGGATGATATTGTTAAGGTAAGTAGACTAGGTTAGGTACCTAATAGGTGGAACCTAGGTATATGTGAGTGTATACTCCACATTTTCGCTCAAAACAAGAGAGTCATCACCAAGTCTCTGCAATCTTCGATCTTGAAACAGATGGTAGAATTCTTCAGACACTATCTTTTTATAATCAAATGGTTCCGTACTCTTCCAATGCACTTTCTTAACGTGGAACCTCATTTCGGCAACTAAATGATGCATCGAGTCACATAATGGACAAGAGATAGTCTTATCCTGGTGTTTTTTAAGCCGATGTGTCTTCATAATACTCGAAGAACGGAATTTGTCGAAGCATATATTGCATTCGTAAGGATTCTCGCCTGTGTGTCTTCTAACATGCATTTTCAAACACACTTTGTTCGCAAATTTCTTGCCACAGAACGAACAATAACACGAGTTAGTAGTAGAATGTGTTCTCATATGTTCGGCTAGTCTTGACTTTCCGCAAAACTCTCGACTGCAGATATCACATTTGTATGGTTTGATCTTCAAATGAATCCTGTTTACATGATTCTCGAAATCGGCTTTCTTTCTAACCATGTACCCACAAACCGCACACTTCAGTAGCTGTGATTGGCTTGAAATTTCATTATCATCGAGAGTAACATACGATGCATGCTTCAACTCGAGATGTTTTTTCATTGATAACGGTTTGATCATTTTCCCACAATGAATGCAAGGGTCCGGTCTGCTATGAAGTTGCTGATGTGTTTTAAGACTTGATTGCAAATGGAATGCTTTGCCGCAAACTCCACAGACATTTTTAGCATCTTTGCTCTTTAAACATGGACATAGAGCTTTATGTTGAACAAAGTAAGACGCTGCCACTGCTTTTTTGCACCCGGGACACTGCATTCTCTGAGAATAGTGCCGTTGTTTGTGTAGATAGATCTTTTTAAGACTTGTAAAAGTCTTTGGGCAAACTTTACAAGGAAATTCTTCAGTCGGTGAATGTAACTTTTCATGCTGGAGCATTTCTTTGATGTTTTTAAACGATATGTCACAGATAGTACATTCAATTATCTTCCTCCTCTTCTTGTATTGGATTCCACTATGAACTCTGGCATGGTGTTCTTTTAAAGTGGTTTCGTTGGGGAATTCTTTGTTGCATAGCGAACAGGGATAAACAAACTCACTGTGATTTACTTTTTTATGCTTCTCCAACTCTATTAACGTATCAAAGGATGCAACACACTTATCACAGACGAAGGGACGGGTGATAGATTTGCAAGCATGCCTGTGATTTTGCAAAGATTTGATATTTTTGAAATCAAAGTCACAATACTGACATTTCAAGTCTTGATGGAACTGCATTATATGCGTTTTCAGAGATAGTTTGGTGTAAAATTGTGTTCCGCAGTCATTGCATGTAAACGGGTGGTAATCTAAATGTTCTCTGTTAACGTGACCAATGAGCTGTTCCTTTCTCTTTGTTGTGTAGTCACAGTCAATGCAGCGTATCAAAGGCGCATGGTTCAAAACTTGCTCTCGATACGACATAAGATAGCTATAATGAACGCAGGGCACTTTTGAGCATTCCAAACAAGAAAACTTGCATTTATGACTAATAATTTCATTTTCTCTTAAATTCTTAAGGCACATCATACACTGCCTATTGCTTCCACCAGTGGATGTATCCCCTAAACCTAAATGACTGGATTTTATATGCGTTTCAAGTTTTTCACAAGTGTAGTAAACTAAATCGCATTCCGGACAGCTATAGATTAATTTTCGATGCGTCTCTTTTAAGTGACTGTTGAGGTTTTGGGAAACAAATAGATCATGACAGAATTTACATCTAGATTGGCCATGCGAAGATAAATAATGTATATCTAGATACTGTTGAGTATTGTAGATTTTTTTACAAAATCTGCATTTATAAATGACCGAGTTATGTTTAGCTTTTTCATGCTCTTTAAGAGATCTGTATGTTGTGAAAATATCGGTACAGGAATTGCAGGCGTATGTGTTGAATCTTGGGGTTGATGGTATATGATTCGTTATTAACGGTTCTATAACAATTTTGCCTTCTTTTAATGTTACATTAGGAGTTGGGACCTTTTCCTCAATTATGAATTTCCGTTCAACTTCTTTAGTCCTCGGATGTTTGACAATTCTAGGTGTGGGTGTGACTATAGGCCCCTTATTTTCCTTATTCTCTTTAACCGTGGCTTGCATTAACTTAATGTTTACATATTTTCTAGGTTTTCCCAAATCTTTTTTTATGTTTGGTTTGTCAGTCAACATAGCATTGTTACCGGAGGTCAACTCATTGATTTGTTCATATGTTTCGTTATCATATTCAACTACAATCATTACGTTTGAGTCTTCATATTTGACGTTTACATCCAATGTGTTGTTTATGTCACTGACTTTAGAGCGCATATCGTTTACGCAGTTGTTTAATATTTGGAACGCTTTCTTGGTGTTTGTTATAAAAATGTATGTTTGTATTGTTTTCTCTGTGCATTGCTCGCAAATGTGGTCGCTTGGCATGTAGTCCTCAATCTGAAATAAGTGCACAAAAATCAAGTTAGTAACTGCATTGGTATTGATTCGAAATTGGATCATCGAATAAAGCCAAGTTGTG
The DNA here is from genome assembly GCA_951392215.1 of Epirrita christyi. Lineage (NCBI taxonomy): Eukaryota > Metazoa > Arthropoda > Insecta > Lepidoptera > Geometridae > Epirrita > Epirrita christyi. Next base: position 1,284,677 of record OX595857.1, on the reverse strand, counting down.
TTTGTTGCAGCGCTGGCCAAGTACCATGAGGATGCACATATTGCCGTATCACACTTGGAACTGGTTACCAGACTCAATGATCAGTGCTCCCTCAGTGAACTGAATAATTAAAGTGTAAGGACTAAGATATAACAAACATCAGCTCAGAGCTGCCTGTGTATTATAAATTATTTTAATATTATCTGCCACTAGAGGACTATGAAAATCTCTTTTCACCTCAGGGAAACAAGAAAGGTGGGAGAAATAAAGCAAAATCTTTGTTTCACCAAATAATAAATAATGCAAAGTAAATAAGTATTTATGCTAATTACATTGTTCAGACAAAATATACTCACATCAAAATTAAACACATAATTGACCACATCTCTGAGTGGCTTAGTAGTAGTATCCTCATTGCCCGAGAACTCAGTACTCAGATTAAAGAATTCACCGTCAGACTCGAGGCAAAGGGCACAGTATCTCGAGGCCGTCCAGATGGTTTTCATGCGTGATTTCAGCCATTCTATGTTCAATAACTCCTTCTGTGTTTTTGTGTTATATTTGACATCCATTTTTTGGTGCTGAAACAGTTACAAATAACATATTTTAATGATTTGTCATGTCCGTTTTATTGAATTTAATATTATACATCTAATGAATGTAAAGGGTTACCTACCAAAAGCAGCAGTGTTTCTGGGAACTACCTAGCACAGACCTTAGTTATTTATCTAATGCCAAATAACTAAATTAATAAACATAATTATAATAATAAACTTTGCTTTATGCCTAATTTTAAGGAGCAATACCTATTATCATAACTTTTCATTTTCAACTGGGTATCAAACTAAGAATAGGGTGAATACCTACAAAGCCAACTTAATTTGAAGATTTGTTTGCTTCCTAATGATGCCATTGCCATACCCAAGGAACATAATTAGTTGGCCATGCCACTGCCACATAGGTACACTGAGCAATTGATGAGTATACAAACACTACGTTGCCCTTGCCACATACTTATAAATCTCTGCTGTGCCACTAAAATTGGTTGTAGGTAGGTACATAACACAGATTCTTCGATTGGCTAAGGAACTTGGAACATAAGCACGAGATCGAAAAAGAGATGGAATGTTCAGTCAAAGCATAGCGTAGGTAAAACGCCGAAACTGTAGAAAATGTGTTATTGCCTGAAAATGTTTTGATTTTACCTACGAGCTTCGTTGGGTCGGTTATTTCCACAAAATGGCGTGCTGTTGCTGCTGTTGGTTGGCTCACGGAACTTAAATTTGCATGAATACAGAAAGTGTTTGATTCGCCGCTAGGATTTAAATATTTTCAATTCTAATTTCCAAGACAAAAGTATTCAACAAACGTGGAACAAACAAATAAATTGACGACCGCCACAAAGATTTCCTAATAAGTGTTCCAGGGATTATGTACCTCTCGCTCTCGCTTGTTTTATAAATCTGTGAGGTTGACTTAAGGGTTGACTGACAGCTGACAGCTTGGGCTGACAGGAGGAAGGTAATCCCTTGGAGCACCGAGCAAGGAACATAATAAGATTTTATTACATACATACTCTATTAGACTTATTATAATTTATAAGTCTAATAGAGCTTATTATGCTTTATTCCTTGCTCGGTGCTCCAAGGATTACCTTCCTCCTGTCAGTCAACCTCAAGCAACACTCAACATGTTCCTTGCTCCAAGCACTCAACAGTTAGTACTTTTCTAAAATATGGCTACCAAAAATCATTCTGCGCAAAACATTCCGTACAAAATTGGTTGTGCATTATCAACACATGACAATATTGTACGGCGTGATATTGCACGATTTCGATTCCTGCCTTGGAAGAAATATTTGTGCAGGTGTTCTGGGTATTACTCTATGCACAATAAAAAATATCTATCTATGTAGTGTATTGCACTAAGTATATCAGTTATCTAGTATACCCACACAAGCTCTGCTTAGCTTGGGGCTAGATAATGTTGTGTTGTGTGAAATGTCCTGTATTTATTTATCAAGTCAATCCTCAGAATAATGACAGAGTCGATCATAGAAAGAAAATGCGTTTATTCCAATCTTTCATGTAGTAGTGTTTCATGGATTTTAGTATAAAAAAAGCGAAAAATCCTTGTAGTGTTTATGCTTGTAGGAATTGTTTATGCTAGGATATTTCAGAAGATCCAAATAGTTCCGCTACTGGTGGCTACGGATGAACATCCAACAGTCACATACGTAGGCTTGATCCCACACTAGGATTCCGTGTCGTGGTATCAGGAACTACGAGTACACCATGTTACCACAACACCTAGACCCCCGGAACAAATATTTGCAGATCATGCAAACATTTGTCCCGCAGCGGGAATCGAACCCGCAACCTCTAGTCGCCCGCCGCGCCACAAAGGTCGTCAACCGACCCGCATTAGGTCAACAGGCCGCGTGGCAGACCATCAAGTCCCAGCAGTGGGAACATTGTAGGCTTATATGGAAATATTTTCCGAAAAACCGGTCAGGGGTAGGTTACTAAAAATAAATTTAAAATACAATGATATATCAATATTTTTTACTTTTGGGACATAGATACAATTCAAAAAATCAAAAACAAATAAGTAATTGCCACAAAAGTTTGACAATTTCGAGGTTTCATAACATTAGACAAAATACTCTGATTTTTAATCTTAGACATTTTTTGTAAACTAAGAAATGCCACTGTGGCATATCTCGACATTTATTTGTTTACAAATAAAATCAGGGTATAGTGTAAAATCGTAATTGGATAAAATCAACCTATCCAATAATTCATTTTGTAAAAACGGGAAATTTTCACGTACCGATTATGTTGGTGGAAGCACCAACTAGGTTTCGACCCTAATCGGTACGTGAAAATTTCCCGTTTTTACAAAATGAATGATATCACGAAAGTTACTTCACTATCCAATAATATTTACTATTAATGAAGTTAAGTTAATGCACCATAATTTTACTTACCTAACTACACAAACAGCTTAAATCTATTACAGTTACAGTAAAATCTTAATTTACGTTTTGGTAACTTTTGGACTATTCTTTATAGTTTACAATACAATGTATTAACTATGTTTATTGTTTGTTGAACTATATTAGGTAATACCTATCTACTATTAACGCACGCTAAGGTATTTGCTATATTCTCTGTATCAATTAGCGCTTTTAATAAGTTAATATTTTCCTGATCAACAGTTTCTAATGTAAAACCATCAAATCCTGGAATGTTTTTATTAAAGATTGTATGTGATAATTAAGAGAAGTTATTTACGCGCTTTTGTACCCGAACGAAGTTTTCTTCTACTCCATAACATTTTGTACACATGATCAGCGTCTACACTAATATCTAGAACCGTGGGTTTTTTTTTTATTTTCCTAAGTGTTTGGTACTTAACCATATAAGAAACTAACGCACCAGGGGTCAAGATATTTGTGTACTGAGGCCCAATTCTCTAAATTATTTAAAAACTATACTAAAAGTTAACCGAATCGAGACTGAATTATGAATTGACAGAAAGTTGGTATTCTGCTCCCACATAAATAACAATTTAGTCTAATTTCAATTCACGGTGACTACCATTAGAGTAAGATAGTTATATATATAATTGGAAAGAGTAAAGAGAGACTCTATCTACTTAAGTTAAAATTATTGAAATAACTTTGAACCTTTCAAGTTTCGGTCACATTTCGATATAATCACATTTCAGTGTTGTATTTTTAACTTAAGTAGATAGAGTCTCTCTTTACTCTTTCCAATTATATATATAATTGTATTTAAAAGTTAGAGAATAACATTTCTGACATTTAAGACATTGACACAAGATCGAAACATGATCCGAACTCTATTTTAACTATTTTTTAGTTAGAGAATTGGGCCTCAGCTTTCATTAAGCACTGAGGCCTTACCATGAGCCCTTATAGCGATTCAGTTCAAAAACTATTCAGTACAAAATATCGGTTCCGTGATGTCCGCAGAAGTACAGAACAGACAGTAGCCAGAAGGTCTATAGACTTCTACGATTAAAGTTATTCAATGGTGACGGATGTCAACGACGAACCGATATTTTGTACTGAATAGTTTTTGAACTGAATCGCTATAAGAGATCATGGTAAGATCTCTGTTCTAACATCAAAAACCAAATTATCCAAAACAAATTGGAAATTAATTTATATTACAAAATAAGACAAAAGAATTCTCTTGTACTAAAAAGTGAAATAACAATTATAGAAATTTAAACAAATAATAAATTATAATTAAAATGTAAACCATACAAAATTGTTATATCTAAGAATATGCATAGCAAAGAATTAGAACTGGAATCGTACATGAACTCGAATATAATTTAAATTAATTATATAACCGAACATACAAGCTCATAATAGAATTGAAGTTATCGAGGCTTGGTATCATTTTAGAAAAAATCAAAATGGTCATCGAAACGTTAGCAGGAGAATAGTAAAGTACGTGGTGTATAGTCGTAACTTTTCTTAAATACAAGCTCATGTTTAATTTCAGTAATACTTGGTAGTTCTTTCTGTTTTTGTTTTTCTAGTGATCACTTGTTGTCGGAATGTCAAAAGTGGCCGCCATTAATACCGGGATGTTATGGCCCATTGTAGTCGGGCTAATGTTTTTTGAACTATTCACTTGTTAAGCCGTATCTGCTGCGCCAAATTTTCTAACAAAACATGTTATTGTTTGAAAAACACCAAAATATGCCGCAGCAGACCCGGCTTTAAACCAATTTGTAACTTGTCCGTCAGTTGAGCAGTTGAGATCTATCTTTGGATACAAAATTTTATTTTTTACTGAATTTTGTTCAATTACAATTCCTAGTCTGTACAGTGATTTTAACTAACTAACCGATAAAGTTATTTGGTTTGATGGTGACGTGTAAATGGTCTTAGATAAGTAAGATCTTAGATGAGATAAGATAAATAAATTTGTGTATATGAAAATTAATAAGAAATTCTATATAAAAGTAAACGTGTGCGTATTTTTTAAGTACAAATCAATTAGTTAAATTTTAAAATACGAACACTGTTACAACTTCAAAAACCTACTGAAAATACGCCATCTCGTGGTCAAAATAATAAAACAGCGGCAAGACTGAGATAATGATAAATTAATAAATATCTTAAATTAAATAATCAATAAATATCTTAATAAAATTTAATTTAGTCAATTAATTAACTGACGTCCAGTCAATTAATTAATTCACTTTAGTTTAATTAATTAATTATTAATTAAGTAACTATTACTATCGCTTGAGATTTCTTAGAATGGAGTGAAAATTCAAAAATATTTTGAATTGCATTATAATAAGTACAAATTATAAAAATATGAATAAAAACAATATCAAATTAGTTACAAATGAGTTTCGATTTTCACGCATTTTCCCGATAGTACAAGATTCAGCGATAGAGATGGCTGAACTTATCTCGATTGTGATGAGACGAGACTGAAAGAGCTACATAACATAACATCCAACAGTAACATACGTAGTCCTAATCCCATACTAGGATTCCCTGTGTCGTGCGTATCAGGAACTACAAGTATGTCTGGGTGTTATGGTACCATGGGTACCATAACACCCAGACACGGAACAAATATTTGCAGATCAAACATTTGTCCCGCAGCGGGAATCGAACCCGCAAAACCTCTCGCATCTCAGCCCGCCGCGCCACAGAGGTCATGAGTGATAACACTAGTAGCTTCCTTTTCAGCCACGTCTCATTGATGAAGATGATGAGTGCTGCCATCTCTTAGGCAAAATCTTGTACTACCCGTACGGCTAAAACTTAAGGTGAATGCTCTCGTTGCCTTGCCCATACAAAATAATTTAAGTATTTTTTCAATCCACAGATTGTCGTTCTTTATATCGTATTTTTTTTTCGATTTTCTAATGATTATCGTACTCGCAAATGGTTGTTTCAAATAAAAATTTACTAAGGGTAATTTTTAAAATTAGTTTGAAATACGACCAATTTTACGTATGTGTGAGTGTTTTTAATGTCCATTTTGAGTCGCCACCTACCATCGAAGCGTGATATTTTTACGCAGAGCACCCTGTTTTGTTTAATTTGACAGAGATGGCGGTTAAATGGACCTCGAGCACCGAGTTTTGAGAAAGATAGTGAAAGATGGCGCTAAATAAATAAAAGTATGCCTCGCGTTATTTTCGGGTCTGTCACCAAAATTGCCAAACGCGACGTTGCCAGGCAACGCTACGTCACAAGTTTAGTGCTTGCTAGTCACCCGTAATTATTAGGCTTTATGAGCTGGCTCTGATAGGGTTGCCAACCGTTCGTTATAATCATAGTTTACAAAGTTATTTGCGGCTATGTTCTTTATACTTTGCAATATCAACAAAGTAGGTACCTTCGAGAAAATACTTTATTGTAACGTACTTTATTGAAACTCAAGTTTCAGTTTTATAAAATAAAAATAAAACAACGAAAGAATATGTAAAAACTATACTTTCGTAACTTCATTCGCAGCAATAAAAAAAAATATTATTAGTCATTGACCGAGCGAGCAAAGCAAGGTAAGTCCTTGCAATATAATATGGCAAAATTTGCTATCGTCTGTTCGGATGTATGTACCTATGTACGTAAGTACTCGCGTACGTCGCATTTTTCAATTAATCTTGATGAAACTTGATATATGTACTTACTTATATATTTATTTTACAATATAGTTTTTGAGAAAAAATAAAAATGAAAACCAATATTACGTGAGCTCTCATTTGTTAGAGTTTCAACGACTTGTGGTTCAAGTAAGATTGGGTATATGCTAGATCGGACTATGGATGCGATTTTTAAACTTTATCGAAAAACAAGATAGTTTGTGCTCTTGAGGTATTCTGTTCGCAAAACTACTAGTTTTTATAATCCGACCGTGTACCGTGCTGTGATTCAGAAACTCGGTGTAGCAACCCTGATAATATATCAATATCAAAGTGTAGTATGAAGTTGTCATCTCGCTCCTTAAATGCAAAAGAGCCACAAGTCGAAAATTCATTTTTTTACTGGAAAGCCTATCAAAGTTTTGATAGTAGTTTTTTTTGTATTACTTTATAAATCTTTTTTTTTCTACATATATGTATGGTATATTATAAGATGCGTATTTTGAACCTTACACTACCTTGAAATTTACATTGAGATCAATGTAATTAAATGCGGAAGAAACTTATCCATAACTATCACCTCTTCATCTAGCAATATTACAAAATAAAATACTCCATAAATCTTTGACGTACTAGTAACGATGAGATCTACGATCAATAATATCTAAGTCATCGCAGTAATCTCATTAAGTGTTTCATTATTATACATAAAAATCCTTTAGCTTAAATAATCAATTTTAAAATAAGTAAGTATAAAAAGTTTAACATTACTTTGGGATTACATCCTTTTCAATCAGTTTTAGGATGCTTTGTTTTTTGTCTCAGCAACTTGTAGCTTTTTGATATTATTTTATATTATTTACTTGGGAAAAATCTGTATCCTGAGAAGTTTTGTATAAAAATATATTTTAATGTTGTTGATCAGTTTTAATAACTTTGAGGTCTGCTCTTTACGACTCTTCCTTTGGAAATCTATGTCAAGAGGCTGAACACTAGGAAGTACTGAATCAACTGATTGGTAATCAATCATCTGTACTGCTGTCTGAGCTTGAAGATGAGGATTCACTTGAGTATATCTGAATCGCTGTCTGTACTTTCCTCAATGACTAAATTTATTCACTGCTCTGGACTTCCAAAATCAGATAATGTTTTCATCAAGTAACGATAGGCTAGGATTGTGTTGGCTGTCTGTCTGGTATGGAATTTGTACCGTTTTTGATGAAGCGATTAAGATAGAGACTCCAGTGAATCCTCATCTATAAGCTCAGACAGCAGTACAGACGATTGATTACCAATCAGTTATGATTCAGAACCTCTTAGTGTTCAGCCTCTTGGCATAGATTTTCAAAGGAAGAGTTGTAAAGGCATAATATATTTTTATACAAAACTTCTCAGGATACAGATTTTTCCCAAGTAAATAAAATAAAATAATATCAAAAAGCTACAAGTTGCTGAGACAAAAAACAGGGCATCCTAAAACTGATTGAAAAGGATGTGATCCCAAAGTAATTTTAATAATCTTAAAAGTGATTATTTAATTCAAAGGATACTTATGTATAATAATGAAACACTGTATTTTAAGACTGATTGTACAGACTGATTGTAATAACAGTCATTTAACAAATATTGCATGTTTGTTTATAAACAATTACAACCATAATCACGGTAATCTTATATGCAAAACAGACACATTTCCAAGTACTGCGGTTTCGTTTTAATAAAATAGTAATCAAACTTATTGAACTTTCATTCAAAAGAAACGCATTCCAAAACCTGACACTTTTATGTTTCGTAATAAAGTTATTATTATTATTATTATTAACTGGAAAGATGGCTGCTTTGCTGTGAAGTTAGTCATCAAAGTCTCAAAATGCTAAATGGGTAGTTGTGTGATTGAACTATTTTAAACGCTAAAACCATGGGTGTCTTTTTCGAATAAAAAAATTGGAATCATCTAAATGCCATTTTTGCATTAAAAACGATATTGAAATTTTTTGATTTGTGGCCCTGTTGAATTTAAGGTGTTCTGTTTGTCTGTGGTTACCTAGCCCAGTGCACTTATTTCTCCCTATATGTTCCTTGACTTTTTTCTCTATGGTCCTTGTCTATGGTGCACTGTGGGTGTCATGCGATTAATTTTCTTTGGGGCGGTGTCTTTGAAACGAGTGCAAGCCAGGTTATAACGGTTTCACGGTGAAATTTCGTAAGTAAACAGATATTTACATAATTTTAATGTGTTACCTACTAGTAGAGTAGTACTATTATAGAAGATGCCTGCCCTTTGTTTGAAGCCTTCGTTGTTGTTGTTGTTGGACATAGGCCTTCCCCTTAGAATGCCACGACGAACGGTATTGAGCCGCCTCCATCCACCGACTCCCCGCGACGTTTATAATGTCTTTATTCCATCGAGTGGAGAGCTTTCCTCTAACGCGTCGTCCGGTTTGTGGTCGCCACTCGAGAACCTTTATTCTCCAACGGTTATCACTTCTTCGAGCTATATGACCTGCCCACTGCCACTAATTCTGAGAGCTATGTCGGTGACCTTGGTTCTTCTACGGATTTCCTCATTTCGGATTCTATCACGTGGTGAAACTCCTAGCATAGCTCTCTCCATAGCCCGTTGCGCAACTTTGAGCTTGTCTATACGGCCAATAGTTAGCGACCACGTCTCAGTGCCGTAAGTCAACACTGGCGTGTAGACTTTCGTCTTGAGGCTCTGCGGTATCGGCGACGAGAAGATTATTTTTTATACTACTTGGCAAGCAGACAAGCATACGGCCCACCTGATGGAAAGCAGTTACCGTAGCCTATGGACGCCTGCAACACCAAAGGCATCACAAGCGCGCTGCCGACCCTGAGACATAATGTGAAAAGTCTCATGTGCCTGTAATTTCACTGGCACCCGTATCCTTCAAACCGAAACAGAGCAATGCGAACACTACTGCTTGGTGGCAGAAATAGGTACGGTGGTAGTACTTCCCCGGACGAACTCTTTCACAAGAAGTTTTCACAAAACCAACAAACTAGATATGGCGTAGTTTCCCGAACGCTGCCCATCCGAGTTGGATTCGTCGGTTGACCTCTTCATCTCATCACATCACACTAATATTATAAATGCGAAAGTTTATAAGTATGTTTGTTACTTCTTCACGCCCAAACGGCTGAACGGATTTGAGTGAAATTTGGAATGAAGATACCTAATAATAATAATAATAATAAGCAAGCAAGTACCTTGACTTGGCCCACGAGATTACCGCCATGTGGGATGTGGATTCGACGATTATCGTCCCGATAGTTGTTTCTGTGAATGGCCTTATAGCAAAGAGCCTCGACCAATACCTTGAGAGGCTCTCACTAAATGGTTGGATCAACGGTCAGATTCAGAAGGCAGTACTCCTGGACTCGGCACGCATAGTCAGGAGGTTCCTCTCTCTGCAGCCCTAGCCTCCGACCGCTTGGGCCTTTGCTCCGCGGTCGGTGGTTTACCGTTTTGTAATATATTTTTTACTATACTGTTTTTATATACTATTTGTTTTTATAGATAAGTAGTATTTTTTTATAGTGAAAAATGTATTTTATAACGAGTTTTAAAATAAATCAACGTCATAATAATAATATCATGGTTCACGCAGGTGAAACCGCGAGGCGCAGCTCGATATTTATATTACTTGAAATATCTTTAAAAATTTAATGAATGAAAATGTAATAAGTAAATATGTTATGTTTTCAGATCTTATCTAACACCAAGCTCCCAATTTATGGACGAAATATTTTGAAGCCGAAATTGACGAAGCTGACTCTGGTTGCACGAAAAATAATAATGCACAACAGCAGTCAGCCAGATTTGATGGCAGAAGATTTGAGAAATGGTCCACAACATGAACAGCATGGAAATGATTTATACGTTACTCACAGATCGGAACGTTTTTTTTTATGCTACTTGGCAAGCAGACAAGCTTACGGCCCACCAGATGGAAAGCAGTTGCCGCAGCCTATGAACGCTTGTAACACCAGAGGCATTACACGCGCGCTACCGACCCTGAGACATAAAGATGAAAAGTCTCATGTGCCTGTAATTTCACCGGCACCCGTACCCTTCAAACCGAAACACAGCAATGCGAACACTACTGCTTGGCGGCAGAAATAGCGACAGTGGTAGTACTTCCCCGGACGAACTCTTTCACAAGAAGTTCTACTACTAACAAAACTACTAACTAGTCGTCTGACTGCGAGTCAATTTGGAATAGTGAGAGAGGCAGATTGTTGATTGTTTATCCAATATCATATATTTCCAACACAGTAATATTTGTACACTGTTATGTTTGCAAACGCCGTATCACCACACCCTATAAATGAGTTTATCTGCAGCATGATGCTAAAGCTGGTAGCATTTTTCAAAAATGCGATTTTATCTGAAATATATATTGAGACGTGTTCGGAAAAATGCAAAGTGCATAGATCTCAATGAAATGACATCATGTACGTTATTTTTTCTCATACAAAAAACCCTTACAACATTGTCTAAAACAAAACTATATCAAGAAATGTATTTTTTTCTAGCCACTGATGATCAACCAGAATTAGCAAGTTGAAGTGGCAATGGGAAGGTCATATAGCTCGCAGAACTTATAACCGTTTGAGAATAAAGGTTCTCGAGTGGCGACCGAAAAACGGACGAGGCTGTAGAGGAAGGCCCTCCACTCGATGGACTAAAGGCATTATGAACGTCACAGGAAATCTGTGGATGGAGGCGGCTCAAGACCGTTCGTCATGGCACTCTAGGGGACACCTAAGTGGACTTCTACAGGCTGATGATGATGTAGTTGATCATCAGATCAACTACATCTAATGATGATGAAGATGATACCTCATATCTCCGGCGTTTATGAACCGATTTAGAAAATTCTTTTTTTATTTGAATAGATATATGTACTTCCAGATTGGTCCCATTTTTTCAAAACCCAGTTCTGATGATGGAATCCATGAGGAATTGAGGGAACTCCTCAAATATTTTAGGCATACATATGGCGATTTTGATATTTTCAGCAACAAACCAAGCATTTGCATTCAGAAAGTATCATAATCCTTTCACCACTATGGTTCTTTCATCATTTTTTTTTCATCCTAATATTTAGTCGAATACAATGGCGGAAGTCGGTTTTTTAAATGAAAAGTTATATTTAGAAGAGATGCAATGGGCACTAATGGTAACAATGAATACAATATACGAAGACAAAATGTGCAGTTGCACTGATCGCTTACCTATTGATGAATATTTGTTGTCAGTGTATGATATTTCTAGTGGAAAATACTTGTAATTATAAACCAATAAAAATACCTAATCTGTTTGTTTTTTCTTTTTATTCATTTCTGTAAAAAGACATTCATTTTTGTGGGGGTGTTTGCCATAATTACCACCCTTGGCAGGTTGATTGGTGATTGCAGTATCGGTTACTCAGATGGATGCTGCTGCCCATGCCCTGGTGTAAACCCTTAGTCGGCTTTTCCGACATCCACGGGAGGAGGATTATAGATTCTACGCTGCACACCACGGCACTTTTTATAGGGTGGCAGGAAGTCGGTGGATGGTGGCGGCTCATCCCTTCTAACAATTTTCTTTAACGCCATCATTATCGAGATACCTTATAAACATTTTTTTAACGCCATCTATATAACATCTGGGGATAATGACAACGCCATCTAGTGAAAAACAAAACAGTGAATGTAGAAGTGTGCGTGCGTGTAATTACATGAGGCAAATTGTCAGATCTTATTTATAGTGAATTTGAAATTTCTAACGACTCTTTAACGAAAATTCATGCTGCATCAAATTCTATGACCTACACCGTGCTCGCAAACGGTAAAATTACTCACTAAAGACGCTCGAGTTTTGAACAAAAAATAAAAAAGTCAATATCTGTTTTTCCACGCCATCTAGCGTGAAACGAGCTTTAAGTAATCGAAAGCATCCCCCTTAATTTTAAATGAGTTTGTAAAGATCTTTTTATTAGACTTAGAGGTGATTTCACCAACAAATAAACAGGTAGTTATACAACTGTTTAGCCTAACCAATGCTTTTTAACAGACTTAAAAAAAAGGAGGAGGTTCTCAATTCGACTGTATGTTTTTTTTGACAGGTATTTTTAAAGATTATCTGTCACCTAGACCAATGGTTACCCATTTATTTGTTCGTGAACTTGGACCTTTTTCGAGTCGTTGGTTCTTACTTAGTCACGTGGTTTAAAAGAACCAATGTGGTAAGAGAATTCAATGCACTTCGAGATATACTTAAAACTTAATATATAATTGTTATTATACTTATAATAATAATGTTCTTAACATATTGTTTATTAAAGAAGGAAGGCGAAGTTCTATACATTTTGTGACCCACCTTTTTTGTCAATTTCACGTTACGTTCAAAAGATACACTTTTGGTTATTGATAACTTATGCTAAGGAATGAAGAAGCAAATTGAACGAATTGTGTAGAAGTTGGGAGAAAATAATTGATAAAGAAAAATAAATTTAGAACAAAACTATTTTCTTCCATGGACCTGCCTCCCTATTCCCTAACTGAAAGTCAATCGGTGACTAATTTTTGTCAAGTAAAATGATCATCAATTGTCAATTCCTAATGATAATTTTGAGAAATTGATGGTCATTTTACTTGTCAAACATTAGTCACCGAGTGACTTTCAGTTAAGGAATAGGGGGCTGGTTCAATTATTTTCTGATCTGCAGGGCGATTCTAAAACGTCGGAAACGTTTCCGTTTTTTTTTGTTTTTGTTACTTACCATATCGAAATGAAAAACTAACGAATCCGATCGGAAACGTTTCCGACGTTTTAGAATCGCCCTACTGGGCCAACAATCGCCATCCTTCTTTAAAATTTTTGGAACGAATTTCTATAAAAATTTTTGGTTAGTCCTATACAACACTAGCCTACTAGGCAAATAGATGAAAATGGAAATCAAATGTCCATCTTAAAGTGTTGTTAGAATTGTGGTAAGGCCGTATCACAAATTTGTTACAACTATTTATTTACAACGTTGTTACAATTTTGTAACAAGTTTGTTACGTCACGTATTTGCTACAGTAACAGTACATGTTAAGGTGTGGATGTGTCGCACTAATGCAACTGGGTTCCTCGTTGTATCTGCAACAAAAACTTTTACTACATCCACGGGAGGAAAAGGAGGGGTCTATTACCCCTATTTAGGGTGGAAGGAGGGACATCATGACCATACATTCGTCATCATCAACACACAAAACACCAAGGTTATCTGGAAGAGAATGCTTCTTAGCATTAAGTTCACCTTTGTACTTCTTTTTTATGTGCAATAAAGAATTTTCTATCTATCTATCTATCATCATCATCAGCCTGTAGAAGACCACTGCTGGACAATGCCACGAAAGTCTTGAGCCGCCTCAATCCACCGACTCCCTGCAACGTTACAACGTAACGTTTGTTAGTAGTAGAACTTCTTGTGAAAGAGTTCGTCCGGGGAAGTACTACCACCGTACCTATTTCTGCCGCCAAGCAGTAGTGCTCGCATTGCTGTGTGTAGGTTTCAAGGGTACGGGTGTCTGTGCAATTGCAGGCACATGAGACTTTTCATCTTTATGTCTCAGGGTAGGCAGCGCGCGTGTGGTGCCTTTGGTGATAGGCTACGATTACTGCTTTCCATCAGGTGGGTCGTATGCTTGTATGCTTGCCAAATAGTATAATTAAAAAAAAAAAAAGTTTATGGTGTCTTTAGTTCATCGAGTGGAGGCCATACATTACGGCGACTTAAATCATCATCATCATCAGTCTGTAGAAGTCCACTGCTGGACATAGACCTTCCAAAGAATGCCACGCCGAACGGTCTTGAGCCGCCTCCATCCACCAACTTCCTGCAACCCATCAGTCCATCAAGAGGGTCGTCCTTCACTATGTCATCCAGTTCGCAATCTCAACTCGAGAACCTTCATTCCCAGGTGGTCCATTCAGCGAGCTAAATGGCCTACCCATTGCCAATTCAACTTGCTTATTCTGAGAGCTATGTCGCGTGTCAAACCATGAAATGTCGTCTAAGAGTACCGACACCGGGTTGCGAGTTACCGTGTAAAACGGGTAAAAAAAAAACTTTCCCTGGTACTACTGGATCTCTTGGTAGTTCTACGGGTTTTTTTATCTGTGATACTACTGGTAGTATTACTGGTCGTACCATGGGCAACAAAATAGGACTTGAGTATTATAGTAATAGTTACTTACGCATTAGTTCTTGATATATCTCTTGTATCAAAAACGAATTTGTTTTCAACTTTCAAATACGCTGCTGACGCTTCGTAAACGCCATAGCCCGGTCCGACTGCCACCTACAAATATATACATCATCATCATCACCATCACCATCACCATCGTCATCATCATCATCCATATTCATATTCATATATTTTATTCAAACTTTAGGAACACAGTGGGAACTCTTAGTTACGTCAAGGCATTATCAAGGCAAGGTTAGCATCATCAGCTTAAGTAGATGGAGTTTACTCTTTCCCTTAGAGAATCAATTATAATATATAACGATCCTACTCTAATGGTAGTCACCGTGAATTGAAAGTAGACTAAATTGTTATTTATGAGGGAGCAGAATACCAACTTTCTGTCAATTCACAATTCAGTCTCGATTCGGTTAACTTTCAGTGTAGAAAATAATTTAGAGAATTGGGCCTCTGGTGTTTTACCATAGTAAGGCTTTCACTACATCCACGGGAGGAGGAGGGGTCTATTGTCCCTATTTAGGGGAAGGGAGGGACACCATGGCCATACATTCATCGCCATCATCAGCCTGCAGAAGTACACTGCAGGATATAGGTCTCCCCCTTAGAATGCCACGACAAACGGTCTGGAGCCTCCTCCATCCACCGACTTCCCGCAACGTTTATGTCTTTAGTTCATCGACAAATATACATACTTTATACAGGGTGGTGCAAATAAAATAAAATTTTGTGGAGTATTTAGTAAATTAGTAATAAAATAAAATAATAAATGTAAAAGTTCGGATGGACGTTTGTTATTCTTTCACGCAAAAACTACTGAACGGATTTTGATGAAACTTTACAGTATTAAAGCTAACAGCAGAATAACATATAAGCTATAATTTATAATAATGGTTCCAGGCGGGCGGAGCCGCGAGCAAATGCTAGTAGAACCATAATCTTTTACTAAAGTTCGAATTCCCTATACACTTAGTTCTGCAATTTTTTTGCTCAACATACAACATACAAGAACATTGAAGCATGGGAGAACTCGCAGGACGCGATCGGAGTTTTCTGCGACCTGTCCAAAGCTTTTGACTGCATCAGGCATGATACTTTAATTTCCAAGTTAAAACGGAGGGTTCCCAACGAGTAACACCCAAACGAGTAACACTGTTACTCGTTGGGAATTTTTGTCCCAACGAGTAACACCGTGGGAGTGGTGTTACTCGTTGGGAATATTTCTAGGAAAAAAAATCCCAACGAGTAACAGTGTTACTCGATAGGAAAAAAGTTCCCAACGAGTGACACTAAGATATTTGTCTGGGTGAAGCTAAAAATTAAAAAAAAAACACTTTAATTAAAGGCTGATCACTGCTTTTTATTTAAAAATAAAACAATCAATTTAATAAAATAAACATCAAAGTGTCGAACAACATTTGTATTAACTCCTCTTTAAAATCAAACTTTTGTTTTATGCGGCGTCCACACGCTTGGCGCTTGCCGCAAACTTCAAACCTCTACAAACGCTTGGCAAACTTTGGTAAGACAAACGTCGCTATCCACACGCTTGCGAGTTTGCCTTACTAGTGTATTTGGGTTGGAAGAAGCAAGCATGACGGACGTCGAGCTTTTGTCCGCTATAACGTTTGGATTAACCTATTTTTATTATAAAAAGAAGCAAAGTGAAGAGGCGAAAAGTAAACGGAAAATTCCGTTTCCGTTTACTTTCCGTTTACTTATTTCCGAATAGATTCTTGTTTTTTCTTTAAATGTTTTCGGAATGTGACCACATCAGTATTTATTTTTTATTTTTCATTCCTTTCACAGAAATTTTTAAAATTTCACTGAGCCGATTCCATGCGTCGGATACTTTTTTTGTCCTTATGCTCCTTAGCTTTAGGGTTCCAAATACAAGGTTTTCCTTGGTAAACTTCTAAAAAGCGTAAAGTATCGTCGATCGACCATCTTTCTCCACTCATTTTCGTAAATTCGCAACGTCTATTCGCCACGAGTGCCCAAGTGATACTAATGAGACACAAACATGTGGATGGTTCGCAAACACTTGCCGCAAACTCCTTTGATTTGTGCACGAAAAACCGACACTCGATCGGATCGACGGCAAGCACCCACAAGCCTAGGCAAGCCAAGTCAAACGCTCCATCCACACGTTTGAATTTGTGGAAGCTTGTCGAGGTTTGGCAAACGTGTGGACGCCGCATTACAGTTTTACATTAATTGTGCTCTAAAATTTTAGTTTTTTTTTTTACTTTTTATGTACCACATTCTACATTATCATAAAACACAAGGAAATAAAAATCCAGTTAATGTCAATTACTATTATATGCAGTTATTGACAAACTAAATTTAACTTAGCGTATGGTGCATGCGAAAGAGACAGGCCACGCTGCTGCCTCCCACCACTTTCCTTTCAGTGAAGCATTCCTTTTTCCCGTTCCGGATATAAAACCACTCTCATTTCACAACCATCTCGGCATCTCAGCTGGCTACTTGCCCGCCGCAACTAAACGCCTAACTAATTTTGAAGTTAAGCTGTTACATAGATACAAGTGAGGCGTTAAGCTGTTACATAGTTTTTTAGGAATTCATTTCTCTATGCCCATCTTTACTGGCAAATTTCAGCTCAGCCAAAATCCATCGGCAGAACGTATAACACTATTAGCACCTAATAATTAGTTACTTACTTCGACTCGAAACAGTCCGCTGCAAATTTTTCTTTTTACACACGCCCACACTTCCAAACCACTGACGTGTCTGTGAAGTCCCTATCCAGGGGAAATACAGGAAACACAACGGTCCGTAACAGGGATTTATTCAGACTGCGTTACAACACTATGTCTACCCTCCACCGATCCATTATTATATCTAGGTACCCTCGAATACACCACAGTGTCTTCTTCGGGCGTAGTACTGATGTCCTCCCCGAAGAAGAACATTACCTCCATTTTTTTCACGTATACTTTGTTTTGTTGAAATGAACTGGATGAAGCCACTTTTGTAGTTGTACGTTATTGTGTGCCCTGTGCACTGACTCACACTGACAACTTGACTGCACAAAAGTGCTGCCAGCATCTACTTTCATTTCTGGACACGAGGTAACCATTTTTCACCATTAGAGGAAACTTCACCAAATATCCTTTTTAAGAAATTGGCAACGTTGCTATCACTATTAATTGTAAATTTTCTGAACTGCAGGTCTTGTCTTAGAATTGCACTCGTTCTCCCGACTACAGAATCAAGAGTTGATATGTGTTTTTTTATATTGCAATGAAAAGTTGCCCAAAAAGTACGCTAGGAGTGCTCGTCATTCTCACCATAAAAAAAGTACGAGTGCCAAACGTAGATTAAGCCGCTTGGTGTAATTCACTGTAGTAAGAGTATAGTTAGAATGGGTTTGCGCTTACTCCTGAGTTGTCCTATGCTGTGGGGAAAAAGTACATACAAGACAAAGATTTAAAGTTTATTACCGGGTTTTTCCATCTGTTCGGTTTGTACAGCCAAAATATATAGAGCAGTATTCATAATATATAATATTATATTCAATTATTATTATATCATATTCATTGCATACTTCGCCAGTAATAAAATTCAACCACGTTGGAAACACTTATCTCTGCTGCAATTCTGTGCAATATCTTACAGTGCAGTGTTGTCTACATAAAAATTACAAACTGCACGATTGCGTTGTTTCACTAAGATTTGTCCGTCCATTGCTGTTTGATTATTGAACATATTTGAAGGACTAGAGATTGAACTAGCAGTGAATATAATTTTTTTCAATCAGGCTAATAAAATATGTTGAATGTTTAAAGATGCCATATTTTGGCATTCATAGTGTATGGACAAAAATAATAAATGGACTTACGAAGATAAAGTATAGCAACGAAGTATGGACACTTTCAACTAAATAGCTACGTATATTATTTATAACCGAACTCAAATAAAATGTCGTAATTTGTAGCACTGTTACTCGTTGGGATGTTTTTGTCCTATCGAGTAACAGTGTTACACTGGGTGTAACTCGTTGGGAATACTTCTTTTAATTTGTATCCCATCGAGTTACACTGTTACTCGATAGGACAAAAAATCCCAACGAGTAACAGTGTTACTCGTTTGGGTGTTACTCGTTGGGAACCCTCCGTTAAAACATTACGGCATACAAAATCAGGCAATTAATCTTGTAAATTCTTACTTATCCCAAAAAGTCCAAAAAGTTGATGTTGGTGGTGAAAGGTCTTCAGGATCGACTATTGTCATGGGGGTGCCACAGGGTTCAATACTAGGCCCTTTTTTATTCCTAGTTTACATTAACGATCTCCCTTTTTTGTGAAAGACATATGTGACATAGTTCTATTTGCTGACGATACTTCTTTGATTTTCAAAGTTGATAGATCTAAATCTAATTACGATGATGTAGCTAGGCTTGTTTATTTTAGCTACTTCCATAGTGTTATGTCATATGGTAACATACTGTGGGGTAAAGCAGCAGATATCCAAGCTATTTTTGTCTTACAAAAACGGGCAATACGTGCCATTTATAAAATGAAGTCGCGTGACTCCTTGAGGGAGCGTTTCAAAGAAATCAATATTCTTACAGTAATATCGCAATATATCTATGAAATATTATTACATACACATAAACACTTGGATAGTTTTATGATAAAAAGTGACGTGCATGGTATTAACACGAGAAATAAACACAAACTAAATATACCAAAATTTCGATTAAAGAAAATAAGTGGGTCTTTTATGGGTAATTCTGTACGGTTCTATAATAAACTCCCTATTCGAAGATTTAAATCCTACATAAAGATGAATCTAATTAAGAAAGCGTATTACACTCTTGATGACTATATTAATGATAAAGCCGCGTGGCCTGATGTCGCTCTGCCCCTCGACTGCTAAAATGGAAATTTGCAATATCTGTACATACCTATTTACATGTTTGTATTAGATTATTATTTATAAGTATAACAAGCGTAGCGTGTGCTGTCTTGCATATTTTTGCTGATCTTTATTTACTTTTGACTACCTTCCTAAGGTTTTTAAGTTCTCATTTACTATGTATCAGCAACTCCTTGCTCCGAGGCACCACACAGGCGCTTCTCACCTAGTGGTAAGACGGACCATTTATGTAAGCCAAGCCGAGTTTGTTGCCTGATTCTTCTAGGCTTGGTCGCGTTGGAACAGGAGTAATTTAATTTTATATAAGACGATTCAAAATGATCCTTGTGATTTCAATGAATAAAGTTCTTTTTGACTTTGACTTTGATACAATCCAGTCACATACGTAGTCATGATCTCACACTAGGATTCCCTGTGTCGTGGGTATCAGGAACTACGAGTAACATGGTATCACAACACCCAGACCCGGAACAAATATTTACAGATCATGCAAAGAGTTGTCCCGCAGCGGGAATCGAACCCACAACCTTTTGCGTCTCAGCCGGCTACTCGCCCACCACGCCACGGAGGTCGTCAAGCGATAAGCGACTGACCTTAATTTGATAATAGTCCTTATTCCCGTGGAATTTAGAGTTGAAATTGCCAACATATCCATCCACGTCTTTGTTCCCGCTGAACGCAAGCATTTTACTGTTTGCGCGACGCCGCATCACCCACGTGATTGAAGTCAAAGTCCGAGGGACGCATTTTGACCTGAAAAATAACATAACATCCAACAGTTACACTTACGTAGTCATGATCCCACACTAGTATACCCTGTGTCGTGAATATAAGGAACTACGAGTACCATGGTAGCAGTACCCAGACCCAGAACATATATTTGCAGACATTTGTCCCGCAGCGGGCATCGAACCCGCAACCTCTTGCATCTCAGCCGGCTATACGCCCGCCGCGCTAAAGAGGTAGTCAAATAAGATTGTCACATGTTAATTAAACCCAGCTTTCTATGTTACTGATTAGAAGCATATTGGTAGCGATTTGAGCAACAATTGTAATAACTCGGCTTAGAGTCAACGCACGCAATGCGCATTTGAGCATTGTAATAACTAGGCTTAGAGTCAACGCAACACAATGCGTATTTGCGCAACAATTGCAATAACTCGGCTCAGAGTCAACGAACCGCAATGCGTTTTTGAGCAACAGATACAATATATCGGCTCAGAGTGAACGCAACGCAATGCGTATTAGAGCAACAATGTGGGGTTTTCACGGCCGTTTCAAATAATGCTTTCAGCGTTGAATATAGATGGCGCTGCTCTGTAACGTAGCAGTCAATTGTCAAAATAAAGTGAAATGTCAACATCAACAACGTAGAAATAATTTTCGTTTCGTGGTATTTATTTTTGCCTACTTCTAAAAACACCACGAAATCACTAGCGCACACTCAAGAAGCAAACACAAACAGAATATCATGACTAATAGCCACAGATTACTTAGATAATAGTTTTGTACGCGTGCCCCGCAGACAATCTTGATTGATACAATTGAGTCAGCGCCATCTATCGAATCAATTTGAACTACTTTTTTTCTTTTTAATCAAAGATGAAAAGCCCTTATTGCAACACCTCGGTACCATAACGCAATGCGGATATGGTACATTTTGAGGTTCGGAACCCTCAGACATGCTCACCTCACAGAATGTGTTAAACTGTTGATGTACTCCACAAAGGCTTCAGCTACTTTCTTGTAGATGGATTCAGATTGAGACACATTGTCCCAGGCGACGCATGCGCACCAATGTGACTCTATGCCGGCCTCGCTGCACGATCGATTACGCGGTATCTATGGAAGAAATACACAAACTATATGGATGTTACAAAACGGTGACAAGTATGCACATTTGTACAATCATTGACAAGTGATAAATCGGTGACAAGTACGTGACAACGGTGACAAGTACGTGGCGGAACGTTGACGAGTACGCAACATCGGTGCAATTACGTAACAAGCATAGCGATTCTAAAACGTCGGGAAGGTTTCCGATCGGATTCGTTAATTTTTCACGGAAACGATTTCGATTCCGACGGAGCTTCTAGATGCGATTCTAAAACCATTTCGGATTGAACATCGGGAGCTCCCGACACGGATTCAAGATTGATAAAAAAAAACATTTTACGAAGAATGCTTTGAAATGGTAGAAAATGGTAGAAAATGTTATTGTTTGAAATCTGAAGTAAATCTGCATTTTAAAACCAAAATGACTCACTTTTAACTATTTTATAGTCAAAATGTACGTTTGGTATTTTGGAAGCATGTTACATATTTGTTTGGTTTAAAAAATAAACAAGAATAATGTATCTGTGCAAGCTTGCTTCGTAAACCAATTCTCTAAGGGCGCCAGTGTTACCAATCTATCGGATTTAAAAGGTCAAAAATGAAAATTTTCTAGCCGTTTTTTTATTAACATTTACACTATAAAAATAGTAAGAAAACACCGGCCTGCATATTACCGGCTACATGATATAGTACTGCATCCATGGTGGCAAGTTAAATGAAGGACTTTCCAATATCGATCACTAATATAAGGCTGGAGAAGGGGGGGGGAAGGGGTCGGCGGAAGGGGGGACCCCTCCCATGTTTGCGGGGAAACGCGAAAACTTATAGTATTCGAGAAAAAATACTCACTTAAATAAAATTTTGAGGTTAAGTAAGAAATTTTGCATAGTTTTTTGTGGGTTTTATGGCGTACAAAACTCTAAAATGAGTATAAAAAAACCTAACCACCTGCCGACGGACTATTATACTATGGCCTTTGATTAGAGGGTTTATTAGTGGTCCCAAAATTTTTACAAATGGCCGGAAATTTGCCAATTATAGCATTTTATATTATATTATTATATTTACATTTCAGCAACGGATGCGCATCATACACTGACGTCGTTGTGAAAACATCGCTTGTTAAAAACGGCTATTTTTAGATTTTTGACGAAAGTTTTTAATTATTGTGGGCAACACTTTGTGTTTGTTTTTGTTTTGTTTTGGAATAGTCAAACTTATGGAACTCATTTCATAATTACTTTTTAGAGTTCAAAACATATAAATTACATGACCAAGATGAATAATGTACCCAGAAAATACCTATCTGTGTTCATTGAGAGGGCGCCGGCGCCGTCAGTGTAGTGTGTGAAAATTAGGATCATTAAAAGGATTGGATAAATCTCTAATTGCCCTATGACGTGAGAGTTTTGTTTTGTTTGCAGCGCTCTATTTCGTTGATTTATAGCCGCTATTGCAATGATTTGCTCCATTTACTCAACAAAAATGTAAGTACCTATTTGTTTACATAACCTAAAAAGCAAACGAAAATAGAAAGATTTTTGGAGGCCAATCATCATCATAAAATGCCACATTAACGTTAGTTTGTCAAGATAATATCAACAGGTATGTAACTAAATCAATTTTCTTTAGTAAGACACAATATTTGTATGTTTTTCTACTTCACGGAAGGGTTTCCGACAGCGTATAGCTGTCGGGAACTTTCCGTGAAAGTGTCGAATCCTAATGTCAAAATTTTCGTTATCGGATGTTTTAGACTCGCGTTCTGCGGAATCTCCGTCGGAAGTTTCCGAATCCGCTGTCGGGAAGCTTTTCGAACGTTTTAGAATCACCATGAAGGTGTGCATTCGTGAACATGGGGTTGTTTTATAAGTGAGGAAGGTCAGTAGGTGAAATCACATGCTTATTATTAAATATATTTATCTACTCTCATACTGAAATATCAAGATTAAAAAACTAAAAACAATACTAAAATGACAGTCTTTATGCACATGCCATCGAAATAAATTTAAAAAATTACATTAAGATACAGCTCTTCTATGGACAACTGTATCTTAATATAACTTTTTTTCCATTACGATACAACTTCACTTGGACCAAGGAGGTTGCAATGCAGTTTTTCTATACATAATCTGTGAACGCGGCGCAACACGCTTGCGCGTATGGATTTTGGCGCTGAACGTTTACAAATGAATGCAAATATAAGCAGTAATTTTACGCTCATTGTCAAATTAGTTTTAGTTTTAAAAAATGTCTGAAAACGACAGTAGCGATACTGAAGAAAATTTTACACCACCAGACATTTTCGAAGCTGCAACGAACAAATGAACCTCTTACCGGCGAAATCTAGAAGGTATTGTTACCAAGACTTTAAAATATAATATTACCTATTTCATGAGATTAGATAAAGTAGTGTATGAAACTGCACATAATTTGGTCTTAAAACACTCGTGTGATGCTATAAAAGAACCCTTATTATGCAACAGTTTCATAAACTACTATATATTAGTTATTAAATATAACAAAATTTCGATTAAAGAAAGTAAGTCGGTCTTTTATGGGGAATTCTGTACGGTTCTACAATAAACTTCTAGAAGATGCATCTGAACTTCCTATTCGAAGGTTTAAATCCTACATAAAGATTAATCTAATTAAGAAAACGTATTACACTCTAGATGAATATATTAATGATAAAGCCGTGTGGCCTGATGTCGCTCTGCCCCTAAACTGCTAAAATGTTGCAATATGTGTACCTACCTATGGTTTTATTAGATTGTTATTTAAAAGTATATCAAGCGTATTGTGTGCTGTCTTGTAAACTTTTAACTGATTCTCTTTACTTTTTATCTTACCTACCTAAGGTTTTTAAGTTCTCGTTTACTATGTATCAGCAACTCCCTGCTCCGAGGCACCACACAGACACTTCCCACCTAGTAGCAAGAAGGATCATCAAATTAAGCCAAACGGTGTTTGTTGTCTGATTCTTCTAGGCTTGATCGAGTTAGAACAGAAGTCATTTTAGTTGTTTATAAGACGATTCAAAATGATCCTTGAGATTTAACTAAATAAAATTATTTTTAATTTAATTTAGTTTTACTCTGGTAAACCACCAGCGTTACAATTTATTTAAATAAAATATTACAAATAAAACAATAAGGTCAAAAAAGAACAAAAATGCTATGCTAGTTTTGAAGAAAATCCAAGATATATAAATGAAAAAATATAGAACACAATTTTCGCTTGCTTGGCTTTGTTCTTGTGTTATTGTGGGTGTGTAGGTGTATGTGAGCAAGTGTGTGAGTTTGATTTGTTTAGACTTGTTATGCGTAAAGACATAAGCTAATTTGGAAAAGAGGTGTGTTAAGTAGCGGGTGTCATTAGGGGATGTAATGAGGTACTTACTGGTTTAAATAAGCTCATTCCTCTTGTCAGATCCGCTCCCTTAATTGTATAATCATTTCCATATTCCTGTAAGCCCATAGCGTCTAATACAGTCTCGTGAATATCATGCGGTGTTGTTAAAACTTGCGAATTGTTTTTCAAGATGGCAGCAACCTCCGGTCTGCTCCGTTTGAAAGCTTCCGGCAGACGTATTGCCATTAATGGCATGCGTTCCTCGAATTTACCCTGAAGTGTGTTGCGGACATTAGCATATCTAAAACAAATAAAAAAAAATAAAAAACTCGCGACCATTTTTTTATTTTTATCTGCTTTCTCGTTTCGACAACTCAGACATAGAGAGAAGACTCAAAATAACGAAACCTTAAAGTGTGTCACACACGTAGCAGACGCGATAAGATATCTGTATATCTAAGCGCGTATCTGTCCATATCGCTCTCTATACTAAACTCAAGGTGCAACACACACGTAGCAGATCACTTATATTTTACCGTCAAGCATCTGTAGGCACCGACATTATCAAAAGATCAGATGATATCTGTGTATACAATCCGCAAGAGACAAGTATAGACAATTTGAAGGTTAATGTTTCATTTTCGTATATTATCGTATCTGCTACGTGTGTGATACCTTCAGATGCGATAAGTTTTTATACGCATATAAAATATTACCGTATCTGCTACGTGTGTGATGCACTTAAGAGTTAGTGTGGTGTAAATAATAGTGTAATGTAGTGCAAACTAGTGCTAAATAATAAGAACACAAGAAAGTGTCCTCCCCTTAAATAGAGCTAATTCTTAGCTGTAGTTATTATGCCTTATGACAAACGAACGAACAAGTCATCTACTCATAATCATCACCATCATCACCCGGTAGACGTCCACTCAAAGTCAAAGTCAAAGTCAAAAAGAACTTTATTCATTGAAATCACAAGGATCATTTTGAATCGTCTTATAAGCTAAAATTATATTAACTATGTCAAGCAGTGCTTGACATAGTTAATATAATTTTAGCTTAATTTTAGGCCATCCATAGAATGCCTAGATGCTCTTAAGCTGCCACCATCCACCGACTTCCCGCAATCGTTACAATGTCATCAGTTTCCAGTGGAGGGGCCGTCCTGCGTCTGCCGGAGTGATCGTAATGCCCAGCTTTATAAACCAGTGTGGTGAAAGGATAAAGGTTATTGACTAACCTGGGTCCATGATCCCCCATGACAATCACCAGGGTATTATCCATCTTCCCTGAATCCCTGAACGCCTTCAGGAAGTTCTTGGTATCTTCATCAGCTATAGCGATCATGTTGAAATCATCGTGAGTTATGTCCGCTATGAACGTGAAGGCGAAGTGTTTTCCGTCCAGTTTGAAGAACTGAATACATAAAAATATAATTAAGAAACTACCAGAGGCGAAATCTCATACAAACTATGTCAGGGGTGCAATTTTTGAATGTCATTGAGTGACTAAACGTCAGTAAAATTGTCTTTAATCCCCGATTTTCACATTTCTTTATATTGAAACTCATTTATGACTAAAATTGTTATACCTATGATATCAATACAAGTACATCTCCTGAAAAACAATGATTTGCAGTCTTTTTGGTGACATTTAGTCAAAAATCGCACCCCAGATCTTAGTATTTTTTTCTGGTTCTCTTCAACAGCCTTTAGCCGTTCACTGCTGGACGAAGCCTCCCCCATAGAATGCAATGGGGGGAGATTTGCCATAATCACCACGCTTGGCAGACGGATTGGTGATTGCATTTTGGCGTTAAGTACTGAGGTGCATGGACGTAGCCAGAGCCCGTAGCCCCCCCAACCCTAAACCTAAATGCTTAAAATGTTAGGCCGGCAGTTTTTTTTATACCTGAATATTAATGTAATTTCGTTCTCTTTTTTTGAAAACACCCGAAACTAAAACCTGGCTACGTCCCGTGCTCAGGTGGATGCTGCTGTCCATCCCCTTTTTTTATACTACTTGGCAAGCAAACAAGCATACGGCCCACTTTATGGAAAGCAGTTACCGTAGCATATGGACGCCTACAACACTAGAGGCATCCCACGCGCGCTGCCGACCCCGAGACATAAAGATGAAAAGTCTCATGTGCCTGTAATTTCACAGGCACCCGTACCCTTCAAACCGAACCACAGCAATGCGAGCACTACTGCTTGGCGGCAGAAATAGGTACGGTAGTAGTGACATTCAAAAATAGCAACCCAGATCTTAGTATTTTTTTCTAGTTATCTTCAATAGCCTTTGAACGTCCACTGTTGGACGAAGCCTCCTCCATAGAATGCAATGGGGAAATTTGCCACAATCACCAGATTGTAATAGGAAAACGGATTTGTGATTGCATTATGGTGTTAATGCATGCAGATAGATGCTGCTGTCCCATCTCCTGGCGTAATCCTTTAGAATAAATACAGATAATAGAGGGGTAATAGAGGTTACGTAGCACTTACTAATGTTCAGAGCTGTCCTATGTTACTGTCACATTAATGTAAAAACACGCATGTCAGAGAGTGACAGGGACAATGCTAAAAGCTTGTCCAGATGAGGCGTTTTACGCGCGATTCGACTCGCGCGTTTGAATTTATATTGCGCTCAGATGACGCGTTTTTGGCGCGAGTTACGCGCGGGCGTTCTAGTACCGGATTCAGATAAAAATTGCAATTCAAACTGCAACATGATGACGTCTGAAACGGTTGAGTCCGTCCACTCGCGGCAACTATCGCGCGTGTACTGGACGGAGCAATGGGGTCCCTAGTATCTCGACTCGCACGCCGAACGCGCGTAAGACGCGCGAGTCGAGTCTCGCGAATTGCACGCGTTTTACGCGAGAGCGGAAAAACGCGCGACTGTATGTGAACGGAATGTATGAAGCTCTAGCTAGTATTTCACAAACGCGCGAGTCGAATCGCGCGTAAAACGCCTCATCTGGACAAGCTCTTAGTTACATCTATTAAGTAGCCTAGTATTTAAGTAGCTGGAAGAAAATGCTAATTAGATGAAAAAAAATGGTTAAATGGTTATTGTTCTTTTTTTAGCATTTTTTTGTCATGTGCAATAAAGTATTTTAACTATCTATCTATCTATTTATCTCTGCTTTTCTGACCTGTTCAGTGATATTCATCATCATTTTGTAATTGAAAGTGTCTCCCACACAATATCT
This sequence comes from Epirrita christyi, assembly GCA_951392215.1. Taxonomy (NCBI): domain Eukaryota; kingdom Metazoa; phylum Arthropoda; class Insecta; order Lepidoptera; family Geometridae; genus Epirrita; species Epirrita christyi. The sequence goes on along the minus strand of OX595857.1, from coordinate 1,256,467 downwards.
CTGTGCCTTGGAACCCCACCATTTCTTCCCTTTACTGAACTCTTCAAGGTAGAATGCTCGCAGGTAGTGGTCGGCCGGTTGTTTCTTGAACCCTTTGAAGCGGTACTGGAACGTGCCTATCCAAGGCATGTCCTCAAAGTAGGCTGTTCGGTAGCTGGAACCAGAATGAATAAAGAGTTCAAAATAGCGGCAACTTCTTTTAGTTCCTATATCAGATTCGTTCGTTGCTCACATGGGACTCTCAGACATCGATTTTGAAAGCAAATAGGTGCAGTAACAAAAAAGTTCAAAATGGAGACCAATGATTTTAAATAATAATAATAGTGGACATTTCACACATTATCTAGCCCCAGTCTAAGCAGAGCTTGAGTTATGGGTACTAGGTAACTGATATACTTAAGAGGGCACTATACTACTATTTAGGCTCCCTCTTTAACGCACGCGATAAACCGCGCGCCATCTCGCTCGCAGTGTCGTGCACAAAAATGAAGTTTTTTGTTTATTATGGCAAAAAATAAAGTGTTTATCAAAAAACTGATTTTAGCATAAGAATAAATAGTCATTACCTACTTGTTGTAGTAAAATTTATCTTAAAACACCGTAGGGTTCCCGAGATTTTTTTCAAAACGTGTGGGAAACAAGGATTTTTCATGTAATAAAACTATCGAGGTTTTTTTTACATATCGTGTTTTCAACTTTACACAATAAATGCAAAAATATAAAATTTTCATATTCCAAAATATTTAACTCGTAGAACCCGTAGATACTGAGTTCTAGATCGTTTTTGTTGGACAAAATCACATAGTACGCCCTCTTAATACAATACATTACATAGATAGATATTTTTTATTATACATAGAAAATACCCAGAACACCCTGACCAAATATCTGCAGACTGTACAAATATTTGTTCCGAGGCAGGAATCGAACTCGCAACCTCCTGCGTCGCAGGCGAACCTTCACCCACCGCGCCACAGAGGTCGTCACCATTCATAATTTGGTACTGTTAGTGATCTAAGGGGAAACTCACCCGTCTTCCTTCAGCTTGTAGAATATAAACGGCATGTCATCGAGACTACCCTCATACTTGGACTTTTTCCTGACATCAGGGAGTTCCAGCTCGGTTTTTCCCGTCAGTATGGGGAAAAGCGCAGCGGGTGTACCGTCTCCTACTATATTGTACCTGTAACGTAGACAAGTACATAATATATTTTTCATCCCACCATCTCGGAAAGAGTATTTTTACTCTTCGATATCTGAGTGTAAAAGCCGTTTTTATCCACTAGAGGATAAAGTAAATTTGAATTTAGAACATCATGTGCACTAAGTTTGTGAATTCAAAACATCATTAAACCTATTTACTTCTACCTCTGGTGCTGAATTTATCATACAACATTTTTTAATATGTTAAAAACTCAGACTCTGAACCTTCTTGGTGTATTACTTTTTATTTAATTTGATTTACGCGCGCCATTTTCTTTTCACGTCATATTGTTAAAACCTTAGGTTAAAAACAAGAAACTTGAAAACAAGTGAAAAACCTAAAATGAGTGATTCTAGCGACGAGGAAGTTTATTTGACAAACAGAATTGACTGAAACTGTTACAAATGCGCAAAAATACCTATCTTGTGTTTTTTTTTGCATTAAGTCATTTCCTCGCTGAGGTGGGTTAAAAAGCAACTTTGCACTCTTGTATAACAAATAACTATTAAAATTTAATCAGCCATCTTGAAAAACAAAACTATTTCGATATGTACGTATTATGTGTTTTAAAGTATTATGTCAAATGTTGTTGATGATGATGATGATGAAATAATAATTGAAACTGTGAGCTTATCAAAATGAGACCAACCACGACCACCAGTCTCATAGAACTGGCAACCGTTGGGGAATAAAGTTCTCAAGTGGCGACCAAAAACCGAACGACGCAGTAGAGGAAAGGCTCCCACCTCGATGGACTAAAGACATTATAAAGGTAGCAGGAAGTCGGTGGATGGAGGCGGCATAAGACCATTAGTCGTGGCATTTTAGGGGGTAGAGTGGGCATCTACAGGTTGATGATGATGATGAGAATTTATTACAAACAAGTTATTAGTTACTTTAGTTACCCATTTAGCACCGTAGCTCCTAACTCCTTAGTTAGAAACTCGTAACTCTTCGGCATTCGTCGTATAAACCCGTTTTTCGACGTAGAATCGAAGCCAAATATCAGCACATCGAGTGAATTCTCCCTTCCTGGAGGTGGACCCGTTCTGACGACCGATTCGCGGAACCCTATAGCATGGCCGGTCCATTTTGATGGGAGGATACTAGAAATAATAAATTAAATTGGTAACATATTAAAATGTAAAAAATACACATACTCGACTGCCAAAATCACTGAAAAGTGGTAACATAACATAACACAAAAAATTTTTACATACACTAGGATTCTCTATGTCGTGGGATCAAGACTATCAGGTACCTACTACGAGTACCCGTGGTAATAAGTTTATTGTTGAAAAGTGAATACCTATTTAAAAAGCTTATATGTTGTTGTTATGTGTTGTTGTTATGATGAGGCTGATGATGATGATGATGATGATGATGATGATATGAGATGTTCTTCCTGATGATGATGATAAAATTAGTAAATAGAACAGTGAGCTGATTAAAATGAGCCCAAACACCACCAATCTACTATTATCCATCAAGGAGTTCCGTTGACCACCGGTCTCTATCATCAGTTCAGCTCGCAACATCACAGTGGATTTTCATCAGAACACGACTTAAAACATTCTAAGAACCTGCTCTAAAGTGAATTGAAAATATTCTAGATGCGAAGACCTAACTAAAACTATTCCTAACCTAACTATACTTTATACTTCTTGTATTTATATTAGGTTAATCTATAAATTTTGTGTTCTTAAATTTTTTATTATTATATTATGTGTAATTTAAATCCATTAATAGATACCTATGTTAGTAGTAAATAACTTCATTAGTCAGAGGCTTAAACAACTGCTCAAACAATTTTGGCATTCACGGTACAGGCTTGGCCTAGTGGGAGACCGCCGAATAAACATTTTAGTCAAGCTTTGTCAACACCGAAATTTTATTTTTAACATTTTTGTGGTTAACAATTAGTTTAACGCCTATATGGTTGAAGGAAAAAAAAATTTTTTCTTTTTCTTTCATTTGATGTATTTGCATTCAAATATCTTGGGTCTGTCTCATAATCATTTTCTAAACCTATCTATTTTAGTTAAAATAGCTTTTGTTTTCTTCTCTCTGATGTAAAATGTCATACGTCAAAATAAGACAAAAGCTACTTTAACTAAAATAGGGTTAGAGAATGATTATGAAACAGGGGGCTTATCTTAAACACTCTATCATCTATCGTGCCTTTTAGAGGCGTGTGGCGATAAAACCAATCTAAAAACCGTGTCTAAGTGATATTGCAAAAACAGCATTCCAGCGTTGAGCCGTTTTTAATTATATCATATATTTAAGAACCCAGCGAATGATGAACTGCCCATACAAACGTAATACCGACGTCATTTGTAATTCGAGCATATTTCCACCATATTATGCTATTATTCGGATTCGGATAATATTTATCTATGTTCCCAGATAGTTTTTTTTTATCAAAATATTTACCTTAAATGAAATGTAAGCGAATTGCATTTTGTATATTTTTACGACCTAAACGACATGTTTTCATCTTATTTGTTTTGTATTAAAAACAACGATATGTTACGTATTTTATGTGTAGGAACATAGCTTATATTGTCAAGTAACAGAATAACAACACGATATGAAAAAAACAACAAGTTTTTATTCATAATTTTTGGTATTACGGAACTTGAACAAATTTCTAACAAATTCTGAACGCCTATATTGCTATCGCGTCAGAACCGAGGGCCGGTCGGGGAACTACGGTTGTGTGATGTTTGACAACTCGACAGGCACTCACACTAGTACACCGTGTAACCCCGCGCTTCGCTTGCTCTTGTGTTTGTTCACCTATTTATTTGTTATATATGACATTGCAATATTTTTGACATTTTATTTAGATTTGCCTTGTGATTTGGAATGAATTAACCTAGGTAACTAACATACCTACGACTTGTGCTTTGTTTACCATTCAGTATCTAGTTTTTGCGTGAAAAAATAGCGGCTCAACTTTCCAATAGCGACTGTGAGCTAGGAGGTTCATATTTTTATCACATGAAGTTTCACATAACACAAGCCTAAATATGAAATGGCGTACTGCGGAAACCAATAGTATTAGCATTGTGAGCTATGACAAAAAATCAAAGAAAAATATTTCAAAGTAAACGTACAACTTTCCTTTAGCGACTGTGACCTACGAGGTTCATATTTTTATCACATGTAGGTTCACATAGCACAAGCCTGAATATGAAATATTTGTCTTTGATTTTTTGTCATAGCTCACAATGCTAAAACTATTGGTTTCCGCAGTACGCCATTTCATATTTAGGTGTGTGTCTACATGTGATAAAAATATGAACCTCCTAGCTCACAGTCGCTATTGGAAAGTTGAGCCAAACTCAACGATCATCAAAGCACCAACCTGCCCCCTTATTCGCTCTGACCAAACGTAACATAACGCGGGCTCGTTACTATATCTGCGTGGAATCATCGCTGAATCGTATGGGTGACGTCACACGTAATTGACAAGGAATCTCTTAGGTCATAGCGAATAACCACCCACAATTATTGGGAAAAAGTTTGTGGTCGCGAGTTCTAACTGTTCGCAGAACTAGGTACCAAAGAGTTTTTATTGCTAGGTATATAAATGTAAAAGTTTGTGACAAATGCCAAATATGCCAAAAATTTGTTTTTGTCAAATGCTAGTTTGCATAAAAAATAAATACCACCTTCGAATTATGAATGGTAACGGCCACAGAATAGAAATAAGTGATCGGCTGTACCCCGCGCGCGCCTGCGTTAGCCAAACAGGGACAGCAATATGCAGGCCGACTTTTGCGCTATTCTCGAGTTGATTTAGCGTGCGGCCATCACCGCAACCTTAACTCACTTATTTTATGGCATATGTCACAATCTGTCAAAATCCATATAACGTGCTAGATAAACAAAAAAAATCAAACTAAAAATTAAAATTGGTTAATTGGTGACATAATATACATATATACAGCATTAAGGAAGCAAACTAAATATGCCAAGAAAGACTAATGAAGGAAATAGCTTCATTCATTAATCACTCTCAGCACAAGGCACTTCCAGAGTGGAGATGTCAAACTCTTCGCCACAGTCCTCAGGATGCTATTTTAACTGCACCGAACTCTGCGCATAAGGGATGCAGTTTTTTGCGTATAATGGCGTGAAAGCCATCCGTTTGGTACTGCGCAAACATTTCCGATGCACTGCAGAATCGAGGCAGTCCCAACATCATCCATCATCATGATTATAAAAGCAATCCGTTCAGTAACAAAAAAGTTCAAAATGGCGTCCGGTTTTATCAATTCTTACAACAGACTCGTGTTCTTTGATCGCAGGTACATTCAAATATTGATTTTGAAAGCAATCGGCCAGTTATGTTTAAAATGGCGGCCACTTTTATAGAGTTATTTCCAACGACCACCTTTAAAACTGCCATCAATGGTCGTTGTGACTGATCCAACAAAATACGTCACAACGACCTGGTGGCAATGTGGAATGGTGGCAGTTTTACGGGTGGTCATTAGAAATAAACTTTGTGGCGCTTCATGCTAGAATTATAATTACCAACTGAACAGACAAAGCCTTACATGCGCGTACACATGCCACATGTCATTACGCGTGCCAACAATTCATAATATAGGTACTAGTGTACGAGGCTTTGCTTACATTGTACCGATGTACAAAATAGCGTTTGTCTCAACACGGTTATAATATTGACACAGATTGTATACCAAATTTCTGGAAATCGGTTAAGTCGTAATTGAATGTGATTAACACAAAAAATATCCAAATTTTCACATTAATTTAGTAGTATAGTAGGAAGACATATTTGAACATTTACTTACAGATCCATATGTTTCCCTACGCAAGTCACTTTAACATGGTCGCTCTTTCTGAGAGTATACACGCCGTCATTGAGAACCGACGTAGGAGGCCCGATCGTGTATTTAGCGTCATTCTCGTACAGAATGTCTCTGTATTTACAGTTTATATTCTTCGTAGTTTTGAGTATTTCTTTGGCTACCTTGCATTCTGATAGCTGAAACAAAAATACTTTGACAAACTCCAATAATTAGGTGATATTTATCTGAGCTATATTTTTATAGCCTTTTGAGCAGTAAATACCATTTATATTTATTTATTTCTCACATGTACAATCTTATTTCTACTTTTAGTAGCCACTGCAGGCACATAAACCCCGTCAGGGCCCTAGTTTTTGAGTCAAGATTTTATTGAAACTCTAAATAAACAATTGTGCGGTAAACTTTGAGCAATGATAAACTTATTGGGTAATATTTTAGTAGCGTTTTAGCTTAATAATAATAATTGGTACTCTGACCAAATATTTGAGAGATTTTTTTATATTAAAATATACATGTACTCCGGCTCTGGCACTCGCTGGCCGCTGTAGCGGTTCGCTTCGCTCTGCACGTTGTTGATGAGTCCCATGATAATCATAGTAGAAAGGTGCAAATATTTGTCCCACAGCGGGAATCGAACTCGCTCCGGTCGCGTCTCTGCTGGCTCCTAGCCCACCTCGCCACGGAGGCACTCTCTTCTCTCAATCACTGAATTGAGGGGTTTAACTAGACAGGCTCCGTTCGCACGCCGGCATGTATCTAGGAACATACCGTAGAACTTATAGTAGTACCGTTTCATTGAGAAGTTTGCTCACTTCGCTTGCTAATTAATTAAGTAAAGAATTGGAGGCTAATCGCTTCTCTCACACACTGCGCTATGACTTCGAGAAAGATTTTTAAATAGGTTTAACCGTCACACGTCACTGGATGGAATACTTAAGATAATAACACATATTTGGATGCAAATATGCCTAACCCAAAACTAGGGCGTGCAAACACTTTAGCGCCATCTAGTTTAAGAGAAAGAGACATTTTAGAAAAGGCTAATTTTGCCAAAATTCTTCTTCCTTAATAATAATAAATTGTTATATCTTTATTAACAGAAAGAATCTTACAACTAATAAATTATACATAAAAAATCAAAATATAAATTAAACAGTTGTGCTGTCTAAAGACCGATGCAAACTATCTAAAGATAGCTCACCTGATCTAAATCAGTACTAGCGTTACAAAGACGTTGATTGCATTGCCACGCTGACTGGCAATATAATGTGTTGAGCCAGATAAGAGCCCGAACTCGGGTCACGCGTCGCTTCAGCCAGACGCCCTTTAAGAATTTTGAAAATGCAAAGAGCCCCGGTTGAAATTTTTAGTGTTGCCACTACACTAAAAATTTAAAATAATAATTAATAATATTAATATTATTATTATTAATATTTTAAATGTTTTTTTTTTTTTTTTTTTTTTTTTTCTTATTTAGAAGGAATTTTGTTCACCACAGAACCAGTGCTGTAGACTGAAGAACGCTGGTAATATTGCAAAAACCTAAACCTCTCAGATTAAGAGGTAGAGACGCCTACGACTACCATCCAAAAACCAGCTCACTGTGTTTCCACAATTGACAACATCTTAAAGCGTATGTAAATTTTGGGATAAAAAGCCAAAAATGGATAAAAAGGATAGCAATTTAAATTGATAATAATGATGGATAAAATTTTGATAATTTTGTCTACGAAGGCCAGAAAAGATTCGTCAAGAATTCGTGAACGAGGTGAAGTAAACATTTATCTACAGCTGTAATTTTAGAGGCCAAACAGTGAAATTGACAAATGACAAAATTTATATCAAAAGAATTAAAAAATATATATTTTAAGTGGTATTACAACTTGGTATGTTAACTTACATAGCATCTGACCCAGTCCCGTCCGTCGCAGTGGATTTTGGGCGCAACCTTGTCGAACTGAGTGACCTCTTTAGCGAACGGGTCGAGATGTGGAAACTCGCATCCAGTGCCTTTATCCTCTTTGAGTGCCTCTTGTAGTCTGCTTTCTATGTACCTGTTGTAAAGCACTTAATGTATTGGGTAGTTTTAGAATCACGTTGGATACAGGCTATGATTTATGATCGACCCATTGTTATTGGTAGGACAATTTAGCCTCAACATGAAAAATTTTGATTTAAATAAGCTTTATCCTAAAGCAGTGTAACTTGTCAATGTTTTTGTACCTCAGGATAGGAAAAACCAGTGTAGTAACGGATTAGGCAACGCCAAGCAAGTAGGTCCTTTCACAATCTTGAAATTTTTGGTTCTGTATCATGAACAACCTTAGTGAGCAAATTATGATATTAGCAATCCACAAGCAGTGCATGCAACATGATTGAATAGAATAGACAGTTTATTTGCAACAGGACATAGAGGTTTCACAAATAAAAAATAACAAGAATCGCTGTTACAAAAAGGTATTATATTATGCAGGTTGTAAATAACCTACGCTGGTCTTCATTCGATTCTTTAGGTGCTGAGGTAATTTCACATCCAAGGGCTATATTGTCCTACTATTTTGATTATTGGCAATTAGATAATTCTAGGTATTATATGGTATTATTGAACCGTTGAGCAATGATGTTAGAATTTATGAAAAATATTTGATGGTATATTTTCAGGGGTGCTCACACATAAGTGTCCTAGATAATATACCACGAAATATTTAGATGGCAAGTGGTGTCTGACTGACTGAAGATAGCACGATGTAGGACGCGGCAACAGGGCTGCTAGTATGAATCGATAAAATTTTACATTACAAACGGACAAAACGGGAATATATCTCTACGTAATCCCGATTTGTCGAATTTTAACGACAAATTTTATCGATTCAGAGATCCATACTTGCAGCCCAGCATGTAAATAATATAAGTAGCGAGAGTATGCTGTGAGTGCACAATAGCTACCATCGATCTTGTCCCTACAACAGATACTTTATTCAGATATGCATGGTCCCTACTAATAGGTTAAAATACTAGGAGACGAGAATACATGGATAAAACACATTTTATCAAGATTTTATCTAAACTTGAAATAAAAAAACCTAAAAAGTACCTACAATATACTTTTCCTAAACCAACACGGCTCATACTAAATAGTTTTTATAATTTAGTTAACTGCTGAAAATACAACATTTGTTTTTGGTGATTGCACTCTTTTTTTCTGCAATTTCCTTCTTCGGCGAATTTTTTCCTACACTGAGCGGCAATTCACAGAACCGTATTTACACGCAAAATCGCTGAAAAAAGTCCGCAGTGATAGTGTCCAAGACTTGGGAGTTTTGCGACGCTTCAGTTACGTGGACCGGTAGAGCGTAGAGCTATTCTCTATATCGCGACAGGTTTGCAACAGACGTAAATTGTGCAATCAGCCCTGATTGTACAATTTACGACTGTTGCGAACCCTGCGGATCGCAACCAGTTACTTATTTGTCAGTCGTCAAGTTATAGTGGGCTAGGTATATTGTGTAATACAGTATGTTATTTTACAACTATCAATGAAATGTATGTATGTTATGTTATAAGCAATGTTTATAGTCTGCGCGGAAAGAGAATGGTTGTGGAAGATGAAAGCGCTGGAACCGCTTATTTACCAATTTTGTGTTATTAACACTGTCTCGTCATTTTATCTCGACTGCAAGCTTGACTGCTTGCTTTTGTAATGACAAAGTAAAAATCTTATATGGCCAAGTTTGGTAGCTAACCAAACAGTCCTCGTATTGCCTATCAAACTAGTAATCGCTTTCTAATACGATTTTACGGTTCATTGCGCTTCATGTGTTGAATATTTCTGCCCTTGGAAAAGAAGCTAAAACACACGGCGCAATGTACTGTGAAATCGAAATGATAAGCGATTACCAGTTTGATAGGTAATAAGGGAGCGGGTTTGGTAGGTTGGTAGCAAAATTTTAAATAATGCTAGTTCCGTTTTCGCCACGCCTGTTCTTTTTCCGCACACACTCTAAGGCCCGTGTTCCAGAACTATGCTCAAGTCTAAATCGAGACTCAAGCTTAGATTTTGTGACAGTTTTTAGGGTTCCGTAAGGATCCAATTTACTAAGCCTACGCCGTTCGCCTTGTCTGTCTGTTTGAATTCTGTCACAAGGGTATATCTTGGCAGCCGTAAGATGGAGACAGTCGAGTATTTTATAGATTATGACGTGTTGTAGCTTGAACCCTACGATATGTTTTTTGGCCTCCCATTATAAAACAGGCATAATTTGTAAATTTTTTATCATCAGAAAACTTCTTTAACAAGTTTATTTATTTGCTTTGATTGATTTGATCAAAAACTATTTAGGATATCTGTTGAGAACAAGCAAGCACTTATTTCAACAAAAAAAAGACAACCATTTCATCCAAGGTTTATACAAGACTAACAAGAAAGAACAAGAAAGTTAATCAAAAAAGTAAAAAAGGAACTTAATATTTAAATGTTTATAATTCTTTACCAGCCAGCCTCCTTAAGTTCTTAAAGGAGACTGGCCTGGTAAGTGTTGTGAAAGGTTGGTTGCCAACAATATCATTTGTGATGAATACTTTTCGAGTTATGGTAGGACTGTTACTTGACTTCCGAACCCTACACTGTGGATGGTTTGAGAGAAGACGCATGACCGGTCCCCGTATTCTCTATCTGGCAACAGGTTTGCAACAGGCGTAAATTGTGCAATCACGGCTGTCAAAAGTAGCTTTTCTCATACAAAAGCTACCGTTTCACAGCAATGATCGCACAATTTACGCCTGTTGCCAGATAGAGAATATCCCTGCGGTTTATTAGTTGAAATCTGTAAAAATATCTATGCTTGAGTCTCGATTCAGTTCGAGTTTAATTCCGTAATACGGGCCAAGAATTTAAGCACTAAAATGCAAATTAAAAACTAGTTACAAAACTACCATGCGCGTTACTTCAGAAATGTAGAGACGAATATCGAAAATTTCCTTCGCTCGTGTTTGTTTGTTTTTTGGTTACCCTGAGGTTATCTTTTAACGCATGACTCGGATCATGTATTCGAACTAAGGGGGTTTTAGGACGTGCATTAGGCATTCAGCTTTCGGCCGAACCTTGAATTTGCAAAAAAAAACAAAAGTCTTGGAAAAAAAAAACTTTAGATTTGTGATCCGAGTAAGGGGTAAAATTTAGGATTTTTTTGCTTTTCTACCCCTAAAATCAAGTATGCCAAGTTAGGCCAACGGAAGCCTCACGGTGCATGTCCTACCCGCACTTGTCCTTGTTTTTTATATTTGCTTATTTTTTTTTACAGTTGCTTGGTTTCTGTATTCTACAGCGAGCGTCGGACTTTACGAAATTCGTCTCAACATTTTTAAGCTACATCGACAAACTACTTACTCAATCACTGAGCTTCTGAAAACATTAAACAAAACATTCAATTAATTATCATTCTACATGCCAACTAAATACTGTAAGAAAACAAACATTAATATTATATATAAGTAAAGCTAAATTGAATCATCATAGAAAATACCCAACCAAGTAGTTTTGGGTAAAACTGTCTTTAATATAAATATTCTGCTGTCATTAACATTTTACCCTGTGGCTCGATTGCATAATTCTGTTGCTATCAATTTCAATCAGTTTCAATGCTGTTTACATTTGAAATAACGTTTTTGCTCCTAATTTATGCAGTCTAGTTAGTTGCAATCAACCTTTGAAGGTAAACTGCGAAAATTAGGCGATCGCAAAACAGTAATTGTAAAAAGAAATAGCATTGAGACTGATTGAAACTGATAGCAACAGAAATACGTAATCTGATGGCAGCTCTCAAGCGCAGAAGGACAACATCGTACCTTAAGAAACAGGGGTACCCCTTGAACCAACAACTTCGCAGAAAATAGTGACCATTGGTCACAAATTTATTATATTGTCACGGGTATTTATCGCGTGTTACCTTATTATTTATTATTCCCAACGTTTCGAATGCGTTACAGCAATCATGGTCGCGGGCTGACTCTCACTGACTGATTGCTGTAGCGCATTCGAAATTCGAAACGTCGTCGGAAATAATAAATAATAAGGTAACACGCGATAAATACCCGTGACAATATAATACAATTTCTAATCGCGAGAGTTTAAAAATACCATCGGTCACAAGATGAGAAGCTCTGAACATAGCCTTTTCCGTATCTCGCTGAGCAACCTTAAGAGAAGGTTACCGGTAGGGCACTTACGTCCTTTTGTACGCGAACGAAGTTTGCTTCTATTTTGGCTATAATTTCTTCAAACTCCATGAAATTTTGTACATAAATGATCAGTACACTAATCTCTAGCTAGACCCATGGTGCGTCAGTTATCCTTTATCCTCTATCCTCCTCCTCTATCCTCTTCTTTTATCTATATATATATATAAATCAATTGCTGTTCGTTTGTCTCGCTAAAACTCTAGAACGGCTGGGCGGATTTATTTGATTTTAGTTTTGTTGTGTTCATAATTGTCACGGAAAGGTTTAAATGTAACGGGACCACCGGGAACACCGGGAACACCGGGACCACGCCTAGTCTTTATAAATATGATTAACGCACTACGGGTCTAGATATTAGTGTACTGATCATGTGTACAATGTTTCATGGAGTTTGAAGAAGTAATAGACCAATTAGAAGGAAACTTCGTTCGCATGCAAAAGGGCGTAAGCGCCACACAGATTTTTTGTATAGGAGTCACGAAAAGCGCCCCTAGCGACACTTTGAGAACCTCAATTTCCCTACAAAAATCCGTGTAAACACGCCCGTGTAGTTGTAGACTAGGCCCTCTGAAAACTTTCGCACTTTTCCACAATTTTAACATTTATATACATGTATGGTTAGCTAAAACTTTAATAATTATTTTTATAACAGAGGCCCAATTCTCTAATTCATAAACATTCAATTCGCAGTATCTCGTCTCAGTCGCACTGTCACATATAGTACCTATTACTTAATCTTCGCGTTCCTTGCGAAGAATATGTAATAGTTACTATACGAGACAGTGCGACTAACACGAGATTATTATTGTGACTGGAATGTTTTTAAATTAGAGAATTGGGCCTCGGATCCTATCATAGACTGAACAAAATTTTGCGACAGATTATGCAGTCCCTATCAGTAGCGTGTAGCGGAAACAAATAAAAATACTATTTACGCCTCTAAGCGATATTTTAATTTTAGATTGGGTGTTTGTTTAGTGATAAATTGGAGCCTCACGTCCATTGCACGGTGGGTTTAAAATCGTATTTCATAGACTTACGGAATTAAATTTGCAAGTGCCGGATTTTTTGCCGGATATCGCTTCTATTAATTATTACTATAGGTATACAAAAATGAACCGTTTCATATGTAAAAATAAATAAATATATTATGAAAATTTAAAAAAAAATCGGCAGCGATAACCTTTATGTGAGTATGACAAAAAAAAACATAAATAATTAGTACTATAACAAATTGTAAGGATATTACCGTGTTCCTTGCCGTTTAAGATATAATTAGATTTCTCATACAATTTTTTCGTAAAAAAAAATATAATTCTTTCGTTAATAACGAATCGTTAGAATTAACTCTGTGTCATTTTTGCATATGTTAATAGAAGCGATATCCGGCAAATAATCCGGCACTTGCAAATTGAACTCCCTAAGTCTATGAAAGCCGATTTTCAGCCCACTGTGCATCGGCATATAAGTGGCTGCTGTGCTGAGACGTATTGTATGAGCTTGTATGAAATAAGCTGTTAAAAATCTGTTAATAAACAGTAAAAAAAAACTTGCAAATCAATTAAATTACCAACCAAGAAAAATAAATATTATACTTAAATCAAAAAACCAAACTAGCGTGCAATGAAATAGGGTCACTGAAATGAATATAGGTGAATGTAAATTTTATTATAAGTTACTGAAATAAACATTTTGTTTTTTTTTTTTTCACTTAGAAAACTAACAATATCGCCTAAACTCATTTTTTGTTTATTTATTTAATAAATTTTAAGTATTTTTGTAAATGTTAAATATATTTTAATATGATTTTTATTTCAATTCGATACCTTGCACAGTTTGGGAGGTATTGTGGATTTAACCTTATTTCATTACACGCCAAGTTAGATAATAGCTAAAACAAATAAATGGCAACTAATATGGCACATCACGATCAGCAGGGCGATTCTAAAACGTCGGAAACGTTTCCGATCGGATTCGTAAGTTTTTCATTTCGATATGGTAAATAACCAGGGCCAGATTTAAATTTGTGCCGCCCTGGGGCACGAAAATGCCGCCCTATGACTTAATTTTTTTTGAATAGTTTTCCTATATTATAATATACAAAATTTTAATGTGATAAGTAAATACTTGAATTATATTTCTTGAGAGATAAAATGTTTATTTAAAAGAATTAGTTAATTATATATTGTATAGAAAAAAATTCTCACTTTCCAAATTTTGCCGCCCTAGAAAATTTGCCACCCTGGGCACCCCCCCCCCCCCCCCCCCCCGACTGCCCCTAGTATAAATCCACCACTGTAAATAACTAAAACAATTTTCTAGTTTTTTTCTACTAAAACACAGTAAAAAAACAATAAATATTGTATATTACAGTGTTTTACTAGAGAAAATTTTTTGAAAATTATTTTAGTTACTTACCACATCGAAATGAAACACTTACGAATCCGATCGGAAACGTTTCAGACGTTTTAGAATCGCCCTGCAGAAGTGATCTAGCTGAGTGGACGAATTTGTAGCGGTCATGCGTTATTTTTAAGGATTCCGTACATGTAAAGGAAAAAAAAGATCTTTAGGTCTAAGATTTATTTTTTGATTTTTTTGTCTGTAAAATTTTTATTTGACCTATAAATTCCCCTATTTTTAACATATTTCTGTGTTAAGACTATGCGTTGTTCCAGTTTACGACCTCCGTGGCGCAGAGGGCGAGTAGCGGGCGGGCTTAGACGCTAGAGGTTGCGGGTTTGATTCCCGCTGCGGGACAAATGTTATGCATGATTTGCAAACATTTGTTGTGGGTCTGGGTGTTGTGGTACCATGGTACTCGAAGTTCCTGATACCCACAACAGGGAATCCTAGTGTGGGAACTAGGGCTTGAGCTCCGGAATTCCGGAATTGGCATAATTCCGGAATTCCGATAAAATCCAATATCGTTCCCAATTCCGGAATCGGCGAGATCAATATCGAAATTTCGATATTGAAAAAAAAAACAATATCTTATTACACGGCTTGATGAAAACAATGCCGCCAACGAGCGTAGAAGCAGATAGAGCTTTTTCGGCGGGCACCTATGTATGTAATCGCGTACGAAGCTCACTCGATGACGACAGTTTAAGACGATATGTTAAAATGTTTAGAATCTCGAGGGCAGCTCGTTTGCAACACTGCAAGAAAGTGATAGCGCGATTACTCACTTGACGCCGGGAAGAGAATAAAGTATAGCTTCGTGCCGTTGAGAAGAAGTAACTGGCGTAAGCGACAAATGATAAACCTTCGTTTTGCTTAAAGAGTAGCAAATACACAAATAAATCTTTATCTATTTGTTTAAATACTTTGATTAGCTACCGAATAGTATACAAATAAACCGCAAATATTTTCTAAACGGGTTTTACGAGAACTGATTTCAAAAAAATAAATGTATAGAGTAAAGTTTTACCAATCGTGTTTCTGTTTTTGATTTACTTAACCATATTTCTAATACCTACTGAGTTTTTAACTCATAAAATTAATGGAATTTGATAGCAAACATACATTTAAATAATAATAATATTAGGTATGACATTTTTCCAAACTTTTTACACTCAGAATCAATTAAAACTTTTACGTATTATTTTATACAAAAAGACACTTTTGAGTTCCGGAATTCCGGAATTGAAATACTGAATATCGAAACCCAATTCCGGAATTGAAAAACCGTCCGATATTCAAGCCCTAGTGGGAACAGGATGATGTATGTGACTGTTGGGTGTTATGTATTCTATGTTATGTTATCTTTATTAAACTACCGTCTCATTTATTTTACGGTTTTCTACAAAGCCGATTTGCAATTTATAAATTGTAAGTATTAATATACTTTCGCGATATGAAAACATTTTATATTAGTTTCTCACGGGTTCTTAGAACAATCAAACGGTACCTATTCAAAGCCACCAAGACCCGTGAGAATATAACATAACATAACACTCAACAGTCACATATATAATACTGAGTGGTATAAGGAACTACGAATACCATGGTACCACAACACCCAGACCCGGAACTAATAATTGCAGGTCATGCAAACATTTGTTCCGCAGCGGGAATCGAAACCGCACCTCTTGTGTCTCAGCCGCCAAAGTTACCAATATGAAACGATCTGTTTTTCCTGTGATGTGCCATATTACTTGTCACAGTTAAAATAAAGAAAAAAAGCTCTAAATGCTTACCTGCTCTTAACATTGAGATGCGTCTCTCTACGCAGTGTTGTAATGGTTAGTGCGGGTGCAAGCGTAGTATTCAACAAACTAAAAGAGCCAACACCGATTGTAAATAGGTTTAGGTCAGTTAACACAAAAGGTCCAAGCCACACGGAGCTTCGCTTGGTGGTTAGAGCTACGCTGCGTGCTAGGTGACATACCCTAGAGCGAACCACACAGTTCACTATCACAATTACCTCACTGACACTTGGAGCCACGCTGCATGACTATTATGCCAGGGATATACTGCGAACAGCAAACCCAAGGACACGTCAGAACACATTTTCTGCAGGGCGGTGAGTGTAGTCTATTCTATTCTATTGGCGTATTAACAAGATGGAGGAGCATCTAGTTCAGCGTCACACTGCGCGCTTCGAACCAAGCGTGGCACCAAGCGAAGCTTCTGTCTGTGTGGCTTGGGCCTAATATACATTAAAGAAGGGGAAGGTAGGTATAGGAGGTAGGTACTCGCACGTCTCAGTGTTTGCTATGTACTTAATTTTTTGTTATTTATTAAACTTGATAGTTTATTAGTTCTTTGTAAATTTTGATGATTGATTTCTGAAGTAATTACTTCAGAAATCAATCATCAAAATTTACAAAGACTAATTACTGAAATAAGCGAAACATAATTATGTTTCGCTTATTTCAGTAATCAGTAGTCAGTAATCAGTAATCAGTTTCAGTAGTCTTATAAAATATCACATAAAATTTTTAGTACATGAGCCTGTTAGGGTGCAGCAATAGGAATAGGGGTAAGTGGCACTTAATTATTTCGATAGCCAATAGTGTTTAATTAGACGCACATTACAAGCTCTGCTTAGCTTAGGGCTAGAAAATGTTGAGTGAAATATCCAGCATTTATTTATTTATTAAAATCACAAAGATCATGTTTAATATCTTTTCACCAATCAGTAAATAAAATTCCACGATGTATTCAGTAGGTTCAATTTATACTATATGGTACCTTGATAATCTTGATATAGAGCACACCCATGTCTTATTAGGGCAAAGCAGACTTTTTTATCAAAAAAAAAACACAGGGGAACGCTCGCTCAGGTTTTTGTGATGTTGCCAGTTTGTGAGTCGATGCAAGGTGACAGAGGGAGGGGTGAAGGAACAAGGAACAACCTAATATAAGCCTTGCAAAAACTAATTCACAAATAAGCCAGTTAATTTGCTAATACTTGCAGCTAATATCACACTCGCAAAGTTAATGAGGGCTTTTCATCTTCGATTAAAAAGAAAAAAAGTAGTTCAAATTGGTTTGATAGATGGCGCTGACTCAACTGTATCAATCAAAATTGTCTGTGGTGCACGCGTACAAAACTATTATTCTAAGTAGTCTGTGGCTATTAGTCATGATATTCTGTTTGTGATTGCTTCTTGAGTGTGCGCTAGTGATTTCGTGGTGTTTTTAGAAGTAGGCAAAAATAAATACCACGAAACGAAAATTATTTCTACGTTGTCGATGTTGACATTTCACTTTATTTTGACACTTGACAGTTACGTTACAGAGCAGCGTCATCTATTTTCAATTCTGAAAGCATGATTTGAAACGGCCGTGAAAACCCCTCATTGGCGCGGTAGCAGGCTTACCATGTCATCATGCTAGACTTCACCTGCCCAAGACAATGACGGATATCGGATATCGACGGAAGAGTGGAGAGAAATCACATTTGGATGTAGATAGGAAACATTTGGCAAGAGCGTAGCGATCTCAAGAATGAAGTGAAAGAGAAGTTTCTACGCTGTTCCGACATGAAAACAGTCCGTAGTCGAACAAGACGAGCCAGGGGAGGTTACCATGAGCTCTTATAGAGTCTGTATAATTAAAGTATAGACTGAAAATGCGAGACAAATTTAAAAATAATCAGCTTGGCATCCCCAAAACTAACATGAGATACCTGAATTAACCTAATTTGATACATTACAATTAGTTATTTTGACTTTTGTAGGTTAATCCAGGTATTTCATGTTAGTTTTGGGGATACCAAGCTGATTATTTTTAAAGGTGTTGTTCCAAGATGTATGGAGCCTAGCCCTTGTCGGTGTACACTTGTGTAAAAGTGGCTAAATATATGTAAAACCTTTTCCCATAGTATTTTTTTGATTATTTCGCTTCATTTAATGCTGGTTCCTAAAATATATTTCTCACGGAGAGCAACACAAGACAAAACAATATGGCGGGGCGGATACAATTTACTCTGTGGTAAAATGTTTCGACAGCTGTTGACAATCGTAATAAAGCTAGCGTAGGCAACGCATTCAATGCAGACACACTACTCGTCCAACGAACGAATAAAGCAATGAACTACAGAGCAATAAACGTGACATTCGCTGTCATGGCTGCTCAGGAAAATATGTTACCATTGTAAAAAAAAACGAATATTAAACTGTTCTCTGCAGTAAATTATGTTTCAAATTAGAGTAAGAGTATTTTTACGATAATCACTGATTTTTTCGCCATTCTCTGTCTGGTGTACATCGATATAGGCCATTTTGGAATATGTCCTTTGCCGCGCATTTTCAGTCTCTCATTACAAAATATCAGTTCGTCGTTGACATCCGTCATCATTGAATATCTTCAATCGCAGAAGTCTACAGACCTTCTGCTACTGTGCTTTTAAATATAGCTGCGGACACCACGGAACCGATATTTTGTACTGAATAGTTTTTGAACTGAATAGCTTTAAGAGCTCATGGTAAGGCATCTTTTGCACGCGAACAAAGATTGCTTCTATTTTGGCTATAATTCCATGAAAGGAGATGTTTCATGAATGTATGGAGCTTGGGCCTGCACAATGTACAGTATATATAAATATAGCTAAGCAATATAGAAACCATTTGTTATTGTTTATTTTCCATAATATTGCTTCGTGTTAGTGTACATTCAAGATTATCTTCGCCAAAGAGAGCAATCACACACAAGGAAATCACACAAGGAACCAGTTTTAACTAAAACTGTTTTAACTTTAACAGTAAAACTGTCAGTTGTCAAAGTCACTCGACTGTCATGGCTGCTCTAAAAATCGGGTGACCATAAATAAACATTTTTGTACCGCTGTATTATGCTTCAAATTAATATAATAATTGTATTTTTATGAAAATCCCCTGTTTTTTTATATCTTTCTGTGTAGTGTACTTAGAGCAGGCCCAGGATGAAACATCTCCTTTAGTACACCATGATCAGTACCCTACCAGTGACCTCCTCTTAAAGGAAGAGAGACATATCTCGACATGTGTAGATATAGTTTTGTCTATCCACGAAAGAGAACACAACACTCATGCTAAGCCTGCTGTTGGTGAATTTAGTTCAAAATGTATTATACTGGCAATATTAGCTCAGGTATATTTACTGTGCAATATTTACTATGTGTGCATTTTGCAAAAATATGTATTTAAATTAAACTACCTACATACGATAAGAACCTACCAGGTTATAATTCAGGGTTACATTAAATCAATTAGTTATGTCACACTTTTGTCACTCTAGGGTTCTGTATTATCAGCGCTCACAATAAAAACGGAACTATTTAGAATCACTTTGTTGCCTTCCTGTTTGTTATAAATAAATCTTTCAGGAACGGCAAATGTTAAAATGAATTCCAAATACTTTAGAATCCTAAAGCTAAGAAAATATACGACCTAACACGCAAAGTGGTCTCAGCCGTAGAATAGGACTCCTCCAATTTCTCCCACAGTTGAGTTAAAAGCGACTAAGGGATTACGCAAGCGGTAGCAGCATCATACCGACAGAATACAGACGAACAAACAAACAAACAGACGGACGGGGTAGGCTTGTAATAGGATCCCGTTTGGCACCCTCCGGGTACTGAACCCTAAAGGAGAATTAACGGTTTTCACTAACGTTGCCATCATCATCATCATGAGCCGTTACACGTCCACCAATTTACAATAATCAGCAAGCTTAAGGCAGGAGGGTTGGTGATGGCAGTATTCGTGTTGAGTACTCAGGTGGATGCTACTGCCGATCCCTGGTGTAATTCATTAGCGCGATTTACAATTGGGTGATTTTAAAAAATTTTGTTACGTCAGGAAATTGTCAGTAAATTGTTTCGTCAGTAAATGTCAAGAAATTGTAAAAATAAGGCACTGTTTACAATGTAAAAACGATCTGCACGTCTAGTACGGGTTTTGATAGTTTTCGAAAACTATGTGAAGTTTCGTTTCCTTCCATACATTTACTGACAGCGTCCTTAGTTTTCTTCTAGTTTCGCTAGGGGCGCTGCAAGTTAATGTATGGAAGAAAACGAAACTTCATATAGTTTCGAAAACTATCAAAACACGTACTAACCCCCCTGGAGAACATCAAAAATGTAATTTTATTATTAAAAGCTTTTTTTTTAACTTGCAATGTGTATATGTATGTTTGTCCGGGTGGAATCTTGCAAATTAATTTTAAATCAGTTATCTGCCCGTTGAGCTGAAATTTTTTCATACCTGTCAAGTTCAGATGACAATACAATATTATGGCAACGGCGAGCTGATGTGATTATGGAGATGGAAGGTGGACAACGGAACTCCTCGATGTTTTAATAGTAGCCTGGCAGTGTTTGGGCTCAATTTGATCAGCTCACGGTTCCAATTACAAATTAAATAAAAGCTTGTTTTGAAAAGTACATTTTTCCACAAAAAACTAATTTGTATGAGAATTTCTAGATCGTTCTTAGAGTCAAGTTTGATTTATTAATACGGGTCCTAGTACTACTTACGTAGGTATGTTATTGGGTTTTTAATTTGTCCTTATCAGCGTCGGTAAAACCGTCAAGTACGATAATGATTCGCCCTGGGGGCAATTGCGATAGCATTTTCATTAAATGACCATTTTGAGTCAAAGTCATCAAACATCTAATTAAGATTCTCACGTAGGTACGAACTGTTAGGCTAGGCAATTTAATGTATCCCTGAATTTCAAACATTTTCTAACATTCTCATAGATTTTATACTGATGTATATTTCACTAATATACACCAATATTATATATTATATAAAGAAGATCACTTACGCATAGGTATCAATTGACATTATCCAAAAAAAAATAGACTATGCCATCGGTAGCTATAGCAAATGGACGTCTGCGCTCTTGCGCGCGAACGAAGTGTTGCTTCTAATTTGGCTATATTTTCTTTAAACTCCATGAAACTTTGTACACATGATCAGTACACTAATATCTAGACCCGTAGTGCGTTAGTTTTATATAAAATTATATGGTTACCAAATAATCAATTTAAAAAAAAACTGACGAACCACGGTTCTTGTTATTAGTGTAGAAAACATGTAGTTTGATAAAGTAATAGCTAAAATAGAAGCAAACTTCGTTCGCGTACAAAAGGGCTTAAGGGCCGTACCTTCCCTTAATCTTTGTAAATATCTATGTAAGTCTGCCATCAATTATTACAATCGGTAATCCGACATGTAATGTCAAATAAGTACCCGTATAAGACTCAAGTACACCAACACATGCGGGCAGATACCTGTAACCAAAGGTGATACAAAATACTAACGCCGCCTTTAGGTAAGTGCTTTGTGGTCATGGTCACAATCTATGAAAGCATCTGTTAAAACGATTTTGTTAGACAAAACCGTCCGTTATGTGTTGGTGAACTTCAGCCTCATGACCCGATGGAGAAAAGGTCTCAGACTTACCTCCTTCTTACGTCCAGATCGGGTTCTCTGTGCAAGCTGTCATTTATAAATATATGGTAAACTGTGCAGAACAGTATTACAATGAAGGTTATAAATTGGTTCCGCCTTGAACAGTACCATCGTTTCATCATTGCTGTCATCTGTAAATAAAACAGAGCATTGTCAACAAGCAATAAACAATATACTAAGCGGGGTATTCTTTAGGCAACATTTGTTAATAAACACTGTTTATAAACCGTGTTTCACAATGTTTCATCATGTCTCTGTTTGTTTATAAACAAAGGTGATGAAACATTGTTTATTAAACATGTTGCCGTGTTTCCCACTTCGAGTGGAGAGCAAGAAGAAACATGTAGTTTATAAGCAAAATTCAACAGGTGTGGACGTGTGTTGCGCTAGTTTATAAACATGAAAGTAGTGTGGTCCAACATACTACCTCCTCGGGCGACATCCTAGCAACAACTGACAAGTGTGGACTGCCAAGTTTCAGAAACAGTGTTTATTGAACGAGCGAAGCGAGTTCTCTGAGTCAAGTTGGAAGAATCGGCGTTTGTATGTATGTGTGTATGTATGTATGTTTGTCCGATGAAAACTTCCAAACCGTTTATCCGATCTTTATGAAATTTGGTATGGGAGTAGATAGTATTGGTACAATTTGTAGGTAAGGTTATGAGCTATATCGGTCAAGGGGTTGCTGAGATATTGGGGTCCAAGAGGGGGGTAAAAAAAATAAAAGTGAGACAGTCAGATCAAGTGGGGTGTCTAATGAAAGCGCTTTGGTTGGACATTTCAAAACTGTTTTTAATAATTATTTAGCCTTAGTAGTTTTCGAGATATTAGGGAAAATAAAAAACGTAAAAACCCAAAATTCTAGGGTATTTCCAGCAATCCCACAATGCCGAAATTTGGTATGCTTGTAGCTTTTGTGTCACAACTACAGGGAAAAGTCTGAAATTGAAGAATTTAGAAACATGTACTCCATAAAACAGAAACCAATATAACATCCATTGTTGACCTCCCATTTCTAAGAATTTGAATCACGTTGGAGTTCCATGGTTTTCATCAAAAGGACGTTATCAATTAATTCGTCAGGTAATTGATATAGGTACTAACAGGTATGGTATGTAGTATAACAACGCCCCGTTGCTTAGCCCTATTCAAAGGTTATTTCGATGATGTGTAGGAAATTAGAGTAGTTACTGGTAGATCCTGTACTGTACTGGTAGACCTCGAGGGGAAAATTTACAAAAATAATAATAGAAAATATGGAAATTACTTAGTTAAGTAGTCGGGCTGATAAAGGTGTTATCGCGAGGTCTCAGTTCGGAGCGAACCACTAGTGGTAAACGAGGGTAAACGTGTTAATAAACACGTCTAAACAATTTTTTTTAGTCTTTGGCTAATCTTTTGCTATTAGTAGAGCACCTTGTGAAAGAGTTTGCCCGGGGAAATACAGAAATATCATCATCATCATCTGCAGCAACCTGTTAACGTCCACTGCTGGACGAGGCCTCCCCCATTGAATACAATGAGGGGATTTGCCATAATCACCACGCTTGGCAGGCGGATTGGTGATCGCAGTTGGTGATAATTACTCAGATGGATGCTACTGCTCATCCCCTGGTGTAATCCCTTATTAAGGCTTTTACTACATCCATGGGAGGAGGAGGGATCTATTCTAAGGCTGGACACACCACGGCACACAGAAATATACATGGAACAAATAGGAATAATTGAGTAATATGAATTTCCACAAATAACAGAAACTATGGCTCCTCACTTGGCTCTAGGCCAGTGTCGTGGGTGCCCAAAGTGAACGAATTGCAGGGGTGAAACCTTAACCATGAAATTTGGTTAAGGTGGATCGTCTCGCAAGTGGCGCGAAATTAAAATTTATTCGAGTTTTTTTGCTCATCACAGCTCATCAACAATAGTCAATAGTCAATAGTCAATAGTCATTTATTCATAATATACATTATACGTCAATAGGGTAGGTACAATATAGTACCATGAGCTAGCTATATAACTATATAGGTAACCTAAAAATACACTCATTATATAACATTATTTAAATATTAAATAAAAATTAGTTAAGTTAAATAATAATTGTGACATCAAAATAATAATAAAGAATATAAATAATACAATTAGGTATGATTACAGCCTATGAATTCATCATAGCTATAAAAGGTCTGCTCGACAAGCCACTGTTTCAACTTTGTTTTGAATGAATACATACTTCGAGTATCAGTGATAATATCAGGGAGATTATTGTATACTGTCGGTCCCATTACATGCGTCAGTTTGGAAGACTTCGTTAAAGAACGTGGTACCGGCATTAACTTGTGACGGTTCCGGGTATTGTGCGAATGTAAATCTCCGTGCGTTTGGTACAAGCTAAGATTTCTTCTCACGTATATCGCTACCTGGTACAACAACAAGCAGGGCAACGTAAGGATGTACAAACTCTTAAAATGGGGCCTCGCTGACTCGTCACTAGGTATCCGCACGATCGCGCGTATGGCCCTTTTCTGCATCCTGAACGCGCGTTCCCAGTCGGCAGCGCGCGCCCACAACTCGGCACCATACTCCAAAAGAGACTGGATCGTGGCGAAATAGCAAGCACGAATCATATCAGCGGACACCACGCACGCTACCCTGCTCAGCGCGTAGCACGCACTCCCCAGCTTCCCGCACAACTTGTCGATATGACTCGCCCACTGCAGTCCACTATCGACCTGGAAGCCAAGGAACGTAGTGCTCTGGACTTGGTCCATTGCATTTCCGTTGACTAGCACCGTCAGAGGCCGCAGCGTGCGGCCTGAAAACCGGAAATGAATGAAATGGGTTTTACTCAGATTCAGAGCAAGCCCATTCATCCTGAACCATTCAACCACACACCAACACTTCTTGTGATAGCAAAAACTGATTTTACAAAACCCAAATTTATATCCCAAATTGATGAGAAAATACGACTTATTATAACGTTTGGCTTTAGTATCCTTTTATAAACTACAAGACAGATTTTCATCAAAAAATTTGTAGATATAATCGGACAAAACTCATATCAAGGTACAGTTTTCCAGATTTCTTAAACTACCTATAAATCACATTTAAAAAAATTTATGTAAATTCAGTCAATGAGGTGTAGGTATATGGGAATTTTAAGTGTGGTATATTATATGATTTGTAATAGTGGTAATAAAAGTTTTGAATTAAAAACAACAATTTTTTTTAGTAATTATATTGATTGTTGACAAATTAAATTAAGTAGGTATCTCTTAGTTATCTTACTTGAATAATCTTACTGATTCTTCTAGGCTTTGTTGCATTGAAACAGGGGTAATTTTAGTTAATAAGACGACTCAAAATGATGTATTATGGATTCGGACTGTACACTATTCATAAACGTATAACTACAGTGTAGTTTAGTTGGTAGTCTCCACCATGAAATTGATATTTTTATGGTTAATTAGCCTTGTATGGTTATTAGCCTTGTATGGTTATTAGCTGTTGTTCATTGAAAGAGTGAAGAGAGTTCTCAGAATATGCTTAGGCGAATACGCGTTTGTGGTTAGTTAGTCTGAGAATATCTGTTGAACAGGTGATCCAATCTTTTTTTGACGACCTCTGTGGCGCGGCGGGCGAAGGTTCGCCTGCGACGCAGGAGGTTGCAGGTTCGATTCCCGCCTCGGAACAAATATTTGTTCAGGGTGTTCTGAGTATTTACTATGTAAAATAAAAAATGTATCTATGTAATGTATTGTATTAAGTATATCAGTTATCTAGTACCTATAACACAAACTCTGCTTAGCTTGGGTCTAGATAATGTTGTGTGAAATGTTAAATATTATTATTATTTTAAATTCCCTGAAATTTGTTAAATGTGTAGATAGTATTGGTACAATTTGTAAGTGAGGTGCTAAATCTTAGGTAAATCAGTAGGGGGTTGATGAGATGGTGTCATATGAAAGGGTTTTGTATGGACATTTCAAAAATATTTTTTTATTTTATTGTAGACAGAAATTTAAGATATATTGAGCAAAAACATACAAAAGCAACCTCTAGGGTACTTCCAGTAATACCAAAAAAACTGAAATTTAAGTTGTATTAGGTACTTACACAAATATGGGGAAAAGCTAAATCACAACCAACCTAATATGAAAACTTTTTTATCCCTGTGTTTAATGGTTTACTATCTGTTATGTTCACTTGCAAACCACTCAGACTACACAAGCAACCCAGTGTATAAGTGTAATTTGTCTGGTTTTCCCTCTGAGGGTTTTCCCCATATTTGAACTCATATTGGGACACCGGGATTTGGCTCAAATCAGGATTTTTGGAACTTCCAACGGTCTTTTTCGATAGGGGTCAGCTAATGAATGCGAACAGGTAATTACCTATCTAATTTATTGCACTTCATGATAATGTAAACAAAAGGTAGGTTATGTACTTACTCTCTAATTACCAGATATAAATATTTTTTGTCTCAGAACACGAGATTCAATAAGTTTCATTCAGATCTGAAAAGCTTAAAACACGCACGCCCCCAATCACCCCACAATGCGCAGTGCCCACTGCACTGCAAATAGAATATAATCACTAAATCACTAGGTGCTACACTGCACAGTTTCACAGTGCACGCACAATGCACATAATAAAAATCTGTGTTATTTTGTTACACTTTAGCTAGGTATATATCATATTTTACCACCATTTTACCAACTGTTTGGCAAAGAGGATGCAATTACTATACGTAAAAAGAGACGGGACATAGAGTAAAAAAAAATACTGTCGTCAAACTTAGAGAATTTATAGTAGGGAGATGGCAAGCATACGCTTTCCCCTCTGCCGAAGTACATGAACGGTCGTTCTTGTCAGTTTATAAAAACTAGTTTAGCCACGATCGTTCGCCATTCTGCGTTCATACCTGTCGCTATACGGAGCTCCTAAAAATGGTTGATTGTGCTGTGGTTTCGTGTAAATGGCGGTCGGAAACATCAAATTTAACAAAATATGGAGTTTCTTATCACATTTAAGTAATTAACAACACAATTAAGCCATTAATTTCACCGCAATATATATTTTCTTAGTGTAAGCTTACGACAGAAATAACGATACGTAATTTCTTGGTACGGGGACAAGTGATGTGAAAACAACGAACGAATGAATGAACGAAGGAGGCTGTAACGATTTTTATGAAATTAACAGGATAGGGAGTTTTCAGGCCGAACAAACAATCTCAAAGCTGTAAAAAAAACCTGATTCTAAAGAAAATATCAATACCTACGTCGTTCAATACCAGCCTAAAATATAGGTTGAATGGGCTTGATTAGCTGGTTTAAGGGGTTTAAAGGGGTTGTAAGGTTATTTTAGAGGTTTGTATATCCGTTTTTTTTTCGGTTTTAGGGTTTTTTCGTTAATCACATTATGAAATTAGGAAGGTATGCAAAAGTATACCGATATTCGAATCTCGTTTCGTATGAAAAAAACAGATCCACGAAAATACATTTTCTTAACAATAAATCTTATATTTTCATTAAAAAATAAAATATAAAATGTCTTAATCCCAGCTTATAATTGATAAATCCTATGTATGTGGCACCGAATCATAGACCTTCTTATAATCAATACAAGCAGCCGAGAGGTTTCCCTTGCTCCTCCTGACCTTTTGTCTGATAGTCATGTCAATGAGGAGGAGCTCCTTAATACCACGGGACCCAACCTTATCTCCATTCCGAGCAGGAGCCAAAATATTTTTTTTAACACTCAACAGTCACATACGTAGTCTTGATCCCACAGTAGGATTCCCTGTATCGAGTACCTGGTCCATAACACCCAGACCCGGAACAAATATTTGCAGATCATACATGCCTGATGCGTGTGATTTGGAAACCATATAATTTTATAAGAAACCAACGCACCACGGGTCTAGATATTAGTGTACTGATCATGAATACAAAATTTCATGGAGTTTAAAGAAATAATACCCAAAATAGAACCAAACTTCGTTCGCGTGCAAAAGGACGTACGAGTCCTCTTAAATCCTAAAATTCAATTTATAACTGACTATGTTTTTTTTGTATGTTTGTTACGCGATTACTTTTGATCAATATGAATCAATTCACCCATTCAAACATAATAAACATACATCCATAGACTAGATCCATAGACAATGAATAATCTTAATTTCATTCAAAGTCAAAGTCAAAGTCAAAAAGAACTTTATTCATTGAAATCACAAGGATCATTTTGAATCGTCTTATATAAAATTAAATTACTCCTGTTCCAACGCGACCAAGCCTAGAAGAATCAGGCAACAAACTCGGCTTGGCTTACATAAATGGTCCGTCTTACCACTAGGTGAGAAGCGCCTGTGTGGTGCCTCGGAGCAAGGAGTTGCTGATACATAGTAAATGAGAACTTAAAAACCTTAGGAAGGCAGTCAAAAGTAAATAAACATCAGCAAAAATATGCAAGACAGCACACGCTACGCTTGTTATACTTATAAATAATAATCTAATACAAACATGTAAATAGGTAAGTACAGATATTGCAAATTTCCATTTTAGCAGTCGAGGGGCAGAGCGATATCAGGCCACGCGGCTTTATCATTAATATAGTCATCAAAAGTGTAATACGCTTTCTTAATTAGATTCATCTTTATGTAGGATTTAAATCTTCGAATAGGAAGTTTAAATGCACCTTCTGGAAGTTTATTATAGAACCGTACAGAATTCCCCATAAAAGACCCACTTACTTTTTTTAATCGAAATTTTGGTATATTAAGTTTGTGTTTATTTCTCGTGTTAATACCATGCACGTCACTTTTTATCATAAAACTATCCAAGTGTTTATGTGTATGTAATAATATTTCATAGATATATTGCGATATTACTGTAAGAATATTGATTTCTTTGAAACGCTCCCTCAAGGAGTCA
Source organism: Epirrita christyi (assembly GCA_951392215.1). Taxonomy (NCBI): domain Eukaryota; kingdom Metazoa; phylum Arthropoda; class Insecta; order Lepidoptera; family Geometridae; genus Epirrita; species Epirrita christyi. The sequence continues at coordinate 1,227,336 of OX595857.1, read as the reverse complement.
CGCGACTTCATTTTATAAATGGCACGTATTGCCCGTTTTTGTAAGACAAAAATAGCTTGGATATCTGCTGCTTTACCCCACAGTATGATACCATATGACATAACACTATGGAAGTAGCTAAAATAAACAAGCCTAGCTGTAGCTTCATCAGTAAGCTGCCTTATTATACGAACTGCATATGCAGCGGAACTAAGTCTACCAGCAAGAGCCACAATTTGTGGTGCCCACTGCAACCCTGCATCAATATTAAGCCCTAAGAAAATGGTAGACTTGACAAGATCAAGTGTCTCCCCATTTATTTTAATATTAGTTGGATAATGTTTTACATTAGGCAATGTGAATTTGATGCATTTCGTTTTTTTAGCATTAAGCAAAAGATTATTTACTGTGAACCACTCAAGAACACGCGATAGTGAATCATTTACATCATCGTAATTAGCTTTAGATCTATCAACTTTGAAAATCAAAGAAGTATCGTCAGCAAATAGAACTATGTCACATATGTCTTTCACAAAAAAAGGGAGATCGTTAATGTAAACTAGGAATAAAAAAGGGCCTAGTATTGAACCCTGTGGCACCCCCATGACAATAGTCGATCCTGAAGACCTTTCACCACCAACATCAACTTTTTGGATCCTATTGGATAAGTAAGAATTTACAAGATTAATTGCCTGATTTTGTATGCCATAATGTTTTAACTTGGAAATTAAAGTATCATGCCTCACGCAGTCAAAAGCTTTGGACAGGTCGCAGAAAACTCCGATCGCGTCCTGCGAGTTCTCCCATGCTTCAAATATGTGTTCTAAGAGCATGGTACCAGCATCGGCTGTCGAACGACCCTTAGTAAATCCAAATTGATGACTATGAAGAAGTCCGTGGAGGTTAAAGTGTGACAATAACTGAGTAAGAATAAGTTTCTCGAAGATTTTACTTAACGCAGGCAATATAGAAATTGGCCTATAATTACCTGGATCTTTTTCGTTACCAGACTTGAACAAAGGAATTAATTTACTATGTTTCATAAGATCAGGAAAGACTCCCTCGTCAACACATCCATTGAAAATGTAGGCCATACACGGCGCAATATCAATAATTATAACACCTAACACCTTTGTAGATATTCCCCAAAGGTCTTCAGTATTTTTAATATTAAGTGACTTAAATGTCTTAACAATATCATTGGCATTAACGTATCTGAAACTAAACGCGACCTCACACTTATCAACACTTAATTCCAATAAAGTAGATGCTCCAGAGGCAGTTGATTTTAAAGATTGAGTCACAAAATTAGGTATACTAGAGAAAAAACTATCAAAGGCATTTGCGACCTCAGTATTATTTGATAATGTTGTATTGTTTACGTTTAAATTAATTTGTTTACTACGAGGTTTAGTTTTACCTGTTTCATTATTTATTAATTTCCAAGTTGTCTTAATTTTATTTGCTGATTTTTCTATTTTATTTCTCAAATGCAATGATTTTGCTGCATGACAAACTTTTTTGAAGGTCTTGGAATAGTTCTTTATGTACAAGATAAACGATGGATCGTGCAACATTGATTCTCTAGCCGCATAGAGTTCATATAATTTATTCCTACTTCTATAAATACCGGTTGTAGCCCAATCAGCTAACCCGACATTAGCTCTAGCTTTACATTTTTTTAACTTAAATATCTCACTATGTTCCTCACATATCAACTTAAACAAACTAGTAAAAAGGTCATTCGGATCATCTACGCACGGTACAAGGGGCATTTTGAGTTCAATACTGCCCTGGAACTTCTTAATGCGACTTTCTGTGATAGGCCGATAAGTGAATTCCTTAGGTTCATCTACAAAATTACAAGTAAATATAGCACTGTGACCATAGTGATCTGAGGTGAAATGTTTAATTACTGATTTATTAACTGGAACACTACTGCAATAAATATTATCTAAACAGGTGGATGTTGTTAGTGTCACCCTTGTAGGTTCTTCGAAGAGGTGATATAAATTAAAGCATTTAAATAAATTAAGCAGCCTCTCAGATAGAGGATTAACCGGAATATCTATATTGAAATCTCCGCAGACTATTAGCATTTTATTACGAACAAAAGTTTTAAGCAATGCTTCTTCCATAGTGGATTCAAATAATGCGAAGTCTGCGTCAGGGGGACGGTAAACGCTTACAATGATATGCCGCTCTAGCTCAACACAAGATAGCTCAATAGTCCTCTCAATAGTGAGATTTGCAACATCTTTACGTTCCTTGCATTTTAAAGTATTTCGAACAACAATTAAGGAACCCCCACGTATGGCGTTCTTGCGTTTGTATGAACTTACAATATTATAATTCTCATAATAAGGGAGTAACTCAAATTGTAACATCCAGTGTTCAGTTACACACATAATATCAACATTAAAACGGATTAAAAATAATTCTAATTCTAAGATTTTGCTGGGAAGGCCTTGCACGTTTTGATGTACTACATTTAACGTGCCCGGCTGTCTCATTGTCGAACTCGTCAGTTTAAATGACTGTCAGCTACTCCTACTTGTTTGCCCTCATTAGTACTACTACTAACTACGGGCTTGTCGGTGAACTGCGTTATAGTACTTATAACGGGATCAAAAATATTAAATGCTAACAATTTAGCAATTATTAATTTACTATGTCTACTCAGGTACACAGTATCTCTTGTCAAAACAAAATTACTAATAAAATTATTAGTATCAAAATACAAAACGTCTCTATGACGACATGTCAAATTATATAGCATTAAATTAAGATTCCATATTTTTTGATTGTCTTTGGCACTCAAAGATTTTGAGTAAGGGAAAGCACATAAAATTAATTTTCCCAATCCTGAATTTAACTTGTGTAGCAAAGTCTCAACCAGCTTAATAATATCTAATCGCATGACACCACTACTCTCACCTAATTGTACTAACAAAGTGGTGTCGTTGTCAAAGCAATCCTCCCTCTTTATAGAATCTATAAGTTTGTGAATAGGGGCATTTGGAAAGCAATTATTTGTCACAACTTGCCCTAACAGATCACTAAGAAGCAAACCCATCCCAACACCTATCTTATCTGAAAACACTACAGTCTTCCGGGTCTGCCGACAGGATTTTACCTGTCTAACCGGAGACTGCGTACCAGGTGTGGAAACTACTTCAACCTGAACAGTAGGTTTAGCTTGTCTCTGCGATGCACATGGTGCCATGTGTATTAAAGCACCTAAAGCTGATCCAGAAGGCTCTGATAAAGGAAGGTCCGTCTGTGAGCTACTATTACATACTTGTACATATGTGCTATCATCACTCAGTATCTCTACGATATTATTCATTTTCTGAATATTGTCAGATGCTTCTTGTTCAGCTTTTTTATATTTACACGTTACATCACGAAGTGATGTTTCTAAACTTTTGATTACCTCTGACATATCAAGTAACTCTTTTGAATTACGTCCAATCAAATTATAGCAGGAATTAAGTTCCTCATTCATATTACATTTTTGCTTTATATGCTTTGCATAACTCAGGACATTTTTATGCTTTTTAAGCTTTTTCTCAGTTTTTTTTATAAAATTACTTAGCCTTACATATTTTTTTATTCTTTTACTCCCTTTCAATTGTAGAAATTTACTTTTACAATTTGGCGTAGTGAGATCTATCATTGAGATGTTAGAACAACTGGCCATGAGTTCGGTCTGTAAATCCAGACTCCTATAATTATTATTTGAGGGCACATGCTTCGACTCTAAATGTTCTAGTTTACATCTGCACTCCGCAAGCTCATGCTGTAAGTCTTTATTTTCCTGAAGCAACACCTCGTAGGTTTCATGGCAGCTGTCCACGGAATGTAACATGGACTGCAGACGGTCCATCTGCTCGAGTACGGCTTCATATTGAGAGTGAAGCTCAGAAAGTTCTTTCTTGAGGCATGTATTCTTGCCAAGAATCACCAACATTTCAGCCTCACTCTCGTCACGTTCTTGTAGTAGCTGGCTGCGAATCTCATTGGATTCTTTGAGCTCTGCCACAGCCCCCTTGTACTTGGCTTCCAAGTCGCATGCCCTCCGAGTCATCATGGTGGATGGTATTCTGAAACACAGCAGTAGGCAAGTGGGTATCTAGAAATGGATATAGTGACAGGTATAGAATAGGTGGAAATATAAAAAAAAACAATCAGTATAGATGGGGGTGGTAGAAAGTAACAAGACTCTAGTAATAGAATTAAAAGTAACAAGAAAAATAACACTTGCTTAGATAACCAATTATTACCAGCTCAATTTAAAAATTACTTGGAATTTCTCACTACTAATTACTTGACACACAAGTAAAGGAAAGATTACAAAGTAAGACTACTCTGGTTACTACAAATTAGTAAAAAAAAGAACAATAAATTCATGCATTTAACTAAATACTACTCCGGTACAATTAATTAGTTTTATTGTGGAAAGTACAACCTACAGATTACAGTTAGTAGGTATTTTGGGGCCAGTTAGTGAACAAGAATGATAATATTTTTGTAATTTTCTAAGTGTCTCTGTAGTTATGTATGTGTGAGGCAGTGTTTAGACTACAATCATCTTCCAAACTTTGTCAAGGCGAAAGAGTGCAAAACTTTGCCTATTCGTAATGTGTAGTGTAAGTGACTCACAAGGAGCCGAGTCAATGTGTGGTAACGTGTGTGAGGTGAGAAAAATGTTATGTTATTAGAACAAAAAATACTCCCCAGGTAACAGCAATGTAATCCAGCTAACAGTTTGGTGTGTAATTCACTTCACAGCACCCTCTGGAAACAAACTGCTTTCCTCTTGTGGATTTTCAAACACGTCAACCGTTGTCTCCAAGTCCGAAATTTGCCAAAGTTTTTTCATATGTTTTTATAGAACACAAACACTCACACGTGTGAAATATACTATTTTTAACAACATAGCGTAAGTTTTATGGTAATTAACAGTAAAAACTACAATAAAAACTAAAATAAATAAGAGCAGCTGTTTTTGACGTGCGTCAGCTGGGGTTGCCACACGGCGAAAAAAAAAAAAAAAAAAAAAGAAAAAAAAAAGTCATTCAGTCTTTTACACCCCATCACTAGTTTTTGCGCTAGTGTGCAACTAACCAATAGTGTAATTACTGAAATTATTTATTTGTGTGCTTATTTTATGATTGTGTGACAGCTTTTATTTCCGTGTGCGTTTATAGAGACGCCTCAACTTTCTGCATGAGTGTGCGTGAGTAAGTAAATGTGTGCTGTACGTGTTTACCTCGCCTCCCGCAAAAAGTGGCAGAAATAATGTAGTACTAGAAGTTGAGCATGCCATCTCCCTACATAAATTCTGTAAGTCGTCAAAACACAAATACCGCAAAAAGCCAACATGACGGACGATTGACAAAACAATCAGTTCTACCAACATACAAAAATGGAATAGTGATGTGCAGTCAGTATTCAAAATCTATCGATATTGATGAATGACCTTACCTACAGTTTGAATTAATCTCTTTGTATTATTTTCACCAGTTTTGTTTTAGCACCACTAAAACAAAACCAGTGGCACAAGGTCCAGTTTATTGGATTTGTGTACAATAAAAACGCCATAAAGTAAAACATAACATTTATTTTCGGCATTTACCAGGCAGTCTTAGCGCTAAAGAACGCTCTTCCAGACAACCTTAGGCTCACCCATAACATTTAGGTTATAAGCATCTTAAATGTGCATGTGCTACAATCAGTGTCTAGTGTTTCATCGTGGCAGTCTATGGGGGAGGCCTATGTCCAGCAGTTCCTTGCAGACTTCTTTGGGTTGATGATGAAAGATTTAGTAACTTCACCAATTTTTTACACCTAAAAAATAAATGCATCGATTATCGATATTTATAATTGAAGATATCGTTCACCACACTATCATTCAGAATCAAAATTATTAATGTTTGGGATTATGATATTTTTAGGAATCTATGATATTTTGGCCCAAGAAGAAGTAGGTATAGGACTGATAATTTATCTAATAACCGAGGTAGGTACTAACCGGACTTCATCCAGAGGAAACCTGGCCATTAAAAAGTTTTGTGCCGTTTTTTCTATCTGATTGTAAGCCGCATATTTCACAATTTATGTACTTCATATTCACAGAAATTAATTAGAAGCAAGCAACACACATAAACGTATTCTAGCATTAATAGACCACAATAATAAAATATTTCGCAATATTATCTAAGAGAAACAGAGAAACAAACTGACAATGTGAGAATGTCACTGACTGTCATCAAAGAACGAGAAAGATAGAGGAAGTGAGTGAGATAAAAATGGTCACCATTAAAATTCTACTGCGTTTCATACAATCTTTTTTTTTTCTTTTAGTTGCGACAGACTGCTGTTTGGCTGTACTGTTCTGTGAATATTACCATAGAGTTTTATTTTTGTTTTGCAGTTGCTTTGGAACTTGGAAAAGCTTGGAAACAAGTCCATATCCATAGGCTATGACCATAGAGAAAATAAATAAATACTTTGCTCTAGTCTAGTCTATAGTAGTCTATTCTATAGTAAAACCATAGAGAAAATAAAATACTTGTAAGCTTGTAACACTTATATTAAATAATTTTCTCAACTTGGACATGGCATAAGGACACTGACTCCAACGCCAAAACAAAAATTAAAAAAAAAAAAAAAAAAAATTATAAATTATTATTTATACTTGTTTACCGGCTGACTGAACTGAACTCTAACTTTGAAAACAAACTTTTAATAGAAAATAAAATAAAATGGAATTAATTAAACTACTAATAGCTAAAGAAAACTCAGACAAGATATGTTTTTTGTGCTTTAAAGAGAATGATAAAAACATAAATGTCGATGACAGCATGGAAATTTACGATGAAAACTCCCACGATTCTACATCGCTACGGAACATTTCAAACTATTTATTTCCTTCTTACGTAAGTACTACATTTTAAGCAGCGATGATTTGTCCTGGCTGTTGGCTAGTTTATAGAGTATTCTATTACTGAAGAAAGTGTTAGCCGAGTGGTTGTGGGAAAGCAATGGCAGCGTTGAGCTCACCACTGGTCACGTCTACTAGATTCCTGCGATTGTGTGACCTGCGGTGAAAAAGAGAGTTGACCTCTGCCCATTCCAACCGTTGAACATTTTGTCACGTTAAGCTGTCCCGGAATCAATTTTATGAAGATGGCTTATAGTTTGTAAATGGGGGAATACTTTGTCAAAAAGGTTACCTATCTCGCTTTATGAGATACCCACCTGTCGATGATGTGTGGATGAGCTCCCTTCCGGTATCAGGAGGTTGATCAGGCCTTAACATCATAAGTAGAGTCTGTTCAGAGAGAGAACCGTCGTGGCCAAATTGTGAACTAACGTTTTGAACTACATATAACAACCATAACTAGGAGCTGGTTTCTTTCTGTCGGCATTTTGAATTATAAACTAAAGAAATATAGTTGTAATAGAATCAAAACGGAACAGATGCGCTATTTTGTATTGCCCGCTAAACAAAATAGGTAATTAAGCACAGCAGTGCCCTCAAATCCCGCGACGGTTCTCTTTCTGAACAAACTTTACTTACTTACTTCTTCACCAGCTAATAGACCTCCACTGCTGGACGAGGCCTCAACATAGAATATTACTCTAATCACCACACTTAGCAGATGGATTAGTGATCACAGTATTCAGATGGATGCTGGTGCCCATCTCTTGATGTAATCCATTAGTCACCTTTTACAACATCCACGGGAGGAGCTTGAGGAGTCCTTCTCTTAGACCGAGACCACCATGGCCGGCACATTATGGAGCACTTAATAATAAAAACGTTTATTCTTTGTAATTTATTTTTCAGGATATAATACTGTATCAATCTTGTGAATATTGCACAGAACTCATTATAAAGATGTACACCACAATCAACAGAGGACTGACTACAATCAAAATGATTCAGCAATTAACTGAAAAAATATACAATGAATTAGAATCAAAATCAAAGTTGGTGAGAAATAAAATGACTATAACACTTCAAGGTGAAGAAAAGACTGAGTCTGAATCAAAAGATGGATTGAATTGTGATATAAAAATTAAGAAAGTTAATAAAAACAAAGATACAGGTTTAATTTGTGATATCTGTGGAAATTCATATAAGAGACTTGCTTCACTAAAATCACATTTGAAATCTCATATAGAAACCCAATGCCCGCTCTGTCAAAAAGTTTTGAAAACCTCCAACTTAAAAAGCCATTTAAGAAAACACACAAAACCCACTAAAAGAAATGTGAATTATGTCTTTAAATGTCACGAATGTGACTACAAAACGGGTAACAAACAAGATCTGAAATCTCATATGTATAAAACACATTTAAAAGTAAGGCCATTCATTTGTAAAATGTGTCACAAAAGTTTCTATAGCAACAAAAATCTTATAGAACACTGTTCAACTCATGGAAAAGACAAAAATATGGTATGTGACATTTGCGGTGAGCGATTCTCATACAGAAAAACATTGGTGTTTCATATGAAATCTCATTTAAATCAAAGGTTATTTAACTGTGTTAAATGTGGTTTTAAATTTGTATCAATAAGCCAAAGGAATGAACATATTAAAAGAAAACATGGGCCAAAAGAATTTGGCTGCAATTTGTGTGATAAAAAATATAGTCTTAGGAAAGAAATGAACAGGCATATAAAAATAAAACACCTAATAAAATAAAAATTGATTTTTAATACTCTCATAGATCCTCTCTCAATCTCGATCTCTATAATCTCTCTTTTAGATCCAATTGATCTACTACTTAGTCAGAGTAAATAAGCAATAAAAACTTTACTATGCAGGCCATTATAAATAATAAGTTAAATGATGTAGGTACTAAATTAGCTGACGGTGGATTTGAGACATGAAACTGTAGAGACTCATTAAACTCACTAACTGTAGAAAGTCCACTCCTGAAAAGGTCTGTTAAAAGTGAAAAGGTTTGTTAGTAGTAGAACTTCTTGTGAAAGAGTTCGTCCGGGGAAGTACTACCACCGTACCTATTTCTGCCGCCAAGCAGTAGTGTTCACGTTGCTGTGTTTCGGTTTGAAGGGTACGGGTGCCGGTGAAATTACAGGCACATGAGACTTTTCATCTTTATGTCTCAGGGTCGGCAGCGCGCATGTGATGCCTCTGGTCTGGTGTTACAAGCGTTCATAGGCTACGGCATAGAACAACATTACTCACGAGAAGAAGTTCGACTACGTATAAAAAAGGCGGGGTTATTTTTTTGAGCTTTGATCTGAAAAGGGGGCCAACAACAGATGGCACTGGGTGTCATAGCGGGAATTTCAAATAATTGAGCGTCAATTTTAAAACGCAAGTAGCGGGACTTTGAATTTCATTTTGAAGACAGCCCTATTTCAGGCTGATTTTTACGAATCTAAAGTTTCGATCCAGTCAAACATTTTTTTAATTCCAGCTGGATGTAACAAATGTATGACTGGACCGAAACATCATGATTCGTAAAAATCAGCGTTTCTTCTAGATGGTTGATCAGCTATATCAAACATTGAAAACGGCTGAACCGTACAATAAAAACGAAAAAACACTTCCTCTTCCGTCTTCCTTTTCCAATCTGGTGATTGTGGCAAATTTCCCCATTGCATTCTATGGAGGAGGCTTCGTCCAACAGTGGACGTTCAAAGGCTATTGAAGATAACCAGAAAAAAATACTAAGATCTGGGTTGCTATTTTTGAATGTCACTGAGGACTACTACACACTACTACTACTACTAACACACCTATTTCTGCCGCCAAGCAGTAGTGCTCGCATTGCTGTGTTTCGGTTTGAAGGGTACGGGTGCCGGTGAAATTACAGGCACATGAGACTTTTCATCTTTATGTCTCGGGGTCGGCAGCGCGCGTGCGATGCCTCTTGTGTTGTAGGCGTCCATATGCTATGGTAACTGCTTTCCATCTGGTGGGCCGTAAGCTTGTCTGCTTGCCAAGTAGCATAAAAAAAAAAAAAAAAAAAAAAGGTCTATCCCATAGAATGGCTCAACCTTGGACGAATTATCACAATTCGTCCAAGGGCTCAACGATGAGTGTTGAGCTGCCTCCATCCACCGTCTTACTGCTACCTTTAAAATGTCGTCGGTCCATCAAGAAAGGGGCATATAAATTATGTAGTCTTTCGAAATAAATGACTTATCAAAAGGCTTACCCAGCCATAGAAACAAAGAAAATAATTACTCTAGGGAGCATAGAAATCTGATTACGAATACGCCTTCAATTAATCTCGGACCAATGGGAAGTTTTCAGGAGGCAATTAAAAAGAAACAATAGTTCTTCAAATTCCGGTAGATGGCAGTGACTCGCCGTGGTTGTCTTCTGCTAGTGATTATGCCCGGTTTACATTATTCCAGTCCAGTGATCCAGCGAGAATCCAGTCCAGCGCTGGACTGAGTCTGTATCGTCTACATAATTCCAGTCATTTAGAAGCCAATGAAGTGTGAACACTGCAGTGTCAATGATTTCAAGAAGAGATCAGTTTGGAATGGCACTGGATTGGCCGTCTACATTATTCCAGTTGCACTGGATTGGTCGCACTGGATTCAAAAGTAGACCGCCAATCCAGTTACTGAACTGGAATGCTCACTGGATTCAGTGCATTCCAGTGCCGGTTTACATTTTTCCAGTAAGCAATCCAGCGCTGGATTCGATCGCTGGACTGGAATAATGTAAACGGGGTATAATATCTGAGGATTATCGTTTGTAACTGTTTTCACCGTTCTTTCAGACAGATTAAAAACGCTAAGAACGCCACCGAATTTTGGCAATTTTTACCCAGCTATTCCAATGGGTAAAAATTATCGTTTTTTGACATTTGCGTAATGTTTGACATTCTGAAGTTATTTGTTTCGTAATATGCTGTAGAATTAACATTTTAAAACGGTGACAATGAAATATTTACCAGTCTAGGAATAAGTTAAAACGGCCTATGAATAGGGCTCCTCGAACTCCTCCTGTGAATGTCGTAATTCGTAAAAGGCGACTAACGGATTACGCCAGGGCAGCAGCATTCACCTGAGTAATAAACACCAAACTATGATCACCAATCCGCCTGCCAAGCGTGCAAATTCCCTCCATTGCACGCTATGAGGAAGGCATCATCCAAAAGTGGATGTCTACCGACTGATGATATTAAGTATAAATAATATTTGATATATAACCTGCACCTGCATAACTATGTTTACAATTAGACTTACCACTAAGTAACTGACAACCGTTGGGGAATTAAGTTCTCGAGTGGCAACCACAAACCCAGCGCAGAAGAGGAAGGCCCTTCCCCCCCTCAATGAACCAAAGATATTATAAAGGTCCCAGGAAAATGGTGCATGGAGGTGGTACAAGACTGTTTGTTGTGGCATTCTATGCGGGTGGCCTATGTCCAGCAGTGGACTTCGATAGGTTTCATTATGGAGATGATGAATGGACATACTGATCAGAAGCCAAATGTTAAAAAACATAATAAAACAGGTACATGTCTAGTTTAATTTTATGTTGTATAATTTATTTTTTCAGTGACTCTTCGCATTCGGGTGCTACAGCCAGCACGTCAGCTACCTACATAGAAAAAGATAGGCTGTAGAGAAATCTCCAAAAGCTATCGGATCATTATCGGACCTTATGAATACCGTTTTGGAATAATTTTGTAGAACATGAAGTCTGATTTTACCTCTTATAAATCTTTAAATTGAACAGTGTTAAAAGATACGTTTTTTTTGTTTATAAATGTAAATTGTGTTATTTCTCAGAATCAGCAAGTTGAAGTGGCAATGAGCAGGTCATATAGCTCGCAGAACTGACACCCGCTGGGGAATAAAGGTTCTCCAGTGGCGACCACAAACTAGATGATGCGGTAGAGGAAGTCCCACCACTCGATGGACTAATGACATTATTAACGTTACATGAGGCTTAAGACTGCTCATCATGGCATTTTAGGGGGAAAGGCTTATGTCTATAAGTGGACTTCTACAGGCTGATGATGAGTATGATGATACAATATCAGGTGGACTGGAAGAGATTGATTTGTGTCACTACATTTTTTATAAAATAAATAATTACAAATAAAATCATCACCAGCCTGTATACATTTTTCACTGCTGGACGAGGCGTCCTCCATTAATCGCTATGCTACCTGCTGCATGTAGGCAGATTAGTGACTGTATTAATGGGGAATGTTGTATACACAAATGGATGCTACTGCCCATTCCCTGCTGTAATCCCTTAGATTGCTATTAAATCATCACAGGAGAAGATGGAAGGGTCTATTCTTAGGCCAGACATACCACAGCATTTAAATGAAATAATATTGTTTTAACCAAAAAATTATAACAAATAATCTTAGATCAGTCTTTACTTCTAAGAACTATCATAAATCGTAATTGAACACTGTTCAATTTAAAGATTTATAAGAGGTGAAATCAGACTTCATGTTCTACAAAATTATCCCAAAATGGTATTCATAAGGATTGATCCAATAGCTTTTGGAGATTTCTCTATGACCAATCTTTTTCTATGTAGCTGATGTGGTGGCTGCAGCACCTGAATGCGAAGAGTCACTGAAAAGATAAATTTAACAACTTACAATTAAACAAGACATGTACGTACATGTACCTATATCTTATTATGTTTGTTAACATTTGGCTTCTGATCAGTATGTCCATTCATCATCACCATCATGAAACCTATCGAAGTCCACTGCTGGACATAGGTGTCCCGCATGGAGTGCCACAACCAACAGTCTTGTAACATGCAACTCCATGCACCATTTTCCTGCAACCTTTATAATACCTTTGGTTCATTGGGAAGGGCCTTCCTCTTCTGCGTTGGGTTTGTGGTTGCCACTCGAGAACTTAATTCCCCAACGGTTGTCAGTTACTAGGTGGTAAGTCCAATTGTAAACATAGTATGCAGGTGTAGGTTGTATATCAAATATTATTTATACTTACTATCATCAATCAGTAGACATCCACTTTTAGATGATGCCTCCCTCATAGCGTGCAATGGGGGGGATTTGCACGATTGGCAGGCGGATTGGTGATCATAGTTAGTTAGGTGTTTATTACTCAGGTGAATGCTGCTGCCCTTAGTCCGATGAACGAGGCAATTCTTTGTATGCACTGCACACCCTTACAATAATTCCTCTGTCGCTGAAACTTTGCTGTGTGATAAAGTAAGGTTTATAGATTACGGTTGACAGGTTATCTAGGATTTTTTTTATTTTTAAATTAGGTATTCCTACCTTAACATGGAAATCACTTATAACATTCGGTGGAAAATTGCTCAGTCTGAAATTTCTTCGGTGTATGTTAGTATACATTAATAAGTATAGATATGTAACGGTATCCAGGAATATTTCGATTTCGGTGAGGCAGAAATTAAAGAATATCTGTTTTTTTATCACAACTTTTTCAGGAAAATTGCTCAGTCAGTTTTTATTTTTTTGTACGCGTAAGGTTGTTTAAACGAATCGCCTTGCAGAGTTATCTAAAAGATTTGCCGTTTCGTTCATAGCTTTATGGTTTTTTGGAAATAACTTTCGGCGGAAAATTGCTCCGTCCTTTTTTATTCATTTATTAGTTAAAGTACACTTAAATACAACAGCATTTTCAAGTATGCAATAAAATTTCGGCGTAGCATACGCATTTTATACTATCAACATTACGCGCACAGCCGCCGGGAGCTACTTTTACTACATCTTGAGACAATAGTTTTGATCAATGAGAATCAATATATATATAAGGCAAATATTACTCACCTACTTGCTGACTCATCACGATATCTCAAGAACGAAATAATAATAAATAATGTTTCTTTCGGCTTCTAAGTGCTTGTAAGTTTAATATTTGTATGAAAAAAGTTAGAGCCAAATTGAACCTAACGCCTACGCGTTACAGCATATGACATCACATAGAAGTTGAAAGCCGAAGCAAAATCGTAAAGTTTCTCAGACGAAAAAAAATTAGAGACAGAGTCGTCGTGACAAACAGCTACAGAGGGTCCACTCAGAACATAGCGCCATTTCTGGTAAGCACACATTGACTTTACGTTTACATGTATTCTCACGCAATCTCGAGCAGAGCTCAGTCGCGACTATAATAGCGAGTACAGGCATTTGTCACTTGTTAACAAAATGAGTAGCGGTATTATTACGCTTGCAGTGTATTTGGTTGTTTAAATACAACCAAATGCAAACGTTCTTCACCTTTCCAAACGAGATTGTTTGTAACTTGTTCCAACTCCTAATAATCTACTCCTTTTCAAAATTCTGAATGAATACAGTAGCAACCTTAGTGAGTCAGGCAAGTTTAGGTAATTATTTTCAAGGACGGTGGGAGCGGACCTTCTGTCTATTTCTATATTTTGTGGTCTTACCTAAACTGACAAATTTTGTAACGTGGATCATTTCTTCTTCGATGCGTTGGCTGTTTTTATGACGACTTCTAGGTGGCCAGTATGTTTCAATTGATTTCTAACGAGATTTAAAAAAAGTACGACTTTACATACAAAATAAGCTTGCCAAGTGCGAGTCGTAAGTACTCGAGTAGGTGTGCTGACTGACGGTTTTGAATGTGGTAGTTTTCCATGATTTTGATATATTTTCAGTAAGTCATTTATTTTAATTTTTTATTCAAAAACGAGTTGAGTGTCCCTGGGAGAATTTTCAATAGCGTAATAGTTTTGATTGTTTTAACAGTCACTCGCGATAACTTTCGTTTAATTCTTCATCGTGTTCTCAATATTCTTATTTTTTCCACATCTTTTTTACGTTATTTTGGAGATAAGTTTAAGGACAGCTACTTTTAGGCGTTTTTTTCGGTGTAAAAGTGATAAAAAAGTTACTCATAGTATCATCCAAAAAAAACAGAACCTCGATAACCAAAAACGGAATGAGGATCCCTAAGCAAAAAAGCTGTGTCAAAAAAGGAAAAGCGGTATATCTGGCAGCCCTTGCGCGGAGCGCATGCGTGGTGCGGTGCCCCGCTGTATTATCAGAGGCCCAAACACGAACATCTAAAGTTACGAAGACACGATAGTAAACTTCAAATATCTACCACAAATATTGAAAATTTCAAGTCACTCCTGTGTCACTGGCATGCAAGGAATAAGTACTACGTACAACAGGAATGAGCTGTTGTCACAAAATTGAAGCCGAGCGAGAGCTCAGTAACTGTATCTCATATCCCTGTCTGGCGATGGTGACTATAGTGAAATATGATTTGAGGACAATAATTATAAAAAATAATTTGTGATCTGACGTCAGCAGAACATTGCTTCAGATGGATTTAAATCGAAGATACTAATGATAAACTTGCCCTTTGCGGCACTATACATTTGCTGTTTTTGCTTGCTTTTCACACTCGCGTCATATAGGTAGGTACTTACCTACTGGTCCTTGTGGGACACGACATGCAGCTGGACTGAGATAAAATTACGAAGCTACCTATATTACCTATATTTAATTAATAATTAATTTAGGATGGTACCTATATTTAATTAATTAGGTAAGAAAAAAACAGTTAAGTTTACATTTAAGTTTAATTCTAAATCTGACATTGCTAAATAAAACAGTCTTGTGAAGTTTCTGCCGCAAATCCAGCTTATTCCTTATGTTTCATTGATTCTAATTTTGCATTATGAGTTAAACGTAAATTGAGATATGAATTCGCTAACGCCTTCACCAATTGAATGTCATGTGGATCTTCAAATATAGATTGAGGAGGATGTGGGTAGAGCTCATGGGTATATAATATTTATCCATATTTCTCTAACATTAGGATCTTTAGGAAATCTGAAATTGAAACAAAGTTATTTTAATAGAGAAAGGAATAAAAAATGCATAGGTATTAAGTTATTTGTTCTTGAACTAGGATTGGATAGTCATGCATGGTCACCGTATTTCTTCACTAACAAATTATGTTTAAAACTATTACCTGTGAAAAGATAAACCACAATCAGGATAATACTCGCTTCCGCAAGCCTACACGACACAAATTCTCCCTATTTTAACAAAAATTCTTCAAAAATATCACGAAATCAAAAAACACTCCGCCATTAACGTCCGAGTCGGCGATTTCATGTGGGGTTGTCAGGTCAGGTGTCCGTATTTCATACAAACATGGAAGTAATAAGTACTACGTACAGTACTAATGAGGGGTTTTCACGGCCGTTTCAAATCATGCTTTCAGCGTTGAAAATAGATGGCGCTGCTCTGTAACGTAGCAGTCAAGTGTCAAAATAAAGTGAAATGTCAACATCGCCAACGTAGAAATAATTTCCGTTTCGTGGTATTTACTTTTGCCTACTTCTAAAAACACTACGAAATCACTAGCGCACACTCAGGAAGCAAACACAAACAGAATATCATGACTAATAGCCACAGACTACTTAGATAATAGTTTTGTACGCGTGTAATAAAATATAGTTTAAAGTAAAACAAATAAGTGGTAAACTAGAACAAACTTTTATTAGATTATTTTCATAAACCATTCTGGATATGTAAATAGAGAGGTATATAAAAAGAATTGTACTACAGAATGCTAAATTTATTATATTCTTGCTGATTATGTAGATATATAACAATTTACATAGTAAATAGATAAAAGAACCTCAAAATGATCAATACAAACTTTGTATATAACCTGCTTATGTACTTAAATATATATTAACTGTACATAAGCAGGATACATAGCTCGGCTTTCATATAAACCAGCCAACGATTGCACAAGGGCAGTTCGCTCCGTCCTGTTCGAAAGGCAAACAAGAAGTGAGTCGGCCGGGCGGCCTCGCCGCTATAAATACCGGCCACTCCGAGTGTTTTCGAACGGGGGCGGGTAGGCCCGATGTGCTTGAAACGTTGAATTAGCTGCATTTTTAAAGTAATTCTGTTACCAAAGTTATAAGAGGTTTGATTATCTTTCACTGACATAAAATGTGAGCAAATGTGTTACAATCTGTTCATGTTAATTAAATAACCTACAAGATAATGGATAAATGTACTTACGTAATCATTATTTCAACACTTATTTCACAATAGAATCGTTCAGCAATGAAAACATACACATATATTATTTTGTTTTTATTCAAATAATCTATCACGTGCACCACAGACAATCTTGATTGATACAGTTGAGTCAGCGCCATCTATCGAATCAATTTGAACTACTTTTTTTCTTTTTAATCGAAGATGAAAAGCCCTCATTACTTCCATGCATACAAATAAAAGAAAACCTATACGCCAATCGCAAAATTTTTGCGTAAATAAGGCTTTACACGTAGCTACAAATAATATTGCTTTAACATGTCGGTAATAAATTATTATTTATATTTAGAAACATTTTAGAAGTAAATGTTTTTACTTCATTACATTACATCAATCGCATATTTTTCTACAAACAACGAAAGGATTGAAATCTCTCTGGATCTGGCAACTCTAAGTCACTGTTAGAACGGGACACAGCGTTCAGAGGTTGCCCTCTCACTCGGCTTCATTTTTATTTTGCGCGCAACAAGACTTTTACGACCTTAGCATAAGGTTGTATTTTCTTTATTTTAGCTGCAAGATGCACAGATAGAGCTCATTCCTGTTGTACGTAGTACTTATTACTTCCATGGTCACTGGCCCATATTTGACGTTTGAGATCGTCTCGATTGCGTCTCGGTAACATTAATTGTTCGTGCTGAGCCCACAGAACTCTGCGCGGTACGAAAATTGACTAAGTATGAAATGTTGATATTTAAAAGTTTATGTGTTTATGTGTTTTGGCGAAATTTTATTGGATAACTTAAAATTCTATTATAATAAAGTATACTGTAACTAACAAATGAATAAAAATGGACGGAGCAATTTTCCGCCGTAAATTATTTCCAAAAATCCATAAAACTATGAACAAAAACGCAAATCTTTTGGATAACTCTGCAAGGCGATTAGTTTAAACAACCTTACAAGTACAAAAAAATTAAAACTGACGGAGCAATTTTCCTGAAAAAGTTGTGATAAAAATACAGATATTCTTAAATTTCTGTCTCTCTGAAATCGATATATTCCTGGATACCGTTACATATGTATACTTATTAATGTATACTAACATATACCGAAGGAATTTTGGACAGAGCAATTTTCCACCAAAAGTTATTAGTGATTTTCATGTTTAGGTAGAAATACAAAATTTAAAAATAAAAAAAATCATGGATAACTTGTCAACCGTAATTTATGAACTTTACTTTATCACACTGCAAAGTTTCAGCGACAGAGGAATTATTGTCAGGGTCAAACCCCCTCACTGACTGGACTACCTGGCGTAATCCGTTAGTCACCTTTTACGACATTCACAGGAGGAGTTCGAGGAGCCCTATTCATAGGCCGTTTTAACTTATTCCTAGACTGGTAAATATTTCATTTTCACCGTTTTAAAATGTTAATTCTTCAGCAAATTACGAAACAAATAACTTCAGAATGTCAAACATTACGCAAATGTCAAAAAACTATATTTTTTACTTTGATTATATACACACTAGATAGAGTTTCGTCCTGCAAACACTACAAAAGAAACAGGCCAGCCTTTGCTAGCGCGTGTGCGTGTCTACACACACAAACATGCGCGCAGCATTGTCTTACACTCGCGTCACGTCATTGCTTTTGTGTCTGTTTGCGTGCGTAAAGATAACAGCTACTGACATATTTCCCAATTTATTGGGAAAAACTGACTATGTTCGGGTAAGTAAGTTTTGCCGGTTACTAGAAAACAAATAGTGGAATCTGTTGATTTTTTACAGAATGGAGATAGATAGACTAGCGATATTGTGATTATGTCGAGCGTGTGGGAAAAAAGTCAATAAAAACAAACTTTGTTTTTTTTTATAATATTCACCCAGTGACTGTGAACTATAGGATCATTAGGTATTCTGAAAAAACTGAAAAAAAAAACGTTTCAGAACACCTCTAGTGGCATTAGACAAAGATGTGTGGTGAATGTTGTTCTACTACTCTGATGGTCTCGTGAAATGAGAAAAATCAGAGCTGTAGGAGTTAGTCAAACTTTAATACGAACATCTTTGTCTAAGGCCACTAGAGGTATTCTGAAACGTACCCGTACCTGGAAAAAGAAAGAGGGAGGCCATTTTTTTTTGCGATAGTTTTAACGTAGGTATGTATCAGATTACTTACAAATTGTATGAGAAAACATTTTATTAAATTTGACTAACTTCTGCTGCTCAGATTTTTTTCTTCCGATAAAATGAAACAAAGCTTACATAAAACTGATCAAAAAAAAAATTTATGCGTATCCGAGTCGATACGCATAAAAAATTTTTTTGATCAAAACTACTCATTTTTATGCAGAACTCACGCTTGACCAAAAAAATAACTGCCAAAATCGTTTTTGAAAATGAGCAAATGGTTCCAAAGTCAGTTTTCCCGTATCTCTTATGGATATCCCCATACTGTCCCATTTAAAAAAAACACCCTGTATATTTTAAATTTTCAACTCACAATATAATCTCATCTCGGTCATCTTTTGATTAATCACCGCTATAGGCATTAGTTAGAGTGGATAAGATAACGTATGTATGCCTTCGCCCGCCGCGCCACAGAGGCCGATATATTTTACATACCTACTATACTTTTCATAGGTAAAAGTGAAGGAAAGTAAAAGCAGGTGAACCCAATCGACGTTCTCACTTTATAAGGAATCATTTATTCAGTCACCATAAGGAATTTAGCATTCAAAAACTGGCAACACAGACAAAAGTGCCAAGCTTGAGTTGAATAATCGGGGCTAATAAGTTGATTATTTTTATTGAATACTTTTGAAAATACTATGAATTCTGGATACTTATCGATGGTAGGTGACTTTACTAGTTGTTTTTAAACGTCCTTTGTAATTTCTGCACACTTTTATGGCGCAAATCGTCATTGCTAGCTCAAATTTCAATTCACTTTGCGACCGTTCGCCTTGACAACACAATTGACAATGAGGGGCGGGAAGCGACTTATCAGCTAACAGTTAGCTGATATTTTTTTCGACGCTTTTGTGTCATGAAGCTCTATCTAGTGTGTATATAATCAAAGATTTTTTACCCATCGGAATAGCTGGGTAAAAATTGGCAAAATTCGGTGGCGTTCTTAGCGTTTTTAATCTGTCTGAAAGGACGGTGAAAACAGTTACAAACGATCACAGTGAGCACTTTCAAAGCGAATGGAACATCATATGTGATCAAAAATAACGAAAATAACGTAAATGTCACCCAAATGGAACGCACAGAGTACGTTCCTTTTGGGTGACATTTACGTTATTTTCGTTATTTTTGATCACAAATGATGTTCCATTCGATTTGAAAGTGCTCACTGTGATCGTTTGTAACTGTTTTCACCGTTCTTTCAGACAGATTAAAAACGCTAAGAACGCCACCGAATTTTGCCAATTTTTACCCAGCTATTTCGATGGGTAAAAATTATCGTTTTTTGACATTTGCGTAATGTTTGACATTCTGAAGTTATTTGTTTCGTAATATGCTGTAGAATTAACATTTTAAAACGGTGAAAATGAAATATTTACTAGTCTAGGAATAAGTTAAAACGGCCTATGAGTAGGGCTCCTCGAACTCCTCCTGTGAATGTCGTAAAAGGCGACTAACGGATTACGCCAGGGCAGCAGCATTCACCTGAGTAATAAACACCAAACTATGATCACCAATCCGCCTGCCAAGCGTGCAAATTCCCTCCATTGCACGCTATGAGGGAGGCATCATCCAAAAGTGGATGTCTACCGACTGATGATAGTAAGTATAAATAATATTTGATATATAACCTGCACCTGCATAATTATGTTTACAATTAGACTTACTACCAAGTAACTGACAACCGTTGGGGAATGAAGTTCTCGAGTGGCAACCACAAACCTAGCGCAGAAGAGGAAGGCCCTTCCCCCCCTCTCAATGAACCAAAGATATTATGAAGGTTCCAGGAAAATGGTGCATGGAGGTGGTACAAGACTGTTTGTTGTGGCATTCTATGCGGGAGGCCTATGTTCAGCAGTGGACTTCGATAGGTTTCATGATGGAGATGATGAATGGACATACTGATCAGAAGCCAAATGTTAACAAACATAATAAGACAGATACATGTCTAGTTTAATTTTATGTTGTATAATTTATTTTTTCAGTGACTCTTCGCATTCGGGTGCTACAGCCAGCACATCAGCTACCTACATATAAAAAGATAGGCTGTAGAGAAATCTCCAAAAGCTATCGGATCATGATCGGACCTTATGAATACCGTTTTGGAATAATTTTGTAGAACATGAGGTCTGATTTCACCTCATAAATTTTTAAATTGAACAGTGTTAAAAGATACATGTTTTTTTTTGTTTATAAATGTAAATTGTGATACCTACTAAGAGAAAAATGTTGCTCAGGAATGTCTAATTTGTAAATTCAGGCACATTGGTACTGACTGATGCACACATTTAATAATATAAGTATACATTAAATTACAATTTATGATAGTTCTTAGAAATAAAGACTGATCTAAGATTCTTTGTTATAATTTTTTAGTTTAAACAATATTATTTCATTTAAATGCTGTGGTACCTATGTCTGGCCTAAGAATAGACCTCTCCATCTCCTCCTGTGATGCTGTAAAAGCTATCTAATGTGTTTGCCACTGGAGAACCTTTATTCCCCAGCGGGTGTCAGTTCTGCGAGCTATATGACCTGCTCATTGCCACTTAAACTTGTTGATTCTGAGAACTATGTCGGTAATCTTGGTTTTCTAAGTCATCACTCGCAACACGCACTGATTATAGACAATAATAAATTACAAACAGTATATTCTGTTACCATATATTTTATTATATACATTATAATATGCAAAAACATGTACTTAGCCTAACTGAATAATAATAATAGAATTTTATATTTAAATATCCTGAAGAGGTAATTTAGTTGCTACATAACATAATAATTGGCAATAGCTTCTTGATGATAGAGTCCACGCACGCACAGTAGTCGACAAGAGTGTCTGAACTTGAGGCTCAGACTGAGCTATTGTTATCTAGAATTAGTGATCTCATTATATTATTCTACAGTCCTTGCTTTCTATTTCTTTCCAATCCATCCATCCACAATTTCTCGAGTAATTTCCACATACCACATGTTTGTTTACGGTGTTTGCGTGTTCGGTTTGGTTTGTTTGACAAGTTTGTTTGACAGATTTCGTTTCAGACGCCTGTGAACAAAATTTTTGAAAATATCGTTTTTATCAGTTTATAGCCAAGTGGAACACTATTGAACGAATGTAATCGTTTTGTGCGTTCTTGGCAAAATTAACAGCGAGTGGTACGAGCCCTAATGGAACATTATTGAACGAATGTAATCGTTTTGTGCGTTCTTGGCAAAATTTTTCATCGAGTGGAACGGGCCCAATAATTATAAATCTGTGCTCACTATTAAAAAAAAACTTGTTTTTGTGGTGTGTGTCACAGATTTATAAGTAAGTAGTAAGGGTGTGTGTGGTATTTGTTATCAAAGTAGGTACAAATTCTTAGTTCTTCTTACGCTTTTGGTTCTACAAACAAACAGCACAAATTAGTAAATGTGGCTTGCCTAGCCGCGTTACAAAATGTCTCCTCCTTGCATTGTAGGTTTATGTAAAAACATAGGTACTCGCCTTTTGCCTAGTGAAGAAACACGAAGAGCACAATGGATTCAAGCAATTGAACATTTAAAGCCTGGACTGACCGTCCGAAAGTATTCAAGAATATGCTCAGCTCACTTTAAGCCAACTGATTTTTGTACAACACCATTATCCTTCCTACAATCAGGTAAATCTCAGATTAATGTGATCCTACTGTATATTTATTCTACTGTTTTATAGATTGTTTAAAATGTAACTCAACATTTTATAGATGCTGTTCCAAACACTTTAAAGAAAACAGCTGTTCCTTCAGTGTTTCCATGGCAAAAACCCTCTCAGGAATGTCCACCAATGTCACAAGATCAAGACTTATTAACTTTTAACTTTACAAAAGTTAAAGCAACTTACGCACGTAGTAAGTAGATACAGTACATTAAGTAATGCAATTTTAATAAGTCATCATCATAAGCCTGTATGTATACGTCCACTGCTAGTTGATGCCTCCCCCATTGAATATGATGGGGGATTTGCCATAATCATCAAGCTTGGCAGGCGGATTGGTGATAGCAGTAATGGTGTTGATTACAAAGGTGGATGCTGCTGCCCATCCCCTCGTCCTTTAAAACATCCACGGAGGGATCTATTCATAGGCCAGACCTCACTATAAATTCTCTAAGGGCCAGACACTCCACAGCATAATTTTAATAAGTTCCTTAATAGGTATTCAAATTATTTATTTTCTCCATAATACCTATTAATACAGCTTCTTTTGTTAACAGCTCCTCGGGTAACATTCGTAGAAGAGCATCCATACTTGAGTACTGTAGCAAGTGACTTCACTGAAGATCCATTAAACATGGGTATTGAAGACAAAGACCAGACTGACCTTGATAATAATGATGATGATACTGGAGTGAACATTGTTATGGAAAAGGAAGTTGATATTGCATTAGAGTTCGAGGTTCCTTTATATGAAAACTTAATAGTTCAAGAGAGACTGTTGGGTATTACCGAGAAAAATGAAAAACCTGTACAAACTCAAGATGTGAGTAATCTAGGTTTTAACATTCACCATTACCGAAATTTTTATACTGGCCTTGAGAACTTTGTGAAAGTAATGCTTGTGTTTAACACTTTAGGAGAATGTGCACATAAACTAAAATATATTTATGGACATCCTCCTTCTGAGTTGGATGCATTAGAACATTTTTTTTATAACAAAGAAATAGCCATGAATGTATCAGGTAACAATCAAACAAATTTATAATATATTTATAACTTGGATCCAGTTTATGTCCCTTCGATGGAAAAATTTGGATTTATGGATTGATAGAGAAATTGTAAGAGCATATTATATGCCTTTAGATTTCAATTATAAAGGCCAAAGCACACCGAATGCGTATGCAGTACGTAACGTAGACACGCGCGTCCCTACGTATGTACACGCTTGCGCGTTCGTTCACCGTGGTACCATTACGTAGTACCATCAATGGTACTGTGTTAATTATTGTTTGCCGTCGTTCCATTACATCGATGGTACCATTGTAAATAATATTTTTTGTTAACTGCAGTACTTACATTCAGAAAATAAATAAAAACCAAAATGTAATTCAATATTGTTATTGTCATCAACGTAAAAACAAAAAACAAAACTGGCAGTAAGGAATATACCAAAGAGTTCCATTACTTAATCCAAAAATAGGAATATCTTAGGATAGACGACTGTGCATCATCGTAAGATTAGAAAAGTAGGTATAGATAAACTTGTCACCTCTTGTTAGATCTCCTGTATTAAAATAATAATTGCATTGACTTTGTGGTGATGGTACAACGGTAAATAAAAAATACCACAGTACCATCAAAGGTAAAACGGCATAAAAATAAATTCGTAGTACTTACCATTAATGTTTCAACGGCAAATAAAAATTACCACACTACCATCAGTGAACAAACACGCTTGCGTGCACGACACGCAAGCGGTGTGCCATGATATGTCATACAGTTCCATACATTTATTTATTAGAGCAGGTGCCCAAAAGGTTTAGCGATAAAACCTGTACTTATATATTGTATACTTGTTATGGTACGTCGACTTGCACGTTTACGTCTACGCGTACGCAGCCGGTGTGCTGTGCCCTTTAATATCTATCAATACGGGTTGTGCTAGATGCAACACAATTTCCAATAAAAAAACCAAAACTACCTTTTGCTCAACAAGTCACATTCTCCTCGTATAAGAACAGAAATACAGTAAAGGTTCTCATCGGTAATAAAGTCCGAGCTTCAGATTTCTATGTACGTACTACGTACTCAGTGCTTTGTTATAATAACGCACGTATTTTACAATAAATTGCATGATATTGTATCGTCCATAGTCCCAAGACTAAATATTATTGAAAAAAGCAAAGTATTCTATCTCGGTTAGGTAAACATGGAAGATCTACCATGAGCATAGATACTATAAATCTATGACCATGAGTGTAAAATAGATAAATTGTTGTAAATAAATAATAAATAAAAAGTAGTTCAGGCGACTACGTAAGTTTTTAAGTTGTACCCATGTTATACCTCAGCGTAGAACTAAAGTTTTTCATCCTATGCTTCCCTCGTCCTATATACATCAAAATACTCCTACGAGGGGAGCGTATTCCTTTCCTCACGTCATGGCATGTGTGTATACACATTACACTTTGTATAATAGAATCAAGTTGGTATGTATATAAGTAGGTATCTAACATGGACCTAACTATAAGTAGGTCCATGGTACCTATCTACAAAAATCTTAGTCAATTTCAATGCCTTTTTACAAATAATGAGGCTTGGAGCCTTTTCCATTTTTCTTCACCATTTTGTCTATTATTCAATTCAATAAAATATCACAGAATTCCAAGGCCACTTAAAGTTTAAAATTGTTTATTTTCAGGAAACTTACAAAATGGAGATTGAAGAATCAAGAACCATACAAAAATCAACACAAAAGAAGAAGTTACAGAATCTTCTTTGCTCTGAACTGCTCTGCGGGTTGTGTTTTGAGAGTGACTATGGAATTTGCATTGATGTTGAGTTTGAAATCGTTGGTGATGAATGGAGCCATCGCCTAACACTAGGACAGGTCTTCAACAGTGTTTTTCATGAGGTAAAGATTTTTCATCCCATCTATTCGAAAAGGACGACTTGGTTCGCCTTTAAGTGCACCCAAAGGTGGTGTTTTCTGTATGAAGCTTCTATAAGTGCGCCGCAATTATCTTTGCCGCGCACTTTTTAAATTTGGAACATATCGAACTCAAATAAGTGCGCCGCAGTTATCTTTTCCTCGCACTTTTTGAATTTGGAATATCTTGAAAAGAATCAAACACAAAATAAGCCGCAATTATCTTTGCCGCGCCCTTTTTAAATTTGGATCATCTTAGTGTTCAGCGCCAAAGAAGGCGAACGCAAATATTGTTTAAATAAATACTGGCTGGTACGACGGCCCATAGTCGCGTCAGCGGCTGAATAAAAAAAAAACAAATTAGAAACGCGCGAACTACGGCCCGCGATTTCGTCATTTTTAACCGACTTTACAAAAAGCCTCCTCCTTTTTTTTCTCAATTCGGTTGTATTTTTTTTTTAATGTTTGTTACCTCATACTTATCTCCGGCGTTTATGAACCGATTTGGAAAATTCTTTTTTTATTTGAATAAATATACTTCCAGATTGGTCCCATTTTTTCAGAATCCAGTTCTGGTGATGGAATCCATGAGGAATTGAGGGAACTCCTCAAATATTGTAGGCATATATATGGCGATTTTGATATTTTCAGCAACAAACCAAGCATTCAGAAAGTATCATAATCCTTTCACCACTATGGTTCTTTCATAATTTTTTTTCATCCAAATATTTAGTCGAATACAATGGCGGAAGTCTGTTTTTTAAATGATAAGTTATTCACGGATTATTAGAAATTAATGGTTTTGTTTTGAAATAAAATATGAGGCGCCTTTTATTTTCTCATAGTGGGTGATGAAAAGTAGAGTGTAACACTCGGGTGCAAAATATATTTTTGGCTCGGGCGACGTACTTTGAATCCTTCGCTACGTTCGGGATTCTACTCTAGAATCCCTCACTTCGCTCTGGATTCAAAAAAGCGCCCTCGCCGTAAAAATATTATTTTGCTCCCTTATGATACAATCTACTATTAAAATTCCAAATGCAGTACCACTTTTTTTTCTACTCCGGACAACTGTTATTGCTGGTATATTGGATACCTGTATGAAATGACAGTTAACACGAGGTAGATAATATATGCTTATTTGAGTTTATAGATTGTAGAGCTACACATAGGTGGGTTTAGTAAACGTGCAAGCCAGATTATTGAGCGCTGGATTATAGAGCTTCTAAGTACTGTACCTTCCATAACAACTTAGTATACATATAATATTGGCCAAAGGGCGTAAGCGCCCTTTTGTTTTGCTAGCTACCGTTAACCACGTCTTAATTGTTTTTGTATGTATTTATGTGTGGTAATCAAAGCTTTTACACCAAAGATGTTTTAACCAAAATGACATTTCTTAGTACTAAGTACCTACCTACACAGGTGCTAGATTTTACGGTTACATAGCCCAAAGATAAAGTGACTGTGGTCTAGTCGTGACGTCCTCCGTGGCTTGGCGGACAAGTAGCCAGCTGAGATGCGAGAGGTGCTGGGTCGATTCCCACTGCAGGTTTGCATGATCTGCAAATATTTGTTCCGGGTCTGGGTGCTGTGAAGGGCACTCGTAGTTCCTGTTACTCTTCATAGGGAATCCTAGTTTATCAGGACTGTGTATGCGACTGTTGGGTGTTGCTGTATGACAACCTCTGTGGCGCGGCGGGCGAGTAGCCGGCTGAGATGCAAGAGGTTGCAGGTTCGATTCCCGCTGCGGGACAAAGGTTTGTATGATGTGCAAATATTTGTTCCGGGTCTGAGTGTTATGGTACCATGGTAGGTACTCGTAGTTGCTGATACCCACGACACAGGGAATCCTAGTGTGTGATCAAGACTACGTAATGTGACTGTTGGGTGTTATTTTATGTATAAATGCCGAAGAACGACAACCGTTGGTAAACTGCATCTAGACTAGACAAAAACGTACACACCGCGGCAGTTCGAGACTTTTGACGTCTCGCGACGAAAATTCCGCGAGGGAATTTATTTTCAGGGGGCTTAGTACGGGTTTTGATAGTTTACGAAACTATATGAAGTTTCGTTTCCATCCAATACATTTACTGACAGCGTCCTTAGTTTGCTTCACGTTTTCGCTAGGGGCGCTGCAAGTAAATGTATGGAAGGAAACTGAACTTCATATAGTTTCGTAAACTATCAAAACCTGTACTAAGCCCCCTGAAAGGCCTCAGTAATAGTTGAATAACATCGTCAAAGATATCAAAATAATTTCTTTACAATCCTTTCTTTTATTTCTGTTGCCTATCGAACTATGTAAAAAAGTAGGTTTTTGTTTTGAAGGAAGTTCCTTAATCCATGTTTTTTATTTATTTTTCAGAGCACAGAATACCTAGCAAGCAAGAAAATCTGCAACAATTGCACAAACGAACTCATACGATCATACAAATTCATACAAAACTCAAAATTCACATCAAGATTATTAAATAGCTATGTGAACGATTTCGAATCAAAAACGGAAGATTTGTTCACACATTTGAAAGATATTGAGATGGAGTCAAATGTTTTTATTATTTTGGAAAACGAACATGAAGGAAACAAAAGTTATTTTGAAGATTATAAATATTTAACAAAAATTAAAGAAGAACAAGAAACAAATCATAAAAAGAACATAAATTCGCAATACATTCTCCCTCGCTACAAAGTTAATTCAAAAACGAAATGCAGACTTTGTGATATCATTTTAAGAGAAAGCGAGATCAAAAATCATCTAAGGGTAGTCCATGAAGAATCAGTATTTCTTTGCAAAATTTGTTCAGAAGTGTTCTACACTTCAGGCGGTTTAGAAATGCATGCTAATATTACCCATGCTGTTCTAACTGAGAAATTCCAGTGCGTTATGTGTTTGAAAGACATTGAGGACAACCATGAACATATTTGTGAGTTTAAATGCCCAGAATGCAACGAACCCTCTTGCATACACTTCGTATACTTAATAAACTATAGAGAAAAAGTTTTAAAAGAATCAATGCCAAAATGCCTGGATTGCGACTATGTGTGCAGAAATAAAGAGGCCTTAATTTCTCATGTGAATCGGCACCATTTAAACCATCGTCCATATACATGCGATAAATGTGCTGAAAAATTCCACTCTAAGACTGTTTTGCGAGCCCATTATAATTCTCATAAACACACTTTTACATGCGAGTTCTGCAACTTAAACTTGTTTAGTGAATCATCACTGGCAGCCCATAAGTACCTCTGTAAAGATGTGAAAAGAGAAAATACTTGCAAAGAATGCCCAGCAAACTTTGATTCGACAGAAGAGTTGTTAGAACATGGGAAATTTAAACACACTGAAGTGATGAGCCTTTGTAATGGGAAATTTTTAAGCAAACCAAAAAGAGAACTTCACTCGGCAAGAGTGCATAGTGAAGTCTATAAAAAGACTGCAAATTCTGTTATTTCTGAAGAAAATTATGAGACAAAAGAAATAAAGCAGATTAAACTACATGCCCCCTCAAAATTCCTTTGCAAAATCTGCAATATAGAGTATGACAGTTTAAGAAAACTTGGCGCACATAACCGTAAGCATGTTGGACCGTTTTCAACATGCCATTTTTGCAAGAAGCAATTAAGAAAGGCTCTTTTTCAAAAACATATAGAAAGCCACGGTGTTGTATCCTGCAATAAGTGTGATAAATCGTTTGAAAACATAACGTTATTAAAATACCATCAAAAATCTCACTTAGACGACGTGCAATGTCCTAAATGCAATCTAATGATGAATCCCGGAAAATTAACACGCCATGTTAAAAGTCATGCGATTGATGAAAATCCTCACTTGAAGGAGGATAAAAAACAAAAACCTAATATAGAATGCGAACTATGTGATTATATTACTTGGAATAGCATACTTTTAGAGTGTCATATGAACCGATATCACCTCAAAATAAAGCCCTACGTCTGCCATATATGCAGTAAAAACTTCATTGGAAAGCATTTGCTGAAAAAGCACTTAAAATATCACACCAGCAACCAAAGCGTTATTTGTACTATTTGCGGAAAGAAACTAGCAAACTCTTCTTGTTTAAAAAGTCACTTAAAATTACACACGGGAGAGAAAAATTACCCTTGTGATGTTTGCGGTCAGAGATTTAGGTCATCTAGTATCATGAATGTGCATAAAGTAAAAAAGCATTTAGAAAGGGACGTGGCCTGCCCGTTATGTTCTAGCAAGTTTCACACGCTGGTGGAGTTACGAAGACATGTTGTAAAAACACATTGGAAGAAAGATACTAAGTTTGATCCTAGGGAGTTGAACGGGTTGGAAAATCATTACCATCTATTCCACGATGGAAGACGAATAAGGATGGATGACCACGATGTAGATTTTTATTTGCCTTGTTAAGAATTGTAAATTAAAGCTATTATTATTTTCTTTATTTTTTTCTGGTTTAGTAGGCACGTGGCGAGCGAAGCGAGACCCTTTCCCTCGAAGGTTACTTCGTTTGCCACTTGTTAACGCAATAAAATAACCTTTGAGCTTAGTACTTAAAAATAAAATAAAATAGACTAGATAGGTAGTAAATGTTTATTATTTATTGTCCTAATATTATATATTTTTTCATACACATGTGTTGTAGTTGTATCACGTTGAAGAGTTTATAATCAGTTTTTTAAGCCTCATCAGAAGATATAAACAATAAGCATTTTTCTTCTATAGATCAATGTGTTCACTGCGTTCAAATCACGATTTCAACGAAGTGAATGCGACACGAGCGCTGCGTCGGTCGGCCGTTCTTTCTCCTACTATACTATGGCATCGCTATCCTTTACCTACGCGTAGGAAGTATAATGTTTTCAAGGTTACGCTCGCCAATCTTATCAATAAGGCTTGGCTCACTTCTCTCGTCGTTTGCGTCTGATCGTCCTGTGAATATTAGAGGCTAGCTTCGCTCATCTCTTTTCATAACATAATATACAAGCTACAAAAAACTATGCGTCTTATCTACGTGTGTTTTAAGTTCATTTTTGCTTACAGCTACATGTTTGCATATTCTACACAGAAAAGTACCTCCATGGGTCAAATTCATGTGATTTTTTAACTTCGATTGTGAATAAAAAGATTGGTTGCAGATTTGGCAGATGTGTGGGGTCGCTCCTATATGTTTTCTTATGTGAATAACCAATAGTTTTCTAGACTTCAGAATTTTACTACAGAAATTGCACTTTTCCTTGCTGAATTTACTGTGAATTTTCTTATGATATCTCAAATTGTATCCCGTGTAGAATTGCTTCTCACACATGTCACAACTGTACGGTTTGATTTGCAAGTGAACTTTATTCACATGTAGCGAGAGTTGATTATCGTTGGAACATTCTTTTTCGCAAAAACTGCAAGACTGTTCATACTTTTTGTTGAGAACTATCAATTTTGGTACATGCCTTCGCATATGGGTGTCAAAATAGGTTTGCGTTTTGAAAACCTTATCACAAAGCGGACATACTTTATTCCTGTGCTGTTTTTCGTGATGTTTGAGCTTATCTACTTTTGCGAAACCTCTTCCACAAATTTTACAAGCTCGGTAATCACTTTGAAATAACACATGGGCATATTTGGTGTGTTCATTGAGAGAGAATTTGTTTCCAAATTCAGTGCCACAAGGATTACACTTCACTTTTTGACTAATATGCATATGTATGTGTCTTTTCACAAAATAATCTGATAGAAAATGTTTGTTACACTTTGGACATGCGAATTTCTTTTCGAGTTTTCGTAGTTTTGGTTTCTTGTTGAATGTTAGGAATTCACTGCAGACATCCATTTGGTATCCGTTCAAAAAATTTTCATCCTTTACCAGTTCACCTTTATTTTGACTATCATATTCTACAACTTGCCATTTTACTATAGATTTAATTTCTAATTCAGAGTCACTTTCATCTTCCGACTTAACTCTGTATTCATCTTCTAGAAAATCTTCTTTGATTTCATCATCGTTATCATAATTGTCAATTTCACCATAAATGGTTTCATCAACAGGTTCTTTGATAGGCATGATAGTATCTTTAGCTATTTCAATACACAAATTCTTTTCGGGAGTAATACTTTTCAAATTATCTAGCATATGACTGACACATGTGTTCAACCGATCTCTAACAAAGTAAGTGTGGCTCATAAAGGTATAAGAAGTGATAGCATTATTCACACAATTTTCGCATATTTTGGAGCCAGTATAATTGTTAAGGAAGTTCATCTGCAACAAAAAATAAAGGTTTTTGAAAATAAAATTAAAAAGCAGTGTTCTATCGCCTATTATACATATTTTCACAACATGAATAACTATGAAAAGTCTGAATATAAACATTTCACCTACAGTACCTCCTCGGAAAACTTCGCACATTACGATACTTCAGTCGCGTACCAATATTTTGAATACTTGCTAGCAATTCGAGATTCATACATTCTTATTTTTCTATAACAGCCGGTTGCTGTGGTAACAGTGGATGTCTACCGTAGACATCCACTGCTGGATGAGGCCTCCCCATACCACGCATAGCGTGCAGTACTCAATAATAATTGAACTTCTGATAGCTGATTGTGGGTTATTCAAATATATTTTCTTCTTCAAAGTCGACGCTTTTTTCTTAGAGGTCTTCTGTTCCCCGCAGACCCTCTTTGACAATCTCCTATATTAAATTGAAGTGTTGAATTATGTAGCAGATCATTCGTGAATGATGAAGCCGTAGGATTCCTTATTGACATGAAATCCAGCATTGATGGTTGCAAAAATGGAGGCTGGATTGGTACATGTGGCATCCGTAATGTACTATTACTAGACCATGAACTTTTTGGTGGACTTGTAGCAGTATTATCAAGCTTTAGTTGCATTAGTTCAACTGTCTCGTCAACATCCATTTGTTCAGGTACAACATTTTTAGTGGTTGAATCTTTTTCATCATTACTATTTACTTCAACATCATCACTATTAGATTTTGAATCTTTTTCGTCAGTATTAGTTACTTCAACATCACTACTTTTGATCTCGTTAATAATCATCGCATTTACATCCATTTTTTCTACAGCAGTTACTGAATTATTTTCACCAGTATTTTTCGTCTCAAGTGCAGTAAATGAATTTTCCGTACTTTGCAAATCAGTAAAAAAACCATCTGTTGTATTTTCAGTAGTACAATTATATGTAGAAAAGTCTATTTTATCTTCATTTAGGTTGACATCTAAATAAGTAACAAAAACTTTTCCAACATTTTTCATCTCAGTTATATTAGTTTCGAAAATTTTGTCTTGAGAATTAAATTGTTCGTCAGTTTTTTTAAATTCTGTTGTGTTTTTGACTTCATCTTCAACCAAGCTTAAACTTTGATGTGTTTCTAAATTAAAAATGTTTAATTTATCTTGGTGCTGAGCGTTTTTTGATTGAGGATTAAATGATATTGAATTCCCACAGTTGATTGCTTCATTATTCAGAGAGACGTCAGTTAAAGAACTTTTAAGAAATCCTGCACTGGTTTGTTTCACATCTTTCGATCCTTTATTTGAATCGTTTAGCAATTCTTTACAGATGGGTTCATTATGAAAGATTTCTGAGTTATATTTTTTACAGTAGTCACACTGCTTTGTTGATTGGAAAATCCAACAATAATTGCAAGATTTCACGAATGTAATGTCACGATTTTCGTCAATTTGGTAATTTTTCTTTGCTCTACAGCATTTCTTACAAGAATTTTCGAAAAGCCGATGTCCTTTACAAGACTTTACTTTTGACACATCCTCAAACTTAGTTGTTTCACAATTAGTACAACTGAAAATAGAACCTGGAGTAGATTGGATATTGTCAGTCCAACATCCATCCATATTTCCATCATTCGCCTTCAACATATCATTCAAAATTGAACTAGAACAGTTGACCTCTCTATTTCTTGCATCTTTTATGATATTTCTTTGTTTTGAGGGTTTATGTATTTCAGTGTCTCCAAGTTTTCTCTTCTTGGTTATATTTCTGTCTATGCCCAAGCTATCAGTTATTATAATTGCATTAGTAGTATCATCACCATTCAAAATATTTTTTACAAATCTCTTTCCTTCATTAGCCAAATTATTTGTCATAATTTTTGTATTAACTGTATCTATCATCAATAATGCATCAAGTGGTGCGGAAAATATAAATGTAGCTTCATTATTTTTATCGTTTCTATTGGTTTTTAAACTGCTTATGACAGGATTATGCATTATAGCTTCATTCTTTAGTTTTCTCTTTGGCATTTTGATAATCTTTGCGTAGTTGGCCACATATAGTTCTTGATACTTGTTTTTTTCTACAACAGGATTTTTAATCAGATTCATTTTTAATTAGATATATTTTCCAGTACACCACGTTCGTTACATTTATTAAGATGAAAAGAGACTTTCACAATTCTAACAACAGTCGACAGTTGCACAAACAAAAAAAAATACTGGGTACTAGGTAACAATCACAAATATATTAACTTACTACATATTGGTCTTTTGATATCTATTGGTAGAGTTCACAGTATTACTTTAGAACTAACTTATATGATTTTTAGTCTTACCTCTGGCAATGTAGAACCCAAAATGCTTTGCATTGTCCTGTCTCCCATCAAGTCTGGAGGCCCGCCATGAATGCATACCATTTTATCCAACGGCACAAGACTGCCTTTCTCCAAACATATTGAGCACAACTTATCCATTTTCCTATGAATAAGGTGATCTATAACCATTTTGAATTTATGCTTCTCGAGATGCTGAATATGCTTGTAATATTTTGTATTTGTCTCGCCACACTGTTTACATTCAAACTTTTTCTCTTCAACATCTGTTGTTGGTTTGAGATAGTCACGCTCGTGATCCCGATAGTGACGCTTCACTAAGTATAGCTTTGGGAAAGACTTTCCACACAGTCGACAATTGAACCACATTGACCTAGGGTGTATTTTGGAATGATTTCCCAATGACTCTATGTTTGGTAAGACTTGACAGCATTTAAGGCACTCGAGTGGGTTTAACGCTGGTTCCGTTGATGATGATTCGGAAGCAGTATTGACTATATGCATGATAGGGTCAGCATAGTCGATGACTTTTAGGTGCTGCGCCTCAATTTGATTGTGGTTGAAATGGGTTTTCTTTCTACCTCGCCTTTGTCTCTCACCTTCTAAAGGATCTAGTTTAGATACCTTGAAGTTGATTTCTTCAAAACAGTTCACAATGGCTCTCTCTGCCTGATCGCATTGCTGAGTGAAAAGGTATGAATTTATGGTGCGGTCCAAACATTTATTGCAGATTTTGTTTGGCAAGTTTGGATCGTCAGCTACCTGTAAAAAATATTTAAACTATTATAATATTATCTAATAAGGACTACAGTTTTTAGTATTTATTAGTAAGTTAGTTTATCATCAGTTAGACGTCGACTGTTGGACGAGGCCTTCCCCATATTTAGCATAGGTTAGCAGGCGGATTGGTGATTGCAGAATGGAGTAGAGTACTCAGGAGGATGCTGCTGCTCATCCCCTGGTGTAGTCCTTTAGTTAGCTTTTACAACATCCATGGGAGGAGCCAAAGGGGTCTATTCTAAGGCCAGAAACACCACATCACCTGTACAACTGAACTGGTGGGGAATAAATGTTCTGTTTCAAACGGTGACCACAAATCAAACAATGCAGTGTAGGCCAGGTCACCATTCGATACACCTATGACATTGTAACAGTTGCTCAAGCTCATTTGTCTTAGCATTCTGTGTCCCTCAGAGGACTTCTACTGGCATATAAACTAAATTCTATACTAGCTATACAATACTGTTTCTATCCTTTTTGCACATGTTGTGTGCAGTGCACCTGCGCGACATCGCCACTCTCGCTGCCCGCCAAGTCTTGCACCTTGATTGCCTCTGACTATGTGACTATAAATCTACAAAGTTTTTACATTATTTTCTACAGTTTACCTTGAAAGGATGAAAGCTTGCAATCATATCTTTGACAGTAACTGAATACAGGCCTCCTTTACTTGCTATTTCCATAACTCTTTCCAATTCGTATAATTCTTCTGTTACGTTGAGGCAGTACTTGCAAACTTTGTACTGCAAAGTTCCAGCTATTAAGAAAGTTAGTGCGTTTTTGGTCGTCAATTCCTCCGCTTGTTTGTTTGGCATATCGGCAAATTTCCGACACGTTTTCGCATAGGTTTTTATATTTTTATTGAGTTCGAATTTTGGGGAGTCTGGAGACTCTGGAGTATTCAACTCCATGTTCAGAGGTTATAAAATGTATAACTGGTAGTAGGCGTAAAACCACAGTAAAAGATGCACGACACGGATAAACAACAATCAAAATGTATGGTTAGTCACTAAATCTTAGGGAAAAATCAAGGGAAATGGTACTAAATATCCATTTTTGGGATCCAATCCAATAAATTACAAAAAATTATGACATTGACTGCTGCTGAGCCGACACCACAGACTAAATAATCTAAATAGAAATAAATAAGGAAGAAGCAGAGCAAGGAGATCCGGAAAGGTAAAGTATACTACAATCATGGATATAGATAGTATAGCCCTTAGAGAATATTCTCTAAGGTATAGCCCATGGATTTAGGTACATTAGTATAAAAATTCCTTGGTCTAACCATGAATATCACGCAAGTAATCAATGATTTTACGTCCTTATTCTAAGGATTTTACAGTCATAAAATAATTAAATACAATAACTGACACAAGACCACATAGGACCATGGACCTACAAAGTAGTTCATGCACAAGTCAAATGTGCGCCAAATGTAAAAATTTTCCGTTTTTGTCTTAAGCCGGGCGCATACATACTGATTCCTGATCAGGTTTCCGTATCAGGGTTTCAGATTCGGAAACCTGAATGGTTTGCGTGCATACAAAATGTTCGACAAGGCGCACACAGTTCTTACTTTTTCCGGACGGAAAAAAACCTGACGTTCGGTTCAGAATTTCTCCGTGCGTTCGTTTTGGAAGAACGGAAAAAAACCTGATGACGTCATCCTGAACGCAGTATTCGCATACATTTTGGCTCGATCGCCGCACACGTACGGAAATTTTCATTCAGAATCGCGTTGGCATGGCGCTGTGCCGAGTAGACGTCGATCTCCGTCCGTATTTTGTGCATATTTTGCTTTCTTATTTTCTCGTATGCTATTATGAAGCTCATCAAAGGATTTCGTTAACATCCTGTAATATTTGAAGAATTCTTCTGGGAATGCCCGTAACTTTGCTCTTTTGACATAGAGCAAAGCTGACTCTCAGTTAATCTTTGGGTATTCAGTGGATGCACCCAATAACGCCAACCACCAGCTCGAACATACCAGGTTTGGCTGGAAGAAAATGCTTTTAGCATTAAGCCCACCTTTTTGTATAATTTTCTTGTGCAATAAAGTATAAATAAATAAATAAATAACGACGTTTTATGCCCTTTTTGTCTAGCGCCAATAAAAGAGCATTAAGCATCAATTCACCTTCGTCGTCCATTCTCGTGCGTTATCAGAAGCGTCTATGATCGAACTGATCGTATAAATTCCGAATGCAAAAAACCGAATTTGTCTCCACACGGAATTTCTGATCAGGAAACCTGATCAGGAATCAGTATGTATGCGCCCGGCTTTAAATTAAGAGCTTTATTTCCTTTTAGTTTCATGCCGTGGTTTCACGGCACCTGGGGATAATCCAATGTTCCAAATACTTTTTTGCTAAGATTATTTTGGGACGTCAAAAGCGTCAAAGTCAAAACATTACTGTCAAAAATAAAAAATGTCTGCTTGTTTTGCCAACTGGTCATAGTCCTGTGTCATTTGCAAAATAATGCAATTTTCTCATTGTTTACATTTGTTAACACGAGATTTTATGTTGTTTTATCTACAGAGTGATATGTTACGTTAGGCTTTTGTTTAAAAAATGGCTTGGCTAAACTTGAACCAGAGTTTCAACAGTTTGAAAGGACAGATCACGACTTTTGCTACTGAAGTGTTATCTGAAGCCCCTGATCAGGATACGGTGGATGGAGCCCCTGAACCAGAATCTTCATTATCAGAGCTACAGGAGAAATGCCACAACCAAGAGCTCGAGGTGAGTTTTAATGTGATAAATTGCAATTAATGGTATCTGACAGCTGCGGTGTAAAGTTATGTTTATTTGTTTTTTTATTTCAAACCCTAAAATCCTCACGTAACAGGAACTTTGGCCTTCCTTTGATCAAAAATTGTCTACTATATTCTGATTCTAGATCTCTAAAAGCTTTACTTGCGTAGTAAACTCCTATGACAAAATCAACTATACGTACCTCTACCTACACAGTTTTTGTGGATTTTTCAATTGATTACATCCAATCTACCCAACCCACACACGCATCTATTTAGCCATTCTAGATATCCTCTAGACTCTAGGACCATGACCTGGAGGACCATACAGACTAATTGTCCACAAGTCGACACTAGGTCATTACTAGTTGGACGCACTGATTAACTTATTGACATCGAGCTGAGCCATATGGCTCAGTGACGTAATTTTTTGTGCCATATGACTCACCTCGATGGCAAATAGGTACACAATAGTTACAATAGGTACGCCGACTTCAATAGGTTAAAGACTTGATTGGCATTGGTTGTGCAGGGAATATAAAAACTGAGTTGGGTACAGCAATAAGACACCTGGTTTTGGGGTAGGTATGAGTGCAGGAGGTTTATTGAAGGGCACTTCGAACACCCCAGATATTTTTTTTAAGTGGAGACGTGTTTTATACTTGTTGTAATAAATAACATAGGATAGGTTAAGTCATCTAGAAATCAAATGAGATCACCCTAATTCTTTGTAATACTTGCCTATTGAATGGAGATTTTATATGAAAACCTATCAGGGGTGCACAGGAGCAGCACATTCATTGCAACACTGGCTTTTGCAGCTTCGGCTCTTTGGTCTAGCTTCAGTTGCTCAGTTCACTCGCTCCTAGCTCGTGCTGTGACTCATAGCATCGGAGCAGTAAAAAAAGCAAATCCTTGCAAAACCAACTATAAAGAAAAAAAAGTTAAAAATCTTTGCTAAAATTGGTAATTAATGTGAATTTATCGAAAACAATTTGATAATTATCAAATACTTTCAGGACTGCAATTCCTTGGAGCTGTGAAAAAAATCACAAACTTCCAAGTTAACAAAAGATAAAGCATTTTATGCCGCATTTTTTTACACTTGCAAGGGAATCAAAACCTATAGGGTACTATTTTAGAAAAATTACGACTATACACCACGTACTTTACTATTCTCCTGCTGACGTTTCGTCAGCAGGAGAATAGTAAAGTACGTGGTGTATAGTCGTAATTTTTCTAAAATGATACCAAGCCACGATAATTTCAATTCTACTATAGGGTACTGTTGACCTAGAACCATGAAATTTGTCAAGAAGCATGATCTTATAGCACAAGTAAATGGAAAAATCGAGAAACCGTAAATTTTTAGTTACATTACAAACTACCTAATTGAACGAGCGAAGCGAGTTCCCTGAGTCAAGTTGGAAGAATCGGCGTTTGTATGTATGTATGTATGTTCGTCCGATGAAAACTTCCTAACCGTTAATCCGATCTTCATGAAATTTAGTATGCGGGTAGATAGTATTGGTATAATTTGTAGGTAAGGTTATGAGCTATATCGGTCGAGGGGTTGATGAGATATTGGGGTCCAAGAGGGGGTAAAAAAAAAAAGTGAGACAGTCAGATCAAGTGGGGTGTCTAATGAAAACGCTTTGGTTGAACATTTCAAAACTGTTTTTAATAAGTATTTAGACTAAGCGGTTTCTGAGATATAAATATAAAAAACGTAAAAATCAAAAATTCTAGGATACTTCCAGCAATCCCACAAAGCTGAAATTTGGTATGCTTGTAGCTATTGTGACACAAATACAGGGAAAAGTCTGAAATTGAAGAATTTAGAAACTTTTACTCCATAAAACAATAACCAATACTTATAACATCTATTGTTGACCTCCCATTTCTAGGAATTTGAATGACGTTGGAGTTCTATGGTTTGCGTCAAAAGGACGTTATCAATTTATTCCTCAGGTACTTGATATACTAACAGGTATGTTGTATTACGCCCCGTTGCTTAGTACTATTCAAAGGTTATTTCTATGATGTGTAGGAAATTACCTCGAGGTGAAAATTTTCAAAAATTATAATGGAAAATATGGTAATACCATTATATGGTATTACCATGTAGTACCATGGTAGTACCATGTATGGTATGACTTAAGTAGGTACTTAAATAGTCGGACTGACAAAGGTGTCATCGAGGTCTCAGTTCGGGGCGAACCACTAGTTTATATGTAATTACCAAAACTGTCATGACCCTCTTTCTAAGGAATGGCCACGAAATTTATACTAAATATAAAAATCTGTGATCTTATAGGGCTGTACAAAAATCAAGCTTCTAACTCATGCAATAAAAATGTATAATACAATAATAAATAAATATCTAATTTTGAATGAAAATTGTGAAAATGAGAAACCACTGAGGTACTTCCTGTAGGTAACCTTACAATTCTGAAATTTCGAATGCTAGGAGTGTTTATGGTATAAGTAAAGGAATAAGTCTAAAATTGAGGAATTTCTAAATTTTTACCTCAATATGTTAACGTTTTGGAGTTGCTGCGTTACATGCTCACTCAGTAATGGTAAAAGTTACATTATTTGGATACTCAATTCTAATTTCTAACTAGTTAAGTATTTACGTACCTATTTAGTTTGTGTTTTTTTTCATCTTGTTTTTGTATTGTTTATGAAACATATTGTACTCTCTTCAAGCGTAACATTACTTTAACTTTGCTTTATTGTACTGACCCATGTTCGAAAGAGGCTAGCTACCCACAACACAGGTTTTCCTAGGATGGGAGCTGGCACACTTACAAATTTATCATGCCTAACTTGTATTCAACACTATGCAACATTACTTCTAATTATTAATTGTAACCCCAGTTAATTAATTCTTTGGGCATTGCGCTGAGACAAAGATGAAAAGCCTCATGTGCCTGTAATTTCACCGGCACCAATACCCTTCAAACTGGAACATAGCATTGTGATCACTTCTGCTTAGCGGCAGAAATAGCTATGGTGGTAGTAATCCCCCGGACACTATTTCACAAAGAGCTCTATTTCTAGCAAATAAAAGCATATATAAATGAATACAGAACCCTACATTGCGTGACTGCACTTGGCCGCTTTTGTTTGATACAATATAATAATAAAATTAATATAATCAAAATATATAATTTATTTTATAATTTAGCTGCAGTTTCCAACTAGGTGTTGGGGAGATGCGACTTTGTTGTGTCCTAGTTTAACCGACTTTGGAGGGAGGATATAGGTACGAAAGTACTGTTTATCTGTTGCCCCACTAAATGGTAGGCCACAGAAGTCGCCATAAGCAAATAGGTGTTGACAGGGCTGTGTTTACGCATGGACCCGCTTAATATTTATTTTTTATGGTACAACTTCAAATAAAAATAGATAGGAAATATTAGCAAATATGTGAATAATCACAATTTTATTTTAGAATAACTTTTCATTTAAAAAACCGACTTCTGCCATAGTATTTGACAAAATATTTGAATGAAAAAAAAATGATGAAAGAACCCTATGGTTCACCACTATTGGTGAAAGGATTATTATACTTTTTGAATGCAAATGCTTGGTTTGTTGCTGAAAATATCAAAATTGCCATATGTATGCCTACAATATTTGAGGAGTTCCCTCAATTCCTCATAGATCCCATCATCAGAACTGGATTTTGAAAAAAATGGGACCAATCTGGAAGTATATCTATACAAATAAAAAAAGAATTTTCCAAATCGGTTCATAAACGCCGGAGATATGCGGTAACAAACATTAAAAAAAAAAAAAAAAATACAACAGAATTGAGAACCTCCTCCTTTTTTGGGAAGTCGGTTAAAAATAACGACTATACACCAAGTACTTTACTATTCTCCTGCTGACGTTTCGTTGATAATTTTGAGGTCCTTCCTCATGAGCACCGACCGCGACCACGCTCAAAGGTCGTGAGACGGGAACACAAAAAAAAACCTCTAAAATCTAAAATGATACCAAGCCACGATAACTTCAATTCTAATAATCACACCATTTTTTTCCGAGGTTTTTTTAGGTGCAGCCTTTTTTTTTTTCTTTTTTTT
The DNA here is from genome assembly GCA_951392215.1 of Epirrita christyi. Taxonomy (NCBI): domain Eukaryota; kingdom Metazoa; phylum Arthropoda; class Insecta; order Lepidoptera; family Geometridae; genus Epirrita; species Epirrita christyi. Next base: position 1,185,312 of record OX595857.1, on the reverse strand, counting down.
TTTATGCTTCTTGTCAAGCTGACGAGCTTACGGCCCACCAGATGGAAAGCAGTTACCGTAGCCTATGAACGCCTGTAACACCAGAGGCATCACACGCGCGCTGCCGACCCTGAGACATAAAGATGAAAAGTCTCATGTGCCTGTAATTTCACCGGCACCCGTACCCTTCAAACCGAAACACAGCAATGCGAACACTACTGCTTGGCGGCAGAAATAGGTACGGTGGTAGTACTTCCCCGGACGAACTCTTTCACAAGAAGTTCTACTACTAACCAAAGCCTTTGATTACTTATTATCATAAGCCTGTGAAAGTCCACTGCTCGATATAGGCCTTCCCCTAGAATGCCATGACCAACGGTCTTGAGCCGCCTCCATCCACCGACTTTCTGCGACGTTTATAATGTCTTTAGTCCATCAAGAGGGCCTTTCTCTACTGTGTCGTCCGGTTTGTGATATCCACTTGAGAACCGTTGTTCCCAAACGGTTGTCAGTTCTGCGAGCTATATATGACCTACTGCCCATTGCCAATTTAACCTGCTAATTCTGAGAGCTATGTTGGTGATCTTGGTTCTTCTGCGGAACCTTTTAAGTAAATAGTATTTAAGCAATTAATCGCAATAAGACTGGCGTATCTCACAATCAGACCAAAAGAATAATTTTAAAATAACATAAATAACATATTACCCAACAGTCACATACGTAGTCCTGCACCCCAATTACAGTAGCAAATGACAGTGGGGAACGCAACAATAGGGATCATTTTGGCAGCCGCTAAAACGCTATCTAAATCGTTGGCCAAGCAATTGTTCGATAAAAATTACCACCGGTAGAATGCATGTTAAAAGCAACGCCTTATTATTTGAGAAGGAGAAAAATAGAAAACAAATGGGATTTTAGTTTTTCGACATGAAAATGGTCTTTTGTACTCCTCGCATGTACATATTTAAATAACAGGCATTTTACTCGGAGACTAAATTTTGTGTCGTGGTACTAGTGGGACAAATCGGTACCAATTGTACCATCAATGGTACTACTCAATGGTACATCAAGGACGGAGGGGTATGAAACTTGAATAGGGGAAACTTCTTGACCTAAATATTTCTCCTTCCAAGTCTCAAAAGATTTTGACATCGCTGAGCCTGCCAAAATTATCGCCATTGTTGAGTTCCCCATTGTCATTTGCTACTGTAATGGGAGTTTTCTGACAGCTTAAAGAAAATAGTTCTAAATCCATGCATAGATGGCGCAGTCAAGCTAAGGTTGTCTAAATTTGAAATTTTGTCGGTCAGCCACCAACTGTCAGTGTCACTGACTTCCACGCTTATGCTGTTCGTTGGTGAAGTATCTCTATTAGAGTTTTGTTTTGTTTGTAGAACAAAAGCGTAAGAAGTTGGACTTTGTTGGACAAAGAGAATTTGTTCTCTGTGGTGCTTTTGCAAGATCTTCAGAAGACAACCTTGGCGAGTCACCGCCATCTACCGGAGTTTTAAGAACTATTTTTTCTTTTGAATTGCCTCCCTGAAAACTTTCCAATGGGGGGGCAGATCCAACACTAGAATTCCCTGTATTGTAGGTATCAGGAACTACGAGTACCATAACACCCAGACCAGAAACAAATATTTGCAGATCATACATTTGTCCCGGAGCGGCAATCGAACCCGCAACCTCTTGCATCTAAGCCGGCTACTCGCTCACCGCGCTGAAGAGGTCGTCAAATATTGCGATACCTTGCCCACTATGAAGGTAGCAACGTAAAACGCATATTTCATAGCCCCAGCAGTTACTGCATTCCCGTCGCCCGTTAGTACCTACGAGAACATAGGGTAGATACGCTATCGGTGTTTGTACAGCGATATGTTCTGATAGTGAACAGCTTTCTGGTTAAACCTGCGTGGAGTGGCGTACTAGGGTCACATTTTCAATGTTCGTATGGATATTGTTACCTGTGTACATAAGTATTGTGGCGTATAGATAGTGCCCCTCCGGCTCATCCCGTAGATGGCGAAAAAGCCGACTAAGGCTCATGTTCACCAGCAAATAAACGGGCGTTTACCTTAACCATTGATCAAGGTGACAGATAATGTATGAAAGCATCTGTCAAAAAGAATTGATTAGGCTAAACAGTCGTTTAGCCATCTTTTTATGTGTTGGTGAACTGTGGCCAAGTTGTTAGTAGTAGAACTTCTTGTGAAAGAGTTCGTCCGGGAAGTATTACCACTGTACCTATTTCTGCCGCCAAGCAGTAGTGCTCGCATTGCTGTGTTTCGGTTTGAAGGGTACGGGTGCCGGTGAAATTACAGGCGCATGAGACTTTTTATCTTTTTCATCTTTATGTCTCAGGGTCGGTAGCGCGCGTGTGATGCCTCTGGTGTTGCAGGCGTCCATAGGCTACGGTAACTACTTTCCATCAGGTGTGCTGGGCCGTATGCTTGTTAGCTTGAAAAGTAGTATAAAAAAAATGGGCAGCAGCTTCCACCTGAAAGAACCAGTGACACGAGAGAAGAAGTAAAAGTTCGAGTAGATGTATTAAAAATACAAACGAATTGAGAACCTCCTCCTTTTTGTGAAGTGGGTTAAACATAGGTAGGTACTTGATTATGTTCGCGTCATACATTTAGTATGACTGAAGTTGCTCTAATAACGTCCACATTATGCGTATGACGTAAATCTCAAGAAGTGGGTAGGGGAAGGTGGATCAGCAGGGCTATATTCTAAAACGTTCGGAAGGGTTTCGTTCGTTACTACTTCCTCCTAGTCCTACTAATTTTATATATAAATGTAATTAGATGGATGGATCTTTGTTACTCTTTCAAGCAAAAACTACTAAACGGATTTTGATGAAACTTTACAGTATTATAGCTTATAACAGAATCACAGGCTATAATTTATAATAATTTATAATCGATTTTCCACGCGGGTGGAGCAGAGAGCAGTTGCTGGTATGTCATCATAAAAGGGTATGGTTCGGTTAGGTCATTTAGGGCTAGAGATATTTTTTGAGAGCTTTTTAACCGACTTCACAAAAAAGGAGGTTCTCAATTCGGTTGTATTTTTTTTTTTTTATGTTTTTTTACCTCTTATCTCCGTCGTTTATAAACAGATTTGGTTTTATTTTTAATTGGAATACATATACTTCTGGATTGGTCCCATTTTTTTTCCAGAATCCAGTTCTGATGATGGAATCCATGAGGAATTAAGGGAACTCCTTAAATATTGTAGGCATACATATAGCGATTTTGATATTTTGAGCAACAAATCAAGCATTTGCATTCAGAAAGTATCACAACCCTTTCACCACTATGGTTTTTTCATCATTTTTTTTTCATCCAGATATGTTGTTGAATACAATGGCGGTAGTCGGTTTTTAAATGAAAAGTTATTCTATCCTCGAAAGAGAAGACTTGCAAACTGCAACGTGCCTTAAGGCACATCTTTAGCAAGAGTTTAACTACATAAGTATAGTTAAGACGGGGTATCATAATATACCCCATGGGATCATCCTGACCAAACATCCCCTATAGATTTGTCAATGGATACGACCTGTTATTCAAATGTACATATGACGTACATAATAGAGTAGTTTGTCGATGAGATAAATACGATCTGCGATTCAAATTACGTCCCATATTTTATCCTAATGCGTTGCCTCCTGATTTTACTTATTGTGCTACGTCACAGGGAAACGGAAACGGCTGATTCACTGAAACTTAACGGTCGCGGACGGTGGAGGTCCCACAGAAACAGAAAACAAACTGAACATTAATGTCTATCTGCCAAAAAGGTACGGATTTACGGGAAAGAAAGAGCTGACGCCCATTGAATTTTAGAGAATCAACTGTTTTCGTTTCCCTGTGTTCGTATTAAAATAAGCGAAATCGTAGAAATCAATCAATCAGAAGGTCTAAAAAAGCCACTTTATATGAATCATAATACGTCGATTCATATAAAAGAATTGCTAAGGATCTGCTGAGAATTCGGAAAATTAATTTTTTTACCAGATGAATTGATCAATGTGGCAAATTCATCTGGTAGTAATTAATTTTCCGAATTCTCAGCAGATCCTTAGCAATTCCTTTATACGAATCGTATAATGATTTATATTATGATTCATATAAAGTGGCCTTTTTAGACCTTTTTTGATTTTTAGACCAGGGCTTTCAAACGGTAACTTTTGTGTGATATAACTTTTCATTTAAAAAACCGACTTCCGCCATTGTATTCGACTAAATAAAGTTGGATGAAAAAAAAATTATGAAAGAACCATAGTAGTGAAAGGATTATGATACTTTCTGAATGCAAATGCTTGGTTTGTTGCTGAAAATATCAAAATCACCATATGTATGCCTACAATATTTGAGGAGTTCTCTCAGTTCCTCATGGATTCCATCATTAGAACTGGATTCTGAAAATAATGGGACCAATCTGGAAGTATGTCTATTCAAATAAAAAAAGAATTTTCCAAATCGGTTCATAAAACTGAATTGAGAACCTCCTCCTTTTTGTGAAGTCGGTTAAAAAGTGACGTTTGACAGCCATGATCGCACAATTTACGCTTGTTGCAAACCTGTCCCGAGATAGAGAATACGGGGACCGGCTTTAGAGGGTGAATATTCCAAACGTATTTCTTAATACACCCCTACACCCTAAAGGAAAACACCCTCCAAATTTCAAGTCTCTTGGACCAGCGGTTTAGGCTGTGCGTTGTCGGCCAGTCAGTCAGGCATTTGATTTTAACAAGATCCAGGTAGTCGAGCTGTAATGAGGAGATAGTGTTGCTATAAATAAATAAGTAGACGTCTCCAGACAAATAACGGTATCTATGTAAACGGTATACCTACAATCTTCAATTGTAGACAAAACCGTTATCATAAAACATAGGATATTGACGATGCGAATCCATCTGACCTATTGGCTGCTTGCATTTAAATCGTTTCCGAATTTGAATTACAAAACAAAAGCGTGTGGTTGGCTGCTTTGTTTTTTAGGGTTCCGTACCTAAAGGGTGACAAAGTAATCCTATTAGTCTGCCTTTCAGTTTGTCTGTATTGTCACATACAGGAGTAGTTACATCTTGGCTGCCGTAAGAGGTAGCCGGTTGAAATTATCACAGATTATTGTTGTTGTGGCATGAACCACAACACACACACACACACCACACACACACACACACACACCACACACACACGTGCCGGTGAAATACTATAGTAGGTTTCCCTTTCCGATCAAGATCTAGGGGTGTTATGTAAAAAGTCTGTTTGTTCCAGATTGCAGAACTGAAGAAGCTCAGCGATGAATTGCAGGCTTCATTGCAATCTGAGGTGAGTTTTTTTTACCTTTTTTTTTGTAGTTAGTGACGGGATTGGCAGTTGTACCTATCAGTTACCGTAGCCTATGGACGCCTGCAACACTAGAGGCACCACACGCGCGTTGCCGACCCTGAGACAAATATGAAAAGTGTCATGTGCCTGTAATTTCACCGGCACCCATACCCTTCAAACCGGAACACAGCAATGCGAACACTACTTGCAGAAGTAGTAGTACTTCCCCGGACGAACTCTTACTACTAATAGAGGTTGAAATAAGTATGGGTAGTACATATATTTCATATAGGGTAGTCATGCATTTTTGAAAATATTTGTGGAGTGGTGTCTCCGGCTTGAAAATAGACCCGTCCGTCTCCTCCCGTAGATTGAACAAATAATGAAAAACAGAATAGAATAAATATTTAAGGGGGCTCCCGTACAACAAATGTGTTTTTTTTGCCGTTTTTATAGATAGTACGGAACCCTTCGTGCGTGAGTCTGAATCGCTCTTGGCCGGTTTTGTTCTATTTTTGTATAATTTTGACTTGAAGTGACAAAATCACAAGGTCTACAGGAAGCCCTAAATATTTATGAAGTCCCATGCAAATAAAAAATAAATAAAAGCATCGTTAGAGAAGTTGATGCGTATCGGGGGTGAAAAGGTGAAAAAACAATGCCCTGATTCCGTATGCATTATGGATTCTTTGGGACATGGAATTAAAAAGTTTTTGTGACCTCCATGCGTAGAACGACCCCTGTAGGCCTTACCAATAAGCTCTTATAGCGATTCGGTTCAAAAACTATTCAGTACATAACTTTTCATTTAAAAAAGCGACTTATTTTGTATTAATCATATTACCCATGACAAAAAAAAAATGTATGCCTAGTTATAAGGTAGAACATATTGGACTTTTTCTAGTTTAAGACCTTATTGTATTTACAATGTTCTGGCAAATAAACTTATCTTATCTTATCTTCCGCCATTGTATTAGACTAAATATCTGGATGAAAAAAAAAAATGATGAAAAAACCATAGTGGTGAAAGGGTTATGATATTTTCTGAGGCCTCTGAGCTTCGATAAGTGACTCCGACTGTATAGAAGTCTAAAAAAATACACAAGAATAATTTGATTATACTTATTCTGACCAAATCGGTGTCGTTTTCGAGAAAGCTCAGATACCTCCTGTTTTAGGCAGTTGGATAAAAAAACAGTCCTATTACCATTTATTACCACCCATTTTTACAAGCTTTTATTTAACTCGACCTGTTGAACCAGTTCCAGTGGTTGCGGGTTCGATTCCCGCTGCGGGACAAATGTATGACCTGCAATTGTTTTATCCGGGCCTCGGTGTTATGGTACCATGGTACTCGTAGTTCCTGATACACACGACATAGGGAATCCTAGTGTGGGATCAGGACTATGTATGTGACTGTTGGGTGTTATGTTATGTCCAACCGATTGAGCGGAAACTTTTCATATCTGTCAAGTTCAGATGACAATACAATATTATGATGACGGCGAGCTGATGTGATTATGGAGACGGAAGGTAGACATCGGAACTCCTCGATGATTAATAGTAGCCTGGCAGTGTTTAGGCTCATTTTGATCAGCTCACGGTTCCAATCCCTAATTTAATAAAAGCTTTTTTTAAATAATACATTTTTCAACTAAAAACTTAGTCATATTTAAAAAACTGAAGTACCTACGGCCCGCAGGGCTATTCTCTATCTCGCAACATGTTTGTAACAGGCGTAAATTGTGCAATAACTGCTGTCAAACGGTAGCTTTTGTATTAGAAATGTGACGTTTGACAGCAATGATTGTACAATTTACGCCTGTTGCAAACGGTGTTTTTTATACTACTTGGCAAGCAAACAAGCATACGGCCCACCTGATGGAAAGTAGTTACCGTAGCCTATAGACGCCTGCAACAACGGAGGCATCACAAGCGCTCTGCCGACCCTGAGAAATTAAAATGAAAAAAAAAAACCGTTCAAGTGCGAGTCGGACTCGCGCACGAAAGGTTCCGTACCATTATCCTATAGAAACGGCAAAAAAATCACGTTAGTTGTATGGAAGCCCCCTTAAATATTTATGTTATTCTGGTTTTTAGTATTTGTTGTTATAGCGGCAGCAAAATACATCATCTGTGAAAATTTTAAGTGTAACTATCACGGTTCATGAGATATAGCCTGGTGACAGACGGACGGGCGGACGGACAGCGGAGCCTTAGTAATAGGGTCCGTTTACCGTCCGTTTTGGGTACGGAACCCTAAAAAGAAAAGAAAAGTCTCATGTGCACCGGCACCGGGTACGGGTGCCGGTGCACATTTTTTCAAACCGAAACACAGCAATGCGGGCACTACTGCTTGGCGGCAGAAATAGGTACGGTGATAGTACTTCCCCGGACGAACTCTTTCACAAGAAGTTCTATTACTAACACCTTACCTCCAAACCTTTCGCGAGATAGAGAATACTGGTGCTGGACGCTGCCTCCACGCCCTTCCGAATACTTCAAAATAAATGATTATTTTAAGCTATAGGCTCGCTGCTTTATTGCAGCCCAAAGCTCTGAAACCCAATTCTCTAACTAAAAAATAGTTAAAATAGAGTTCGGATCATGTTTCGATCTTGTGTCGATGTCTTAAATGTCAGAAATGGTATTATTTTAACATAAAATACAACACTGTAATGTAATTATATCGAAATGTGACCGAAACTTGAACTATTCAAAGTTTTTTCGATAATTTTAGCTGAAGTAGATGGAACCTTTCTTTTCTCTTTCCAATTATGTTTATAACCATTCTACTCTAATGGTAGTCACCGTGAATTGGAAGTAGACTAAATTCTTGTTTATGAGGGAGCAGAGTACTAACTTTCTGTCAATTCACAATTCAGTCACGATTCGGTTAACTTTCAGTGTAGTTATAAAATAATTGAGAGAATTGGGCCTCTGTTTTAACAGTATCCAAATAAGTATAGGAGATAAAAGTATTGATCGTAATTCTATCTGGGGTGATAGTGATAAGCTCGGTATAAAAGCATTTGATAAGAGTTGCGCAGCTTGAAACAAAGCAGTGTGATGGCAGAAAGCAGTTGCTTCCCACTCCCATCCCACTATCGGGACTCAGACCGACTCTACCCGAGTACGCGGGCCTTGATAGCAGGTACGTTTATTTTGTGTCTTATTACCTAATTCGGATATACAGGGTGTGGCTTAAGTAAAAGTCTCATAGTTGTAGAAAAATATACGACTATACACCACGTATTTTACTATTCTACAAAGGTTCGATTTTTGAATGTCAGCGAGTGACTAAATGTCAGTAAAATTGCCGTTAATCCCCGATTTCCAAATTTCTATGTATTGAAAATCATTGATGACTAAAATTCTTCTTCTTCTTGTTATCATACAAGTGCCTCCTCCAGTAAATCTCCTGAAAAACGGCGATTTGCGGCCTTTTTCATGATATTTAGTCACTATGTGACATTCAAAAATCGCACCCTTGAAAATTAACAATTATGTTTAGTAAAAGTCTCATAGTTTGACTATTAATTGGACTATAAACCACGTACTTTACTATTCTCCTGCTGACGCAAGCCTCAGGTGAGACCGTTGTCGAATAAAGTTAAAATACAATTTAATGTTTTGAATAGTTCGTTTTTGATGCCCTCTTTTGAAAAGCTCTCAAACTAAACCCTTTTTATCAAAGTGTACGCGTTCAGGAGATAAAAGTATTGATCGCGATTCCATCTGGCATGTTAGTGATAATCTGGCTCAATATAACAACGGTTGATAAGAGAAAATAAAAGCTCTGTGATGATATAAAGAAGATAAGTGCAATATCTACTTAATTATGTATGTGACTGATTATTATTTACTTTCATTATTATTAGTCAACGTATCGCATGAAAAGTGGAAAAACTACTCGAAGCGTACGGAACCCTAAAAACAACTGAAAAATTCGATTTTATCGGATTTTTCAGTTGTGTTTAGTTGTTATCCTGTATTAATCGGACACCCTGTATACATGGAGTATAGGAGTCTACTTTGTCAATAAGTCGGAATCGATGACGAGGTCTCCAATCTCCTTGTTTGGCTTTTAGAGTTCATCATCTTCATCATCATCAGCCTTGAAGTCCACTGCTGGGTGTAAACCTCCCCTCTAGAATTCCAATGCGAACGGCCTTGAGCCGCCTCTATCCACCGACTTCCTGCGACGTTTATAATGTATTATTTAGTCCATCGAGTGGACCCACGACCTTCCTCTACCGCGTTTTTGAGTAAAAATCCATCAAATATTCACTTGAAAATATCTTCACCTTTAGTTATTGAGTACCTAAGTTATTTTAAACAAAACGAAAGTAACTACTTTAAATTCATTATGTATTTAAATAAAAACTTAAATGTATGTTAGCAGTCTTACAAAAGAGGAACCATTTTGTATGGTTATTTGTTCAAGTGTGACCACTCACACACAAACGCGTCTATCTAATAATAGTTTACGTTAGTGTGAGTCATGATTGTAGTCTGTGTGAAAATAAATTTTAATATTCAGGCTATTTAAAACACTTGTCAAACAGATAGTGAAATAATTGGGCACGAAATTGAATATACCTACCTACTGTACGTTTAGTGAACTGTATTCAACAGAGTTTTAAATTAAATGGTATATTGCCAGCGTCCCCCACCTATCTGGCCCTACTGGGGGGCGATGGGAGAAAAAGTGCCATCGTCCTCCCACTTATCACCGCAGGAGGTTGCGAGTTCGATTCCCACCTCGGAACAAATATTTGTACGATCTGCAGATAATTGTTCCGGGTGTTCTGGGTATTTTCTATGTATAATAAAAAATATCTATCTATTTTATGTATTGTATTAAGTATATCAGTTACCTAGTTGCCATAACACAAGCTCTGCTTAGCTTGGGGCTAGATAATGTTGTGTGAAATGTCCATCATTTATTTATTTATTACGAAAACTAGAACGATGGGGGGATGTGCATAAACTGTGAACTTCACGACAGCGAAAAGATTGTGTGTTATGGGCAAAACAATATTTTTATTACAAACAATTGACACAGACGTATTGTATAATGTAACAAGGACTACGTAGTTATGTGACTGTTGAGTGTTATGTTATGTTAGATCGTGTAGTTCCTGGGCACATCCTTCTAAATATAACCTATAGAACTATAGTATGTTAAGATCGAAAGACATGAAACTGTGGATCTTAGGTACCTGCTTATGTAGGTATTTATGTATTTAATTATAGGGGATTTAATGAAATCTCAGTTATTACTTTAGTTACATAAACACTCTTGATAATGCGCATATTATTTGTTACATCTGTGTCTAAGTCGATACTATAAAAAATAAATCTTGATCATACCAATTGTGAGTACCAAAATTTCAACAAAATCAGTTTAGCCGCTACGGTGTGTTTGAGTAAAAAACAATCTTTCGTTTACTTATAATATTAGTAAGATGGTTTTGGGTGCTAACAAAAGGAAAAATGCCCATAATGTTACTTTAGCCTTTATACACAGGACCAAATGTAACAAGATTTATTAAAACGTATAGTTTTTGTTGATTTTTTTATTTAAATTTAAAAACTATTTCAAGAAATAGGTATATCAATAGGTACCACTGACATTCAAATCAAAAGTACAACGGACGGAAGTTCGGGTCAATATAAAACAAATTATGCACACAACATCCCCTAAGGTCCTGGGTTCAAGTCCAATACGAATATTTATAAGTTATATATTCGAAACGAACCTTACTTGGGAACCAAACGTTGCATTTTCATGAAGGTTTTGTCGCATACACGCTCCTAAAAAGTAAGGTTAGTGTGTGTGAAGGCGTAACTCCATCGACGCAGGCGCCGCCTTTACTCAGTCAGCGGGTTTCAGTTGCATTGCGAACATACCGCCGCTCGGACGTGCGCTCCGCAATTCCAAATTTGAATCTTCCGTGCCGCAGTTCAAATAGAGTTATCGGTTTCTGTTTGCAGATAGGATATCCGCAGCTTAGGTGAGTTGTAATGTTTACCATCTCGTGTTTGCCTTTGATTAGAGCCTCAGGTTACGGTTTTTAGAATACTTATATTTTTTTCTGCTTAAGTCACGCTTGTGACATCATACACGGGTTAAAATTTTACGTTATGACTTAGTTTTATCTTGTGAATCATGTATTTACTCATTATGTGTCACTGAGACAGGTAAATAACGTACAGGTTTTTATGATAACGTAGATAAACATTTTCATTATCACACCTGAATTACCAACGTTCACTTCAAATTGCGAAACATCGTATGGTTCCTCATGAATGCGGTATCTTCTGCACAGAGCTTACAGATCTACCCATCACTTACTCCTCATTTCCAGGAATATAATAATTAATGTTTAGGTTCATTAACAGCAACCTTTTTCATAAAAGCAGCAGTTTAAACCGGCATGAGATATAACCCGGAACCTCTTTAAAAACATCCACGGCATAAACCGCGTGGTTGGTGGCCCAGCCCTTCCATCGTTAATACAGACACATATGTTAAATAAAGAACATTATTAAGGAAAGAAAAAAAATTCAATCCAAACATTCATCCCTGTCTGGTTTATATATGTTTTTATATTTATAGAATGTCAAACAATTGATATTCGCACGGTATCTACAAAATGAGATAGCTCTTCATATAACTTTTCATTAAAAAACCGACTTCCGCCATTGAATTCGGCTATCTGCATGTTTTTATTAGCTAAAGGTATACAAAACAATAACTTGTTGCTGAAAATACCAAAAACGCTATTTGTATGCCTTACAATATTTGAGGAGTTCCCTCAATTCCTCATGGATTTCGGCATCTGAACAAGGTTTAAAGGTGTAAAAAATGGGACCAATTTGAAAGTATATCCTATCAAATAAAAAAAAGAATTTTCCAAATCAACAAAACAAAAAATACAACCGAATTGAGAACCTCCTCCTTTTTTTTGAAGTCGGTTAAAAATGTACCTAATAATTTTCTTCTATCCTGCAATAAACTGAAAAAGAATCGTAGATATTTTTACTTGCACTATATTTATATTTATTATCATAAATAGGCTTACAGCATTGATTCCCATAGATAGTAGATAAAGGTATTTAAATTCTTAGTTCTTTATTTGTTAACCGAATAATTAACAGTGGTAAATTAGCCTATTCCAAACAGGTATAACAAGAGTCGCAAAAAGCTATTGCAAGTATGTTTGCAACTGCATATCCATTTACCGAGGATTGCAACGCATCGTCGACTTCACAAGGTTATTATATTTATCATCATTTCTGTGTGCACATCACGCTAACTTACGTAGGTACTGATAGACCTACGAGAATTTGACGGGTTATAGGCATTTAAGAGGAGGTTCCCGGTAGGGCGCGTACGCCCTTTTGTACGCGACGTTTGCTTCTGTTTTGACTATTATTTAATCAAACTCCATGAAATTTTGTACTCATGATCAGAGGCCCAATTCTCTTAAGTTATTTTAAAACTACACTGAAAGTTAACCGAATCGAGACTGAATTATGAATTGACAGAAAGTTGGTATTCTGCTCCCATAAAAGTAACAATTCAGTCTACTTTAAATTCACGGTAACTACCATTAGAGTAGGATAGTTACATATATATGATTGGGTGGGAAGAGTAAAGAGAGACTCCATCTACTTAAGCTAAAATTATCGAAAAAACTTTGAATCGTTCAAGTTTCGGTCACATCTCGATATAATCACATTCCAGTGTTGGATTTTATGTTTAGAGAATACCATTTCTGACAATTTAAGACATCGACACAAGATCGAAACATGATCCGAACTCTATTTTAACTATTTTTAAGTTAGAGAATTGGGCCTCAGTACACTAATATCTAGACCTCGTGGTGCGTTAGTTTCTTATAAAATTATATGGTTACCAAAACCTTAAATGAAAAAAAAAACCTGACGCACCACGGGTCTAGATATTAGTGTAGATGCTGATCATGTGTACAAAATTTTATGGAGTTTTAATGGCCAAAATAGAAGCAAACTTCGTCCGGGTACAAAAGGGCGTAAGCGCCCGTGATTAAATAGTGGGGCGTGCAGTTTTAGATTAGACGCACCCTACTCAATTAAACTCTTGAAAAGAACTTGACTTAAAAGAAAACAACAATAAATAAAAATCGTGTAAAAAAGGTTATAAATGTGATTTTGATGATGATAATATATTATGAATTAATGGTAAACTGTTTTTGGAATAGAGAGTCTTTAGTAAAATTAAAATATTAAGTTTTCTCCATTCGTAAGCCGCTGTGAAAAGCCGGCTATTCATTCCGCCCGGCTCGTATCGATGTCAAGGATGGCCCCTCAATAATCGTAATTACCTAGTTATTAGCCTCACCTGCCTATTGGTATCTAAATTAAACAATAATGTTACTGTGTCGTTACGTCAGTGATGTATTAAAGGAAAGTAAAAAAATGTATTTTCGAAAAACTCACTTTTCCTGGGAACAGAAAGATTAATACGACTAATACAAGTATTTAAATACAAAATTTTAAAAGTACAAATTAATCAGTTGAGCTATCTAAAGACCGTTGCAAACAATCTAAAGATTATTTAAATTGATTTGTTTAATTTAATTTTGTATTAGAGAAATTCTGTTGGCTTGCATTTCTTGAAAAAACCTCTTAAATTCACTTAACTCTCCATCTTTCGCCCAGGTTGACTGGTAGATAATGCCATTATAGCATTAAGTCCTCCTAGCACTAATGTTTTGTGTGAAAGTTTTCATAAATAAATAAATAACTTCGAAAATATACTTATGTTAGCTCGTATGCAAGTTCTGAGACGTGACCGCTGACTGGCTTTATACACAAGCTCAAAGTAGCGCAGCGGGCTACGGAGAGAGCTATGCTCGGAGTTTCACTATGTGATCGAAATGAGTAAATCCGTAGAAGAACCAAGATCACCGACATAGCTCTCAGAATTAGCAAGTTGAAGTGGTACAATCAAATGGGCAGGTCATATAGCTCGCAGAACTGACAACCGTTAAGGGTGCGCTCCGAAAATATGATGCTGGTTTGTCTAGTTATTGTAAGTAAACCAGATATCACATCAAGATAATAACTGAAATACGTGATTTTTCAATTTTTTTTCTATCGATGACCAAGCCAGAAACCCAATTGGCAGACATTTACTCGATACTTTATTTTTTTTAAATTATGCCTTTGAACTATATTTTTTTAAATTTCTAGGAAACAACTTTATTCACATATCCAAAATAAATACTCACCGAAGGAAAATATAGTTTATTATAGGTGACCAAACCAATATTTACCTAGACTAATTAGTATTCTCATAATAAATTAAATAAGATTTGAGACTTTACTTCTGTGCAAGATACGATCGTGCGATATTCAATCATATTCCGTTAGCATTTGCGTCTAAAAGGCGATTCATGCATATTATATTTTCAAAGCGCCCTGTTAAAGGTTCTCGAGTAGTAACCACTTTATAACCTGTACTAGTTGCGCCCCGCGGTTTCACCCTCGTGAATAATGATGAAAATTGATGATGATGATGATGAAAAGTAGCCTATGTGTTAATCCAGGGTATAAGGTATCTCCACTCCAAATTTCACTCAAATTCGTTTAGCTGTTTGAGCGTGAAGAAGTAACAAACATAATAGGTAACAAACTTTCGCGTTTATAATATTATGCACATTTTGGCTGTAATGGCTTACACATAAGATATAGATATATACTGTGGCGGGCTTTTTTGTAGGACTATTTAAGATAAACATTTCCATCATACATTACATATGTGTAACTCTAGCGGTTTTGGCAGCGCACGCCAGAATAGCTCGCAGATGGAAGATTTTTCCTAATTACTTGACACTTATCGTTATATTATGGACAATTCACACACACAGTATCTTTATAAATTGTAGCCTATGTATTATTCTAAAGTCAAAGCTATATTATTGTAACGTTTCATTAAAATCCATTCAGTAGTTTTTACGTGAAAGAGTAACAAACATCCATCCATCCATACTCACAAACTTTCACGTTTATAATATTAGTAGGATAGGATTAACAAATAGGCATCATCATCACCACCATCAATTTTCATCATTGTTCACGCGGGTGAAACCCCGGGGCGCACCTAGTGTATAATAAAGTCAAAACATCGCTATAAAACTTTTGTTACATGTGTACGATAAAGTACATCACACACGTAGCAGATGCGGTAATATTTTATATGCGTATTAAAACTTATCGTATCTGAAGGTATCACACACGTAGCAGATACGATAATATACGAAAATGATACATTCACGCCAAACCTTCAAACTGTATTGTATTTCAATTTGTATACACAGATATCATCTGTCCATCTTTTGATATATGTCGGTGCCTACAGATGCTTGACGGTAAAATATAAGTGATCTGCTACGTGTGTGTTGTTCCTTGAGTTTAGTGTAGAGAGCGATATGGACAGATACGCGCTCAGATACAGATATCTTACCGCGTCTGCTACGTGTGTGACACACTTTACACACATAAGTACTATGAATTTTTTCTTGATTTACCAAATCTAACTTGACCTTGGAGTGTCTTCACAATGCTGGGTTTAAATGTAAGCAGTTCTGGGAAAGCGACATATTTTTGTTGAAACAAGTAATTCCACCGGTCCAGTAGCTTGCTTCCAGATCTCGATCTTTTAAGTGGAGGTTACCGGTACGGCTTACGTTCTATTGTACGCGAACGATATGTAATAAGTTGCCTGAATAACTGAAAGCATTAAATGGAAATATATTTAAGAAGAGGCTAACTCATTGGCTATTAGATAACTGTTTTTATAGTCTTGAGATAATTTTTTGAAAACTATTTTTTTTATTAATTTGACATTTATATATTTGTACGCCTGCTTGCAGCCTGAATGCATTTACTAACATAGATTTAAGAACTAAACGTTTAAAATTATGTGTGTTACAAATCGAAGTTTTGCTTCATGTTGGCTTCAGGGTGTTATTTCATCAAATTCCATGAAATTTTGTACACACATGATCAGAACACTAATATATAACCCCTTGGTGCGTTAGTTTCTTGTACAATTATATGGTCACCAAATCAAAAATATAAAAAAAATACCGAAAACAATTAGATTGTTTAAAATAGTTACAATGCTTTGTTACTCCGCCAATTATGAATTGACTTCGACGATACTTTTTTAACCGACTTCACAAAAAGGAGGAGGTTCTCAATTCGTTTTTTTTTATATGTTTGTTACCTCATTTCTCCGGCGTTTATGAACCGATTTGGAAAATTCTTTTTTTATTTGAATAGATACTTCCAGATTGGTCCCATTTTTTCAGAATCCAGTTCTGATGATGGAATCCATGAGGAATTGAGGGAACTCCTCAATTATTGTATGCATACATATGGCGATTTTGATATTTTCAGCAACAAACCAAGCATTTGCATTCAGAAAGTATCATAATCCTTTCACCACTATGGTTCTTTCATAATTTTTTTTTTCATCCAAATATTTAGTCGAATACAATGGCGGAAGTCGGTTTTTTAAATCAAAAGTTATTTGTTTGGTAGGTGGTCCCATATTTTATCGAAATTGACTCGGTTTTTGTTTTTTTTTCTAAAAAATAACTTTTGTGTATGGACAAGTGCGTGTAGCAGCCTCATAAAAAAATAATTAAAAAATTAAATAAAATTAAGTCGTGCGTAATTTGTCTATTCTTCTTTTTGCTTCACATAGACAATAAGTCGTCCTCTATTTTTTCTACCCCTCAACAATAGAATCATGATTCGCGTGCCGATGCTATGTGTAATTTTACAAGTACCTGTATGTACCAATGATAGATTACGATTGTAATGGGTCTGTGTTGCGCTTGTTCAATGTCATCGGTTACTAGGGCTGTCAACAGACCAGCAGAGCGATTCGAAAACGTCGGAAACGTTTCCGATTGGATTCGTTAGTTTTTAATTTCGATGTGGTTAGTAACTTAAACAATATTCTCTTACACAGTAAAAAACAATAAATATTGTATATTGTGTTTTACTAGAGAAAATTGTTAGAAAATTGTTTTAGTTACTTACCACATCGAAATTAAAAACTAACGAATCCGATCGGAAATGTTTCCGACGTTTTAGAATCGCTCTGCTAGGGTGCAATTTTTTAAAGTCATCGTGTGACTAAATTAAATATCAGTAAAATTGCCATTTTTTTCACGATTTCCATGACAAAAATCTTATACCTATGATATTGATACAAAATCGCACCCCCAAGTGAAAATTGTCCACCAAAGTAAGACATACTAAAACTGCCACGGCTTTACTAAAACGTGTCTTGGCTTAGACTTTGACAACTTGTAATAAGTAGGACTGTATCTATTCTTGTACTTTGTACACTTTATTAAAAAAAAAAAGCTCAAGTGTTATGCTAGGTGTTTCACTACGTGATAGAATCCGAAATAAAGAAATCCGTAGAAGAACCAAAGTCACCGACATAGCTCTCAGAATTAGCAAGTTGAAGTGGCAATGGGCAGGTCATATAGCTCGAAGAACTGATAACCGTTGGGGAATAAAAGTTCTCGAGTGGCGACCACAAATTGAACGACGCGGTAGAGGAAGGCCCTCCTCACGATGGACTAAAGATAGTATAAACGTCGCAGGAAGTCGGTGGATGGAGGCGGCTCAGGACCGTTCGTCATGGCATTCTAAGGAGGAGGCCTTTGTCCAGCAGTGGACTTTATAGGCTGATGATGATAATGATCTATACTTGTGAACAATACTTGAGGATGGTACGCCAATATAATATTTTAACAAGGGGATTTTTTTTTATGAGAACATGGCATGGCTCTCATGACAAACCTCAAAGCTTTATTGGCCCTTTTGGCAATATTATTAACATGTTTGTCATAAAATAAATTGAGTCTTGTAAAAAAAATCCAAAAATAAATTGTATTTAAATATACCGAATCTCATCCATTTTCCTAAGAGAGGTGCACTTCAGCATGTAGCTTCATTTCGTGGGTTTTAACTTTCGGACACATAACAGGTGTGGGTGGCAGCCCTAGCCATCAGCTAGTTCGTGACGAACTCGGAACTAGCCATGCCTATAGTTACTGCAGAACAAGCCACCATTCGTTTCAATAGGGTTGTCAAGGACTATTTTAGTATTTTTTAGTTTTACTAAGCTGTTTTACTAACTGAATAAATAATTAACCTAATTTACATTAAAATATTTTTTTTTTTAGTAAATGTTAGTATAGAACAAATTTTTCTTTCTTAAGTTTTCAAAACAAATGCTTTTACTTATCTTGATTAAATTAATATTGAACTCGGATATCTCGTCATGAATACTTTTCGAGTTATGAAGGGGTGGAAACCTACACTTTTTTTATACTACTTGGCAAGCAAACAAGCATACGGCCCACCCGATGGAAAGGAGTTACCGTAGCCTATGGACGTCTGCAACACCAGAGGCATCACACGCGCGCTGCCGACCCTGAGACATAAAGGTGAAAAGTCTCATGTGCCTGTAATTTCACCGGCACCCGTACCCTTCAAACCGAAACACAGCAATGCGAACACTACTGCTTGGCGGCAGAAATAGGTACGGTGGTAGTACTTCCCCGGACGAACTCTTTCACAAGAAGTTCTACTACTAACACTATGCGTGGTTTGTGAAGCATTTGGTTGGTTTATTGTAAGTTGAAGTTATCGCGTCGTAAGTAGTTAGATACCTAGGTATGTAGCAACTAAAATACATTATTATTAATTTAAATTACAAATTAACAATTCTTCATGACTTATTTATCGCTAAGACAATGCGACCTCGTCCTTTATTGGCTAATTAAAAACTTACAACTCACGCTTCACGAATTTCGTATTTCGAACGCAATTTAAAACAAGTAAATAGACCATAGAGCTTTACGCCACAGATAACGTATGACACGAAGAAAATGGCGGGAAATAAGACCGTTAGACGCTATCGGTTATTTTTTATCTTTACATCGTATGGGCGTTTACTTATGGCGATAACTTTGTGATAAGTTTTACACGCTATTCTCATCGTAAAATATAAAATTTTACATTACACATGCTTATTTTATTTTTATTTGTTTTTTATATGACATTTGAAATATAACTATGTTGATAATTGTATTTCTAATATAAATAAATGCTGGACATTTCACACATCATTAAAAACTAAGCAGAGTTTGTGTTATGGGTACTTGATAACTGATATACTTAATACAACAACATTACATAGATAGATATTTTTTATTATACATAGAAAAATACCCGAAACACCCTGAACAAATATCTGCAGATCGTACAAATATTTGTTCCGAGGTAGGAATCGAACCCGTAACCTCCTACGTCGCAGGTGAACCCTCGCCCGCCGCACCGCAGAGGTTGTCATATGGTTATGGAGAGAGCTGTGCTCGGAGTTTCACTACGCGATAGAATCCAAAATGAGGAAATCCGTAAAAGAACCAAGATCACCGACATAGCCCTCAAAATCAGCAAGTTGAAGTGGCAATGATGATGATGATGATTCCACATACGAATAAAATAAAATAAAATAGCCTTTCTTTCTACTACATCTAAAACAAAAATCTAAAGAAAACTTAATTAGGTAGGTACTAACAATTATTTTTAGTTTTCTGTATGTTTTATCTAATTTGTACTAAATCTACACTTTAACTTACATCTAATTTATTTATATTCAATTTAACCTATCTAATTTATAGTAGTCGCCTTACTGGCTTAGGCCTCCCCTAAATCCCTCCACACATCCCTTTCCCGCGCCTTCCTCATCCAGACATACGAATTAGATCATACTTAAGGTGATTCGTCTCGCATGTGGCGTGAAATTCAAATTTTATTGTGTCTTTTGTAAATCACAGCTCATTAACACTTCTTGAGATAGAGAAAACAGATTTTGCGAAAACTAGGAGATCTAGCACACATGTTTTAATTGATAGTATCTCATAAATGTCATTAGTTAAGCTACGAATAAACCAAAAAACACTGTAAAAATCATTGAAGAGTATTCGTAGCTGAAGTAATGATCTATATGTGAAACTATAAACTAAAACATGTGTGTTAGGTCTCCTAGTTTTCGTAAAATCAGTTTTTACTATCTCAAGAAGTGTTGATGAGCTGTAATAAGCAAAAACGCAATAAAATTTGAATTTCGCGCCACAAGCTAGATGAATCACCTTAATATACAATATAAAATAGACGAACAAATATATAGTAACAATTCCGCTCCTATCCAACGAAAACTCTGAAAGAATTCGACACGTGTTTCGCCTCTCAACGAAGCATTCTCAGGAAACAGTAGGCTCACTGCGTGCTAGAACGAAAAAGACACACTACTGCAAAAACTCCGCAGCCATGTTGCCTCTTCGAACGCCGAACAGAAATATTTCTGTTTGGCGTTCGAAGACTTCGTGTGACTTTCGTGACTTTGCGGAAATCCATTCTACAATATAAAATAGACGAACAAATATATAGTAACAATTCCGCTCCTCTCCAACGAAGACTCTGAAAGAATTCGACACGTGTTTCGCCTCTCAACGAAGCATCCTCAGGAAACAGTAGGCTCACTGCGTGCTAGAACGAAAAAGACACACTACTGCAAAAACTCCGCAGCCATGTTGCCTCTTCGAACGCCGAAAGTGTGTCTTTGTTGTTCTAGCAAGCAGTGAGCCTACTGTTTCCTGAGGATGCTTCGTTGAGAGTTTTCGTTGGAGAGGAGCGGAATTGTTACTATATATTTGTTCGTCTATTTTATATTGTAGAATGGATTTCCGCAAAGTCACGCTTGAATCAATTAATCACCTTAATGTGTCTGATTCAAAGCTTATCTGCACGTTTTATTTCAAAGCGAAATTGTCACTATACCAATTACCTACATAAAGCTATCTATGTAAATTTATGTTCAGTTGTCTTCATACACATACATACATCCGGTTCCACTCGAGTGTAACGCTACAGATTAAATAATTTATGTGACGGTAACTTAGGTGGTGTGTGTGTCCGGTCTAAGAATATACCTCTCCTACTCCTCCCGTGGATGTAGTAAACGCCTTAGGATTATACCAGGGGTTGGGCAGCAGCATCCATCTGAGTAATTATCACCAATTGCGATCTTGATTTTTAAGCCTAGACTGGTAGGCCCGCGGGCCTATTACGAGTTTTGCATTGCAACATTCACTTTGCGAGTCGTGAGTGTTCAACGTGACTTACATAGTAACTATTCATCATTCTGTGCCGTGCAGTCGATAGAAACAGTATCATAAATGGTTACTACGTAAGTCAAGTTGAATACTCACGACTCGCATTAGTGATTGTTGCAATGCAAAACTCGTAATAGGTCTGTGGCGTCAGATCTAAACTCAGTTTTTTTTTATGTTTGTTACCTCATATCTTCGTCGTTTACAAACCGATTTGGTTTTTTTTTTATTTGAGTGGATATACTTCCAGATTGGTCCCATTTTTTTTCAAAATCCATTTCTGATGATGGAATCCAAGATAAATTGAGGGAACTCCTCGAATTTTACAGGCATATAAAAAAACGCGACAAAGGTTCGCCTACGACGCAGGAGGTTGCGGGTTCGATTCCCGCCTCGGAACAAATATTTGTACAATCTGCAGATATTTGTTCAGGGTGTTCTGGGTATTTTTCTATGTATAATAAAAAAATATCTATCTATTGTAATGTTATTGTATTAAGTATATCAGTTATCTAGTACCCATAACACAAGCTCTGCTTAGCTTGGGGCTAGATAATGTTGTGTGAAATGTCCAGCATTTATTTATTTATTTATATAGCGATTTTGATATTTTCTGTAACATGTCAAGCATTTGCATTCAAAATGTATCATTTGATGAAGTGGAACTTGTGAAGGAGACAAATGGACACCAATCAAAATATCATCCAGATACATAGTCGAATACAATGGCGGAAGTCGGTTTTTTTAAATGAAAAGTTATTATATTACTCGTTGGTGTATAGCACAAATTTTTTGTTCAGTACCTATTAGTGAATATAGGTCGCCCCCTATCATGCATCTGATAGTAGGTAGGTACACTTGTATTGATATTGTACTCAAAATTCCATTAATAGATACGCTCAAGTGTTTCGCGATACTGATAAAGGTTGTATTAAAGAAAATGAATCATCATCATCATCACCATCATCATCATTATAAATAAATAAATAAATGCTGTACATTTCACAGAACATTATCTAGCCCCAAGCTAAGCAGAGCTTGTGTTATGGGTACTAGATAACTGATATACTTAATACAATACTTTACATAGATAGATATTTTTTATTATACATAGAAAAATACCCAGAACAATGAGCAAATATCTGCAGATCGTACAAATATTTGTTCCGAGGCGGCAATCGAACCCGCAACCTCCTGCGTCGCAGACGAACCTTCACCCGTCGCGCCACAGAGGTCGTCTTATCATCAACAGCCTTTAAGCGTCCACTGCTGGACGATGCCTCCACCGTAAAATACCTAAAAATACCTAAAGATAGACCCTTCTGTCTCCTCCCGTTGATGTCGTAAATGCCGACAGGGTATACACCAAGGGATAGGCAGCAGCATCCACCTGAGTACTCAACATGATCATTGATCACTGCGATCACCAATCCGCCTGCCAAGCGTGGTGATTATGGCAAATCCCTCCATTGTATTCCACGAGGGAGGTCCTCCGGAAGTTTTTTTTTTTTTGCTGGAAGGTCTAGACTTCTGCGATTAAAGTTATTCAACGATGACGGATGTCAACGATGAACCGATATTTTGAACTGAATAGTTTTTGAACTGAATCGCTATAATAGTACAGGCAAATTAGCAAAAAGTGTGGACCTAAATCGTGTAGTCATGGATTCTTATGGAAACGTTAGATGACACGAAAAGAAGCTTATCCTAGGTTTGCACCGTTTCTGCGCTTACGGAACCCTTTTAAATATTAGGTACAAACTTAAAAAGGCCGTAAATTTTAAAATAGAAAGAAATTACTTGATGCAAGTTAAATTACGTATAGAGAGACTGTCTTAGTGCATTATGATTTTAATAAAAACCACGTGCATGTAGGGAACACAGTGTTATACAAATGCAAGTTCCGTAAAAAAAAACCAGTATAAAACTTCCGGCGGATGTAGTACTAATTAAATGAATAAGGTTAAGTCAATTTCCAGAACTACATTAATTTTCCCCGAAGTAGAGCGACAATAAAATATGGAAAAGTGCCTTCCGTGAGACGCACCAAGGTGCAAACTTGGTAATGTATTTCGAACATATTTCTGATAAGTCTATCAATTTGCACCAACTACCTTAATTTTCCCGGAGCCGTAATAACCACAAAAAGTTTTTTTTGTAAATGATTTTTTTTTGTATGTTCCGTATGTCGGATTTAAAAAATACTTGGTGCAAATGTAGATCATAACGGTTCAAAGTCTATGCCAAATTGCACCGACTACTTCTATTTCCCCATTTAATTTACGGATATGGTAAGGTTTTTCACCCTATTTCACCCTGTTCCGGAGGGTGAAATTACTGATGCTTATTGTTAGAGGTGATTTTTAAGCCATACAAAACAATTAGAAAAGTTTTCATGACTACATCTAATTAGTTCCACACTTTTGCAAAAAATCACCTAATTTGACTGTACTATAAGAGCTCATGGTAAAGCCTCTGAGGCCCAATTCTTTAAGTTATTTTATAACTACACTGAAAGTTAACCGAATCGAGACTGAATTGTGAATTGACAGAAAGATGGTATTCTGCTCCCTCATAAATAGCAATTTAGTCTACTTTCAATTCACAGTGACTACCATTAGAGTTGTATAGTTATATATAATTATATGTCAATCTTTGTTTGTTTTTTTTTTATTTTATTAAATATGTAATTGACAATGCCCCTTTACAGCAGCTTATGTTTTGACATTTCTCTTTGAATCTTTTAATTTTGGTATAAGTAATTTAATGTTTGACAAGAATTTTTAGATTGTAATATGTTGACAACGCCCATTTACAGCAGCTTTAAATAATAACATGTATTTTTAGTTTTTAGTTTTTTGTGTTTGTGTTATTGTGTTATCTCGTATCCCTATGCTTGTCTGTTTTTGGATGGCTCTGAGTAGGTTTTATTTCTGTATTCGTTTAGTTTATTATTTATTGTTCCTACTGTGAAAATTTGACATAACCAAGTGTGCTGTAAAGCTCCTACGGTAAAATAAATAAATAAATAAATAATAAATATAATATATAATTGGAAAGATTAAAGAGAGACTCCATCTACATAAGCTAAAATTATCGAAAAACTTTAAATCGTTCATGTTTCGGTCACATTTCGATATAATCACATTACAGTGTTGTATTTTAAGTTAAGACAATACCATTTCTAACATTTAAGACATCGACACAAGATCTAAACATGATCCGAACTCTATTTTAACAATTTTTTAGTTAGAGAATTGGGCCTCTGATTATTAAAATGTTTACGCTAGCATAAGCACATGCAAAAGCTCTCAACATCGTAAAACTTTCCTGGAAGCAGTCGGCGAGCTTTGTGCCCGCAACTGCTGACGGCAACATTGACGAAGTGTTGTATGACTCCGTGGTTCTCACAGTTTTATACATGTTTCTGCATTCTTTCATTCATACAAACGGATGTAATGAAATGTAAGTGTCCCAAATTGTATGTCTCGAATCTCACAAAGTTATCATTGAAAATCTGACGAAAAACTTTGCCTTAAGGTGATTCCTCTCGCATGTGGCGCGAAATTCAAATTTTATTGCGTTTTTGCTCATTACAGCTCATCAACACTTCTTGAGATAGTAAAAACTGATTTTGCGAAAACTAGGAGACCTAACACACATGTTTTAGTTTATAGTTTCACATATAGATCATTACTTCAGCTACGAATACTCTTCAATGATTTTTTCAATGTTTTTTTTGGTTTTAAGATATGCGTAGCTTAACTAATGACATTTATGAGATACTATCAATTAAAACATGTGTGCTAGGTCTCCCAGTTTTCGCAAAATATGTTTTCTCTATCTCAAGAAGTGTTGATTAGCTGTGATTTACAAAAAAACACAATAAAATTTGAATTTCGCGCCACATGCGAGAGGAATCACCTTAAAGGCTCCTTAAAGGCTGCAGCACACCGGCTGCGTACGCGTACACGTCGTCGTACCATGACGTTGTAATGTATGAAACTGTATGAGACATGGCACACCGCTTGTTTGACGACCTCTGTGGCGCGGCGGGCGAAGGTTCGCCTGCGACGCAGGAGATTGCGGGTTCGATTACCGCCTGAGAACAAATATTTGTACGCTCTGCAGATATTTGTTCAGGGTGTTCTGGGTATTTTTGAACGAGCGAAGCGAGTTCTCTGAGTTAAGTTGGAAGAATCGGCGTTTGTATGTATGTATGTATTGTATGTATGTATGTATGTATGTTTGTCCGATGAAAACTTCCAAACCGTTAATCCGATCTTCATGAAATTTGGTATGGGGGTAGATAGTATTGGTACAATTTGTAGGTAAGGTTATGAGCCATATCGGTCAGGGGGTTGCTGAGATATTGGGGCCCAAGAGGGGGTAAAAAAAATAAAAGTGAGACACTACAGGGAAAAGTCTGAAATTGAAGAAATTAGAAACCTGAACCATAAAAAACAATAACCGATATAACATCCATTGTTGACCCCCCATTCCTAGGAATTTGAATGACATTGGAGTTCTATGAATTTGTCAAAAGGACGTTACCAATTAATTCGTTAGGTACTTGATATATTAACAGCTATGTAGTATCGTAGAAAAGTTACTTGTCTCTGGTAGTATGAACGTTGCTTAGTCCTATTCAAAAGTTATTTCGATGATGTGTTAATTACCACGAGGAGAAAAAAAATGGAAATTATAGAGATATTGCGTTTATTCCTTACCTAAGTAGTCGGGCTGATAAAGGTGTCATCGCGAGGTCTCAGTTCGGGGCGAACCACTAGTTATATGTATAATAAAAAATATCTATCTATGTAATGTATTGTATTAAGTATATCAGTTATCTAGTACCCATAATACAAGCTCTGCTTAGCTTGGGGCTAGATAATGTTGTGTGAAATGTCCAGCATTTATTTATTTATTATTTTATTTTTATTATTACGTGCACGCAAACGTGTACATACAAAGTGACGCGCGTGTCTACGTTACGTGCTGCATACGCATCCGGTGTGTATTGGCCATTAAATATAGTTAAAAAAAAACAAGAAAACTCATAGCGCTGCATGTCTTTACGTCATGAACTACTTTCTAGAAAGCCATACGCAAGAACAAAGGAATTATTATTCAAATACTTGTGCGTGACACAGAACCGAAAATGACGTATTTGGCATAACTCATGCTGTGACAGACAAGTCATCGACTCTGAGTCCCATCAAAATAACAAATTACCCTCATAAATAAACAGATTTCAAGAATAGTTAACAATAATGTTTCAAAATCCATGCGACCAAATATCTTGGTCAATGAATTGTCAAGTATTTTTTGAAATTCAATGCGCTGTTTTGAATTGTAATATTTTTCATGTATTTTTCATTTAGCATAATATAAAACAGGTCAGGCAGCTGTACGTTCGTTTTGTGACTTTTTAGCCACACCTATATTATATTATGGAAAGTAGAGTTTAATTGTATTTGCAAGGCGAATTGACGTATGACTATATTTAAAAAAATCTATCAAGCGCGAGTCGGACTTGCGTGGAGAGGATTCCGTACAAGTAGGTTACTTTAGTAACCACTAGCTAGACCAATTAAACCAAGCATGGTGATTATGTCAATGAGTGTATGCCACGGAGATGCGAATGTTGAGATGGATGTGTGGATTGACAAGAATGGATAAGATAAGAAATGAGTATATGAGAGGAAGTTTAAAAGTAGCGCCAGTGACAGAAAAGATGAGGAGTAATACGTTAGCGTGGTATGGGCATGTTATGCGGCGGGAGGAAAGCCATATGTTACAAGAAAAGTGATGAATATGAATGTGAATGGATACAAGAGTAGAGGAAGGCCTAAAAAGAGATGGATGGACTGTGTGAAAGATGACATGTGTAAGAATGGTGTGAGTACTGATATGACGGAAGATAGGGAAGAGTGGAAGAAAAGAACATGTTGTGCCGACCCCACCTAAGTGGGATAAGGGCAGGGAGAGGATGATGATGGTGATTATGTCAATTCCCCCATAGTATTTTATAAAGGAGGCCTCGCGCAGCTGTGGACTTCTATAGGCTGATGATGATGATGATGATGATGATGATGATGATGATGATGATGATGATGATGATGACGATGATGATGATGATGATGATGATGATGATGGTGATGATGCTGATGATGATGATGATGATGATGATGATGATGATGATGATGATGATGATGATGATGATGATGATGATGATGAGGATGAGGCCGAGATCTCACACACAATATGAGTGACATGTGGCTAATGTGAAAATCTTTTCTTTATAATGCTATACTTATTAGTTCAGTTTTTCGCCACACCTATTCCCTTCCGCACAGTCCTTGCACAAACGCACTTTGCTGCCCGCCTAAGGACGATTATGCATGTGTCAGATAACTCAAAATTGTAGAACTAACTAGAAATAGAGACGAACAAGTGCGAGTATGAGTTGGGCCCTAAGGGTTCTGTACCCATGACATGCCGAATTTCATCATTTTGTTCAGGTAGAATCAGTAGTAGTATTTGCTGTTCATTTAAATACCTACTTCTATTTTTAACCGACTTCACTTAAAGTAGGAGGTTCTCAATCCGGTTGGTTTTTTTTATTTTTTTGTTTGTTACCTCATATCTCCGTCATTTATGAACCGATTTGGAAAATTCTTTTTTTATTTGAATGGATATACCTACTTCCAGATTGGTCCCATTTTTTTCAAAATCCAGTTCTGATGATAGAAACCACGAGGAATTGAGGGAACTCCTCAAATATTACAGGCATATTATATCATTTACATAAAGCAATTTTGATATTTTCTGCAACATGTCAAGCATTTGCATTCAGAATGTATCATTTGATGAAGTGGCACTTGTGAAGGAGACCACAAACGGCCACAAATCAAAATATCATCCATATACTTAGTCGAATACAATGGCGGAAGTCGGTTTTTTAAATGAAAAGTTATGTTCAGGTAGAACCAGTGGTTGAAAACTTACCCAGAAAATTAAAGTAGGTAGGTTATAAGTAACCCACTTTTATTTTCTGGGTAAGTTTGTCTATGCAGATGTATCGCTAAGCAGTGGTATGCTTCCCAAAAACAAGTAAAACCACGATCAAATACAAATACCACAATAAACTATATCTGTTAGCTACACGACAACCATAGACTCTATTGACTCAGTTGGGTCTGTGTTGACTCTGGCTGGCTCAGACCCCGCATGCCTTCGTCGCGAACAGAATGGTAGAATTGAAGATTATGAAAAAATATTTTAATTCATATTATACGCTTTCCAAATTCGAAAATAGTATATTTTCAGCCAGAGCTCATTAACCTCAATTGAACGAATGATTTTAGTTTTTGTCGTTCATTCAAGTCTTCGAAAATCAAAATGGGTATGTTCTTTAACAATTTTTTGATAAAAACTTTCGTAAGTAGTAGTTCCCTCGGGTCGTAAACTCGGAAATAATCTACGTAAGTTACACTAAGTTATAATCTATCTAATTATGGGTATGTTTTCGCTGAAAACTATGAAGAAATTCTTCAAAGCTTTCGACTTTCGCTAAAGTTACAAGTCAATTACGCAGAAGTGGCATAGATACGATCTTAATGCCCCCGTAAGCCATAACCAGTTGCACATTTCAACTGTTCCCGTATCTTAAACTAATTTGTCTATGTTTTAAACATCTGCCACAATTCTGTACGCGTACGCTCGTGGCTCATATCACCAGCTTAAAATGAACTACATAATTTAACCATTGTTTTCAAAAACCTCTAGTTATGTAAACTCGCGCGGTTCATCCAATAATGGTCGTGTGACAGACGTGACCAGAATGAGACGCCATTGAAGATAAATTTTCAAAATGAGAATGCGGGCTTCGCGCCTAACACCTGTCATGTCACGTGTTTTTTTTTATTTCAATTTATTTATCACCAGTATTTGCGGAGCAATGAGGTTGTAGTCGTACAGCCCAATTTTTCAGGGTTGTCAGAAATATAATGAGGTAGTAATTAGTTTTTTTTTTCACATATTTGTCATTGTCTGGGAGCTATTGTGTAAGCCGTTAGTTTTGTCGACCTTATGTGAAGGCATCCGTTGAGGTCTCAGGTTGTTTACAGGCTTACAGGGTTGCTACTTTGTTGAGCTGTGCATGTTTGGGATGCCAAATTTTGACTATGGTTTAAAAAAAACAGAAAATTATCGACACTTCTTCATTTAAGTATTCCATTAGGTCATTTGGTTTTTAAAAGAGTCCGGTTGGTAGTCTCGCCTGTTTGTTTGTTTGGTCGGGATTCGGATGGGAGTTTTCAATTACACCTACAACTGTCCCTGCCATAATGTCTTTATAATATAGAATTTAAGAGTACTAACATATAATGGACATGTAATGTCTGACTCTATAAATGAATTTAATTTAATTTGTTTCAAATGTTTCCCTAACACTATTCCTACGAATAGTCCAATGAGGACTTTTGTATTAGTTACTTAAGTAATCTGTGTATAAACTATCTATAAAAAAGCAGTAAGTGAATTGATATTCCATTAAACATTAGAATGATCGAGACTGAAATGAATGAAAGAACGAACGATTTAAAAGCATGCAAACATTTCAATTTCAGAACGTTGTTTCTTTAGCCAGAAGACGCCACTAGTGACATTTCGTAACCTAACCCCGCTTAACCTCGGCGACAATAAACCGACATTACCAAGTAAATACACAGTTTTCATTGTGATTCAAATAAATTTAAATTACCTACGAACGTCGTCGCCACTGTGGAAACTCACTACGACTGATGTAATCTTCTTTCTTTTGTTCAATTTTAGACTGTATTTTAAGGTAGGTCGTTTCGCACACTACTGTCAGAATTGCAGTGATTTGAATAGTCATAAACTTTTGTTGTTTATTCGGCGCTCCATGTTTTGATGTACCTTTATTTACTTTTGACTACCTTCCTAAAATTTTAAGTTCTCATTTACTATGTAACAGCAACTCCCTGCTCCGTGGCACCACACCACGCTTCCAACCTAGTGGTAAGACGAATTATCAAAGTAAGCCAAGCCGTGTTTGTTGCCTGATTCATCTAGGCTTGGTCGCGTTGGAACAGGAGTAATTTTAGTTTATAAGACGATTCAAAATGATCCTTGTGATTTCAATGAATACAATTCTTTTAATTTGATTACGTTAATTTAATTTCAGTTTGAAACCTGAAAATATTTTTTTAGAAATAAATCTTGTTAACGCATATGCTGAAAAAGTATCAAAATGCTCCAAACGAAGGCCAAATACACGATTCTCTGGTAAAGGCCTTCAACTTAATGTACTTTTCTAAATAAAAAAAATGGGTTTTCTGTGACTCGCAGGTTTAGCATGAGCACCCAAGCAAGACAAAGATTTATCGATGTAAGAATAGGGAACAATTACATTTGCATGTAGACAGGCAACATTTTTACTGTCTCTAGATATGGCTATATCAAAAATGATAATTTATATGATTCATTCGCGACAAAAGTCTTATGTAATTGAGCGAGACAAACATAATTATTTTGTCATCTTTGACATTAAGGGCTAGATATATTTTTTGAGAGTGTAGAGAGTTTCGTCTATCCTCGATAGAGAAGACTTAAAAATCGTTATGCCAAGTCTTTAGTTATCAAGAAATACCCTAAGCGTTTGGTTTTCACTATCGTAAAGAACTATAAGAACAAAGTTATACTGTTTGTTAGCTTCTACCATACTAATAGCTTATCAAGAAAATCTTCAAAGACACCTTCAAAAACACCGAAAGGATTTTTTTTATTTAATATTGGGGTTTTGCAATTGCTAAGTTTGTTTATGGAATGACTCTGCGAAAAGGTGCGTTCATTTTTTAGGGTTCCGTTTATGATGAGACTTCATGGTCTGTCTTTCCGCCCGCAGTGTGTACATGTGTGTTGTCAGTAACTAAAACCGATAAGGGGTTGGAAAATTTCAAAGCGGGGAAAACCAAGTCGAGTTGGATCATTTAGATAAAAGGTCTTCTTTTAAACATAAAGATAACCATAACACTCAACAGTCACATACGTAGTCTTGACTCCACACTAGGATCACCATTTACCATCCTATTTAAATTTAAACAGTAACTAATAAATTATCTAAACAGCAGGGGAGATGATTTGGTAAACTACTTATTTACTACCTCCCTCACAATTGCAAACAGGGGTGCCGAACCAACCTTTCTGACTAGGCGGTGCCGCACCATCATTGATCTCACCTTGTTTTCGGGTAACTGCTTGGATTACTTACGTTGCTGGAGGGTTTCTGAGGAATCCTCTTGCTCCGACCATAGGTGGATCAGATATGAGCTGGATCTGAGCACAACACAGACAGCACCGTCCCGCAACCCGCGGAGGACTGACAAGGTAAAATTTTTGAAATCCTTGGAGCAGCGCCTTGGCACAGCGGGACCGGGCATGTCGAGCACATCCGACATTGAAGTTGCGGTGGTACACATTTCTACTAGCCTGACTAAGAGCTTTGAGGAGGCCTGCCCTCTCACACAGGCCCGTGATACCGTTACAGGTAACAAGGGTTGGTCCGAGGACTTAGAAAGGCAAAAAGGTAAAGTACGTAGATTATTTAACAGAGCCATGAACACTTATGACGACTCGGATTGGGACAACTACAAGGAGGCCCAGGCGGAGTATAAGAGACGCATCCGGAGGAGAGGTCGTATAAAATGGCAAAGGTACTGCACGAGCATTGTATCTGACTCACAAGCGAATAGAGTGAGGAAAATACTCGCGACTGACTCGAATCGCGAGATAGGTTCATTAAAGAAGGTAGACAAAACATATACAAAAACATCAGCAGAAACGCATGAACTGCTATTACAAACACACTTTCCGGGATGTCTTTTAGACCAAGCAACCGGTTGGCAGGTTTCTAGTACAGGGACGCCATCGGAGTCAGACTGGTCAGTCGCGCAGTTGGTTGTTACGGGTGAGAAAGTAAACTGGGCGGTAAGCACATTTCAACCATACAAGTCCCCGGGTTTGGATGGACTCTTTCCATGCCTTCTGCAATGGGGTAAACCATTTCTTATTGAGGCTCTTACAGTCATTTTTAGAGCCTGTCTTGCCTTCCGGTACGTACCACTGTTATGGAGAGAGGTCAGGGTCATTTTCATTCCGAAACCAGGGAAAAGCGACTACACGGAAGCAAAAGCCTTTAGACCGATTAGCCTCACATCTTTCCTGCTGAAAACTTTGGAAAGATTGTGTGATCGGTACATTAGGGACAACATACTCACAATATCACCATTACACCCGCAGCAACACGCCTATAGCTCGGGAAAATCAACAGAATCGGCACTACACACTGTGGTTAGCAGAGTGGAAAAAGATATATATAACAAAACACTCTGTCTTGCCGCCTTCATTGATATAGAGGGCGCTTTCGATAAGACAAACTTTAGCAGCATCAGCGCAGCTCTACAGAAGCATAGGGTAGACTCGACGCTGGCGGATTGGATCGTTGACATGCTCAAACTTAGGGCAGTTCGTGCTGACCTACAGGGAGAGACCAGAGCGGTGGTGGCGAGGGGCTGTCCTCAGGGTGGTGTCTTGTCACCACTGTTGTGGAATATGGTTGCCAACGATTTAATTACTAGACTTAACGCCCAGCGCTTCTTCACGGTAGGCTATGCGGACGACCTTGCTATTCTGATATCAGGGCATTTTGCCAGTGTGACATGCAATATCATGAATAACGCACTTAAGGTTGTACAGAAATGGTGCATGGAATACGGATTGACCGTGAATCCAACAAAAACGGAGCTAGTAATGTTCACCAAGAAGCGTAATCTAGGGGCCTTCTGCCTTCCCAGACTTTTTGATACGCAACTACACTTATCCGATGAAGTTAAATACCTGGGAGTAACTCTGGATAGCAAACTGAACTGGGCCAAACATCTCGACAGTAAAATCAAGAAGGCCACGATTTCTTTCTGGCATTGCCGCAGAATGGTAGGTAAAACATGGGGTCTCAGCCCTAAAATAACCCTATGGCTTTACGAAAATGTGATTAGGCCTTCGCTAGCATATGGTGCTCTAGTATGGTGGCCTAGAACCAAACTGAGCACCTGTATAGGCAAACTACAAAAATTCCAGAGACTTGCATGCGTAGCGACCACAGGTAGTATGAGAACGGCCCCTACGGCCGCTCTTGAGGTCTTGTTAGGTTTAACCCCTCTTCACCTACACGTGCAACAAGAAGCGGCTGCTGCTGCCTACAGACTCTGGGCTTTAAAGCTGTTAGATCACGACACACGTGCCACTCATACCACTATCATGGATGAGTTTGCTGACGGAAACCCGCTGCTACTCTCTATCTATGACAGAATACCTAAAAAACACATACTTTCAAGGGGCTACACTATTCAATTACATGAGGAGCCTAGTGATAGCTCCAACACACACGAACTAAGAATTTACACAGATGGCTCTAAAATGCTAGCAGGAACCGGAGCAGGTACGTTCTCGGAGGACCTGAACATTCACTCATCAGTCGCCTTGGGTGCCTGGAACTCGATCTTCCAGGCGGAATGCGTAGGCATCATCCAGGCTGCGCACGCAGTGCTGCGTAGGAAGGTAACTGACTATAATATCAGGATACTCTCGGACAGCGCTGCGGTTCTACGGGCTTTGCAGAAAAGTGAACATACCTCAGGGTTGACCATTCAGTGTCACCACCTGCTGGATGAAGTAAGTAAGTCAAACAGCATCGTGTTACAATGGATCAAGGGGCATAGCGGCTCCAGAGGTAACGATGGGGCTGACGCGTTGGCCAGGAGAGGTTCGGAAATGCTGCCAGCAGGACCAGAGCCCCTAGTACCCCTGCCCTTTAGTCAAATACGCTCTTGGATCCGTAATCGTACTGTTAATCGACATCAAGAACTTTGGGCAAGTATACCAGATTGCAGGCAGTCGAAGGAGGCGTTTCCGGTATTAAACCCGAAATACTCCCGAAGGCTCCTCAATCTGAGACGGGACAAGATTCGGCTTGTTGTCGGGATTGTCACCGGTCACTGCATGCTTAACAAACATTTATTTACACTAGGTATTACTGACAGCCCCTTATGTAGAGGCTGTCTAGTAGCAGACGAGACGCCGGCGCATGTGCTCCTGGAGTGCAGCAGTGTGGCGTCTCAGAGAAGAGCTTTCCTCGGGTCGCCGAGGACTCCCGGGCAGGCCTGCGCCGGCATTAGTGAGCTGCTGGCCTTCCTGGAGGACATCGGGTGGCTGGATTAGCAGCCTCCACTCGCCACGCAAAAGGGGCCCACTGGCGGCCTAGTTGCGGAAAAGAGTCTGCGCTACAAGTACAAGTACAAGTACCATCCTATTTTTAATTATGACAGGAATCTCTTTGTTTTATTAGCAAAACTGGGAAAAAACAAACCGTATATCCAAAGTTACAAGTTGAGGAAATTCAATCTGATGAAGTTACTGATTTTGCAGGAAATAAAAAACGAAGTTTCTGACTTTTATAGACTGAGCAAAAAAAAAGATATTCTCAATATTTTGACCAAAACACAAAATGTGTTATTTGATAATTTCTTATAAGTAACATCGGAATCCTCGGTGATTGATTCTAACTTATACTTGGCCGAATAAAGTTGTTCTAGTGTTGTGGCGTTTGGAAGTGAGAATGAATGAGGTGGGTGGGCTCGCACGCGTCTCAATATTTTTCGCTCCGTTTTTTAGTTTTCGAACGCAAATTTTCATTGTTTTTGGTGCATCGCATCTGACTAACGTCCAAATTAATTGATTCAATGTTATAAACAAAAATGCCGTGGCGTGTTGGGCCTAATAATATATATTATATACCTTACCGTAATCATCGGTACTTAGAGTACACTACTTTAGTCTATAGGTAGTAATAACAAAGTAATATTTTTTCTTTTGGCAAACGTTTTATTTTGCTGTTGGGTTTTGCTGTCCCTCAATAATTTTAACACCAGGAAGTCAAAACACTATCCAATTCATAAGGAAGTAATAACAATCCTAATAAAACACTTCAAATCCACCGTGAACTATGCGAGCACGGGCTTTATCGTTCAACCAACCCTTTTATACCGCCATCTCGCTCACACCTGTAGCTTATGTGTGTAGCTGTCTCTCTCCCGGTTGCTAGGCAACGCTATTGTTTACACATAGCAGGTTATTGGTCCTGACTCCTGGATATATGAGACTTATTTGCTAGGATTGGTGCTGGCTGGCATTGTTTAGCGCCATTTTGTCCATGCTTATGACCATTTTCAAGGTGGATATTGTAATGTTTAAATGGTAAAGGAAATCTTGAAGTCTGTGGAGAAACCGGCACACTGTTGTTGTAGTAGAACTTCTTGTGAAAGAGTTCGTCCGGGGAAGTACTACCACCGTACCTATTTCTGCCGCCAAGCAGTAGTGCTCGCATTGCTGTGTTTCGGTTTGAAGGGTACGGGTGCCGGTGAAATTACAGGCACATGAGACTTTTCACCTTTATGTCTCAGGGTCGGCAGCGCGCGTGTGATGCCTCTGGTGTTGCAGGCGTCCATAGGCTACGGTAACTACTTTCCATCAGGTCGGCCGTATGCTTGTTTACTTGCCAAGTAGTATACAAAAACAAAAAAATAATAGTGTAGCAGCACCAAACACACTTCTCAGAAATTATCCTTTGGTGGTTTAGTTGGTACCTTCTGCCTACCTACTGCGTAAGCAAACAAGCATACGGCCCACCTGATAGAAAGTAGTTACCGTAGCCTATGCACGCCTGTAACACCAGAGGCATAACACGCGCGTTGCCGACTCTTTAAGAATTATTAAACGCTCTTTTTGAAAAACTCCTTACTATATACCTCAGCAGTGAGATCATTCCATAACTTAAGTGATCACGGGAAAAAAATGCTCTGGAACCTCACGATGCGTGACCATATTGCCAGAGGATGAATCTTCTGCCGACGGTGAGCGGTGCGATGGTAGCTGGCACCCAAAAAACATGAAGTAAATGCATTAATCGAGAATCATTAATCTCTGATCTGAATGTCCCCATCCTAGTTTTATGGAGTAGTCTTTGCACCCAGTATTTATCAATATGCAATTGCATATAATCCGATCCTTGTTCTTAGTATTAGATTTGAATATAACATATTTGTTTGTTGACATGTATGCCATCTCCAAAGTGGCACTACTAGCTTAAATAAACTCTGACGATATATTCGTCACAAGGTCATGTTTGGCTTAGCAATTATTGAGTTTTTTATACATACAATCATCACCGACGAAGTATATAACTCTTCATTGCAGAGTAAATGCTAACTTTGTATTCCGTAATCGATTGTCGACCGTGTAGCGTCACTGTACGCGGCACAGTTAACCGATCGAGCGTTTAGTCACGTCACTGTTGTTTTTTATTAGGTTTAGAGATAGGTACCTAGTTAGACCTACTTAAGGGGAAGTCCCCGGCAGCTAGCAATAGGGCGATTACCCTTGTTGCACACGAACGAAGTTTTTCTTCAAACTCCATGAAAGGAGATGTTTCATGAATGTATGGAGCTTGGGCCTGCACTATGTACAGTATATATAAATATAGCTAAGCAATATAGAAACCATTTGTTATTGTTTATTTTCCATAATATTGCTTCGTGTTAGTGTACATTCAAGATTATCTTCGCCAAAGAGAGCAATCACACACAAGGAACCAGTTTTGTTGAGCGTCAATGACACTCAAAAAAACTGTCAGTTGTCAAAGTCACTCGACTGTCATGGCTGCTCTAAAAATCGGGTGACCATATTAAAAAACTCATAAATAAACATTTTTGTACCGCTGTATTATGCTTCAAATTAATATAATTGTATTTTTATGAAAATCCCCTGTTTTTTTATATTTTTCTGTGTAGTGTACTTAGAGCAGGCCCAAGATGAAACATCTCCTTTGTACACATGATCAGTACACTAATATCTAGACCCGTGGTGCGTTATGTCCTTATACAATTATAAATGGTCACCAAATCAAAAATATATGAATTATAAATTTTTAATAAACTGACGAACCACCAGCCCCCTTATTCGCTATGACCAAACGTAACATAACGCGGGCTCGTTACGATATGCGTGGAATCATCGCTAAATCGTATGGGTGACGTCACACGTTATTGACAAGGAATCTCTTGGGTCGTAGCGAATAACCACCCTGGTCTAGATATTAGTGTAGTGATCATGTGCCCTACGGGTAACCTTCCCCCCGGCTAAAACTACTGGCCTCAATAATTTCGTAGACAAACTAGAGATTACCCAACCCAACCGCACATCATAGGTGGCCACAATATTACCTGTTGACAATGTTACAATACATAATATTTATTTACAATACCTCCAAGGTGACGTCTCTCTACATTGTTGAGGTGCTGTTAAAATTGATGGTTCTATTCGGTGTCATTATGTTGAAGATAATTCCGACGGGGTGTTTGTAGAGGACGGTCTTATTTCATACCTGAGGCCATACCATGAGCTCTTATAAAGCGATTCAGTTCAAAAACTATTCAGTGCAAAATATCGGCTCCGTGATGTCCGCAGCAATATTTAAAGGCACAGTAGCAGAAGGTCTATAGACTTCTGCGATTAAAGTTATTCAATGATGACGGATGTCAACGACGAACCGATACTTTTAACCGACTTCACAAAAAGGAGGAGGTTCTCAATTCGGTTGTATTTTTTTTTTTTTTTTTTTTTTGTATGTTTGTTACCTCATATCTCCGGCGTTTATGAACCGATTTGGAAAATTCTTTTTTTATTTGAATAGATATACTTTCAGATTGGTCCCATTTTTTTCAGAATCCAGTTCTGATGATGGGATCCATGAGCAATTGAGGGAACTCCTCAAATATTGTAGGCATACATATGGCGATTTTGATATTTTCAGCAAGACACCAAGCATTTTCATTCAGAAAGTATCATAATCCTTTCACAACTATGGTTCTTTCATGCATTTTTTTCATCCAAAATTATTTAGTCGAATACAATGGCGGAAGTCGGTTTTTTAAATGAAAAGTTATGTACTGAATAGTTTTGTGAACTGAATCGCTATACGAGCTCATGGTAAGGCCTTTGCTTTTTTTCGTTTTGTAAATTTCCTTGCCCATCATCATCATCCTCATCAATCTGTAGAAGTCCATTGCTGGAGATAGGCCTCGCCCATTGAATACAATGGAGGGATT
The DNA here is from genome assembly GCA_951392215.1 of Epirrita christyi. Classification (NCBI taxonomy): domain Eukaryota; kingdom Metazoa; phylum Arthropoda; class Insecta; order Lepidoptera; family Geometridae; genus Epirrita; species Epirrita christyi. Next base: position 1,146,486 of record OX595857.1, on the reverse strand, counting down.
TGCCATAATCACGTAATCTCAATCAAGTAATTTTGGTTTATAAGACGATTCAAAATGATCCTTGTGATTTCAATGAATACAATTCTTTTTGACTTTGACTTTGACTTCACCACGCTTGGCGGGCGGATTGGTGATCGCCGAAATGAACCCTCTACCCCTCACGGGTGTGTCAAGAAAAGGTTACCAGTAGGGCGTTCACGCCCTTTTGTACGCGAACGAAGTTTTATACTATTTTGGCTATTATTTCTTCAAACTCCATTAAATGTTGTACACATGATAACACTAGTATCTAGACCAGAGAGCTGATTCTATGTTTTTTGCAAACAATTGACACGGACACCGATGAGCGCCCCTAGCGTACACTCTGTGAATCTTATTTTCCATATAAAAATCCGTGTTACACTACACCATACGTCCGTATCAATTGTTTGTTAAAACTCAGAATCAGGCCCAGTGCAGTGGTGCGTCAGTTTTTGAAAAATAGTTTTTTTAAATATATTTTTTAATTATGTTTTGGGAACGATATAATTTTATAAGAAACTAACAACTAACCTTACAATGATAAGTGTTTTCATTTTTAACTTTGACTGTACTTTTGCATTTCGCGACGGGGTGGGAATAATTAACCTCGGATAACAATAGATTTTTATTCGCGACGGGGTGGTACCAGACGCAACGGTAATATACCAAACTAACACACCACGGGTCTAGATATTAGTGTACTGATCATGTATACAAAGTGTCATTGAGTTTGAAGATATCATAGCCAAAATAGAAGTAAACATCGTTCGCGTGCAAAAGGGCAAGTATTAGTAGTAAGCGCCTTTTTACTTTTTAGTGATGTGTAAAGTCTGAAGTGACACATAGTTTAATTCTCATAGGAATACGCGATTTTTATAGCGAACATGTGGTTAGTGTCACAGGTCAACGCATTTTGTGTAATTTAAGACCCTGAGGTTTAAACTGTCAAAAGCATTATTTTGCAACTTAGGTAATAGCGCACTAGTAAGTAATACCAGTGCGTCATTACTTATAGTTTCTTATAGTCGACGACTCTGTGGCCCGGCAGCCGGCTGAGATGCAAGAGGTTGCGGGTTCGATTCCCGCTGCGGGACAAATGTTTTTATGATCTGTAAATATAATTAATTAATAAATGCTGGACATTTCACACCACATTATCTAGCCCCAAGCTAAGCAGAGCTTGTGTTATGGGTGACTAGATAACTGATATAATACAATACATTACATAGATAGATATTTTTTATTATACATAGAAAAATACTCAGAACACCCTGAACAATTATCTGCAGATCGTACAAATATTTGTTCAGAGGCGGGAATCGAACCCGCAACTGCGTCGCAGGCGAACCTTCGCCCGCCGCGCCAAAGAGGTCGTCAAAAAAAATTGTTCCTGGTCTGGGTGTTATGGATGTTCTGGACATATCTGTGACGTTTGTAATGTCTTCAGAGAGCTGATCCTACGTTTTGATAAGCAATTGGCACGGACGTCTCGTGTAGTGTAGTGTGGATTTTTGTATGGAGACCATTCATTCTTCCGTGTTGGAGACACTGATGAGCGCCCCTAGCGTACACTCTGTGAACCTCGTTTTCCATACAAAAATTCGTGTTACACTACACCTGACGTACATGCATTGCTTGTCAAAACGTAGAATCTGAGGCCCAATTCTCTAAATTATTCTAAAACTACACTGAAAGTTAACCGAATCAAGACTGAATTATGAATTGACAGAAAGTTGGTATTCTGCTCCTTTATAAATAACAATTTAGTCTACTTTCAATTCACGGTGACTACAATTAGAGTAGGATGGTTATATATATAATTGGAAAGAGTAAAGAGAGACTCCATCAACTTATGCTTAAATTATCGAAAAAACTTTGAATCGTTCAAGTTTCGGTCACATTTCGATATAATCACATTACAGTGTTGTGTTTTATGTTAAGAGAATACCATTTCTGACATTTAAGACATCGACACAAGATCGAAACATGATCCGAACTCTATTTTAACTATTTTTTAGTTAGTGAATTGGGCCTCAGCTCTCTGTCTATCTAGTGGAGAGTAACTAAATAGACTATTTAGTTTCTATAAAATCCTTTGAAGAGGCAACCGCTTACTTTAAGGCGATCGTCCGTACTGCAGAAATACACTGACGTGGAAAAATAAGTATCACACTTTTAAAATTGCAATAACTTTTTAAGTACACAAGACATACTTTCGAAACAAAAAGGACTCGAAAAAGAGTTTAATTTTGTACATAAAAACTTTAACCGCAGATCACCACCTACCACCCTCAGGGCACTAAAACAGGCTCTGATAGAAGAATGGGAGAATATTCTCCAGCATCGGCTCCGAAACCTCGTGTTCAGTATGCCAAATCGACTCGAAGCTGTAAGCAGAGCCAATACCAGTTATTAAAAAAATAAAAATAACATGTAAAACATAATTGTAAATGTGAATTGAGTTTTATAACACTAAGCTAAAAATGCCTATTTTTAACCGACTTCCCAAAAAGGAGGAGGTTCTCAATTCGGTTGTATTTTTTTTTAATGTTTGTTACCGCATATCTCCGGCATTTATGAACCGATTTGGAAAATTCTTTTTTTATTTGAATAGATATACTTCCAGATTGGTCCCATTTTTTTCAGAATCCAGTTCTGATGATGGGATCCATGAGGAATTGAGGGAACTCCTCAAATATTGTAGGCATACATATGGCGATTTTGATATTTTCAGCAAGACACCAAGCATTTGCATTCAAAAAGTATCATAATCCTTTCACAACTATGGTTCTTTCATGCATTTTTTTTCATCCAAAATTATTTAGTCGAATACAATGGCGGAAGTCGGTTTTTTAAATGAAAAGTTATTATTGTTTAAAATGTTACTAATGTGTAATTTACTATAGTTTCAAAGAAAGCTGATAAAAATTGCTATAAAAGTTTTTTTTTATTGAAATGCTTTGATGAACAATTGTGTAACTTCTAATAGTTTAAAAGAAAAAAAAAATTAAAAGTGTGTGACTTATTTTTGCAGGCCAGTGTAGATAGACAAGCGTCAATCGTCGGAAATCAATTTTCGCATAGCACCATGTCCTTGGCAACTCACTAGCGGAACGTTCGCGTGCCTTCCCCAATCATCTACAACCTTCTAACATATAATGATAAAGTCTATTTTTTATTGAAATCCAACATGTTTTTATCGACACGTAGCTTTTAACTTTACGTCGTTTGAAATAGTTAGAGGTCATATCATCCAACAAATCGTTCTGAAATCTTTTTTGGGGCCGTTAGAACTCCAACGGCCTTATTACAGAACATGGACTTAATCTGAATTTAGTCCAGGCGTACTAGTCTAGGATTAAGTATCGACATTAGGCATATGCGACTTTAAATACGAAAGTAGATGGTTTGTTTTCCGAAATCAATTCTCGCGCTACTACGCAAATTTCCAAAGTATCAAACTGACGGATTGTGTCACATCACAATTGAGATGTACAAATTCTTACCTCTAACAAGCAATCAACTGTCAATTTATAGATCATTGCTAAACTAGGGGGCTGCCTGGTTTTAGATAAACCAGAGATAGTCCAAGCTTATGTCATTTTTGGCATATCTAGCTCGAAAGTTGCTTCTGGAAAACAAACCATCTGCATTTGTATTACAGTCGTATATATACCCTACGTCGATATTTAAGCCTAGACTGGTAGTCCTGGTTTAAACCCAGACTAAGGGCATTTTTTATAATATCACCCTAAGGGCCTTATTCATAATCATTTTTTAAACATATTTTAGTTAAAATAGCTTTTGTCTTCTTCTCTCTTATGTAAAATGTCATATGTCAAAACAAGACAAAACATATTTTAACTAAAATAGGTTTAAAAATGATTATGAATAAGGGGGTAAGAGTTTTAGGGAAACATCGATTTTATTTTTCTGTTGGTCCCACCAGTTGGTCGACGGCTGTTGGAAAGAACGGTAATAATCGTTTCTTAGAAAACAGAATCGCTAAATACCTTGAGAGACGTCAAATGGTTGTTTTTTCGGGGTCAGTGGAACCTAACCCTAAAATTGTTAGGGGAACATAGTTTTTCAATTAAATTTTCCTGTTGGTCCCACCAGTTGGTCGACGGTTGGTGGGACTAAAAAACGTTTTCTCATATAAAACAGAATCGCTAAATACCTTGAGAAACGACAAATGGTTGATTTTAGCTTAACATAATAAGGCGTTTCTCATAAAATAATGCAAAGACTAATAGAACTGCGTGTTCCAATGTCATTATCATAAATAATGGTTAACTAAACTCGTACTGAGGCCCTAGTTTACAAATGCTAACTACATGGGTGTGTGCTGTATAGCATACATGGATTTTTGTATGGAAATTGAGGTTCCCAAAGTGTCGCGCTAGGGGTGTTTTTCGGTATTGCTTTCGGTTTGCTGTTTATTCTTATGATAATTAGGCCTCCCCATAGAGTGCCACGACAAATGATCTTGACCGCCTTCATCCACTGACTTTCTGCTGCCGTTACAATGTTATCGATCTAACAATTAGGGGCCGTCCTACACTGCATCGTCTGATTCGTCGCTAAATATCCTTTATTCCCCAACGCCCCCGAATTTCGCTTCTATGTTACCTATTATGTAGCTTTACCACAGTTATAATCGTCAGTAAACTAAGGTCGTGCGAATATTGTTGTTGTATAACATTTCTAGGCTGTTCGAATAATTAAAATGACGTTAAATTGTGTGACAGAGCGTTGTTCTGTATTGAAAGTGTCTTAAATAATCGGGCTATAACCATTCCCACGGTCTGGGGTGAGATCTACTCTTGATTCATCAGTAGCCTTAACTCACTGCTGGACGAGGCCGTAGAATGCAATAATCAACACTTAGATTAGTGATCTCACGCATAATGGACCATCCATAGAGTTCGAATGCGGAAAAGGGAGTTCTTTAACATTAGATTAGTGATCGCAGTATGCTGCTGCCCATTCTCTGGTATTATCCCTTAGTCAGCTTTTACATCCACGGGGGGAAAATGCGAGGTATATTCCTCACAACAGGACACAGGGAATCCTAGTGTGGGATCATGACTTTGTATGTGACTGTTGGGTGTTATGTTATATTCTTAGGACGGACACACCACGGACAGGGAGGCATCAATATGACCAAATTGTTTTACTTATGCAAATAAACATTTGATGATCTTGCGTGAGATTTTATAGTCAATATGGCTAGCACAGACTGACTAACGTTAGTAGCGATAGCGAGTCTCCAGCGAGACGATAGTACACGTCAAAGACCCAATCTATATATTATAAATCAAATTATAAAGATTTGAAGCTACCCCGATGTCATTGGCCAATATTAACATTTGCGGTCGTCTCCCTAGTCTTGGTAACGTTAGTCAGCCTGTGCTAGACAGTCATTCCGGACCCATGACACCCCTGAAAGATACCCCTGGGGGTGCCACGGGAACTAAGATTTAGACCCGTGGCACCCCCAGTCCTATATTTACAAGTTCCCATGAACCCACCAATTAAATAGTGATGGGCGACAAGTAATCACACTGACAAACCCGCCATTCGGTAACTTTTGGGATATTATTAAGTCTAAATCTTAATTAATCTATTTAGCAAATTAAAAAGACCTTCTCACGTTAAGGCATTCTTGCAAATAGATTTAAATAATGATATGTAGCAAAACCTGCAAATTGATCTCCAGTCTGCATGAGGTCATGTGTTTTTAGTAAGTAGCTAGTGTAGGTACGGCGAGGCGAGGTGTCATATTCATTCAAGTGCACTGTTGCAAATACCTTTAATTTCAATTAGAATGTAGTACAAAGGCCTACTTCCTACTAATATTATAAATGTATAAGTTTATGAGGATGGATGGATGTTCGTTACTATTTCACGCAAAAACTACTGAAAGGATTTTGATAAAACTGATATAGATTATACATCAGAATAACATAATAGGCTATAATTTATAATAGAGGTTCCACGCAGGTGGAGCCGCGAGCAAATGCTAGTCTTAAATAACAGACGGAATAATACAACTAATGAATGCACGACTGTATAATATAAACAAAATTAATAAAATATAAATTAATCAGTTAAGTTGTCTAAATACCGTTGGAAACGATCTAAAGATAGCTACGTTAGGAGATCCGTAGGAGAACCAGATCACCAACAGCTCTCAGAATCCGCCAAACCAACAATCACTGGTTGTTATAGTGGCTCTGAAAAAGGCCTTGTGATGGTAAAATAATTAGTGTAGTGAATGAATTCGTTCATTATCCCTCACTAATGGATATAAGTTATGTCCACTCAAAATTTCAACCAAATCGCTCCAGCTGTTTTAGCGTGAAGAAGTAACAAACATACTCACAAACTTTCGTATTTATAATATGAGTGAGATGGGAATGATAATAAATGTTTTTTAATTCAAAAGTACTGTAAGTTTTTCCGCAACACTACTGGCATTGATTTGTTGCGTATATACTATTCAGTAATCTTTTTAGGGGTCATTGGAACATGGGGCCAGTGGAACCTAACCTGCAGCTTCTAAGCATTCATTGTCTCAGAATTCCAGTAATTTTCTACTATTTCTGTCGTCAAGTTACGTAATAAGTCGATTTCCAAGGGCCGGTGTCGACCAAAGCAAGAAAAAAAACAATGGAAATTGCATTTGTCCAAAACGTTTTTAGTTTTTACCCATTTATACGTTGGCCGTAGGTACTATACGCACGTCTTCACTCACTTTGGTGTGTACCGTAAGTATGCTCGACCTGTAGTTGACTCATCTTAGTTCATTATTCAACTCATTGTAACTTTTTAAAACCTTGTAACTTTCCCATTGACGATTCAAACCCTTTGTCTATCGATGGATTCGAATAATAATATGTACCTACCCTGGTATGTAATATGTACTTACTACGAGTCTAGTCATAACACGCGTAACCTACAGGTGTTGTTTTGAAAACTAGTCACCAGTGTAGAGATGGGACAGATGTCCGCGGTCGAAAGCGTTTCATCTACAAAATTTGCTCAGAAACTATGCTCGGAAAACTCGGAAAAACGCGTGTTCCCCGAGATAAAACCTAGCTAGATCGTTTTTTTGTCCCCAAAAATCTCCATGTACCAAATTTCATCGGAATCGTTCGATTTCGAGATCTCAAAACATATATCAAATATTGCTCGTTTAATAGTATAGGATTTGTTAATTCAAAATTCCGACCCAGCGGAATTCGAACCCGCTACATACATCACTCTGATAGGGTCCATTAATTCCGCAACTAGCGTCATCTCGATTCTCGATCGATGGTTGAATTGGTCTAGGTATTGATCAGAAGTGAAGGTGTGGATTCGAATCCCGTTTGGATCAGAATATTTCAGTTACATTTACTTAAATGCGTTTAAATTGGTTAACCTCCTCCACCTCCTCTCGTAGATGTCGTAAAAGCCGACTAAGGGATTACATACCAGGAGATGGGCAACAGAATCCACCAGTCTAGTACTCAACATGAATACTGCGCCACCAATCTGCCTGCCAGGCGTGGTGGTTATGGCAATTCTCTCCACTGTATTTTATGGTGGAGGCCTCGTCCAGCAGTGCACGTCTAAGGCTGCTGATGATGATGAAATTGGCTAATAAACGTGTTAAACGTGTAAATCCCTAACTTCGTTCTGACTTTAACTTTGACGGTAAAATACCACTCCGATTGCGGACTTCGAAATCTTGGGAATGATAATCATCTTTCCCATCTCTACTAGTCTTGCTGTATTCGGTAACCGGTGACCATTCGCGCCATTGTTCGCGTTCGATATTCGAATCATGGATAATTCAAAGTTGCACGTGAAATTGAGAGTGCTGTAAAAATAAATACTTACGTTTCGTTTTTAGTGATAGTAATGTGTGAAAAGTGAAAACGTTTAGTTATTAATCGAGCATTTTTGGTTAAAGTATAAAAATTACAAGAAATTAATGTAGACCAGGCATTTTAGTGTCAAGCGATCTTATGGCCGATAGCCTTTGAACGTTGACTTATATATGTAGGTAAACTATCCAAAAGCGTTGGGTTTTTGCCCACCCATGCCTGGTACATAGTATTCGTATTTTACAGTACAGAGTATGTATTTTAGCTATAGTACTTTGAATGTAATGAATGAGTACAAATAACGATTCATTGAAATATAATTCGTGATCAAAAAGCGTGCAACCTGTTTGGTAATAATTATAATATACAGAGCGGAAAATATCAAAATATCAGCGCGGCCATGTGTGAAAACTCAGTGTAAATGTACAACCACAGTAACAATATTAGTTTGTATGTAAAACTATCGAGGTTTTTTTACATATCGTGTTCAACTTTACACAATAAATGCAAAAATATTAAAAAATTATATTCCAAAATATTTTACTCCTAGAACCCGTTGATACTGAGTTCTAGATCGATATTGTTTGGTAAAATCACATATTACGCCTTCTTAATAAATAATCACAACTCTCTTAAATTATCAATAAAACTGTGTTTCTAGCAAAATGTGTAAAAACTTGATATGACAAAGGAACTCAAAGCCTAAAGACAATCAACAAAATATGACAAAGTGAAAAACAAGTGAAACGATGAAATCTCTAAAATGAGTATGTTCAAAGTGTTCACCATTCTTAATTTGGTGGACTTCTCCAGCTGTGTATTGATGCCTTTAGTGGCCGAGGTATGTTTGAATTCTCAGCTAGTACACTAAACTTCTTTCTTTGTAACTGGGTTCTCTACAAGTCACCCTTCTATAAGGTTGGCTACTAGCCTGAGGTATGATAGTGACCCCGAAAAAGTCTTTAGAGCCTCTAGAATCATACAAGAAACTACACGGGCGGGTGGTGTAACACAACACAGTTTTTTTTATGAAAATTGAGGCTCTCGAAATGTCCGCTAGGGACGCTTTTTAGTGTTCCCATACAAAAATCCGTGTAGTGTAGTTGCTTGTAAGATTTTTGTAGACTAAGCCCTCTGTGCGTCTTGCAGTCTCCTGTCATGCACACATCATGTCTTTGAATGGTGGTTCTAGAACATGATGTTTTCCTCAAGACGTTGTCGTTTACCGTTTCGAGAGCAGGTAGTTTTTCGAAAATGTACACGGTAGGACTAATCCACCGGGGTTCGAACTTTACACTAAACTGCGCTGCACCTTTACTGAACTGCACTGTAACTCTACCGAACCGTGCTTCATCTTTCTACCGAACTGCGCTGCAACTACCGAACCGCGCTGTTCCATTCTACCGTACCGCACTGCATCTTTCTACCGATTCGCGCTGCATCTTTACTGAACTGTGCTGTAACTCTACCGAACCGCGCTTCATCTTTCCACTGAACTGCGCTGCAACTCTACCGAACCGCGCTGTTCCATTCTACCGAACCGCGCTTCATCTTTTTACTGAACTGCGCTGCAACTCTACCGAACCTTACTATTCCATTCTACCGTCCGCGCTGCATCTTTCTACCGATTCGCGCTGTAGTCTTCCGAACCGCGCTGCACATTTATCCAGTAAGGGTGTATTCTCTGGTTGAAAAGTTCCCTTTATGACCAGTAAAATATGCCCTTGATTTCTGTTAAACATTCACATTAACACTGGGGTAATCAAAGCTGAGAAGGTTAATCACTCCTTACCGACGTTAATCACTACCTACATGCTCAAATAATGTGGTATTAGAACCAATGACAAATGTATTCCCACGTCCAAAAACATTGAAAAAGGTCACCAATAAAAAGTTCTTACATAAAATGTAGTGACAAAGTATAGAACTACTCAGTGGAACAAATATTTAGGTTGGAGAGACGGTCTTAACGCCTTATTATGAGTATTGTAAAGGTAGAGATGGTTCGAAGTATTGGGGTAGACCTTCGTCCAGAGCGGTGGGAAGAAAATGTTAAATAATAACTGAATTTCAGCCTTTTCTTCCACTTCATGAGATATCAGTGTACACGCACATGAAACACAGATCTTAAGTCGGTGGATGGAGGCGGCTCAAGGCCGTTTATCGTGGCATTTATGGGAGATGCTTATGTCCAGCAGTGGACTACTATAGGTTGATGATGAAGAGCACATTGGAAAAAAAACTAATAAGTATTTGAGATCATAATTTTCTAACATGGATAACAAGAAAAAAAAATAGTTTCCCAAAGCTGATATTCTGTCGTTACGACCTATACCAGATTATCTTTAACTTTGCAGCCCTTAGAAGTCCACTGTTGGACGAGGCTTCCCCCATAGAATGCAACGGGGGGATTTGCGATAATCACGTGGCAAGCGTAGGTATAGGTACCTAGACCTACTCAAGTGATGTTGCTGCCTATGGTGTAATCCCTTAGTCCGCTATTAGCATCTACGGGAGGAGACGGAGGGGTATATAGGCTGGACACACTAACGGCACTTTGTTTTGGTCTATGGTCAAGAACAATTGACTTGATCAGTCAAGCAGAAGTGAACGTGGTATATTGTGAACACGGGAAATCATTGTATCTTATAATTTAACTGTGTCATTGCTTGCATGAGTTTTATTATCATTGTCTAGTTAGACGACAAGTCGTCATATTTCTGCCGTGAGATGGCGCTTGTCAAACCTTGACCGTATTCCCGCGATTCTCTCACCTTCGTCTTACGTAACTTTGTATTGTCGAAGACATTGTCGTGTAACTTGGTCAGTTGAATTACCGTTTAGGATGGCTACTAGGCGTGACATATTAAGCGTTTTGAAGTTCTAAACAAGTAGATATTATACCGTTTGAAAGTTGGAGTTTCAATGTGCCACAAATGTACCTATAGAAAACGGTTCACGGCCGATGGTAATCATAACATACATAACATAACACCCAACAGTAACATACGTCCTAATCCCACAATAGGATTCCCTGTATCGTGGGTGTCAGGAACTAAGAGTACCATGGTACCATAACACCAAGACCCGGAACAAATAGTTGCAGATCATGCAAACATTTGACCCGCAACGGGAATCGAACCCGCAACCACTCGCATCTCAGCCGGCTACTCGCCCATTGCTCCACAGGGGCCCAGAAACCTCTGACCCAGTGGAAAGGATCCAGTGCACCTGGCAGAGGCTCTATCCATGCGATGGTCCCAATGACATTGAACATTCTACTAAGTAAGAGAAATGTTCGAAAACCTCTGCAATCAGCCTTTGAGTATTTCATGACAGTCTCAGCAAATACCTTTACTGCAGAAACAACATCCAACGCTTGAGCCTTAGCTATTCCAACAATGGACCATAAAATTTATACGGCCCCAGAGCGATCCGAGAAATTCTCGTAGTTTGGTGACCTTTTGCGGAAGTTTTGTAATTGTAACTGAGTGAAGTTATAGACCTATTAAAGGGTCCTAGGCCCTTATGGTTCATGTCAAATGTCAATATCCTGGAAAAGACTGGAAATGGAATGGAGACTTGAAAATCATCGTGTTTACTTCTCTGTGAGCGCCAATACTATCCGACTTCCTACAATACATTTTTGTTACTGTGTTATACTATCCGGGTCTGTGTGTTATGGTACCATGGTATTCGTAGTTCCTGATACCCACGACACGGAATCTTAGTGTGGGATTATAACTACGTATGTTACTGTTGGGTGTTATGTTTAGTTTCCACTGGTCAGAAGGCTCTTTTCTAGGCCTTCAACTTAAGCTGCTCACTAAATCAACAACGCTGGTTCTTTATTGGTGTTACGACTTCAAATAATATCTTCATGAAGTTTGAAGCCTAGAGGATTTAATACTGACTGAAGTGTAATCGTTTTTTTTTGTACATTATATCAAATTTTCTTCTCGAAAGAAGAGCAAAACAATTTTTCAAGACTTTGTCTGAACGTGTGTATGTCTGCTTGCTTTACACAATGGCATAGTTTTAAAATTTATTCGGTGACCATACTAGTTGTAAATAGCTCTGCATACCGTGGTCATAGAGATAAAGCATAGATAGTGGCTATCTTAATCCTTGCTAGACCAAACAACTCGTCTAGTTAACCCAGTTTGGTTACGTTTAACCTGTGTATCCTTGAGGTTAGGCAGGCCGTTTCGGTTTCATTATGTGAGATGGATTAAATCAAGTTTAAATTCAATCTAATTTTCACCATCTCCTTTTCATCATTGGATATGTAGGTGCACGGCTCAGTACCATCTATACATGATTAGTATACCCTCTACTATGGCGATGAGCTCACTACTTGTTACGTCTATATTCCAGCGATTTTGCAACCTACGCTAAAAAAGTGGCTTTTTTAGTCTATGCCTTCTCCTTCGGGGAAAAAGGCGTATGTTTATAATATCTACCAGATATAACCTTGCCCAAGCCTAAGCATTTCCTGCTGTTTCCTTTTGTTTATTATCTACTAGCCAGCCCCTGACTTCCCCAAGTTCATAGCCGAGGTCTTTGTCAAATTTATCCTTTGCTATTTCTCTCTGATTTTATGTATGTGTTATTTATGTATGTGTATGTTTATAATATCTGCCATGCAGATATAACCTTCCCCAAGCCTAAGCATTTCCTGCTGCTTCCTTTAGTTTATTATCTACTAGCCAACCGCTGACTTCCCCAAGTTCATATCCGAGGTCTTTGTCACTTTCAAATTTATCCGTTGCCATTTCTCTCTGATTTGGTGTATGCGTTGTTTATGTATGTGTATGTATATAGTTGCACTAAACGTTTCGGTTGCACCTTCATAATGCGAAGCAAGGGAATTGAATACACTACCGTCGTCTGACTTTCCTGAAAACTATAACCTGGGTCTCGTAAGCAAGAGTTAGTACGTGTCTTCTAGATCTTCGTGCTCCATCGTCAGACGCATCGTCAGTTACCAGCCCTTCAATTATAGTAGCAAACGTCAATAAGGAACATTTTGGCAGCCTTATCACTATCTAAATCTTATGAAACTTGCATAGGGGAAACTTCTTGATCTAAATATTCCTCCTTTAAAGTTTCAAAAGATTTGGCGCTAAGGCTGCCAAAATGATCTCCATTGTTGCGTTCCCCAATGCCATTTGCTACTGTTATTGGGAGGCAAGTGTAATTGCGGCCAAACGAATGTGTATTTATGTTTGAAAAAAGCAAAATCCATGTTTACAATATCCGCATCGCTTTTTAATGTAATTTCACAGCAAGAGACTGGTACATGGCATTGTTGGGGGGAAGCCTATGTCTAGTAGTGGACTTCTACAGGCTGATGATGATGATGATGATGAACGCTGTTTCATAATCTTTTCAAAGTTGAAAAGCGGAAAATTTCGTTCAGGAAGTTTCAAGTTTCTAAAGATTTGGACAGCGGCCCATTGCAATTTGCTTCGGCAATTATACTCACACTCACTTATTCAAACCATATGAACAATTTTGATTGAACACTTGGTTACATCATAATATTCATTATATAGAGAAGAGACGCTAAGACGCTTCCGTCTAGTACCATTAATTTGGATAAGTTGAGCTATCCTTAGATCGTTTAACGTTCTTTAGATTCCTTAAGTGTTTCATTTGTATTTTTATAATTTTGTATAGACTTTTATTTGTTGTATTATTCCTTCTATAAATAAAAATATTATTTAGTGTAACATTAGGTGGGTACTATCTGTATTGGGGTTCCTCTTCTTTCTTTTGTATCTGTATACGGATAGTTTTATGTATAGGTGTGTGTGTGTGTGTATGTGTGTGTTTTAGTGAGTGGTTCGCAACGCAACACGTGTAACCCTAATGTCACCAGTTACGGGTACGTTATCAGGCGACTTTCACGCACCATTGCCACCAGTGTGTGTACCTACTTTATGTAGTGACAGGTTATGTGTTGCGAACCGGAGGTTGCTAATTTATTCTGCGAGCGGTCTTGTGACTATTGGTTTTTATATACCTAAGTATACGATTTTCATCTACCAATTGTAGCCATCTATCGAATGTGGTTCCTCCCATGACGCGCCAATGAAATCGTTTTATTGTATTCGCCATTGTTTTTTTTATTTTTTATTTATCATCATTCTTTTTATTGCATTTAATTGTATACTGAGTCACGAATGTATATAACATATACGTTAGTGACTCTGTGTATAACATTATATAACACCCAACAGTTACAAACGTAGTCGCGATCCTACACTAGGATTCAACGTGTCGTGGAACTACGAGTACCGTGGTACCATAACACCCAGACCCGGAACAAATATTTGCTGTTCACATTTGTCACACAGCGGGAATCGAACCAGCAACCTCTCGCACCTCAGCCGGCTACTCGCCCGCCGCGCCACAGAGGTCGTCAGAAAATAAATCCGTGTAGTGTACACCACACGCCCGTGTAGTTATATTTTTAGACTAGGCCCTCAAGAGGGTCGTGTGCTTGTTTGTAAAAGTATTATAACAAACAAAACAATTTATTTATTATACTGGCCTATGGCTCCTATACCGACGACGTAGAACCTACGATAAACCAATCATAAACGTCGTAGTTATGACACATTTGGTTCATAGTTAAAGGTGATGTAGCCAATTTGGCTTGATCATTGGTCACAGGTGTAAAGCCTCATCGGTCGTTAGACCGTGAGCTGAACGAGGTCTCCTCCCATAGAATGCAATAGAGAGATTTACAATAATCACCACGCTTGGCAGACGGATCGGTGTTGAGAACTCAGATGGATGCTGTCTATCCTCTGATGTATCCTTTAGTCAGCTTTTACGTAATCCACGAGAGGAAACCGAAGGGCTTTATTCCAAGGCCGGACATCTATACAATACCGGTCAAATATTAGCTGCAAACATCGATAATGGTATCCCTGAAAAGGGCTTTGTGACCGATAGTGAGAGAACCAATGTGGTAAAAGTAATCAGTGTATCTCGCAAAGGATCCTTTAAGGGGTGCGATTTTTGTCATCGAGTGACTGAATGTCAGTAAAATTGCTATTGATTGTAACTCATTGATGACTAAAATTCCTATACCTATACCTATGATATCAACACAAGTGCCTCCAGTACATTTCTTGAAAAACGGTGATATGCGGCCTTTGTGGTGATATTTAGTCATTCGGTGACATTAAAAAATCGCACCCCAGAAAGGAGCGAGTACCCTGAATTACTTAGTTTTCTAATAACAATGCAAAACGAAGTAGAGTGGTCTCTACAATAATTATCCACGCTTTCTATTTGTACACCCAAACCTAAATACCGAGCCGAGTGTACTTCTACTAAGCAATAAACCTGCAGATAACGTATCGTGTGTTTAAACAGACGTACACAACACACCATATAGATAGACGTACCTAACGTTATAGATACATACTATTTGAATGTTTCATCGGCCGAAACGAACGATATTGGGGGCAACATTTCATTGGATTTACATTTTTTTTATTTGTATTCTAATTAGTGCCAGTACAGCGGAAATACAGTACTTTTTGTTAGAAACTTCTTCTCTGGTATTACTGGTTCTTTTATAGTAAACCCTGTCTCTGAAAATTGATTGTTACGTTTGGTAGAAAGAATAATGGCGGTGGAAGGAATCAGGGTACTTCCCAGAGGCGTGCTTAATAATTAAAACTTACCTATTAATTTAATCCGATTTCAGTTAATAACAAAGTCTGGTAGACCAATGCTTCATCAACCGGTAGACATTCACTGCTGGATAAGGCCACTACCACAGCATGTATAGCGTGAAATCGTGGGATTTGTCATAATCACGTTGCTTGGCAAACGGATTGGTGATCGCAGTTTAGTGTAAAGTATTCAGACGAATGATGCCCATACTTTGGCGTAATCCCTTAGTAGCCTTTTACGACATCCGTAGGAGGACTTGGAGCCGATTCTCAGCCTATTCTTAGGCTGACACTACCACGGCTCAATATAAAATATACGAAAAATATGTGAATTATGGTTTCCACCCATCTAAATCAAGCGATGGTCACCGACCGAATCACCATGTTTGTTGTACGATTTTGGATAGTTTAGAAAGTATATAGTATAAAAAAAAGTTTATTTTCTGAAACAAAAAAACGAAGATGAAACAAGTTTAACAAATTAAATGTAGTACCTACTTACTTAACTTATACATAATATTACAATATAGTAAGTTTTGTTAACCCTACTTCGTTTGATACATGGTTGGTGAATCATTCTGTGTAAGTAGCCGATATCAAAGAGAACGATAGAAAATGTGTGAAGCAAATAATGATGTATACCCATACTCAACGAATAAACAGACGTAAAGGTATATACGATGATCGACGGTGCCTGCATCTTTATGCTAGCTTTACACTAGTCGAGTGGATGGACAATACACTAGTCCAGTAGATGGAAAATGATTGAAACAACTTGTGATTTTAATCTTCGGCCGGCCCTCCTATGCCTTAAAAGTCACACGGTGACTAACGTTTGACAAGTAAAATGATCATCGATTGACAATTGTCAATTAAATAACAATAATAATTAATTAAATTAATAGGTAATTTTACTTGTCAAACGTTGGTTACCCAATGACTTTCAATATAGGGAATATGAGAGCTGGGTCGCGAATTTTGAATGTTGACTTATCCTTAGCAAAATGGCCGCAAATCATCAATTTCCAGGAGATAAATGAAGAAGGCACTTGTATTGATATCTATAGTTATGAGAATTTTAGTTTTAAAAAGGGAACTTTGGAAAGTTAGTAACTTTCAATTTACAATCATTCAAAGTCAGAAAAGTCATCTCCCGGTCCTTCATTGTATCTTTCGGTCCGTGGTCACCACTTGAAAACCTTTCTTCCCCAGTGTGTGAAATTGTGTGGTAATTTACAACTAGTCGATATTAGTCGAGTTACTCGCTTAGCAACTGGCATAATTCCGTGTGCACACGTGACTCTTACTCGTAGACGCGAGGCGAATGTTTGCTTTGTACGACGACTTTCATTTCACATTGGCACGACCGAATCACCGATCATTCGATCATTGTTAATTATTGTCTTTTAATATTTTACAAAACTCCTTGACAATTCTTGTTTTAGACCCGAATTTCGACAATTTTTTTTATAATTTTTCGACAAGTTTTCATAGAAACTTTTTCCACAACAGTTGGTGATATTCGGTATAAAAAGCGTTACAGAAAGTGATGTTGGCATATTTTTTGTTACTTTAGATTGGTCTGACTTCCAATATAACTGATCACTAAAATTTGTCTTTCTTCTTTACAGAGGCAAGCACGACATAATGGCGTCAAAGAAGAAGAGGCCAGTTGGTACTGGGACCCGCCGCCTCAGACATCAAAACTCGACAACAACGCTGAAGCACAATACAAAGTACAGATAAGAGCTTTACAAGATGAGCTATCCACCTTGAAGGAACGAGACACCATAGACCTTAGACCTGATGCGGAGGAAGAAATCCGCAGGCTGAGAGAAGAGAATAAGAACCTGACAGCGAATCTGGAAGATCTAGACAATCAACA
Source organism: Epirrita christyi (assembly GCA_951392215.1). Classification (NCBI taxonomy): domain Eukaryota; kingdom Metazoa; phylum Arthropoda; class Insecta; order Lepidoptera; family Geometridae; genus Epirrita; species Epirrita christyi. The sequence continues at coordinate 1,129,006 of OX595857.1, read as the reverse complement.
CCAGCAAGCTATGGACAGACTACTATCTCTAAAGAAAGAGTTGCAGAGGAATTTTGAAGTCTTAAAACAAGATCACGAAGACTTGAAGACTAGTAATGATGAATACGCAGATGAAATACAGACGCTCCTAGAAAAAGTTGGAGAAAGGGATAAGGAAATCGAAAGTATTAAGGCAGTTAAGTCAGATTATGATACGTTACATCACAAATATCAGAATCTGGAAAGAATTTACGCGTTACTAAGAGAAAATGCAGAGAAGTTCCAGGAAGAAAATCAAGACTTAAACGATGAAGTATTTAAATTACAGGAAGAAATTACGAAGTTACAGCATGACTTAGAAATTCTAGCTAAAAATGCTGAAGTTTCAACGACAGTGCCAAAAGGGAAGTACGATGAAGTTCTAAAAGAATTGAATGATTTTAAGGACAGGAGAAATGCAACTCAAATTCATCTAGATGAGGTCAATATTGATGATAACGCAAAGAGTGTTGTAAAGAATTTGAAACATGAAATTAATGATTTAAGGCACCAACTTAATCAAAAAGAAGACAGTCAGGGTGATGCAGATCATAAAATCATCAAAGCAGACAAAATCATGCAGCTGTACAATAAATATGTGAACTTTGAAATTCCATTAGATTACGTAGGTGAAATACCTTCAGTTGGTGATAATCTAGTTATTTACAAACTGGAAAGTGTTTTCAAAACGGTCAATTCTTTCAAGAAAGAAATAGACTCTTTGCAACATCAAATCTCAGGGAAAAACCAAAAAATCAATCATTTGCAAGATCAAATTGATGAGTTTACAACTGAAAACGATTTCCTGACTACGGATATCCAACATTTTGAAAGGGAATTAAATGAAATGAAGAAAAATAACGATTTCCTCATATCTGAAATAACATCCTTGAAAAACACATCTAAGTTGGAACCAATTATAGAGACGAATCACGAAGATAACTTGGCTAAATTAGAAACTGAACTAGCCGACTGTAATAAAGTAAATAAAACTTTTGAGTCTGAAATAAAGAGGATAGAAACAGAACTTGGACAAGTTAGAAAAGAAAAAACTAGTCTTCAGGAGAGCTTAACTGACCTGAAAAATAAATACACAGCCATGCTTAGTGAGATAGTCATGTGTAAGAACAAAACTGAAGCCGTTGAAGAACTTGAAAAGTCTGTTCATTGTCAACAAAACGAAAGTCTCAAAACGGCAACTGATGAAATTGATGATATGAAAAAGAAGTTAACTGCAGTTAATTCAAAAAACGAACAGCTATCCATTGATATTCACATTATAGAAAACGATAAAGTGTTACTCACAAAACAAGTAGATGATCTCAAACACACGCTTGAAGAAAAAGCTTCTGCAAACAAAGAATTAGAAGCTTTAAAACTAGCCTTAGATCATAAACTGCATGATTTTGAAAATAAATTGGATGAAACCATAATGCATAACAGCGAAATTGAAATTGAAAAATCAGAACTTGAAAAACAAGTGGCCTTTTTAAAAACTCAGCAAGCTGATAACCTAACAATAAACAAAGGAGAAGTAGAAATTATTACGGAGCAGAAAACGAAACTTAGTGAAGAACTGTATAAACTGCAAGCTCATAATACCAGCTTAACTGATTCAATGACGACTGCCCTCGGCGAGATAAAAGCTGCGCAAACGAAGAATCAAGAGCTGAAAGAAGAAATTGAAAGGTTTAAAAATAATGCCACTTTAGCAGAAGCTACTACAAATAGTCAAACGGCCCACAATCAAGAAGTCGAATATCTAAAAGAAAATTTTCAAAAGCTTGAGCTTGGTAAAAACCAACTTGAAGCTGAGTTTTCGAAAACTGATACTAAGATTGTTCAATTAGAGCAAGAATTTGAAAAGTTATTAAAAGATATTGATGAAAAAGACGAATTGATTGATGCACTTAATTCTACCATTGAAAACAATAAACTTACTATTCTAAATCTAAATAATACTATTGATGATTTAAAGAAAATTGCACATGAAAAAGATGAAAAGCTAGTAAGGTTAAAAGAAGGTACTGAATCAATTTCAAGCCAGCTAGCTTACTCAACAGAAAAATATAATCAGTCTAAAGAAGAATTAAAAAAAACACAAAATGTTACTCACGAAATAAGTGAAGAATTAAATAGTTTGAAACAAGAGATTGCTCTTAAAAATGCACAAGTATCTTCATTACAAACTAGTTTAGAAGAATCCAAATTGATTCGTGATGAGTGCAAAATTATAATTGAAAATAAAGATAAGGAGATCAAGGAACTGAGTCAATCACTTGTAGAATTCAAAGATCGAAACAAAACACCAGAGAATGCTCACCAAAATGATGACTATGCGAGTCTGGTACAAGAGAAAGAAACTGTTGAAAAGCAGTTACTAGAACTGATAAATAGCATATCCATAAAAGAAAATGAAATCACAGGATTGAAAGCGACGATCGAAGAGCTTGAAGGACTAAAAGTTGATTACAAAACAGTTATCGATAACGCAGTTGCCGAAAAAACGGAATTGTTAAAGTATTTGAACCTGAAACATAACGAAAGCGTACAATACCACAATGAAATCCAAAGACTAAACCAAGTTCTTCTAGAGAAGGACAACGAATCTAAACATTTTGGTGATAAGGATACACTTATCCAAAATAGCTCAGGCAACTGTTCAAATTGTGAAAACCTTAGAATAACGCTCAAAGAAAAAGATGTGATCATAAAAACTTTGAATGAAAATACTACTGAGCTTGCAAGGCTGAAATCTGAGCTGGTCAATGCAAGTGAAGTAGTCAGAAACTTGTCAGAAAAATGTGATAATACTGATAGGAATCTCGCAGTTCAGCTGGAGGTGGTCAAGAAATTGACAGCAGAAAATGCACAGGTATATACTTTACTAAATTCTATTATAATTATTTTGAACACTGCTGTGTATGATCCGTGCGCGATTCACCTTGCGTGCCCTGTAATGATTGATGTGTATCACCAAGCCTTATACAATATGCTTAAACAGCGGTTTCCTTGCGATGTTTGTCTTCACTGTTTCTATCAGGTAGGTAGAGGTTATGCGCACATAAGTCATGAAAGCCCACAAATTCGCTTTGAAATATGAATATTTTCCATTAGATTACAAAGGAAAGACCGGTTTCCAAAGTGCTTTCATGGCTGTTACATGCTGCGCGACAGCGGCATATTTTTACTATAATCAGCGCATGGATCCCAGTTCGCATCCGCTATTAGTCATCGTTAGCCTGTGGAAGTCCACTGTTGGACATAGGCCTCCCCATAGAATGCCACGACGAACGATCTTCCACCATCCACCAACTCTTCCTGTGACGTTAAAATATCGTCGATCCATCGAGACGTCAGAGATCGTTGATTTAAAGCCAACCCCTATTTCCTAACTGAAAGTCACTCTGTGACTAACGTATGACACGTAAAATGACCATCAATTATTATTGCTCAAAATTATCATTAAGAATTTTACTTGTCAAATGTTAGTCACTAAGTTACTTTCAGTTAGGGAATAGGGGGCTGAAATCTTGAATAGACAAAAACTTCATTAAATACTGTAATAGGTAATTGTGTATTTTTGCAGTTGTCAGAACAAGAGCAGAACTCAGTCCGGGAGTTGGAGCGACTGAGGCGCCACCTGGTGGAGACTGAGGAGAGTTACACGCAGGAGCTGATGACTTCAGAGCAGAAACTTACGGAGTGCCAGACACGGCTGCATACAGTGGAGGACCGCGCGAAGCAGACCAGTACTGTTTACACTAGCAATAGGTATTTATGCAAATAATCTGAGGCTTAAACATAACACCCAACAGTCACGTACATAGTCCTGATCCCACACTAGGATTCCCTGTGTTGTGGGTATCAGGAACTACGAGTACTATGGTACCACAACAATCAGACTCGGAACAAATATTTGCAGATCATGCAAACATTTCTCTTAATGATTTTAAAACTATTGTGAATGTTGACCGAATCGAGACAATTTGGTATTCTGCTCCCTCATAATAACAATTTAGTCTACTTTGGATTCACGGTGAGGCTACCATTAGAGTAGCTCGCAGAACTGACAACCGCTGGGGAATAATGGTTCTCGAATGGCGTCCGCAAACCGGCGACGCAGTTTAGGAAGGCCCGATGGACTATAGGCAGTATTTAGGTCGCAGGAAGTCGTTGGATGGAGACGGCTCAAGATCATACGTCGTGGCATTCTATGAGGCCTATGTCCAGCAGTGGGCTTTTATGAGTATCTCAAATTAGTTGAAATTCAAAAATAATCCAAAAATTTCAGCATCCGAGCTAACCAAGAAGTGGAAACACTACGCACGCAGATAAAGCTGCTAGAGAAGCAGCGCGAGGACGTGCAAGCGAGGCTGAGCGAAGCGGACGATGCCAGGAGCCGCAGTGAAGCGGCGCTTACCAACCTACAGATTGTTCTGGAGCAGTTCCAGTTAGGTAAGTTATTGGACATGAACCCCTCCTTGCAAGGCGCACCTTTTACCACGCTATGTTTGTTCGCTAATATGCGATGGTTTTGTAAAATAGAAAGCTTTATCAACTTTGATAAGGGAATTGTTTTTGTAGTAGCAGACATTAATTTAAATAGGGCATCCGTGTATGTAAATAATTATTACTGCTACTTATATGAATTTGAAATCAATAGAGAGCATTTTGTAAGCCTACAAACACCCTTTGCCAGTTTCTGTAACATATAAATTAAAAGAAAAATCTAAATAAGTGTACGCTAACATGTAACTTAGCAATATTGTAATGTGGGGTTTTCACGGCCGTTTCAAATCATGCTTTCAGCGTTGAAAAAAGGATGGCGCTGCTCTGTAACGTAGCAGTCAAGTGTCAAAATAAAGTGAAATGTCAACATCAACAACGTAGAAATAATTTTCGTTTCGTGGTATTTATTTTTGCCTACTTCTAAAAACACCACGAAATCACTAGCGCACACTCAAGAAGCAAACACAATTAGAATATCATGACTAATAGCCACAGACTACTTAGATAATAGTTTTGTACGCGTGCACCACAGAGAATCTTGATTGATACAGTTGAGTCAGCTCCATCTATCGAACCAATTTGAACTACTGTTTTTTCTTTTTAATCGAAGATGAATAGCCCTCATTGTTGAACTAACATTATTACAGACAAAGAACGCGACATCCAAACCGCCACAGAAAAGATTCGCAACAAAATGGAGGATATAAAACGTCAAAACAGCAGTCTCCATGAAGAATTAGCTCGCCTCAACAATAAGCTAGAGGAATCCATGGCCGGGCTCCAAGCGGCGAGCAGGCTGGGAGACCAGCTCGACACCAGGACTGCTCAGATGAACGATTTCAAAGAGCAAGGTACGTTTGATGTGCTAATGGTATTGATTGGTCGTTTTTAATATTTATTTTCCGTTTATAGATGTGTATACATAGTATTAGATTGTTTAGATACATTATTTGTAAAATAGATTTGGAATGTCTCTTTATAAAATTATTTAGGAAACATCAAAATATTGCTTTTACGGCCGCACATATAAACTTTTCTTCCAACTACCAAGTAATTTTACAATAAAATTGTTCACGTGAAAGTGAAATACAAGCACAAAGTAGCACTTATATGCACTTATAACCAGTGCTGCCAACTGTTTCGGGCTCTCACGAGATTCGATTGCCGGAACCACCAGAAGTATAGTGTTTGCGCACTCAGGTTCCAAAAGCTGAATACAGCTTCCCACTAAAAAAACCACTAGCCACTGGATGCAATATTTGAACACTAATTGGGGAGTCCACCAAACCACCAGTTCTAATAGGAAATCCACTGAGTTTGCAACACTGCTTACAATTATAAGAAACTGTAGAAATCTTTAAAGATGTTAAGAATATTGTATGGAAATCCATTATAGCTCGCTCGCTCTTGTATGCTCTTTCTTAAAAGTTCCGATTCTAATAGAATCGTCGAAAGTAGGACAATTCGGGCAATTTGCAGCGCCATCTAGTTCTAGTTATGGGAATGTTCACTACCTATGCAAAGACGTATTAAAAATAGAAAGTAGGTGCTGGGTGAAAAGAAACATTGAAAAATAGTCAACCGCTTTCCGCGAACGAAAGGTACTGGCGCGAATCGAGTGATACGACTGAATATTATATTGTAAAGTTTTTATTATTCTGATTTTGTTATGTTGACAAGTTATCCAATTAGTTCACTCGCGCAAAGTAAAGGTTTACACTAGACAAAAGTTACTAGTTTAAATTAAACACTTTAAGGAAGCATTAAGTGACTATGTGTACATACACTGATTTCACGAGCTGATTGGCAAACTTTTTACGGGCATTGCTTAAGTATCCATTACTCTTTCTTTAACCAAGGTTTATTTGTGCGGACATTAGAGCTGTAAGTTGAAGTGCAATTCACTGTAATTTTCAATGTTTGATTTATCTATGACCATTATGGTCAACGTTATTATATCTGATACAAAATTACGTCTCAATGGTAACAGATCTTGGGATATAGATGGAATCCTATTGCAAATTACAGTAATTAGAATTGATATTAATATTTCCTAATTTTTTTTATTGGATTACTTCATGTCGACATGTCACTTTGTAGAAAATATTTTTTGTAGACATAGTTGAATTAATTTTTGATTTATGTAAAAGTTTTAAGAATTTTGAAATTTTGTTCTTTGTTTTGACTTTGTATTTAGGCTGTTTGTAATAGCTTCACCACCATAGATCTAGTCAAGGCGTACCATCAGATACCCATTATCATCAGGCGGTCGGCTTCTGACTAAATATCAGCTGGTAATTCTGGGCGGTTGTACCCCAGGCTACCAATTGGTATGCAGTCGGAGCCGACACTACCGCAATAGACAACATGACACATGTAAGTTGAATGTTAGATGTTGCTTTTGTATGTAGAAGATATTGTTTTTGCTGATTAGCGTTTTGAGCTTTTACGTGTGTCGTATTTTGATTTTGATCTTTAGATTTTACTGCAATGCTCATGCTTGATTGATTGGTAGATATTTAGTTTACATAAAAACGAAGCTTAATAAGAATGATGATTCTAGACGTATTGTTTTACGCCAGATGTTGACTAAAAATAGTTCTTACATTTCATTGGACAAAGTTCGAACGTTGTTTTTTTTATTTACTGTAATTGAAAATATATTGTACGTTAGAACTTGACGGACGGTAATTTTATGCTAGTTTTAATTTGCAAAAATCAAGATCAAGCTTTTGCCTACTTCGGTCTAATCTCATTTGGTAACTGTGAGGCTTTACCCACCACGGCTGCGTTCTGTCCGCTGCAACAGTTGTCACTGTCAGCATGACAGGAGCACGTCCGTGTCACACTCAGATTACCATAATGGGGTTTGATCGAGGTTATCGGCTTCACATCGTGTCGTCCTGTTTTATTTGACCATTTTTGTTTGTCCCAACTTTATGTCTTGCATTGCACTTTGATGTTTTCTTTGTTGTTATGGTTTTATTCTTGTTTTTGGAACGTAAAGATCTTTACCGCCTGATTAGCTTCGTTGAGTTGTTTGTCGCATACAACCCTTAAATTAGGAAAGGAAACAAATTACTTAAATAGCTACCAGGTTTTTTCAATGAATGAAATAAACTTATCTTTATCTTTATCAGATAAATCAATTGGATTCTATAGAGGCAAGACAGTTAAAAATATCAATATTTCGTAGAAGATAAGATAGTTCCTAAAACAAGAAAGAATTTGTTTGATTTCGCCTCCTCTAGTAGAACAGTATATACGTAGAAGACTGCGACATTGTCTCTGAGTATTACTTCAGGTACTGGTGGTATAGAATCGGGGGCTTGAATCACTGTCACTGAGCTAAGTATTACATGAAACTATTTATAATAGACTTTACAACTGTCGACTTTCCCAAAATGTATCATCAAATAGCTAGAACTCGTTTCGTGCTTTGGAATAAAATTCTTCATCAAATTACTATTTTGCACCAAAAATCAGCATAACTTTCCCATTATTTTCTGCTGATAAGCTCCTTTAATCGTTTTTGCAACGGTTTTAGATAACATTTTGGCACACAGTTATTTCAATTAACCTCTACATGGATGATGTACTGCCAGTTTCTATGGAATTTCATGATTTAATAAATTGGGTCAAAATCGTTTTTCATGTTGATTCTGTGGATAGTGTTCAGGGTAAGAAAAGCTCGTAAGTGTAGAAGTGATGCCCGCACCCTGCCCAGTGGCTGAATAATACTTTGAGGTCGTGTTTGCTTTGCATCGAGCATCGAACCCCGAAGCAAGTTGTGTGCATGGTAAGAGTAGATAGTAGATTTTAGCAAACTTCTATAAAGTGTTTGTATATTCTTTCTTTCATGTATTATTTTAATAATGCTTGACAATGTTAACTTTGAAGAGTGTATACAATCTATTGCAACATTCACAAACGAATTACATCTCGAATTAGAATAATTAAAATGTACAATCTTACGTATGGGTATCATAGATCAAACTTAAATGAACTTTGATTAAAACTTTGGTGCATTATTGTACCGTAAAAAGGCAATTTTGACATTCAAAATTATTGTTATTTTTATACTATTTATTCACAATACAGTAAGAACTCTACAAACGTCAGTCGCGGCTGCCGAGGAGAGATACTACAACGCGATATCGAACCAACAAGATAAAGTCGACAAGAATCTAGTCAAGAACTTGATTATCAACTATGTGATGACGGTGGCTAACAGCAAGTAAGTATTTCGGCGTTCTAAAACTAAAATTTAAAACCATTAACAATCACACCCACTAGTCACATACATAGTACTGACACACACTAAGATTCCCTGTGTCGTGGGTATTAAATATTAGATCTGTGTCGTATTCGACAACACACAGACACAGATCTAATATTTGCAGATCATGCAAACTTGTCTCTCATCAGAAATCGAATCCTCACCTCCAACATCTCAGCCAGAAACTCGCTCGCCGCCGCGCCACGGAGGTCGTCCATCATCATTCTGTTCTCAAAACTGGGACTCAGTTGGTTGGTAGTGGATCGGTAGTTGTTCTTTTTGTACATGTGTCACGCTTTTAGAGATATATCGATTACCTGTTGGATATCTTCCTTCACCGTTTTAATAAGCTGCTAGTTTATTCGCTTGCAAATTCGAACCCACGACTTTTGGATCAAAAGACGGTAATTGTGTACACTGTACTGCCAGCTGTCACTGGTTAGTCTGCTTTAGGCCGCTGAACAAGTTTAAGTATGGCCTGAAAAAGGCCTGGTGATCGATGGTGAAAGTACCAGTGCGCTGAAAGGGGTCAGTGCATCTCGCAGGATGCTCCTGTCATGCAAATAATATGTCTTTGAAGACGTAACGTTAAACTGCAGCAAGAAAAAACAGTTCTATTGTGGGTACCATTTAGGAGGCATTGCTGTGCATCCTGCGTTTCGAAAAACCTCCATACGTATGTCTTCCTGGGTTGAGCTATAGGCTACTTTTGAACTCGGTACAATACAAGCAACGCCTTGAGCGACCTGACGTACCTCATTTGGTTCATTCGCTCTTATCACATTCTTCATACATGCTCGTTGGTTTAGGGTACTCTTAACCTGGCTGTTATTATCCAGAACATCTCCGATCTAGTCTGAACACGTTCGCCGAGGTCTTCCTCTTCCAACGGTCCCATTCACGCTCACCTTATGTACTTATGCCTGATATAATATATTAATGGACATATCGCAGAATTCAAAGAGATAGTAATCAAATCATATTTTCCTATTTCTAGATTACAAGTTCTTCGCGTCCTATCAACAGTCCTTGACTTCAACCAGCAGGAATGCGAGAAGCTCGGTCTAGTCCGTTCCGCGGCTCCAGACAGTTTAGCAGCTGAATTCGTCAAGTTCTTACAGAATGAGTCCAAACCGAGACCGGCATTACCTGCAATGGCCAACATTTCACGTAGCAATACGCCTGCAGTTTCTAGAAGGAGCTCTACTACGGGTAAGTCTTAACAGTAGCTTTGCATTCTTTGATAAAATTGGTGCAAAGTTTATTTAGAATAGGGGTAAAAATTTAAACCAAAAGGTATTTCTATAAACTTAAAAGGTCCTAGAGTTAGACTATCTTCTGATTTCAAGCAATTAAGGTTTCGGAAAGTACCGTATATATAGCGGACGCTCAGAGACAAAAGTTGATAATGATGATTGACACTTGCTCATTCTGAAAACTATGTCGGTGATCTTGGTTCCTCTACGGATCTCCTTGTTTCGGATTTATGGTGAAACTCCGAGGGTCGTTGGCTTTATAAGCCCGCTGCGCGAATTCAAGCTTGTGTATGCGATATAAAGTTTGAAGAGATCTAAAATGCAACACTTGTACTTCGTCCACAGGTCCAAACCCTACATTCAACGACGCCACACACAAACGTAATCCATCGACCGGTTCCAACAACCTCCTCTTCACAAACATAGACAATGTAGACACTGCCTCACAACTGTCCAGAGATTCGGTAGAACTTAGGCAGACGTTAGACACGGGTGTTAATCAGACTAGGAACAATGAAGGGGCTATACTTAAACATGTGCTTAGAGATATGTGATGGCAGGGGAACCATTTTTTTCTCAGAACCTATTTTTGAAAACTTAGTTTAAAATTTATCAAAAAATCTATATTTGACTACATAATGGGGGTTAATAAAAATTGAGAGTGCTATGTTAGTTGTGTTACTGGTTCTTTCGCGGTCACCCTCAGCGTCGTAGCTACAGCGCACTTGCAGACCCGCAACCTGCGTGATAGTAATTTCTGTTGCAATGTTGGCTGCTCTCGCTCCTAAAAGCTGCCTAAAAGCCACTAATTTTCACGGCTCGCTCTGCTCACCGTTAACTTCTGTTACAGTTTTGCCTACTTTCACTGCTAGAATGCTTAAATGTTTAATTTCAATTACACTTTAAAGATTTTTTATTGTTTCTGTTGCAACAAAATAAATTTTGGGGGCGCAAAATTCAAATTTTACACTCGGTGCTCACGACCTTAGCTACGACACTGGTCAGTGATCAACTGATCAGCTTGAGGTCAATATAAAGAGCAATAATTTGACTGATCAATTTGAGATTTCGTTGCTTAAATAGGTTGTAAGTAATGGGTGAGAGCTTAAAAATGCTCTCACAACAATTGGTTTAAATAATTCCGAAATTTAAATATTTAATTTTATGAAAATGCGTGTAATTCATTAAATTCCCTGTACCATAATTATAATTGTCCGTCAGTCAGTAATTATGATAAAATGCTCGTGAATGAATACATACATATATCTGGACATAAATCCCACGGAATCCTCCATGGATCTTTAAATCTCACCCAGATCCACGATAACATGCTATAGGTGGTAGTCAGAGGCAAGTTCAAACAATGTACTTTGCACATGATAACGTTTTGTCTATGACAGGTTGAAAACCCATCGCTACTTATTAGAATATAATAGTAAAATGGAAATAGATTTCCATATCAAATTAATTCAAGTGAATAAAATGAACATCAAGATTTTTTTGCAATTTGAACTAATTTGAAATAATTATAAAAATAATTAAAGCGTAGGTGATACAATTGCTGCATAATTTTCTTTGGATTGTAGTTTATTTGAAACGCATTTAAATGTATATAAATCCTGTTCAAATGATTTAAGTATTGTAGCAATAACATTATTTTGGTTTCTTAGTTTTATATTTCTGTATAAATATTTAATTTGGTGCCTTATTATTATTAAATATTATAGTTAATAGAGTACTAATTCTGTTTTATTGTTCTGATTAATTAATAAATAAAAGCTTGTACAAAATCATTATTCGGCCTTGTCAGTAAGCCAGTTGGGCAGTAAAAGAACGAAACAGAATGAACTAGTGCAAGTAAAATTTAGTTTGGCTATTGTCCAATTCGTTCTTTTACTGGCCTTGTGCAAGGCAAAGCCAATCGCAAATCAACTAAAACATTCACTGGCGCTTCAGTTGGCCGATCAGAAACGGAATGTTTGAGAAAGATAAATGAGGTATTTTTTCTGTAATTTACAATGTAGGTTTTGTAATAATGTAATAATTCATGATTAACTTGATGTAATTTAATTATTTTCCGCCTGTTTTGTGTACCTTGATCGTGGTTACTGTCCCGTTGATGACGTCGAATGCCAGTAGTTTTTAAAGTCAAAGGGCCTTTATTCATAATCATTTTTTAAACCTGTTTTAGTTAAAATAGCTTTTGGGACTTTTTCTGCCCTTTCGAGGGGAGACGTCGTCCTTTTCTTTTTATTTCAATTTCTAGTGTTTTTTTGAGTTATATCGTGTAATTTTGGTGGCATTTTAACCGGTGTAGCTCATAAAGAGCACATGGTAGTGAATTTAAAGAAAATAAGTGAATTGCGTGTCTTTTCGAAGGGGCGGAAATTGTCCAGGAACATTCTAGTAAACTGCCATCGATTTACTAGAACATGACTTTAACAGAGGACTTGACGACTGGACATTGTTTGATTATATCAATAACTTGACATTGGCAAAATTGAGTAAATAATCAGAAGCCATAAAAAAAAATGCTTTTGTTTTGTTCTCTCTGATGTAAAATGTCATACGTCAAAACAAGACAAAAGCTATTTTTTTTTATATGGCATCTGAGGATTTACTCAATTTTGCCAATGTCAAGTTATTGATATAATCAAACAATCTCCAGTCGTCAAGTCCTCTGTTAAAGTCATGTTCTAGTAAATCGATGGCAGTTTACTAGAATGTTCCTGGACAATTTCCGCCCCTTCGAAAAGACACGCAATTCACTTATTTTCTTTAAATTCACTACCATGTGCTCTTTATGAGCTACACCGGTTAAAATGCCACCAAAATTACACGATATAACTCAAAAAAACACAAGAAATTGAAATAAAATAAAAAAGGACGGCGTCTCCGTTCGAAAGAGCAGAAAAAGTCCCAAAAGTTATTTTAACTAAAACAGGTTTAAAAAATGATTATGAATAAGGGGGCCAATATATAAAATCAACTTCTAAAACTTTTTTACGTTTGACAGATAAACCCGACTTTTTTTAAATATCATCAGCTGCCAAATAAAAAATGTTTTATTGCATTGTTGTACGATTCAATTTGGCTCCATAACTTTTTCATACTAACATTAAACATCCTATTTTAACCCCTAGGGGTTAAATTCCCAGTTAAGTAATAATAGTTTTGGAGATCTGAGGATGAGTCACCCCTTTTTAGGTTTGCTATATAAAGTTTTTTTTTTATGCAAAACAGCATTCCATAAATAAATATATAAACATTAACGAAAATATGATATTTAACAAAACTAGAGTTTTGTCAAAAAAAATTGTAATAATATGCTTATAAATATAATTTGTGAATAATGTAGAAATATTTGATGCCTAATGGTAACACAAACAGTGTGTATTCGTTTTTAATTTTCAATAAATAAAATGATGATAGATATAACTGGTGTTTTATTTTAATTTATATCATTTAAGTATAAAATAGGCTGCGCACCGCGGTTTCACCCGCGTTAACAATGGTTAATCTTGATGATGATGATAAAAAGTAGCCCAGGGTATAAGGCCTATCTCCATTCCGAATTTCACTCGAATCCGTTCAGCCGTTTGAGTTTGAAGAAGTAACAAACTTTCGCATTTATGAAATCCTACTATACTATTATTTTGCGGTAGCGGAAGGCCCTACACTCGATGTACTAAAGACATTGACGACCCCTGTGGCGCGGCGGGCGAAGGTTCACCTGCGACGCAGGAGGTTGCGGGTTCGATTCCCGCCTCGGAATAAATATTTGTACGATCTGCAAATAATTTGTTCAGGGTGTTCTGGGTATTTTTCTATTTATAATAAAAAATATCTATCTATCTAATGTATTGTATTAAGTATATCAGTTATCTAGTACCCATAACACAAGCTCTGCTTAGCTTGGGGCTAGATAATGTTGTGTCTAATGTCCAGCATTTATTATTATTATTATTATTATTATTGTAAACGTCCCAGAAAGTCTGTGGATGGAAACGGCTCAAGACCGTTCGACGTGGCATTCTAGGGGGAGGCCTATGTCCAGGACTTCTACAGGCTAATGTTGATGATGATGATGATCATTTTATAAGAAACTGACAAAACAAGGGCCTAGATATTAGCGTTTATTCCAATCTGTCCTACCAGAAGTTCGATGATATAACTGTTTGGATAGTTTGGAATTTGAATTTTCGCCCAGTTTTGTTCCAGATAGAACTAACGCAAGTAAGTACAGTGAAAAAATATATAAAACATAATGTATATAAATCTTAATATTTGGTTAGATAATATTCAAGATAGGAGGAAACTTCGTTTGTATGCAAAACAATCAAGCGCCCTACCAGTAGGTACACTCTCGTAAGTGACAATTGTAGTCTAAGCAGTAGAAAGATACATAATTGGTCATTGGATAAAAGTCGACTTTTGAATTCGGCTATCTACATGATTTTATTTGCTAAAGGTATACAAAACAATAACTTGTTGCTGAAAATACCAAAATCGTTAAATGTATGCATATTGAGGGCATCAAACCATAGGGGCGTATCCACAAAATGGCATTTTTTTTTATTTTACCTATGGATTTGAGAACTTCTGATCCATAATCTGAGCAAAACACTAATATTTTTAGGTGTTTTAGTTTTTTTTATATTGACCAGAACATTATAGGCGTATAACTACAAATAAATAAATACGTCGTGCCATACAGGCGTATCGTTGGCGTTTGTCAACATATGAGTTAAATTATCGGGCCATACAGGCGTACAGTAACGTAACCGCTTGCATGATTTTACGCCTTTATGGTCGGACATATTCTTTACTAGCATTTGCTTGCGGCTCCGCCCGTATGGAAATATGCATTATAGCTAAATATACTATTCTGATGTATAAGCTATAATACTGTAAAGTTTTATCAAAATCCGTTCAGTAGTTTTTGTGTGACAAACATCCATCCACCCATCCTCACAAACTTTAACATTGATGATGTAACTAGGTATACCTAGAATAGACTAGCCTAGAAAAGACCCCTCCCTCTCTTCCCGTGGATGTAGTACACCAGGGCATGGACATCCACCTGAGTACTCAATACCAATACTGCAATCATCAATCCAACTACCACGCCTGGTGATTATGGCAATGATGTCTCTGTGATCAACAGGGTCAAAACCGCCAGTGACCACCGCATGGTAAGAGGCTCATTGAATCTCAATGTTAAGTTAGAAAAGTCCCGTCTGATGAAATCTACTCTCCGCCCAGTTCATTAGTCCTGTTCAAATTCAAACCCTGAGAACTTTGAGTTGGAACTCCAGAATTGCTTCCAATACCTGGCTAAATGCGATATAGTGGACGAGCTGAACAACGGGCTGGTGCAAATTGTCCAAGTGAACACAACAACAACAACTTGGTGGACAAGTCGGAGTTATTTAGGACCCTTTCGCAAAAATAGAACACAAAAACTCTCTGAGTGCACTCTTAAATACATGGCAGAGCGATCTATAAACAGATCTTCAAGTACATGCGGCACGATTTGCGTCTTTTCAATACTAATTGTATTAAAAGTGCCTATAGAGCGCAATTAAGGCTTCAAAGTATTTGCTAGAGATCTGTCAATTGGGCTAAGTCAGCTTTCGAAAGCTGGAGATTGTACGTGAGCACGAGAAGTTCTCAATTGTACAACTCATCGCAAAATCCGGCTTCCAGCACGACGAGCGATGCAAGAGCCCGTTTGACCCGCCACTACAACGATGATATCCTGGATGTCAGCCTATACGAGATCCGAACAGCTCTCAAACAGCTTAAGACGCTATAGGTTCACATAATGCATTTAATGAGCTCTAGAATAGTTTTTGATATGAGTTCTTATTGTTTACGAAAAAAAAACGTATTCTTAAGCTTTTTATCTAGTGAAATCATAAATTCAGTACAGAATTTGAATTACTCCACTCGTTAAAAACATAAACAAAGATGACTAATTTTTTAACCTTTGTAAAATTTAAATCTAATTTCAGACTAACTTCTAAGTCTTCTAACACATTTTTATTTTTGGAACTTTTGGTTACTATAAGTTATAAATTGGGTTAGTGAATTCATCAACAAAACCTAACTAAACTATGAAGGGAATTTTTATATCATTGTTTTATACACAAAACCAAGGTATCAGAGCGTGTGCTCACAACAGTGCTACTGAAAGCGGGTAGAGAACTGATACTTAAAGTCTTTCAGACGCTATTTAATCCCGTTATGGTACTCTTAGTTCATGATACCCACGACACAGAGAATCCTAGTGTGGAATTAGGGCAATGTATGTGACTGTTGGGTGTTATGTTTATATTATTTTCATCTATCTACTGTTATGTATCTATCTACTGCTATCCTCGAGAGCATAACGCCGAAGGCGTGGAACAGTAGTAGTGGTACTGTTTTTCAAAAAAGTTGATGACACCCTATTTAAAATTTATTTACCCTTTGAGCTGCCTGAGCCACGTCTATTAGTTGTTTTTAAGAGTAGTTACGAATCGTCTAATTAATCGTTAATCACGCGTAGGTTAGACGACTTCCAGCCTCCGAAATAAGACGGGTTTACTGTAGACCACATCCACACGCTCCGGCAGATTATACAGAAGACTGATGACTTAACGAGTATAATCTAGCGTTAGAGGACTACGAGGAAGCCTTTGATTCAGTCGAGACCGCGCTTTTAAGTTGTGGAGGAGGTATTGAACAAGTAAATATCGACCTCTCGCGCCATTTCATTATAACATCTGCATGATCGAATTAAATATGAATTCTGCCTGTATATAGAACAAACTCTTGGAATGTGAAGAAGGTTAGGACTTCTTACTGATAGTGTAGGAGTCGAACTCAATTGGCCGAGAAGTTCAGGACAGTCGATCGAGCTGCTTGCAATATCGAGAAGATAAGATAAGTCAGCGGCACGCCTACTCTCTTTATGTGGGAGGATATGGAATTTTCTGCAACGCGCGGAATAGTTAGACGTACAATTCTTTAATCTGAACTGTAAATATCTAAGAAAACGCTTCTGTATCTCTTTATAGTCTTTATCTGCTCAAATTCCGACGACATCATAATCATAAACCCTAAAACTTTAGAATGCCTAATACATCACCTAACTTCGATATGCCGATGTCATAGTCGGCACAATGCTCAGTGACCTCAATACCGTGACCGTCTCCCAACAGATGAAGGCAAGACGAACATCATGTCCAATGCCCATATCGCACCTATACTAGTACACGTTGGGAACGATACTGTCGAAGTTGTTGACCACTGTGTCTATTTGGGTCAGACGATTCGACTAGGAAGGTCGAACTTCGACAAAGAGGTCAACCGATGAATTGAAGTTGGCCAGAGCAGTGTTCGGAAAACTACGCCATATTTTCTCGTCACAAATACCGCAGAGCCTCAAGACGAAAGTCTATATAGATCAGTGTGTGTTGCCAGTGATGGCTTACGGCACTAAGACGTGGTCGCTAACTATTGGCCGTATTAGCTCAAATTCACGCACAGGCTCATGGAGAGGGCTATTACTAGGGTTTCCACTAGGTGATAGAATCCGAAATGAGGAAATTCGTAGAAGAACTAAGATCACCGACATAGTTTCCAGAACTAGCAAGAATAGGTGGCAATGGCAGGTCATATAGCTCACAGAAATTACAACAGTTGAGGAATAAAGGTTCTCGAGTGGCGACCACAAACCGGACGAGACGGTAGAGGATGGCCTTCCACTCGATCGACTAAAGACATAATAAACGTTGCAACCTCGCAGGAAGTCGATAGGTGGAGGTGGTTCAAGACCATTCGTCGTGATGCCTATGCACTCCCCCTAGAACCCCATCCATCCATCATCAGCTTGTAGAAGTCCACTAGGTGCTGGACCTATGCCTAGCAATGGACAGTGGACAGGCTGATGATAGTGATTAATATTTTTGAATTTTTATTACATTTTAAGACAGACAAATTGTAAATGTGTTAGTTGTTTTTAATTGTACCTAAATGTGTTTGTAAGATTTTTTTAAGGATTTTAGGAATAATTTCCAGATTTTTATCAAAAATTAGTAATACAGAATAAGTACTTAGTATTGTACTGGAGGAAGAAGCTGGTATCAGTAGATACTGTTTCATTAGATAGGTCTGGATATTATACGCCTCTACGGAATTTTTACACAAAGTCAACTATTTTATCAAACCATATGGGCGTATAATTTGATTTTTCTGAGATGAAGGGTTCCCTGTTAAAACTATTATGTTTTTTATTATACTATGGGCATCTCCATTCAGTTTATTTGTAAAAAAACACATTAAAAAAATATGTTTTATCATACGCCTCAAATTATATGGTGAAGGGGAACACAAAATTCACTGAAAATTTTCAAACCATATGGGCGTATGAACGAAAACTACTAGAAGGAGTTGGGCTACACAATTTTAAGTGCTATGATTAATTGAGACTTAAAATTAGATAGTTTTCCTGAAAACTTCAGTTAGATCTGACATCTCTGAAAAAAGTTAGACAGTTTTTTGTTCCTCCTGAACAGTAGCCCAAAGTCGATACGCCCATATGGTTTGATGCCCTCGATAATATTTGAGGAGTTCCCTTAATTCGTCATGGATTCCATTATTAGAACTGGGTTATTAAAAAATGGGACCAATCTGGAAGTATTATAATCCCATCAAATAAAAAAAAGAATCTTCCAAATTGGTTTATAAATGACGGAAGTTATGAGGTAATAAATAACTTTTCATTTAAAAAACCGACTTCTGCCATTGTATTCGACTAAATATTTGGATGAAAAAAAATTATGAAAGAACCATAGTGGTGAAAGGATTATGATACTTTTTGAATGCAAATGCTTGGTTTGTCGCTGAAAATATCAAAATCGCCATATTATTATCGCCTACAATATTTAAGGAGTTCCCTCAATTCCTCATGGATCCCATTATCAGAACTGGATTTTGAAAAAAAGGGGACCAATCTGGAAGTATATCTATTTAAATAAAAAAAGAATTTTCCAAATCGGTTCATAAACGCCGGAGATATGCGGTAACAAACATAAAAAAAAAAAAAAAATACAACCGAATTGAGAACCTCCTCCTTTTTTGGGAAGTCGGTTAAAAAATTACAACATAACATAAACATAACACCCAACAGTCACATACGTAGTCCTTATCCCACACTAGGATTCCCTGTGTCGTGGGTCTCAGATACTACGAGTACCTAATGGTGGTAGATCGCCCTTCAATTGAGAATCTCCTTCTTTTTAACCGACTTCACAAAAAGGAGGAGGTTCTCAATTCAGTTGTATTTTTTTTTTTTTTTTATGTTTGTTACCGCATATCTCCGGCGTTTATGAACCGATTTGGAAAATTCTTTTTTTTTGAATAGATATACTTCCAGATTGGTCCCATTTTTTTCAGAAACCAGTTCTCATGATGGGATCCATGAGGAATTGAGGGAACTCCTCAAATATTGTAGGCATACATATGGCGATTTTGATATTTTCAGCAACAAACCAAGCATTTGCATTCAAAAAGTATAATAATCCTTTCACCACTATGGTTTTTTCATATTTTTTTTTTCATCCAGATATTTAGTCGAATACAATGGCGGAAGTCGGTTTTTTAAATGAAAAGTTATTTTGAAGATGGTTTAAAAAACTACAACAGCTCGTTACACCATAGGTAAAAAAATCCGTGTAAAAATACAAAAAAAACCACCTATCATCGAGTAGCCTGTCAGTCGGATGTAGGTGCGGCATCCCAGTTATAATAGACCTTTTCAATTACACTAATGTTCTTGTTGGACAGCCACTTTATACCAACCGATACGATTCTAAATGTCAGAGGAGTTTATCATTGCTGATTCATGGAGGACCAAGCCCTCCGACCTACGTGTCATGACGGGCGATTCGGCTGAGATGCAAGAAGGTGCGGGTTTAATTCCCGCTGCGTGACAAAATTGTTTGCGTGATCTGCAAATATTTAAGATTTTAAATTTTATTTCTGTTGCCAAGAATTACCTAATGATCGCATTACTGTGTTTTGGTTTGTAGGTTATGGGTGCCGGTGAAATTACAGGCACATAAGACTTTTCATCTTTATTTCTCAGGGTCGGCAGCGCGCGTTTGATGCCTCTGAGTGGTGAAAAGCTTAATTACTATGACTGATTGATATGGTTGTTCTCCTAGAAGGAGTCGGTTTAGGGGGGGGGTTTGTTTGGGGGAAGTTTAGGGGGGGGCTATCTCACCAGGAATTAGGCATTGACATTTCGAAAAATCAAAAAATGACAGCTGTCAGATTTGACAGCTCCCAAGCGGTGCTAGGTAGGGTTTTCAAAGTGGGAGGGTATGAAGAGGGGGGGGAAGAGATTAAAAAAAAAATTGAAAAAAAAAAAAAAAACAAGATGGCGGCTCCGGAATTGGACTTTGAAATTTTGCCATTTTCAGAGTCTACTTTGGAGGGGTGCTTTGTTCTGGCAACATTGGCATATTGTTATTTTATGGTGTTGCAGGCGTCTATAGGTTAGGGTAACTAAATACTTTCTATCAGGTGAGCCATATGCTAAAAAAAAGTAGGTTGCCAATTGTAGGAATATAGAAGTGACCAGTGGTGAGGTTATGGACGACATTGCTTTCAACGAACTACAGGTAACGCTTTCTTCCAGTACCTAATTACATTATTATTTTCAAATTTTATTTTAGATAATGGCCTAAAATCTTTTCGTAAGATGTAAAATCTATCCAAAATGCAGGAGTTATTAGGGTGTAACCCACTACCTATCTAGGTAGAAACTAGATAGGTATAACTAGTTCTAGACTGAAAAGTGACCCACCTTACGTCTATGTAATGTAATTGTTACCCGACTGCACAGTGGGTAAAGGATCGTTATGCTTATTTACTCACTGTGCATTCGGGTAACAATTACTTATTATCTAAGTACTTTAACTGTAGGCACACACATAGTACTCAGATTTTTTTCTTCCGATACAATGAAACAATCCTTACATTAAACTGAGTTGAAACAAATTAAAAAAAAATTTGATCAAAACAACTCATTTTTATGGAGAACTCACGGTTGCCCAAAAAAGGAACTATGCCAAAACCGTTTTAATACAAAATGAGTACCTAAATGGTTCCAAAGACAGCTTTCCCGTATCTCTTATGGATTCGGAAATCCCCATAATGTCCCATTTAAAAAAAACACCCTGTATATTAATTATCACTAGAAACGGGATATTTACCATGGTTTCTAGTGATAATTATGTTAATAACCATGATAGTTTCAAAAGTTATACCCTGTATATTGTTCACTATCGAGAGATACCTATATTTAATGTTCCTGGATATTGTGCAGCTGTCCATCTTTACTGCTCTACTAAAAGAGCACCCTGCCATGCCATGGTCTGCAGAGAGACCTGCGATGGCTGGTTCATGTTAACCTTATGGGTAGCCCTATATACGGTGCACTAGTTTACCAAGACCTGTCCTATACCAACGAGATAGCGCACGCAAAGAGGGCCATCATCATCATCAACAGCAAATGTCCACTGCTGGACATAGGCCTTCAACTAGAATGCTAAGACGAACTGTCTTGAGCCACCTCAATCCATCGACTTCCTGCGATCTTTATGATGTCTTTAGTCCATCGAGAGGAGAGCCTTTCTCTTCCTTTCTGCGTCGCCATAATTGTGGTCGCCACTATATTTTCAAAAAAATAGTTGTCAGTTCTACGAGCTATATGACCTGCCCATTGCCACTTCAACATGCTAATTCTATGCCGGTGATCTTGATTCTTCTTTGGATTTTCTAATTTTGGATTCAAACACAAACTCCTAGCATAGCTCTCTCCATAGCCCGGTGCGTGACATTGTTGAGCTTGTCTATACGGCAAATAATTAGCGACCACATCTCAGTGCCGTAAGTCGGTCTGGGTGTTATGGTACCATAGTACCTACTCGTAGATTCTGATACACACACGACACGGAATCATAGTGCGAGATCAAGACACGTATGAGAATGTTGGGTGTTATATATGTATGTCATGTAAGTATAGTAGTTTAGGTACCTACAAATTTTACTTTTGTTATCGTGAGTCCAGCTAAAGACTGTTCAGTTATTTTACCTCTGGCGACCGTTTATGGCAAGCCTGAGCCAGATGTAGTATAACTGTGTAAAAAGGTGTGTAGGTAGTTCGGCATCTGACAACACAAAAGGCATAAGGTAAGTGCTACGAAGTACCTATCTATATAGGTACTTACTCTCACATTTAGATTTTATGCTTATTTCTGACCTTGAAATAGGCAATCCCAAAAATAACAACTAGGCCATATTACATTTCTATTGAACATGACACCGTAACCTCAAACAGGCCCATAAAAACCAGCTTTCTGAACGCACCAACGTAATTAAAAAACAAAATTATTCCCCCACTACTTGATTAAGCCTCCCCCTAAGGTGGTATGGGGGTGGTCCACCCCATTTCTTCATACTACGGTCAGTTGTAACAGAGCCGCCTTGAGCGAAGTCGTAGTCGTAGAAACTGAGTGCAAAACAAAAATAAACATTTCAAATTCGCAAATGAAAAATCACATCTGTGTCCACAGAAAAAGTTTGAACACTTCGGTTTCCGAACGAAGTGAAGCCTACCCGCAATGTTTCATGTTTTTTTTATGATCCGTGTTCTAATTTTGAAACCATGGCCGAGGTGAAACCTAACCTTCGCGTATGCAAAACAGTTTTATACATTTAGCTAAATTAAATGTTTAAAAAACAAAATGACAGGCAAAGTGTTTGTACGCGCCAAAAAAACCATCATGGTGGATTTAGTATCCGTTATCTTCCACGTTTTCAAAATCAAATTGAAATGACGACTTTTGAACTATGCCGTGTAGTGAGATGGTAGCGAAAATGTAAACTTTGACTATTTTGTGATCTTCCAAGACTTTGACTGTTTGTGTGTTAGTTTTAAACTTTTTGGATATTTTGTATACCTACCCTAGTACTTCCGGTGAGTAGATTATTCACTTTCTATATCACTGGCCAGTATGTTCCCAAAACAGCCTAAGTATAGATACCTACTCCTTGGTGACTGGGAATGTCATCGAATCATATAAATAAAGTGAAGTAAGATAAAGTGATCGGATTTGGCTTAATATGTTTTCAGCTTGAAACATCTGCTCGGTAAGATAAATTTTTTCCAAAGATATTGGGGTTCCGCATATGTGACAAAGAGAACCTAATGCATTTATGCACATCTATTTTACATAACTTCCATTAAAAAAGTTTCTATGACATTCCACTTCTGTAGGCTACGATACACTATGCAAAAAATCGAAGGCGGAGGAATGAATTTTAGAATCATAATCATTATCATCATCATCATCAGCCTGTAGAAGTTCACTGCTGGACATAGGCCGCCTCCATCCACCGACTTCTTGCTACGTTTATAATATCTTAGTCCATCGAGTGGAGGGCCTTCCTCTACCGCGTCATCCGGTAATTTTAGGATATGATTATACTTTAATATCTGGCGGTGATACCAAAATATACGATCAGGTATCTTGGAGGATCTTAACTGTAAAATTTAATTGCAAAGCTGCCTCTCCTGTGACTGTCGGAATTAGCCAGATCAGTCGATATAAAGTCGATGTTTTTTCAACCTTTGCTTATCCTACCTTAGTACCTACGTACTAAGACTACATAAAAATTTATAGCAAGTTGGCATAATTAGGTAATAGCGTAGGCTACCTTGAATATTACCTAATTTAAAAACGTTCGTTCGAAATCTCTTTTTAGGTTGCGTGCTATGTTTTGATAGCACTATAGCTCGACTCACTCGGGCGTCATAACTGCTATATAGCTAAATTAAGAAATTATAATATTAGGTTTAAGTTAAGTGTTCTAATGTATGATTTCTATCTTAAGGTGGAACACTTAACGTATAGTCTTAAGAAAGTTCAGCAAAATAATAAAGCACATATATAACTTAGGTACCTACTTACCTGGTTGAAGAGTTGTTTGTCTGTACGAAAAGATTTTTTAGTCGTGTTCTAATTCCTTTTTTATATACATGGTTACTTTAGAGTTATTTTATTAATTGCATCATAACACAAGTGTTTTAATTTGGTAAATACGATAGTAAACATATGTAATTAATTACCTACCCTATTCGTTAGGGTGTAGCATACATAAAAAATGCAAGTAGGTACTATGGTTTATTAAAGAAACTTGCATACTTACAAGTTCGATACTTATATTAACAGCAGTTACTACGTAATCATCTACGTATTTAGGTAAAAGGGACTGTTATCCTGAGATTGACTAGTTGCAGTTCTATAGACGACTTTGTGTTTGTTGAGCCGTAAGCCACCTATGTCTTTTTCCTGAAAATTTCAGTTTGATCTGACATCTCTGAAAAAAGTAAGACAGTTTATTGTTCCTCCTGAACAGTAGCCCAAAATCAATACGCCCCTATGACAATTATCACTAGAAACGGGTTATTTACCATGATTTTTGAGCATTATTGATTCCCGATATTTCGGCACAGTTTCATGCATGATCACGGGTAAACTGAAGTCTTTGCGAGTAGATTTTTATCGCAAATAATTCAGTTTACCCGTGATCATGGCGCATGAAACTGTGCCGAAATATCGGGAATCAATAATGCTCGTAAATATCCCGTTTCTATTGATAATTATGTTAATAACCATGATAGTTTCAAAAGTTACGCCCCTATGCTTTGATGTCCTCGATATTCGAGGATCTCGTAAAAGGCGACTACGGGAGTACGCCAGGGGATGTACAGCCTCTACCTGCGTTAGGTACTCAACACCAATCCTGCGATCACTAATCCGTCCGACAAGCGTGGTGATTATGGTCAATTCACAGCATACTAAGGGGGAGACCTCGTCCAGTAGCGGACGACTGAAAACGACGAGAATTTTCTTGAACTTGTCATTATTTATTGACCTTGGGCGGTTTGGAGGGCAGCCAAAGAATTCTAATAAGTAGATACTTATCAAGGCATGTGGTGTGTCCTTCGCCGTGCTGGTGTGTCCGGCTTAAGAATAGACCCCTCCATCACCTCCCGTGGATGTAGTAAAAACTGACTAAGGGATTACGCCAGGGGATGGGCATCCACCTGAGTAACATAACACCCAACACAATATAAAATAGACGAACAAATATATAGTAACAATTCCGCTCCTCTCCAATGAAAACTCTGAAAGAATTCGACACGTGTTTCGCCTCTCAACGAAGCATCCTCAGGAAACAGTAGGCTCACTGCGTGCTAGAACGAAAAAGACACACTACTGCAAAAACTCCGCAGCCATGTTGCCTCTTCGAACGCCGAACAGAAAGTCCCAAGAAGAAGAGGTATTTTATATTGTAGAATGGATTTCCGCAAAGTCACGCTTGAATCAATTAATTAACACCCAACAGTCACTACGAATACGAGTACCATGGTACCATAACACCCAGACCCGGAACAAATATTTGCAGATCATACAAACATTTGTTCCGCAGCGGGAATCAAACCCGCAACCTTTTGCATCTCAGCCGGCTAATCGCCCGCCGCGCCCCAGAGGTTGTCAAACACAACTGCCCTGCCAAGCGTGGTGATTATGACAATGCCAATTGTATATAGTACAGTCAAATTAGGTGATTTTTTGCAAAAGTGTGGAACTAATTAGATGTAGTCATGAAAACTTTTCGAATTGTTTTGTATGGCTTAAAAATCACCTCTAATAATAAGCATCAGTAATTTCACCCTCCGGAACAGGGTGAAATAGGGTGAAAAACCTTAAAATATCCGTAACTTAATGGGGGAAATAGAAGTAGTCGGTGCAATTTGGCATAGACTTTGAACCATTATGATCTACATTTGCACCAAGTTTTTTTAAATCCGACATACGGAACATACAAAAAAAAAACATTTACATAAAAAACTTTTTGTGGGTATTGCGGCTCCGGGAAAATAAACTTAGTCTGTGCAAATTGATAGACTTATCAGAAAAATGTTCGAAATACATTACCAGGTTTGCACCTTGGTGCGTCTCACGGAAGGCACTTTTCCATATTTTATTGTCGCTCTACTTCGGGGAAAATTAATGTAGTTCTGGAAATTTACTTAAACTTATTCATTTAATTAGTACTACATCCGCCGGAAGTTTTATACTGGTATTAATTTACGGAAGATGTTCAACACTGTGTTCACTAAGACAGTCTCTCTATACGTAATTTAACTTGCATCAAGTAATTTCTTTCTATTTTAAAATTTACGGCCTTTTTAAGTTTGTACCTAATATTTAAAAGGGTTCCGTAAGCGCCAGAAACGGTGCAAACTTAGGATAAGCTTCTTTTCGTGTCATCTAACGTTTCCATAAGAATCCACGACTACACGACTTAGGTCCACACTTTTTGCTAATTTGCCTGTACTAATACTATAAAGATAATTTATTTGTTTTGAATAAGTATGGTAATTTTACATCGATGGTCATAATTCACACGTCCAACATACTCTGCCATACTTTATGACATACAAAATAATTTAATTCCTCTATTACTTTGTAGATACATCCATTACCATATCATTATAATTTTTAAGTATTTTTGGGATGCGCATTGAAATCAATATTAAGAAATATTATTTCAAGTAGATAAAAATAAAAACAATACAATTTTACAACACAATACACACAGTACAATATAATTTTTCACACCACCTGCTCGACAATGTCCAATTACAAATCATGCAACCTCAACGTAAAGTAAAGCATTGTCTCTCTAGGGATATAAAGTTGTATGAAACTCCCTAGGGATTAAAGTGATTTGAATTTGGAAAGTCAAATTCGTGTGGAGACTCGTGGAAAACTCTAAGTAAATAAAATGCCTATATGGCATTGTAAAGAGGTTTGTTCGAAATTAGAACTGGCCACCATAAGCAGAAGTCAAAAAAAAAGGAAAAAGGTGCGTTTACAAAGAATGTGAACAGCGTGTTTGGTGCTGTGATTTTCAGTAATTTTTTTTGCAATATTCATGTTGATAAAAAATTACAAACGATATTGATTCTACTCCAAAGTTTATCAAAACAGACGCTTTAGAGATTATTGATAATCTACTACCGCAAAAATCAAAACAAGCCCTGGCTTTTTATTGTCTCGCAGAAGGTGTGAAAAGTAGAGTATGCTCCTCTGGAATAAAGCCTGTCTTCGTCTTGGGCAGCTTGAACCCCTCGCTTCACTCAGGACTCTATATAACTCCCTCGCTACACTCGGGAGTTAACTTTAGAGTCCCTCGTTACGCTCAGGGTTCAATATGCCGCCCGCGACATAAGACACTGCTTTATTCCCTTAGTGCATAATCTACTATTACATGTCAAGAAATTCATCACTTGAATAGAAACAATATTTTTTATAGAAGAGGCCTTGCCCAGCCGTGGACATAATTGGCTGGCGATGATGTTAAATTATCGGAAGCATTATCATAACTAGGTTACATCCGCAACCCTCACTCTCATTCTCCGCCTCATCATCGTACGATATTTAATTTATCGTACAAAGGTAATGATTAATGATCTTACAATAAAGTCCTATCTATTACAGAAGGCTTTTACTTTCACTAGCTTATCAATACAAAAGTTTCCTAATTGTTTTTTGATGAAATGCACTATTTCGACATGAAAAGAATGCGTAATATGAATAAAATAGTTTTTGATAACTTGAGTTTATGGTACTTATGCTACTTGGCAAGCAGACAAGCTCACGGTCCACCAGATGGAAAGCAGTTACCGTAGCCTATGAACGCCTGTAACACCAGAGGCATCACACGCGCGCTGCCGACCCTGAGACATAAAGATGAAAAGTCTCATGTGCCTGTAATTTCACTGGCACCCGTACCCTTCAAACCGAAACACAGCAATGCGAACACTACTGCTTGGCGGCAGAAATAGGTACGGTGGTAGTACTTCCCCGGACGAACTCTTTCACAAGAAGTTCTACTACTAACAAAAGTCCTAGGTTCTAGGTTTAGTTCTTTCATCATCAGAAAAAATATACTTAGTGTAAATTTGTTATGAATATTTTAAGGTAAACTCATAATAGATTTTCTTCAATTCGATTATTACAGTCAGCTCTTATTTAGTGCTAGTTTTTGATATTTAGACCACGCGGACACAAACATCTTGAATGAAAAATCGCGTATGAAAGTATGAAGTATGTGTATATATGTATATAGTATGAAGTCTTAATAAAATCACGAAAGAAAACATTTCTATGAAAAATCCTACCATCAACATAGCTACACACCTCAGCTGAACAGTACGTGTGTAGTTAATTGGATGTGTTCGAGAACCCAGTGAGTCAGCAGTCAGTCAGCACCTCGCCAGCACGTTGAGTCATTGAACTCAAGTACGGTCAGCATACCTATAACTTTTTTTTTTTTTTATTAATGGCATCTGAGGGTGTACTCAATTTTGCCAATGTCAAGTAGCATAATATTTATCAAATAATGTCAAGTCATGTTCTAGTAAATCGATGGCAGTTTACTAGAATGTTCCTGGTCAATTTCCACCCCTTCGCAATTACACGCAATACACTTATTTTATTTAAATTCACTAACATGTGTTCTGTATAAGCTACACCAGTTAAAATACCACGAAAATTACACGATATAACTCAAAAAAACACTATAAATTTAAATAAAATAAAAATGGACGACGTCTTCTTTCGAAAGAGCAGAAAAAGTCCAGCAAAATCTGTGGTCCAGCATATAACTTGACTCATATGACTGACCTTTGACATTGACACATTAGTATTAATTGATACTTAAGTATGTCAAATGCCACCAAATTGTCACTAATATAGTTGTCATAAAACTAATGAAAAAGTTATAACGCCTAACTTCAGATTCAGAAGTTACGAAATTTTAAGCAAAAATCGGTCAAAATCAAAGGACAAAATTTATGATTACTCCGTAATCATATTAAAGCCGTTAAAGCGCCGTACCTTCACTTACAGGAGAAACAGTACAGGGCCTGTAAAAGTCCACTGCTGGGCATAGGCCTCCCCTTTAGAATGCCACGACAAACGGTCTTGAGCCGCCTCCATCCACCGACTTCCTGCGACGTTTATAATGTCTTTAGTCTATCGAGTGGAGCGCCTTCCTCTACCGCGTCGTCCGGTTTGTGTTCGCCACTCGAGAACCTTTATTCCCCAACATTTATCAGTTCCTTGAGCTAAATGACCAAAGTTATGATAACTAAAGTTAGTTTAGTTAAATTAACGAGATGTGTGTATTGCTTTTATTCTACAGACATACTAAAGGCCAGCAATGATCCACCCCTATTATTACACCCTGTATAGTGTCTCTTTTGTGCCACACGTTGTTGTAAGTTATCCTACTAATATTATAAACGCGAAAGTTTGTGAGTATGGATGGATGTTTGTTACTCTTTCACGTAAAAACTACTGAATGGATTTGAGTGAAATTTGGAATGGAGATACTTTACACCCTGGATTAACACATAAGCTACTTTTCATCATCATCATCATCATAAATTTTCATCATTTTTCACGCGGGTGAAACCGCGGGGCGCAACTAGTATACTTATAAAACGGTTCATTTATGCTGATATCAGACGGGTCACTCGAATGAATGTTCACTCGAATAAATGCTTCACTATTGTTCGGCATTATTGTTTCATTTTGTGTTCAAACATTTCATTTCGAGCGAAAGGTGCCGAATGAAAGACGAAAATGAACGAAAAATGGCCCGTCTGATATCACCTTTAGCGCACGCAAAAAGCAGTTTCTTTTTCATAGTCTGATATCGTTCATTATTGAAAAAAAACTTGCCTATTTGTGCTTGTTTGGTGCTTTTATAGTTTTTAACGCAATAGTACTATACGTCCTCGATACGACGATAACACAGGGAAGTAAATTGTATGGAAATATACGAAGACGCTTTTAAATTAATAAATAAATGCTGAATAAATGCTGGACATTTCACACAATATTATCTAGCCCCAAGCTAAGCAGAGCTTGTGTTATGGGTACTAGATAACTCATATACTTAATATAATACATTACATAGATAGATATTTTTTTATTATACATAGAAAAATACCCAGAACACCCTGAACAATTATCTGCGGATTGTACAAATATTTGTTCAGAGGTGGGAATCGAACCCGCAACCTCCTGCATCGCAGGCGAACCTTCGCCCGCCATGCCACGCGGCACAGAGGTCGTCAATATATATAATTATGAGAAATAGATATAGATAGATATATGAGTATATATATATATATATATATATATATATGTAGCAGATTTATAAAAATGTTCTTTTAAATTACTTAATTATTAATTAAATACATTTAAATAGTGTTTCCTTAATATATCTACTTTTAAATGTTTTTAAAAACTTTTCTTGATTTGTTTCTTGTGAAACAACATTCAAGTACTTAGGTATAATCAATTTGTGATAGAGCTCCTTAGAACTGAGTTAATTCCAACTACCTACATTAATACTCACTGCAGCTGAGTCATTGAACCGTGTAGAGTCAGCAAATTACCACTTTGACCTATGAACTCATCAAATAATAACAAAACCTGAAAATTTGTAGCGTAAGAAAATGATTCATACAAGTAATTGCAATTAAGTTTATTGCATAGCAAATTACCAAGAAACTTTTTAGGGTTCCCTATCCAAAGGGTAAAACGGACCCTATTACTAAGGCTCAGCTGTCCGCCCGTCCGTCCGTCTGTCACCAGGCTGACTCATGAACCGTGATAGTTAGACAGTTGAAATTTTCACAGATGATGTATTTCTGCTGCCGCAACAAATACTAAAATAATAAAATAAATATTTAAGTTATTTCTGTTGCCACTATAACAACAAATACTAAAAAACTGAATAAAATAAATATTTAAGGGGGCTCCCTACAACAAACGTGTTTTTTTGCCGTTTTTATAGATAACTAGTTGCGCCCCCCGGTTTCACCCGCGTGAATAATGATGAAAATTGATGATGATGATGAAAAGTAGCCTATGTGTTAATCCAGGGCGTAAAGTATCTCCATTCCAAATTTCACTCAAATCCATTCAGCAGTTTTTACGTGAAAGAGTAACAAACATCCGCACAAACTTTCGCGTTTATAATATTACATAGTAGGATAGGATAGTAGGATAGGATGGTACCCATCGTGCGCGAGCCTGACTCGCACTTGACTGGTTTTAAAAAAAAACAACTGTTAGAAGAGTTTTTGTTAATTTCATTGGTTTTTTCTTGCTATAGAAATTATAGGTCTATATCAAGGTATATAGGTATTTAGGTTGATTTTATTTAGTGTGGTTTTAAAATAATTACGAGAATTATAGGCTAGATATTATGAAGTCAGCTAATAATTCAACACTGTTTCATGTTCTCCCTCAATAACTCACATTTTGTCGTTTGGTCTGTAATTTTGTAATATTTGGCGTTTCATTTTGTTCTAATGGCATCAATTGACGACAGACTTTGATCTTGAACGGTGGCAATTTTGTAATTTAAACATTATCATGATCAAACAATAGAAAACACCAGGCGCAGAAGTAATAATACCTACAAATGCTACAATACGAAGATATCTTAGGTATAAATAGGCAGAGCGTGATTTTATTATCAGTATAAATCATGGGATATTAAGTCTATGGTATAAATACACTTTGAGGAATGAACTGAGGCCCAATTCTCTAAGTCATTTTAAAACTACACTGAAAGTTAACCGAATCGAGACTGAATTGTGAATTGACAGAAAATTTGTATTCTGCTCCCTCATAAATAACAATTTGGTCTGCTTTCAATTCACGGTGACTACCATTAAAGTAGGATAGTTATATATAATTGGAAAGAGTAAAGAGAGACTCCATCGACTTATGATAAAATTATCGAAAAAACTTTGAATCGTTCAAGTTTCGGTCACATTTCGTTATAATCACATTACAGTGTTGTATTTTATGTCAGGAGAATACCATTTCTGACATTTAAGACATCGACACAAGATCGAAACGTGATCGGAACACTATTTTAACTATTTTTTTGTTAGAAAATTGGGCCTCTGATTAAAAAATGATGTGTGAAAACACTGCCCTTTTAAAATGTGTCCACACAAGACCCTTTTAGCGATCACACGATAGTTTTGGCTCAACAGTTTCGGAGAGGGGTACGTTCGCATATTTTTAACCGACTTCCCAAAAAGGAGGAGGTTCTCAATTCGGTTGTATTTTTTTTTTTTTTTATGTTTGTTACCGCATATCTCTGGCATTTATGAACCGATTTGGAAAATTCTTTTTTTATTTGAATAGATATACTTACTTCCAGATTGGTCCCATTTTTTTCAAAATCCAGTTCTGATGATGGGATCCATGTGGAATTAGGGAACTCCTCAAATATTGTAGGCATACATATGGCGATTTTGATATTTTCAGCAAGACACCAAGCATTTGCATTCAGAAAGTATCATAATCCTCTCACCACTATGGTTGTTTCATAATTTTTTTTTCATCCAAAATTATTTAGTCGAATACAATGGCGGAAGTCGGTTTTTTAAATGAAAAGTTATCTTGAATATTTATTAATTTTGAATATTTTTTTTTGCATATTAAAATTTTAAAAGAAAATGTTCGGTTTTTTCATAACAAGCTTCAAGCTTCATTTGATAAGTCACGACACCTGAGTGTTTCTATAGTAAGGGTTTCGTTTGTACCTTTTGAGATACGGAATCCTGAAAAGACTATAAAAAAGAAAATGTATGACCTTTTTATTTTCTTTAAATTGAAGGCTTTATCTAAAGTACCAAGCCCTACCAAGTACCAAGTTTCATGTATTTTATGACGCTGTTAGACGGACAGTACGAAACGATCTCATAAGAGTTCTTTGTCGGACTAAAAACTCTATTATGGCAACTTAGCATATTGAAGGTTGCTGTTATGGTTCTATAAGGCGTTGCAATCCATCACCATGTAATTCTATATGGCAAAAGCCGTGCAGTATCATCAAAAACAGCGTCTACTTTGCAATCAGTAGTAGTACTTTTGATAGTACTACCACTATACCTATTTTTGCCACCAAGCAGTAATGTGAGAAGTACTGTGCCCTGGTTATAAGGGTGAAATTACAGGCACATGAGACTTTCCCCCAAACCCGCTCAAGATGACGGGCGCAGTGCTTTGCTAAGTAAGGCGCGTCCTAGGTAGACGTGACCTAAGAGGTATTGCATTTGTAACGGGCTTGGGTTACCGCTAAACATCAGTGGCGCAATTACGTAATTCTGTTGCTATTGATTTCAATCGATTTCAATGTTACAATTGGCGTGGTCACAGTCGGTGCTCATGAGGATGAGAACAACCCACTCTGATAGTCAAAAATCCAGTTCCGTCATTTATAAAAAAATTGGAATTCACATGTCCTGTCGACTCACCTTGCTTAATTTATTACCTAGATAGAAGATTACCCCCAAAGTTCGTTTCCTACCGTCCAGCCGTCTGTCCAGTGCGTAGCCCAAGGGCCTTGACACACAAGGGTCCACGATAAGGGAAGTGTACCAAGGTCTCCATGCGTCCTTGCGGGCTGAAGCGAATTATATGGCGATTAGCATGGTAATATGTTGGGACTACCATTTTTCACAGGCGTAGGTGTAGGTGATGTTTTTTCAAAGAAATTATTACTCAACACTTACATGTACTTAAATATTTTCTATAGATAGATAGATAGACAATTCTTTATTGCACAAGACAAAAAAAACAAGAACATAGGCGAACTTAATGCTAATTAGTATTTTCTTCCAGCTAACCTTTGTGTAATGTAGAGTGGATGGTAGTGCTATAGGGAAATAAAACATATCGAGATTATAAAGTATAACTAGATACACACATCATAATATATATATTATTATAACCTACCAAATACATATACATACATAAAAAGAAAACAAATAAATATATAAAGTACTCAATTTTGTTCAAAATTTTGCAACGACAAAAAGTATTGGTACAGTTTGGATTTCAAGATTCCTATGGAAGTAGCTTTCCAGATTTCGACTGGAAGGGAGTTCCACAAGCGGGTCGCAGTGACCGTACAAGAGTCCGTGTTAAAAGAGGTCTATGGACAGGGATCATGAGTTGAAGATGTTGTGAGGAACGAGAGGGACGGTCAGGAGGAAAACGGGGAGAGAAACGTTCTTTTAAGTTTTTTTTTCTATGGTTTTTGTTATGTAGCCATTTCTTCCCCCTTAGTTTCCACTCACTTCCATTAGTATGTTCTTCCAGATAGCCTGTGTGTAAAGTAGAGGGTTGTAGTACTATAGGGAATAATAATTATAGTTCGAAATCCTTCCAATAGAACTCGTGTTAGAAGTGTACGAGGGCGGCACTGAAATTTTCGGGAATCAAGGAAGTGGTTTTTTGTTTCGGGTTCGTACGCGTATATCCAGGATTCGTCACCTGATACGATGTTGTATACAGTATTTGAGGATCCTGCGAGGAATCTTTCGAGAGTTCTGACGCACCAAGTAACGCGAGCCGCTTTTTGCTCTTCACAGAGCGAATGCGGTATCCATCGGGAAAACAACTTTTTTACACCTAATTGTTCATGCAAGATTATTTGTATTTGACTCATGCCAATGTCTAAAGTTGCCTGAATTTCGCGGTATGTCACATGTCGATCTTCCTCAATCAGCTTACGCACAGCATCAACGTTTTCTTGGGTGACTGCAGTTTTTGGACGACCTTGACGGGGATCATCACTGAGCTTAACACGTCCACGTTGAAATTCAGCAAACCATCGATAAATTGTGGTTTTGGATGGGGCTTCATCACCAAATGCAGAAATCATCCGGTCAACACACTGTTTTTGTGTTAAACCACTTCGAAAGTCATAATAAATCATCGCTCTTGAATTTTCTCGAGCCAATTCCATTTTCTCAACGACTAAACAAGTTTGACAAAACCTTGTGACAAGACTGAGAATCTTTTTTTAAATAAATAAATGGTACTCGATTTTTAAAACCAAGGAGTTTTCAATTAAAAAGATTTTAATATGACAGAAACAGTGGAAATATTCCATTCCCGATACTTTTAGTGCAGCCCTCGTACATACAAACAGACAGGCGTTGCCTTTTTTAGACATAAAGAACACAACATAATAATATAACATAACACCCAACAGTCACATACATAGTACTAATCCCACACTAGGATTCCCTGTGTCGTGGAACTACGAGTACCATGGTACCACAACACCCAGACCCGGTACAAACATTTGCAGATCATACAAACATTTGTCCCGCAGCGGGAATCGAACCCGCAATCCTCTTGCATCTCAGCCGGCTACACGCCCGCCGCGCCTCAGAGGTCTCCAAACATGGCTCGTTGTATAGAACACAATATAGAAAAATTTAATTTTGCACCGTAAACAGAACAAATCATATCAAGTCCAAGTCCAGTAACCTATGCATTTATTTTACTAAAATGCATTTATATTTCCTTGGACAAAGAAATCGTTCATTCCACCATGCATAACTTATATATGTAAATATTAATGTCACGTAAAGTTTTTCGCTAAGGACTTTCAAACCACTTAACTGTAAAGTCCCCTAATACAATTAAACAGGGATTAGGTTCGATGACCAACGTAAGCGATAAGTATGTTAGGGTTCTGCGAGTCCAAAAAAGAACTCTCATAAGATCGTTAGGACCTCTCTGTCTGTCTGTGTCTGTCAAGGCATCATAACTTTCACAGTTTTATACTAAAATGCAAAAAATTGGTATAGAGATAAAGATATTTGTTTAAAAAATTAAATAACACACTCAGCAGTTACATTCTAGTCTTGATCCCACTCTAGGATTCCCTGTGTCGTGGGTATCAGGAACTACGAGTACCATGGTATTATAACACCCAGACCCGGAACAAATATTTGCAGATCATACAAACATTTGTCTGGCATCTCAGCTAGCTACTCACCCGCCACGCCACAGAGGTCGTCGAAAACTCCAAACATGACATTATTACATGACATGACTTCGGAACCCTACACTGCGTGGTCCGTCACGGTATTGGCCATTTTTCCATCTTGATCCTGACTGTAATGCATGGATTTAAAATTCCTTGCTGTAATGTGACTTGTGACATCTTGTGCTTTTTAACCGACTTCAAAAAAACGAGGAGGTTCTCAACTCGGTTCTATTTTTTTTGTAAAAAAAACATTTTGGTTCTTTTTGCCCCAACTGAAGACCAGGTCTTCCGTTGGGGCAAAAGTCGGTTAAAAAGCACAAGATGTCACAAGCCACATTTTACAGTCAGGATCAAGATTAAAAAATGCCCATATAGCGTGAATCACCACGCTTGGTAGACAGATTGGTGATCGCAGAATTCTGTTAAGTATCTCTTACTACTCAGGTGTCTGCTGCCCATCCCCTGGTGTAATCTCTTAGTCAGCTTTTATGATATCCACGGGAGGAGACAGAGGGGTGTATTTTAGGGCAGATAAACTACGGCAAGTGAATATAAATACGAACTGTTTCAATATTTACATAACTTTAAAAGTCATTCATTTTGTAAAACTGGAAGTTTTCACGTACCGATATGTTGGTGCAAGCACCAACAACCCTAATCGAGGTTCTCTATCAGGGTGAGTGCGATCCACGCTACACTCTCTCCACGTCCCTCTTCGCACTGCGTCTCTAAACTCGCTCCTATCAGCTCGTCTTCTTCTTCTTTTTTTTTAAAGTCATGTCACTGTGGGAACTAATGTTGGAAATGTTGAAAATTCAACAAGTTTTGTTGTTTGTTGCTTTCTTAACGGCTACGCAGAGTCCCAATTCTTGTCACTTTTCAACAGCCTTTGAACGTCCACTGCTGGACGAAGCCTCCCCCATAGAATGCAATGTGGGGATTTTCCATAATCATCGCGCTTGGCAAGCGGATTGGTGATCGCAGTTTGATTTTAAGTACTCAGGTGGATGCTGCTACCCATCTTCTGGTATAACCCCTTAGTAAAGCTATAAGACTACATCAACGGGAGGAGAAAGAGGGGTCTATTCTTAGGCCGGATACACCACGGCACAATTATTCTCGTAATTAACTAATTTTATCTCAGTCAATTGTCATGTCTATCACTGCGTGAGTAGTAATAGTAACTATTACTTAATCTTCGCATGCATACGTCATCTTTCTCGCTCTAATAAACGCGTTCCTGAGCGACAGGAAGGTTAATGATTAATTGAAAAGTGACTGAGATCTGAGACTGAGACCTATTCCCTAACTGAAAGTCATTCGGTGACTAACGATTGACAAGTAAAATTACCATCAATGAGGGCTTTTCATTTTCGATTAAAAAGAAAAAAGTAGTTTAAATTGGTTCGATAGATGGCGCTGACTCAACTGTATCTGTGTCTGTGGTGCACGCGTACAAAACTATTATCTAAGTAGTCTGTGGCTATTAGTCCTGATATACTGTTTGTGATTGCTTCTTTAATGTGCGCTAGTGAGTTCGTGGTGTTTTTAGAAGTAGGCAAAAATAAATACCACAAAACTAAAAATTATTTCCACGTTATCTATGTTGACCTTTCACTTTATTTTGACACGTGACTGCTACGTTACAGAGCAGCGCCATCTATTTTCAACACCGAAAGCATGATTTGAAACGGCCGAGAAAACCCCTCATTGCCCAAAGTTATCACTAATGTCCAGATAAGAGTTCATCCGGGGAAGTACTACCACCGTACCTATTTCTGCCGCCAAGCAGTAGTGTTCGCATTGCTGTTTCGGTTTGAAGGGTACGGGTGCCGGTGAAATTACAGGCACATGAGACTTTTCATCTTTATGTCTCAGGGTCGGCAGCGCGCGTGTGATGCCGCTGGTGTTAAAGGCGTTCATAGGCTACGGTAACTGCTTTCCATCCTGGTGGGCCGTAAGCTTGTCAGCTTGCCAAGTAGCATAAAAAAAAAAAAAAAAAAAAGAAGAAAGATAAATAGAACGTTCTTCACGGTGACTAAGTTTAAGCTTTACTTTGAAATCGTCCGTCTCTTTGTAATACGCGTGTATTAACATTTGTATGACAGTGACGGGACGATTTCAAAGTAAAGCTTAGACTTAGTCACCGTGAAGTACGTTTTATTTATATGGACCTAAGAACTTTGTCAATTAATGGTAATTTTACTTGCCAAACGTTAGTCATCGAGTGACTTTCAGTTAAAAGAATAGGAGGGTAGATTTTTTTGATTATATTGAATGACAAATAATTACGAGTATTGCGTTCCAGATTGCAGACAATATTTACATACAAAAGACATCAACGCGCTTTAGATCACCGGAAGTTCTCTCAATGACAACAAATTATAAAAAACCTTCTTCATCAGCCGGAGACATCCACTGCTGGATGAGGCCTCCCCCCATTAGCGTGCATAGCATGAGTCTGTTGAGAACGCGTTATACCATATTTTATATATATTTTTATGGCATCTGAGGA
The DNA here is from genome assembly GCA_951392215.1 of Epirrita christyi. Taxonomy (NCBI): domain Eukaryota; kingdom Metazoa; phylum Arthropoda; class Insecta; order Lepidoptera; family Geometridae; genus Epirrita; species Epirrita christyi. The sequence continues at coordinate 1,090,407 of OX595857.1, read as the reverse complement.
TATACTCAATTTTGCCAAAGTCAAGTAGCATAGATAATTATCAAACAATTTCCAGTCGTCAAGTACTCTGTCAAGTCATGTTTTGTTTTGTCAATTTGATTTGGAACCTGATGCATTTTTAAAAGTCATGTATTTTTGTACTGGGTACCAATTAATTCGGATAAAAGATAAGTGTTATTTTTTGTAGAAATTATATAAACAAACACAAATTGATGTACCTAACTTATATGTTAAATTTTTCATTCAGGGTTTGGAATCCCTTGAATTGGGTCAGGTTTTTGATCTATGTTATCGTCTGCAAATTAAGATATGCTACAGCAAAAGTCGTGAACTGTAAATTTAATAATATAATTTCGAAAAAATTGTCTTAATTTACAGAAAGAATAATACAACTAATAATAGTATTCACCATCTGAGCTATTAAAAGACTGTTGCAAACGATCTAAAGATAGTTTATTTGATCCAAATTACTAGCAGACCGAAGCGTCCCTACAACAGAGCGTTGTGTCAGGTAAGAGCCACAGCTCTCGGGAAATATGTAGCTTCGGACATTCAAATAATTTTGAAAAAGCGAAGTGCCCTGTGCTCATCGGATTCTTAACTTCAAAAGGCTCAAATCAATATGTTATTTAGTTACCTAAAGGTTCTTAATTTTTATAATATGCTATTCAACTCTTGATACTTTAATGTTAGCTACTTAGCTTCGCAATTGCCTCGACTGCTCGCTTACAATGTGCACAAACTTAATGCTTTTCGCCCGGTAAGAAATGTTGTGTAGTTCAGTTAATATTTATAATGACCAACTGCTATTGGCATAGAACCATTATAACTAGAGTTGTAACAATTATTCGGCAAATTATTTAGCCAATTTTATTATTCGGCCAAATTTCTACTAACAAACACTACCGAAGATGCTCCTATTCAGCTAAATCTTTAAGACTACATTCAATACCTAGACATACGCCTTATTTAGTAGGAAGAGCTTTAATGGGCTTTGTTTCACCGTAGGTCGCATAATCGTAGGCTCATCGCCACAATGATATTCCCATAACAAATTCGGGCAACGTTTTCTTCTATTTTCATCATCATCAGCCATCGGACGTCCTTTGTTGGACGTGGACTCTCCCATAGAATGCAAGGGGGATTCCATAATCACCACGCTTGGCAGGTGAATTGGTGATCGCATAGTATTGGCGTTGAGTTATCAGATGAATGTTGCTGCCCATCCCTTGGTCCCATCCTTTTGTCGACTTTTACTATATCCACGGGAGGTTACAGAGAGGTCTATTCTTAGCCCAGACACTACGGCTAGTTTGGCTTTTTTCCAGCACACAAATCTATATAAACTCCAGGATAAACCATTTTCTAACGAAAATTGACGAACTCCGCGGGACAGCGAGCAATTAGCCAGCTGAGACACAAGAATTGTGGATTTGATTCCCACTGAGGAACAAATATTTGTTCTGGGTGTGGGTGTTGTGGTAACATGGTACTCGTAGTTCCCAATACCCACGATACAGGGAATCATAGCGTGGGATCAGTGTTTATGTGTTTGACTGTTGGGTTGTTATCTTATGTTAATTGCCCAACAAGTCCAACCATTAAAAGTGTATTTCGGCAAAATTAAAAAAAAAATTGTATCTTACATAGTCTTACTTAAAGTGGATCGTCTCGCAAGTGGCAAGAGTTTTACATGTGAGATGATCCACCTTATTTATAAATAAAAGCAAAATAAGTTTTAAAGATTTACCTTTGATTGCGTTGGTATAGTATTAAGAGTAAATTTTTATCATTTTGCAGAGTTAAACGAAAACACAACACTGAAGGATGTTATTCAAAATAATCCTTTGGAATTTCAATGAATATAACACTAACAACATAAAGTTGTAAGTCTTTCAGTATATTTTGCCATTGACCTTTCGGTATTGAATTTCAGCCCGAATATAGGTACCATTTTTGGTCGCATCTCTTAATAACAATATTAATTAGGTTAACGTAATGTACCTACATGGTACCAAAACAATAGCAAATAGTTGTGTAATTTGGGAGGAGTAGGTATACTAAGGAGCTATTTATATAATGTTATTGGGTTGTACAATCCATGAGAAATTGAGGGAACTCCTCAAATTTTATAGGCATATATATATAGCGATTTTGATATTTTCAGAAACAATTATGAAATAAAATGGGGATTCAAATTATAAAACACTATTATACTATTATAGACTGTTTTATAATTTGAATCACAAAAAAAAAATTGTTCACGTCGGAGATTTGAACCCACTATATTAGGTTTGGAAGGGGTTACAGCCACTACATTATAATGTGTTATTTCCCGAGTTTAAACAACATTTTTTTAAAAACTATTTCTCACTAGTTGCGCCCCGCGGTTTCACCCGCGTGAATAATGATGAAAATTGATGATGATGATGATGATGATGATGATGAAAAGTAGCCATTCGTTAATCCGGGGCGTAAAGTACCTCCATTCCAAATTTCACTCAAATCCATTCAGTAGTTTTTACGTGAAAGAGTAACAAACATCCATCCATACTCACAAACTTTCGCGTTTGATGATGATGATGATGAAAAGTAGCCTATGTGTTAATCCAGGGCGTAAAGTATCTCCATTCCAAATTTCACTCAAATCCATTCAGTAGTTTTTACGTGAAAGAGTAACAAACATCCATCCATACTCACAAACTTTCGCGTTTGATGATGATGATGATGAAAAGTAGCCTATGTGTTAATCCAGGGCGTAAAGTATCTCCATTCCAAATTTCACTCAAATCCATTCAGTAGTTTTTACGTGAAAGAGTAACAAACATCCATCCATACTCACAAACTTTCGCGTTTGATGATGATGATGATGAAAAGTAGCCTATGTGTTAATCCAGGGCGTAAAGTATCTCCATTCCAAATTTCACTCAAATCCATTCAGTAGTTTTTACGTGAAAGAGTAACAAACATCCATCCATACTCACAAACTTTCGCGTTTGATGATGATGATGATGAAAAGTAGCCTATGTGTTAATCCAGGGCGTAAAGTATCTCCATTCCAAATTTCACTCAAATCCATTCAGTAGTTTTTACGTGAAAGAGTAACAAACATCCATCCATACTCACAAACTTTCGCGTTTGATGATGATGATGATGAAAAGTAGCCTATGTGTTAATCCAGGGCGTAAAGTATCTCCATTCCAAATTTCACTCAAATCCATTCAGTAGTTTTTACGTGAAAGAGTAACAAACATCCATCCATACTCACAAACTTTCGCGTTTGATGATGATGATGATGAAAAGTAGCCTATGTGTTAATCCAGGGCGTAAAGTATCTCCATTCCAAATTTCACTCAAATCCATTCAGTAGTTTTTACGTGAAAGAGTAACAAACATCCATCCATACTCACAAACTTTCGCGTTTGATGATGATGATGATGAAAAGTAGCCTATGTGTTAATCCAGGGCGTAAAGTATCTCCATTCCAAATTTCACTCAAATCCATTCAGTAGTTTTTACGTGAAAGAGTAACAAACATCCATCCATACTCACAAACTTTCGCGTTTATAATACATATTAGTAGGATAGGATGTGCAATCGAAATATTTTATACTAAAATTAACCTTTTTATTTCCAGATAAACCCCATCAAAAATGACAAGCTAAAATGGCGCTGAAGCTGAAATACACAGATGAGCACGGAATAGTCCACATCAACATGTCTCCCAAAACAAGTCCCCGTGACGAAACCGAAATCGAAAATCCCAAATTCGATACCATCAACAACCGATTCGGGCAATACGACCTATTTGGAGAACAATACGAGCCTGAATTAGAAACTAGCGGGGATCATAGAACAAGTGGGGATCATTATAAAACGAGTGGGGATCAGCCATCGCTGTTCCGTAGCCGTTACAATAGCATTGAAGAAGAGTTAGCCAATACGCCTTACGCGTTCGCGACAGAACGATCTCTACGAAGCGCGAACAAACTAGATATCACTATTAATAGGACAGACGTCTCCCCTTCAAAAGATATCGAAGACAACAGATTCTTTAATCGAAAACTAAGTTTGGAGTACGATGATTTGTTTCGAGGGTCGGTTGATGCACCTGCGTTTACTGTTACTCAGTTAATTCATGCTCAAGATAGATATTTTGATCTGTCGTCGCGACAGTCAGTTGATCTGTCGATACAGTCAGCTGATTTGACAAGACAGTCGGTGCGGACGCCAAGTGAAGTGGACGCTTTTCAAGTGTTGAATTGTGATGGTGAAGTGAAGACAGAGGTTCCTGCTTCGTGTTCAACTCCGTGTCCGTAAGTATACAACAATTACAACTTACAACAACAACACTAACTTAATGTACTTAATAATTATTTTTTACATTAATAATTATTGCATTCACAGTACGAAATATATCTACTTTGCGTATGGTCGGTATTTAGTTTCTGAGTGCGGTGCAATGGTAAACAGTTTTCATTTTTCTGAAATGCGTATGCGCATAGTGCGGGTTTGAATCCTAATTAAGAATAATAATAATAAATTAATGATCCAGAAAAACTTACATTAAGTTACAATATGGTTACGTAAGTACAATATAACTTAGTTTAGGGGTTAATGAGCCCATTTCTGTTTTTTCCATAATATACAATCTGTTTTTATTGTCAAAATTTATCATTTATTTTTAAGGATGTACAAACATGATCAATAAATTTTAGAAAAATAACGACTATACACCACGTACTTTACTATTAAATTATATTGACCAATACACTTATTATTATATTATAGCAAAGTACACTAGCTCCCACACTAGGATTCCCTGTATTGTGGGAAACTAGGCTCTTTTAGTAGAATAGTGATAAGTAGGTAAATAATTGGAAACAACACAAAAAACTCTGATATAAAAACATAAGTGTACTAATCCGTTGTTATTAGTATACAAACATAATGTATATTTTGTATGTATTCTAAATTCAGTTCTTGCTTATCCATTCTCCACTTATCACTTTTATTTACTAAGAGAAAATATTATAATAATACTATGATGTCATAAAGCTATTAATATTCTACACAAGTTCATTATTTTATTGCAATACCCAAAACGAGCAGATATCAATTTATTTGATACAAAATTGTCTGAGGCCATTTTAGGTGGCGCGTTGGTGTAAAGTCACTGACATTTTGTTTTGAACTTTAAGTAAAGGCTAACTATTGAATTTTTTGCTTTTTACTACTTTTTAAAAAGAGAGTTTAATTTTCATTTGACACTTCGTAGCAGCCCGTAGCACTACTGCTACGAGGTCTATTCCCATTTCGGGTAAAGTTTTGGTCTTAATGTTTTATTAAATTAACAGATTATTTAAGCTATCCCTAAGTAGAGGTTCGCCCAAACAAAGCCCTTTTGTGACATACCCATTTGACCTGATTGTCTCACTTAATTTTTTTTTACCCCCACAAATTTTCTTATTTTCTAATCAACACCCCGATTGATTTAGTTCATAACCTTACCTACAAATTGTACTAATACTATCTAATCTCTTATTAACGGGTCTTAAGTTATCCTCAGACAAACATACATAAAAACGCTGATTCGTCCAAGATAACTCGGAAAACAATGTAAGTAATAAGTGAACTTGGAAGAATCGGCGTTTGTATGTATTTTTGTCCAATGAAAACTTCCCAACCGTTTATCCGATCTTCATGAAATTTAGTATGGGGGTAGATAATATGGGTACAGACGTGAAAAAGATTTTGGTAAGTAGTACTTTATGTACTTAGGTATAGTTAAAATTAAGGTTTGTGAGTATTTCTGTTACTTCTTCACGCTGAAACATCTAAAGCGATTTGATTGAAATTTGGAATGGACAACCAACAAACAACAACATATAGGCTACATTTATCTTGATATTCCCACCGGATCGAGATTTATTGGGTGGAACCGCGAGGCGCAGCTAGTTTAATTGTAACTTCTAGCATCAAAATCTTCACATGAAACCGAAATGTCTGTCGATCCATATCGGTAATGTCACAATCAAGATGATGTTATCAAAGGTCCATAGCGATATGTTAATTCGGAAGCTAAGTTTGTGCTTGTGTGTATTAAGTTTGTATGACTTTTAATTTAATGTAAATGTACTACAATGACGTTGTCTTAAGGCATTTTTATTTAACCGACTTCACAAAAAGGAGGAGGGTCTCAATTCAGATGTTTTTTTTTTGTATGTTTGTTACCTCATATCTCCGGCGTTTATAAACCGATTTGGAAAATTCTTGTTTTATTTCAATATATATACTTACAGATTAGTCTCATTTTTTTCAGACTCTAGTTCTGATGATGGAATCCATAAGGAATTGAGGGAACTCCTCAAATATTGTAGGCATACATATAGCGATTTTGATATTTTCAACAAACCAAGCATTTGCATTCAGAAAGTATCATGATCCTTTCACCACTATGGTTCTTTCATAATTTTTTTTTCATCTAAATATTTAGTCGAATACAATGGCGGAAGTCGGTTTTTTAAATGAAAAGTTATTTTGATGATTTCCTTCAAAACTCTACAATTGTAATATATATTTTGATAGACAAAATAAATTACCTTAAAAAACTAGACGATGCAGTGGAGGAACACCTCTCAAGTGGACCAAATATATTTTTATTATATTTTGACGACCCCTGTAGCGCAGAGGGCGAGTAGCCGGCTGAGACGCAAGAGGTTACGGGTTTGATTCTCGCTGCGGGACAGATGTCTGTATGTTCTGCAAATATTTGTTCCGGATCTGGGTGTTGTGGTACCATGTTACTCGTAGTTCCTGATACCCACGACACAGGGAATCCTAGTGTGGGATCAGAACTACGTATGTGACTGTTGGGTGTTATTTAATGATGAACAGGAACAGGAGTAATTTTAGTTTATAAGATGATTCAAAATGATCCTTGTGATTTCAATGAATAAAATTCTAATTTTGATTTGATTTGATTTGATGAACTCAGGAATGGAGGCGGTTCAAGACCGTTCACCATGGCATTCTATGGGGGAGGCCTATTCCAACAGTGGTCTTCTATAGGCCGATGATGATGATGATAAAAGACCAGGAAAATATTGTTAAATAGATTTTCCAAAACCATCATGATATAATATTTCAATTATTGCGTTTATTTTTTGAATGCTCATATAATTTTAAAAAGTTTATTTTGAGATTTTGTAAACAAATAATGTGATTATGTGACAGATATTTTTTTGACTTTTTGACTTTGACTTTGATATGACACACATACTCACATACATTTAACACATATATTTTTATTTTGAAATCTTTAGTTCATTAAATCTTCATTTATTCATTCAATCATTTTTTAATTCAATAATTGTATTAACTTAAAGTTAATACAAAGATTGAATGAATAGTTTTTACAGTAACTTTAGATTGGAAGGTCGTAAACGCATCACCTCCTCTCAAGGTCTCGCAGTCGGTTATGAAAAACCAAACAAAACAATATTCTAAGTTTTAACTTAAATAGAGCGTGGCTCGTAAAAACTACTTAGATAACTTCCTATTGTGGATTTATTTAGATTGCTTGTTTCCTATTATATAATTATGTAAAAGGTCTGTCAATTCTTCTTTGAATGAAGAAAATATCTTATACAATTAATTTTGTTCCGGTTGGTAAATACATTGGTTAGATTACAGTTTTTAACCGACTTCCCAAAAAAGGAGGAGGTTCTCAATACGGTTGTATTTTTTTTTTTAATATTTGTTACCGCATATCTCCAGCGTTCATGAACCGATTTGAAAAATTCTTTTTTATTTCAATAGATATATTTCCAGATTGGTCCCATTTTTTTCAGAATCCAGTTCTGATGATGGAATCCATGAGGAATCGAGGGAACTCCTCAAATATTGTAGGCATACATATGGCGATTTTGATATTTTCAGCAACAAATCAAGCATTTGCATTCAAAAAGTATCATAATCCTTTCACCACTATGGTTCTTTCATAATTTTTTTTTCATCCAAATATTTAGTCTAATACAATGGCGGAAGTCTGTTTTTTAAATGAAAAGTTATATCAATAACGTTACGCGCTGACGCACCCAATACATTTTCACCAATTTAATTTGTATTTTTGCGTTAAATAATCACGAATAATACCAAGATTTTTTGTCTGGGGGCTTAGTACGGGTTTTGAAAGTTTACGAAACTATATGAAGTTTCGTTTCCTTCCATACATTTACTTGCAGCGCCCCTAGCGAAAACGAGAAGACAACTAAGGACGCTGACAGTAAATGTATTGGATTGAAACGAAACTTCATATAGTTTTGTAAACTATCAAAACCCGTACTTAGCCCCCTGGTCGCATTAGTATTGACATTCAGCTTGGCATTGCAGCCAGTGTCTTATGAATGCTTTGTCTGCTACTGATTTGGATCAGTTAAGCTATCTTTAGATCGTTTACAACGGTCTTTACACTCAATAGTTAAGCTATGTTTGTTTATTAAATTTATGCATTTTTAAATTGTATTATTCTTTCAGATAACGTAGTTTTTTTTTCATACAAACGTTTTGATTTGACAAATTCGGCAGTACAAAGTGTTGATCTATGTTTAAAGCTAAAAAATGCTCGTGACAAATATTGTTTTCTAAAGTTCTTTATAGTTCTTTATTTGCTAGAGCTTAGAGTCTAGCTAGAGGCCTATATTAGCCTACTGGCTGATGATGGTAATGATGATGATGATGATGATGAAAACATTCTAAACGGCTTTCATAAAAGTTTTTAATTCAGCACATTATTAATGTAAAACTTCAGTTCTCATATAAATAGAGGCCTTGTGTCGTTGTCGCGTCATTCTGTTTTTGTAGCTAAACCTTGGGTTTTACTTGTAATCAAGTATATTACCAGCAATTTGTAGAGCTGTTTAGACACTGTCCACTTGTGTTTTGGTTCTCATGCTCTGTCTCCGCGACCAATGAATGTTCCAATCCAACGAGCAAACAGCCAGTTGTATTTTCAATATAGGCATACGTCTTTTGTTTGAAAAATGTATTTTTCAAATCAAACTTTTGTTACATTAGTGATCGGATACAAAAATCCGTGTATGTACACCACACACCCGTGTAGTTGGTATTTTTTTTAACATTTGGCATTTTTGTTTTGTTAAAATAAAAAAATTAGGGAAACAAATTATTGTGTAAAAAACGCGGAAACTAGGGAAATGGATAGTAGGATCAGGAGTGGATAGGGCGAAATATAATTTTTCGTTATTTTTAATATGTGTAGTCGCTTTTTACGTTTGTAGACTCTCGGAAAGACAGCGCAATAAAACTGTCCATCGTTTGTTCATTCAGTTTCACCAGAAACAATAACTATTTTATGAATAAGGGCATTAAGATAGGAAAGTATGCACAAATTCACGCAATAATCACTAATTTCCTATCTTTACACACATCAACCTACAAAATATACCTATTTAACCTAGGTCAAACGGCAATATGTCTTTCCTATATAATTTAATAATTCCATAAAACCTCAAAGTACAACGATCTGTATATTGCGTATTGCGTCATCAAATTGGATGTTCTTGTCGAAGAAGAAACAATAGTACGTACTTACAGTTATCTACTGTTACTGTGGCACATCGTTTACGAAATAATGATAGTCAATAGTCATTTATTCATAATATACATTATACGTCAATAGGATAAGTACAATATTGTACCATGAGCTATAGCTATATAATTATATAGGTAACCGAGTGTTCGGGTAGAGTCGGTTTTGTTAGCCATCAATGTCGATCGCAGATGCGTCATTTTTAACCGACTTCCCAAAAAAGGAGGAGGTTCTCAATTCGGTTGTATTTTTTTTTTTTTTGTTACCGCATATCTCCGGCGTTTGTGAACCGATTTGGAAAATTCTTTTTTTATTTGTATAGTGTAAGATATACTTCCAGATTGGTCCCATTTTTTTCAAAATCCAGTTCTGATGATGGCATCCATGAGGAATTGAGGGAACTCCTCAAATATTGTAGGCATACATATGGCGATTTTGATATTTTCAGCAACAAACCAAGCATTTGCATTCAAAAAGTATAATAATCCTTTCACCACTATGGTTCTTTCATCATTTTTTTTTTCATTCAAATATTTTGTCAAATACTATGGCGGAAGTCGGTTTTTTAAATGAAAAGTTATGTTAATTTTAATAGAATAATTGATGATGTTTTAAAAATAACCGTTTAAGTTAAATTTCGATTAATGATAAAATTAGCGAACTGTAAAACGCACAATGTTTTTTTACAATTATACATTTTAAATCCAACACGGCCTGTCTACTATTATCGTTCGAGGTCAACATTAACTTGTAAGATTTTAGCGATCCAATTAAACACACTAACAATAATGAAAAACAAGTTAAATAAAAGATTTAAATAAAAAACTATAATAGATGTTAGGCACTGGTCCCACCGCCGCCGAGTAAGCGATGAGCTATCAGCGATTTTCTCGCCCAAGAAACGAAAAAAAGATAATCGCTCCCGTGTAAATAAAAGAGAGAGATTATATTTATAGTTCATCGCTGGGTACTCGTTCTACTTACTACGTTCTATTCGTTTATCGCTCGTCGCCGGCGGTGGGACCAGAGCCTTACCCGATGATAGCAAATATATGTTATACATGATATGCCATACTAAAAGCCGTGAACTGTTCTTGCTTCAATTTTTTCATTGTTTTGGCAATTACATAATGATAGTAAATTACAGTGTATCGTATACATACTCATGTACCTACGTAGTTTATCTATTTAGATCTACGTATTGTTTGTTGCAAGTTATCTAGGCTTGGAGATTATCTTATGAGCGATGAGAACACTTTCCTTCATAAATACTCATCAAATTGTGACTCACGTTAGCCTAGAGCCTATGTTCTAGAGATTTCTAGAGTTCTATGAATTAAATTAAATTCTTTATTGCATCATAGTTAGGTAGAAATATAAATGTCATGTAATAAACTTATTCTACTTAGGTGGTAGGTGTCTAAATATGTACCCAGTCAGGGTGTTGCAATTTTAACTTAAAAATAGTAGGTAGGTAAATCAAAATTAAAAATGTCAATCATGTACAATAAAAAAAAACACAATTATAATTAAAATTAATAACTTTTCATTTAAAAAACCGACTTCCGCCATTGTATGCGACTAAATAATTTTGGATGAAAAAAAAATGATGAAAGAACCATAGTGGTAAAAGGATTATGATACTTTCTGAATGCAAATGCTTGGTTTGTTGCTGAAAATATCAAAATCGCCATATGTATGCCTACAATATTTGAGGAGTTCCCTCAATTCCTCATGGATCCCATTATCAGAACTGGATTTTGACCACCAATCTGGAAGTATAGGTATCTATTCAAATAAAAAAAGAATTTTCCAAATCGGTTCATAAACGCCGGAGATAATATGAGGTAACAAACATTAAAAAAAAATACATCCGAATTGAGAACCTCCTCCTTTTTGTGAAGTCGGTTAAAAATTAAAAATAGCTACATAAACGTCTTGTCATTAAAAAACTCGTCAAGGCTATAAGGAACTTTTTTTATCAATACTTTTTTAATAATTTTTATAAATAATATGTCAGTTTCATTCTTTAAGTCAAATAGTATAATAATAATAGATATAATAGTAATAATTAATTAGCTGTAAGTATAGCTGGGAAAACGGTTAAGACTAGTTTATGTCTATGGTTAAGACCGTATCAGTAGATTGATCTGACTCAAATCAACAAATGAATTCTACGACCAGAGCAATCTTCCAATCCTTCTTACGCAAGCGCAAGTAAAGGAAGGTAATTAAATTAAACAACAACAGAATTACAGTTTCATTGTGTCATACAGACGGACATGTGCCCGTTGCAATGGACAATTATTGTGTGATCATACACAAAGTGTATGCTGTGGACACAATACATGGGGCAGACTTAGAATAGAATAGAATAGAATATTCTTTATTGCACAAAAAACAAATCATGTACATAGGCGAACTTAATGCTAGGAAGCATTCTCTACCAGCTAACCTTTGGGTAATGCGGATGAATTTATGTATGTGGTGCATAATACGTTGAAAAGAATTAGATAGTACTTCAAGTACTTAGGTATAGTTTCACAATAATAAATTTTATAAATTAAGTAAACATACATGAACAATATTATACCAGGTACACACTAACAATAAACAAACATAACCATTATTTTTATTATTAGACTTAGGTAAAGATAGATAAGATACTTAGATAGATTAGGTAGATTTACACTGTATTAGCCACAAGGAATACAAAGATTTATTAAAATTAGCAGTACAATGAGCGCCCTTATCGCTGAAAGCAATTTCTTCCAGGCAACCTTTGGATGGACAGTAATAAGCAAAACAGTAACGGACGGTTGTGCAAAGATTAAAATAATAATAAATAAATAAATGCTGGACATTTCACCCAACATTATCTAGCCCCAAGCTAAGCAGAGCTTATGTTATGGGTACTAGATAACTGATATACTTAATACAATACATAGATAGATATTTTTTATTATTTATGCATAGAAAATACCCAGAACACCCTGAACAAATATCTGAAGATCTTACAAATATTTGTTCCGAGGCGGGAATCGAACCCGCAACCTCCTGCGTCGCAGGCAAACCTTCGCCCGCGCGCCACAGAGGTCGTCAAAAAAAGTCTAGTCATAAGTAGACTAATCATGAACTCAACTTATTACTGTTTCATAAAAAAAGAAAAACATTTTATTTTTGAAAATGGAACTATAATCGGCGATCTCTTTGGTAGAATGCATGCAATGCGACTGCAGAAGAAATAAAAAAAAAGACATTGGCGCGAAATATTTAGAATTTTTCTTGAAAAATAAACTATTTCATTATTTTATTATTATTTATTGAGGAACCCCATGTATATTGCTGAACGCCGAGGAGATAGTTGTAAGCCCGATGTGTCGATTATTAAAAGCACTTTGTACTATTTAACTTATTTAATATGAACACCGAAGAACCAGTATTTTTGTATTACAATATTTAAATTCACATCTTGTGAGAGCGACATCTAGGAACCATCGTAGGAATCAAAACCAGCGTGTGATTGTCTCTGTGTGTCTCTATATCACAGACTTGACCACAGACTACTAAACTACTATGTACAGATAATTAAACCTAATTTAACATACTGTGGCATCATATTGTATTGGATTATTTTATTTTCTCGCAATCGCAATGAAAAGTAGAGTGTAACACACGGCAATAAAACCCGTTAAAACTCGGTTTCTATTTACTCCCTCGCTAATATACAGGGTGTTTTTTTTTAAATGGGGCAGTATGGGGATATCCGAATCCATATATCCATATCCGAAGCTCTGATTTTTCTCATTCCACGAGACCATCAGAGCAGTAGAACAACATTCACCACACATCTTTGTCTAAGGTCACTAGAGGTGTTTTGAAACGTGCCCGTACCTGGAAACAGCAAGAGGGAGGCCATTTTGAAAATTTATTGCGATAGTTTTATTAACGTACGTACCAGATTGCTTACAAATTGTATGAGAAAACATTTTATTAAATTTGACTAACTTCTACTGCTCAGATTTTTTTCTTCCCATACACTGAAACAATCCTTACATGAAACTGAGTCGATACGCATTAAAAAATTTTTTGATCAATACAACTCATTTTTATGGAGAACTCACGCTTGACCAAAAAAATAACTATGGCAAAATCGTTTTCATACAAAATGAGCAAATAGTTCCAAAGACAGTTTTCCCGTATCTCTTATGGATTCGGATATCTCCATACTGTCCCATTTAAAAAAAACATCCTGTATAATGGGTAATTTTAGCTCCTTGTACAACAATCTACTATTATAAAATAGATTACGTGTCCCTACTCATAAAAGTCGGTGAGTGGCGGCGGCTCAAGACCGTTCGTCGTGGCATTTTATGGGGATGTCTACGCCCAACAGTGGATGTTTACCAGTTAGTGATGATGATCGTGTGTAATAGATATGAAAACATTGAACAACCTCATCGTCATCATCAGCTGGTTATCATCCATTGCTGGACGAGGCTTCCCCCATAGAATACAAGGGGGTATTTGCCATAATCACCTCACTTGGCAGGTGGATTGGTGATCACAGTATTGGTGCTAAATACTCAGGTGCCTCTGCCCATACTTTCGCGTCCAGTACAATAATGCGTTCAGGATGCTGTTGGGGCTTGCGCGCTTCTGTAGCGCATCATGTATATTCGCGGAGGCATACACTGATGGCTTCCACGCCATCATGCGCAAGAGAGTTGCCTCCCTGATGCAGCGGGTGCGCAACAGCACCAACAGCCTTCTGACCACGGTGGCGGAGCATGTGGATGGTCCGATCCTCAGCCACTGGACCAAAACGCATGTGATGCCATGCAACTCAATGGGTTGCGCTAAATAAATAGTGTAATTTAATTGAATATTTATATTTTCTATTGTGATTAAAAAATTTATTATTGTGTTGAATTTAATGTGTAAAAACTGAAATAAATTACATTATTATTATATCCTGGTGTATCCCTTAGTCGGTTTTCACACCATCCATAGGAGGAGATGGAGTGGTCTATTCCTAGGCCAGACACATACCACGGCAGCACAAACAAGTGAATGTTGTGAAGTCACGTTAACATTACGAAACCAGTTTTTTTTTGTAAAAACTCCAGTTTTGTTAGCAAAAAGTATTTTGTTAACTAATTGAACGCAAGTAGAAAGTGAATCATACTAATTACGAAAATATGCACGCTAACTGTTCCTTAATTTATTAGGGTTCCGTCGTCAGTATTCTACATACAGATTTTCCTACACACGTAAAAATCGTGTTGCCTTGTACTTAGATCTATTAGTTAATTAATTTATACATTATATATATATATTTTTAACAAAGAAATAAACAAGGTTTCCAAAAAAAGATCTAAAATTAAAATAAAGGAGTTGTTCCAAAATGGCCTTTGTCTATGTCCACCAGACAGAGAATGGCGAAAAATCAGTGATTTTCGAAAAAATACTCTTACTCTAATTTGAAGCTATCTGCATAAAAATGTTTAAAATTCGAATAATTTTTACAATAGTAAATTTTTTTTCCTGGGCGGCTATGACAGTGAATGTCGCGTTTATTGCTCTGTGGTTGCTTGCTTCATTTGTCTGTTGGGAGCTGTGTTTAAAAACGTAACGTTTTTATACTCTTTACAGTTGTCAACTGTTGTCGAAGCATTTTACCACAGAGTATATTGTATCCGCCCCGCCATTTTGTTATGTTTTGTGTTGCTCTCCGTGAGAAAGATATTTTAGGAAATTGCATTAAATAAAACGAAGTAATAAAAAAATTACAGTAGAAAAAGATTTTACATATTTAGCCACGTGTATACAAGTGAACACCGAAAGGGCTAGGTTCCATACATTGTGAAACAACTCCTTTGCCATTAATTTTGCAACAAACGTGCACCAAAACAATTGATGCAAATAAAGCAATAACCCTACACCTTACAGATCCACGGAAACACAATAAAAGTCCACTGATTACACTTAAATATACCAACACTACACTTAAATATACCGTACATAATTACAGCAATAAATGAATTAATTATTCTATTACCATTTTACTGTCCAAGGCCTCAGACGAAGCGACGAAAGTGGGACAGAAGTGTATTCACGAAATAATTGTGTCAAAACGAATTCTTTGGGTCAAAACACGGAATTTACTATAATAAAGATACTATAAAAAATAACTGGTTAAGTGCGAGTCGGATTCGTGTGGAAAGGGTTCCGTAAAAGTAAACTACCATACCAATAGTAACCGCTAGATCAGTGATTCAATTCAATTCAATTTTAAAGGTTCTTTATTACATAGTGTAGGTATCATAGTATTACATATTATACACATTTTCTCGTCACGTATATTTTCCGTTCCCCGTAGGAATTTTAAGACTCCAGCTTCACCCACCCCAACTTCAAAATTCATTTATTTACCTAACTCTAAAAAAAAAAAAAACTTTTTTTTTCTTTCTTTCTAACTCCTTATAATATGTGCCAAATATCAACTTTTTTCCTCCATTAGTTTCTGAGAAAATTGGCTGTGACAAACAGGCAGACAGACATCAGAGTAATCCTTTAATGGTTCTATTAGTACTTTCTGTGGAACCCTAAAATGTATTAGAATTTATAGGGTGATGGCATGAAAGATAAATTCTCATTTTAGTAGTCGATTGACGTAGGTAGGCACCTAATATACAGGGCGTCCCACGGCTATGCCACATGGAGGGAAAGTACCTTGAATATTGTAGATGGAACATTTTACTGAAAGAAGACATTATTTGAATTTAAAAAAGTATTTAAACTGCATTCATAGATATTTAAATAATTACATGGTTGAACTGGGAATCGAACCCGTTACACGAGAAAAATAATCGACCTGTAGCTTTATCATACCGATCGAAAGGCTTCATCATAAGGATTATTTTTTGCTAAATAACATAGTGTTAGAAATAAAAGGAAGACCATGAATTTTTACATTTTTAATACAAAATTAATCAATTTATCAAATGCTCAAAATGTAAAAGTCGCACTCTTTTGATTATTTCGCTCCCTATCGATTTTTTGATCTTGTTATGGTGGATATTTAGAATAATACGTCTAACTTCTGCTTGTAGCTCGTAGACACTTTCATACTGGTTCTTGTAAACTAAAGTTTTATCATTTTATCATGCATTTAAATTATTAATAGGGAAATGATGCGTACTTCTCAAGTGGGTACATTTACTAGTAATAGGTACTTATGATAATGTCAGTTGTATGTCCTTACGACAATGTCAGCTTTTCATTTTTCTGAACAAAATTTCACATCATATGTTAAAATTCTTGGTCTTCCTTTTATTTCTGACACTATGTTATTTAGCAAAAAATAATCCTTATTATGAAGCCTTTCTATCGGTATGATAAAACTACAGGCTGATTATTTTCTCGTATTACGGGTTCGATTCCCGGTTCAACCATGTAATTATTTAAATATCTATGAATGCAGTTTAAATTATTTTTTAAATTCAAATAATGTCTTCTTTCAGTAAAATGTTCCATCTACAATATTCAAGGTAGTTTCACTCCATGTGGTATAGCCGTGGGACGCCCTGTATATAGTGGGTGACCGTCTCACCATGGTAGTCTTTGAATTAGTTGTAAAGATTGTGTCTGACTAATTCTAGAACTGGAGATAGTACATTGTGTCAGTGTTGCCTGACTGATAGGTACTGAGAGGCACACTATTTATAATATAAGTAATGCTTGTATTATGTGTGTTGTGTGTTTAGAAATCTTTGTTAATCTCTGTTTGTGTGTGTCTCTCGTATTTTTCTGTCATTCTTTTCTTGTCATCTACATTAATTGGCACAAATAAATGTTTCTTTATTTTGTTCTTTCTTTCAATTTGATATATTTAGAAAAAAGAATGTACTGAATCCTTCGCATATTTAATAACTCACGCTTTCCTAGACGTCTAATAGGAATAGGAATAAGACTTTTTGATAAACTTGTGGCGACCTCCGTGTCGTGGCGGCCGAGAAGCCGGCTGAGATGCAAGAGGTGCGAGTTCGATTCCCGTTGCGGGACAAATGTTTGCATGTTCTATTATTAGTTCCATGTCTGTGTGTTATGGTACCATGGTACTCGTAGTTACTAATACACACGACACAGAGAATTCTAGTGTGAGGTCAGATCAGGACTATGTATGTGACTGTTGGGTTGTTATGTTATTTATGTTAATAAGTCGGAATAAAACATAATTCTCCATTTGTGACCATAACATGCGTGTTTTAGTGCACGCAAAATAATATCTAGGTCTTGATACATAACATAATATAACACCCAACAGTCACATACGTTCCTAGTCCTGTTCCACACTAGGATTCCCTGTGTCGTGGGTATCAGGAACTACGAGTACCATGGTACCATAACACCCAGACCCGGAACAAATTATTTATTCTTTATTGTACACACATAAACAAAATATGAACACAAGGCAGAATTAAAGGACATGTACAAAGGCGAGCTTAACCCTAAAAAGAGTTTTCTTCCAGCAAACCTCTGAGGCTAGGGAGTGGTGATTATAGGGGTAGGTTCGTGTACACATATAAAAAGAAAAGAGAAAAACAAAACAAATTAAAAATTATATATTAATTAAATTAAACATACGTAAACATAGATAAATATATATATATGAAATAGCAAATACATATCATAAATATACTAATATATATAATTAGGTAGGTATCATACATAAATAAAAATATAAATTCTACCTTCAATTTACAGAGAAAGATGTGTTTTTTATTCTACTCTTAAAGACGTTAACTGAAGGACTGTCACGGATGACATGGGGAAGGGCAAATATTTGCAGATCATACAAACATTTGTCCCGAAGCGGGAATCAAACCAGCAACCTCTTGCATCTCAGTCGGCTACTCGCCCGCCACGCCACAGAGGTCGTCGAATAGGTATCTACCTGTCTTTCTAAGCCTCGTTGTAGGAGCCTACGTTAAATCATTTTAAAATTAAACTCTTCAAATTATCATCATTGCGCAAGCGCGTAGGACGCGTGTGATTGTAGACATTGGCCTTGCTGGTTGCAGATTACACCCACCAGTGATGGATTGATGAATTAATAGCTATTATTTTCTACTAACTAGATTACAACAAGCCGTAGCCTTTGACTTTTTCTGAGAGAATCATCTTCTAATAACAATATTATTTTTAGCAACATCTGCTTCAGGTATAAATAAATGCTGGACATTTCACACAACATTATCTAGCCCCAAGCTAAACAGAGCTTGTGTTATGGGTGCTAGATAACTGATATACTTAATACAATACATTACATAGATAGATATTTTTTTATTATACATAGAAAAATACACAGAACACCCTGAAAAATTATCTGCAGATCGTACAAGTATTTGTTTAGAGGCGGGATTTGAACCCGCAATCTCCTGCATCGCAGGCGAACCTTCAACCGCCGTGCCACAGAGGTCGTCAAGTAAACAATTACATTAAGATCTCACATTAGGATTTTCTGTGTAGTGCGGTATCAGGAACTAAGAGTACCATGGTACTATAACACCCAGACCCGGAACATATATTTGCAGCTCATACAAACGTTTGTCCTGCAGTGGGAATCGAACCCGCAACTTGCATCTCAGCCGGCTTCTCACCCGCCGCGCCACAGATATCGTCCTAGATAGATGATAGTAACAATATGTTACTATCATCTAAGATTGAGGTGTCTCCACCTACAGCCTACCACACACTTCGCAAGTTGCTCATCGCAGCCTCTCACGCTTGGTCGCACCTGACTCATTAAGTTGGTACAATGTTGCAACTACGGAACCTCTCGTCCCACACCTCCCACGGAACCCTATTGTTCATATTGTGCAATGTATTGTCTAAGATTCGATACCCTTTTGTGGAAAATTGGAAAATGTGCATCTTGGAAAAGTTTGGGAAATCAGTGAATGCAATTGAAATTTCCGTCGTACTTAATTTGTTTCGAAACTATTATCGACTAGTGAAATGCTCGTGACTTTGTCTGCGTGGAGTTTTCTCTTCCTTACTCTTCTTCTTACTTTCTTAGTGCACCCCGAGACCACAAAAGGAATTTACCTTCCGAATTTCAGGGGATCAAGCCTGAAATATCTGTTTTCCCAAAATGTCTGCTTTTCCATAATGTCAGCACGTCTTTTGCATAAATACGTGCTGTCATTATGAAAAAGCAAACATTAAGGGAATAATACATTTTAGGAAAACAGATATTTCAGGCCTGAGCCATTTCAGGTCTTTAGGACTTACCGTTTAGGCTATGCGTTGGTCAGTCAGTGAGTGAGTCAGTCGGTCAAGCAAGTCAGCCAGTCAAGCAATCATTATATATACCTACTGATTGAATTTTGATTGATGATTACAATCATCGAAGTTGTTGAAAGAAAGAAAGAAAGAAAAAGCACTTATTTGCGGCAAAAAAAAAAAACAAGAATGACACGGGAAAAAGACACACATACAAACAGAGATTAACAAAGATTATTAAAAATACGCAGAAGACAAGCATTACATTAATAAAAATAGTGTGCCTCTCAATAGCTACCATCCATACAACACTGGCACAAATTGACGTCCAGCTCAGCATTTGTTGTGTTGTGGCAACACAACGCTGATCTTCCGCTGAAACCATACAACTATGACAACTATGTCTGTTTGGGTAAGACTATTCAAATTTTGCCGTAATAGTCTCAGCCTAAGAATAAGACTCCTGTGGATGTTGTAGATGGCGACTAAAAGATTACGCCAGGGGATGGCAGCATCAATCTGAGTACCTAGCACCAAACTGCGATCATCAATCCGGCTGACAAGCGTGGTGATAATAGCAAATCCCCCCATTACACGATATGCATGTCATGTATAATAGCGACCTATGTAGCGCAGTGGGCGAACAATGAGAAGCTAGAGGTGCGGGTTCAATTCTCACTGCAGGTCTGTTTTGTGGTACCAATGGCACTCGTAGTTTCTGCTACCCACAACACGGGAATCCTAGTGTGGGATCATTAATAATTTATGAATGATTTTGGTTAGTAGTAGAACTTCTTGTGAAAGAGTTCGTCCGGGGAAGTACTACCACCGTACATATTTCTACCGCCAAGCAGTAGTGTTTGCATTGCTGTGTTTCGGTTCGAAGGGTACGGGTGCCGGTGAAATAACAGGCACATGAGACTTTTTATCTTTATGTCTCAGGGTCGGCAGTGCGCGTGTGATGCCTCTGGTGTTGCAGGCGTCCATAGGCTACGGTAACTACTTTTCATCAGGAGGGCCGTGTGCTTGTTTGCTTGCCAAGTAGAATAAAAAAAAAATGTGGCTGTTGTGTGTTTATTAATGTTACCACTGTTGGGACTCCGACCTACTCTCGCTGTCTTGGCGAGAGTGAATTTCTTGGTTGATGACAGTTGGTGACAAATAGCGATAGTAATATCAAAACGATAACTTTCCTTGACCGCACTGTTTACCACAAAGTGCATTATGAATGTCAACGTAGACACCACTTTATAGAATTGGTGGTAGAATGTGAAAACATACCTACCTATCAACAACAACAAATAAATAAACTATTATAGATGTGAAAGTTTGAATGTTTGTTGCCGCTGAACCAATTTCGACTAGATTTTATTACCTTGTCCCGTAGTTGCATGTCTCAAAATTAAAAGTTATAATTAAAAGAAAAAAAGTTAAAAGTAAGTAAAAAAGTAAAGTAAAAAAGTTAAATAAGTAAAGTAAAGTAGTAAGTTTTAGGTAAAGTTTAAAGTCTATTAAAACAAATTTCGTTAGTTTTCACCAATTTGCTCTACTAGCTGCGCCCCGCAGTTTTACCTACGCGAACAATGATGAAAATTTCGTTTCGCTTATAGGTAAGTATATAAATAAACATTGTATTAAACGATGAATAAAAGTCATCAATCGTGGCGGGTTTGGCTTAAGAATAGACCCCGTCATAGTCATAATAATTTATTTGTCAGAATGTAGGTATACATGATGTTGATTTCAAACAATTATAACCGATCCACAAACACATAACACTATTACCGTTATTAGGCATGCAAATCCGTCCGTCGTCTCCTCCCGTGGATGTCGTAAAGGCCAACTGAGAGATAACACCAGAGGATGGGCAGCAGCATCCACCTGAGTAACACCAATACTGCGATCACCAATCCGCCTCCAAAACGTGGTGATTATGGAAAATCTATAGCACTCAATTAGGGAGGCCTTATCCAGCGAAGCAAGTTTAAAGGCTGCTCTGGTGATGAAAAATCATCATCATATTCATTTCAGCTGGTTGGTTTCCACTGCTGGACATACTATGTCTCCCACATAGAATGCCAAGATGAACGGGCTTGAACCTTCCCCAAAACATATAGAATTGAACATAGCTTAACACAATCTCAAACATCATAATTATGCAATACATACTAAGCCAACTTTTGTAATAAAATACGGCCTGTTGACTATGTTAAAGTGAAATATTGCCCTCATTTGCTTGCGTTGTAAGGCAGGCAACAAGGCCAATGCAGGTTCACAACCCGTAGTACGCGACTGTAATTATACGGATGTGTGCATTATGCGTACGGTGTAGGTAACGGAGGAAGTTATAAGCGGTAGCGATTAATCTTGGTCGTGAGACCTACCTCATCGGATCATCATCATCACCATCAACTTATAGAAGTTCACCGCTAGGCTTTTATTTTACAACAACGAAATAAGTACTTGAAAATAGTACTTATTTCGTTAGACTCGTTAAGGAGGTGGCTCAAGACCGTTCGTCGTGGCATTCTAAGAGGAAGGCCTATGTCCAGCAGTGGACTTCCACAGGCTGATGATGATGATGACGATTGCACTTAAATAATCCTTATTATAAAATTTTTGTGAAATGACACCCCACCAATTTTCATTCAAAACAACACAGAAACTCTATAACTATTGACTATTAGGTTAGGTTTAGGTTCATTGTATTGGTGTCGTGATATTGTGATGGTTATTTGTAATGGCGAAAAATGGCTTAAATGGCTTTGGCTAAATGGCTTTATTTACATGCACACATAAAACCGGGTCTGCTGCGCTATGTTTAGGTGTTTTACAAACAATAACATATTATGGTAGCATGTTTTGTTAGATAATTTTGCGCAGCAGACCCGGCTTTATATTGGTGTACGAATTAATAAATAAATAAGGTATCTTATGCCTTCGTAAATACCTTGACTAGCTCAGTTTTGGTGGACAACTAGGTCGACTATAGCAAATTTTATGATCATAAAATCTACTTCCCGAAACTTTGATTTTCACTCTTTTTCGGGAAATTAAATATGTTACTTCGTAGATGGACAAACTGTTTTAACTTGCACTTACCTATTATAACATCTTTTTGTACAACAGTTGAACAATAAAAAGTATCTAGAATCTGAAGCGCTCGTAAAATTTGCTCCTCCGCTATCGCATTTTCTCCCGCTACATCTCTTAATCCGATCCACACCGACCACCGACGCATATCGAGCGAAAGTAACTACCATAATAATTGCCTGCGTATTCACTCGTACCTACAATATGAGTACTGTGCGTGAAATAGGTATTTTACTAGAAATTGAATTGCGAAGAAATTGTGAGGGCAGGACTTCCATGTCAGATGTTTGACGTTTGTGCTATAGATGGGTGACATCCTGGTAGAATCCTAGTTCCTAGTCTATACTGCGAGTGAGTTTTTGGAATCACATGTACAATGGGCGGTCTTATCGCTTAATATTTAAAAAAAAACTATTCAAGAACTTAGTAGGGGATGAAAAAAAATTCGAAGTTGTTATACGACCACAGTAAAAACTTCTCAATTTGTACAATGTACTTAACTTAATCTCGGTACAACAATACTACTAAATTGTTAGATAGTAGTACCTCACTTAAACATTCATGTAATTACAAAACTGTGTAGGTACGGTCCAGTGCTGAAGTAACAGCAAGGTTAACTGAATTACAAATAACCTAGGATACGACAAAAACTACATTTCAGAATAAAATTACACCTATGTCCAGCAGTTGACTAATGTGGTGTGTTAGTAGTAGAAATTCTTGTGAAAGAGTTCGTCCGGGGAAGTACTACCACCGTACCTATTTCTGCCGCCAAGCAGTAGTGTTCGCTGTGTTTCGGTTTGAAGGGTACGGGTGCCGGTGAAATTACAGGCACATGAGACTTTTCATCTTTATTTCTCAGGGTCGGCAGCGCGCGTGTGATGCCTCTGGTGTTGCAGGCGTTTATGGGCTACGGTAACTGCTTTCCATCAGGTGGGCCGTATTCTAGACTGCTTGCAAAGTAGCATAAAAAAAAACTGTGGGCTGGATGTCGAAACCAAAATGAACTTTTATCGTTAACAATAGCGTTTCTAATTGCGTGCGCATTGCACTGGAAAAACACTGGTTTAGGTACCTGGTTCACTTGCAGCATCTTTTTAAAATTACCACGGTTCTCCTTAATACAATTCTTAAATAAGTTTACTATTGAGTGAACAACAAAATTGCTCCTCAGGTTTTACAACTCCCCTAAACTCTTTATTACAGAACATAGACTAAATCTGAATTTAGTTCAGGCGTACTAGTCTAGGCTTAAATATCGACATGAGGCATATACGACTTTAATACGAAAGCAGATGGTTTGTTTTCCGAAATCAATTCTTGCGCTGCTACACAAATTTTCAAAGTATCAAACAGACGGATTGTGTCAAATCACGAAATTCTTACTTCCAACAAGCAATCAACTGTCAATTTCTAGACCATTGCTAAACTAGGGGGCTGCCTGGTTTTAGAAAAAGAGAGATAGTCCACGCTTATGTAATTTTTGGCATAAACGCGGACTATCTAGCTCGAAAGTTGCTTCTGGTAAACAAACCATCTGCTTTTGTATTACAGTCGTATATACCATAAGTCGATATTTAAGCCTAGACTGGTAGTCCTGGTTTAAACCCAGACTAAGGGCATGTTTTGTAATAACATCCTATACGTATCTAAATCATTCGACTTGTTGTGTTGTAGACAATGTCTTTGACTAATGTTTAAAACATCTGTTCTGCTAGCATAGGCTGCCTAACTTTACCAAGACGACTAGACGACTGCAAATGTTAATATTGGCCAATGACATCGGGATAGTTTGAAATATTTATAGTTTGATTGGTTAATATTTGTCATTTACTATCGTTTCACTAGCGATTCGCTATCATTACTAACATAAGTCAGCATGTGCTAGGTGAAAGGCTTAATTTTTCTGAACAACGCATGGACTGTTAAATAGTTAGTTAAATCCTGTTTTTGACTAGCCTACTCATTAACCTATCTAATTTAATTTAAAGGATTTGTAGTACCCGAACTACTAATTGACATAGATAATTGAATTGACTTGCCTACCCTCTTTTGATATGTTATTGTATTGTATGCGAGAGATTAAATTTGATAAACCTACCTATTTCTACTCTTATGTGGTTATGACATTGTTTAAAATTGTTTTGACTTGTAATTTAATAACATAAGTATTGTCCTGTAATTTTTAATCTTGATCTTGACTCTAAATTGCAGCGCCCTGTACCTACCTGACTAACAGTAAAAATAAGACCTATTTAATTACTAATAAGTACATGTGAGCAATAAATATATACAAATATACAAATACTGTCAACTCTCACGAGACCTAGTCTAGACTAGAGCACCGATTACCGACTAAAGGGTACTAAGTGAAGTAGATAAAATTAAGCTTTTAGGCATGTTATGCCCTTCTACCTTGGCAGACATGTGGTTGGTAGAACATGAAACGTTGACATGGGTAACACAAGAATGAAGTGCACATAACTATAATGTTCAAGAGCATTCGTCGTAGCATTCTGTGTGGGAAGCCTATGTCCAGCAGTGGACTTCTACAAATTGATAATGATAAATGTAAAATAATCGCAAATACCTGTCGTTGGTGTAAGAGACGCAAAGCAGTACAAGTAGTGCGTACCTGATAAATCCAATTGCTTCAACAGAGTGGTGCTAACGCCTAAGAGGAAGAATGAGAAGTCCTTTGCGATCCTCACAGAATTCTCCTCATCATCACGCCCTACCAGCCCGCGGTCGTTGCCAGTAGACCTACCGGTCAAACAGAGCAGGGTCTCACCTTTCAAAGGTAAGATACTTTTACTTAGAGCAGGTTCTCACCTTCAAAGGTAAGATACTTTTACTTAGAGCATGTTCTCACCTTCAAAGGTAAGATACTTTTACGTAGAGCATGTTCTCACCTTCAAAGGTAAGATACTTTTACTTAGAGCAGGTTCTCACCTTCAAAGGTAAGATACTTTTACGTAGAGCATGTTCTCACCTTCAAAGGTAAGATACTTTTACGTAGAGCATTTTCTCGCCTTCAAAGGTAAGATACTTTTACGTAGAGCATGTTCTCACCTTCAAAGGTAAGATACTTTTACGTAGGTACTGAAATTTGGTAAAAGGTGAATCTTTTGACCAAGCTATTTATGTGTACTATGCTAAAAAGTAATTAAATACCTCTTCCAATGATTGCAAAGCTATCGATTGATACTAGAATTTATAATTTACGATGTTGTAATTCAAAATCTTAAAATTTAAATTCTTCAGAGTTTAGTTATCATTTTTGGTCCTATAAAAAAAACAATATAATAAAAAATAAAAAAAAAAACCGTTTTATTGAGGCAGTGTACAGTGTACACCCCCATATCACACAAAAATACAAATAAAAACAAAATTTAGATGTAATAAAAATAAAATAAGACGCAGACCACAGGTAGATTTACCTAACCTATATGTTAACTCCCCTCCGTCCCAGATGTACCATTGAGTTGTACCATTGATGGTACAATTGGTACTGATTTATCCCACTAGTACCACTACACAAAATACAAGTGTCACGCCCGGCTTTCAAGTATAAGCTTTCTATATCTACCTTAATGCAAAGTGGTTGGCAAGTCTACTGTCAAGCCTTGTGCTTTTTGAAAATGTAGCTGGGTATCGTAAATAATTTTGTGTTTACTCTCAGGTCGAGGCTTCAGGGAAGAAACATCACGCCACAACACACCGAAAACCTCTGCAGCCAACTCCAGACACAACTCGCCCCCTCGAAGAAGAACTAACTCCTTATCACGAATTGATAAAATGGCGACTGCCACTCTCCCCCCACCCATAATCCTACCACGACCTCACTCACCCAGAGACTTCGTCAGACAAAACATAGAAGAAGTAAGAGAACTTAGTGAATTGAACAGAGAAAAGAATGAAGCAGAAGCAGAGAGACAGAGAAAAGATGAAGATGAAGCATTGGAAAGAGAAATAGAATTACAAGACAAGATTTCTAAAAGTATTGTTGGTTCTCATGTGGGTTCTAGAGCTAATTCTAGAAGTAATTCTAGAGCTAACAGTAGAAGTAACTCACGAACAAACTCAAGAAGCAACTCTCCAAGCAAGATAAAACTTCGATCTAGATCTAACTCTCCTTCAACGGCTCTTAATAAAGTTAACACGCCGAAAACAATGCAACCTAGCTTGACTAAACCTACATTGAATAAAGAGGTGAAAGATAACCCATCGATTTTCATCAATAAGAATGATGGCATGTCTAAACCAGTGGCTCATAGATCTAGAGTTACAAACAGATTAGTGTCAAAATCTCAACCACAATCTAATGATGGATCTCCAAAACATTCCAAAATACCTAAACGTCAAAGCTCTGTATCACCTGTGAGAACTACAGCTAGAAGAGTACCTTATATTTCAAGAAAGCCTGTTGAAAATAACCTAAGCAACAATCAAAGATTCATATCAAGCAGTACAAGTAGCATTCATGAGACTATCAGAGTGGGAAGTCAAATTCATGACAGAAGAAATACGAGTCAGAGCAGCCAAAACTTGAGCATATCTCCCAAACACATACAAGGTAAACCTCCTATTTCACCTGGACGAGGAGGCCCACCACCATCAAATCAACGCATCAACGCTAAACGCCTCTCACCTATCGTTGGAACTCCCAACAAAAGTCCAGTAGAAGACGTCAAACCTGGTTCAGCGAAATCGTCCCCAAAACCTACAACTGCAAGAAAGCCAGTCAAAATTACAGGCAACACTCCTGCTACAACTAGAGTGAATTCTAGACAACCTATTAGAGCAAAAAGTAGGGAAACAAGTCCTGATAAACGTAAGACCATTACTAAAACTCCAGTATCTAAGCCTTCCACTGTAACTAAACCTATCACTAGAACTCCTAGCAATAAAAGCCTAACTAAACCAGCGTCTGGTAAAGTTGAAGCTAGAAAGCCTATCAGTAGAACTGATAGCATGAAAAGTCTTACAAGAACTCCTAGTAACTTAAGTAGCAAGCCTCCATTGAAGAAGGTCGGTAGCAAAACTAGTTTGACTGGAAAATCACAATCAACAAGTAAAATCGATGAAGTAGGCAAGAAAGATGGCGTAAAACGAACGAAAAGTGATGAAAAGGAAGATAAGACAAAAATCAAGAAGCAAACTACAGATACAGCTACTGACCCTGAAAAAAATATGCAACAAGATAATGAGACACAGTATGATAAAATTACTAATGAGAAAGGTGAACTTGTAATTATGACTAAGAAAAGTATTATTTCTATGACGACAGCTGCAATCACATCGCAACCATTGGAAATAGTAACTACTGTCACTAACCAACTACCAACTACTTTGGAAAAGGCTAGAGAGAAAGGTATTTTTGAAAGACATAGTTCCAAAGATTCTTTGATGGGTAAAGACGATGGGCATAAAAAAGACTCTGATGCAAAAATTGTAGATGAAAAGAAGAAAGATGACGTAAAACGCAAAACAATTTTCACTGAGGATCATAAACTAAAACCTCTGCAGGGGCCATTTAACGATCCTCAACTTGAAAAAGTAAGACAGAAAATAGACGATATACTAAAAACTCCTGAAATATCCAGAGAAAACATTCTTACTGCTTCCGCTAAGTTCAGAGCGAAAGCCAAAACTGATGCTGAAAAAGACAAAAGCGAAAAAAAGGAAAAGGTTGTACCTGAAAAAACAGCAGTAAATGAACCCGAAACAAAACCAACAGAAGAAAAACCAAGCGAAGCTATAACTGCTCAAATACGCACTGAAGTAACCAAAATAGTTGAAAGTATTATAACTCCTGTCGAAGAGCCTAAAGAGATCCCTGAACCACCAAAGCAAGTTAAAAAAGCTATAGAGCCTATAGTTATGGTAGTAAATGAGAAAAAAAAGAAAGATGAACAGATTGAGAAAGTGAATGAGGCGCTAGTGAAGGGGGAGGCAGAGGTGGAAGTACAAAGTTCTAACGTGTCAACGCCAGGGGTCAAGAAGATACATCTCGACACCAGAGTGGAGAACGGATCAGACAAATCGCAGAGTAATGGCGGGTGAGTTAATTTGATTTTCTTAATTATTTAACAGTTAGGAACAGTATGAAAAGTGGTTAACTACGTCGAAAAACCTATTGCTAGGACTATGGGACCATTGCAACGGAGACCAGATAACTTAAGAATTAGGTGTGTTAATTTGTCTGCACCGTTTATCGCTAAACGGCCTGACCAATTGTCATGATGTTTTTTTAAATGATTTTGTATAGCTTCAAGGAAGGTTTACTACAGTAAACAGTAGGCAAATAAGAATGACGAAATTTAATTAAAATTTTATAATTGGGTTTAGATAACATCTTTTCTTGGACCCAAATCGGTCTCACGCGAGGCTGCGAGATCTTTCGTTGGGGCTCCAAATTCACCATCAATCCTTCTTTATTTTCTATCAATATTCTGTTTTTCTCTTGCCACATCTTTTTTGTCTTTTTGATCTCCAAAAAGATACCCTTCTTTAATTTCATGTCCCATTCCGGTTTATCAACAAATAATCATGTGAGTGAATAAGCGCCAGTCACGAACGAAAGAAGATTACAGTAGGTAGCGCATAAATTTCGTCGTAGTTTTGTGTTCTAACTCTTAGCCATGGTCTTTTTTTTTTTTTTATTGTATGTATCTGTGTGGTCTAAATCTGAATTTGTTAAGATCATTATGTATTTCTGTGCCTTAGAACTGTTGTTTTGACAATAACTAGTTAATCTAGCTCTATTATGATATCTACCTACACTCATAATATTGATATCCTTTTTATTTCTTTACATAATTCTCAACTATCAACACCGCGATTTACAAACTCCCTGTAGACATAATAGAAAGTGCACCAAACGGGGTAAGTTTCACTATAATACCCCGTGGACCAACGCGGCACGCATAGAAACCACACATTAGACCATACAATGCACTGTGGTACTCTCTTTTGACTAGCTTTTACCCACGGTTTCGATTGTAATAGTAAGGCTACGTCTACCTTCTAAAGATCTTGGGGGGATAAGGGAATCTAGTACAGAAAGTAGACACCTATGTATCTAAACAAGGATGCCTAAGTTTTAGTTTATTTGTTTTATGTTTACTTAATGACTTAAGATAAATTTTTTGGCGACATCTATAGTGCGGTGGGAGAGTAGCGTTCTGAGACGAAAGAGGTGCAGATTCGATTCCTGCAGTGGGACAAATGTTTGCATGATCTGCAAATATTTGTGTTCCGGGTCTGGTTGTTATCGTACCATGGTACTCGTAGTTCCTGATACCCACGACACATGGAATCCTAGTGATGGGTCAGGACTATGTGTTTGACTGTTGGGTGCTATTATTATTACTACACAAAACGCTCCAGCCAGGGGGGCTGGACATTCCCTAACTAAAAGATACTCGGTGACTAACGTTTGACAACTATTAAAGACCATCAATTACTCGAAATTATCAATAAAAGCTGTCACTGTTTGATTGTCACTTCACTTGTCAAAAGTTAGTCACCGAGTGACATTCAGTTAGGGAATAGGGAGACAGGTCTGGCTCAGACAACCCTATTTTATTAGGAGTCTCATTTGATACTACACGTTCCCAAAGTGGTGCCATCTTGTTAATCTATGACGTAGGGTTCACTACGGTCCACGCTCGTACTAAGGTGGTTAGTGGACCGACTCGAAGTCTCGGACAGAGCTTGACTCGGACAGTATCGAGCGAGGCATGGCGTGACCACACTGCTTATTAGCATACAACTCAGGGTTGTCGAGGCAGATGAAGCTTTGTAACGAGCATTCATGTTTGAGCATTACAAAAGTTGTCATTTATTATCAAATGCATTATAATATCTAAGGAAACTCATTTCATGCAACAAATGCATTGTGCGATAGTTTTTTTGTTTTATTTTTAGTTTAATTCCTTTATTGTGAGAGTTTTGGTCTATCGACTTTTATGGGAAGCTCTGGCACCCTAGCACAGTGTAGTTGATAGTTACTACGTTATTGAAGGACGATAGTTGTAACATCATCGTACGATGGTTGCTGCGAAACTCGGACATGGGGCTCTGGCCGAAAGAGGTAGGTACATCGGACGCCACCACGCAGTTATGTTACAGTGATGTGATTAATAAACTCAAATTACCTTATAAGTATTTTTATAAGTGTATGATTGTTAGTTTTAAAATATAATACTGGGATGGGCCTTTATCTGCGTATAATTTTCACTATTAATTGTAGCCTAAATTAAATAAATAAGTGTAAGTATTATTATATTTAATTATGCTCTTTATCTGATAAGCGTAAAACGTTTGTCAAATTTTCGCAGTAGAAATATCAAAATAAATATATCAAAATGTTGGTAAGTTACTTACTCATTTGTCCTGTAGAACTTTTACTTGAAAACACATTGTTCTAGTTCGTGAGCTACTGAAATAAAAAGTTAATTCTAGAATGCTATTAAATGTTTTCAACTGCATTTTAATAGACTTTTTAAAAAGTATTTTGTGCATGGTTTTTAGTTTCCTTACTTAACTTAAGGAAACGTATTAAATAATCTAACTCAATCTTGAATGCGTTCCAATTTCAAAATTACCGTCAAAAAGTATTTTTTTTATGATCGCTGTCAGAGTTGAATGATTAACAAAGTCAAATTCAAAAGTATTTTGTTCATTGAAATCTCAAGGATAATTACGAATCTTATTTTAATCTAAAATTACACCTGTTTCAACGCGACACCAAGAAGAATCGGGGCAACAAACTCGGTTTGCCCCTAATTGATGATCCTTCTTTCTACTAGATTGGAAGTGCCTGTGTGGTGCCGAACAAAAAGCTGATCATAAAAAAAGAGAACATAGAAAACCTTAGGCAGTAAAAAACGGTTATAATAATAAGTCGAACCAACGTTGGCACCCAACATAGGGCTCAATAAGTTGAACCAACGTTTTGAAAATTGGCGCCCAACATGAGCCCTATGTTGGGCGCCAATTTTCAAAACTCAATAAACATGAACCTTTAAGATAATACTGTTAATAAAACAAAAAAAAAGTTGAAGAATGTAAACATATACAGCAAAGTGGTCGCAAGAAAGAAATAAAATTCTCCTTACCTACACTTTCAGTAGCCTATCACTTCATGGAATCTAACCCATATATTGTATAGTAGCAACCTAACCGCGTAAGCAATTTTATTATGTGGCTAAACTAATTTCCGCTGCGTGAAATGAGTTTGAAGTTTGCCAGCCCTGATGACCTGGGTTCACGAAATTTTGCCACAAAATGGCCACTACAATTATACTTTGGTGTAGCTGATTTAAAGAAATAATAAACTACAACCTATGATTTGCATGGGTTATTTGATGTCAAAACTAAATACAGGAGTGATTGCCATTAAAATGACAAAAATTTTTTCATCAGTAGTTAAAAAAAGTATTATAATTTCTGATTCATCGCGGATCTAGGTTCTAAATTCTAACAACGCAAAAATAGATGAGTTCAATTGTATCTATGGTACATATAGTTGTGTGTACCTACCCTACACACAAATTTCTTTGTGTGATTTTAAATTCTGGCTAGATGGCCAATACATTTATAGGCAAAGGAACAAAAATCGGAACAAATGGTTCTCAAATAGTTATTCAATCTCAAATTAACCTAGATAGCATTTTTAGAAGAAGCACCCATTAGATTTCCCGCCAATCAACTTCAACCAGCAATGGTAATAGGTTTAATTCTGCCAATCATAGAACAGTCAGCGTTGCCATAAAAAAAGCAGTCTGTGAAATTTCATATGCATATATTTTGTTTCTTTTTTCAAAGCCCAATTTACTAGCACGCTACAACAACCCAACTTGGCACTTGATTCAACCCTTAAGAAATTAGACCAAGCCTTAGTTCGACCTCGCCCGTCTTACCTCGCACCCGTTCGGTGGGGTTAAAAAATGGCGCGAATACAAACCATTCAGTATATAAAAGAAAATTTAGCCTAACCTTAAAAGTTATTTTAATAGGTTTTTTTTTAGAATAACAATGAGATTCTTCTAATTCTAAGTGCCTTTTGCAAAACTAAAACGTGTAAGGAACAAAATGTCAAAGTTTTATTCAAAAAATGCTGGCTTGCCAGGACTTAAATGTAGCCGTTACTCGAGTGTGGTGATTGTGTATGACTTAAGAATGGTGCTGTTTTAGTTGATTTTGAAAATGTTACACAACCGTACTGTTTACATACTGCCGAATGAGTTGCTGCCAAAGCGGTACGACAATGAAACTGGGTATCTATTTTGTTAACTGAAAATAGTTGATTCTATTTTAGTTATAAATTCAAAATTCCTAATACCTACATCCAATAATAGGCAATCAGTGTCAAAGACAGATTAGGTATCCTGGTAAACACAATTTGGTATGCATGCAAATCGAATTTATTCAACCACGTTTTAATTTTATGTCACCTCTAAGAATGTGTGTGATAAAAGGGACAGCTCTTTCCGTAGCATAAAGACGTTCGCTATTTAAAAATACGTGTTCTAAATTCAAAATTTTCCATATTCTAGATACCCAGGCCCGGCCACGCTGCTCAGGTATTGTGAAGGCAAATACTTTTTACAAGTTGCATGCCTGACATTTTATCGGAACTTTGTGAACGAACACTTTCAACTTCACACGCAAACTTTCAAGGGAAAACTACGTCATAAACAGTGATTGATAAATTTATATTAATAAATGAAGGGAATTTATGGCTAATTTTTAATTAGAAACAGCTATTGCAATAAGTCATAAAAGAAGACAAGAGATCATAAAATTTTAGAAATTAATTGTTTGATTGAATTGATTATTGTGTACCCTTAAACATTTGACTCCTGAATTTAATCACGATTATCTTTTGTTCAAAGAAAAGATTTCAACGAACTCTAATATGTATTGATGACAATTTATTTTTTGTGTTGTAATGGTTACAGCTACACGAAACAAGTTTGTGAGTCTTGAATAATAAGATACGTTTTCCACTAACCAACAATTATGTTTATTTTATATTTTTTGTGCCACTTCTAGCATGTTTTCTTCTGCGAACATTATAAACACGGAGCAAAATTGGTTTTTCACAGATTTCCACAAAGCACGAGCACTACACCTAAACCACCAGCACGAACGAAAAAAGATCAAAAAGAAAAAGAAAAACAGACCGATTCTTCCCGAAACGAAATCAAAAACTCCCCAGAAAATGAGGAAAAACAGCCCAATATCTGCTCCCGACTTATGGGCAAATGCAAGAGTAAATGTTGTCCTTGCTGCGTCAAGGGGGAACAGGACGATGAGAGAGAGATGCAAGATGAGGTGGTGGAGGATTTGACAGGGAAGGAGAAGCAAGGAATGATGAGCAAATTCAGCTGCTGTAAAAAGAAGACGAAAGTTGAAGAGGAGGTTGAGAGGGAGATTGAGAGAGCTTCTGGGAAGGTCAGCAGTTTATATTCATTTATTTGAACCACCTTAGAGATTCACAATATAACTAGAATAGCAACCCTAAGTCTACCTATCTAGTTTTTATACTTAAATATGCTATTGCTTCCCCATTTATATAATTACATGTACACATATATACTTACATTTAAATTTTTACTAAATAAAATTATATCTACAGGGAGCAACAATCGAATTCGAAGACGAAACGAAACGCAAGCGGAAACTTCGCGATATAATCTTCTGCTGTGGAAGACGGCGTCGAGTCGGTGACTCGGGAATCCCCGCGCAGAATATCGCTGACGTCACCATGTCACCGCGACAGGACCTGTCAATGTCACCCAGTGTAGTGACGGAAGCTGGATGCTGTGGGAGAAAGCGACAGGTTGAGAGAAGAGATAGTATATTGAGCGATCGACCACCAACCACGTGAGTAACTCAAAATTCATGAGGCGATCAGCCCTATTCCCTAACTGAAAGTCACTCGGTAACTAACGTTTGACAAGTAAAATAAGAAAATAAAGAGCAATTGCTCAAAATTATCATTCAGAATTGTCAATTGATGGTAATTTTACTTGTTAGTTAGTCACCGAGTGACTTTCAGCTAGGGAATATGCGAGCTGAAGCTGCCTATTACGTTTTCTTTCCCTTCTCTTTCTATATTAATAATGCATGCATCATCTCTGCAACAGTTGCTGCAACAACCGACTCTGCACGTGGCTACGCGGTATGTGCCGTCGGAAGACAGAGCCCCTAGCAAGCCGACGGGCCAGCATGTTCTCTAAGAACAAGAGTTTGTCTCCAACGCTGCCACCTGAGGTAACTGTCATCCCCAGCATATAGCTCACGACTATAATCCCCAGATATCCTCAAACATTATCAAATATCCTCAAATAAAGCTACATCTAGGTCTCTAACACGGGTCTGGGTGTTGTGGTACCATGGCACTCGTAGTTCCTGATACCCACGACACAGGAAATCCTAGTGTGGGATCAGTACTAGTATGTGACTGTTGGGTGTTATGTTATGTATGTATGGTGTTGCAGGCTTCCATAGGCTACGGTTACTACTTTCCATCAGGTGGGCCGTATGCTTGTTTGCTTGCCTAGTACTATAAAAAATGTCATCGTTGATAGTGTAGTCAAGAGTCCAATGTTAACTTGACTGTTTGGGATTAAGGTCTTGTAAACCATTGATCTTGGAAAGTTAAATCAGTTTTGATCAGAAACTATAGAATCTAGACGTTTAAAGACCAAAAAAATCTGACCTTACCGTTCGTCCATATATCAATGACCCTGTATAATAACGTTGCGACGGTTTGTCACGCAACTCTACTTGTAATATGACTCAAGGTCCAAACTCATAACTCTTGGTTGCCGTTGCTAATAATTAGGTATAGAAAAGATTCTGAGAAATCACCAGGCATAAGTGTCACATAGTGTAGGTATCTAGACTGTACTCTGGCCACATAATCACAACCAGAAGAATTTAATTCAAACACGGCTGTGTTTCCATCAAAGATGTGCGAGGTAGATGAGCGATGCGAGGATGCGTAGCGAGGCTGTGGAACGATGTGAGTGTTTCCACCAGAGATGTGCTAAAGCTAGCGACGCTGTGAAACGGTGCGTAGATGAGCGGTGCGAGGATGTGTAGCGAGCTCTTCAGACTGGTTGCTAGAAGTTTCTCGCTCGCGTCCATCCTTTGCACACATCCCTCGCGCACGTCTCTCGCACACATCCCTCGCAACACATTCCTCGTACACATTCCTCGCACACATCCCTCGCTTGTTTTGTACGTATAAAAACCTCGGTCGCTAAGCTGTTTCCACTAGAGCTGCGCTGAGCGAGGCTAGGTAAATTAAGTGATTCTATTGATTCTTAACAAACAGATCCCTCGCTACGCATCTTCGCTCATCTCTGGTGGAAACGCAGCCTTATCCCCTTTGGCGCGGAAATCATGTTTATCATTTCGTATCAAACTACGTAGTTAATTGGAAGGTGCACTAGCGGTCAAGATTTAAGCAAGTTGCTAAGTGACAGATTTAAGACATATTTAAGACATATTTAAGTTTCAACGACCTCCATAGCACAGAGGGCGAGTAGCCGGCTAAGACGCAAGAGGTTGCGGGTTCGATTCTTGCTGCGGGACAAAATGTTTGAATGATCTGCAAATATTTCTTCCGGGTCTAGGTATTGTGGTACCATGGTACTTGAAGCTCCTTGATACCCACGACACAGGGAATTCTAGTGTGGGGTCAGGACTATTTATGTGACTCTTGGGTGTTATGTATGTTATGTTACGTTTGTCTTAAATAGCGTCACGATATTATCTACACCCACAATTTTAAACAATAAAAGTAGGCTCCTTTTGATGTATTTACAAAAGAAACAAGGTCAGTTTTGAACAATGACCAAATAATCGATGGATTCTATAAAACGTATGATTTGCAAAACTTATGTATTGTGAAAATATATTCAGTTTCAATTGGACTTTCATTGACATGACTTCTGACACACGCAAAAGTCTTCTTTTAATAAGTGCTCTAGAATAAATAAATAGAGGAATTAATCGTGTTTAAAAATAAAGCCTTTCTACACTTTTAATTAAATTTATATTCCAAGTGTTACATCAGTGAGCAAAGGGTAGTTAGTCATAATTTTAAAAGAAAAGTGTTAGTATTTAAATATGACAAACTTACTTCAAGTACCATTGCCTTCTCCAAACGCGTCGTTTAAATCGAGAAGTTCGCGAGGATCAAAAATGTTACTAACAACTGATTTCATGAAAAGTGACACTGATATTGAGGAAGAAAGCGAGGTAATCATCATATTTTACTTGTCGTCATTAAAATATGGTGATATAAGTTTTCATTTTGACATTTCGGACTCCAAACCATCAGTTTTGTTTGTTCAAACTACGAAGACCGAGCTTGCTCCATATCTTAGATGATTTTTTAGTGCTATTACAATACTGTTTAACGGACCTTCTTGTAGATTGGTAGGTAGGTAGGATTACAAGTTAAACTAGAAGTTATTAGTTTAATCAAATAAATTTCTTGTAGTTTAGGTTCCACACATCATCATGATCATCACCAGCCTGTAGAAGTCCATTGCTGGACATAAGCCCCCTAGAATGCCACGATAAACGGTCTTAAGCCGCCTCCTTCCACATCCACCGACGCGGTACTCCATCGAGTGGAGTACCGCGTCGTCCAGTTTGTTGTTACCTGTGTTTTTTTTTATATTTTTTTTATGCTACTTGGCAAGCAGACAAGCTTACGGCCCACCAGATGGAAAGCAGTTACCGTAGCCTATGGACGCCTGTAACACCAGAGGCATCACACGCGCGCTGCCGACCCTGAGACATAAAGATGAAAAGTCTCATGTGCCTGTAATTTCCCCGGCACCCGTACCCTTCAAACCGAAACACAGCAATGCGAGCACTACTGCTTGGCGGCAGAAATAGGTACGGTGGTAGTACTTCCCCGGACGAACTCTTTCACAAGGAGATCTACTACTAACAAAACTCCCCCACTTACAAACAAAACTGATGGTTTACACTTTTAAACTGTAGAACTTGTATTCCCCAACGGTTATCAGTTCTGCGAGCTATACGACCTGTCCATTGCCACTTCAACTTACTAATTCTAAGAGCTGTTTCGGTGGTTCTTCTACGGATTTCCTCATGTCGGATTTTATTACACCACGGAGTTTACCACACACACACACAAATTTAATCTTAATCGCAGTTTGAGCTTAATTTTTAAGTGTTTTTAGATCTAACTTTGCTTTAACTGTCATCTTTCAGGATACTCGCAAGAAGCTAGACCCATCTCTGGTTGAGCACACGAGCATGATCCGCGCAGCCGTCCCTGTCCTACCCATAGTACTGGCCTACTTTTGTCTCATTTGCAACGTGGTTGTACCAGGTTTAGGTAAGTTGCAACAACAAATAACCAAAAATTACTGCCTTGGAGGTTTAAATGACTACCTGTTAATTATACATAAATAACTTCGAATGAAGTGACTCATATAATAGTGATCGAACTTCTCTTGTGAAGTTCGTTTGATCATTTATTATGTATGTATTAATTATAGATTGATTTCATTCAAATCTTTTTAAGCATTTGCTTTTTTTATTACCTATTGATATTTATGGAAATGAAAAGATTTAAACGCGATAAATACCTATTATACCATTTAATTATGATAAAAAAAAAGATGTCTAGCCTTGTTATTGATTGTTGTGTTTCTTTTTAGGTTCAATCTTCAGTGGCATGTTCTGTCTGTGCTTTGGGATACCCAGGTTTGGAGTCCACGATGGAGCCAAGTATAGGATTGGTAAGTTTTGTTAACATTCCAGGAATATAGTGAAGAACCTTTGAAATTAAATATCATGCCAAATCCAGCAATAAATAAAGACATTGTCATTGTAAATAGTCTAGAAGAAATAGTTTATTTATTTGCATAAAAATATCGCAAAAGTATTGTATCAGTGTGCAGCCAGCGTCTAAGGGACGCTTCCGTCTGGTAGTGCTGTTAGGTTAGGTTATCGAGCTATCTTTAGATCGTTACAACGGTCTTTAGATAGCTCAACAGTTTAATTTGTATTTATAAGTTTTATTGGTTGTACCTATTATTCCCGTGTGTTGTGGTGTGTCCGACCTAAGAATAGACCCATCCTCCGTGGATATAGTAAAATCATTACTAAGAGATCACACTAGGGGATGGGCAGTAGCATCCGCGTGAGTACTAAACAACAAACAGCGATTACCAATCCGCCTGCCTTGTGATTATGGCGAATCCCATTGTCCTCGAGACCTCATTCAGCAGTACGGACGTAAACAGGCTGATGATGATAATGATGATGACACATTATTATTTCTGTAAAAAAGTTTTATTGATTACTTAATTGGAATGTTATGTAAAATATTTAATAAAAAATTTACATATCACTCTAAAGGACATTTCAAGATGGAAGTTAGCTAACACATTATCTTGGTTTCCAGGTTCATTTGTGGTAAATCTACTAGTGGGAGTCCTGCAACTGTTCACGGTGCTGTTCTGCCTGGTGGGGTGGGGCTGGTCCATCTGGTGGGGTGTCATCATGGTCAAAGTGTCACGTGAGTTGTCCTTGGACTTTAAAAACAACTATTCTTACTGCACTCCATAGCAAAATTCAACAGCTCACGGGG
Organism: Epirrita christyi; assembly: GCA_951392215.1. Classification (NCBI taxonomy): domain Eukaryota; kingdom Metazoa; phylum Arthropoda; class Insecta; order Lepidoptera; family Geometridae; genus Epirrita; species Epirrita christyi. Next base: position 1,050,748 of record OX595857.1, on the reverse strand, counting down.
CTATGAAAATAGCAATGTAGAATTGTAGACGAGTCTTGCAGTGGCCACGTCCGTGAGTTTCCTAGCTCTTTGACTACATTTTCTAAGACTATAAATATGGGGACCTCACTGCAGTTTGCTTTTGTATCTATCTATTTACCTAACCAGCCACCAGCATCCACTGTTGGTCTCCTCTTTATCACACCAATGTTTGCGGTATTGCACGGGCCTGATCCAATTGCTGTATCGTTATGAGGTCGTCGGCCTATGGGGTTGGAGGTCTGCCTTGCGGTTATAGTTCCCTCAGCCATCTTTCTGTGACTGCCTTGGTCCACTTGGTGTCGTCTCGTCTGGCCAAGTGTACTGCCCATTTCCACTTAAGCCTCGCAATTTGTATATCTACATCTTCCACCTAAGTGGAATCTCAACGATTGGTTTACGATCCACGTTTGCTTTAGTGTAATGTTAGTCTTAATAACTTTGTTGAATTAACATTTTCAATTTCACTACCGATTGTTAATTTTTTTGGGTGAAATGGCCCCATGTTGGGCGCCAATTTGGTGATATCGTGAAAATTCTTGTTAAAATCATTTGTAGACCAACCAAAAACAAAACCAACTCAAAACTATCATTGAATGTGGACAATAATTATTTTAGAATAAAATTCTAATCACAAATTAAGTTCCAGGCTGGGCGCCAGTTTTGACCATCCAAATGACGTGATATGAAAAGTTATGAAATTGGTAGTAAAACACGAAGATGGAAATTGAAAAGTTTTAATTGGGATCATACCTTTTGTATTTTCAGGAAAATACCGAAAACTCAGAGCTGAAGCAAGAGCGGCGGAAGCGGAGGCGCCACCCGTCACCACCAACAACCACACTCGTGGATGAAGACAAGATGTTAATGACAGCTATGATTTTCAATATGAAAAAGGTCACACATGTGAAAAATAGCGGATTTTCAGAATATCTCATGGAAAAACTGCAGATACTCAGCTTTTCGGAGATCTAATTACGAATAATTAAAACTTAGATTTTAAATAGTTTTGAAAGAGAAACAAAAATCTTAAAGTAAGACGACGTAAAGTCATGCTAAAGTATAAATTTAATGAATTTAATTTTGTGAACAAAATTTAGGTAAAATAATAATCATGGCAACATTTATAAAAAAATGTGAGACCAGTGAATTAAATATTGAATTGAAATAAATTAATTTATTAATTTATGAATTGTAGGTAATGATTGGCTACCTATTTATGAAACGCCTAAATAAATGGCAGAAAATAAATAAATTGAATTACATGAAAATACCAAAATATTTATCTGCTGGCCAGAAAATACGTGTAATATATCATTTCAAAAATATTGAAGTTTCTGTGACCATGGAATCACGTGGGCAAAATGTGTATAAGTCCAATTTAGGATTTTTTCAGACCATTCCTAAGGTCAATATTATTAGTAGGTATAAAAAAATAATGTACATACATGGTATTCAAGAGCCCCAAGTGCTTCTATTTAGTAATTACTTTTATAAAAAAAGTGGCACAATTAAAAAGGAAAATACGTTTAGTGTAAGTTAAAGGCTTATTTGTCCTCTGAGAAGGCCCATAGAAATTTGGCGTCTTTCTGTTTAATAAAACTTTTGTACGATAAGACCAAGTAACATTTAACTATGTAGATTAATCAATTCTAATTGCATACCGTAGAAAGTAATCACAGTTAATTTTATCTTAACTTTTAAAATTTAAATTTAAAATTTAAATAAAACAATGTAAAGGGTTTTTATTTGTATTTAAACAAAGGTAAGATACGTCAACTTTTAAATGTCATTGATTTGACCTTGAACTTAAGATACATATTTTGTTTACATAATTATTAGTATAAACTGAAAAAACTGTTCAAATGGTAATAATTTTGGTGGTAAGTAGGTACTATGTTATTTTTACAATAATTATGAAATAAAATCATTTATTTATGCAATTTAAGTAATTACGTATTTTACCTTTACTTTTATTGACAAATAAAACTAAATAATTATGTTAAAATTTACATAAATAAGATAAGTGTAACATTAACAAAGTTCTTCCAGTACAATTTATTAGTTACTAATTCAAATAATGATTGTTTAATTTCTGAGCCAGTCAGGTACAAAGAGCGGCCATGTTACTTTAGCAAAAGTTAATGATAAAAAAACGATGTTTTTATGATCCAGCATTTTTTTTATTCTGGGTTTGGTCACGTTGGAACATTTATCAATTAACCTATTTTAAAGATAAACCTTGCGTTCTTTACCACCTTTAAACAATAATTAAAAAAAACAAGATACCAAACATTTACATAAAAAATTTTAGGATCAATGAATTAGGTATTTATTATTTGAGAATTAATCTAATGAAATTATATAATATACTACACGAGTTCTAAACTAGGACATCTTCCTTACGTAGTAAGTACAAAAATAAAGTAATGCTATTTGTGACTTGGCTGCTTTTTCTTCAACGGGCAGAGATATGTAAGATTTTTATGTCGATTAACTGCTTGTATGTACGAACACAACGAATTGTAATAAAATAATTCTCTTTTACAAAACACTATCGTATTTTATTTAACCCTGTGAATTTACCAGAACCTATCTATTACATTTAGTACCTAGTCTTAAAGTATAAATGAATGATACTGTCCTGTATGATCCGTTGGTGACCGGATCATACAGTACATCGGATCATAACCACCGGATCCTTCAGCATTTTGGTTTAATTCTGTCTTTGTTTGTCTTTCTGCGTTTCTGTTTTTAGGGTTCCGTAGTCCGACAAAAAAAACAACGACAAAAAAGAACTCTTTTCGGAGTTCGGAACGTCCGTCCGTCCCAGTCTGTCACAGTTATCTTTACAGTTATGAACCCAAATGCATTAAATTCGGTGAGGACGCTTTCAAACAATTTTAGGGAAATTAAATTTAAATGTGACCTGAAAATTCCAGCCCAACGGGACTCGAACCCACATCATCGCCTCTAAATTGGCAACACCTTGCCCAATGCGTCCATGGAACAAGATAACACTAGCGACGAAGTTTGTGGGCACTATCAACTCGACTAAGCGCCGATGGATCTCATGATTGTGTTTCATTCGCAAACCTTTCTGCTCAACGTCCAAGTCTTAGTTCGAACGATTGACAAGAGATGGCACTACTGCTGTTCCTCAAAATTTTCATCAATTTAGTGTCAGTTTTTTAGTTAATTTAGTGCTGCGATTAATGGAGCACTAAATTTAAATGCGACCCAAAAACTTTTTACTTCTGACTACCTACGGTTGTTTAGTTCTTTTTTTCTATGGATGAGCTTCTCCTTGTTCTCAAGCCAGCACACAGGCGCTTTCCACCAAGAAGTATCATTAAAAAAAAACAAGTTGTGTTTGTTGCCCTGATTCTTCTAGGTTTGGTCACGTTAGAACAGGAGTAACTTTAGTTTATATAAGACGATTCAAAATGTGATTTCATTGAATAAAATAATCAGTAAAAAATCGTACATATGGGTGATGTAACTTCATACCTCTTAACTTTTATTAGACACTGTTTTCGGGACGCATAAGGGGTACGGGAAAAAAACGCTACATATAGAAATCATACAAACAAGCCCAAATTTTAGGATCAATATTTATTCGAATTTAATACTCTTAAGACTACTTTCACATAAAAGAAGGTTTTGTGTTATCAGCAAACTTTTTGTAGGTATGTTGTGATGCAGCTAGAAAAATTAAAAGTACTTATCTAATGTGAAACCTTTTGCTAAGTATAATCTGTCTATTGCTATGATACGACCATGGAAGTAATAAGTACTACGTAGTACTTATTACTTCCATGGATACGACATTCTAACTTATGACACAAGATTCTACATAAACATACCTCGATCTTTCCATTCCTTAAAATTGTTCTCTCTCATAGAGATTAAAGTTAGGCTTATAAATTCTTCACTGGACATTTTAACCGTCTGGTTTATTATCACCACGAAGACTTAAGACAATACCACTTTCTACGTACTTAGAGTTTCGTCATGTAGATGAATCTCTAAACTCTAGATTGATATTCCTAATAATTCCTTGTTTTTCATGTTTAGTCGTCGGTCGTGTCGTCTGCAGCTTCTGTAGGTAGCACACTCGCACTTATTTGTTATTTCACAAAAACTGAAACAAATAAATAAATGCTGGACATATCACACAACATTATCTAGCCCCAAGCTAAGCAGAGCTTGTGTTATGGGTACTAGATAACTGATATACTTAATACAATACATTACATAGATAGATATTTTTATTATACATAGAAAAATACCCAGAACACCCTGAACTGATCTGCAGATCGTACAAATATTTGTTCAGAGGCGGGAATTGGCACCGCAACCTCCTGCGTCGCAGGCGAACCTTCACCCGCCGCGCCACAGAGGTGACTAATGATTCAATAGTAGAGATAGTTTTTACAATTTTTTTTTTTTTTCACCTACCCAATAAAAGAGCTCTCTGAAAAAACCCGTTCCGTTTTTAAAAGGCCAAAGCACACCGGATGCTTATGCAGCACGTTACGTAGACACGCGCGTCTCTGTCACCGTAGAGACGCGCGTGCACGTCACGCAAGCAGTGTGCCATGTCTCATACAGTTCCATACATTACAACGTAATGGTACGTCGACGTGCACATCTACGTCTACGCATACGCAGCCGGTGTGCTGTGGCCTTTAACTTTTGATTTGATATAAAAATTCAAGCCAGGGTTGTCGTTTAAAATATTTTCAAACTTTTCTTTTGAGTTTATTTGATGGATTTTGCTCATTAACTCAAACTAATTTGTCCAACAGAAATATTTTTTCCTGTTGGTCTAATTGTCTCGGATGACTAAATATACAGTCATTTAGAAAAGTTATATAAGAAACCAAAACTTAATTTTGCAATGTATTTTTTTAACGCAGTTTATCAACAAAATTACCAATACTTATTTCATTATGGAACAATTAAAACTGGCAGTTTTTTTTATGGCCTCTGAGTAAAAACTCATTTTTGACAATGTCAAGTAGAATGTTCCTGGTCAATTTCCACTCCTTCGAAAAGCCACGCAGTACACAAATTTTATTTAAATTCACTACTATGTGCTCTTTATAAGCTACACCGGTTAAAATGCAACAAACATTACACGGCCTTACTAAAAAAAACTAGAAATTGAAATAAAATAAAAACGGACGACGTCTCCTTTCGAAAAAGCAGAAAAAATCCCGCTCATCAGCTTTCCAGTAACAAATATAGTATTTGACAGTTTCTCACGAAACTCTAGCGCTGACCGTTATTTTGCAGAAGTCAAATGTAAGGTATCTTGAGGGATTCTTATCATCTTATAATAAATTGTATTGCGTGCGCGACAGTATTCATGCGCAACTATCCCCTCCTCGTTTCGTTCAGCGCTAGACTTACGTGCCGCTACTTATGCTTGACAAGTTACTCACAGGACTCTGTGACATTCCCGCTGAGCGAGAGTAGGTCGGCGATTTGTCCGAGAGTGTCGATCTTGTGCTGTACGTGTGTTAGCGCGAGTAAGCCCAAGCCTGATGTGCCGTTTATTCTGCAAACCAAAATATTAACATTGTGAGAAGGTTTGTTCCAAGTAGCAATTAAAATTACGTCCTGTTACTAATACTATAGTACTTTACATCACTATAAACCTTTTATAAACAATACTATACTATACAATGTGTAACAAAATACCCCTATAAGCCCGAGGGGAGGGTAATACACACGTCATGGCGAACAACTTTAGTTCTATGTACTTTATAAATTTCGATTTTTTTATTCATGAAATGCCACGTAAAATTTCCTCCAGAAATGTACATAACACAACAAGGGGCTGCCCTATTACAGCATTTAGAGTTCACGCATAGAGATCAAATGAACAGCTGTAGTAGGGTACCTCCCATGTAGTGCTATGCCCATTTCTGGAGGAAAGTTTAAGAGGCATTACATGAATGAGAAACTTCGAAATTTATAAAGTCGTGGAACTAAAGTTGTTCGCCATGACGTGTTTATTACCCTCCCCTCGGGCTTATAGGGGTATTTTGTTACACATTGTATATACTACATAGTATAATAATATACACTATAACACTAGTACTATATATACTATATAGTATATTAATAATATACTATAGTACTATTTTATTTCTATTTACTATTATACTATAAACATTGGTTTCACGTACCCGGCGGTGCCAAACCCTCCTGAGCCAATCAGCGAACTGAACAGTGCAGCGGCGCCGAACAGCGGAGCTGCTTCTCCCCCACCGCTACAACTCTGAAACAGAGTTTAAAAGTATATTTTCACACCACCTGCTCGACAATGTCCAATTACAAATCATGCAACCTCAACGTAAAGTAAAGCATTGTCTCTCTAGGGATATAAAGTTGTATGAAACTCCCTAGGGATTAAAGTGATTTGAATTTGGAACGTCAAATTCGTGTGGAGACTCTTGGAAAACTCTAAGTAAAAAATGGTCCATATGGCATTGTAAAGAGGTTTGTTCGAAAATTGAACTGGCCACCATAAGCAGAACTCAAAAAAAAAGAAAAAGGTGAGTTTACAAAGAATGTGAAACAAAAGAATGTGAATTTCAGTAAATTTTATTGCAATATTCATGTTGATAAAAAATTACAAACGATAGTGATTCTACCCCAAAGTTTATCAAAACAGACGCTTTAGAGATTATTGATAATCTACTACCGCAAAAATCAAAACAAGCCCTGGCTGTTTTATTGTCTCGCAGAAAGTGTGAAAAGTAGAGTATGCTCCTCTGGAATAAAGCCTGTCTTCGTCTTGGGCAGCTTGAACCCCTCGCTTCACTCAGGACTCTATATAATAGAGTCCCTCGTTACGCTCAGGGTTCAATATGCCGCCCGCGACATAAGACACAGCTTTATTCCCTTAGTGCATAATCTACTATTAAACTCCGTCTAAAAAGAAGTGTCATGTACATAACATAACACCCAACAGTCACATACGTAGTCTTGACCACATACTATGAGTCCCTGTGTGTCGTGGGTATCAGGAACTACGAGTACCATGGTATCATAACTTAAGTTATTATTAGTAGTATTACTTACATTACATAAATTAAGAAAGCGTATTACACTCTTGATGACTATATTAATGATAAAGCCGCGTGGCCTGATGTCGCTTTGCCCCTCGACTGCTAAAATGGAAATTTGCAATATCTGTACTTACCTATATCTTTCTATTAGATTATTATTTATAAGTATAACAAGCGTAGCGTGAGCTGTCTTGCATATTTTTGCTGATGTTAATTTACTTTTGACTACCTTCCTAAGGCTTTTAAGTTCTCATTTACTATGTACACCACACAGGCGCTTCTCACCTAGTGGTAAGACGGACCATTTATGTAAGCCAAGCCGTGTTTGTTACCTGATTCTTCTAGGCTTGGTCGCGTTGGAACAGGAGTAATTTTAGTTTATAAGACGATTCAAAATGATCCTTGTGATTTCAATGAATAAAATTATTTTAATTTGATTTGTTTGATTTAACATCCAGACTCAGAACAAATATTTGCAGATCATACGAACATTTGTCCCGCAGCGAGAATTGAACCCGCATCCTCTTTCATCTCAGCCGGCTGCTCGCCCGCTGCGCCACAGAGGTCGTAGAGTGATGTTGCGTAGTATTAGGAGACTCAAGTGGCACAGTATGAGGTTGCATATGACACCACTGCAACAGCACTAACTTCACGCATTTAAATGAGACTCATTCAAGTTAAACTCGAAAAATAACTTACATTAAGGTCGATCGTCTCGCATGTGGTGCCAAATTCAAATTGTATTGTGTTTTTTGCTCGTCACAGCTCATCAACACTTCTTAAGATAGCTCAAATAGGTTTTGCGAAAACTAAGAGACCCAACACACATGTTTTAATTGATAGTATCTCATAAATACTATTAGGTTGGCTACGAATATCCATGAATCAAAAAAACACTATAAAAATCATTGAACAATATTCGTAGCTAAACTAATTATCTTTTCACACCACCTGCTCGACAATGTCCAATTAAATATCATGCAACCTCAACGTAAAGTAAAGCATTGTCTCTCTAGGGATATAAAGTTGTATGAAACTCCCTAGGGAATAAAGTGATTTGAATTTGGAACGTCAAATTCGTGTGGAAACTCGTGGAAAACTCGAGTAAAAAAATGCCCATATGGCATTGTAAAGAAGTTTGTTCGAAAAACGAACAGGCCACTATAGCAGAATTCGAAAGAAAAAAAAGAAATAGGTGCGATTTTAAAGAATGTAAAACAAAAGAGATGTTTGGTATGTGTTTGGTGCTGTAATTTTCAATGAATTTTATTGCAATATTTTTATGTATTATAATATACTAGTTGCGCCCCGCGGTTTCACCTGCGTGAATAATTATGAAAACTGATGATGATGATGATGATGAAAAGTAGCCTATGTGTTAATACAGGGCGTAAACTATCTCCATTCCAAATTTCAAACAAATCCATTCAGTAGTTTTTACGTGAAAGAGTAACAAACATCCATACTCACAAACTTTCGCGTTTATAATATTAGTAGGATGTCAGTGACAATATTAGTGTTAACAAAAAATGTCGAGCGATAATGATTCTACTCGAGTTTATCAAAACAGACGATACTTATTTTATGGAGCCCTGGCTTTTTATTGTCTCGCAGTAGGTGTGAAAAGTAGAGAATGCTCATCTGGAATAAAGCCTGTCTTCGTCTTGGGCAGCTTGAACCCCTCGCTTCACTCAGAACTCTATATAACTCCCTCGTTACGCTCAGGGTTCAATATGCCGCCCGCGACATAAGACACTTATTTTTTCCCTTAGTGCATAATCTACTATTATGAGATAATGATTAACTAAAATATGTGTCTTAGGTTTCCTAGTTTTCGCAAAATACATTTCCGCTATCACTAGAAGTGTTGATGAGGTGTCATAAGCTAAAATCACGAATAAATTTTGCACCACATACGAGACGATCCACCATAAATTATATTAAATCTCGGAAGTAGTAAGAACTTACCATAACAGCTAGTAGCGATATTATGACGGCAGCGGTAAATGTAACTCCCTGGGAAGACATCTTTGACGCTGTTTATGTAAGAGAGACTGCGCAGTGTCGCGTGATACGGACGGTTTTATACTTCGACGTGGATATCCGTTCAAAACACAACAACACGACTGTCTACTAAACGGATGATAGACTTGTGTGTTTGTCTGAAAAAATATATACAGATGTATGTTTGTTGAGACCCAAGATACAGGCTATTATGCCTAGTTTGGGCCTTACAGCTAACCTCTTACAGAACTTAGGAAATTCTTGTGTTTGGTCCTTAAATATAATGTAAAACTTTTATTGGCAATAAATATTATCTATCTAGATGTCAAATCAATAAGTAAGCAGACCATGAGACGACCTCAGTGGCGCAGCAGGCAAGTACCCGGCTGAGATGCAAGAGGTAATGGGTTTGATTTCTGCTGCGTGACAAATGTTTGTATGATCTGCAAATATTTGGTCTAGGTCTGAGTTTTGTTGTACCATGGTACTCGTAGTTCCTGATAGCCGTGACACATGGAATCCTAGTGTGGTATCAAGACTACGTATGTGGCTGTTTGGTGTTATATTATATTATTATTAAACTAAGCTGCCTTGCGGTGCCATGGTAATCGTAGTTCCCGTTAGCCATGATACAGGGAATCCTAGCATGGGATAGGGACTTTTACGTCCGTACATAACGTCCGTGACGTACTTTTTAACGTCTTAAGGCTGCTAATGATGATGATGATGTGAGATATGACTGCTTTTTATTCAGGTCATATTAATATTATTGTAAGATTTAAAACCTGAAATAGAACAACACAAAATGTAATAGAATTGAAATTATCGTGGATTGGTATTATTTTGGAAAAAATACTACATACACCACGTAATGAGACGGGAGTACGTGTCGTGGTCGCAGTCGGTGCTCATGAGAAAGGACCTCTAAATGGTCAACGAAACGTTAGCAGGAGAATAGTAAAGTACCTGGTGTATAGTCGTAATTTTACTAAAAAGACATAATATCACAAGTAAATCCGTGAACAAACGCAAGTATCCATCCCAAGTATTTCTCGTGCTCTAGATAAGTACAATATTTTTGTCTTGTCCCGGCCTCGGCTCGGTGGAGCGCGCAACGAATCAAAGGATGACTTGCTAATCGCTGATTAGTGATGATGTACACCGAGAGACTCAAGACTGTGACGTCACATTATGTTAAACTTAATGACAATGTATGAACAGATTAGTGTGCTGACACCAAACTAGATGTCGTTAGTAAAAGTGCACAATCTCTATGAATGATTGAATGAATGAATGAATTAATGAATGACGAAGGAATGTATGAATGAATGAATGATTTATTTACTTAGAATGTAGGTACAGTCAATAATATATAACAAATACATAGATAATAAATATAAATTATAGTCTCCAATACATTCTGCCGTTATGCGTCCAAAATTTAAGAAGTCCTTACAAACTAGGTATAACTAATATGCAGGTTACAAGCGAGTCAGAATAACAAAAATGCTCAAAATAATTATAAAACGACCAAATACACAAAATAAACACAATGTCAATAAAAAACAAATCATTGTTCTGGGAGAATGAAAACCCCAAAGACTTAAAAGCGGTTTTTATAGTTAGGTAAGACTCATGCATGTAGTAAAAACACTTTGACAAAAGCAAAAAACGACCTGCTGACGAAAACCCACGGCGTCGGTAGACTGGGTGTCATACATCATCATCATCACCATCCTGTTTATGTCCACTGCTGGATGAGGATTAAATTTAATGCAATGGAGAGATTTGCCATAATCACCACGCTTGGCAGGCGGATTAGTGATCGCGTTATTGGTGTTAAGTTCTCAGGGAGATCAAAGTCAAAGTCAAAGTCAAAAAGAACTTTATTCATTGGAATCACAAGGATCATTTTGAATCGTCTTATATAAAATTAAATTACTCCTGTTCCTGTTGTAGATGCTGCTACCTATCCCCTGGTGTAACCCCTTAGTTGGCTTTTACGACATCAACTTGAGGAGACAGGAGGCAGGGCCGTTCTTAGGTCGGACACACTACAGCCCATCAGCATAGGGGTTTTTTTTTCTTTCTTTTTTATGCTACTTGGCAAGCAGACAAGCTTACGGCCCACCCGATGGAAAGAAGTTACCGTAGCCTATGAAAGCCTGTAACACCAGAGGCATCACACGCGCGTTGCTGACCCTGAGACATAAAGATGAAAAGTCTCATGTGCCTGTAATTTCACCGGCACCCGTACCCTTCAAACCGAAACACAGCAACGCGAGCACTACTGCTTGGCGGCAGAAATAGGTACGGTGTTAGTACTTCCCCGGACGAACTCTTTCACAAGAAGTTCTACTACTAACAAAACATTGTTTCATACATTCTGAGTTAAATTGAATAAAATAATCATGACTACGTAGACTTGCACGGGGAAACCGTGGAAAGCTTTTTAAAAAGACAAATTTTATCATTGAAGTTAAATGATTTTTTAATTATAAAGTGTTTTACAAGTGGTGGCTTAATATCGACTGCCTTAACTCTAGCCTAAACGTACCATGGTCCAGACGCAACGTCATCAATTATGCACCTGCATACGTGCGTGGGTGCTTATACAATCTAGAGAGGAAATGCTTACTCTGCATTAAAAATGGCCCGATGAGTGGACGATGGTAACATAACTACGTATGTGACTGTTGGCTTATGTTATGTTATGTTATTGTCGTAGTTGTACCATAGAATACGCCACAGGGTAATATTACAGGGTAATAGCCACAGGGTTGTACTATTCAATCTTTATTTCAACCAACGCGACTTCACTCGCTGGCTCCAATCTGTGCTAATATAGTACACATTAATAATACTAAGTGTGCATCGATTATAACTTTAGAGTCTTCAGACCTTGTAGCCATTATTATGATTAAGTATATATGCTTTTGTATAAAGCATAACATCACATAACCATTGTAGTCTCAGCTTAAGAATAAGACTCCTTCGACTCTAACTGTGGATGTAGTAAAAGGGATTACGCCACGGAAGGGCAGCAGCATCTACCTGAGTACTTATTACCCTAATGTGATCACCAAACCGCTTGCCAAGCGTGGTGATTACGGCAATCCGCTCCGGGGGAAGCCTCATCCAGCAGTAGATGTCTACCGGCTGATGATGAACACATAACACCCAACAGTCACATACATAGTGCTGATCCCATACTATAGGATTCCCTGTGTCATGCCCTAAAGCATCTCACATAATATGTCATAATCATTATCAGCAGCCATTTGACGTCCATTGGACGAGGCCTCTAGAAAATGCAATGGGGCCAATTGACATACTCAAAGTCAAAGTCAAAGTCAAAGTCAAAGTCAAAGTCAAAGTCAAAGTCAAAGTCAAAGTCAAAGTCAAAGCCAAAGTCAAAATAAATTTATTAATTGAAATCACAAGGATCACTTTGAATCGTCTTATAAACTAAAATTACTCCTGTTCCAACGCGACCAAGCCTAGAAGAATCAGGCAACAAACACGGCTTAGCTTACAAAAATGGTCCGTCTTACCACTAGTTAAGAAACGCCTGTATGGTGCCTCGGAGCAAGGAGTAGCTGATACATAGTTAAACTTTAGGAAGGTAGTCAAAAGTAAATAAACATCAGCAAAAATATGCACACGCTACGCTTGTTATACTCACCATGCTTGTCACCAATCCACCTGCATTGTTGGCTACAGTATTTGTGTTGAGTACTCAGAATGCTGCTTCCCATCCTCTGGTGTCAATCAATGTCAATCATCCCATCCCTGTCGGTTTGTACGACATTCACTAGAGGAGATGGAGGTGTATATTCTAAGGCCGAACACATAACAGCACACATGAATTATGTGTAATTATGTTAATGGTGCGTGAAAAACTATGCATGGTTTATGTAACGAAACGCATTGTAGCATCGTCAATAACCTTGAACGTTTCAGCTACCGACATCATAATTCTGTATAATCCTTAGAAATATTTTGAAGCGGTCATTCATTCTTCCGTCAATGAAGTCTCCGTCAAGTCCTTTGTTAGACTGCGAAAAGCAAGTGACTATCTTGCATGTCTGTGTATTGTTTCAGACACAGACTAGATCTAACCCGAGTATCGACAAATATATCCAGCAGGGTACGGTACGACGGAATCATCATCATCATCATCATCATAGGCCTCCGCCTCCATCCACCGACTTCTTGCGTTTATAATGTCTTTAATCCATCGAGTGTAGGGCCTTCCTCTACCGCGTCGTCTAATTTGTGGTCGCCACTTAAGAACCTTTATTCCCCAATGGTTGTCAGTTCTGCGAGCTATATATGACCTGCCCATTGCCACTTCAACTTGCTAATTCTAAGAGCTATGTCGGTGACCTTGGTTCTTTTACGGATTTCCTCATTTCGGATTCCATTACAATAGTGAAACTCCTAGTATAGCCCGCTGCGCGAATTTGAGCTTGCCTATACGGCCAATAGTTTAGCGACCACGGTTCAGTGCCGTAAGTCATCAATAATAATAATAATAATAATAATAATAAATTTATTTCAGGCTTAAATGGGAAATGTACAATAAATTATACCTAAACATAAAGCCCATAGAAATATATACCTACCTTAAAGACTAACATACATACATACACATGTATACATAATGGCAACACGCACTGATTTTAGACGACGGAATACATCAATGTATTCTTAACAGAACCACCCAGAACTATGAACACTGTGAAAAGGTTCCACTGCAAAAAGCGAACCATGCATCATGAGTCGCTAACTCTTTGAAACCCGAGCATCGGACGCGTTGCATTCCCTCGTATTATTCCACCCGCGATTTTCCATAGCAGTGTCACTTGGCAGAACTGTGGCATGCCGCCAGATTCGCAAATCGAATTCGACAAGAGTTTGTGAATGTTCCCTGTAGTAGCACCATCATCGGGGGAGACGCGCGGGCAGGGAAGGGATGCAAGGGGTGTAGGGGTGTGTGGGGTCGGGATCCGGCAGTGTAGTCTTGGCGGGGCAAAGCGCGTGGACGTGTTGTGTGTGAGTGTGTGCTGTGAGTGCGACGCGACAATCCGGTGAGTGATAGACGACACGTTACTGGATTGCAGATCAGTAGATTCTCTCAGTTAGATTGATCTCTACTGCAGTAGATGTAGTGTCTCTACTGGTACTAGTGTTTACGCTTTGTCTATTTGCTATGGGTTGTTAGTTCGTGGTTATTGAAGACTATGTTTATCCTGGCCGTTTGTAAATAATCCAAGAAACTCGCTGCCGAGAACAGATTACATGGATATACAGTCTCTGTCGTTCAACGATTGCACAAGGAAAATTTGTATGAATCCTATGTTTTCGGACATAAAAATTATATTTTACAAAAACGATTTGTATTTTTGCGATTTTGGACTGATCTCAAAAGTAATATATTGAAAGCCCAGTGCAACGTGACGAGATTAAATAATGAGATAGATCGGTAGAACAACATACTACTGTTGTAGCCGAGCAGACTTTTGAAAAATTGTCTTGTTTCGCAATAAAAATCGCGAAAATTACCACCCGAAAAGAGCTTTGGCATTCAATTTAATGCTCTTAATTTTGAAAGGCAACAACACAAATTTTTTTTGAATTATATTCGTAAAAAAAATTGTGTTGTAGCTAGACTAGTACTTATTTTAAAGTTATTACCGCAAATATTTTTTTTATCTATGATTTGTATTTCGATTAAGTAATTCAAAAAACCCTCAAAAGTAATATAATTTGAAGTACAAACCAGTTTCATCGTAAAATAATAATAATACGATTAGCAAAGCCGTTAGGATAAAATTTTTGGTTGGATGTTTGGATTGTAGGTTCATGTCCCGCCTTAAAGTCCAGTTTCAAGACTACATAAGTGCAGAAATTTTTTTGTTTCTTTTTTACAACATACTAACAAGCAAAGTTAAATAAAAGCTTTTTAAAAATTCAATAACGCGCAAACTAAGCTAAGTACCATTTCACGTGCGAGTTTCATCAATCAAGGCTCGAACAGAAAAGTTTCAATTGAAAAATGTTCAATAATCAATCACGGAGTAGATACCCCCCCCCCCACCCCTTATATAGATGTTCAGAACAATTTGATTCAACCCACAGGACTCTAGAGAATATTTTTGAAACATGAGATAAAGTATGAATAACCTTTTCATGACATTTTTAAGACAATCCTTTGAGGATACAAAGTCCGTTACATAATTTGAAATGAAAGTATACTTTGTCTTGTCAGTATGATTAAAGACAATATCTGCGTTGTTTATTTATGATTGAATTCAAACTATCTTCCTTATTTCCTTGTCATTATTTCTTGGTTATCAAGCTTGAGGTTTTATGGACGACTAGTTGCGCCCCGCGGTTTCACCCGCGTGAATAATGATGAAAGTTGATGATGATGATGATGTTGAAAAGTAGCCTATGTGTTAATCCAGGGCGTAAAGTATCTCCATTCCAAATTTCACTCAAATCCATTTAGTAGTTTTTACGTGAAAGAGTAACAAACATCCATCCATACTCACAAACTTTCGCGTTTATAATATTAGTAGGATGTTCACGAATAAATAAACGGGCGTTTTCGTAACCATTGGTCAAAGTGACAGATAATGTACGAAAGCATCTGTGAAAAAAAATGGTTAGGCTGAACATTCGTTTAGCCATCTGTGTATGTGTTGGTGAACATTGGAAATAAAGAAAGAATACATTTATACATACAAACTGTACACAACAACATAATTACATAATAACACAAGCATAAACAAAAAACAAAAATTAAACAAAAGTAAACCAAGTGTATAAACTACCATCTACATAAAATCCGCACTACACAAAGGTTAGCTGGTAGAGAATGCTTCCTAGCATTAAGATCGCCTATGTAAATGATTTGTTTTTTTGTGCAATAAAGAATATTCTATTCTATTCTTTTCTATAAAGGAGGAACGCTGCCATGTACAGGTTTGTACGAAAAGCCCTGAGGTCGTAGACAAAGTAACATTCTAAAAGCGATGACGCCAGTAGAAAAGTCCAAAATGTATGGGATTGACGTTAGCTATCGGTATGTCACGTGGTCTTTTGTATTGAATTACGACTGTAGAAATGGAATCGCTTCGAAGCGAATGCCGTTTGGCTAGGCCCTCTGAGCTCAATAGCTGATTTTCAGCACAGCGGCTTAATGATACCTTTTTTTTGTGATAATAGAGACCATGGAATTAAGAGGGCGCTCCGAAAATATAATGCTGATTTGCCTAGTTATTGTGAGTAAACCAGATATCACATCAATACAAAAACTGAAATACGTGATTTTTAATTTTTTTTTCTATCCGTGACCAAGCCAGAAACACAATTGGCAGACATTTACTCTATTTACTTACTTTATTCATTTACTTACTTCATTTACTTTATTTTTTTGAAAGTTATGCCTTTAAATTAGATTTTTTTGATTTTTAGTAAATAACTTCAGTCACATATCCAAAATAAATACTCACCGAAGGAAATAGTTATTTGTTATACAAGAGTGCAAAGTTGCTTTTTAACCGCGTGCTCAATTTTGATGACCGAGCAAGCGAAGGATTCTAAAATTGAATCACGAGCGTAGCGAGTGATTCAAAAGTTAGAATCCTGAGCGTTAGCGAGGGAATCAAAAGAGCACGAGGTGAAAAATCTCTGCACTCGAGTGCAACACGTAACTTTTCATCCCACCTCAGCGAGGAAATAACTTAATAATAATTTATTTATTGAGTCAGATACTTCAAATCCATTTTTTGTTAGTAGGTACTTAATGCAAAAAATAAAACATTTATAATCACAAGATACTTTTGCGCATTTTTAACAGTTTCAGTCAATTCTGTTTGTCAAATAAATTTCCTCGTCGCTAGAATCACTCATTTTAGGTTTTTACTTGTTTTCAAGTTTCTTGTTTACCTAAGGTTTTAAAAATATGACGTGAAAAGAAAATAGCGCGCGTAAATCAAATTAAAAAAGAAAGTAATACACCAAGAAGGTGTAGAGTTTTAAGTTTTTAACAAATTAAAAAAGTTTGCGTGATAAATTCGGCACCATAGAGTTAGAAGTAAATAGGTTTAATGATGTTTTGAATTCACAAACTTAGTGCACACGATGTTCTAAATTCAATTTTACTTTATCCTCTAGCGAATAAAAACGGCTTTTATACTCAGATATCGAATAGTAAAAATACTCTTTCTGAGATGGTGGGATGAAAATATAGTTTATTATCCGTGACCAAACCAAAATTTACCTAGACTAATTAGTATTCTTATAATAAATTAAATTTATCATTTGAGACTTTACTTCTGTGCAAGATAGGGTCGTGCGATATTCAATCTTATTCCGTTAGAATTTGCGTCTAAAAGACAATTCATCTATATTATATTTTCGGAGCGCCCTCTTAAAAGTGTAAATAATCTGTCGTAGGTCTCGTAATCTACGAGTGCTACGGACCCTCTACACTGTAGAGGTTCCGTAGAGTCAACAAACTTTATCGTTGTTTGTTTACCATGAGAAATGACAACCGTAGCAATATAGGTACTAGTGCTACACTAAATAGCCTACGGATTATGTTACTCTTTTGCTATCAGTTTCAATGTTGTTTCTATCCGATATGACTTTCTTGCGATTACCCAATTTACGCAGTTTGCCTACAAATCTTGACTACGAAAAGACGTGTGTAAATTAGGTAATCGCAAAAACGTAATTTCAATTAGAAATAGGATTGAAACCGATAGCAACAGAAATACGTAATCACGTAAAATTAATCCCTTCTTCCAGGGGTGTTTTAATAGACATTTAAATAAAATTCCTAACGGGCGTTATTTTGTATGAAGGGTTCTGTTTACGGCTGTACTATGAATTTTAGTCACGATTCAACTATAATTATTTTTCTCCGGTTCATGGTTTCATATCAAGAAAAAACTTCGTACCCTGATAATTATCCAATTTCATAAAGATTAAACTTATAATTTTTAAATTAAAAAGAAACTAGAGCCGCCTCGAACGAAAAAACTGTTTCGCTTTAATTATTGTAAAAGTTAGATCTTCACTAAAAAGGTTATTGGATAAAACTTATCAAAGTACAAAATAATCTTTTATTAATTTCAAACAAAAGGATAATTTGGTTAGAAACTAGAAAAATATAGATTTATAACGGAAATTTTACATTCCTCACGGGAAACTCTAATAATAATTTTTTTTTTGATGCTTTATTTCAGACACAATGACCCATAGTCGTATATATCATACATACATCAATAAAAATAAAAAAATAAAAATAACCAAAAATTCAAGCACTAACATAATAAAATAATAAAACATTTGGGTAGCTTGGTAGCTACTTACAGGTAGCAATCTCCACCCAGCGGCGGTAAACTGCCGTCTGCATCAGTGTCCGCCAGACTCTTACTAAACATAACATAACATCCAACAGCTACATACGTAGCCATAATGCCACACTAGAATTACCTGTGTCGTGGGTATCAGGAACTACGAGTAACATAGTATCATAATACCCAGACCCGGAACAAATATTTGCAGATCATACAAACATTTGTCCCGCAGCGGGAATCGAACTCGCAACCTCTCGCATCTCAGCCGGCTACTCGTCTGCCGCGTCACAAAGGTCGTCTAAACGCTAAAATAACCAACAAGTGATACCTAAACTCATGATATCATGTTAAAATGACGAACAGTGGCACTACCTTCCACTACGTACTCAAAGGCTAGAATAGTGTCTATTTATATTAAACACAATTTGTGACGTCCAGGATATGCCTAGGTCACACAGGGTCGATTCCTCCTTCAAGTAAGATAGTAATCGCCGTGTTATGTATGATACAAGATATCCTCCAGGTAACAGTATAATGCGCACGTACCTGGAAAACCAACTGCTGACCACCTTCACTGCGCTCTTGCTGTTCTATGCTGGGCGATGACGAGCACTTTTACGACGCACTCACCGGCCGGTTAACTCTTATTTATTTATTAGGGTTCCACAAAATACCACAGTCTAGAGATATAAACACACACACGCTATATAGGATTGAAATTGATGTAGTCCGAGTATTACGTTCGTTGGGAAAGTCTAGCTTCGTTACGCTGCCAATCGTATGGAGTTCCACAATCGAGTGCACAGATTTATAAGTATAGTACTAAAGATCGAGTGCCGTCATTTCTTTTTCATCGCAGCAACTACCCGCTTCTCATCAGTGGTTACTCGAGGGTAGGTTTGTGAGCGAGTACCGTACGCATAGGACAAATGAAATGTTGTCCGTGTTACAGGAAAAACAGTCTTAGTATCAAAACACAAAAGCTACATTTGGCAAAAACTATGCGAACGAAACACAATTCTTAATGAATAATGAAAATAACTACCTAGTGCATTGAATACATTCAGAAATGTTCCACAAGGTCCTTTAGGACAAAGCAGACCTTGAATCAGTAAAACAAAGAAGAAATCTCTTCTTACGATTGTAAGTCTATGTAAATGAATCGTAGAATTGAAATGTCGTTTTATTCACGACATCTATTACAAGCAGGATTCCACACACGATTCCATTTATCTTGATATAGCTCTGCTCATTACGCATGGGATGTCTCGTCTAAATTAGAGGCATGTCTCGCCTACTAAGGCAAATATCAAGTTCTTTATACTGCGGAGCTTTGTCCTGTATATTTCGCAGTAAGATTGTCACTTTAGGGATATCGTAATTTTTAACCGACTTCCCAAAAAAGGAGGAGGTTCTCAATTCGGTTGTAGTTTTTTTATTTTTTTTTAATGTTTGTTACCGCATATCTCCGGCGTTTATGAACCGATTTGGAAAATTCTTTTTTATTTGAATAGATATACTTCCAGATACTTCAAAATCCAGTTCTGATGATGGAATTCATGAGGAATTGAGGGAACTCCTCAAATATTGTAGGCATACATATGGCGATTTTGATATTTTCAGCAACAAACCAAGCATTTGCATTCAAAAAGTATCATAATCCTTTCACCACTATGGTTCTTTCATAATTTTTTTTCATCCAAATATTTAATAGCAATGGCGGAAGTCGGTTTTTTAAATGAAAAGTTATTCTAGTGATAGTGACGAGCATTGTTTTAACGATTCACTGTTTTATATTTTCCTAGGAAAATGGCAATTTCATTAGACTAGTCAAGGGATATAGAATTTTAATTGAATTAATTTGGGAGTTTTACAAACCCTAAAAATTAAATTAAATGTCAGTTTGACTACGGAAGATTTTATTGACGCCGCACCACGGATCTAGATATTAGTGTACAATATAGATTATACAATATAGATATATTAGTGTATTATGTGTACAAAATTTCATGGAGTTTGATGAAATAATAGTCAAGATAGAAGCTTCGTTCAAGTACTAAAGGGCGGTAACTTTCTCTTAAAACGTCGGTCCATCGTAAGGGCCTTACAATACTGCGTCTTCTACATGAATTACTATAGCACAGAGACCGTACCATGAGCTCTTATAGCGATTCAGTTCAAAAACTATTCAGTACAAAATATCGGTTCGTCGTTGACATTTGTCATCATTGAATAACTTGAATCGTAGAAGTCTATAGACCTTCTGCTACTGTGCCTTTAAATATAGCTGCGAACATCACGGAACCGATATTTTGTACTGAATAGTTTTTAAACTGAATCGCTAGAGGAGCTCATGCTCAGGTCGTAAATCCCAAGATCTTTGCTATGTCAAAAATGTGTTTGTTTGTTTGTCTTTGTCATGTTGTTAAGCGCTGCCATAATCAGGCGCTTAGCCGCGGTTTTCATATTAGCATCTCTGACTCGCTCTCGCAAACACAACTTGTGATGTGAGCTCACACTTTTCAGTGACCAAAAAGAATACATCTCACATACCAACTGCCACGAATACTAACTGCGGGGCTAGTCTAAGTTTTGCAGCAGCCATTCGTAGCGATGAAGATTACGATCGTCCGTGTATTACTTAGTAACTAGCCATTCATTTATTTTATTTTTTTTATTTTGATTTTATATATATTTTTTATTTTTATTTATTTTGGTTATTTTTACACGTTACGATAGTTGCTACAAAACTCGGGCTCCTTTTCGACTAGTGTAGGCTCTTTACTTAAGTGATACACGTGTATAAAGGGCCTAAAAATGTTTTTTTTTTATATAAACATAACACCCAACAGTCACATACGTAGTCTTGATTCCACACTAGGATTCCCTGTGTCGTGGGTATCAGAAACTACGAGTACAATGGTACCATAACACCCAAACCCGGAACAAATACACTCGAGAGCAATGAATCCGGGTCACTTAAAGAATCCTAAAAATCTCGGAAACTAAAAATGCTAGGTTAATGCAATAAATTGTATTTAATAGACAATGTAATACTCCTTAAATGAAGGTATTAAAACTTCTTAGTTATTGTAAAGTTATATCATAAAAAAATCAAATTTGAAAAAGGGCCACTTTCGAAGATGGAACTACGAAATTACAGCATTTGGTTTTGCTTTTGTTTGTAATCTGTCATTTATCATTGTTTGATTTCTGATTTTTTGTTGTTTTTTTTCTGCGTAAACGCAGTAATGGAAGCACGAGGAGGCAATACGAAGTATTAAAATTCAAGAAAATCGTAATAAAGTTCAAAAATTTCATGTTTCCTATTTTTGTTTTAAGGAGAGATCAGCAGTTTTTTTCTTTATGTAATTTTGTGTTAATAAAATGTATGGTGACTCATATTTTTTTTACCTTCATTTAAGGAGTATTACATTGTCTATTAAATACAATTTATTGCATTAATCTATCATTTTTAGTTTCCGAGATTTTTAACATTCTTTAGTGACCCGGATTCATTGCTCTCGAGTGTATTTGCAGATCATACAAACATTTGTTCCGCAGCGGGAATCGAACCCGTATCGATATCGTAATTGCGATCAAGTATTCAATAGCACACTCTAATAATGAAAGTAAGTGGGTCTTTTATGGGGAATTCTGTACGGTTCTATAATAAACTTCCAGAAGGTGCATCTAAACTTTCTATTCGAAGATTTAAATCCTACATAAATATTAATCTATCAAGAAAGCGTATTACACTCCTGATTACTATATTAATGATAAGCCGCGTGGCCTGATGTTGCTCTGCCCCTCGACTGCTAAAATGGAAATTTGCAATATCTGTACTTACCTATTTACATGTTTCTATTAGATTATTATTTATAAGTATAACAAGCGTAGCGTGTGCTGTCTTGCATATTTTTGCTGATGTTTATTTACTTTTGACTACCTTCCTAAGGTTTTTAAGTTCTCATTTACTATGTATCAGCAACTCCTTGCTCCGAGACACCACTCAGGCGCTTCTCACCTAGTGGTTAGTTAGATGGACCATTTATGTAAGCCAAGCTGTGTTTGTAGCCTGATTCTTCTAGGCTTGGTCGCGTTGGAACAGGAGTAATTTTAGTTTATAAGACGATTCAAAATGATCCTTGTGATTTCAATGAATAAAATTATTTTGATTTGATTTGACTTCTTGCAAATCGATGTAATTCGAACTTAGGAAATATCCCTTCCACACCACCCATTGTCTCCTTTTAGTCAGCATTTGTATACCGGGGATAAATTATTCTCTCCACGTCGTAATCTTCCGAAAATCAAATCAGTGGTCAGTTCGTGCGCCGCCGCTGTCGCCCTATCGCCCACCCATCGTCGACGGTAGAGCTAAACATATAGCACTCGTATATACGCGCAGTTTCCTATAGCTTACCTACTCTATAGCTCCCTAGTTTCACAGAATATGAATTTAAGCCAAGGCATAGAATACGTAATAACCACAGGGCCAAGGACTGATCTCAAAAATAGTATTTTGAAAGCCCAATGCGACGTGACGAGATTAAATAATGCAAAAAATAGTGTAGGTAGAACGATATACTAATAATAGTTGTAACCGAACAGAATTTTGATAAAGTCTGGTTTTGCAAATAAAAATCGCACAAATTACCACCCTAAAAAAGCTGTTAATTTTGAACGCCAACATCACAATTTTTTTACGAAGTAAATAAATAAATAAATACTGGACAATTCACACAACATTATCTAGCCCCAAGCTAAGCATAGCTTGTGTTATGGTAACTAGATAACTGATATATTTAATACAGTACATTACATAGATAGATATTTTTTATTATACATAGAAAAATACCCAGAACACCCTGAACAAATATCTGAAGATTTTACAAATATTTGTTCCGAGGCGGGAATCGAACCCGCAACCTCCTGCGTCGCAGGCAAACCTTCGCCCGCCGCACCACAGAGGTCGTCGTAAATAGCTTGACTTGTATTTTAAAACCATTTTATGGTTCAGGTAAGATTGGCTTTATGCGATTTTCAAAAAAGTTTGTGCTTGCGAGGTCTTTTGTATGATAGATATAATTATATATCTCTTAGGTGCCCTCTCTGTGGCTGGAGTCTGTCGACCCGGATTACTAACGCGTTACTGGATCGAAGGCCGTGGAGATCAAAATTATTGATTTCGGCTATAGGTGTATAATTTCCTCACTGGAACCTATCTTTCAGTTATGAGCAGCCAAGTTCTGTTGTGACGACTTCTGTGGCGCGGCGGGTAGGTTAGCTTAGATGCAAGAGGTTGCGGGTTCGATTCCCGCTGCAGGCCATATGTTTTTATGATCTGCAAATATTTATTCCAGAATTGGGTGTTATGGTACTCGTAGTTCCCAATACCTGATACCCACGACACAGGGAATCCTAGTGTGGGATCAAGACTACTTATACGTGACTTACGTGGTTTAATACATAATATGTTATGTTAAGTTTGTGATCCAATAATGTGGTCAATTCTAGCCGGATGCTATTCATCATCACCAAGCCATGCGAACTTTTAGATCTCGTCGGTCAATCGATTTGACTTTAACTTATAGATCTCCTCGAATCATATTTTTCACGCAGTCAACTTCGAGTGCAAAGGAAATCTGTAGAGGAACCAAGATCACCGACATAGCTCTTAGAATCAGCAAGTTGAACTGGCAATGGGCAAGTCTATATAGCTCGCAGAACTAACAACCGTTGGAGGATAAAGGTTCTCGAGTGGCGACCACAAATCAAACGATACAGTTGAGGAAGGCCCCCACTGACTTAGGACATTTTGAAATTAGTAGGAATTCGGTGGATGGAAGCGGCTCAAGACCGTTCATCGTGTCATTTTATGAGGGAGGCCTTAGTTCAGCAGTGGATTTCCACAGACTGATGATGATGATGATACATAAATAGAAAATACGCATGCTATAGTATACAAAAAAAAGAAACAATTTTACAAAAAAAACCTAAAAGTGTGTTATAAAATGGGCGGTCTTATCGCTGATGATGATGAAAGTCCAAACATATCATCAACCCAATGTATTCAATTGATGAGACCTTGCACAGCAGTGGACGATGTGTAGTGGAGTTTGTGATGATGAAAAAAAATTTAAGCAAATAACAATAACGTAATTATTGACATCAAGATGCTGGGACCCATGAGCTAGGAATCTGGCTCATATGCTGTTTTTCTAGCCATTTTGTAGTCCCTAAAAACACTATTCCCTGAATTTGTAGTTCCATAGTTTGGAAGTTATAAGCATTTTTCTTGATCCGTACAACCAGGTATCAGGTTGTACGGACCACCTCACTGAGGTGGAAACTGAAAACCTGAGAGAATCCGTTAAAGGCAAAAGTTTGTGTAGAATTTTTGTAGTGAATGTATAATTGTATATGGATTTGTTTTTTCGTAAGAACTTATAGTATAACTTACCATAGTGGTGAAAGGATTATTATACTTTTTGAATGCAAATGCTTGGTTTGTTGCTGAAAATATCAAAATCGCCATATGCATGCCTACAATATTTGAGGAGTTCCCTCAATTCCTCATGGATTTCATCATCAGAACTGGATTCTGAAAAAAATGGGACCAATCTGGAAGTATATTTATTCAAATAAAAAAAGAATTTTCGAAATCGGTTCATAAACGCCGGAGACATGCGGCAACAAACATAAAAAAAAAAAAAAATACAACCGAATTGAGAACCTCTTCCTTTTTTGGGAAGTCAGTTAAAATGAGAAAATAGGTGTTTAATGTAAAAAACATCAGGTTGTAAGGATCACCTAGATCTCTGAAACTGAGGACCTGAGAGAATCCGTCAAAGGCAAAAGTTTTTGTAGTCTTTATGTAGTGAATTTGTATGGATTTGTTTTTTCCATAATAACTATAGTAAAACAGTGTTACGCCATAACACTGTTGAACTTGACGGCGCAAATGATCGTATACGATTAAGAAGTGGGATAAGCTGTTCCAAAACTGGGATATGTCGGTTTAATTTTCTTAAAGTGTTATCACGAAGGGTCCGCATTAAGGTGATGTCTTGAGAGCGTGATATCTTGGACTAAGTGAGCAGTCACGGCTGACTTAATTAGAGAATCTTAATGTGCCATAACGCGTCATACATAGGGTTACATCCTGTGATATCTGTCTGGTGAGAATGGATTAGAAGACACGACAACCGAGCGCGACTTTTAAGGCCACAGCACACCGGCTGCGTACGCCTAGACGTAGAGGTGCAAGTCGACGTACCCATGATTACTTATCATTACCATCCCTGGGGTCGTGGAGTGAGGATGTTGGTTTTAGTGGTGGGTTTTGTGGTCTGTGAGCTGTCTGGTGGGTGGCAGGTGTCCCTGTACCTATACTAGGTATACTAAACCACTAGTTTTAAATTTAGTGTACTTCCTACACTTTGTTATTTTATTTCGTAAACTTGTATGGTAAATTTGACTGTCTACGAAATTTTGTGGTAAATCCTTTATTGGCCATAAGATTTGCTATACAAGAATGTTCTGTTTTATATTAAGGGCTGTGGATTTTGATCAATAAATAAAATGCGTGTATATACGTACGTAGCTCGTGTCTACGTTACATGCTGCATACGCATTCGGTGTGCTTTGGCCTTTACAACTGACACTATGCATAAGGTAATTCTGTGCTTTGCAACTACGTTTTCTTGTTTTAAGAAAGTTATGTAAGAAGTTCCAGAGTTTTACGTATTTTATTGTATTGTATTGATTTGTCAACATGTACATAATTTATAGCTTATGTCTAAGAATAGCTTATGTAAGTGCATGTGATCTGTAGGGCGTAATATTCTTCGTAAATTTTCGTCATCAATTCGTATACTTAATCAAAAAACCTAATATCCTATCAAGGTGACTACTAGGTAATCATTCGATCTATAATGTTATACAATACAAGTAAATTTTGTACAATTTACTGGTACTATTTTATTTAATGAATTTGTTTTGATCTCAAACATATCTTGATATGGCGTCTACGTCGTTTTAAATGAAATCTTCGCGCTAGCGTACTAAGGCCTTACCTTTCAAAAACTATTCTGTACAAAATATCGGTTCCGTGATGTCCGCACCTATATTTAAAAGCACAGTATAAGAAGCATTCTGCATTGTAGCAGAAGGTCTATAGACCAACGACAAACCGACATTTTGTACTGCATAGTTTTTGTACTGAATCGCTATAAAAGCTCATGGTAAGGCCTCTTGTACCTTAAACTATGAAGGTTAACAACTTTATAGTCAACCCTTCGCAGCTCAATGAGGTGGATTACGAATGGGACACTAGGGTTAGGCAGGGCTTAGTGTAACATTGTATAATATCTCGTAACCTTGTGATGGGACTCAAATTAATACCTCGCGAGTAATGGCCGATAAAGCTTTAGAATGTATTACTTGTGTATTGTTACTCTGTGGTGATCAATAAAGTGTTAATCTATCTATCTATCTATCTATACGCTTTTATATGTGTTTATTAGTTCCCGGTTTGAAACTGGGATGAAATACTGATGATGTATTCAGTTGAGACGTTGAAAATTTAAACCAAAGGGTAGCCTCTCTTCGGTTTCAAATTAATTCAATTCATTGGAATAATTGAATTTTATGTTAGGTCACTATCGGCTTGATTTGATGTAAGTGCTTAATTTTATACCTGACACAAAAAACAACATGGCATGTGGTAGCTTTTTACCCGACAAAGAAGTATAGTAAGGGTTATGGTTATTGTTTTTAATTGCATGCTATATCATAGGTATATGAAGTCATACTAAATGGAATATGGCGAAAATAAAGCGCAATTTTCTGACCTATAAAACACTATAATGAATATAAATATATTGAGTTTGGTATCAAATGAAAAGGCAATGATTTGATGAGTACGTTGGAACGTAATTATCAAATCATTGCCTTTCATATATCATACGAATATTAACTTCTTCACAACAAAATTGCAAAATAAAGTTCAAAACTAAAATCTGACTTCGCAAAAGTTGAAACCATGCAAAAATTTCTACCGCAGCGGGCATCGAACCTGCACCTATTGCATTTTAGCCGGTTACTCGCCCGCCACGCTGCGGATATCGTCAAATCTGGAAAGACAACAATACCTATTCTTAGTTTTCAATTATTTGCATGATATGTATTTGTAAGTACATGAGTGTCGTGAGTGACTAGAGACAAATGTGAAGCCAGCAAGTGTCAGCTACATCCGGTGTAATGCCAGCTGCGGTTTGTTTCCGGCGGACACCCGGCGGTTCAGGCGGTGCGGATTGAGAGATCATCCACTGTTGACCCCTTGCTATCACTGGACCTGAAATGTGACATAATAAATAGAGAGAGTTCATTCAAATAAAACTATAAGCTAATAATTGAGAAGTAGGTCATATTTCAGAGGTAGTCCCATATAAATTCTAACGAAATTGAATCAGTGCTTATTAAAAGAAGATTTTATTGTTTTTAACTTTTGGTTCATCATGGTTATTAACATAATTATCACTAGAAACGGGATATTTACCAATCGATCGATCGGGATTCGGGAATCAATAATGCTAAAAAATCATGGTAAATATCCCGTTTCTAGTTTTATTGTTTTTGTTTTGTTTTCTAAAAAATAATTATTTTGACTAGCTTAGAACAAAAATTGGGATCCTAAATGAATTTGAGCACTTATGATAACGATGCTCCAAGCTGTATTATTTTATTATTTTGTAGAGTACCTACGTAGAGCTTGAAACATCACCGTTTACATCTTTTAAATGAACAAAGCATTAAAATACCTGGATTGCGTTCTTGAACATTAAGCATTAAAATAGTCCCAGAAGTATTTTTAAAGGTGTTCTAGCATTTTAAAAATTCTTTAAAATTATTCACCCGAAAATATAATGCCCAAAGTCAAAGTAAAGTCAAGGCAAGCATAGTCAAGTCAGATAATCATATAACTTTCTTTTTACTCGATTGCACTAACAGGTTCTGTACGTATATGCACAAAATCTAGAAATGTTCAAATCGGGTTTATTTATAACTATAGTTAGAGTTATACTTTTATTTGTATTATATAGGTGAAGGTGAAGTCTCACTCACTTAGAATTTACGTTCGCAATACTAGATTAAACGTAGCAAAAGAAATGCGCCATAAACGCGGCATGGTCCCTAGTCTACCTACCTACGGGACGTTAACGTAAACAGGCAACCCTGTACCACGTACATACACGCATGTGTATTTGTGCCAAAACTCGATTTGGCATGTTACTTTTCGATCTCGCTGACACCTGAGTCTTACCAGATTTTAAGATGGGTATATATAAATAAAGGAGATTCGTTTGATATATACCAACTCAAAACGAGATAGCTGAGGAGATCAACTGGCCTAGACAAACGGTATTCGCTTCGAAGCGATTCTATTTCTACAGTCAATTATTACAATACAAAAGACCACGTGATATATCGATAGCCTACGTCAATCTCATACATTTTGGACGTTTCTACTAGCGTCATCGCTATTAGAATGTTACTTTGTCTACGGCCTCAGGTTCTACAAAAACGAATCAATTTCCAGCCACAAGATAAACAAACAGATTTAAAAAAAAAAACATCGAGGAGTTCTGTTTTTCTTACCGTTTTCATTATTGATCAACCCATTGTTACCATTTGTATTGTCATAACTTGACAGGTGTACAAAATTTCGGCTCGACCGGTTAATGACGAACTCTGTGGTGCGGTTGGCGAGTAGCCGTCTCTCTCTCTCTCTATGGTTGCGGGTTCGATTCCCGCTGCGGGATAAATGTTAGTATGATCTGCAAATATTTGTTCCAGGTCTGGGTGTTATGGTACCATGGTTGTCGTAGTTCCTGATACCCACGACACAGGGAATCCTAGTGTGGGATCATGACTACGTATGTGACTGTTGGGTGTTATGTTATATTATGTAATCTATCTATATATATTTTATTATTATATATATAAAAGAAAGTCGTGTTAGTTACACTATTTTTAACTCAAGAACGGCTGAACCGATTCGGCTGAAAATTGGTGGGGAGGTAGCTTAGAACCAGGAAAAGGACATAGGATAAAAATTTAATTAAAAATCCTAAATTAGAAATTCATATTTCCGAACATTGAGACAAAGTGAAAGAAGATTATAATCATATTTTTTTTGATGCTGTAATAATGGCAGGGTAGAAAGTGGATACATACGCGAAAAAGTGGTCTTAATTTGTTAAAAAAAAGTCAATTAGGACAAATACAGTATATGTACCGGGACCACCGGGAACACCGGGAATACTGGAACATAAAAAAAAAGATTATAATAATAAATGTACTAGGATCTCATAAAGGAACGAAAGTGAAAAGAATCCATGCAAAGATGGTTTTGATAGTCAGAATACCAGGCACTCATGGCAGGCTAGAAAATGGATGCCAACGCCAATAAATGGTAATAATTTGTTAAAAAAAATGGATATATAAAAATAAATTATTGTTCGTTAGTGCTAAGTCCATCCAAAAAGTGGCGAACAAAGAAAATACAATACAAATGACAGGTTGTTTGATAGTAAGAATACCAGGCGCTCATGGCAGGGTAGAAAGTGGATGCCTGCGCAAGTGGGCTTAATTTGTACAAAAACATATCAATTAGGCCAAACACCGGGACCACGCGAACGAAGTCGCGCGCGGGCAGCTAGTACATAATATAATGTAATGGAAGCTGCTATCTTATAAGTCTTACTTTGTTGGCACATAGTTCACATTTTGGCTTATAGTTCAAACACTTTAAATAAAGAGCCAGAGTATCAATATCTTCGTATATCTTTTATATCTATCTGAAAGAATAAAGAAGGCAACAATATTCTTCCTTGTTTTCTCAGTAAATGAGAAAAACATGTTTATCCGAAAAATAGCGCGATGCGAGGCAACGAACTGGATAAATGGTTTCTTGCAGAAAAAGTTTTTAAGCCAAGCCAAAAAACTTTCAAATTAAGTACAACTTTTTTAAGCAAGCTAGCTTTTTTAAGCATAGGCAGGTAATACGCCTTCGGTGTAGGACACTACGTGCGTTTATACCTTTGCGCCATCTCATCTGTCCAGGACATCAGATAGGGCTCCAGTGCAGCGCCGTTTCGAGTAAGGATCTCAAAAGGCGTAAATATTTATATGTCTCAACAGAGAGCTGAGTCTAAGGGCCTTATTCATAATCATTTTTTAAACCTATTTTAGTTAAAGTAGCTTTTGTCTTGTTCTCACTGATGTAAAATGTCATATGTCAAAACAAGATAAAAGCTATTTTAACTAAAATAGGTTTAAAAAATGATTATGAATAAGGGGGTAAGTTTTTTGCAAACAATTGACACGGACGTATGGTGTAGTGTAACAAGGATTTTGTAAGGAGCGCCCCTAGCGTATACTCTGTGAACCTCAATTTCCATACAAAAATCCGTGTTACACTACATCATACGTTCGTGTCAAATTGTATTGTATTATCCTTCATTTTGTAAAAACGGGAAATTTTCACGTACCGATATGTTGGTGGAAGCACCAACAGGTTTCGACCCTAATCGAGGGTCTTCATCAGGGTGGATATAGGATCCGCACTACACTCCCTCCGCGTCCTTCCTCGCACTGTCACGCACACAGGACGCGGAGGGAGTGTAGTGCGGATCCTATACCCACCCTGATGAAGACCCTCGATTAGGGTCGAAACCTGTTGGTGCTTCGACCAACATATCGGTACATGAAAATTTCCCGTTTTTACAAAATGAATGATATAATTCACGAACTTGTCAAAACTCAGACTTCGGTCTCTGAGCTTACATTATACACTTACATTACCTTTCGGGGTTGCGATTCTGGGTCCGTGGGGTACCGGGGCTCTTCGTATTTTCCAAAATCTTCTTTTTTTTTTTTTTTTTTAATCTTTTTCTTTTTTATCTTTTTTTTATTTTTTTTTAATTTTTTTCGTCTTCTTGTCGAAGTGACGCTTAACTAAACGCTGGCTCTTATCTGGCTCTACTATAAGTATTGCTATTCAGCGTGGCAATGAAGCTGGCGTCTTAGGGATGCTTCCGCCTGGTAGTGATTTGTATCAGTTGAGTTATCTTTAGATTGTTAAAAACGGTCTTTAGATAGCTAAGCTGTCATTTGTAAAAAATACAATATATTTATATGTACTTGTATTCTTTGTATTATTCTTTCTGTAGATAAAGCTAATAAGTAATATATACGAAATGTTGACAAGCCTTTAGATAAAATCTTATATTAACCAAAGAAAAACCAAAGAAAAATTGCAAAACTTTTAATTCCTACTTCTTAGTCCAGTAAATACGAGAAGAAAAAAATACTTACGCTCTTGGTAAGTTCATTTCTGACCTTTTATGAAGCTAAAGTTAAGCAGAGTAGAAAAAAATCCAAACTTGTTATTTCAGTAATCAGTAGTATTGTGAGTAGTACAAAAAAAATTTCTTCGAAGTTTTTTTTTATTCTGTTTGGCAAGCAAAGAAACATACGGCCCACCTGATGGAAAGCAGTTACTATAGCCTATGGACGCCTGCAACACCAGAGGCATCAAGCGCGCGCTGCCGACCCTGAGGCATAAAGATGAAAAGTCTCATGTGCCTGTAATTTCACCGGCACCCGTTCTTCAAACCGAAACACAGCTATGCGAGCACTACTGCTTGGCGGCAGAAATAGCTACGGAGGTAGTACTTCCCCGGATGAACTCTTTCACAAGAAGAAAAGTTAAGTTATGTTAAGTTTTTATATTATTAAATTTGAAATCGTTTAAGATTTAAAAATAATAAAACATGACTTTTTTATGCTACTTGGCAAGCAGACAAACTTACGGCCCACCAGATGGAAAGCAGTTACCGTAGCCTATGGACGCCTGCAACACCAGAGGCATCACACGCGCGCTGTCGACCCTGAGACATAAAGATGTAAAATCTCATGTGCCTGTAATTTCACCGGCACCCGTACTCTTCAAACCGAAACACGGCGATGCATTACTGCTTGGCTGCCGAAATAGGTACGGTGGCAGTACTTCCCCGGACGAACTCTTTCACAAGAAGAAAAGTTATGTTAAGTTTTTATATTATTAAATTTGAAATCGTTTAAGATTTAAAAATAATAAAAAAATATCTGTCAATAGTTTATTTTGTCAAGATTATAAGATGTCGTTTTTATATAATATCGCGGTTGTATTTTATAGTATTCGCGTAATCTAATACTACCGTATGAGACTAATGAGTCATGTTAGCTACATCTGGGAGTGGGCGATGGCGTTAAAGAAGTAATATCTCATGCGCTGTCTGACGCGGTTGATAAATGTTTATCACGTGAGCCGAGAAAAAATACTCATAAGAACGCGTAGGCCTATAAGACATGGGTTTACTAACATTCAGCACAAAATAATACCTTCTTGCCGATAAAGTTAGATTCAAACATAACATAACACCCAACAGTCACATACGTAGCCTTGATCCCACACTAAGATTCCCTGTGTCGGCTGTTATCCGTGCTCTTATGCTTATGCTTATGCATATTATTATATTATTACTCTTATCTTATGCTCTTATCTTCTTGATGAATGTGCAAAATTGTTTCCCGCGGATTTTATTCGCAATCAATAGTTTTTCTCAATAATTCAGTTCATTTTATTTATAACCACGAAAGGATCAAGATACAAGATACAAGATACAAGATTTTATTAGTAAAAAATGTTTTACAAGTCGAGTGTACCTATACAAAAAAATAATACAGGCTACAATTTTATTAATTACATACTACAAGTATATATATTTATATATCAATGTCATTATTATTTAAATTAATTAAATAATTTATTTTCCTCTATTATAAATAGTTATGATTAAAATTACTTAAATCATTTAAGTAATTTCTTAACAAAATTATTACACATCATATAACTATAAAATCAATCTAGTATTATTATAAAGGCGCGGGGATGGAATTCTACAGCTCAGGTAGTTCTAGGAATTCACTAATGCTATGGAACACCCCGTCCAATAGCCATATCCTTAATCTATGTTTAAAGATAGCGGTCACCCAATTCTTTCTATTATATAGGAAAGTAAGACGAGTAAAAGAGCAAGTAATATATGCCGTAGATAAACCAACTTATTGTTCTCATGTGACGATAACATACGATGCAAAATTAAACTCCCGAACGACTCAATAAACCGAATCAAGCAATAAATAGACAGGTTGGTTGAATATCGACATGTAGGTCGTATGGTGTGTTTACGGTTGCTCGTAAACAAGTCTGTGTAAACGCGAATGGCCATTAGCCATAAACCCGCCGCTTCAGTGGATAGTTCCCCTGGGATCGGCCGGAGGGAAGCCAGGAGTCATCCACACAGTGTATAGTAGGAAGTAGGGAAACGTAGTAGAACTCACTAGGTAATCGTAGTTTACTAGTGCATGAGCTCTATTTGTACGCAATGCATCCCTTGATTCTCGTAGCGGACGCAGCCCTACTTTATTATTTTCGTAGCAGAATCATCTACGTCGTAGAACGGGATGGCTACGTCGTAGAATGGGACGGCTACGTGGTAGATTGGGACGGCTATGCTGTAGAGCGAGAAGATGTCCAAACTATCAATTTGTAAAAGTATACTGTTTAGTTATCTTTGCAGATCACTTTCTACTTGAAACCGTGTACACTGTCG
This sequence comes from Epirrita christyi, assembly GCA_951392215.1. NCBI lineage: Eukaryota > Metazoa > Arthropoda > Insecta > Lepidoptera > Geometridae > Epirrita > Epirrita christyi. Next base: position 1,016,536 of record OX595857.1, on the reverse strand, counting down.
CTTCAGTCGGGAATCTAGTGATAGCTTATCGTGCACTCGATTTATTTAGTGATCCTTCCTTTCCTATCTCATATTTTTGAGACCCAAGATACAGGCTTTTATGCATAGTTTGTGCCTTACAGCTAACCTCTTATACAACTAAGGAAATCCTTGTGTTTTGTTGTACCTAAAAATATAATGTTAAACTTTTTATAAATATTATTTATCCTATCTTATCTTATTTTTATTCTGGATCGCATTTTACTTAAGAAAATGGAGTATTAGTTGAAACTATTCGCACCTTGTTCATTTGACCTGGTCGATTTGTATCTTTGTAGAATTTTCTGTATGTATTTCTTAGGGCAACATGATCAAAATAGTCACCAAAACAACCGAATATTATAATTATTGTAAAGATTTGGTAAAAAACACAAACGCTTCAGATATCAACATCATTATATCCAACAACAGTACAAACCAACTCGAAAGAGCATAACAAAACGATCGAGAACTCTCGACACCGCTACTGACATACCTACACAAGACAACGACACACCTATCCGACACCTGATTTGAAAAGTATAATGGCGCCGAAAGCAATTCCACCACTCGTGAAACACTCAAAGAGTGCCCGGTTCACGTACTGGCACATCGCGGAGATTGCCGTCTTTGTCTTACGTGAACGTGTCTATAAGATATATCGAGAAAGGACACTACAAAATCGATTTACCATTACAACAGCTGGGATTCTATCATAAGAATAAACACTCCTTAGAAGAGGTACTGATGCCAGGGTCTCATTTATAAATGTGATAAATAAAGTACGGGTCGGCAGCGCGGAGCAAGTGTTCTTGCTGCACCGACGTGATGCCTACTGTTCACTGCACGGATTTCAGAAGAAAGAACAATTAAAAAAATAAGAGGTTTCAGTTTCTTCCGAATGCAATGACTCGCTTGTAACCTGCATATTAGATATACTTACCTAGTATGTAAGGACTTCTTAAACTTTGCACGCTTAATGGCAGACTGTATTGGAGACTATAATTTATATTTACATAGAAAATAAATAATTCATTCATTCATTCAATTAATTTTTTTGCTTCTTCTCAATAAGAAGACAATTGTATACCTATCTACCTACTTATGGTATGATTTTTATTTCATTCTATATGTACCTACCTGAAACAGTTATATGAGATACATTATTATACTAATGACTGTAAGAGGTAAGAAAATATTACAGACGATAACTCTGTTGGTCGCTGCGGGCGAGCACCGAGGCGTCAAAGAGAGGCCGGGAATGTAGGTATTTATCTCGGTGGTATGGGATTGCGCACAAAGAGAAGAAGTACGTAAATGGCACTTCTACTTATTTATTAGTTATTCTTATGGTACTGTGCTCACTAACTTAGGCTGTGACAATAACAGTGGTAGACGAGACAGTGGATGAGAAGTTTGTAAGTGACACTTCTGGTTGGTTATTCGTTATTCTTATGGTTTAATTACTTACGCACTTATACAAAATGTAAGTTAGGTTGTGACAATAACATTGTAGAGTCAAATGACTTAAGACATGTGAATGCATAGTGTGAGATAGCAACTTTGCTACTATGACGACCGATGCATGGGACGATAAAGTTCGTATGGTGCTGGGGTGGGAAGTGCTAAGTTGATAACATCGATCTTAATAACATAACATCCAATAGTCACATATATAGTCCTGCGTATTTATTGGCTAACGAACTGATAATCGCTTTCGATTCCGATTTTAAAGTACATTGCGTTTTATGTTTCGAATATTTCTGCTCTTGGAAAATAAGCTAAAACACGCAGACCAATGTACTTCGAAATCGTAATTGAAAGCGATTACCAGTTAGTTAGACAATACTGGGGCTGATCCCGCACAAGATTCCCTGTATCGTGTGTATCAGGAACTGCGAGTACCACAACACCTAGACTCGGAACAAATATTTGCAGATCATGCAAACATATTTTCCGTAACGGGAATCGAACCCGCACCGCTTGCATCTCAGCCAGCTACTCGCCCGCCATGACACGGAGATCTACGGAGAACTGTCGGAGCGTACAATATCGTACCTACCATATTTACTAACGAATAATATAAATGAATGACTATTAATGACTACTATTAATGACTAGGTATATAATGACTTGTGTGCTCAGCATTTTGAACCTTCTTTTACATGATGTCATACATCAAAAATAGCATGAAGCTAGAACGTCCTAGAAATTTCTTTGCCAACAAAGTTTGGCATAGCTTGATTTATCGCGAAACTCGGACGGTACGATAGACTGCGATATAATCGAATCTAATGGGTTCTTCCTGCCACAATATCGTCAACGAAAAAGCAACATGTGGCTTACAATTATGGACGTGGGACTCTTAATCCCTAATGGTCATGCTAGATAAGTGATCAAACAGTTAAATCTGGTTACAGATAAATTCAAACCAAAAAAGGGTGACCCATCCTCAAATCTCGAAAACTATAAAACCTATACAATGTTGAAGTTTTAAATAAATGTTCCTTTTCGCTTTAAGGGGCTTAATAATAATTTTACATAATTCAACCCCTAAGGGGATAAAAAGTGTTGCAAATTTGGTATCTAATGTTTGTATGAACCGTGGTGTGACCCCTCCTCCTCCCGTGGATGTCGAAAAAGCTGACTGAGGTAGTTTTGGGCAGTAGCATCTACCTGATTACTCTACACCAACATTGCGATCACCAATCCGCCTGCGAAGCGTGGTGATTTTGGCAAATCCCTTTATTCTATGAAAAAGGCCTCGTACAGCAGTGGATGACAACGATATTATGAGCTATGAGCCACAGACATAATATAGACTTATAACACCTTTATAACTTTTGAAACTATCATGGTTATGAATATGGGTGTTATGTTATTCTATGTTTATTATCACTAAGAAACGGGAAATTTACCATGATTTTTGAGCTTTATTGATTCCCGATATTTCAACAACTGCAACTGTGTCGAAAATAAAGCTTTCATGTGTTAATAAAGCTGAAAAATCAGAGTAAATTTCACGTTTTATTATACGGTACCTACCTAGTTAAAAATGCCAAACAGAGACATTACAGACACACAGACAGAGACAGAGAGATTGACGACCTCTGTGGCGTGGCGGGCGAAGGTTCGCCTGCGACGCAGGAGGTAGCGGGTTCGATTCCCGCCTCGGAACAAATATTTGTACGATCTGCAGATAGTTGTTCAGGGTGTTCTGGGTATTTTCTATGTATAATAACCGATATATAAAAAATATCTATCTATGTAATGTATTGTATTATGTATATCAGTTATCTAGTACCCATAACACAAGCTCTGCTTAACTTGGGGCTAGGTAATGTTGTGTGAAATATCTAGCATTTATTTATTTATTTATTCATTGTCAGTTGTTCGTTGAAAGACCATCGTATGGTATGTCCCCATGGCTGGGTTTGGGTAATTGTCACATGAGACGGGGGTGCATAATTGTGTGTGACGTCGCCAATGGCAGTCGCCAATGACCCCATCGTGGGGCCCCCGGGAGAAGGGAGACCGAAAGGATTTATCACTACATTAAGTACGTACCTATTGTTAACTGAGATTTGAATAGCAATTGTTTGAGTCTCCATCATATCATCCTGTGGTTACCCTGCTTTTTCATCTGAAAAAATTATGTGCGCATCACCATGTGCCCTAGAAGTTAGAACCAAAAACTCTTAAGGTATATTTGACGACCTCTGTGGCGCGGCGGGCGAAGGTTCGCCTGCGACGCAGGAGGTTGCGGGTTCGATTCCATCAGCCTTTATACGTCCACTGCTGGACGAAGCCTCCCACAAAGAATGCAATAGGGGGATTTGTCATAATCACCACGCTTGGCAGGCGGATTGGTGATCTCAGTACTGGGTCCCAATTCTACTGAACAAATTGTGTTTGAATTGATAATCAATTATCACAAAAGTGACCATTTTTAACCGACTTCCCAAAAAAGGAGGAGGTTCTCAATTCGGTTGTATTTTTTTTTATTTTTTTTTATGTTTGTTACCGCATATATCCGGCGTTTATGAACCGATTTCGAAAATTCTTTTTTTATTTGAATAGATATACTTCCAGATTGGTCCCATTTTTTTCAAAATCCAGTTCTGATGATGGAATCCATGAGGAATTGAGGGAACTCCTCAAATATTGTAAGCATACATATGGCGATTTTGATATTTTCAGCAACAAACCAAGCATTTGCATTCAAAAAGTATAATAATCCTTTCACCACTATGGTTCTATCATCATTTTTTTTTCATCCAAATATTTTGTCGAATAAAATGGCGGAAGTCGGTTTTTTAAATGAAAAGTCATTCATTAACAATTCAACAAAATTTGTTTATAATTGGGGACCAGGTGTTCAGTACTCAGATGGATGTTGCTGCCAATCCCCTGGTGTAATCCTTTAGTAAGGCTTTTACTACATCCATGGGATGAGAAGGAGGGGTCTATTCTTTAGCTGGACACACCACGGCACATTTCCTTTAATAGGGACAATTTCGTTTAATTCTGCTTCTTTTACATAGATTTAAGGTTGCAAATTATATATGATCTACAATAAATCATAGTAATATTATAAATATGTATGTTTCTTTGTTTGTTATTCATTCACACGTTAACCAGCTAAACAGCCCCATATTCCGCGATAGATTTGCAACAGGCGTATTGTTTCGTAGTTCCTGTTACAAAGATAAATAAATAAATGCTGGACATGTCACACAACATTATCAAGCCCCAAGCTAAGCAGAGCTTGTGTTATGGGTAACTGATATACTTAAAACAATACATTACATAGATAGATATTTTTATTATACATAGATAATACCCAGAACACCCTGAACAAATATCTGCAGATCGTACAATTATTTGTTCCGAGGCGGGAATCGAACCCGCAACCTCCTGCGTCGCAAGCGAACCTTCGCCTGCCGCGCCACAGGAGGTCTTCAAAAATCATACTAATATTATAAATACGTATGTTTGTTACAACATAACATAATCACACCGTAACCAGCTAAACGGTACCCGTATTGTCTATTTCACGACAGGTTTGTAACAGGCGTAAGTTGTATCTTATGTTCCTGTTAAAAAGATGAAGTCGCATGTTTTGTCCATTGTTTGTTTATTTGGTAAACTAAGTCCGGATACCCGCGATACAGGCTAGCCCTAGTGCGGGATCCATAGAGTTTTCGAATTGTATTTAATATGTTCTTGAACAATAAACTTTACTTTACTTTATGTAATCATCTAAATATTATTATTACAACAGTATAACTGAGCTTCCCAGTATTGCAAAATGTCTACAACCATTCATCCACGCCGCACCGTGGGGAGTCTTGGGACACGAGGGGAACCCGCGGTTATCGTGAGTGACGGCTTAACGCAGAGTTTACAGTTTACTAACATTTCAGTCAGTATTGACACGACTTGACACGAAATATGAAAATATTTAGAAAAATTAACAAATAAATCTCAGTTTATTCAGTAGCTGATAATGAACCTCCCAGAACGTTAGGTAACTTATTACGAAGTTACAGAAAAAATCATTCACATCCCATTTTTTACACGCATGCGCGATGACGCGGATAGAAATTTAATGATTGTGGCCGTTTTTCCAAGAATTTAGACGATAATGATGTACAGAATGATCCAGTAACTATGGATCAAATGAATCAAAATGGTAAAGAACCTTATGACACATCTGACTCATCCTTATGTATGTTTAACAATTTTCTTATGTTTAGAAGTTGTGACTTTTATTGTTCGCCCTTTTTGACCAAGTTTATAAGAAAGGTGATCTTCTTAGAATCACTTTTAGGGTTCTGAGGGCCTAGCCAAGCGGCATTCGTTTCGAAGCGATTCAATTTCTACAGTCGTAATTCAATACAAAAGACCACGTGACATATCGATAGCTAACGTCAATCCCATACATTTTGGACTTTTCTACTGGCGTCATCGCTAGTAGAATGTTGCTTTGTCTACGGCCTCTGTATCTCAAAAGGTACCAACGAAATCATTATAGGATCAGTCAGATGTGTAAAAATATATGAAATATTGGGCCTCACTCATAGTTAACAGGAAAACCTAAATGAAAAGTTTTTAAGTTTCCATGAGTAATGGAAAATACTCAAAATGAGAAAATGCTTATAAAACTGTGTTGATAGACAAGTTTACTGATCAAGTTAATTGGTCTAGTGGTTAATACATTAGCCTACCTATGGAACCCGCCAAGCAAGTATCTGACTCGCGCTTGCCCGGCTTTTTAATGATGAAGCCGTTGAAGTGACGTAATGAAACATACAGCCTGAATATCCAATGAAATGAGGTAGTTTTGATGTAGCAACTAGAAACAAATATTTGGTTATTTCCTTTAAAACCTTCCTTCCTTTAAATGTACATTATAAAATCAAAAATCATGTCAGTATAGCAATAACATAACAATCCAACAGTCACATACATAGCCCTGAACCCACACTAGGATTCCCTGTGTCGTGGGTATCAAGGAACTACGAGTACCATGGTACTACAACACCCAGACCCGGAACAAATATTAGCAGATCATACAAACGTTTATTCCGCAGCGGGAATCAAACCCGCAACCACTCGCAACTCAGCTGGCTCGCCACCGCGCCACAGAGTTTGTCAACATTATGTCACTGCGCGTTATTTTGCCAAATGTCTCCGCCATCGGGTACCTCTGGGGCTCCGAAGAAGGACTAGAGCTCTAGGGATACGACGCGGTAATCGCGAGTGACAGCCACCGAGACACCATTCACGGAGACGTGTAAAACTATAAACAGTAAGGGCTTCTTTCACAATCTTCAAGTAAAGTCTCGAGTAGGCTAGTTGTCGGTTAAAGTCCCATGCAACTGGTGCATATGAGTTTCACAAAGGCCGAGTAGCACTAACCAGGAAGTAAAGTAGCCTGTAACTTACTTCATCTACCGATAAGCCGGTCTAATTGACGAGTAAAGTCAAGTTTTGTTTGGTTTTAAGTAGATAGTATCAAACTGTTTCAAAAAACCTATTAAAAAGTGTTAGAAATGGATTTACTGGATGCAATTGATCATTTTACACGAATTGTATTATGTATTACGAAACATACAAGAAATTACCCGCACCGCGCAAATCTGACAACCATGACGTGTGACTGCTGACTTGTCGTTGATGACAGCGTCTATTGAACGGTTAGATTGAATGATTTTTTAAATCATTCAGCTAACCACCGAGTTGCTAATCGGAACTCAATTTTCTTTTGTGTAACTGGTAAAAAATAATCGACACTTTGACTTGCTGGTTAACGCTACTTAGGAAGTAGGTAACTAATCAACACTTTACTTGAAGATTGTGAACGAGGCCCTAAGAGCGCTTGTTTACGTCCGTTTTTTTCACCGGATAATGAACCGTGTTTTTTACTGGATTCGCGGTGGTGTATGGTTTATAATGAATGTGTGTACATGCACCGGACATCAGTCCGGCGAACAATTTAAGCAGGATGCATCACCGCTTCCCCTTGGCGCGATGGATACCGGTCCGACGTAAGAAAGAGCGGTCATGCACGCCAGTGTATTGGTGCCTGTTGACGCTGCCGGACCTATTGCCGGTTTTTTATATATTGAGTGCCGTCTACCGCATAAATACTCATACTCATACTCATTTATTAAACCATAGGAACAATTAGAACACTTGGTCACGTCATACATTAGTTACAAATTAGGTGGTTATGTAAGTAACCACCTACTTAACTGGAGGCAAGTCTGAGCAATAAAGACGGCAGTCCAAGCTAACATTCATCCAGTTAAAAAAATTATATAATTATGTATAATATATCCGTTTATTGACCGTTATCCGGTGAAAAAAACGGACGTTTACAAGTGCTCTAACTCATCTGTAAAGTAGTTCTTTATTGTTTCTTTGACGACCTCTGTGGCGCGGCGGGTGAGCCGCCGGCTGAGATGCAAGAGGTCGCTCGATTCCCGCTGCGTGACAAATGTTTGTATGATCTGCAAATATTTGTTCCGGGTCTGGGTGTTATGGTACCATGGTACTCGTAGTTACTGATAGCCACGACACAGAGAATCCTAGTGTGGGATCAAGACTACGTATGTGACTGTTGGGTGTGCTGTTATTGTTAAAACTGTGTACATAAAGGTAATCGCTTTTTTGTAAGTCTTAACAGTTTGCTCATTTCGGACGTAAACTAACCTTTAATCTAAGGTCTACTCAAAAAAATTAGGGTATAGGTAAGTACTATGCATGACTATACTCTATTATTACATAGTTCTATGTAGTTACAAATAGGTATATGCGTATAGTCTGTATTCGATTTAAAGTTATAGGTTCAACGAAAATTTATGTATGAACCAAAGAAGGCGAGCGCACATTGTGATACCTTAGTTTTGTGTATAAAATAATCATATAAAAAATTACCATTGAAGTTTTGTTAGATTTTGTTGATGAATTCACTAAGCCAATTTATAACTTACTAGTTGCGCCCCGCGGTTTCATCCGCGTGAATAATGATGAAAATTGATGATGATGATGATGAAAAGTAGCCTATGTGTTAATCCATGGCGTAAAGTATCTCCATTCCAAATTTCACTCAAATCCATTCAGTAGTTTTTACGTGAAAGAGTAACAAACATCCATCCATACTCACAAACTTTCGCGTTTATAATATTAGTAGGATAAGTTACCAAATATTCCAAAAATTAAAACGTGTAAACTAACTTCTTAAGTCTAAAATTAGATTTCAATTTTAAAAAGGAGGTATCTTTGTTTAATTTTTTTATCGAGTGGAGTAAATCAAATTGTGTATTGAATTTATGATTTCACTACATAAAAGGCACACGATATAATTTTTTACTTTTTGTAAACTATAAGAACTCATAATATATAATTATATTCTGGAGCTCCTTAAAGGCATATTGTGAACCTATAGCGTCTTGATTTAACAGAAAATTTACGTTTATTGAACGAGCGAAGCGAGTTCTCTGAGTCAAGTTGGAAGAATCAGCGTTTGTATGTATGTATGTGTGTATGTATGTATGTTTGTCCGATGAAAACTTCCAAACCATTAATCCGATCTTCATGAAATTTGGTATGGGGGTAGATAGTATTGGTACAATTTGTAGGTAAGGTTATGAGCTATATCGGTCAGGGGGTTGCTGAGATATTGGGGTCCAAGTGGGGGTAAAAAAAATAAAAGTGAGACAGTTAGAACAAGTGTGTCTAATGAAAGCGCTTTGGTTGGACATTTAAAAACTGTTTATAATAAGTATTTAAACTTAGTGGTTTCCGAGATATAAGGGAAAATAAAACACGTAAAATTCAAAAATTCTAGGGTACTTCCAGCAATCCCACAATGCTGAAATTTGGTATGCTTGTGGCTTTTGTGTCACAACTACAGGGAAAAGTCTGAAATTGAAGAATTTCGAGACATGTACCCTATAAAACAATAAACCAATATAACATTGTTGACCCCCCATTCCTAGGAATTTGAATGACATTGGAGTTCTATGATTTTCATCAAAAGGACGTTATCAATTCAAGTCAAGTCAAGTCAAAAAGAACTTTATTCATTGAAATCACAAGGATCATTTTGAATCGTCTTATATAAAATTAAATTACTCCTATTCCAACGCGACCAAGCCTAGAAGAATTAGTTCGTCAAGTACTTATACTAACAGATATGTAGTATTTACGCCCCGTTGCTTAATCCTATTCATAGGTTATTTCGATGATGTGTAGGAAATTACCTCGAGGTTAAAATTTTATCTCAGTAAGTAAATGTTTTTAGAAATCGTTTAGAAGGGTAAAGAAAGTAAAATATCCAAAAATTATCTCTAAGATCATACTTCAAGTTCTCTGGCAATGCTGAAATTTATTATTTAAGTATATTATATTTTTCTACAGCGAGAAGTCGAACATTAAGGATTTTTTCTTTGTCATATCCATTTTTAGCGTAGAAAACGTAAATCTTTAAAAATAAGGTAGCAAAACTTCAACTACATATGGCACTACTTATTTAAAAAATCTTTTTTTTTTGCTTTACGTAATCTCTGTCATGTTAGAGAAATCTCTGTAGTTTTAGATTTCTGATGGATCATCCATACAAACATTTACATAGCCGTTACATACAAAACCCTTTAAGGTAGCCTACCTTTGTACCTCTTAAGTAGTCGGGCTGATAAAGGTGTCATCGCGAGGTCTCAGTTCGGGGCGAACCACTAGTGTATAGAAGCTATAGAAGAGCTGCAGATCCTGAGACATAAGGATGAAAAGTCTCATGTGCATGTAATTTCACCGGCACCTTCAAACCGAAACACATCAATGCGAGCACTATTGCTTGGCGGCAGAAATAGGTACAGTGGTAGTACTTTCCCGGACGAACTCTTTCACAAAAAGAATATAGGTTATAAGAAGAAAGAAAATACGTGACGTAAGGTGACATAACATTTAAAAAAAACAAAAACAATGAAATTATCACGAAATAAAAATAAAAGTAGGTACATAACATAAAAAAAAACAAAAACAATTATCAAATGGCGTCATGCTGTTTTTAGACAAAGCCTGCCCGAGTGACATCAATAACGTAGTTTGTGGTAATGATAATGGCGTTGCTCCGCTAATGAGGGCATTTCATTTTTAATTTAAAAACAAAAAAGTAATTCAAGGTAGTTTGATAGATGACTCTGACTTAATTTCAACTGTCAAAGATTCTACAGGTTAAATTTTTGTTGTGTTTGTCAAAGACACCAAGTCAAACCTAAAAAAAAAATATCAAAAAAAGATAAAAGATAATTTATTTGTTTTGAATATGGTAATTTTACCACCTTATGATCGAATTGCCAACGAGTGACATTGATGCTCATAATTCACACGTCCAACATACTCAGTCATACATTATGACATACAAATAATTTAGTTCCCATAAGTAGGCACTAGGAAATACATCCATTATCATGTCTTTATAATAGTAATTATTATCAATTTTAAGAGTTTTTGGGACAGTTTATCCACAGTAAATCACACGCCATCTATTTTCAACTTTATAACAGATTAAATCAGGAAAGCCAAGATGTAGCGCCGTTGTGTCTAGCGTCACTATGCCAGTACTCCCTACGGACTTTTGTGCGGAGATTTCCCGCCCTCGCCAACTTATTGTCCAACTCTTTGTTACACTTAAACGCTGTACGCTTGAGTTAGCCTTTTAGTTAACTATTTAAATGAGTGCTCTTTGTAAGTTTGACTGATTGCGCTTTTGTTCCTGAAAGCGAATCAACAGAAGTTGTTGCTTAAGTACCTTAATAGATTTTAAAGCAAATTTTCAACGTTTCTATGTGAAATTATTTATTTAATTTCCATAAATTAAAGCTTTAATTAGATATACCTAATTACCCAATTTTGCCGTAGTTTGCCCGTCCTAAGAATAGATCCCTCCGTCTCCTCCCGTGGATGTCGTAAAAGTCGACTAAGGGATTACGCCAGGGGATGGCCAGCAGAATCCACCTGAGTACTCTACACCAATACTGCGATCACCAATCCGCCTGCAAGCGTGGTGATACAGAAGCAGAAAAATAACTTTGAAGTGTGGTCCTACATCTGAGGGTTCTACTGACAATCGGCTATAGCAGATTCCGTAGGGCTGGTTTACACCGGGGCGGAGAGGAGAGGAGATGTGCTGCAAAGCTGGCAGATTATTTTTACCAAAGCGGAGAGGAGAAGTGTAGCGGAGAGGAGATGTGAGCTTGAATGACGCTTTCGGGTGTGCGAGGTACGAGGAGAAGGCAGCGGGGTACGGGGTGCGCCGCCCGGCCGCCCGCCTAGACACTTCTCCGCTCTGCCGCGGTACATGCTCGCTAGCCGCACAAAATTCTATAGAAAAATGAGACATCTCCTCTCCTCTCCGCTTGATCCATTTCCACCGAAGCTAAGCGGAGAAGAGATGTGGAAATAATGAAATTGGATAGGTTTATTCAAACACCGGCCCTTAACTTACACAAATACTTTAGTAAAATTGTCTGATCTATCAAGATTCCCGATAAATAAAAGGTTCATCCTTGACGTATAGTTTCGGGGGTGCTTATCAAGATCACAGTAAGTATACGCTTCCGAGTGTATTCATACTTTTCCGTATTTACGCGTGTAAACAAAGATAAGGCGACATTAATGCGTGGGGCACGTGCCGAAAAAACTGCTGACACCGTAGAGGGAGTATAAGATATAGTATGGTATACTTATATTCTATCTGGGGCTGAAAAATAATGAATAAAGCTAGTATTAAAGCTAGAATTAAAAAACTTTGAACGCTGTTGAATTGGCAAATGTTTTTATTAAGATTTAAGGGTAGGTAAACGTAGTTTTGCCGAGGTTAGTCTCGGCCAAAGAATATGTCTCCTCTAACTTCTCCTATGGATGTCATAAAAGGTGACTAAGGGATTACGTCAAGGGATGGTTAGCAGCATCCACCTGAGTAATTAAAACCAGCTTCCAAACCGAATAAAAAAAAGATTGTTTGCCCTCTATAATAATATGTTTCCTATCAGTGGCGTAGCGTGCCTTGGCGACGCCCCGTATAACAATTTGTTTGGGGGCCCTTATGAAGGGTAAATTTCTGAAAAAATTAAGACATTTTGGCCACTTTTTTTGACCCCCCCTCCCTTTTCTGTTTACTTTTTCTTTTCATAGCTCCGCTAAGATAATCTCTTTTCCTTTCACTCATTGTTTTTTACAAATCGCTACTATTTAATACTAATAAACCAGAGGAACAATTGTTTGTATTGTATTAGATACAATGAAATGCACATTTAAATAAAACGCGTCAATAAATACTGCTTTCCGTGGTTTACCGATGTAGGGTGTTGCCAACTTTTGAATGCACGCATAACGTGGGAAAAAAATCAATTGCTTTTTTTGACTTTTGTAATATGTGAAATTAAAAAAAATTGGAAAGTTTTTATTAATTTTTGCTTACGCCCGTCGGGGGCCCTCGTGGCTCGGGGGCCCCGTATAATTGATACGGCAGATACGGCGGTAGCTACGCCCCTGTTTCCTATCGATCCATGACATGTATTATCTCATGGACGCATTTGTGTGAGTGTGTAATAATACCATTACGCTTTGTCAGAAGTTAAATCACTGCTCTTTATACACTGTGGCAGAGTACACAAACAAGAGGTAATGAAGTGGTCCGGATTAGCTCCCCGCGGCATTCGCCAACTCCCCCAGTGACGCGGCGCGTGACGTGCAGGGAGTCAGTCACGTGGACAACGTATTTGACATTGGTTATAAGAAAACTTTGATTAATGTCAGAATATAGATTTTAATTATGGTTTTTGAAATACTATGGGGTGTTATTATAAAAAATGCCTTTAGTCTGGGTTTAACCCAGGACTACCAGTCTAGGCTTAAATATCGACCTTTGGTATATACGACTGTAATACAAAAGCAGATGGTTTGTTTTCCAGAAGCCACTTTCGAGCTAGATATTCCGCGCTTATGCCAAAAATTACATAAGCTTGGACTATCTCTGGTTTATGTAAAACCAGGCAGCCCCCTAGTTTAGCAATGGTCTATAAATTGACAGTTCATTGCTTGTTAGAGGTAAGAATTTGGACATCTCAATTGTGATGTGACACAATCCGTCAGTTTGATTCATTTGAAATTTGCGAAGTAGCGCAAGAATTTATTTCGGAAAACAAACCATCAGCTTTCGTATTTAAAGTCGCATATGCCTAATGTTGATATTTAATCCTAGACTAGTACGCCTGGACTAAATTCAGATTTAGTCCATGTTCTGTAATAAGGCCATGTAGGTAAATTTTATATCAAATATATAGCTAGTTAGGTAAATATCGCGTATACCTTAACTTTACCATTACCTGCAAAGTCCATACCGAAAGTCTGCAAAAACGCTTGAAAAATTGTGTTTTCAAAAGCCAAGAAATCCCTGAATTTAGGTTTTTTCTTATTGAGATCAATAGAAAGAACACTTCAAGTTGAATAAAAGTACTCATGTGGGATTTTCTTAAAGAAAAAATGGCAACGTTCCATACATTTTGTGACCCACCTTTTTTGACAATTTCACGTTACTTTCAGTAGTACATCTGGTTATTGGTAATATACTAGTGGTTCGCCCAGAACTGAGACCTCGTGATAACACCTTTATCAGCCCGACTACTTAACTAAGTAATTTCCATATTTTCTATTATTATTTTTGAAAATTTTCACCTCGGGGTCTACCAGTACAGTACAGGATCTATCAGTAACTCTAATTTCCTACACATCATCGAAATAACCTTTGAATAGGGCTAAGCAACGGGGCTTAATACTACATACCTGTTAGTACCTATATCAAGTACCTGACGAATTAATTGATAACGTCCTTTTGATGAAAAACTTAGAACTCCAACGTCATTCAAATTCTTAGAAATGGGAGGTCAACAATGGATGTTATATTGGTTACTGTTTTATGGAGTACATGTTTCTAAATTCTTCAATTTCAGACTTTTCCCTGTAGTTGTGACACAAAAGCCACAAGCATACCAAATTTCAGCATTGTGGGATTGCTGGAAGTACCCTAGAATTCTGGGTTTTTACGTTTTTTATTTTCCCTAATATCTCGAAAACTACTAAGGCTAAATAATTATTAAAAACAGTTTTGAAATGTCCAACCAAAGCGCTTTCATTAGACACCCCACTTGATCTGACTGTCTCACTTTTATTTTTTTACCCCATCTTGGACCCCAATATCTCAGCAACCCCCTGATCGATATAGCTCATAACCTTACCTACAAATTGTACCAATACTATCTACTCCCATACCAAATTTCATGAAGATCCGATTAACGGTTTGGAAGTTTTCATCGGACAAACATACATACATACATACATACAAACGCCGATTCTTCCAACTTGACTCAGAGAACTCGCTTCGCTCGTTCAAATATATATGCTTAGAGAATGAAAAAGAAAATTTAATGAAGTATGTAGAATTTGTGGGAAAATAATTGATAGAGTTTGTTTACATAAAAAACTTCGTAACCTGTTTCACGAAATTAACCAAAATAGAGGTTAGAAGCATGTGTCGAAATCTACAGGATTACAGCTATGTCTCAGAAAAAAAACACATTGATACCATGTTTATAAACTTAGTTTTTAAATTATGCAGCAGCTTTTGATATTTTTATACAAAAAAATGTGTAAAAAACACGAATTTCATTTTCAATTTGCCATTTTTGTTCACTCTACAGATGGCTACGAAAGAAAATGGCGAAAATGAAATAAAAATAATAAATACAGTATGTGGAACTTTCAATCATAAAAACAAAGTATTTCTGGTATCAAATTAGTTTCACGATCAAATAGCGTTATCATTATTTTGAACGTCCTATTTGTTGGCATTCCTAGTTCAACCACACTAAACTCGGATACTTCGTACAACCGTCGTTCTATCCATCTCCGTTCTATTGACACAATCGATAGCCATTTCTTTTCTTTCCTCTCGCAGTCGATGCAAAGCTATTCCGGACACTCGCCTTGAGGGGTACCTCATATACCTCGACGATTTTTTCGCCTGACTCACATTAATTTTATATTTATGCGAAAGTTTGTAAGTATGTTTGTTACTCCTTCACACAAAAACTACTGAACGGATTTTGATGAAACTTTACAGTATTATAGCTTAATACATCAGAATAATATCATGATCATCAGCCTATAGAAGTCCACATAGGACATCAGAATAATATTATAGGCAAATGTTATTTATGCTTAAATATTTTCTGGTTTATTGTATCAATAATCTAGAACATCTTATAAATCTCTTATAATCATCTATATAAATGCGTAACGCCTTCGAAATGTCGGTAATAATAAATAATTAATTTTTGGAAAAAACATAAACCGACTTCAAGCCTGTGCCTATAATGTAGGTAATTCATATTTGAATAAACGCTGTCTATCGGCGGGTAGATATTTAAGTATTTCTATAACGCCATCTATCGACGTCTAGCAGTATCATCTAGCGCTGACAGAACCAAGAATGGCACAGTAAAATATTAGGTTTTTTCAATGGGAACCACAAAAAAACAAATTTTTCAAAAAGTGCTGATTCAATTTCGATAAAATTTATATGAGACCACCTCTGAAGAATAACCTAACAAACAAAAAAAGAATCATCAAAATCAATGCAAAATTAACGGAGTAACCGTGTAACATACCTACATACAAAAAAAAAAAACATACGAGTCTAATTGAGAACCTCCTCCTTTTTTTGAAGTCGGTTAATTATAAGGTAACACGCGATAAACACCCGTGACAATATAAATAAATAAAAGCAAGTTTCATAAATTATTTTAATAACATTAGTGTGGTCAATTAATTGATGGTCATTTAACATGTCAAACGTTAGTCATTGAGAAACTTTCAATTAGTGAATGGAGCTGTACAATTCATCAAAGCTGTACAACAAGCGATAACAGGAGCACGCACACATAGACGCGTACCCAAGACGATCTCGGTATTACTCGGTGGAATTTGACCGCGCTTGTTGTACTAAGCTTGCCTTCTGTACCTATATATTTTTCATCCCATCTATTCGAAAAGGACGACTTAGTTCGCCTTTAAGTGCGCCCAAAGATGGTGTTTTCTATAAGAAACTTCTGTAAGTGCGCTGCAATTATCTTTGCCGCGCACTTTTTGAATTTGGAACATCTTAGTGTTCAGCACCGAATCGAACGAATATATTGTTTGAATAAATACTGGCTGGTACGACGGCAAATAGCCGCGCCGAAGGCTGAATAAAAAAAAATTAAAAACGCGCGAATTTAAAAGCCCTCGTCTTCGACAATTTTCACGGATTGTTAGAAATTCATGGTTTTGTTTTGAAATAAAATATCAGGCGCCTTTTATTTTCTCATACAGGGTGATGAAAAACAGAGTGTATCACTCGGGCGCAAAAAATATTTTTGGCTCGGGCGACGTACTTTGAATCCCTTGCTACGTTCAGGATTCTACTAAAAAATCACTCGCTACGCTCGGGATTCTACTCTAGAATCTCTCACTTCGCTCTGGATTCAAAAAAGCCCCCTCGCCGTAAAATATTATTTTGCTCCCTTATTATACAATCTACTATTGTGAGCGTCTCTGGACGTTTTCCCAGATGGGACATATGAAACTTATTGAGCCGAAAACGAATGTCAAAATGTATAAAATTAACTCAGTTTGGGCCATGTTACCACTAGACCTGCTTTTCTTACCTTAAACAGCTCAGTTTTGCTTTTAACTACTTATCACACTGAATCAAAGTGGGGTAGTGCTGGGAAGTAGTTGCCTACCCACTATAGGTAGCTGGCAGCGTTTCTTATTGCCCTTATCAGGAGCTTACAACTGAAATTGAATTTCAGAACTTACGACTATTTTCGTTTTATGCTTTTGTGGAACATTTCTTTCGAGATTTTGCTTGTAAAATATAAAATGTTATTTTCGTAAGGTTTCTCTAGAGAGAGTAATTTTAGAAAATGTTCTACGTTTCTTTATAGGCATCTAAATACTCTATTGAGAATGGCAGTGTGAATTTTTTGATCAGCATTTTATTTTATTCTTTTCTATATAACGCAGTGCGTAAAAATTTCGTCGACACATGCAGCTTGAACCATAGCAAAGTTGACTAACGCTTCATTGTGTCTATGGAGAAGAATAGGTAGTCATCAAAAAGATCATATGTATGTATGTGAGTTAGACATATACCTATGTCTAGCAGTGGACTTCTACAGGTTGATGATGATGGTGATGATGATATATGACGACCTCTGTGGCACGGCGGGCGAAGGTTCGCGTGCGACGCAGGAGGTTGCGGGTTCGATTCGGAACAAATATTTGTACGATCTGCAGATATTTGTTCAGGGTGTTCTGGGTATTTTTCTATGTATAATAAAAATATCTATTCTATGTAATGTATTGTATTAAGTATATCAGTTATCTAGTACCCATACCACAAGCTCTGCTTAGCTTGGGGCTAGATAATGTTGTGTGAAAAAGTCCAGTATTTATTTATTTATATATGTAAGTTCGATAAATACCTCCCACAGCTGCTAAGCACTAATAATTGATAACCTTGTCAGCGGAGACATAAATCGGAACCACCAATCCTTCACCCCCCTGAATAACTAAACTAACCGCCAATGGGTTCAATACGATACTAATAACAATCTCCGGTACCAAGTTTCCATTACCTATAGGGAACCCTACCACCGTGGGCACAGTAAATGTAAAACTCTACAAACAGTAGAATAGATTCTTCCGCGCCTTTTTCGAAAAGAGCCATCTTCTATTTTTAACCGACTTCCCAAAAAAGGAGGAGGTTCTCAATTTGGTTGTATTTTTTTTTTTTTTTTTTTTTGTAATTTTTGTTACCGCATATCTCCGGCGTTTACGAACCGATTTGGAAAATTCTTTTTTTATTTGAGTAGATATACTTCCAGATTGGTCCCATTTTTTTCAGAATCCAGTTCTGATGATGGGATCCATGAGGAATTGAGGGAACTCCTCAAATATTGTAGGCATACATATGGCGATTTTGATATTTTCAGCAAGACACCAAGCATTTGCATTCAGAAAGTATCATAATCCTTTCACCACTATGGTTCTTTCATAAAAAATTTTTCATCCAAAATTATTTTGTCGAATACTATGGCGGAAGTCGGTTTTTTAAATGAAAAGTTATTATAAATTTCTTTGTAATTGTAATTTGTTTTTTGAGTTATATATTATAAAATAACGAACACCTAATAGTCACATACATAGTCCTGATCCCATATTGTATTTTACGCCAGTAAGAGAATAATAAGAATAGAATAAGGAGAATAATTTAATTTGTATGATTTATGTAAGTGGTGTATGTATAGTCTTAATATTCCTAGAATCCCACTAGGGGGCTAAAATAACTAAGATCACCGACATAGCTCTCAGAATTAGTAAGTGGCAATGGGCACGCCATATCACAGAACAGACAACCGTTGGAGGAAAAGGGTTCTCGAGTGGAGACCACGAACCGAATGCCGCAGTATAGGAAGGCTAACCAATGGAAGGTTATCAATGGTTTTTTGAAGGTTGAAGGAAGTCGGTAGATGGAGGCGGCTCAAGACAGGTCGTCGTGGCAAACCATGGGGAAGGCCCATGACCAGCAATGGACTTCTACAGGCTGATTATGATGGACTAAGGGGTTGTCAGAGAATAGTTCACGCACATGGTACAATAAATAATACATAACAAATAGTAAATAATTATAATGACTATATAGTTATGGTTACCCCTCACCCCTCTGCCTTAGATTAGGTCTAGAATATACTTTTAGTAACTAAGCATTTATGTTTAAGGCTGACTCAGCGGCGAGACAGCCCTCGGCGCTCTGACGCACATGTATTCTTTTATTTCAATATTAAAGCATCTCCATATCGATGCACACGTATTTTTAATTTAATTTTAATTTTAGTTTTAAATTTTAATTTTTTAAAAACCCGTTTCTAAGCTCCCAAATCAAGAGTGGCGCAGCCCGGAGCGGATTTTCATAATTTTCACGGGTTTTTCCGCGTTTTCCCGACGTCCAAATTCGTCAGGAAAATTACCACGAAAAATTCCAGGAAAAGTTAATCCGACGAACCAAATAAATATTCTCTTAAACGGGTAAAGAAAAGTGAGCAATGGGTGTAGCAGTCGGTTGGTGAGTACAACTTTTCGCCAATCCTTTGTTTCCCAAATCCTCCTCTTTGAAAATGGTTTTTAAACAATAATTTGTTATTATTGCGATCAAACTTCTCGCATTTTAACGTGTCTGGTTAACTTTGTATACAACTCTACAGAGTTAACCTTAGTACTAGTTAGTTAAGAAAATATAGAGAGTGCATATCTTCAAACTCAGATTTGTACTGTAAGTATTTAATTAGTGTTACATAAACTAAAATGATCTAAAATCGATCATATTAGAATTATAATTTAGAATAAAAACTCAACTTAGGAACTATTGGTTGACTTTGTATACAACTCTATCGAGTTAACCTTTGTTCTCTACCATTGAGTTATGAAAATATAGAGAGTGCATATCTTAAAATTCAGATGTGTACTGTAAGTAATTAATTAGTGTTACGTAAGCTTAAGTGATCTAAAATCGATCGTACTTGAACTATAATTTAGGATAAAAACTCGTATATTTTACAAAATATTTCAGTGTCAAACCAATTTTACAAAGAATTTTTATTCTATGCCCAACTATTGTTGTGCTTATTTTATTGTTTTTACTGACATTTTTGTGTCAATATTTTTACAAATTATTTCAATGTCAAACCAATTTTACAAAGAATTTTTATTTTATGCCCAACTATTGTTGTGCTTTTTTTTATTTTTTTTTATTGACACTTTTGTGTCAATACTTTATACAACCGCGTAAAGTAGAGTGAAAATTTTTCATCAAGTTTTTGTGTAATTTTACATAATCGCATAAACTCAAGTAAAAATTTTCATACAAATTTTACACATTTTCCCAACTTTTCTTGTGTTTTAAATTGTATTTTTTTTGTACTATTTTAAATTGTGTAATTTTTACAACCGTGTAAACTAAAGTGAAAACTTTCCATCAAGTTTTCACCAATTATTTTTGTGCTTTTTATTGTGCTATTTTAAAGTGTGTAATTTTTAAAAACATGTAAGCTTAAGTGGAAATTTTCCATCAAGTTTTCCCCATTTATTTTTGTGCTTTTTATTGTGCTATTTTAAAGTGTGTAATTTTTAAAACCATGTAAATTTAAGTGGAAATTTTCCATCAAGTTTGCCCCATTTATTTTTGTGTTTTTTACAGTGCTATTTTAAAGTGTCTCATTTTATACAACCGCGTAACCTTAAGTGAAATTTTTTAATCAAGCTTTCCTTTTATACTTTACTATTGTAGTGCTTTTAATTGTGTTATTTTAAAGTGTAAACTTTTACATAACCGCATAAACGCAAGTGAAAAATTTTCTTAAAGTTTTCCACATTTTCCCAACTTTTGTTGTGTTTTCTATTGTGTTTATAACGTGTTATATTTTTGTGTAAAAAAAAATCGTGTAACTCGAGTGAAAAGTTGCCTTCTCTGAATCGTTCGTAACTCTATTACTATGTCGAAGCTATAGAAGCGATACTTAAGGAATTCATTCTATTGATACCATTATACAACGGTGACAAAAGACAGTTAAATTTATATTTGCGAAAATGTTAATATGTAATTGATCGGTTTAGTAACAGAGATTTCGAAGAACAAATTGTTTTGACTAGTCGACTTACAGAGAACGCAGCTGCGCTCTTATCGGAACGAGAGGATGTTGAGACTTGGTCTGCGTTGAAAGAATTGCTCGTCTAGCATTTTGGAGATCCGCGTAGTGAAGCGTGTATCAATATTGAATTAGAGTTTTTGAAAATAAAATCAGATGAAAGTTATCTGGATTTTTGTAATAGAATCCAAAGTGTTCGATATTTATTGATGTCGAAAGTGAACGTGATTGGTCCTCAATCACGATAATCACTGTCCTAGTGATTTAAAACGTGCAAAATTTATCATATTATAATAATACATCCTTGATGTAATTTTATATAACCGTCCTGAGAATATGGTACGGGTAGTGAGACTTAAGGTACCATCAACATTAGAGGCCGCCTTATGTGATGTTCTTGAGGAAGTAAATTTTTTTGGAACAATACAACATGAAAAATCGTATACACGGCAGCAGTCAAATTATAAGTTCAGGTTCAAGGCCATTGATAAGCAACAATGCCCCGCCTAAGATGCCCCAAATTCAAGGGCAAGGTCAACCACAGAGTTTTGGAACGGACCGTCCACAAACTTTTGGGTACCGACCTTAGTTTGGCCTTCAGCCACAACAACCAGTAGGCCTTCAGCAATTTAGTTATAGGCCACCATAGCAATTTGGCTACAAGCCACCACAGCAATTTGGTTACAAACCACCTCAACCATTTGGTTATAAACCACTCGAACAATTGAATAATCGGCCAACTCAATTTGGATATCGACCACAATCTGGTATCTAGCCAACTCAAGTAGGCTACAGTCCCCCTTAGGTACAAAAGCCTCAAATGCAAATCAGTTACGTGTCTATGAGGACAGCTCCTCCTATACCACAACAAGGTTTTAAGTTAAACGAACTTATTATAAATGACTATGAATACGAACCTTATTACAATGAAAATTACGACTATAATCATAATAGTTATCATGACGTGAACGAAGTGAACTATTATTATGGTAACAAAAATTATATATGTAGGTACCAACGTAACGTACCATATGAAGAATCAAACAGACTGACGTTAATGTAGGTATATCAGGCAGCCGAAATTTCTCAAAACTGCCGTGACTAAGTCTTAGAACTAAATTGCGATCCTAATTCAAAACTTTCGTACATTATTTAAAAGAAATAGATGCAAAAAATTATTATTAATACCGGAAGTATGAGGTCATTCTTTTGTCCTCAAAACGCCTATCAATATTTTGGTAAATTTATTCGAAAGGAACCATTTCAAGTGATTAGCACCCACGCGTCCAGCAGGCACGATGAAATGATGGAAATCCCTCTCTTGCCTACTCTACTTTTGTTACAATAGTAATGATTGGCATAAATTTTATTTGTATGACGTTGACGCACGTTACGACGCTTATTCGAAATGATCTTTTACAACAATTGGTCGCGATTATTGATTTGAAAGAACAGCTTTTGAAAACGAATACTTCTTGTATTCCAATAATCAATATTAATTTAAAATATATTATTGATAATACCACTACGATCAGAACAACGGGTCAAGTTATTTAAGCGAAGCCATACTTGACTTCTATGAATTTAAGAACGGCTTACGAATGCCTAGTGCAATAGTGAACTGCATAAACGGTTATACTTCTACGGTCATTCAGAATGCCTTAGATCAATCAAAACGGTTGACTATTACAACACCTTTTGCTGTAATAAATTAAGAAAAACATGTAACAAAGATTAGAAAATTAACAGCTAAAAAGAAAACAAAACACAATGACTAAACGACAAAAACAATATCAGACTCAAGTAGGACAGCGATAGCTGGTAGCCCAGCCCTATAGCGATTTCTGATACATTATCAAGACATAGTATGGAAGTAGGTGAATACCCTATAAGACCAGAATCTAGTAAATCACAAACAATTAATTCCGCTGAAGATTTGGAATCAACTTACTGGAATACCAATTTTACGAGAGGCAATTTACAACAAGCCAAATCAAATTCTAGTTTATTCATGGTTTAAAAATGAAATGCAAGTAAAGAATCTTTCGCGTGAAAAACAAAAGGTTTTGGAAGTTTTCCTACCTACAGATAATTCAGAATTGGTCAAAAACTTTTTGAAACAATACATAAAGCCATGAGTAAAATATTTTATCTATTTTGAGGAAGAAAAGCATCGAAGATTATTTGGTAATTTAATAATTCAGTTTTTTAAGAAAAGAATGTTTAATCTTTACTAATGCACAGAAAGAGTAATTTTATTGGAGATGAAAGAGAGCAACGAGCAATAATAGTTAAATATCATAAAAGAAAATCAATTTTTGCTAAAGATGTTAACAAGCGGATAAGCAAAGATAAACCTCGTTTTGTAAAAGCAAAAGTTATAGGCAGCCCCGAAAGAAACGTTTTACCTATACAAGTAAGAGAAAGAAAAACTAAAGTTCCTATTAAAATGTCAAACGCCCTCCACAGGTGGTGCAGCATACTGCTAATAATGACACCAACCCTGGCTCTTCATCTACAGACACTTGAAGGAAATCCAGGGATACTTCCAATAAAGGAAGGTCAGGCATACTATCAAACTGACTATTGGACTATAGTTAAGGTTATAAACTTGGACAGGATTTACAGTGATTTAAATTACGTATCAATGAACTATGAACAACTGTGTAAACTGATCGATTGGAATACATCATATTCGGAAGAATTTAAAAATGTGAAAATACATACAGAGTTTATACGCGATATAACTATAGATAAATACCGACAACTTGTTCCACAGCAACGCTTTAAGAGAGGTCTAATAAATCCATTGGGTTCCGTTATAAAAGTTATTACAGGTAATCTTGACCATGACGATGCCATCAAATATGATAAACTCACATCTGAACTAAGTCATAATCAAATTATCGTTTCTAAGAAATTAACCTTGGTCTCTAAAATGTTCGATAGCTTTATCAATGTAACTGAAACAATGAATCAGAATACTGTTAATTTAGATAATCGCTTAAAGCAAGCCGAAATAATGTTAAGAGATTTAGCTGCTAGAAAAAACAATTGGGTTTTTTTCACATACATATCAGGATTATTTAGCGTCTTTACAAGCAGTTTTCGTACTATATTTATCAGGTTAAGTGAAATTGAAACAGCTCTAGCATTAAGTAGAGTCTCTATACTACATCAATCTATCGTGAACTCGACGGAACTCATGTATCATTTGAAATTGATTGCAAACTCAGAAAGCTTAGTGTATTTACCTATCGATGAAAATTTGTTAAAATTAGAAGAAACTATTTGTGTAAAATCATTTATTAAGAAAAACCAGATCACGTTTATTATGGAAATTCCTATTACTGATAATTGTACTTATAACTATTTTAAAATGTACTCCTTACCAATTTTCCACCAATCCGAAAATAAAACCTTGTCTATTTTCCCCAAATACCCTTACCTTTTGGCGAAAGGAATGAAATACTTATCGATTGTGAAACCATGCCGCCCGTTATCAACTGGCGACCATTTTCTGTGTAATGCAGACAACCGAGCAATGTACCATGAGCCCACCTGTATGGAACAGCTCATGAAATTTGAAGATAACCCTGATGATTGTACGCAGCATCAGGTTCGAATTGAAAATGTCAAGGTCCAGCAAGTCAGTTCTGACAGTTGGATTATTTTCAGCAGACTTAAGACTACGCTAACGAAACATTGCGATAACGAAGTCAGTAAGCAGCCATTATTTGGAACTTATCTCGTGACCATCGACGAGCCTTGTGATTTGGAAATTCATGGAATTCGTATTCGACACCGTATCTACATAGAATCGGATATTGTAGAGCCAATTCCAGTTATCATCTTGCCGCAGCTACGTGCGAACACCACTCTATCCGGTGCACGCGCACTCAACATGAAAGGAGTTCACTTAGATGAAGTTAAATACATGGCTTACTCTTTAAAGCAAAGTGCAGTGATCGAAAGTGTTTTAAATGAACAAAAAGACTTTAACTTCAGTGAACAATTAGGATACGTTACTTTTTGTTTAGTAATTTTAAGTTTTTTGATGTTTTTACTTTACGTGTTTCGTTTAAAATTGTTAAAAATATTACCGCTTAAGAAAAATTATCGGAATACATCTAAAATCGATCGAACCGATAATTTTCCTCTTAGGGATGGAGGAGTTATGGTTACCCCTCACCCCTCTGCCTTAGATTAGGTCTAGAATATACTTTTAGTAACTAAGCATTTATGTTTAAGGCTGACTCAGCGGCGAGACAGCCCTCGGCGCTCTGACGCACATGTATTCTTTTATTTCAATATTAAAGCATCTCCATATCGATGCACACGTATTTTTAATTTAATTTTAATTTTAGTTTTAAATTTTAATTTTTTAAAAACCCGTTTCTAAGCTCCCAAATCAAGAGTATATAGAAACTAGGCAAATAACAAAACCACCTTGCAAACGTACCTTGTACCAGAAAACGGTACCATAGTTGTTTAGTTTTATACACTAAAACAGACCCATTTATTTTGTCGTAAAAATAAATAGGGCGATATTACGGTCATAACACTACTTTTATTAATAATAATAATGCTGGACATTTCAAACAACATTATCTAGCCCCGAACTAAGCAGAGCTTGTGTTATGGGTACTAGATTATTACGTAGATAGATATTTTTATTATGCATAGAAAATACCCAGAACACCGTGATCAGATCGCACAAATATTTGTTCCGAGGCGGGAATCCAACCCGCAACCTGCTGCGTCGCAGGCGAACCTTCGCTCGCCGCGCCACAGAAGTCGTCAAATTATTACTTCTATACGAATTCGTATTCATCTAGAAATTGTTTATTGATTAGTTACCTACTGCTTGTTTAACTATTCAGATACTGTGCCAAGGATCTCCATTACCCGGCACTGAACTTGTGAAACTACTGTTACTTATTCTGCTGCAACAGGGTGTCCACGAGAAAGGGTTTATTCTACGGCGAACCATTTTTAATGTTAAACCAGGACAATTTAGAAACGTAACATTTGTAGAAGTCTGTTTTAATATCGAGGGTATCAAACCATAGGGGCGTATATAGATTTTGGGCTACTTTTCAGGAGGAACAAAAAACTTGTCTAACTTTTTTCAGAGATGTCAGATCAAATTGAAATTTACAGGAAAATTGTCTAATTTTATGTCTAAAATTATCATAGCACCAAAAATTGTGTAGCCCATTCTAGTACTTTCCGTCCATACGCCCATATGGTTTGAATATTTCCAGTTCATTTTGTGTTCCCTGTCACCATATAATTTGAGGCGTATGCTAAAATATTTTTATAAATGTTTATTTATACAAATTGTCAGAATGGAGATGCCCAATATAATATAATAAAAAACATAATAGTTTTATCAGAATAGCCTTCATCTCAGAATAATCAAAATATACACTAATATTTGATAAATAGTTGGCATGTTGTAAAAAATCCGTGGAGGCGTATAATATGCACAAATTTAATATCAGCAACTCCTTTTTTAAAGTCGAATAGGTAAACTTTTGACCCCGTTTAGGCCTTTTTGGAATAACCCTCGGTATTCCATTTTATAAGCGATGGTAGGTACTTCAGATCACGTGGGTCGTATGCTAGTTTATGTATCTTTCATAATAAAAAATATAAAGCATGTTTTAAAATATGGACACCTTGTATTAGTTCGTGGTGCTATTGGTTCTCGCGGAAACTCGCTAAACGCTTCCTTCCACTCGATCCACGCGAAATACGATCACCCCCGCACCTCTTTCTCCCCTCTTTTTCACTGAACCACAATGTATCGGTAATACAGTATGGCACTTTGCTTATTTTTCATAGTCCCAAGATATTGTCCCAATACTGGGACCACGTAGAATTTTTTTATAGTCCATTGTTTTCTGCTGTTTTTTAAATGTTTCTCCCTGTATACCGTATACATAAACATTAGTATATATTTTTTTTTATTTTTTTTTTATTTATTCAGGACAACAAGCAATTACACTCGCATAGTACTAAATATAGGACTAAAAAACACAGTGATTCTATGAGAGTAACCAGCCCCGTTGACCACAAGTTAGGTATGTTTACATTATAGGGCAAAGAGAAAGTAGGTACACATGACTTAAGTTTAGTGTGGACAATAGATAAGTATTTTAACTGCCAAAGCTGATTGACCCCTTGGCAAAGCAGTGCCCCCCTCACGCATTCCGACGACAACTTCTAGAAAGGGAGAGAAGACAGTATAGATAGGGTAACTATAATAATAAACTAAAATAATCCCAGAAAAGTACATAAATTGAAATAAGAATACGAAGAGACTATGCAAATAACAAATAGCAATGCAAATATAAATGAATAACTCCGTTTAGCGAACACCAGTTAGTTTAATTTTTAGTCGGTGAAAAATTAGTTTGCTTACCTAAACATACCCCTGATCAGAGGCCTTACCATGAGCTCTTATAGCGATTCAATTCAAAAACTATTCAGTACAAAATATCGGTTCGTCGTTGACATCCGTTATCATTGACTAACTTTAATCAAAGAAATCTATAGACCTTCTGCTACTGTGCTATTAAATATAGCTGCGGACATCACGGAACCGATATTTTGTACTGAATGTCTATTATATCGCTAAGAACTCATGGTAATGCCTCAGGTTATTGTAAAATAAATCAAAATAAAATAATCTAATCCGAATAAATAAGCAGTTATGTTATTGGACATGTGCATAAAAACAATCTGAGCAAATTATCCCTCATTTAATGTAAACACAGAACAAACCCTTGTCCCGCCCGCCGCACCTGTCCGATACAATAACAGACACCGTTACATTATGTAACAAGTTGTGAACACCGCCAATATCCACGGACAGATAAACTTACTTTAGATACATAGATAATACTTTATTGCACAACACATAAACACAGTACATAGGCGCCTGTAATAAAGAGTAAGAAAAAGAAAGAAAAATAATTTATTTGTGCCAATATGACAAGAATGACACGGGAAAAAGACACACACAAACAGAGATTAACAAAGATTATTAAAACTACACACAGTGGTATTTAAGTAATAAATTCGGGAGCGCAATGATTGAAAGACCTAGTCAACGAACCAACTGTTTTTATTATTCCTACCCACAACTTACAATTGGCATAGGTAGAATACCACACACACAAGACAAGCATTACATTATTATAAATAGTGTGCCTCTCAATACCTACCAGTCATGCAACACTGACACAAATTGTGTTCCAGCCATGTTCCAGCTCAGCATTTGTTGTGTTGTGGCAACAACGCTGATCGTCCACTACAATAATAATAATATTAACACACATAACAACACCCAACAGTCACATAAGCAGTCTTGATCTCACACTAGGATTCCCTGTGTCATGGGTATCAGGAACAACGAGTACCATGGCACCATAACACCCAGACTCGGAACAAATATTTGCAGATCATACAAACATTTGTTCGCAGCGGGAATCGAACCCCTGTGCTAGATAGCATTCTCTTCCAGCTTCCCACGAGGCCTTCCCCTTAAAATACAATAGGGAATTGCCTTACTCACCACGCTCTAGGCTTGGTCGCGTTGGAACAGGAGTAATTTAATTTTATATAAGACGATTCAAAATGATCCTTGTGATTTCAATGAATAAAGTTCTTTTTGACTTTGACTTTGCTTGGCAGGCGGATTGGTGATCGCAGTATTTATGTTGAGTACTCAAGTGGATTCTGCTGACCATCCTCTGGTATCAAATCAAATTAATTTTAATCATTGAAATCATAAAGATCATTTTGAATAGCCTTATAAACTAAAATTACTCCTGTTCCAATGCGAAAAAGCCTAGAAGATTCAGGCAACAAACACGGCTTGGCTTACTTTAATGTTACGTCTTTTCTGTGTGGTGTCTCGGAGCAGGGAGTTGCTGATACATAGTGTGGGGTTCAGACACCCATTTATGGGTAGGGAACTGGTAGGAAATCAGAACAAACAAACAGATCGTAATAAATTACAAGCGGCACGCCCGCTTCGTCCGAACGTTGCCGAAGCAATGTCACTCACCGGGCGGGCGGCCCGATCGCAATCGCTTTATTTCAAAGGCTGAATACCACATCTCTTCCTTTTTAACAAATTAAAAATTAACAACTGCTTATTTCCAAAAGTTAAATTACTATTCTTACTTCACTATATACCTCTAGTGATTTTACAACATAATTATTATTCTAAATCGAATTTTATTTTAACAAGTAAATAAACTACGCCGTTGATGTTTAATTAAGTACCTATACAATTATCGATCTCTTTACTAGGTACGGTAATAATACTAAGGTATTATTTGTCCTCCTCAATTTCTTCATGATCACAGATCTTCCAATTACTACCTTCTACTCTTTTCCAGTGTAGGTATTATATTCCGACGATACTCCCGACCTTCCTGTATCAGAGCCTTCTAGATTTCTGATCCATGTGCATCGCAGAAGCAGCCTACACCTTCTGTATAGATTGAAGTAGTTCCCACCTCTGCTTGTACGCAGTCTCCGGTTAGTCAGGTTAAATCCTGGTGGCAGACTTGGAAGACTGTGGCATATTCAGATAAGATAGGCGTTGGGATGGGTTTGCTACTCAGTGATCTGTTAGGGCAAGTTGTCACAAATAATTGCTTTCCAAATGCCTTCACAAATTATCAATATTCACAAAACTTATAAATACTACGACACCACTCTGATAATACAATTAGGTGAAAATGTGGTGTCATGCGATATGATATTATTAGCTAGTTGTAAGTTAGTGCAGACAATCAAATAGTTTTTAATCTTAATTTAATGTTGTACAATTTGACATGTCGTCATAGAGACGTTTTGTATTTTAATACTAATAATTTTATTAGAAATTTTGTTTTGACACGAGATACTGTAGATATACAGTATCTTGAGTCTTGAGTTTATTATTATTTTATTAAAACAGACAGCAGACATAGTAAATTAATAATTGCTAAATTGTTAGCATTTCATATTTTTAATCTCGTTATAAGTATCTACTATCACGCAGTTCACCGACGAGTTCGTGGTTAGAAGTAGGTAGGTAGTACTAATGAGAGTAAAAGATAGGAGTGTCAGCTGACAGTCACTTAAACTAGTTCGACAATGAGAAGGCCGGCCACATAAAATGTACAACCCCTTCCCAGCAAAATCTTAGAATTAGAAACATTTTTAAACAGTTTTAATGTACATTATCATGTATGTAACTGAACACTGGATGTTACAATTTGAGTTACTCCCTTATTATGAGAATTATAATATTGTAAGTTCATACAAACGCAAGAACGCCATAGGGTTCCTAACTGTTGTTCGAAAACCTTTAAAATGCAAGAAACGTAAAGATGTTGCAAATCTCACTATTGAGAGGACTATTGAGCTGTATTGTGTTGAGCTAGAGATGCATATCATTGTGTGTTTACCGTCCTCCTGACGCAGACTTCGTGTTATTTTAATCCACTATGGAAAAGTATTGCTCAAAACTTTTGTACATAATAAAATGCTAATAGTCTGCGGAAATTTCAATATAGGTATTTACAAAATACCTGAATACTATTTTGGTTAGTTTTTTGTCTGACAAGCTGTTTAATTTGTTTAAATGTTTTAATTTACATCACTTCTTCGAATAACCAACAAGAGTGACACTAACAACATCCACCTGTTTGGATAATATTTATTGTAGTAGTGTTCCAATTGATAAATCAGTAATTAAACATTTCACCTCGGATCACTATGGTCACAGCACAGTGCTTTAAATACTTGTAATTTCACTTATCACAGATAATCGCATTATGAAATTCCACGGCAGTATTGAACTAAAAATGCCACTTGTACGTACCGTGCGTATATGATCCGAATGACCTTTTTACCAGTTTGTCTAAATTGATAAGTGAGGAACATAGTGAGATTATAAAGATAGAGCGAATGTCGGGTTAGCTGATTGGGCTACAACCCTTTATTAACTCTATATGGCTGGGGAATCAATGTTGCACGATCCAAAGTTTATCTTGTACATAAAGAACTATTCCAAGTCCTTCAAAAAGTTTGTCATACATTAAAATCATTGCATTTGAGAAATTCAATAGAAAAATCAGCAAATAAAATTAATACAACTTGGAAATTCATAATGAAACAGGTAAATCTAAACCTTGTAGTAACCAGATGAATTTAAACACAAACAATACTATGTTATCAAAAATATTCAGGCCGCGAATGCCTTTGATAGTTTTACTCTAGTAATTGTGCTAGGTGCTATAATTATTGATATTGCGCCGTGTATGGCCTACATTTTCAATAGATGTGTTGACAAGAGTCTTTCCTGATCTTATGAAACATAGTAAATTAATCCTTTGTTCAAGTCTGGAAATGAAAAGATCCAGGTAACTATAGGCCAATTTCTATATTGCCTGCTTTAAGTAAGATCTTCGAGAAACTTATTCTTACTCAGTTATTGTCACACTTCGACCTCCACGGACTTCTTCAGTCATTAATTTGGAATAACTAAAGGTCATTTGACAGCCGATGCTGGTACCATGCTCTTAGAACACATATTTGAAGCGTAGGAGAACTCGCAGAACGCAATCGTCCAAAGCTTTTGACTGTATGGCATGATACATTAATTTCCAAGTTAAAACATCATGGCATCCAAAATCAGGCAATTAATCTTGTTAATTTTAACTTATCCAATAGAGTCCAAAAAGTTGATGTTGGTGGTGAAAGGATCGACTATTGTCATGGGGGTGCCACAGGGTTCAATACTAGGCCCTTTTTATTTCTAGTTTACACTATCAATCTCCTTTTTTACATTATGAGGCATAGTTATGTTTGCTGACAATACTTCTTTGATTTTTTTTTTTCAGGGTGTTCTGGGTATTTTTCTATTGATAATAAAAATATCTATCTACATAGATACATGTATTATATTATGTATATCAGTTATCTAGTACCCATAACACAAGCTCTGCTTAGCTTGGGGCTAGCCCCAAGTTATCTAGATAATGTTGTGTGAAATGTCCAGCATTTATTTATTTATTTATTATTTATTATTTTCAAAGTTGACAGATCTAAAGAAAATTACAATGGAGTAAATGATTCACTGTCGCGAGTTCTTGTAAATAATGTTTTGATCACAGTAAATAATCTTTTGATTAACGCTAAAAACGAAAAGCATCAAATTCACATAGCCAAATGTAAAACATTATTATCAAACTAAATATTAAAATAAATGAGGAGACACTTGATCTTGTTAAGTCTACTATTTTCTTAGGGCTTAATATTGATCCAGGGTTGCAGTGGGCACCGCAACCCTGTTGTGGTTTTAGCTGGTAGACTTAGTTCCACTGCATATGCAGTGCGTATGATAAGGCAGCTTACTGATGAAGCTACAGCTAGGCTTGTTTATTTTAGCTACTTCATAGTGTTATGTCATATGGTATCATGCTGTGGGGTAAAACAGCTATATTTCCAGCTAAATTTCTCTTACAAAATCGGTCAATACGTGCCATTTATAAAATGAAGTCACGTGACCCCTTGAACGCCTTGCGTTTCAAAGAAATCAATATTCTCATAGTAATTTCGCAATATATCTATGAAATATTATTACATACACATAAACACTTGGATAGTTGTATGAAAAATTGTGACTTGCATGGTATTTGGATTTATACGAGAAATAAAACCAAACTAAATATACCAAAATTTTGACTGAAGAAAGTAAATGGGTCTTTTATGAGGAATTCTGTACAGTTCTATAATTAAATTCCAGAAGGTGCATCCAAATTTCTTATTCGAAGATAAATGGAAATTTCATATTCATAAATCATTTATTCACCGTAGGACCACTGGGAGCACTTGGTTTTGTTATGGTGTACTACTTTTAGCGGCCGCACATAAGCCTTGTCAGATAATTGCTATATCTGATTTGAGCTGATTTGCTATAATATCTGTACTTTTCTCTTTACATGGTTCTATTAGATTGTTATAAGTAGGTATACTCATACTTATTTATTAAAACCATGGGAACAATTATTAAGAACACTTGGTCACGTCATACATTATATATAGAAATTAGGTTATATCAAGTGGAGCGTGTACTGTCTTATAAACTTTTGCTGATGTTTATTTACATTTGACTAACTTTCTTAGGTTTTTAAGTTCTCATTTAATATATATCAGCAACTCCCTGCTCCGAGGCACCACACAGGCGCTTCCCACCTTGTGGTAAGACGTATCATCAAAGTAAGTCAAGCCGTGCTTGTTGCCTGATTCTTCTGGGCTTAATCGCGTTAGAACAGGAGTAATTTTAGTTTATAAGGCGATTCAAAATGATCCTTGTGATTTCAATGAATAAAATTCATTTGATTTGATTTAACAGAGGGATCAAAATGCACTACCTTAGAGTACGTACCTACATTAAACATGTGTAGGTATCGGAGTTTATTGCCATTTATCGCTCCATACTGTCACCATTTTGTAGACATTAACATTCGTCTTTTAGGCAAACTTGCGTAAATAAATACGTGGCACAATTTCAATGAGTAGGTAAAAGTTTAGTTGACTCATTGAAAACAACTTTATAGAAGCTCGTAACACTTTTGTCCATTCCCTGGAGTTGGTTCACATCAACAAGAACTTTATAGGTAGTTATTTGCTATGAGCAAGGTACCAGAAATAAACTCATAAATTGGTTGACATGAACTGAAACATTTTGCCTCATTGTTTTGTCATTTCATTATGGTTGCGACGTGTTGCGAGATAAATAGCCACCATAAATTTATTTCAAGTAAGAGGGTACTTACGTAAAAACTTTTAAATTCGAGTGGCCGGTTAAAAATCAAGTCAAAAATATCTAGCTACGACCACGTTACGACTGATTTAAATCACTAAGAATAAGTACCCTTCCTCGAGTTTTAGAAAAGTTTTCCAGGTATTATTCAATTAACACAACACTACGCAACTTTTAGTCGAATTATCGACTAGGTACTTACAATTTTTTATCCTCGTCGCCAATGTGGGGTTCAGACACCCATTTATGGGTAGGGAACTGGTAGGAAATCAGAACAAACAAACAGATCGTAATAAATTACAAGCGGCACGCCCGCTTCGTCCGAACGTTGCCGAAGCAATGTCACTCACCGGGCGGGCGGCCCGATCGCAATCGCTTTATTTCAAAGGCTGAATACCACACATAGTAAATGAGAACTTAAAAACCTTAGCAAGTTAATCAAAAGCAAATAAACATCAGCAAAAGTATATAAGTAGCTTGATATACTTTTTAATAACTTTTGTTAATGCCAAATGGTTCACTTGAGAACTCACTTATTTTCTCACTCATTCATAATCACGTGATTTGTCCACATTTTTACAGCGTGCAACTATTTTGTAAATTGCGTGAGTGGTACCGACAAACCGTATGTTTGTACACATAACTAATAGTTGTGACGTCCTAAGTTTAGGTAGTAAGTAAACTCTAGTCAACACAAAATAATGGTTTAATAATATTAAACTTAAATAACAATATAGGTCGTAGATTCTATGGCCCGCCTAACTTTCGCCTTGCAGTTGGAAAGACACTCCCCTTAGCTTTGCGCGACACGAAGAGACGAGGGCTGACCCTCGTCAGCGCAATGGAGTATATGGCAGGTCTTCAGCCAGGTCTAGCTCAGTGGGTATAAGGCGGGTGCAGGCAAGTCGTCATCTGCGTAGCTCGATGTTGTTGGTCCTTGCAGTGGACGTAAAAAACCCTGGAATATTCATCCAGGTTAAAATCTGTTTTCTAGCAGCATAATGTGACCACCTCAAGGAAAACGCTAGCTAGGGATATGCCTAGATGTATGAAGTGAGGTGGCCATGATAAAAAGCAGAGGGAGTTTACATAGAAAGTTTAAAAGATGATGTTGTTCCTACATAGATCACGTAACAACATCGTAAGACATGAGTCCCAGCAGTGGGAATGCTAAGCTGATTATTAGAATGCATAGTAAGTAAGTAGCTACGGCAAATAATAAGTACTTGTTGCTATTTATGCGTGGAGGAAAGCAGTTATGACAAGGTATACGCTTTTACATTAGAAGCGTGGCGATGGATGAAATCATAACCCTCCTTTGGCTTCGCCATCGTCGGTTAAGCAAGCAGCGACCAGCACAAGCGGCTAGTACTCAATGCTATGGAATTGTGTAGGTACATGAGAAAGAATGCTACGTACAATTCCATCCATGTAATTAGCCAACACTTAGGTATAGGTAGTAGGTACACAAGGCGAAGAGATGAGTGGAACACAATAATAATAGCGAGTATTGCAAATACGCTAGGCGTCTAGTTACCTACCTAAATGATAAGTTTAGATATTGTTCAACACTTACCCAAATGGGGGTTTAACTGAAGCTAATTACTTGATTGACAAAACTGATTTTAGTTTCGTGTACTATTGCAACGTATATAGGTATCGTTGTACTTCTTCGATATTCAAGACGTTAAAATACGTAATTTGGAGGAGCTAAATTATGAACTCGTGCACAGACGTCCTGTATGAGGAGACACGTAACGTTCTTAACTCTCGTATTTGTTGAATAGACACGGGGCGTTTTTTTTTTTTTTGAAGGACAAAATGCAGTTGTCCTCAGATGGCCGATGCTGCGTTACCGGACTTTTGGTGAGCGCGGAGGGCGCTCAACCGTTAAAATTAGATTGGGGCAACTAGCGCAAGGGCACCACTTAGGTACGGACCTCGGCTTGGGCCGTTGCCAGATTGGGAGGAATAGGAAAACGCCCCGGAACATGCTTGTAACGGCTTAGGCGTGTGGTACAGAAGGTACTGAAAAGACTGGAGGATAAGAGCAAACGCCCCGGAACATGCTTGTACCGGTTTAGGCGTGTGGTACTGAAGGCACTTAAAGTCTTCGACCCCGCCGGCGGGGTCGCTGTATCTGTGTAGTGTTTACTCTGTCGTGATTGTGGATGACGACGCCCCCGCGTTCGCGGCGGTGATTTCGTCATCCGGGTCACCAAGAACGTGTCTTGGTCGACGAAGGGATTGGGTCGACGAAGGGATTGAGCCACGGGGCGGCTGGGCGCCGGTAGTTTTATATGGATGTCGCGGGACGAAGCAGACACGCGGGGAGAATGCATCAGGTGATGCCAAAACAGATGGTCGACGCAACCAATCACAGCGTTCGTGGATATGGCCTGATGTTTTTGAAATGACAATAAAGCTAACTGCCACAGAATAACCAATAGTAGGTATGGTCGCAGTTTTAAAGAACTACCTACTCGGTTTGTATTAGAGTATGTAACATTACGTTACATAGTATAGTTTAGTTATTGTATTTATAGTTTATATACATAAACTAATACAATATTAACAGCGGCACGTAGCACGACGCGACCTTTCTTGGTTTCGCAAACATTCCGTTCAATTTATCTGATAGAGAATGGTTTATTGCGAAAGAAATTTGTTGGTTTTTTGTATATCAAAAAGAAAAATTATTATAAAGTTAATTACAACTTTATTAAGCTTATTATATTAAATTAAATTATAGAAAAACCTACTCATATGTTCTTCTTCTTATCACTTTTTGTTATTTTTGAACAGATGTTTCGTTGGTTGAACTGTGAACTCTACTAAAGAATTACCCATAATCATTTATAACCTATTTAAGTTAAAAAAGCTTTTGTTTTGTTCTCTCTAATGTAAAATGGCATATGTCAAAAGAAGACAAAAGCTATTTTAGCTATCAAAGGTTTACAAATTGATTATGAATATAGGGGGTTAGTATTCATAGCTTCTGCTACGATATGCTATCAAGAGCAATGTCGCAACTTTGTTGGTAGATCACAAACAAAAATGTACAAAATTGATTGAGTGTTTAACATTGGATAAGTATAATTTCAGAAATCATTCCTCGTTAACAAGTTTTATAAAATGATAACTGATTTGTTTCAAGATAAGATAAAAGATAAAGATAATTTTAGAAAAAAATTACGACTATACACCACGTACTTTACTATTATCCTGCTGGCGTTTCGTTAAAAAATACCATAAAATGATACCAAGCCACGATAATTTTGAATATGGTAATTTTACATTGGGGGTCATAATTCACACGTCTAACATACTCAGTCATACATTATGACATCCAAATAATTTAGTTCCCATAAGTAGGTACTAGGTGGATAAATCCATTACCATGTTATGATTTTTTGAGTTTCATAGATAAAATATGTTGTCCTTAGATGCTTCGCCCGTGGAGATGAGCGCCCTCCCGCGCCCCGCGTGTCCCCCCGCGCTTTAACGCCGCGATGCGCAACTTGTCGCCGCACGCGCACCGCGCCTATTGGTCCTGCGGCGCCATGCCGCGCGCTCATTGGCTGCCGTCGCGGCGCATCCTTCTCCCTTCTCTACTCTACTTCTTCTTTCTTGTCGGTGAGTTTAGATTATAGTTTATTTAGAAAAGATTGCACCAGGACCTCTTCACTCATCAACATATATATATTATATTATATATATCATAGCCTTTGCAAAGCTGATCATAACATACATAAATAACACCCAACAGTCACATACGTAGTCCTAATCCAACACTAGGATTCCATGTGGCGTGGGTATCAAGAACTGCGAGTATCATGTTACCAAACAGCCAGACACGGAACAAATATTTGCAGATCATACAGACATTTGTCCCGTAGCGGGAATCGAACCCGCAAACTCTCACTTTTCAGCTGGCTACTCGCCCGCCGCGCCAGAGAGGTCGTCATCATAGATGTATTTAGACTTATCTGTCATTTAACTAGATAAGTTCTGCCACTGGCGATGGTGGAAGAGGCCCTTTTTATTTTAAACCATGTACACTGAGAAAAATGTAATTTTGGCTTCATTATAAAATATCAATACGTCTTTCAAAAATACGATGAATTGTTCTAAAATAAGGTTGTATCATGTATATATAATAAAATAATCTAGTTTAAATAGTAAGTAATACAATATTATGATGACCATTCTCCGTAATAAACGGTGACAGAATATAAGAAGATTAAATCGATACTTTACGATGCTTTCCTCTTAAAATAACACTACGTAATATGAAATGGTCTGCTGGATGTCTGCTTGGCAGAAATTCGATGATACCTAAGATATAACAGTTTTCGTCACTTTATTTTTGTAGTTAGCATCAATTTTCTTGAAGCTTCTATGCATAAAATCCTTATAATATACGACTACGGACTATATCTTCCGCCGTTTCGTTACTGCTTCGCTTGTTACTGTCCATCCGAAGGTTGTCTGGAAGAAATCGCTCTCAGCGATAAGGCCGCCCATTGTACTGCTAATTTTAATAAATCCTTTTATGTATTCCTGGTGTACAATAAAGTGTTAATCTATCTATCTATGTGACTACGGGCATACAAAAATTAATTTTAACAAATGAACAAACATCAAATAATGATTACGGAATCATAATATTTGACACCGCACACCAAAATACCATGACTAGTACACAAAAATACAATTACGTAACAAATTACCATCGAATATGATTACGGAACCATAATATTTGACGCGGCACTCCAAAATACCGTGATCATCACACAAAAATACGTTTATCGTTTTACTAAAGTATGAATACAGATTCATAATATTGGATGACCGGCATATTAAAATACTGTGAAATCACCAGTCTACTGCGAACGGCACGCGGGTAGGTCCTAGCCCGGTCATTTTATTCTATTTAGTTAGCAGGGAAGCACATGCGCGCCGCCTTTTGTTTGTAATTTTATTTTAAATATTACGGATTGTCTATAGTTAGTGTTACAAAATGTGAAGTGATTTGAAGCAACAAAGTGCAACAAAGATCAGCT
Organism: Epirrita christyi; assembly: GCA_951392215.1. Lineage (NCBI taxonomy): Eukaryota > Metazoa > Arthropoda > Insecta > Lepidoptera > Geometridae > Epirrita > Epirrita christyi. The sequence continues at coordinate 977,297 of OX595857.1, read as the reverse complement.
GGGTTTCATAATACCTAACATTTGTTCGTGTACAAAAATAAGTGTTTTAAGATTAGTGCACCAGTTTATGCAAGCTGTTGATGTAAAAGCTTGTGACAGTACATAACCATGGCTGGTTGGTGAACGCCTGGAGGGCTCAACGTGCCTATCTTATTACGTTGGGTATCCTGGCAAAGCCCGAGTCTCGATCCCGTTCTCTGTCCAGCACGCCTGAAGTCGCGTCGTGTTCTAGGATCAATCACCAGGGATTTGAATAAGGTATTGATTTTAGTCTCGTATTAAGTAAAATATCTAATGTGAAAGCCCATGTTAATTAGAGATACTCTTTATGGTACCATAAAATAAACATGTCACAAAATACTGTATTTAGGTAAATTTAGCTAATTTCCTTTCGAGTTTTGTAGGCTGACTTCGGCAGAATTTACTACTCCAAATTTAAAGCTACTTTCGACCCCCATATATAAAAAACTATTTGACCTAACCACTTGCAATTTTGTACAGGTGACGCGGATAAGGTGCAGTCAGCTTTGGAACAGTGGTCTCGACCCTCAGCTGGTCCGTGACAGGAGGTCGTGCGCCCTCTGGCAAGAGACGGTGCGAGCCCGCCTCCGTTACCCCAAAACTACTACTCCGTTACTCTAAATTATATATTTTGCGTTATTTAATAATATTTTGTAATTTTTAATTAAAATGTTAATCCGTCATATGTTTTTCCATTATAGCAAATAATTCCCCAAATCCCAAATCCACTGTTCTAGAATAATACCTAATAAAGTAGGTACTTCTGTCTAGAAGTACCTACTTTATTAGGGTTATTTTCTGTATTGCGTAGGTACTTTTTTCTGAATGTGCTTTCCTCTCATTTCCGAGTATTTCCTGTTATTTCATCCTACTATTTATCCATGCTTTCCTACTATTATTGATGTGCTTTCCTATTGTTTATTCTTAATAATTTTCTACGCCTCCTGTTGTAGCATGGCTCGGGTATTTTTCCTTCTTCTTAAATATGTGTGGGCCAATTTATAAAGATAATTGACACTTAGTAATCTACTCTGACCCATAACCGTGCAAAAGTACGGTTACGGGAGTGATGACGATGAACGACTATACATCATCATCATTCTCTTAACCGTACTCTTGCTTATTCTATGTGTCAATTATCTTTATTAATTGGCCCATACATATTTAAGAAAAAGGAACAATACCCGAGCCATACTACAACAGGAGGCATAGAAAAATAGTAAGAAAAATCAATAGGAAAGCACATCAATAATAGTAGGAAAGCATGGATAAATGGTATAGGATGAAATAACAGGAATTACTCGGAAATAAGAGGAAAGCACATTCAAAATTGTAGTAAAGCATACAATAATAGTAGGAAAGCATGGATAAATAGTAGGATGAAATAACAGGAGTTACTCGGAAATGAGAGGAAAGCACATTAAAAATAGTAGGAAAGCATACAATAATAGTAGGAAAGCATGGATAAATAGTATGATAAAATAATAGGGATTACTCAGAAATTAGAGGAGAGCACATAAAAATAGTAGGAAAGCATACAAAAATATGATGACAGTCATATGTAATGTTATGCTCTCTCTCAAAAAGTAATGGTCCATTACGATTACCGTCACCGTAAGTCCGGACATACGGTGATACGAACTACTAATGCATGGTGACAGCTCATCATAATATATGGTTAGCAGCAGCAACAGTAGTTTCATCGTACTTTATGGTTATTTCCGTATGCTCCCTACTTTACGTGAAATCACCATATTTTTTGATGAACTGTTTTCTCAGTGTAGGTATTTTTAGACAAAAAACAATAATTTCTCTAAATCATTATTGCAGACCTTTTACCAAGTGCAATCAATCTAGAAAGAGGTATTACCAAATATACTTCTAACTCTAGTTTATGGACGCTTCCTTGAAGTTTCCTGCGACCGATGAACGAGGTAGCTGCTCCAAACCACAGTATATTATGTAACACTTTTCATGCAGTATATCAGGCTCTAAGGCAAAAAATACAGTATATTGATGTGAGAAACTGCGGAGACTTTGGCACCATAAGCATAATACCCATCAGCCAAGCGTTTCAGAAGGCGCTATTATGATCACAAAATGCCTTTAATGAGCTCTAGAATATTTAAGTTTTTGATATGAGTTCCAAGTTTACAAAAAAAAAAACGTATTTTTAAGCTTTTTATCTAGTGAAATCATAAATTCAGTACACAATTTGAATTACTGCACTCGATAAAAAAAGTAAACAAAGATACCTCCTTTTTAACCTTTTTAAAATTGAAATCTAATTTTAGACTAACTTCTAACACGTTTGAATTTTTGGACAATTTGGTAACTTATAAGTTAATTGGGTTAGTGAATTCATGAATAAAATCTAACAAAAGTTTAACGGGAATTTTATATCATTATTTTATAAACAAAACCAAGGTATCAGAGCGTGCGCGCGCCTTCTTTAGTTCATACAAAATTTTTCGTTCAACCACACCATTGCTCTTCAGATCTTGTTAAGGCCCTATCCGGCCGGGGCAGAATTTACTGTACTTTATTCGAATTATTTGACATAGTTTGTAAGATTGAGACATGAACGATTCTCCCAGTGATTTTACTGCTTTTAACCTATTTATATATTCTTAATGTGACTTAAGGCCAATTCACACCGGATGCGTATGCAGCACGTAACGTAGACACTCGCATTACTTTGTATGTACACGCTTGCGTGCACGTCACGCCAGCGGTGTGCCATGTCTCATAGAGTTCCATACATTAAAAAAATGATTTATTTTTTTTTTTCATTTCGTCATGGTACGACGATGTGCACGATGACTTTTACGCGTACATAGGCGATGTGCAACAATTCCTTCTGTAGCGAATACATTTATCGGTATAGGTACATATGTATAATATAATGTATTTATTATTCTGCGGTAAGGTACAGCACAAAATATTTAATTATCTGTGGTGCACAGTGCTACTATCGCATAATCCGTGTACAGTAGCGGTCCCCACAGTAATTAAATAAGCAGTAATGAGTTGGCGAAGTTCGCTGTCTTCGCTTGTTTGCGACTTTACTCACTGTCCACTGTGCAACGCTGGCTGGTTATACAGCCCGCAGTAAATCGTTACACAAAACGCGTAATGGTAATGAATTTCATTACTACGCCCGTGACTGAAATACGCGGTCGGGGTTTGGTATGCAAAGCGGTTTAACTTCAAAATAAAAGTTTTAGCTTAAGTGGCAAATAGGGCGTGAAGATTTAAAGCTCACTTTGAAGTCGGGAATTGCAAAGTTTAATGTCAAGAGCGATGCGCAAAATAACGTAAGCAGTTTATTCGGGAACGGCTACATACCTGCACGAGTTTTGTTAGTAGTAGAACTTCTTGCGAAAGAGTTCGTCCGGGGAAGTACTACTTTTTTATACTACTTGGCAAGCAAACAAGCATACGGCCCACCTGACGTAAAATAGTAACCGTAGCCTTTGGCCTCCTGCAACACCAAAGGCATCACATGCGCGCTGTCGACCCTGAGACATAAAGATGAAAAGTCTCATGTGCTTGTAATTTCACCGGCACCCGTACCTTTCAAACCGAAACACATCAATGCGAACACTACTGCTTGGTGGCAGAAATAGATACAGTGATAGTACTTCCCCGGACGAACTCTTCACAAGAAGTTCTACTACTAGCAAAACTTCATTAAAAGAGCAATAAAGTCCAAGTTATCTGTTTAAAAGTCTATATCTTAGCACGAAAATAGGTGTTCGGGAGAACACTTAGTAAAATTATTATTTGTTTGCAGCCTCAAAAACATGAACTTGGAGCAACCCACGTACCTTTGACTCTCAGACTTCAGACGCGGAAAAGATGTTCCAAATTTATATGCTTCCGTTAGTATATCAAAATAAGTCGCTAATTTATCTAACCGAGTAGACATTAGGCTGGTCGACTTCGTTTTGCCGTCCGCCATTTCTACCGTGTGAAGGAACCAGTCGTACCGAATTTTAAACTTGGAAATATGGCCTTTCAAGAGCGCCATGGTTATGATGGACTCCCAAACTGATCCCCAAAAATAGGTAACAAAAAAATAACTATAATCCAACCGAAATATGAGGAAATAACCGAATGAACACGACACGCGGTCCCACTAAACCCAAAGTTCCCAGACTCAATTTGAGACCCAAAATTACCTAAATTCCGATCCGGCTCGAAGGAAATATGTTCGGGAGAACACTTAGTAAAATTATTATTTGTTTGCAGCCTCAAAAACATGAACTTGGAGCAACCCACGTACCTTTGACTCTCAGACTTCAGACGCGGAAAAGATGTTCCAAATTTGCACTGCACACTGCACAGTTTTCACACACACAATATAGTATTTCAGTTTTATTATGGTTTGCCAAGCCGAGCATCGAACCAGCACCGACCGAAAAGAGATTGCCGTTTTTCTTTATATTTTTTGCGCTCGCGCTCCGCCGCCATGAAGTTTCTCGAATTCTTCGATTCACGAGTGTTTTTCTTGTGGTGCGTGTGGGGGGCCACTGGTTAGCCATCCCGACCTGTGATTGGCCGAGTGGCCGCTGTCGTCGCCGGCGTGTAGGAATGCCGCCAAAATTCAAATATTAAGAAGAGCAAACAATAGGTGCCATGTTATAATATGGATGAGAATGAATACGCTCCTGATATAGGTAGCAACTTGCCACGTTGCTGGACGCCTTCCAAGCAACAAGGAAATAAATTACCTTCTCATATTGTTCCGTAATGGAAAATATCCGACGTTAGCTCATATGATCGTGTTTCCCTAGGCACTGTCAGCTTCGAAAGTCGTTTACAACTAATGCCGAGATAAATAGACGTTACTTAGCACTGGCTTAGCACGTTGGTACTAATGCTTAGACCTGCTGTCCCTGTTGCTGTCACACAAATGTTAAAACACGCGTATTAGAGAGAGACAGGGACGAAATTAAAGTAAGACTTGGACTTGGTCACCGTGTAGTACGTTCTATTTATCTGGACCTTAGTGTTACCCCCTTATTCATAATAATTTTTAAACCTATTTTAGTTACAATATGTTTTGTCTTGTTTTGACGTATGGCATTTTACATCAGAGAGAAGAATACAAAAGCTATTTTAACTAAAATAGGTTTAAAAAATGATTATATGAATAAGGCTTAGTGTTTAAGGCGAGGACTGATCTCAGAAGTCGTTTTTAGAAAGCCCAGTGCGACGTGACGAGATTAAATAATGAGATGCAAAAAATAGTATAGTTAGAAAATATAATAATAGTTGTAAACGAACAGAACTTTGAAAAAAGTATGGTTTTGCTAATAAAAATCGCACAAATGACGTATTTAAAGTTTTAACCGCATATTTTTTATCTATGCAAAAATTATATATATTTATTATTATTATTATTATTTATTTATTTTTTGTATCATGCATTATGCCATTTGGTGTTTTTTTTTGTTTTTTGTAAAGTTACCAACTACTTAGGTAGGTAGTAACCTACTGTTGTTTTTATTTTGTTTTAAGTGGGGACAAATAAACGTATTTTTAACCGACTTCCCAAAAAAGGAGGAGGTTCTCAATTCGGTTGTATTATTTTTTTTTGTATGTTTGCATATCTCTGCCGTTTATGAACCGATTTTAAAATTCTTTTTTTATTTGGATAGATACACTTCCAGATTGGTCCCATTTTTTTCAGAATCCAGTTCTGATGATGGAATCCATGAGGAATTGAGGGAACTCCTCAAATATTGTAGGCATACATATGGCGATTTTGATATTTTCAGCAACAAACCAAGCATTTGCATTCAGAAAGTATCATAATCCTTTCACCACTATGGTTCTTTCATCATTTTTTTTTCATCCAAAATTATTTAGTCGAATACAATGGCGGAAGTCGGTTTTTTAAATGAAAAGTTATCTTTTCTTTCTTTCTATGATTTGTATATTTTGATTAATTCAAAAATACCCTTCTAAATAAATACAGTTATATAAAAGCAGTTTGGATAAAAAAAATCACCCTTGCCTTAAAGGTTAGGTTAGAAATCGAGGTCATCGCTCGATTTTTGATGAATATAAATATATATTTTATAATCATTTTTCATAATCATAGCTGCTATATAATGATTTTCGCCACTTTTGAAACCTTGGCTTTATTATCCACCCTCAACCGAAGCGTGCAACACAGCCGGTATCACTCGCCTTGGCAAACTTCTGCACAGTGCTGCCAACTTGATACCATAAACACGTAGCTAGATCCAGCAAGTTTTGAGGGGATTATCTATACTATGATAATAATATTTTATATTTATTTCAGGGTACATAGGAAATGTACAATAAAATTAAACCTACTTAAACAATAACCCCCTTATTCATAATCATTTTTAAACCTATTTCACTTAAAATATGTTTTGACGTATGTAATTTAACATCAGAGAGAAAAAGACGAAAGCTATTTTAACTAAAATGGGTTTAAAAAATCTTTATGAATAAGGCCCTAAGTCTATAAAAACATATTACTTATAGACAATTAATTAATTGATATAATAATAAAATATACATATTTTATACTCAAAACTATCACTTTACGTCAGTTGAGGTATTTTGCTACAATACCGCTAATAGCGTCAGTAAACAATGTCCGCTGGCCAAGAATCAGGCATTTCTGTAAGTACGTCAATGGGTGTTTTAATTTTGTAATGAGGGCTTTTCATCTTCGATTAAAAAGAAAAAAAGTAGTTCAAATTGGTTCGATAGATGGCGCTGACTCAACTGTATCAATCAAGATTGTCTGTGGTGCACGCGTACAAATCTATTATCATAGTAATCGGTGGCTATTAGTCATGATTTTCTGTTTGTGATTGCTTCTTGAGTGTGCGCTAGTGATTTCGTGGTGTTTTTAGAAGTAGGCAAAAATAAATACCACGAAACGAAAATTCTTTCTACGTTGTTGACATTTCACTTTATTTTGACACTTGACTGCTACGTTACAGAGCAGCGCCATCTATTTTCAACGCTGAAAGCATGATTTGAAACGGCCGTGAAAACCCCTCATTCACGTTATTCATTGAAATTAAAAATTATTAAGTCACATTTTAACGTCAGTAATATTTATTATGCCGGCTGAAAATATTTTCCTTACCATTAATGTTTGTAAATGGAATAAACAATTATTTTTATAAAAAAAATTGGTTGTCTGTAAAGTCGGTTTACTGACGATTGTTGAACGTGACAACGATTGCCCGATCCCCGATTGATTGACGATTGTGGCCGATCGTGCTTCTTTGTCGCTCGTTCCGCGCTCTCGCTTGCACTTCAAGCCTTACATGGAACGCCTCAGAGCGAGGTAACGCCGCATGAGTCATGTTTTTTCGTGCGTGCAGCCGGCTCTATCGAATTATAAGACGTTGTCACGTCAAAAAAGATTTCTTGCAACTTTTTTACTTGAAGTGAACTTTTGGCCCGGCCTAATTGGCAACACTGCTCCACGAAAATGTCTGATGGTGAAACAATAAGGGTTGTGTTGACGTCAGTTTGATTAGATCCCTTTTGTTCTGTTTGGAGAATGTCGAGTCGAATAACTCAATATGTTATCGTGAGTTATGAAAGTCGAATCAGGGTTCATAGCTAATGATAAAAGAGTATAATTATAAAAACCTATAGACAGATTAAGATTAGACGACCTTTGTGGCGCGGCGGGTCACGGGGCGGGACCTGAGACGCAAGAGGTTGCGGGTTTGGTTCCCTCTGGCAGAACAAATATTTGCATAATCTGCAAATATTTGTTCCGGATCTGGGTGTTGTGGTACAATGATACTCGTAGTTCCTGATACTCACGACAGGAATCCTAGGGGATAGGACTTTGTATGTGACTATTGGATGTTATGTTATGTTAAAAGTACAAAACGTTATTATAATGAGGGGTTTTCACGGCCGTTTCATATCATGCTTTCAGTGTTGAAAATAGATGGCGCTGCTCTGTAACGTAGCAGTCAAGTGTCAAAATAAAGTGAAATGTCAACATCAACAATGTGGAAATCATTTTCGTTTCGTGGTATTTATTTTTGCTTACTTCTATAAACACCACGAAATCACTAGCGCACACTCAAGAAGCAATCACAAACAGCATGACTAATAGCCACAGACTACTTAGATAATAGTTTTGTACGCGTGCACCACAGATAATCTTGATTGATACAGTTGAGTCAGCGCCATCTATCGAACCAATTTGAACTACTTTTTTCTTTTTAATCGAAGATGAAAAGCCCTCTTTGTTGGTTAGACCAACTCTTTAATCTGTGGGTTTGGCTGCTTGCCATATAAATAACATGGTAATAAAGTTTCAGGGCATTTCTCATAATGTCGTACTCTTTAAAAGAAGACGAAATTTATTTCTCGCTAAAATAATCTTGAATTTCACAAAATGAATATAATTTTTCATCGGTTTCCGGCAATCCGTCACAAGATGTCAAAACTCGAACTCAATATCTTTAAAAATGTTGAACGATCCGCTTCGTTCAATAAGTTCTCGTTTTTATGAGATCTCCGTAGATTTATATTGAACCCCTCTTGTTTTTAAAGCGAATAAATGGACCTCCTTTATGAATTTTATTAAAAGCAGTCAATTTTCAATTCATTGATTCTGTTCTTCAGTACTAGAGCCTGCGTTGGTTTTCTTACTTTGTAATTTGTCACTTGAAAAACAAATAAATCACATCTAACCCCCATATTCATAATATTTTAAAACCTATTTAACTACCTATTTTAGTTTAAAATATGTTTTATCTTGTTTTGACGTATGACATTTTACATCAGAGAGAAGAAAACAAAAGCTATTATAACTAAAATAGGTTTAAAAAATGATTATAAATAAGATCCTTAGGGCCTTATTCATAATCATTTTTTAAACCTGTTTTTGTTAAAATAGCTTTTGTTCCGTTCTGTCTGATGTACAATGTCATACGTCAAAACAAGACAAAAGTTTGACTTTTTGAATGTATTGTATTGTGTTGGAAAGATCTTAAAATTCTTCTGACTCGTATCGGAAACACAAAACAGGCTGTGCTTAAAGTTAATTGGCCTCGTTTGCTCACTCCCTGAGTTAATAAAGAAGTTAAATTGTATGTACAGAAGGGTCGCTATCTCGTTGTCAATGTTGCTATGTCATGATTTCGCATAAATGTGGTATTGAGATGGAGTCGTTTGTATAGCAATAATAATAATAATAATAATGTGTTTTTTTCAGGCTACATGGGAAATGTATAATCAAATTATAACTAAACAAAAAAGTGCATCACACACGTAGCAGAGATGCGGTAATATTTTATATGCGTATAAAAACTTATCGCATCTGAAGGTATCACACACGTAGCAGATACGATAATATACGAAAATTCACGAGGAAAACTTTGAACTGTATTGTATTTCAATTTGTATACACAGATATCATCTGTCCATCTTTTGATATATGTCGGTGCCTACAGATGCTTGACGGTAAAATATAAGTGATCTGCTACGTGTGTGTTGCTCCTTGAGTTTAGTATAGAGAGAAATATGGACAGATACACGCTCAGATACAGATATCTTACCGCATCTGCTACGTATGTGACACACTTAAGCCCATAGAATATTACCATATATGTATACTATAAATATATGACTACATCTATTGGGGGATTTCTATTCGATACCGCTTCCCTATAGCGTATAGCAATGTTGTGTTGTAACATAACATAATATAACAACCAACCCAGGATTCCCTGTGTGGTGGGTATCAGGAACTACGAGTACCAAGGTACCACAACCAGATCCGGAAAAAAGCATCATGCAAACATTTGTCTCGCAGCGGGAATCAAACCCGTACCTCTTGCGTTTCAGCCTGCTACTCGCCCACCGCGCCACGGAGGTCGTCGTTGTGATGTTATTATATTGCATAGTCCTAGCAATAACAAACGAATTAATATTTTTGTTCATCCACTATTCTCCATGGATGAAATAGAAGGCATGTGACATAAGTTTGTTCAGACTTGTCATCATTTATGTTCACATAGCTTTTCATTTAAAAAACCGACTTCCGCCATTATATTCGACTAAATAATTTTGGATGAAAAAAAATGATGAAAGAACCATAGTGGTGAAAGGATTATGATACTTTCTGAATGCAAATGCTTGGTTTGTTGCTGAAAATATCAAAATCGCCATATGTATGCCTACAATATTTGAGGAGTACCCTCAATTCCTCATGGATCCCATCATCAGAACTGGATTCTGAAAAAAATAGGACCAATCTGGAAGTATATCTATTCAAATAAAAAAAGTTTTTTTCAAATCGATTCATAAACGACGGAGATATGAGGTAACAAACATACAAAAAAAAAAAAATACAACCGAATTGAGAACCTCCTCCTTTTTTGTGAAGTCGGTTAAAAAAACACAACAATTTACAATGTCAAAATTAAACTACACGCTAAACAAATTAACTAAAGACATTATAAACGTCACAGGAAGTCGGTGGATGGAGGCGGCTCAAGACCGTTCGCCTTGGCATTCTAAAGTCAAAGTCAAAGTCAAAAAGAACTTTATTCATTGAAATCACAAGGATCATTTTGAATCGTCTTATATAAAATTAAATTACTCCTGTTCCAACGCGACCAAGCCTAGAAGAATCAGGCAACAAACTCGGCTTGGCTTACATAAATGGTCCGTCTTACCACTAGGTGAGAAGCGCCTGTGTGGTGCCTCGGAGCAAGGAGTTGCTGATACATAGTAAATGAGAACTTAAAAACCTTAGGAAGGTAGTCAAAAGTAAATAAACATCAGCAAAAATATGCAAGACAGCACACGCTACGCTTGTTATACTTATAAATAATAATCTAATACAAACATGTAAATAGGTAAGTACAGATATTGCAAATTTCCATTTTAGCAGTCGAGGGGCAGAGCGACATCAGGCCACGCGGCTTTATCATTAATATAGTCATCAAGAGTGTAATACGCTTTCTTAATTAGATTCATCTTTATGTAGGATTTAAATCTTCGAATAGGAAGTTTAAATGCACCTTCTGGAAGTTTATTATAGAACCGTACAGAATTCCCCATAAAAGACCCACTTACTTTCTTTAATCGAAATTTTGGTATATTTAGTTTGTGTTTATTTCTTGTGTTAATACCATGCACGTCACTTTTTATCATAAAACTATCCAAGTGTTTATGTGTATGTAATAATATTTCATAGATATATTGCGATATTACTGTAAGAATATTGATTTCTTTGAAACGCTCTCTCAAGGAGTCACGCGACTTCATTTTATAAATGGCACGTATTGCCCGTTTTTGCAAGACAAAAATAGCTTGGATATCTGCTGCTTTACCCCACAGTATGATACCATATGACATAACACTATGGAAGTAGCTAAAATAAACAAGCCTAGCTGTAGCTTCATCAGTAAGCTGCCTTATTATACGAACTGCATATGCAGCGGAACTAAGTCTACCAGCAAGAGCCACAATTTGTGGTGCCCACTGCAACCCTGCATCAATATTAAGCCCTAAGAAAATGGTAGACTTGACAAGATCAAGTGTCTCCCCATTTATTTTAATATTAGTTGGATAATGTTTTACATTTGGCAATGTGAATTTGATGCATTTAGTTTTTTTAGCATTAAGCAAAAGATTATTAACTGTGAACCACTCAAGAACACGCGATAGTGAATCATTTACATCATCGTAATTAGATTTAGATCTATCAACTTTGAAAATCAAAGAAGTATCGTCAGCAAACAGAACTATGTCACATATGTCTTTCACAAAAAAAGGGAGATCGTTAATGTAAACTAGGAATAAAAATGGGCCTAGTATTGAACCCTGTGGCACCCCCATGACAATAGTCGATCCTGAAGACCTTTCACCACCAACATCAACTTTTTGGACTCTATTGGATAAGTAAGAATTTACAAGATTAATTGCCTGATTTTGTATGCCATAATGTTTTAACTTGGAAATTAAAGTATCATGCCTCACGCAGTCAAAAGCTTTGGACAGGTCGCAGAAAACTCCGATCGCGTCCTGCGAGTTCTCCCATGCTTCAAATATGTGTTCTAAGAGCATGGTACCAGCATCGGCTGTCGAACGACCCTTAGTAAATCCAAATTGATGACTATGAAGAAGTCCGTGGAGGTTGAAGTGTGACAATAACTGAGTAAGAATAAGTTTCTCAAAGATTTTACTTAACGCAGGCAATATAGAAATTGGCCTATAATTACCTGGATCTTTTTCATTACCAGACTTGAACAAAGGAATTAATTTACTATGTTTCATAAGATCAGGAAAGACTCCCTCGTCAACACATCCATTGAAAATATAGGCCATACACGGCGCAATATCAATAATTATAACACCTAACACCTTTGTAGATATTCCCCAAAGGTCTTCAGTATTTTTAATATTAAGTGACTTAAATGTCTTAACAATATCAATGGCATTAACGTATCTGAAACTAAACGCGACCTCACACTTATCAACACTTAATTCCAATAAAGTAGATGCTCCAGAGGCAGTTGATTTTAAAGATTGAGTCACAATATTAGGTATACTAGAGAAAAAACTATCAAAGGCATTTGCGACCTCAATATTATTTGATAATATTGTATTGTTTACGTTTAAATTAATTTGTTTACTACGAGGTTTAGCTTTACCTGTTTCATTATTTATTAATTTCCAAGTTGTCTTAATTTTATTTGTTGATTTTTCTATTTTATTTCTCAAATGCAATGATTTTGCTGCATGACAAACTTTTTTGAAGGTCCTGGAATAGTTCTTTATGTACAAGATAAACGTTGGATCGTGCAACATTGATTCTCTAGCCGCATAGAGTTCATATAATTTATTCCTACTTCTATAAATACCGGTTGTAGCCCAATCAGCTAACCCGACATTAGCTCTAGCTTTACATTTTTTTAACTTAAATATCTCACTATGTTCCTCACATATCAACTTAAACAAACTAGTAAAAAGGTCATTCGGATCATCTACGCACGGTACAAGGGGCATTTTAAGTTCAATACTGCCCTGGAACTTCTTAATGCGACTTTCTGTGATAGGCCGATAAGTGAATTCCTTAGGTTCATCTACAAAATTACAAGTAAATATAGCACTGTGACCATAGTGATCTGAGGTGAAATGTTTAATTACTGATTTATCAATTGGAACACTACTGCAATAAATATTATCTAAACAGGTGGATGTTGTTAGTGTCACCCTTGTAGGTTCTTCGAAGAGGTGATTTAAGTTAAAGCATTTAAATAAATTAAGCAGCCTCTCAGATAGAGGATTAACCGGAATATCTATATTGAAATCTCCGCAGACTATTAGCATTTTATTACAAACAAAAGTTTTAAGCAATGCTTCTTCCATAGTGGATTCAAATAATGCGAAGTCTGCGTCAGGGGGACGGTAAACGCTCACAATGATATGCCGCTCTAGCTCAACACAAGATAGCTCAATAGTCCTCTCAATAGTGAGATTTGCAACATCTTTACGTTCCTTGCATTTTAAAGTATTTCGAACAACAATTAAGGAACCCCCACGTATGGCGTTTTTGCGTTTGTATGAACTTACAATATTATAATTCTCATAATAAGGGAGTAAATCAAATTGTAACATCCAGTGTTCAGTTACACACATAATATCAACATTAAAACGATTTAAAAATAATTCTAATTCTAAGATTTTGCTGGGAAGGCCTTGCACATTTTGATGTACTACATGTAATGTGCCCGGCTGTCTCATTGTCGAACTCGTCAGTTTAAATGACTGTCAGCTACTCCTACTTGTTTGCCCTCATTAGTACTACTACTAACTACGGGCTTGTCGGTGAACTGCGTTATAGTACTTATAACGGGATCAAAAATATTAAATGCTAACAATTTAGCAATTATTAATTTACTATGTCTACTCAAATACATAGTATCTTGTGTCAAAATAAAATTACTAATAAAATTATTAGTATCAAAATACAAAACGTCTCTATGACGACATGTCAAATTATACAGCATTAAATTAAGATTCCAAATTTTTTGATTATCTTTAGTACTCAAACATTTTGAGTAAGGGAAAGCACATAAAATTAATTTTCCCAGTCCTGAATCTAGCTTTTGTAGCAAAGTCTCAACTAACTTAATAATATCCAAACGCGTTACACCACTACTCTCACCTAATTGTACTAACAGAGTGGTGTTGTTGTCAAAGCAAGGGGAAATTCTAAGGGGGAGGCCTATGTCCAGCAGTGGACTTCTACAGGCTAATAATGATGATGATGATAAATGACATTATACATATAGCAGAGCTCTCTCTCACGCCACGATGGCGCTGCTGGAGCGTTATTTCTATGAATTGCTTTAAAATAATAGATACATAATAGAATAGTTTCAAAAATGAGTGACACTATCTCATCACCATGTCTCATGTGTGAGATAGTGTCACTCATTTATATAACTACATAAAAAGGCTCGCGTTAAACCCCATGGAGGAAATTCAACCCCTAAAATACTCAACAACGTCCTCAAAAATCTAGTTTTAGTATAACCTGCCTCTTAAACAATGTCTCAATGTCACGTAGCGTGATATACGAGTATTGTGTAGCGTAGAGATATTGATTCAGAGAAATAACCTTATGATACCGTGAAGTTCACCTTAAAGCCACAATGTCAGAAATGTCAGAAGTGTCACAGTTGAGCCATGATCCACGATCCACTCCAAGTGGGAGCACTGATTTAATTATTCCGGATTAGGAGGATCCGCGAATTGCCATGCCTCTGCCATAAATTAAATAATAAATATTCACGTATAGATATGAAACTGTGAACCTTTTTGGGAATATGAGGAACCAAAGCAGCTTACGGGCTCATTTTACTTTATTAATAGCTTGAATAGCATACCGGGTGAATATTTCCGAAAGGGACGCAAAATATAAAAATGTTATCTAGGTTAAAACGCCATATGGCACACTGTCTAGACGAGAATGAGCAAATAAAAACTACAAAGCAACAATCAATCATTAAACTTTAAGTTCGACGACAGAAATTACCTTTAAACGTACAGTAGCTACATACCTATTTAGCTTTTTTTTTATAATTGTACGCAACAATATTGTCCCATTTGATTCAAAACAAAATCTAAATCAAAACAAAAAGTAAAAAAATAGTGTACTTACTTCACTTATATAAAACCTGGCCCAGTGTGAGTCATACTCGCGCACGAAGGGTTCCGTACCATTATCTATAAAAACGGCAAAAAATCACGTTTGTTGTATGAGAGCCTCCTTAAATATTTATTTTATTCCATTTTTTATTATTTGTTGTTATAGCGGAAACAAAAATACATCATCTGTATAAATTTCAAATGTCTAACTATGACGGTTCATGAGATACAGCCTGGTGACAGACGGACGGACGGGCGGACAGCGGAGCCTTAGTAATATAGGGTCCGTTTTAACCTTTGGGTACGGAATCCTAATAAAAGGAACGCAAATCTAACGCAATAGGAACACGTACGTTACCGTACATTACATTTTACTTTTAAGTAAAAAGTATGTCTCGGCAGTACTGTCAGATGCTTCTTCTACGTGAATTGTGGGTTCAGTTTGTGTTTCATATCTATACCTTCTTTGGTATTATTAGCTAGTCAATGCCTTGATTACACCCAACGAGTAGTGGCAAGACAGTAAAATTATACTAGGCGAGAGAGTTGGGTGGACGAGTAGGTGTTTGTTTGTATTTTGATTGTGTGGCGAGTAAGCTTAGTTTTGACGCAGTGACCGACTAAAATTTAAATAAAAAAATAGTATCAAAGTTTATAATGAAAAAAGATTTCTAACTGATTTTCAACCAGCTCCTACCACTAATAATTCAAGAAATGTAGGATCTAATAGAGGAATAAAGTAGAAGTATTTGGACAAGAAAATGGATTTTAAGGCGACCTGCCTAGCTGCATTTTAATTAATTGCAGGCAGAATATCTCACAGAATTCTGGGCACTTTTAAGAATAAATGTAAAAAGTTTTGAGACATTGTTGGAGAACATAACTCCACTTATTCAAAAAGCAGAAACAATTTTGAGAGAAACAACACCCGCAAAGGTTAAACTGCAACTAGCTACAACCTATTTGGCAAACAAAGAAACAATGCCATTGGCGAACGAGTGGCGAGTGACTGCCGAGTGCATGCTCATATTTGCCGAACGAGTGGCGAGTCCCTGCGGGGGCCGAAGGATGAAGTAGCTGGGCAGCTTAGAAAAGTGGTTCAAATCGTGGTTCGACTGACACTCTCGCCACTTTACTCGGTCAATTCATGCGACCGAGCACTCGGCCGAGAGCACTGTCTCGCCCCTGTACTCGTTACGTGTAAACGAGGCATAATGGCTGCCTGTGCCTGGTACGGAATAAAGGTAATATCACGATTAGCACCTCACGGAGTTAAGAGTTTATTCAGTGTCTACAAAATAAAGGTTGTTAATTAGATTGTTTTTTCCTGGTTTATCTTTATCATCAGCTGGTTGTTATTCAATTCTGGACAAGGCCTCGCACATCGGATTGGTGAAGCCATCCTCTGGAGTGATCCCTTAGTTGGCTTTAACGTTATCCATGGGAGGAGTTGGAAGGGTCTATTCTTAGGCCGTACACACACTAACGGTGTACGCCGGTTTAACTAACGTTGGTTTCATTTGAGTAAACTTACGAACCGATGTTTTGAGCAATTTAAATACTTAACTACTGCCTCGGTTTTGACTGCGCAGCAGATTTTGTATTAGAAATAGCAACTACGCAAGTCACTTGGTTTCGTACGCTTGCCAGTTGCTCTCTCTCTCAGGTACTATAGCTACTAAGAGAATACCTACCTACTACCCTCATCTTGACTTTTACCTTCAAACTCTTTCAATATTTTTATTATTGCCCATTTGCGATGTTTTTTTTTTAATTTTATTTTTTTATTTTAGGAAAATCATCGGCACTTAGGGTTCGATTCCCGCCTCTGAACAATTATTTGTACGATCTGCATATAATTGTTCAGGGTGTTCTGGGTATTTTTCTATGCATAATAAAAAATATCTATCTATGTAATGTATTGTATTAAGTATATCAGTTATCTAGTACAGATAACACAAGCTCTGCTTAGCTTGGGGCTAGATAACGTTGTGTGAAATGTCCAGCATTTGTTTATTTATTATTTATTTTATTTAACTAGGTCCATATTCCAGTACTATGCTTAAGCGTGATTCGAGATTTGTACTGCTAGAAAATAACATAGGTAACATAACACAGAATAGGTACATACGTAGTCTTGATCCCACACCTATCAACACATCCTATGTCGCGAGTAATAGGAACTACGAGTACCATAGTACTATTACTTGAGTAACTATCACTCAACTCTGATACTGCTATCACCAATCCGCCTGCCAAGCGTGGTGATTATGGCAATTCCCCCCATTGTATTCTGGGGGGGAGGCTTTGTCCCGCAGTAGACGTCTAAAGGCTGCTGATGATGATGATTCTGATAAGCTGGATAATAAAATAATAGACTTACTACTGTATTCCCTATGGATGTTTATCAAGATCTTACTCTGATCAGAGGCCGTAGACAAAGTAACATTCTAATAGCGATGACGCTAGTAGAAAAGTCCAAAATGTATGAGATTGACGTGAGCTATCGATATGTCACGTGGTCTTTTGTATTGTAATACGACTGTAGAAATGGAATCGCTTCGAAGCAAATGCCGTTTGGCTAGGCCCTCTGATCTTTTCTCATATTGTATGTTCCAGTCCATCCAAAAGTTGCCTGGCAGAGATCGCTGTTAGCGATAAGGCCGCTCATTGTATTAACCTTCATTTTAATTGTTTTTGTATTATGTATTTTTGTCTGGTGAAATCAATAAAGACTTATCTATCTATCTATCTATCTTACTCAGTTCTAATCAAAATGGAAAGTATGTTAGTATATTTTATAATAGTGTATTTGTCGACCTCTGTGGCGCGGCGGGCGAAGGTTTGCCTGCGACGCAAGAGGTTGCGGGTTCGATTCCCGCCTCGGAACAAATATTTGTACGATCTGCAGATATTTGTTGAGGGTGTTCTGGGTATTTTCTATGTATAATAAAAGATATATATCTATGTAATGTATTGTATTAATTATATCAGTTATCTAGTACCCATAATACAAGCTCTGCTTAGCTTGGGGCTAGATAATGTTGTGTGAAATGTCCAGCATTTATTTGTTATTATTTATGTATTTATATAACCTTCAAAACATTGTTGAACTAGAGTTTTCTTTGGGTACGTATTTGGTTGAATGCTTCGAAAACATTACAAAGGTCAAAGGTGAACACAATTTTCTTTTTGTCGTTTTGCTCCAATAAATGGAAATGCCTCGAGGTCTCATCCGTTTCCAATAGCATTGGCTTCACTTTCAAAGCCTTCACATCTCAAAAGGTCAACTTTAAGGTTTTCAACAGCATGGCTTATGTCACTCCAAATATTCTGAATTGGCTTTTTGAATTATGTAACTTTTTATAAAACCGACTTCAGCCATTGAATTCGTCGGCTATCTGTATGTTTTTATTTGCTAAAGGTATACAAAACAATAACTTGTTGCTGAAAATACCAAAGTCGCTATATGTATGGCTTTATTATGTGAGGAGTTCCCTCAATTCCTCATGGATTCCATCATCAGAACTAGTATTTGATACAAATGAGACCAATTTGGATAGTATATTCTATCAAATAAAAAATAAATGACGAAGTTATAACTACGGTAAAAAAAACAGAAAAAATAAATAAAACCGTATTGAGAACCTCCTCCTTTTTTTTAAGTCGGTTAAAAATGAGTTTTTTCTTGGTGGTTTTAGATTTGATATAATTAATAAATTTAATTTAATCAAAGGTTTTTATATTATTGATAAATATTTGATTTAAAAAAAAATATTATGTATTTAGACTTGGCTTGAATTCGAGCATTTCATTTGGTCGAATAAGGGTGCTGAACCTGTTATAGATTTATGGACCTAGAAACTTCTGTACGCTAGAAGTACTATTATTTCAGTGCCCTTGGCTCAAACCCTCAAAAGGTCGACTTAAAATTTTCCATCAGTTCCATTGAATTCGCCGCGAGCGATAAGAAAGGACTTGTTTTATTAAAGAGGGGGCAGTAAAGCCAGAAAGGTTGCCTAAGACAGCGGTGCCATCATTTGACGGACGAAATAATAGCGGTTGCAATGTTATAAGAAATTATTATCATCAGTATAAAGTGCATCACACACGCAGCAGACACGGTAAGATATCTGTATCTGAGCGCGTATCTGTCCATATTGCTCTCTATACTAAACTCAAGGAGCAACACACACGTAGCTTGATCACTTATATTTTACCGTCAAGCATCTGTAGGCACCGACATATATCTAAAGATGGACAGATGATATCTGTTTATACAAATAAAAATACAATACAGTTTGAAGGTTTCTCCGTGAATGTATCATTTTCGTATATTATCGTATCTGCTGCGTGTGTGATACCTACAGATGCGATAAGTTTTATAAGCATATAAAATATTATCGTATCTGCTACGTGTGTGATGCACTTAACACTCTTATTCATAATCAATTTTTAAACCTTTCATAGCTAAAAAAGTTTTTGTCTTGTGTTGGCGTATGTCATTTTACATCAGAGAGAATGCTATTTTAACTAAAATAAGTTCAAAAAGTTAAGTGTGTGTGACACACTTTACGGCGCCGCTTCTTAGGAAACCCTGGCTTAAGGGGGAGAGAAAAGGGTGTGGGGGGAGTTTGGAAAAATTGCTTCCAGTTTTATGGTAACGAGTAATGGCGCTCAATTTGTAAGTGTTCAAGAAGACAGAGACGCAACTTGATACTGAAATGTTGGTTTAAGAGAAATTAGTTTATTTCAACAATTAAAAATAGATTATCATTAGCTTTTAGAAGTCCACTAAAACCCCGCATAGAATACCGCAACGACTGGTTTTGAGCTGCCTCCATCCACTGACTTCCTGTAACCTTTAAAATGTTGTCGGCCCATCATAAGCGGGAGTAAACTTACCTGGGAGTAGTCTTACCTGCATCGTCTAGAACCTTTATTGAGTGAATATATTCACTCTTTCATTCATTCACTTACGAAACGTCAGTTGTAGGAGTCCCCTTACGTAACTGGTTGGTGCAAAGGAAGTTGATGCTTATGTGCGACATAATTTAGGTGTTGTTTAGCTAAGTTTTGGCTTTGTTGACTTTAAGTGCAAAGGGCATAACAGTATCTTTAAAGTAGTCGTAACAGTAACAGTAGGTTAAGTTATTGTCTAGTATATATATACATACATAAAATCACGCTTGTTTCCCGGAGGGGTAAGCAGAGATCACAGATTTCCATTTGCTTCGACCCTGACATACCTCTTTTGCTTCATTCACTCTCATTACATTCATAATATATTTGCGTCGTTTTAGGGTTTAGGGGACCTTATAAGGTCAAAAGTACCCTAAACCGACGAATAGTAATAATACGGTTAACGGTTTACGGTTTAATCATTTATTTTCTCAAAAGAATATACAAATTCACTTATAGAGTTAAATCTAAGCTATACTTATACTTATACTTTAAATCTAAGCTATGTGCCATCAAGCCTAGTTAAGTTAATTGTTAATTTATACGTATTGTGTATTTATAATAATAATCTTATAATGTCAAAATTATAAAGCAAGGCGACACGTAACGCATACAAAACGAATCAAATATTCACAATTTGATCCCGTTGTTGTCCGGAGGGGTTTATGGGGGAAGTCCCTCTTCCTCAGTCACGGAGTTAATTATACAAAAAGCTAATTGAGGCGAATTAATTACAGGCTTTACGGGAGCGTGGCGCCGTACATCTTGTTTAAACCAGTTTATTGCTGTTATTCACATAAATACGAGCTTCGTTGTATGTGTACATACCCTTTTTAGGGGCAAATACAAATCACTAATTGATGTGCGCATTGAGACAGTTTGATTGCTTTAAGAAGGGGCTAATAACCTGAAGCTATGATAATCAACGCAGTAGGAAAGGAATGAAGTAAATTCAAATTCAATTCATGAAAGACTTCTATTGCTGGACGACCCCATAGAATGCAATGAGAGGATTTGCCATAATCATCACGCTTGGTAGGCGGATTGGTGATCACAGTATTGGTGTACACAGGAGAATGCGCTGCCCATCCCTTGGTTAGTTTTACAGCACCTTATGTTGGCTTTTACGGCACTTATACCAGTCCAATTTTTAGTTGACGGTAAAAAGCTAACACTTACTAGATACTAACCAATTTTACAAATACTTAATAAAATAAATTTTCATTTACAAAACTGACTTCCGCCATTGTATTCGACTAAATATTTGAATGAAAAAAAAATGATGAAAGAACCATTACATAGTGGTGAAAGGATTATGATACGTTCTGAATTAATGCTTGGTTTGTTGCTGAAAATATCAAAATCGCCATATGTATGCCTACAATATTTGAGGAGTTCCCTCAATTCCTCATGGATCCCATCATCAGACCCGGATTCTGAAAAAAATGGGACCAATCTGGAATTATATCTATTCAAATAAAAAATAATTATTTAATTTTCCAAATCGGTTCATAAACGCCGGAGATATGAGGTAACAAACATTAAAAAAAATACTTCCGAATTGAGAACCTCCTTTTTGTGAAGTCGGCTAAAAAGTTTTTAACACAACTGCTGAACAACTAATATTGCTAAATAGTCTATTTGTTAATTAATTCAACTGTGTTATTTAAAAAAAATGCCTAGAATTTATTTATTTATTTACATATACGTGTTTTTTTTAAATGGGACAGTATGGGGATATCCGAATTCATAAGAGATACGGGAAAACTGCCTTAGGAACTATTTGCTCATTTTGTATGAAAACTTTTTTTTGATTTTGGCATAGTTATTTTTTTGGTCAAGCGTAAGTTCTCCATAAAAATTAGTTGTTTTGATCAAAATTTTTTTTTAATGCGTTTCGACTCAATTTTATGTAAGGATTGTTTCATTATATTAGAAGAAAACAATCTGAGCAGCAGAAGTTAGTCAAATTTAATAAAATGTTTTCCCATACAATTTGTAAGTAATCTGGTACCCACGTTAGTAAAACTATCACAATAAATTTTCAAAATGGCCTCCCTCTTGCTGTTTCCAGGTACGGGCACGTTTCAGAACACCTCTAGTGGCATTAGACTTGATCAAAACGACTCATTTTTATGGAGAACTCACGCTTGACCAAAAAAATAACTATGCCAAAATCGTTTTCAAACAAAATGAGCAAATGGTTCCAAAGACAGTTTTCCCGTATCTCTTATGGATTCGGATATCCCCAAACTGTCCCATTTAAAAAAAACACCCTGTATACATAAAAACACACCATTTTTCCCGAAAGTGTAGATAGTGAGCTCATCGCCGCCATTGCTTTCCAAGACCATAACTTGGCTAACACTTTCTTCCAGTAATAACACACTCTTAAATAAGCCAGCAGCCAGGACAAATCTTCTTATTTACCTACCTAACATATTTTTCAAAGTCCAGCTTCCAGAAACCTTTCTTTATAAAAGACCTTGTTGAAAATATTTATATAAATAACCTCTACCAAGAAAACATGACGTTTATTTCTTAGGCTTTTCTTATACAAAACCGAGGGTCACCATTCACGTCAAAAACAGGTTACAAGCGCTTGTCTTCTGATGCTGACCGGTGTGAACCCACGCACATTTTTTTTATTTTATTTATACTACTTGGGAAGCAAGCAAGCATACGGCCCACCTGATGGAAAGTATTTACCGTAGCCTATATACGCCTGCAACACCAGAGGCATAAAACGTGCGCTGCCGACCCTGAGACATAAAGATGAAAAGTCTCATGTGCCTGTAATTTCACCGGCACCCGTACCCTTCAAACCGAAACACAGCAATGCGAGCACTACTGCTTGGCGGCAGAAATAGGTACGGTGGTAGTACTTCCCCGAACGAACTCTTTCACAAAAAGTTATACTACAAAGAAACATATAACAATATTTACCTTGTAAGCAAGTTTTCTTCCAGTCAGTAGACGTAGGTACTATGCAAGCCATTGTTCATGAATACAGACAACACAATAGGAGTAGGACTCCACGCACCAAAGGCCCTACCTCCAGGTTTTCCGGCGCGTCTGACATGGCGCCGTTGGCTGGCGTCTGGAATGAGACTACCGTCGAAAGAACAACAAAAGGATGCGAACAAAGAGTTCTGATACTTGCGACGCTACTGAAAACTCAGGAGGTATAAGTACCTATTCCGTCAGAGATAAACTAAGGATAACGCTTATAGGGGCAGTGATATTGCATGTCCACTTCATAATAACGTGAGAATTAAAATTGATAAATTTGTCACTAACCTATTTTAATGGTTCTATTAGATTATTATACTTAAGTATAACAAGCGATAGCGTGTGCTGTCTTAAATATTTTTGCTGATGTTTATTTACTTTTGACTACCTTCCTAAGGTTTTAAAGTTCTCATTTACTATGTATCAGCAACACCTTGCTCCGAGGCACCATGCAGGCGCTTCTCACCTAGTGGTAAGACGGATCATCTAAGTAAGCCAAGCCGTGTTCGTTGCCTGATTCTTCTAGGCTTGGACGCGTCGGAACAGGAGTGATATTAGTTTTTATGACGATTCGAAATAATCCTTGTGATTTCAATGAATAAAAGTGTTTTGTTTTGATGAAAATATTGTACTGGGAGTCTCATACCCAATATTTTCAGTATAAAAAACTGTCATAAACATTGTAAAATAGTGTGCTTATTGCTCACATGAATAAGAACTGGACGTGCCTATGTATAACTCACTACCAATACTGCGATCTACATTCTGCCTGCCACGCGTGGTGATTATGGCAAATTCTCCCTTTGCTTTTTATGGGGGAGGTCTCGTCAAACAGTGATGATGATGATTATGATTTATTTAAGAAAAATAACATAAAAATATTTTTCACTTTTTAGTAGAAATGCTGTGACTGCTGGCTGATAGGTTGTTTTTCATATCGTGTTTTCATTCCTACAGAACCAATGAAAGATATCAAGATTTCTTATTCCAAAATATCTGACTCTTAGAACGCGTAGATATTGAGTTCTAGGACGATTTAGTTGGAAAAAATCACATAACACGCCCTCTTAAGGGACCGAAGCGTTGCCCTCTCCCATTTTTAAATTACTTATATATGACGCATCGGCAATCCAATCCACCAAGGCATTAAAAAACATGGCTTGCTCCACTGAATAAGCCCATTCTAGATATCTCCTTATCCAGCCTTGAGTTCGGCTCTGTAACGCGCTCAAAGATGGCCGTAAAGCGTACTCACAGGCATTAACATACGCGCGCGAAGATTAAACGAGCCAATATAAGTACCGACGTACATACTAGCTAGACTAGGTAGAGTACTTAGTATGTAATTTATACTCACCGATATCACTCTTAGATTAAACGTGAAATTCCAAAGAGTTTTTACAAGACAGTCCACTTCAAATATTATTTTTATGCTCAAAAAATTACGTATCAGTGAGATACTACGTACTTTTATGGTAGGTAAGTTAAAGCACGTAATATCTCACTAATACGTATTTTTCTGAAACTAGTGATGCTCTTCTGGAAATAAGGTTACAAGATCCAAAAATTGGTTTTGCAACAGGCGTAAATTGTGCAATCCGTAGGCCTAGTGTGAGCATCGCGTTTCCGTGACAATCGCGTAAACGCGCGTTGGTTGAGTAACCCGGAAAAATTAAAGTATACGTAAAAACTGCGAGTTTTAGTTTTTTTAGTGCGAGCAGTTTTTACGTAGGTATACTTTAATTTTGCCGGTTACTCAACCAACGCGTGTTTACGCGGTTGTCACGTAAACGCGATGCTCACACTAGGCCTAGGTGTGCTGTCAAACGATAAGTTTTGTATTAGAAAAGCGACGTTTGATATGATTGCACAATTTACGCCTGTTGCAAACCAAACGCGAGATAGAGAATACGGGAGCCGTTCCATGTCGTGTCGTATAGCGTAAAGCCTTCGCCATCCTGCACAGACTGGTTTCGAAATGTGATGGGACACTCAGGAATTACGTTCAGTGCTCGGCTTTGATTATAAGGCCCGACTCTATCGGGCCTAAGTCACTTAAAAACCTTGTAAGTAATAAGCTATGGTACTAAGGTATGGTAAATTTGAGGAGTTCCCTCAATTCCTCATGGATCCCATCATCAGAACTGCATTCTGAAAAAAATGGGACCAATCTGGAAGTATATCTATTCAAATAAAAAAAGAATTTTTCAAATCGGTTCATAAACGCCGGATATATGCGGTAACAAACATACAAAAAAAAAAAAAAAATACAACCGAATTGAGAACCTCCTCCTTTTTTTGGGAAGTCGGTTAAAAATAACAATGGGTGGTATATTCACCGTCTAGTAGCATCAAAATGTAACAGAAAATATAGCAGTTGACAGCAAATGTCAAAAATGACCGAAATGCGAGCCATTGATTGTGTCTATATCAGTTTTGCTGTAGCAACGATCTTATAATTCACAATAGATCCAGGGTCACGTACAAAATGAAAGCTAAAAACTGTCCGCATGGATACATACTTATACAGCTACATTTGTTTACTAACGAACAAAGATGAAAGTTTTAAAACAGTTCTAAGTTCAACCTAATTACAACCATGACACCTAGCAAAAAAGTAGCAAATCTTCAAAATATTATCTTACACTTACGATCATTCGTCACAAAAAACGAGCAAAGCAATTATATTACTCCTGTCACTTGTCAAATCAAAAGACATAGGTTAAACAACTAGTGTGAAATCAACCTTAAAGAGCTACAAATAAAGTTCTTTTTCCCGTTATTACCTTGCGAGCTACATCCATCCGTTTCCATGGTTTCGCTTCTGTTTGCTTCTTCAAATTTAACTACAGAAGGTATGGAGTCGCGTTGATCACTTAAATAATTTATAATATGCACGTTAAAGTTAAGTTAAAATTATTTATGTTTTGGGCATGTATGTTTGATATTGATAGTATATATACTTGTTATTTTATTAACGTTCTGTTGTGTGTATATTTATGTGTATGTTTATGTTTTTGGCCAAGATGTCTATCGCTGGATGTCACAAATAAAAATATCACTAAATTCCACATCTTTATATTCATGTTTACAATCTTTATAATACAAGTACAGTTTAGTGCAATAATTTGATCAAAACCCAAAATGTTTAAAACAGCTCAACATTAAAAAATTTCCATTCTGCGTACCTACAGGCTGATAATGAAGCCCTAGTTATAAAAAGCTCAAATATAAAAAATATATGTTCTGTTACGTTTGTCTCGTTTCATAATAAAAAAAGATATCGACCATCAAAGTTTTCCAACAAAAACCGTAAAGTGCTTGAGGGCGGGCGTACAGGCGCCTGCCGTAGGTTGGGCATTTATTTGATATTTGGGAAATATACCTATAATATGATAAAAGAATTTGAAAAAGTACTGTTTTTTTACGATAATGTGTTCTATAAGTGATTCTGGTTCATAAATTTTAACAAAGCGAGAGGACTCATTATCAGTTGGTATAGATGTAAAGGGGTTGTTAACCAAAGATTTGGTTAAATAACAGTAGCGTAAATGGATTGCTCGGAAAGCTAAAATAAAAAAAAGGAAAGCCAAGTATCTGATGAGAGTTCAACAAACAGACACAAAAGTAGTATTAAATTTTTTTAAAGTTCTGGTAAAAACAAATTATTACAATACAAATCTACTCCATGCATCTACTGTTCTGTTACAGACAATTTTGCGTCAACGTTGGCCAAACATTTGTAGCGGTGGTTTAAAATCGGTAATTTTGATCAAAATTTCATACTTTTTGTTAGTTTAAAGCTTAAAATACAACTTATTCTACATGTACTTAACGAAAGTAAGACACTCCGGCCGTTAAATTGTTTTTTCGGGGATTATTTTTGCAACTTTTAAATATACATTGCGGCATTGTGACACGTGTTTACATTGGCTTTGTTTGAAGCGAACTAAATCAAATACAAACTCACTTTTCAAGTGAGCTTAAATTCACCGAGACGTTTTTATTGCGCCGACCCGATATCTATGTGAGTATTAGAGATCGTTGTGCTGTAGTGAAACTTTTGTGCGTTTATGCTATTATTGGTTCTGTGTCCTGACTTTGCAGTTACGGCCCAGGCCGGAGCAGTTTGATTGGCTCGCCTCCGAATGGGACGTAAAAATTAACGTTTATGGAATAGTCGAGGATTTTTGTGGGGATCTTCTTTAATCTTTTGATTTATCTTTCAGGGGAATGTCTTTTGGAAAATGGCGTATGCTTTTATTCACAAGATAATCATAATCATCATCATCAACTGGTCCATCGAGAGGGCCTTCCACTACTGCGTTGTTCGGTTCGTGGTCGCCACTCGAGAACTTTTATCCTCCAACGGTTGTTAGTTCTGTGAACTATATATATATGGCCTGCCCATTGCTACTTCAACATGGTAATTCTGAGAGCTATGTCGGTGATCTTGGCTCTTCTACGGATCTTCTCAATTCGGATTTTTTAACTTATTGCAACTATAAGCATAGCTCTCCATAGCCCGCTGCACGACTATGAGTTTGTGTATGAGATAATTAATTGATTCAAGCGTGACTTTGCGGAAATCCATTCTACAATATAAAGTAGATGAACAAATATATAGTAACAATTCCGCTCCTCTCCAACGAAAACTCTGAAAGAATTCGACACGTGTTTCGCCTCTCAACGAAGCATCCTCAGGAAACAGTAGGCTCACTGCGTGCTAGAACAACAAAGACACACTACTGCAAAAACTCCGCAGCCATGTTCCCTCGCCGAACGCCGAACTAAAGAAGCCGAAGCCGAAGACTTCCTGTTTGGACTTTTCGTTGGAGAGGAGCGGAATTGTTACTATATATTTGTTCATCTATTTTATATTGTTTGTGTATGAGGCCAAAAGTTAGTGAACACGTCTCAGTGCTGTAAGTCATCACTGGTAACACGCACTGACTTTCGTCTTGAGGCTTTGCGGTATCTGTGACGACTTTAGATTATATCTCCTTCAACAGCCTTTAGACGCCCACTGCTGGACAAAGCCTCCCCCATAGAATGCAATGGGGGAATTTGCCATAATCACCACGCTTGGCAGACGGATTGGTCATCGCAGTTTGGGTGGATGCCGCTGCCCATCCCCTGGAATAATATTTGTTCCGGGTCTGGGTATGGTACCATGGTACTTAGATCCTGATACCCACGACACAGGGGAATCCCAGTGTGGGATCATGACTACGTATGTGACTGTTGGGTGTTAATAGATACCAGGCTTTAGATTATACTCGGGATCATATTCCGTTGTTGCATTTGGGGCAAATGGAAGCATATTTTGCAAAATTAAATTTTTGTTCAGGGTGTTCTGGGTATTTTTCTATGTATAATAAAAAATATCTATCTATGTAATGTATTGTATTAAGTATAACAGTTATCTAGTACCCATAACACAAGCTCTGCTTAGCTTGAGGCTAGATAATGTTGTGTGAAATGTCCAGCACTTATTTTTATTTTTTTATTTTGTTCTAAGTTTGCACAATTTCTCTTACTGCGCCAACACCACCGTTCACTGCAGAGCCAGTGTAGTGCAAGCATAAAACATTACAACATAACTTTTCATAAAAAAACCGGCTTCCGCCATTGAATTCGGCTATCTGCATGTTTTTATTTGCTAAAGGTATACAAACCATTCCATACAAATGTCTGGTAGAAATCGCTACAGAGCGATAAGACCGCCCATTGTATACCATTTGTATTTGTATTTGTTTATTGCTCACATGTACGTACAATATAGTTACATTACATAGTTAGTTTTAGTTTTTGTTTGTGAAATTGATGAATTTTTTGTGTATTATTGTGTGCTAAAAATTATTTTCTATGTTATATATCTGTGTATGCCTGTAACATTTGAGCAGTTCCCTCAATTCCTCATGGATTCCATCATCAGAACTGGATTTTGATAAAAATGGAACCAATCTGGTATCCTATCAAATAAAAAAATAATTTTCCAAATCGGTTTATACAATTTCGAGGTACGAAGTAACAAACAAAAAAAATATACAATCGAATTGAGAACCTTCCTGTTTTTTTATAGTCGGATAGAAATGAATTCTGCCACGTCATGTCATGACAAATTAATTGTACTTCTATAACTTTGCTAGCCCCTGTCAAGTTCATTTGTCCTTAGAGTTTCAGATCTCTAAGTGGACAGTTCATTTTGTGTAATTTCAAGTTGAAGAAATTAATATTTCGCAAAGTTACTCAAATATTCTAGCCAGTCTTTCAAAATTATCGTTGTGTTTTATTCATTGTAATCAAAAGATATATAGATAAATTCTTTATCTTCTCTCATACTGAAATATAAAGATTAAAAAACTAAAAACAAAACTAAAATGACAGTCTTTACGCACATGCCATCGAAATAAATTTAAAAAATTACATTAAGATACAGCTCTTCTATGGACAACTGTATCATAATATAACTTTTTTTCCATTACGATACAACTTCACTTGGACCAAAGAGGTTGCAATGCAGTTTTTCTATACATAATCTGGTAAAAAATTAAAATCAAGCTTCTGGTACATTTTCAGAGTCAGTTTTCCTAATTTATTACCATTTTTGATCTTTTAACAACAACTTTAAAAACATGTAACGTTTTTATTTTTTTTATTTTTAGTTTCTTTTATTGTTTGTAAGCATTGCTACTAGAAATGTAATTGGGCTCATAAAAGGTGGATTACTCTCGCTTATCAAGAGTATTAATCCTGGTACAGATTACACAATTAAACTTTAAATCGTATTACGTCCACAGTCGATAAATTCCTAAATTCTAACCCTTCTTATCCTAGGATTAGTTTTGCCTAAAATAGACGCTCCCTCATTCCACACGCGTTTCGCTGTTTCCTTAAAAACGGTGTCCATCATATGGACGGCGTTATATAGCGTTGACTGCGATTATCTATCAGCCAAGTCCACTGCTGGACATAGATGCCACGACAAATAGCCTTGAGCCACATCCATCCACCGCCTTCTTGCGACGAGAAGATTTGAGAAGTTTTCGACATCCTAGGCATAGCCCGTCATAGCGTGGTGAGCGAGTAGCCGACTGAGACGCAAGAGGTGCAGGTTCGATTCCCGCTGCGGGACAAATGATTCCATGGGCTGCAAGTATTTGTTCCTAGGTCTGGGTGTTGTAGTACCATATGGTACTCGTAGTTTCTGATATCCACGACACAGGGAATCCTAGATTTTATCCTTTATATTTCTTTAATTGGAATAAATATTCAATATTATCATTAACAGTGATATACCTCTTTTTTTTTTTTTTTTTTTATGCTACTTGGCAAGCAGGGAATTTGTGGAATCAGGACTATGTATGTGACTGTTGGGTTTCATGTAGGTCAGCTTAATCTTACCTTACGTCAATTATATTATAATCTTTAACGTCACCCACTCACAACTATATATTACGGCCGTGAAATGACGATTGCTGCTTCTTAGAAACCCTACCTTGCACCCGTATTTGTACGTATTGATTGTGTTATGCAAAGCTCTAGGCTTAGCCCAACTAAGTACCTACTTGGTTTAATACCATACAGGATGGTTCACTGAAGAGGGATGCTGGATCAAGCTAGAGGACTCATCACAATGGCATGGAATAGTTCTTGTTACTTTATTAGTATGCCAATAAGTACAAAAAATGATGAAATTGCAGAAATTAGAAACCTGAACCATAAAAAACAATAACCAATATAACATCCATTGTTGACCCCCATTCCTAGGAATTTGAATGACATTGGAGTTCTATGTTTTCGTCAAAAGGACGTTATCAATTAATTCGTCAAGTACTTTAAATACTAACAGGTATGTAGTTTTTACGCCCTGTTGCTTAGTCCTATTCAAAGGCTATTGATGATGTGTAGAAAAATTACCTATAGAGGTTAAAAAAATTCTCAGTATATGTTTTTATAAATCGGTTAGAAGGGTAAAGAAAGTAAAATATGCAAAAAAATATCTCGAAGATACTTCAAGTTCTCTGGTAATACTGAAATTTATTATTTAAGTATATTTTGTTCTACGGGGAGAAGTCGAAAATTGAGGATTTTTTCTTTGTAATATCCATTTTTAGAGTAGAAAACTTAAATCTTTAAAAATTAGGTAGCAAAACTACAACTAGATGGCACTGCTTAATTTAAAAAAACTTTTTTTGCTTCACAAAATCTCTTTCATATTAGAGAAATAGACTCGATAGTTTTAGATTTCTGATGGATCATCCATATAAACATATTTACATAGCCGTTATATACAAAACCCTTTCTTCCCCTCTTAAATTAGTCGGGCTGATAAAGGTGTCATCGCGAGGTCTCAGTTCGGGGCGAACCACTAGTAGTATAATAGTGTAGAGTACCAAATAGAGTTAGAGTGTACTTACCTATAATGACGTACAGTAAGTAGGAACATAAATAGAGTTAGTGACGATTTACTTGGAACCACTTATTCGAGGGCTATTTCGTAAAATTGTAATCCCACGCACAGTATATTTAAGACCGCTGGATCATTCGGTTCATGAGTCAGATGACTCATTTTGTGCAAACAGCAATGGACCATCAATACTTATGAATAGTGGTTAGCCCCGAACTGAGACCTAGCAAAGACACGCGATGTAAGAAGCACTTAAGAGGGGGTTCCCATAGGGCGCTTACGCGATTTTGTACGTGAACGAAGTTTTCTTCTATTTTGGCTATTATTTCATCAAACAACATGAAATTTTGTACACATGATCAGAGGCCCAAGTTAAAATAGAGTTCGGATCATGTTTTGATTTTGTGTCGATGCCTTAAATGTCAGATATGGTATTCTCTAACATTAAAATACAACACTGTAATGTGATTATATCGAAATGTGGCTGATACTTGAACGATTCAAAATCATATTGATAATTTTAGCTTAAGTAGATGGAGTCTCTCTTTACTCTTTCCAATTATGTATATAACTATCCTACTCTAATGGTATCCTACTCTAAATTGTTATTTATGATGGAGCAGAATACCAACTTTCTGTCAATTCATAATTCAATCTGGATTCGGTTAACTTTCAGTGTAGTTTTAAAATAATTTAGAGAATTGGGCCTCTGTACATTAAGAAGGCGTAATATGTGATTTTGCCCAACAAAATCGGTTTATAACTCGGTATGTACGGGTTCTACGAGTTAAATATTTTGGAATATGAAAATTTTATATTTTTGCGTTTATTTTGTAAAGTTGAAAACACGATATGTAAAAAAAACCTCGATAGTTTTATTTAATGAAAAATCCTTGTTTCCCACACGTTTTGAAAGAAATCTCAGGAACCCTACGGTTTTTTAAGATAAATTTTACTACAACAAGTAGGTAATAACTATTTATTCTTATGCTAAAATCAGTTTTTTGCTAAACACTTTATTTTCGCCATAATAAACAAAAAACTTCATTTTCGTGCACGACACTCGCTAGCGCGAGCGAGATGGCGCGCGGGTTATCGCGTACGTTAAAGAGGGAGCTAATTTGTAGAATAGTGCCCTCTTAATATCTAAACCGACGGAGAGACAGTTTTTTAAATATTAGTTTTTTTAAATTAATGATTTGATTATTCTTAATTTTATAACAAACTAACGCACCACGGGTCTAGATATCAAAGTGTCATGGAGTTTGAAGAAATAAATCAAACTTCGTTCGTGTGTTAAACGGCGGGTCTTAAACGACTTCAAAAAACATTTTAATAACATATTCACGGGTTTTTTTTTTCTTACTACTTGGCAAGCAAACAAGCTTTCGGATATTATTATTCCATACAGCATCAAAAAATCCACTTGACTCGGACTAATCAAAGGTAAAAACGGACCAGATTAAAGGAATGCCCTCTCTCAATGGACCAAGGGCATTATAAAGATCGCAGGAAGTCGGTGGATGGAGTTGGCTCAAGACAGCTTGTCGTGGCATCCTATGGGAGGGCAAATGTCCCAGTTATAGACTCCTACATATGTTATACTATTTCCACTCAGAGCACCGAAAATATGAATCGGTGCTCTTAGGGGACGGCTTCGATGATGATGTGATGAAATTTATTATTTTTTATTATTATTATTATCAATTTATTTCAGATAAATATAATTCATACAGATAAGTACACGTTACAATTAAAATGAAAGCAAAAATCATTGATATAATTAATATAATGTCAATGGCAAAAATACACAAAATTATATCACACTAGTTGCGCCCCGCGGTTTCACCCGCGTGAATAATGATGAAAATTGATGATGATGATGATGATGAAAAGTAGCCTATGTGTTAATCCAGGGCGTAAAGTATCTCCATTCCAAATTTCACTCAAATCCATTCAGTAGTTTTTACGTGAAAGAGTAACAAACATCCATACTCACAAACTTTCGCGTTTATAATATAAAAAAATAGGATAGGATAGGATAATCATTATTTATTTATTTTATGTCAACTTACAAAATGTGTTGAAATGTGTTGTGCAGTACGACGAAGCGCTATGGTTCCATTAGCTCTGTCCAATGAGTCTTCACAAAAATTCTCATTTCGTTTTAATTGCCCTCGTGTTTGTTCACCAGCTGTTCTGTAAAAAGCTTTATTTCTGTCTGCTGATGTTAGTTGCGTAAATACGCGTAATTGCTTTTGCTTGTCCCATTTTGTACATTCATATAAAATGCTAAAGCTATTTTATATATTATTGCAATGAATTAAGGTTGAATTTTCTTTAACACTTTGTAATTTTCAAATGTCATCATCATCATCATCATCATCAGCCTGTTGAAGTCCACTGCTGGACGTAGGCCTCCCCATTAGAATGCCACGACGAACGGTCTTGAGCTGCCTCCATCCACCGACTCCCCGTGACGTTTATAATGTCTTTAGTCCATCGAATGGAGGGCCTTCCTCTACCACGTCGTCCGGTTTGTGGTCGCCACTCGGGAACCTTAATTTGCCTTAATTTAACCTTTTCAATTGTACTAAATAAAAATAACTATTTAAAATCTTTGACTAAAAGTTGAAACCTTTATTTTCCTTTTAACCGACTTCCCAAAAAAGGAGGAGGTTCTCAATTCGGTTGTATTTTTTTTTATCTCCGTCATTTATCAACCGATTTGGAAAATTATTTTTTTATTTGAATAGATACTTCCAGATTGGTCCCATTTTTTAGAACCCAGTCCTGATGATGGAATCCATGAGGAATTGAGGGAACTCCTCAAATATTGTAGGCATACATAATGGCGATTTTGATATTTTCAGCAACAAACCAAGCATTTGCATTCAAAAAGTATCATAATCCTTCACCACTATGGTTCTTTCATAATTTTTTTTCATCCAAATATTTAGTCGAATACAATGGCGGAAGTCGGTTTTTTAAATGAAAAGTTATGTATTAACTTTTGAAATTTCGACCCACACGCTTTTTGTGTTCTTAAAGGATGGAACAATTATCGGTAACCACTGACCATGAAAACTGCAATACCTCGTAGGTCACGTCCACCTAGGACGTCCTCGTGAGATTGTACTGCGCCCGCCATCCTGAGATATACATTGGAAGTCTCATGTGCTTGTAATTTACTGACACTCTTCAAACCGGAGCATTTAACATACTTAGTTCTTATTCAAATGCCAACTGCTTGGCAACATAGGTATGGAGGTATTAGGTACTTCGGTTTAGTGAAATTGATTCACAATAACTTTTCATTTAAAAAACCGACTTCCGCCATTGTATTCGACTAAATATTTGGATGAAAAAAAAAATAATGAAAGAACCATAGTGGTGAAAGGATTATGATACTTTTTGAATGCAAATGCTTGGTTTGTTGCGGAAAATATCAAAATCGCCATATGTATGCCTACAATATTTGAGGAGTTCCCTCAATTCCTCATGGATTCCATCATCAGAACTGGATTTTGAAAAAAATGGGACCAATCTGGAAGTATATCTATTCAAACAAAAAAAGAATTTTCCAAATCGGTTCATAAACGCCGGAGATACCTATGCGGTAACAAACATTAAAAAAAAAAACCGATTTGAGATCCTCCTCCTTTTTTGGGAAATCGGTTAAAAAGACAAAAAAGACAAACTTATATGAGAAAAACATATATAACGTAAAAGTATTTATAACATAACAGTAGGTTGTTCGAGTAAATAAGTAGGGAGGTAGTAAGTAGGTACATTGCTTGTAGAAAACTAAGTAAAAGTATTTCTCCGGACGAATTCTACTACTAATAAAACTACATCGACTTAAGAAACAGTTAACTTGACTAATTATTCAGTAAAAGTCACATACGTAGTCATGATCCCACACTAGGATTCCCTGTGTCGTGGGAATCAGGAACTACGAGTACCACGGTACCATAACACCGAGACCCGGAACAAATATTTACAGATCATACAAACATTTGTCCCGCATCGGAAATCGAACCCACAACCTCTTGGCATCTCAGCCGGCTACCGCCGCGCCACAGAGGTCGTCAAAGAAGCTTTATGTAAACAAGAAAAATAGGAAAAAAATGTACAGTGAATTTATATTTAGTTTTCTGAAAATTGAATAGTTATTATTTATGAGAAGATTATTGAATGAAATGAAATGAAATATTAATATTTCTTGCTCTAACCACTCAAACCTTCTTTCTTAGAAAGTCTGAACATGAACAAACTATTCACAAAATCAATCTTATTGAGTAGGTATTTGTACAGTAAACAAATATTTGTATTTATAGGTATTTGTTGCCTTATTCAAATTCAGATTTTGCAATTAATAACTCTCTTACAGAACCTTTTTATGATTTAATTTGTCGTGGTTTATCAGAAACTCTAAGAACTATGGTTTCACAGTAGGTACTTGTTTAGACTGTGTTGTGGGACTCTATCAGTATTGTCGTATGGTCTGGAGTTGTGGGGGCGCGTGTCTTTTTGCGAAATATTATGACGTGTACCATTTGTATGAGTATCTGACAATCTGATTATCTAACTATCGGCTTAGCTTTGTTCAGTGGGTGTTACTTTCACTTGTCGCTGAAAACCTATCGCTTCGACTGCTAACAAGTGTAGAAATCGCGAATCACTATGTAACATAACATAACATGTATATTATGTTCACGATGCGAAACTTGGGAATCGAACCTATGGCCTTTCTATACTCGATCCAACAAACTCCACAAAAGCTGCTACTTACTAAAGTAGGTATCACCATTTTCTGAGTAGATTCTGAGCATAAAAGAGCAATTCCGGTTGCTATTCCCTTTACGCCACTCAAATCAACATTCTCAAGTGCATTATCTCTAAATCCGACGAGAATTATCCTGAATTAGCCCCACCCTTACCCTGCCAGGGTCGGAGCTAGAGTAATCCCACCAAATCACCCCACAATATGACCTATGTTGTCTGCATTCTTCTAGCCTTGGTCGAAGATACGAAGATACTTATCCTAGATGATCATCATCATCACCATCAGCCTGTAGAAGTCCACTGCTGAACAAAGGTCTCCCCCTTGTCAAGACGAACGGTCATGAGCTGCCTCCATAAAAAGGCTCAAAAAAAAATGCTGGACATTTCACACAACATTATCTAGCCCTAAGCTAAGCAGAGCTTGTGTTATGGGTACTAGATAACTGATATACTTAATACAATACATTACATAGATAGATATGTTTTATTATACATAGAAAATATCCAGAAAACCCTGAACAAATATCTGCAGATGATACAAATATTTGTTCCAAAGCGGGAATCGGACCTCGAAGGAGGAGGTTCTCAATTGAGTTGCATTTTTGTTCAATGTTGTTACCTCATAATGGCTCCATCGTTTATAAGCCGATGTGGAAAACTATTTTTGGTTTGAAAGGATATACTTCCACATTGGTTTCATTTTTAAGTTTTTAACTTATTTCAAAAGAATCTCCTATCGCAAAATTCAATCCTTACTACATTCCTAATCTCGCTTGCGACATTCCCCCCTCGCTCGTTGTCGTTAAGTGGTTCGAATAAATCACCAGTTGTCTGAGCCACGCGTCGATTGTCTTCCCAAGCGGTGTCGTAGCGAGTGACGATGTGAAGCTGTGACACTCGTGAACCGGCCGCCAAATAGCAGTAGCAAATGGAAATGGGGAACGCAACAATGGGGATCGTTTTGACAGCCTTAGCGCTATTTAAATCTTATGAAACATACATGGAGGAATATTATCTTCAAGAAGTTTGCCCTATTCAAGTTTCATAACTTGGAGGGGCTGCCCCCTAATGACAGCAGCAAATGGCAATGGGGAACGCAACAATGGGGATCGTTTTGACAGCCTTAGCGCTATTTAAATCTTATGAAACATAAATGGAGGAATATTATCTTCAAGAAGTTTGCCCTATTCAAGTTTCATAACTTGGAGGGGCTGTCCCCTAATGACAGCAGCAAATGGAAATGAGGAACGCAACAATGGGGATTATTTTGATAGACTTAGCGCTATCTAAATCTTATGAAACTTGAATTCCTCTTTTCAAGTTTCGAAAGATTTGGACAGCATTAAGGCTGCCAAAATGATCCCCATTGTTAGTTTCCGTATTGCCATTTATCACAATTATAGTATGTCTACCTACTTATGCGATTCATAAAAAAAATGTTACACAAATTTGTGCATTTAAGGCCTTGTAAAAAAATCTAACTTGGTCATTGGTGCGATGATGGTAGATATTACATTGTAGAAACTCAATGTATATAAATATATTTGTTATTATCGGTTATCCAATTTAGACCCCAATAATTCAATTCGATCCATGACACATTTTCATTCACTTTTACCCATAAATACCCGAAACGTGTGTGAATCTCCACACGCAACGAACGAATGAAATGAATGAATGGTTTGAAACGAGATTTTTATCTGTTATCGCTGTTGATTGATTGCAGAAACGATTTGACAACATTTCCGAACGTGGCGAAATTGGTAGGTATTTTATTACGAGTTTCGCGATTTTGCGTCACAAAGTGTAAAACAGAAACTATGAAATACCTACTCGATTAGTTGTGCGAGTAGTTTCTAAGCTTTGAATTCTAAAATATTGTGATATGTTAATACAAACTTTTAGTGGAAATTTTAAGGTTCATTAAAATACCTATTATTCTTTTGATTTTTTATATGAATTTAGTTTGTTTTTATCCTAAAATAACTTATGGTTTACGCTTATAATCAAAGGGTTCACGTTATAAAGAGAATATCAAAGTTTTATAGAGTCTGCAGAAAGGTAATGGTCGTGAAAAAAACTAAATATGTTTAGATAATTAGATATTACACTTTAAGAAGTCACACGCCCTTTGAGATTATTTTATTATAAACCTACATTACTAGTATCAAAATCAAATAGTAGTTGATCTTAAATCAAATCAACTGATTTATTAATTTAGACAGTAGTCTACTGTGTTACTTTAGTCTAGTTTAGTAACGATATAGATTAATAAAATTAAAGTTATCATGGCTTGGTATCATTTTAGAAAATTTACTACTATACCGATGAGGGTTCCCGTCTCACGACCTTTGAGCGTGGTCGCGGTCGGTGCTCATGAGGAAGGACCTCAAAATGGTCAGCGAAACGTCAGCAGGAGAATAGTAAAGTACGTGGTGTATAGTCGTTATTTTTCTAAAAGACATAGAGATTAACATTTATTGAATATTAATTATTTTTGCTCGTGTCAATAGAATATTCAATTTCAAATGCTGTTGTGTCTGTCACGTACTCTGCTCATCAGAGATGCAGTTTTCTTTCGAATTATGGTGTGAAAACCATAAGCATCTCACTTGATTTCTGAAGTGTTGCTAACAATGACGACATCATGCGACGCAGGAGGTTGCGGGTTCGATTCCCGCCTCGGAACTAATATTTGTACGATGTGCAGATATTTGTTTAGGATTTTCTGGGTATTTTTCTATGTATAATAAAAAATATCTATCTATGTAATGTATTGTATTAAGTATATCCGTTATCTAATCTAGTACCCATAACACATGCTCTGCTTAGCTTGGGGCTAGATAATGTTGTGTGAAAAAGTCCAGCATTTATTTATTTACTATCTTATTTATACCTACAACATTGATAATTATGTCATGCAGTACTGCAACACCCTCAAATCCTACGACCAATCTCAATGCTCTGAATGTTTGCATCTTGAAAGCATCTAATTCTTCAAGTAATGAACTACGCAACTCCTCAAACGGTTCAAAGCGATGGATTCCATCCAATTTGAATAAGCTCCAATTTCGAAATGGAATTGCAAGCCAAATGCTTGTAAATTGCATCCGCTTTCATTCTTTGTATACCCGGATTATGTTTGCATAATATACCACTGGCAAGACCACGGCATATGGTTTGAAATACCATGCTATGGAGAGAACTCTGCCCTCCTTATTGCAAACGCAGTACTTGCAAAATGGCGGTTTCGAGATAAACGCGGTAAACATAATTTTTTTATATCTAAACAACAAGTCTATGTTATATAACTTTTGAAGTGTTATATGTCAAATGAAGGTGCAGTAAACGTAGCAAGTACTGCAAAACCTTCTAGCACACGCTGAATACTGCAGATCTTGTTAGCAAAAGCAACATTTTTGTGCAAGTACTGCGTGTCTAGTTTATAATGAAGAAAATCATGTTTTTTTTTTATGTATAGATTTGCCCCTTGAGATGTTATTTTTGCAAAAAAGTGAAAATTCCAAAAATGACGATTACTGCAAGTACAATAATAAGCAGGGCAAAACTATGCTCAGAGGTTCACTTCGTGATAGAATCTGAAATGAGGAGATCTGTAGAAGGAATTAGCAAGTTGAAGTGGCAATGGACAAGCCAAATAACATAACACCCAATTTTTTTTTTATTTTTTTTTTATTTATCTTATGCTGCTTTAATATCACTGCGGCCATACAGACCTATTGTGATCGCCACTTGTTACATATCGCCCCTAGAAAGGGGCGTTCACAGTTCACCGCTAAACCCTACAGCTGTTAGGAACCGTAGGATTTTCTTAGGGGTGATTTCCATTAGCTCATCCGGACTGAGAAAGTGTTTGCCCAGATAAATGCTGCGTTTGTGCATTAATGGCCCGCACTCTCCTAGCAGATGAAGGGGCGATTCATCCGCCTCTTCACAGAGTCTGCAGGATTGCGTATCACATAGCCTTAACTCGAACATGTGCTTGTTAAGGCGACAGCGTCCAGTCAGGGCTCTGACCATAATGCGAAGGTTGCTTCTGTTCAGCGCCAACATTAGGTTGGTGTTCCGCTTATCGAAGGGTTTGATAAGGGCTTTGGAATGGTTCAAGCCCGAGGTCTCAAACCAGAGCTTGATTGACTCTTCGAAACAGGAGCTCGTAAGGGTTCTTTGAGCCAGGCTTTTTGGTATACCACAGAAAGGCTCAGGGCCCATCTGTGGGCTACTAACCCCAGTACGCGCAAGTGCATCAGCACATTCGTTACCGTGTATGCCCGCGTGACCCGGAACCCATCTTAAAACAACTCTGTTCCTAAGGCCCAGAGAGTTCAAACGTGACAGACAGTCCTCAACTAGACCGGACGTGATGACCTTCGAATCCAGTGCCAGAAGGGTCGCCTGACTGTCGGAGTTGATGTATATTGTGTGGTTGGTGTATTATATGGTTTATACTTCTATTGAACTTAGGTCGCTCTCTATAAACCCCACAGCCTACATCCATTCCCATTTTGGAGCCATCCGTGTACCAAATTAGGCACGCAGTCTCATTGAGTAACTGGCTGTTCAACCAGTCTTCTCTAGAGGGCATTTCCACGGTGTATTGTTTTTCAAATACATGTCTTGAACACCCAATTGTCACATACGTAGTCATGATCTCACACTTGGATTCCTTGTGTTATGGGTATAAGGAACTACGAGTACCATGGTACCATATCACCCAGACCCGGAACATACAACACTTGTAGATCATACAAATAAACATTTGTCCCGCAGCGGGAATCGAACACGCAACATTTCACATCTCAGCTGGCTAATTGGCCGCCGCGCCACAGAAGTCTTCAAGTTCTAATTACTAGGTATGACGTACCTGATGGTCTACTGTCTCTTTATTTCGTATCACTGGTTCTTTCCTGTCCACTGTCTCTTAAAAAGAGTTTAGCTTCTATTTCGTTATGAACTAACTGCTCCCTACAATCCACGCAAATATCCATATTCCTCCAGTTTATTATCGGAATTCCGTAATACCCAACAAATAGCCGAGTTTGTGATTGTCTCGTTTTATTGCCAACCAAATTAAAACCTTAGCTAGTTGAAGATTGGGCCGGAATTCGTGTCTCACGCTCTTGTTGAGGGCTAATCCGCACGATCAACAGAATTTAGAACCCTCCGGTTCCCAGAACTGAATAGGGAGGGGACAGTTCATGAATAACGCCTTAAAATTGTCGAGTCTCAATAAAAACCTAAAAACAGTGTCAAGCAACTATGCTACGCTAAGTTTTCCTCTCAGTTGCTTATTAAGATTTTAAACACCTAAGAAAATAAGTTACCTACAGATATTACGAATACCTAGCTGCTTAGGTATACTTAGTGTAAACAGCGTTTTAGTTTTAATCATACATGGTAAAAACCTTACTGATTTGAAAACAAAAGCGAAAAAGCTGAAAAGCGTTGAAACAAAGTAAACTGTATTGAATTCTACAAAAGTAACTATCGTGAATTATATCATTCATTTTGTAAAAATCGGAAATTTTCACGTACCGATATGTTGGTGGAAATGTATTGAATTCAGTAAATTCTTTACTGGAACTATGTAGCCACAGATAATGGTAATGAAATTCACCTTGGTTGGTGCCTATTCTAGCCTATCTTATATCTTGCTATGAATGTGACGACTTCTGTGGCATGGCGGGCGAGTAGCCGGCTGACATGCAAGAGGTGTGGATTCAATTCCCGCTGAGGGATAAATGTTTGCATGTTCTGCAAATATTTGTTCCGAGTGGTAACACCATGGTACTCGTAATTCCTGATACCTTCGATACAGGGAATCTTGGTGTGGGATCAGGACTCTGAATGTGATTATTGGGTGTTATGTTAAGTTGTTTTTTTAGCTTAAAATAAGACGCGATAAATCGGTCAATTACTAGTGAACTAATAACAGCAAAAATATTTTTTATTCATCGATAAAAACCGCGTCTTCCCATCCCTAACGGGCTTAGATTCAAAGACATTATTCGGTGCAGAGATATATCGTAGACAGTAGATATGCTATTAGATCGGCGAGTGAACATTTGCGTTTATAGAACCCACTCTCTGTCTAGAAACTATGCCAGAATGCAAAGAACCTATGATACATTGTAAAAAATGTGTTTTTTCCTTTTTATTATTGTAAATCTATAAGTTACACGAAATCAATTGTAAATTTAAGTTAATGAGTACCAAATAAAAAAGTTTTACTAGTAATAGTAAATTAATGACTCAGAAGAATCTTGTAGGTTACTCTGAATGAGTAATCATTCAGAGTAACCTACAAGATTCTTCTGAGTCATTAATTTACACAAGGCCATTATCGTTTGTAATCCTTCAATTTATAAACTCTACTATTTACTGAACTGTTTACTCAGAATATCTGGGGGCTTAGTACAGGTTTTGATAGTTTTCGAAACTATATGAAGTTTATTTTCCATCCATACATTTACTTGCAGCACCCCTAGCGAAAACGAGAAGCGTCCTTAGTTCGCTGTCAGTAAATGTACGTGGGAAACGAAACGTCATATAGTTTTCGAAAACTATCAAAACCCGTACTAGACGTACTGAAGCCTTAGATTTGTCTCTGTGACTTATATTTTATATAAATAAATGAATAAATAAATAAATAAATAAATGCTGGACAATTGACACAATATTATCTAGCCCCAAGCTAAGCAGAGCTTGTGTTATGGGTACTAGATAACTGATATACTTAATACAATAATACATAGATAGATATTTTTTATTATACATAGTAAAACACCCAGAACACCCTGAACAAATATCTGCAGATACACAAATATTTGTTCCGAGGCGGGAATCGAACCCTCCGTGGCGCCCGCCGCGCCACAGAGGTCGTCGATATTACTTGTTTATATTCCTTGAGTGAAGTAGACATGTTTGTTTGTG
This sequence comes from Epirrita christyi, assembly GCA_951392215.1. NCBI lineage: Eukaryota > Metazoa > Arthropoda > Insecta > Lepidoptera > Geometridae > Epirrita > Epirrita christyi. The sequence continues at coordinate 933,952 of OX595857.1, read as the reverse complement.
TGACTCGTTATTGTAAAACCTTATCCATGACGCATGTTTTAGTGTTTCACAAACTATAACTTGCTTTGCTAACATGTTTTGTTATATGTTTTTGCAACAGACCCGGTTAGAGATTGAGAGCTAAAGATTGTAGATTTTTGTTCTTTTTCTTATGCTACTTGTCAAGCAAACAAGCATACGGCCAACCTGATGGAAAGTAGTTACCGTAGCCTATGAACGCCTGCAACACCAGAGGCATCACACGCGCGCTGCCGACCCTGAGACATAAAGATGAAAAGTGTCACGTGCCTGTAATTTCCCGGCACCCGTAACCTTAAAAAAAAACAGCAATGCGAGCACTACTGCTTGGTGGCAGAAATAGGTACGGTGGTAGTAATTCCCCGGACGAACTCTTTCACAAGAAGTTCTACTACTTCCGTTCAGTCTGATAAACGTCTTTGAAAGTAAATCTAAGAAAACGAATAAAATCCTATTAATATTATAAATTTGTTTGGCTGTAGTGGTCCCGGCCTAAGACTAGGACTCCTCCAACTCCTCCCGTGGATGTCATAAAAATAGACTAAGGGATTACGTCAGTGGATGGACAGCAGCATCCATCAGACTACTTAACATCAACGCTGCGATCACCAATCCGCCTGCCAAGCATGGTGATATTGCTTTATATTATAGGGGGTAATTCCCCCTATTCTATGGGGAGACAAAAAGAAACTCGTCTTCCGCATAGAATAGGGGAAAAAACCATTTTTTATTTTATGGAGCAATCGTTTACCCGATTACCTATAGATTACTTTCGTTCATTCACTCCGTGGATGAGTGAATGGAAGCGTAGGGCTGTCACACACGTTGATTCAAAATGGTCCGTGGAATTGAAATACGTTGTGTAGGTTAAGTAAGTAAAAAATAAAATAATAATAATATTACAATACTGGTCATTTCACACAACATTGTCTAGCCCCAAGCTAAGCAGAGCTTGTGTTATGGGTACTAGATAACTGATATACTTATAATACAATACATACATATTTTTTATTATACATATAGAAAAATACCCAGAACACCCTGAACAAATATCTGCAAATCATACAAATATTTGTTCCGTGGCGGGAATCGAACCCGCAACCTCCTGCGTCACAGGTGAACTTGCGCCCGCCGCGCCACAGAGGTCGTAAATAGGTTCTTAACCCGGGTGGGTTTGGTGCAAATTGTCTACGAGGTGATTAAGCAAGCATGAAATTACTTTTTTTTAAATATGCTCTCATTATACCAGAAAGCAAATACATAGATTCTTAAAAAAATCGAGAAAATTCAATCGTTCGACATTGTGAAATAAAACTGGACCCTCTAAAGCAACAGCCAAATATTCAAATGCTTTACTTAAGGTGGATCGTCTTGCATGTGGCGCAAAATACAAATTTTATTGTGTTTTTTGCTCGTCACAGCTCATCAACACTTCTTGAGATAGTGAAAATAGGGTTTGCGAAAACTGAGACGCAACATACATGTTTTAATTGATAGTATCTCATAAATATAATTAGTTAAGCTACGGTTATCCCTGAACCAAAAAAAAAAATAATGTAAAAATCATTGAACAGTATTCGTAGCTAAACTAATTATCTTTATTAGAGACTAGCAATTAAAACATGTGTCTATGGTCTCTTAATTTTCGCAAAATCAGTTTTCGTTATCACAAGAAATGTTGATGAGCTGTGATGAGCAAAAAACGCAAATAAATTTGAATTTCACGCCACTTGCGAGACGATTCACCTTAAGTTTAAGCGACTACCCTCCTACCCCTATGTAGGTAGATATAGATCCAGCACCCGCCCTTCGTCATCCAATTTAAGCTGTATTGAGACTTTGAACTCCCCGCCTTTGGCTAAAGCAGCAACTTTTACGTAATCTGCACCAGAGCCAAAGTAAATCTAGATTACCGTACTGAAACCCCTTTATTGATAATCAATTTTTAAACCTTTTATAGCTAAAATACATGAAAAATGCATAAATAATGTTATTTTAGATCAGGGAGAACAAGACAAAAGCTATTCTAGCTTTACTAGGTTTCAAAAATGATTATGACTTAAGGTCTTCGCACATTATAACAACTCCACGCCAACGCGGCAGCAACTCTTCTCACACTCTCGATGACCTTTAGTGTACGATGCGTAGGCCACTCGTCGTACACTACTTTAATATCATTTTTTGAAATTAAACCTTGAACATATGAGACAGGGCTTAAATTTCAATATTTGGCATAGAGTCGAGTCGCCGTTGAGTTGTTTTAATGTGCGAAGACCTTAAAGAGGGTAAGTTTTTAGCAACCAATTGTCACTGACGTGTTGTGAAGTGTTAGGGCCGGTTTCCACCGGGGCGGAGAGGAGAGGAGACGAGAGCAAAGCTGGCAGGTTATTGGCAGGCAGGCTTGTGACAGGTAAAAATGAAAAGGAAATAACGAAATTAGATTGGTTTATTCAAATACATCTCCTCTCGTCTCCGCCCCGGTAGAAACCGGCCCTAACATGGCTTTTTATGGAAACACTGATGAGCTAGTGGACACTTTTTGAATCTCATTTTCTGACCAAAAATGAAATCCAAATTGAGTCGGAAGAAATCACACGCAATTTTTAGGTACTTCATCATCATCATCATCATTACCAGCCTGTTTACGTCCACTGATGGACTAGGCATTGAATACAATGGGGCCATTGCCATAATCACTACGCTGAGCCAGCGGATTGGTGTAAAGTACTCAGGTGGATGCTGTTGCCCATCCCTTTAGTAAGGCTTTTACTACATCCACGGGAAAAGACGGATAGGTCTATTCTTAGCCCAGACAAAAGACGGCATGACAGAAAATCTAATAAAAAAAAAAATAAAAAAATATATATGTAAGAGTGTAGCCAAAGATAAAGATAAAGATAAAGATAATTTTATTTGTTTTGAATATGGTAATTTTACATTGGTGGTCATAATTCACACGTCCAACATACTCAGTCATACATTATGACATACAAATAATTTCGTTCCCATAAGTAGGTACTAGAGTAAGTAGATACCTCAGAAAACGGACAAGCAAGGCAGATACATCTATTCCATATCATCAAAAAATCATGTCAACATTAAATACAAATCATCAAAATAAAATCTATTAAAATCCTAGGTCACCATAAAATTATTCTAATGTGTCATCTAAAAAGTCTTGTATACTATAATAACATTTTTTTAATAATAATTGTTTAACATTAGCTTTAAATAAATTCTCATGAAGGTTCTTTAACGAGTTTGGTAATTTATTATAAATACGTACTGCCATGCAGACTACACTCTTTTGCAACAATGCTGTTTTGTAGCTGGGTTTGTATAGTCTGTTTCCATCTCGTCTGTTCCGGACTGCAACGTCAGACATACGTGGAAACAGATTATGATTATTTCTTACAAAGAATGCCATTTCACAAATATATAGGGACGGAAGAGTTAGAATTTTATATTTTAAGAATAGTGGCACGCAGCTATCAGTCATTTGCATTCTAAACATCGATCGAATGCACCGCTTTTGCATTTTGAAGATGATGTCTTTGTTGGTTGAGTTTCCCCAAAATATTATTCCAAACCTGAGTATGGATTCAACTATTCCATAATACGCCGTAATTAGTGACTCTATGTTGACAGTTGAGGATAATTTGTATAATGCATAGGCCGAACTGCTAATTCGCTTACTTAGTGTCTCGATGTGGTTTTTCCAGTTTAGCCGCTTATCAATTTCTATACCCAAAAATCTTGTACAGTCAACCTGATTTACTATATTGCCTCGAAATTCTAGATTTAGGTTAAATAACTCCAATAACTCCCTTTTGATCGAGTTACCTTAATCGCGAGATGCCAATGAGGGCATTATACCCAAACATGAGATTTGCCTGAAAAACTGTTTACCCTAAGCGAAAGATGCCAATGAATCAGTATGCCTAAAATGTGAAATTGACAAAGAAGCAGTTTGCTAACCAATTTCGCGGACCAATCTGAAACCAAATAGTAAAAGGGCCCGTTGTTGATGCGCTACTAGATATGCTGTACTATGCCCCGCAACTGAGCCGCGCTCCTACTTAAGTGAATCCATCCTCTACGAAGTCTCGATTGATGTGGGCTTTCTTTTAAAACGATTCCTAATTGAAAGAAATAACATACATTATATAGCGAATAGCTTATAAATTTAAGTTATTAGATATAAATAGCACTACTATAAGTACTGCTAAGAGGTACAACTGGTAGTACAAATGACACACCTTTGTATCTCTAGTACAACTACAAAAAATACAAGTACATTCACTCGACTTCACTCGACTTTTTGAATTCTAATTAAAACGATATAGTTGAACTGGTAGCACAAATGATAAAAACTTGTATCTCTAATGTAAGAAAGCAAGAGAACACTTGTATCTCTTATAAAAAAATAACATAAAATTTGTATCTCTAGTATTATTATTTCTATATGGTCTATGGTTCTATGGAGCTGAGCTGTGGGGTACAGCGGCGAATTCAAATCTGGAAATTCTCCAACGCTTCCAATCCAAAATGCTGCGAATGATAGCGAATGCTCCATGGTACATCACAAATTGTCAACTACACCTAGACCTAGGGGTGCCAACAGTCAAAGAAGACATTGGCAACAAACTAAAGTCTTATGCCAAACGAATGGAGCAACACCCTAACCAGCTTGCAAACAGTCTCATGAAGACGTCCACAACCTTCATAAGGATAAAGAGGAGAGCCCCTCAAGATCGTATATCTAGTACTTACTAGTGAAGCAGAATCATGGATATGCCACTGGGCTTATACCATTCATGTCAAGCGCGAAGGAGACACAAAACTCTTGCTCAATGCCCAGACAGGCAGATTACAAGAAATAAAGGAGACTTAATAAAAAAAAAAAACTTAATCTATCAAAATTATATGAAACCTATCATATCCATACGAGAAATAGACTGCAAAATATTGTGGTAATTTTTTTAATTTATTTTTTAATTAGCGTCTCGCGGCTTGTGTATTTTCCAGTTTCAAGTATTAATAAATTGTAATATGCAACGTTACACTCGTTCCAAATCGTCAAAGTCTCAGTCAAGTCATGCTTTAGTAAAGCGGTGGCAGTCTTACTAGAACTGACGTGGAAAATTTCCACCAATTTGAAAAGTCACACACACTTTAATAATTTCATTTCACTTCACTTGTGCACGTTATAAAAGCTACATTGGGTAAAATACCACAAAAATTACACAAAATAACTTATAGAAACAGTAGAAAATGAAATAAAATAAAAATAGGCGATGTCTCTTTTCAAAAATGACGGGAAGAGTCCAAATTGTCCCAATTAATAAAACGTCTGAGTAATTAACAATTTTTGAGTAAACTTTATAATTGGGAATTCTTAAAATAAGGCGTAAAAAAGATTGAATCAACTTCGGGCATAGACCACTTTGTTTACTGTGATGAATTGGTGTGTATGTATGCCGTATTCACAAACAATACCATGGTGTGTCCACCTTCGAATAGGCTCCTCCTTCTCCAGTGGATATCGTAAAAGCCGATTAAGGGATTACACCAGGAGATAGACTGCAGCATCCACCTGAGTACTTCTACATACTGATAATGATGATGATTCACGAACAACATTAAGTAGAAATCATATTAGCCAGCGTTACTATGTTGCATAGTATGTAAGCTCTTGCATCTCAGACGGCCACAAACGGACGGACGTCTCACCACAGCCACAAAATATATATAGGTATACTTACCTATATATTTGTACCACAGCGGTCGTCAGCGGTCGGTATATTGATAATACATAAATGTATATACACATATACACACACATATATATATATATATATATATATACATAAAAATATTATATACCGACATTCGGTTCAACTGGTACAGCAAGAAAAATAATGTTTTATGACTATTGTTCTTAATGATGGGAAGACATAGAGATTCTGATATTCAGCTACGTATTCCATAAGCCTGTTCAAAACTGGGCTTCTATAAGCTAATGACGATTTTGACGTAGAATTCCCACAACACAAGGAGTCCTAGTGTGAGTTACCTACTTACTTATGTACACCTTCTGTCCCGGTTTAAAATTTTAGTAAAAGGTACTTACTATTTACTATAATATTTAGGTACTACTTATTTACATAATTAGGTGTATTGTTTCAGTGTTTTTTTGGATACAATACAATAAATGATTTTTAATTATAATTAATTGACTCTGACTGCGTTTTCATGCCACGATCAACCGATGGCCAAAGATTTTCAAGTCTGAAATCTTATAGGATGCATAATCATTTTGACGACCTCTGTGGCGCGGGTGAGTAGCCGGCTGAGATGCGCGAGGTTGCGGGTTCGATTCCCGCTGCGAGACAAATGTTTGTGTGATCTGCAAATATTTGTTCCGAGTCTGGGTGTTATGGTACCATAGTACGTAGTTCCTGATACCCACAACATAGGGAATTCTAGTGTGGGATCATGACTACGTATGTGACTGTTGGGTGTTATGTTATGTTATCACTTTATAAAGTCAATGTAAATAGATGTATATGCTAATTCTGAATTGTTTGTGAATACGTGTGTAATTAATTTACTCTCAACCAAAAGCGAAACCCTTTCAGAGTGAGTGAAGAAAGTTCAACTCATTGATTGCTTCTTAGAAAACGTCAGAAAGTTACTCAGAGTCGTACGTGAGTTTTACTTTCCATGCTGTGGTATTTTACCTATATGTAGACGCATTATGGCACCACTTCACTCATCATCATCATCATCATCATCATCAGCCTGTGGAAGCCCACATAGGCCTCCCCTAGAATGCCACGATGAATGGTTTTGAGCCGCCTCCATCCATGAACTTCCTGCAACCTTTATAACCTTGGTTCATCGAGAGGGTCTTCCTTTACTGCGTCTGTCGTCTGGTTAGTGGTTGCCACTTGAGAACCTCTATTCCCTATAGCTCGCAAAACTAACAACCGTTGTTGTTAGTTTTGCGAGCTATATGACCTGCCCATTGCCGCTTCAACTTGCTAATTCTGAGGGCCCATCAATGATACTTCTCAATGGTACATCAGCAGGGCGATTCTAAAACGTCGGAAACGTTTCCGATCGGATTCGTTAGTTTTTCATTTCGATGTGGCAAGTAACTAAAACAATTTTCTCTAATAAAACACAGTAAAAAACAATAAATATTGTATATTACCGTTTTACTAGAGAAAATAGTTATAAAAATGTTTCAGTTACTTACCACATCGAACAGAAAATCTAACGAATCCGATCGGAAACGTTTCCGATGTTTAAGAATCGCCCTGCTGTTCCGGCGGGGCTATGTCGGTGATCTTAGTTCTGATACGAATTTCTTCATTTCGAATTCTATCACGTAGTGAAACTCCGAGCATAGCTCTCTCCATAGCCCACTGTGCGACTTGTGTATGTATAAGGCCAATAGTTAGCGACCACATCTCAGAGCCGTAAGTAATCACTGGCAACTCGCACTGATTATAGACTTTCGTCTTATGAAGGCTCTGTGGTATCTGTTATGAAAATATATGGCATAATTTCCCAAATGCTGCCCATTATAGTTGGATTCGTTGGCTCTTTGTCGAAGGACCTACCTAGTTGGATTTTTACCAAGTAAGATAGACCCAAACATACATAGTGGTCAACAATTTCGTTAATATCGTTCCCTACGTGTACTGGTATAGATGCGTTATGGGCTTTTGACATGATATTCGTCTTGCCAATACACAGGGTGTTTTTTTGAAATGGGACAGTATGGGGATATCCGAATCCATAAGAGATACGGGAAAACTGTCTTTGGAACCATTTACTCATTTTGTATAAAAACGATATTGGCATTGTTACTTTTTAGGTCAAGCATGAGTTCTCCATAAAAATTAGTAGTTTTAATCAAAGTTTTTTTTAATGCGTATCGACTCAGTTTTATGTAAGGATTGTTTCATTGTATAGGAAGAAAATAATCAGAGCAGCTGAAGTTAGTCAAATTTAATAAAATGTTTTCTCATACAATTTGTAAGCCAATTTTCAAAATAGCTTCCCTCTTGCTGTTTCCAGGTACGGGCACGTTTCAGAACACCTCTAGTGGCATTAGACAAACATGTGTGGTGGATGTTGTTCTACTGCTCTGATGGTCTCGTGAAATGAGAATAATCAGAGCTGTAGAAGTTAGTAAAATTTTAATAAGAACATCTATGCTCAAGCTATAATATAGGTAGCTTTACCGGTACCTTCAGTATTCGGAAGCTGTCTTTTTACACCCTGTATTTTAAGACCCACCTATTGGAAGACGCATTGCAGCCATAATGCATCTTATTTCAGTGCGATAAAGCTCATTTTCATCGACATCTAATTTAGAGTGACCCAGAACGGCTTCGGCTTTTGAATAAAGGCATTATTTTTAAAACTTTGTTGTGCTTGCTAATGTATTCATTGGTCGAGGTTAAAAACATTTCACCCCCCTTTTTACTCCCAGGGGGTGAATCTGAGGGTGAAGGATCTCTCATCAATATTTAAGCGGACGAGAACAACAATTTGTTGATTACAATATTATACAAAATCATGGTTATTCAGCGACTACTGAAAAGCCGCGACACAGTTACTTTGATAGCAGTCAGTCAACTTGAGCTGTTAGACAAACAATAAATTATTCACTGAGGAAACTTTTCACTTTGAATTGTTTTAATTTGTGGTTTGCCTTAAACTGAAAAATCTTGCAAATAAAAACGATACAAGTATTTAAAAAAAATGGTAAAAATTTCAAAGAAGGATGGCGACTTAGAATAAGGACTGAAAGATGGCGACGTTCCTTAAGTCAAAGTCAAAGTCAAAAGTCAAAGTCAAAAAGAACTATATTCATTGAAATCACAAGGATCATTTTCAATCGTCTTATAAGCTAAAATTACTCCTGTTCCAACGCGACCAAGCCTAGAAGAATCAGGCAACAAACACGGCTTGACTTACATAAATGGTCCGTTTTACCACTAGGTGAGAAGCGCCTGTGTGGTGCCTCGGAGCAAGGAGTTGCTGATACGTAGTAAATGAGAACTTAAAAACCTTAAGAAGGTAGTTAAAAGTAAATAAACGTCAGCAAAAATATGCAAGACAGCACACGCTACGCTTGTTATTCATTTTGTGACTAACCTTTTCTGTCAATTTCACGTCACCTTCAGTAGAGATACTATTGGTTATTGGTAATATATGCTAAGAGAATGAAAAAGCAAATTGAATTAAATATGTGAAAGTTAGAAGAAAATAATTGATAGAGGTTTTATAACATAAAAAACTTTGCAAACTTTGGTCGGAATACGAAATACGTATCACATATCGACTGACATGAAACATCTACCATCAATGTTCCTATTCAAGATGGTATTTGAACACTTACACTATTTTGTCCTGTTGTCGCTGATTATTGCTTGATTCTTATTTTCATAATTTAATATAGGTATGTAATATTTGTAAGTATAGTATATAATATGTTATATATATAAAACAAATTGTATGTATTGTAGATATATTGTAGTTGGTAGGTATTTATTGTTGTTTTTATTATCAGCTATGTAGCTACACATCTTTGTACCAATATTTAAGTATTTAGGTAGGTGCACCATCAATGTCCCATGTTATTTTTATTCAGTCCAGTCCATCCAAAGGCTGTCTGCAAGAAATCGCTACAGAGCGATAAGACAGCCTATTGTATAACATAGTTAGTTTTAGTTTTTGTTTGTGAAATTGTCGGATCAAAAGTAGCCTACTTTCTTTCATCGCCTACACATAATATTTTTTAAAAGTTTTGCAGCCTCGGCATAGTTACACGAGATCAAATGGTCGGCTGACAAAAAACAGTGAATGTGAGTGAAGTGAGTGAGTGAGTGAGTGAGTGAGTGAGTGAGTGAGTGAACCTAAACCCCTAGTGGGACAAAGTTGCATTGACATGCCCTATTCGCAATTTGAGTTCGTCTTGTTGACCCGCAACTCGACATCCCCCAACGCAAGAAGTTGTCTCACTAAACTGACTTCGCTAATAATTATTATCTCATCTTTAGTCGAAGTTCGCGATCCGCGACGAACTTTCCATTCAATGTCGAACCTAACGAGAGCTATTCATAGAACACGAGTAGATGAAGCTCCCAGAACAAAGAGGTACCCTTACCTACCTTGATGGATGTCGAAAATTGACGGCTAGGAAAAGCAATTAGCTACTTCCTGTACACAAGCTAAGTAGACAGAAGCTCGTTTCCTAACGAACATAATAACATAACACCCAACAGTCACATACATAGTCTTGATCCCACACTAGGATTCCATGTATCGTGGGTATCAGGAATTACGTGTACCATGGTACCATAACACCCAGACCCGGAACAAATATTTGCAGATCATACAAACATTTGTCCCGCAGTGGGAATCGAACCCGCAACCTTTTGCATCTCAGCCGGCTACTCGCCCGCCGCGCCACAGAGGTCGTCTCACCATAACAATACAGGTGTCAATAACAGGACATTAAAAGCTGAATCCGAAATAAGGAAATCTGTAGAAGAACCAAGATCACCGACATAGCTCTCAGAATTAACAAGTTGAAGTGGCAATGGGCAGGCCATATAGTTCACAGAACTGACAACAGTTTGGGGATAAAGGTTCTTGAGCGGCGACCACAAACTGGACGACGCTGTAGAGGAAGGCCCTCCACTCAATAGACTAAAGACTAGAAGAAGAGAGATTATAAACGTCGCAGGAAGTCGGTGGATGGAGGCGTCTCAAGACCTTTCGTTGTGGCATTCAAAGGGAAAGGGTTATGTCTAATTCTACAGGCTAATAATGATGATGATGATGAAAATCTGAAAAACGAACGATCATTTCCAACTCGGACCATGCGTATGACAAACCAATTCTTTATATGATTAGTCCTAGTTAACTCCTCCACTATAGTTAACTCCTACACGTTGGGAGGTAGGTAACTGTAACAGTTTGAACACAACAAGGCAAACAACCGTGGAGTAATAGCCATAATCATGATAAGCCCGCCTGTTCCGCGAACAGCGGTAAATTATAAAAATACAACGCACAGTCATGCACAAAAGTGCTCGTAAAGAAACATATTATTATATTTCTTTACATTTTAAAGGCATCCCATAAAATAGGAAATAAAATTGCATCAGCGTTCCACACACAGCTCTGACTCTAGCTTTATAGTTCAATTAACTATAGATATTACGTTATTATGGCTACTTCCATTGGACTTTAATAATAACGATTCATTTTGAACGGAACATTTTCACGTACATAATTAAAGGTACTAACAAGTATCGACCATAATCGAGGGTCTTCTACAGAGTGTGTGTGGTCCGAGCTACACTCTCTCTGCGTCTCTCGCACTGCGTCTCTGAGCTCGCTCCTCTCGGATCGTCTGGCGTGGGGGCACAGGAAGTGCTTGTGCCCGCGTCATTACGCGTTCTTCGGCGATGTCAGTTCGGTCGGATTCTGGTGCTCCTTCATCATCGCTGCCGCTCCCGTCACAACCACCGAGCGCGCCAGTAGCGGGCAGACAAGCCACACTAACAGTATCTCTATCTGGCTCAATCACTCTATCGCACGACCCATAAGGATTTCCAAGCTTGTGTTAGAGTCCATTTTCTATCCTTGTTGAAGTTAGGTAGTCGACTAATCACGATATTAAAATTAACAATAGAAAGATAGTTTGTCGACTTCCGTGGTGCGGTGGGTTAGTTACTGGCTGAAACTCGATAGGTGCGGGTTCGATCCCGCTGTAGGACACAATATGTTTGACCATCAAATAATTTCATTTTAATTTCTAGTGCCATGGCAATAGAACACGCACACGAAACAAAATTTAAAAAAATCAAACACATGACTTAAGGTAGTGTGGAATTTGCTTGCAGATTATGTAACTTGATATTAGTTTCAATGCTGTTTCTATCTAAAATGGCGCTTTCGATTACCCAATTTACGTAGTTTGCCTACAAAGCTTCATTACAACTAGACCGTGTAAATTAGGTAATCGTAAAAACTTCATTTATAATAGAAACAGCATTGAAACTTATTGAAAAAGAATTACATAATCGAGGCACTGGACTAGATATGTATCTCCTTGCCTGTACTTCCAAATATAGGGCTGGGCTCGCGTGCCAGGCTGTATTTCATACGCTCGCGAGGTCCGCTGAAGAGTACTTACTCACCTCGTTTAGGTGAAAGTAATAGCTCCAATGAAATAGTAAATGATATAAGAGACTAATAAAACCATAAAATATACAAAATTAAAAAAAAAACTTAACTTATAAAGCTACTTTTAAGCTCTACTTAAAATTAGCTCTGTCCACCTTCCATTACCATCATCAGATAAGCTAGTTGTCATCATTATATTCAATTGTCATCTGCCCACTTATTCCCTAGCTGAAAGTCTACATCTTAAGGCTGCAGCACACCGCTTGCGTGACATGCACGATGACGTAGACGCAACGCGTGCAGTTACGCATTGCAGCTACGCAACAGACCGGTTGCGTTGAGTGTGCAGCACGTATGCGTCGCCGTATGAGTAACCGGTGCGTCCGTAGACATGCGCGTGTCTACGCCATAGAGATGTTACGTGCTGCATACGCATCCGGTGGGAATAAGCCACGGAAGAATGAATGTCAATAAGCCTTTAATGATAATTTTATCTACTCTCATACTGAAATATAAAGATTAAAAAACTAAAAACAAAACTAAAATGACAGTCTTTATGCACATGCCATCGAAATAAATTTAAACTATGGACAACTGTATCATAATATAACTTTTTTCCATTACGATACAACTTCACTTGGACCCAAGGAGGTTGCAATGCAGTTTTTCTATACATAATCTATGGACGCGGCGCAACACACTCGCGCGTATGGATTTTGGCGCTAAACGTTTACAAATAAATGCAAATATAAGCTGTGATTTTACGCAAATTTCATTGTCAAATTTGTTTTTGTTTTAAAAAATGTCTGTAAACGACAGTAGCGATACTTAAGAAAATTTTACACCACCGGACATTCTCGAAACTGCAACGAACAAATTAACCTCTGACCGGCAAAATCTGTAGAGGTATTACAATAAATGTTACCAAGGCTTTAAAATATAATATTACCTATTTCATGAGATTAGATAAAGTAGTGTATGAAACTGCACATAATTGAGCAATTGATGCTAACTTTACTTGCCAAAGACCGAAAGTCACGTGACTTTCGGTTAGGGAATAGGGGGCTGAACTTGACAGGTATAAAAAATTCAGCTCGATCGGTTGAATTACCCACTAACAGATGAAAGTTAAATAAAAGCATAAAGTGTGCCACACATGTAGCAGATGCGGTAATATATCTGTATCTGAGCGTTTATCTGCCCATATCGCTCTCTATACTAAAATCAAAGAGCAACACACACGTAGCAGAACACTTACATGTTACCGTCAAGCGTCTGTAGGCACCGACATATATCAAAAGATGGACATATGATATCTGTGTATACAATCCGCACCAAGAAACAAGTATGGACAGTTTGAAGGTTTCCGCGTGATTGTATCATTTTCGTATATAAATAAATAAATAAATGCTGAACATTTCACACAACATTATCTAGCCCCAAGCTAAGCAGAGCTTGCGTTATGGGTACTAGGTAACTGATATACTTAATACAATACATTACATAGATAGATATTTTTTACTATACATAGAAAATGCCCAGAACACCCTGAACAAATATCTGCAGATCGTACAAATATTTGTTCCGAGGTGGGAATCGAACCCGCAAGCTCCTGCGTCGCAGGCAAACCTTCACCGGCCGCGCCACAGAGGTCGACAATAATATAATATTATCGTATCTGCTACGCGTATATGATGCACTTCATAAGTAATAAAATGAACATGTCTTTATAGGTTACTGCTTAAAAGCCTAAAAGCCAGTATAAAATGAGTTCCTCGCCCACGGCGGCCATTGCCAGGAAGCCTTGAGGCCACTATCCGAAGATTCCTTTTTAAGCCCTTAAAGAAGGGTAATTCGTAATTGGATGCTTCCGGGAGCTCCCAGGAGACGACCGGAGAGTCACAATAAAGTGGCCTACTTAATTAGAAAAATATGAAGTAAGCGAATTTTCATAGCCTCGTCTCAATCTTTCGTATCTAGAATGCAATTAAACGAATAAAATAGAATAGAATAATTTTTATTGCTATATGTGTTAACACAATAACAAATGTAAAAATATGTAGATTAGGTCGTCAACAATTTAAATAGGTAACAATATTCTCAAATAAACAATGAATAGAAATGAAAAGTATCGCAAATAAGCAGGAAAAACATTTTGGACAATATTCGTTCGTATACAATTTTTCCTTGCTGCCTCATTTACTAGTCTGTTATTACTGGAAGAAAACGTTAGCCGATTTTGTTGTGGAAAACACCTCTTCATCACCACGTGGATGAGTTTACCACTTGTCACGTCTATATTGTGCAACCCACGGTGAAAAGAGGACCTTTGAGGCTCTGCGTACCCTCACCCTTACAATCTGCGACTCGAGTTTACATGGACTTCCTTTGTCGTGGGTATCAGGAACTACAAGCAACAATAAGGTTAGGATATCCCCACGAAACTAATGTTTCAGATCATGCAAACATTTGTCCCGCAACGGGAATCGAACCCTTGCGTTGCAATACCCGGCTACGCACTAACTGCGACACTGAGGTCGTCAGAACTCACTAAAAACACACGGAATCGATTTGACCACACTCATCATCGCTCACAAGGCCCTTTTGAGGACCACCATCTAGTGACACCATTAACTAAGCATTTATTTTAACATGATAACGATTCGTAGATGCTCCGACGTTCTGGCCTTCAGAGGGTGTTAGTTCATAGATAGATAGATAGATAGATAGATAGATAGATAGATAGAAAATACTTTATTGCACAAGACAAAAAAAAACAAGTACATAGGCGAACTTAATGCTAATTAGCATTTTCTTCCAGCTAACCTTTGTGTAATATAGAGTGGGTGGTAGTGCTATAGGGAAATAATACATAACGAGATTATAAAGATAACATAATTAATTACTTATCTACTTAAAATAACTAGATACATATTAAAATATATATATATATATATATATAAATATATATAATTATTATAACCTACCATAAACATAAACATACTTATAAAGAAAACAAATAAGAAAATAACATAAGCGCTCAATTTTGTTCAACATTTTGCAAGGAGAAAAAGTATTGGTACAGTTTGGACTTGAAAATTCCTATGGACGCAGCTTTCCTAATTTCGACTGGAAGAGAGTTCCATAAGCGAATCGCAGTGACCGTAAAAGAGTCCGTGAAAAAAGAGGTCTTATGGACAGGGATCATTAGTTGAAGATGTTGCGAGGAACGACAGGGACGGTCAGGAGGAAAACGGGGAAAGAAACGTTCTTTTAAGTAGTTGGGAGAAAGCGGACTGTGTAGAATGTTATAAAGAAGACAGAGAACGTGAGTATCCCGACGGTAGCGAATTTTGAGCCATTTTAACTGTGACCGGTAAAGAGAGATGTGGTCGTACTTACGAAGACCGTAAATATATCTAATGCACAGATTCAACAACCGCTCAAGTTTGTTTAGCTGTTCCTCAGTAGCACCCGGATAACACACATCAGCGTAGTCTAGGATAGGAAGTAGTATAGAGTTAACAAGAGTGATTTTAGCTGAGAAAGGTAGAAAATTTTGCATACGCTTCAGAGCATGCATTGAACCATACATTCTCCTGCTGACATCGGTTATATGCTGCTCCCAGGACAGGGTTTCAGACATGATGAGGCCAAGATTTTTTACCTCAGAGCAATAAACTAAAGGAACATCATTATATTTGACAGAAGGGAGAAGGTTTTGGTCAAGTCTGGAAATAAAAGCCCTACTACCGGTGATCATCACTTGTGTCTTACTGGTATTAATTTGAAGACCAAATTTCTGTGACCATAAAGAGACAGCACGTAAATCCTCAGTCAGCAGGCTTACCGCATTTTGGATTTCATCAGGTTGGAAGGAAAGGTATAGTTGCACATCATCAGCATAAAAGTGAAAAGAAGCAGAACGTAGACCAGAGACCAGAGTATTAATGAAAATAGAGAAGAGAAGAGGAGAGAGGACTCCACCCTGCGGGACGCCAGCAACTACATGATGTTCATGGATGTGTTCATGTCTTCACAGACGTTCTATAGCTTGCTCGTAGCTCTCTGGTCCCCAGGGGTTAAAATATATTGAGGCACGCAAGATTGGAATAATTGCATTTCGTAGAACGAACGGCGGAATTGAAGCCTTTCGATTTTTTTTTCATAAAGAGGTTTTAAGAAGGCAGTATTATACTGCGCTCTTGTCAATAAAAAACTAAAATACTAAATAAACTACATACCAAGTATATAATATAGAAGCTTTATATTATATAGATATATCTACATAATAATAAATAAACAAAAAATAAAAATTACATACATAACAATAATAATTATAATTAGCCTTTATTTACATAACTTTTTAACCTTATTACAATAAACATTCTTTATCCCATAAATTATTTAAGTTAGGCCCCTATTCCGGGTACAGGCCTCCTCCAACTGTCTCCATTTTTCTCTGTCTTCTGCTTTCTTCATCCAGTCTCCTCCCGCTACTTCTCGTATTTCATCGCTTCAGCGTTCTCTGGGTCTACCTCTACCTCTTTTTTCCCCTGGACCCTTCCACTCAGTAACTCACTTAGTCCATCTTTCATCCGGAATGCGGGCTAGATGGCCTGCCCATTTCCACTTCAGGCACTGTGCATGTTGGAGAGCATCTATTACTTTTGTTTTTTGCCTTATATCTTTGCACTTCTGTTTGTCTTTAAGCTTGATGCCTAAGATGCTTCTCTCCATTGCACGCTGGCATGATTGTATTTTGGTTTTTATGTTTTTGTTGAAGATCCAGGTTTGGACTCCGTATGACAGGCAGGGCAAAAGGCATGAATCCATCACTTTTTTCTTTAATTTCAGCGGTAGCTTCGATTTTAGTATTTCTTTATAGCTCCAGTACTTTTTCCAGGTTATATTTATTCTCCTTTCCAGTTCATCTCTATGTCTAGTGTTTTTGAATGAAATTTGCTTTCCTAGGTAAATATAGTTCTATATTTACCTAGGAAAGTCTAAATATAGTATCATAGTCGATAGGCGCTCTGTTTACTATTATGGGATTTTTAATGCTATTTGTTGAAACTTTTGTCTTTGAGGTATTTAGTTTCAAACCTATATTCTCGCTAGCTGTGCTCAGTTCATTCAACATGTCTTCTAGCTGTTTTGATGTTCTTGAAAAAAGGATGATATCATCTGCAAATCTGAGATTGCTAAGATATTTTTGATTTATTTTTAAACCTTTTTCTCCCAGGGTAAGTCTTTTATAATATTTTGCAGTACCGCTATGAAAATTTTTGGTGATAATGGGTCTCCTTGTTTCACGCCCCTGCGAATATTGATTTTTGGGCCAAGTCTGTCCAGTTTTACACGGCTTATACTTTTACTATATATATCTTTAATTAAGTTAATGTATACATTTAAAATTCCCTGATGTTCCAGTGCTTGCCATATACTCTCGTGTGAAATTGAGTCAAATGCCTTTGCGTAGTCAACATAGGCGAGGTATAGAGGTTCTTGGAATTCTTGGTACTTTTCCACTATTTGATCTAAGGTGTGGATGTGATCAATAGTACAGAACCCTTGACGAAAACCTGCCTGTTCCACTGGTTGACTCTTCTCTATATCTGGCTCTATTCTTTTTTCCAAGCATGATGCAAACAGCTTGTACATCGTTGGCAGTAAACTAATAGGGCGGTAGTTATTTATATTTGTAGAGTCTCCTTTTTTATATAAGAAAGTTATTCTTGATTCTGCCCAGTTTTCAGGAATTTCTTGTTTTTCGAGTATCTTGTTAAACAAAATAGTCAGAGGGCGGATCAGCAAATTTTTTCCAATTATGAGAGCTTCATTCGGGATATTGTCAGGTCCTGGACTCTTTTCTTTTTTAAGTTTTTGCAGTTTTTCCAAGATTTCTTTTCCTTCAAAAGGTTCTGCAGCTGTTAAATCTGTTTCACAACTTAGAATATTTTTTTCCATATTTATGTTGCTGCTCTACAATAGAGGACTTGTCTTCTTAGAGATTCTTGTAAAATTCAGACGCAATATTAACTGTGTCTTTTCGTGTTTGTAATTTTCTTAGCACGTTTCCTGATTTCAATGTTGGTATCCACATTTTTTTATAATTACATACATACTATCTCATCAATATCCTATCCTACTAATATTATAAACGCGAAAGTTTGTGAGTATGGATGGATGTTTGTTACTCTTTCACGTAAAAACTACTGAATGGATTTGAGTGAAATTTGGAATGGAGATACTTTACGCCCTGAATTAATACATAGGCTACTTTTCATCATCATCATCATCATCATCAAACGCAAAAGTTTGTGAGTATGGATGGATGTTTGTTACTCTTTCACGTAAAAACTACTGAATGGATTTGAGTGAAATTTGGAATAGAGATAGTTTACGCCCTGGATTAACACATAGGCTACTTTTCATCATCATCATCTTCATCAATTTTCATCATTATTCACGCGGGTGAAATCGCGGGGCGCAACTAGTACAATATATAAAAAGGTACATAAATTAAATAAATACACAAAAATAAAAGAACATAGAATTGGTATACTGGTTGGGTTAATATGATTACGATATAACCTTCAGGTGTTTGTCTAGTGATCCGTCCACCATCCCACCATCCCTTAGTATTAATATCAACCAAACGCAAATATAACATTGAGTTTATTGACTATCAGATCCAATAACACGTTAAAAGTCTATTGACTATATTGACCAGAATTATATTCAGCATCTGACAAGACGATAAATATCACCGGCACTTGGGCGGGCAATAACGCCCGTGGCATTGTAGTGGTGTGGCAATAACGCCCGTTGCGTTTCACTAGTGGCAATATCGGTGGCTAATAGCCTTTGGGTATCGTAACCAACTGCCGGACATTCAAGATTGGACTACCTACGTATCAATCGGTTTTTCTTTTTGCCTGGCCTGCTATTTCTGTACCCCGTCTTGGCATAACGAACATTAAACTAATCAAATTAAGGGATAGATCTAACAACAGACTCTACAACCCAAAATACAATCTAAAAATGACACAAAATCAGGCCTATTACATGTCAATAAAAATTTTCAATAATCTACCAGATGATCTTAAAAATCTGTCTGGAAATTTGTTTAATATTAAATTTTAAAAATTGCTGATGGGTAGATGCTATTATACTCTTTAAATCAATACTTACAATACAGAGATTTTCAATTATAATTTTTATAGATTTACCAAATTAATGTCATTTTTATTTTACTTTGTTGTTTATTCTTTATTCTAATTTTATTGTTTTCAAATTAATCATAATATTACCCATGTGAAATTTGCATGCCTAGTTATAAGGTAGAACATATTGGACTTTTTCTAGTTTAAGACCTTGTTGTATTTACATTGTTCTGGCAAATAAACTTGTCTTATCTTAAAGAATAGACCCTAATTTGCTATATCTCTCACAATTTCTAGTCTGTTCCTTTTCTATATATATTTCTGTACGTTTATATCGCTGTAAATTAATTTCAACGAAGTTATTTGGTGAGTGTGTAATATCTGCACTTACCTATTTACATGTTTATATAAGATTATTATTTATAAGTATAACTAGCGTAGCGTGTACTGTCTTGTATATTTTTGCTGATGTTTATTTACTTTTGACTACCTTCCTAAGGTTTTTAAGTTCTCATTTACTATGTATCAGCAACTCCTTGCTCCGAGGCACCACAAAGGCGCTTCTCACCTAGTGGTAAGACGAACCATTTATGTAAGCCAAGCCGTGTTTGTTGCCTGATTCTTCTAGGCTTGGTCGCGTTGGAACAGGAGTAATTTTAGTTTATAAGACGATTCAAAATGATCCTTGTGATTTCAATTAATAAAGTTCTTTTGACTTTGTAATAGCGTGGTTTTGGATAGTATCGGTGAGAACCTGCGCGTACTCTGACTGCATTACATAAACCTGGGACGAAGATAAGCCCATGATCATAATTTGCATTTGATTTGTACGCCGTGCACAAAACTGTAGTTTTGTATAATGGACTTTAATGGCGACCTTCTGACGCACGATATGTTAAAATTTTGGAGTCGCTGCGTTACATGCTCACGCAGTAATGGTAAAGGTTACAAACTTGATGTTAATATAGTGATTACTTGAGGATGTAATCTAAATAAATAAAAAAACAGAAACACTGATTGATGAACCTTTTCTCAATAGATTTATTTTTTGAAATCGGTTCTCTTAAAACCAGTTTTACGTCCATCCTTCTAATCTAGAAAATAATTGCCGTTTATTTTTATACTATTCGGTAGCTAATCAAAGATTTATTTTTGTATTTTTTAAGTAATACGAAGTTTTATCGTTTGTCGCTTACGCCAGTTACTTTTGAGCGGCAAAAGTAAATAAATATAAATAAATAAATAAATGCTGGACATTTCACACATCATTATCTAGCCCCAACTTAATACAATACATTACATAGATAGATATTTTTTATTATAAATAGAAAATACCCAGAACACCCTGAACATATATCTGCAGATCGTACAAATATTTGTTCCGAGGCGAGAATCGAACCCGCAACCTCCTGCGTTGCAGGCGAACCTTCACCTGCCGCGCAACAGAGGTCGTCAAGTAAGATGGACTATGTATGTGATTGTTGAGTGTATGTTTGTTATGTTATGTTGTTGTAAACCTAACATTCCTTTTAGTTTTACCTCTTTGGTTATATTACTAATGTTTTTGCTCTCCATTTTCTTATAAACGGATTCAAAGTTAAAGTTACTGCGCTAATGATTATAAGTGGGAAGTTGCCGATGTCACCCCCTCGCCCTCCACCCGTAACTCAACTCGAAAATAGGTAGCTATATCGTTGTTGTAAATCACCTCAGAAGCGTCGCTGAAATCGTCGGAACTTAATGCAACTTTTATTACCATTTTATTGCTTGTTTTCAAAACTTTGTTGGAAATAAAGGTAATTTGTTGGGGCTGATTTGTGACGTAAAGTATTTTGTGTAATATTGCGTTAGATATCTCCTTATATAAATTGCTACATTTTTTTCTTTTTTTTTAAACAACTTGGCAAGCAAACAAGCTTACGGCCCACCTGATGGAAAGCAGGTACCATAGCCTATAGACGTTGGCAACACCAGAGGCATCACAAGCGCTCTGCAGACCTTGAAACATAAAGATGAAAAGTCTCATGTGTCTGTAATTTCACCGGCACCCCTTCAAACTGAATCACAACAATGCAAGAACTACTGCTTGGTGGCAGAAAAATACACTTTCCGTTTTGATGAGTTACCTATAGCAAAGGATTTTAAATGTGATGTTTTCTCTAATATCTAATTATTTTGTCAACCTTTTATTAGAAGGAACTGTGTGTTGGAGAAAAAATTAGAATGCGCCCCGAAGGCAGCCGAATTATCTCTCAAAGGAGTTTAAAATGGTTACCATAGAAAAAAAACAATGTTTTAGGACAATTATGGTTCAGCGAAAGTGACTGATTTTAATATAATACAATAAGAACTAGGTTATTATAACTACTGTCTCAAACCTTCTCAGCCCATAACAGTTTAAAAAAAAACATTAAAAAAATGCAACCAAATTGAGAACCTCCTCCTTTTTATTAAGTCGGTTAAAAAAAGAGGAGGTTCTAAATTCGGTTTATTTTTTAATGTTTGTTACTTACCTCATATTTTCATAATATATAAACCGATTTGGAGAATTCTTTTTTGTGATAGGTTATTCTTCCAAATTGGTCACATTATTATAAAAATTCAGTTCAGATCATGGAATCCATGAGGAATTGAGGGAACTCCTCAAATGTTATAGGCATACATATAACGATTTTGATATTTTCAGTACCAAGTTATTGTTTTGTATACCTATAGCAAATAAAGACATGCAGATAGCCGAAATCAGTGGCGGAAGTCGGTTTTTAATGAAAATTTATATATATATATATATATATATATATACATATGATATATAGTTTAAATTTATTTCTCAGCAAGCTCAGTTTATCTTTATAAACTACTCAGCAATAGCACCCGCTCTACATTGTAAGAGCACAAACTGCATTGTTACATTGCAAGTACGAAAATCGACATCCACCGAGATAAAGTTGCAAAGTCACTTTGCATTCTCTACGAGAACTCACTGCTCATATTGTCCAAAACTTACAACTAAGTTAAGTTAGCAAGCAGCAAGGAAAATAACCCGGTTTTTGTAAGACAACGATTGTTTTTGCGCGTCTACAGACCTAAACCGGGTTCATCGTCACACACTTACCGGGCACTGGGCTTTCTTTATTGGCGTTGAGTAGTAATCTAGTGACGACACAAGGCTCTTTCTAAACAGCCAAAACGTTCAGCTGGGCTACTCTTAATAGTAGTTTATGAAACTGTTGCATAATAAGGGTTCTTACAATACGAGCGTGAGTTGGAAGAACGAGCCATAGGCGAGTTTTTTTATAGCATCACACGAGTATTTTAAGACCAAATTATGTGCAGTTTCATACACTTCTTTATCTAATCTTATGAAATAGATAATATAATTTGCGTAAAATTACAGCTTATGTTTGCATTTATTTGTAAACGTTTAGCACCAAAATCCATTTGGTGATGCGTGTTGCGCGCCTTGGTTCAACTGTGAAGTGGTATCGTAATGGAAAAAAGTTATATTATGATACAGTTGTCCATAGAAGAGCTGTATAGTAATGTAATTTTTTAAATTTATTTCATTAACGTATTGTTTTTAATTTTTTAATCTTTATATTTCAGTATGAGATTAGATAAAAACAGTTAAAATCCCAATCCAGTTCTAATCGCAATCCAGTTTCAATCCTAAAAACGCTTGTTTGGCACTCTTAAACCAAATCGAGTTTGAAATTGAGTTCGAGCACGCGATTGACTTTACATGTTGACTCTTTGAAGAACAACGTCATAATCGCGTCAAGAGTCCAAAAAATTCGATGAAAGTCGATAATCACTTAGTTCCATAAAATTCCACCAATCTCCATTCCAAGAGTACCAAATGACGCAAAATCCCTAATAAGGATTGGAATAGCAGTGTCAAGAGTAGCCCTGCTGATAGACAATGAGGATGGTTGCTTGCTGATCGGGCGTTCTTGCCGACCAGATTCGGTAGGTGTGTGACTCGTGGTACATTTTGTATTGCATTTTAGATTCAATTCTTTTCTTTGCTGTTCTAGGTAGAAAAGAATAGAACTGGCAGGTTTGTGACCGCCCTTAACGTAGGCCACGAACTACCACAATACTATTCTTGGATAACAAACTATCCATTGTCCGGTTTACTATCGTAGCGCACACCATTCATTGCGCGCCTGATACTAGCGTTATTGACTTTTGTGGTTTAGAGCAAGCATTGGAGGCTGGCAACTATATGTTAGGTGCAAGTGTTTGGTATTGGTTGTTGGGATTGTAATTAGAAGGAAATACCTACCTAGATATTTTATAAGGATAACGTTCCTGACTACAAGGTTTTAAGTAATAGCACAAAATAATAATTATAATAATTATTCTTTATTTGCATAAATGTGGTACGTACAAGGTTCTTTAAGTATAAGGTGGCTCACATTTCCCATGTCTGGGATACAAATATTAACAAAACAGGCAGGTTATCAGGTCAAAACTACCATTAAATTACAAAGTGTTACATAAAATACCAAAATAAATCACAAAATTAAGTGTCAACAATTAAAATAATTAAAAAAACTTTAGGTTAACAATGTCAAAAAAAAACACTCTGATGATAATGCTCTAACATAGGAAGTCCTTCAAATGGAAATAGCTCGCCGCTTCTTACTTTGTGGTAATAGATTGTCAAAGTTGACAAAGGTTTAACATCAGGATATAATAACCACAGAATCAAAGTCAAAGTCAAAAGAACTTTATTAATTGAAATCACAAGGATCCTTTTGAATCGTCTTATAAACTAAAATTACTCCTGTTCCTATACTCATTGAAGCTGTGTTCATACTGAACAACTTTTTTTTATAAAAGGTGAAATAAATAACTATTCACCGCTGAATCAAACATGGGAGCATAGTTCAAAGTTAAACAAGAATAGTTACTGAAATAGCTCTGTAACAGTCTATTTAACAAGTAACTAAGTTAGAAGTTAACCAATCAAATCCAAACAAAATAAACTAGAAGTCGAGAAACCTAGTTAACCCAGAAAATAAAATATCTGTACAAAATAAAACCTCTGCCTGACTTCAAGAAACAACAAACGGACATGATTAAGGTTAAAATCGAGTGCTCTACTTTTTTATGTTTGAGAAACTGACATACATAACATAACACCCAACAGTCACATACGTAGATCCCACACTAGGATTCCCTGTGTCGTGGGTATCAGGAACTACGAGTATTGTACCATGGTAACCCAGACCCGGAACAAATATTTGCAGATCATGCAAACATTTGTACCGCAGCGGGAATCGAACCCGCAACCTCTCGAATCTCAGCCGGCTGCTCGCCCACACGCCACAGAGGTCATCAAAACGGTTCTGTGGTACGCGTATCCCTGCCTATTACGACAGAAACACTTTGCCGACAATGTACTGTACTTGACTGTCTCTTAATTGACAACCTCTGTGGCGCAGCGGGCGAAAAGCCAGCTGAGACGCAAGACGTACGTTTTCAATTCCCGCAAATATTTCTGCAAATATTTGTTCCGGGTCTGGGTGTTGTGGTAACATGGTACTCGTAGTTCCTGATACCCACGACACATGAGTATCCTAGTGTGGGATCAGGACTATGTATATGTGACTGTTGGATGTTATGTTTGTAAATACAGCCTTAAAAGTGCCACCAGTGGGGCTACTCTTGAAAACAGTTCCAATCGCAATCCAGTTTCAATCTCAATCCAGTTTCAACGCTTGTTTGGCACAAGAGTGCCAAACAAGCACAAGAAAGAAGAGAAGGTTTTTCAAGAGAACCAAATCGAGTTTGAAATCGAGATAGAGCACGTGATTGATTTTGCGTCAAGAACAACAGAGACAGAAAGTCAATTTCACTTAGTTCCATAAAATTCCACTCCAAATTGTGCGCTGATATTGAATTCAAGAGTACCAAATGACCAAGGAATCTAGTACTCTCTGACGACAAAAGACACTAAATCCTGAATTAGGATCGAATAGAAATCCACAGTTACCGCTCTGACATGACCCCTTTACGTCGAACGGTCTTCCAGATTAAATGCATGCATTGCAGCGTGAGCAAAAAGCTTTCCTAGATCTAGATAGGGTAGATAGAGATGACGGAAACTGTAGATGGACTCTCGTACGTTATAGACGCTTCATAAAAATTGGCAGAAAAGGAAAATTTGCTATTCTGTTTCAATGATTAGTCAAGACGGAAAGAACGACCAAAATTAACTTTTTAATTATTTTAAGACAACATTTAAAAATTAATTTACAATAGCAATTAATTTACGATAATTGTAAGAACAATAACATTAGGGAGCCAATTAAAGGTTTTCATTTAAAAAAACCGGTCAAGTACGAGTCGGACTCGCGCACGAAGGGTTCCGTACCATTATCTTTAAAAACGGCAAGTAAAAACACGTTTATTGTATGGGAGCTCCCCTTAAATATTTATTTTATTCTGTTGTTTTATTTGTTGTTATATCGGCAACAGAAATTTATACGTCATCTGTGAAAATTTCAACTGTCTATCTATCATGGTTCATGAGATACCTAACAGCCTGGTGACAGACGGACGGACGGACAGCGGAGCCTTAGTAATAGGGTCCGTTTTACCCTTTGGGTACGGAACCCTAAACACTAACTTTGACTATTTTACGAACTTATCAAATTAATCCAGTTACGATTAGGTATCTAACGTTGCGTTGGTTGCTGGACGTGTCTGGATTATTATACTTACTTCTCCATAATATTCACCAGCGATTCTTACTCCAAACTTAGTTGTGATTTCAGCTTAACATAGGCGATATCAGCATGCACCACGAGTGCCGGCCTCGACTAGCGACCTCTCTATTTATCCGAGCTCTGAATCCCAAGTCTTTAGAACCGACGTTTTGCTACAATCCCAGCGAAAACGTGGATAACACGGTGTCAGCGATAAGTTACAAATTCAAGATTTTCCACATTATATATTTTCCAATTTCTTTGAAATGCATAATATTATTTGTCTAAAACATGTATGAACCTTTATCTACTCTCATACTGAAATATAAAGATTAAAAAACTAAAAACAAAACTAAAATGACAGTCTTTATGCACATGCCATCGAAATAAGTTTAAAAAACTACATTAAGATACAGCTCTTCTATGGACAACTGTATCATTATATAACTTTTTTCCATTACGATACAACTTCACTTGGACCAAGGAGGTTGCAATGCAGTTTTTCTATACATAATCTGTGGACGCGGCGCAACACGCTCGCGCGTATGGATTTTGGCGCTAAACGTTTACAAATAAATGCAAATATAAGCTCTAATTTTACGCACATTGTAAAATTAATTTTTGTTTTCAAAAATGTCTGAAAACGACAGTAGCGATACTGAAGAAAATTTTACACCACCGGACATTCTCGCTGCAATGCAACGAACAAATGAACCTGTTACCGGCAAAATCTAGAACGTATTACAATAAATGTTACCAAGACTTTAAAATATAATATTACCTATTTCATGAGATTAGATAATGTAGTGTATGAAACTGCATATAATTTGGTCTTAAAACACTCGTGTGATGCTATAAAAAAACTTACACTCGTGTTTTAAGAACCCTTATTATGCAACAGTTTCATAAACTATTATTGTAGTGACATTTTAATTATTATTTTTATTTTACATATTTCATATTTTGAAAAAGCCCTTAAACAGCTGCAACTAAGGTATGATTAGCTTATTGTACCTAATTATGCATAGATTTTTTTTTTCTTAACTTTATCGCACCCACCTTGTAAACGAACCCCATGCTTTGAAATAAATGAATATGAATATATCAGGTAATTTTGAAAATCTTATTTACATCATAAATCAACATCATCAGCATCGCCTTTAGGCGCCCACTGCTGGACAGCCTTGTCCCCCCCAAAATACAATGGGGGAATTTCCATAATCACCACGCTTGGAAGGCGGATTGGTGATCTCAGTATTTGTGTTGAGTACTCAGGTGGATGCGGCTACCCATTCTCTGATGTAATCCCTTAGCAAGCTTTTACGACATCAATGAAGAGAGATGGAGGGATCTATTCTTAGGCCAAAAACACCATTGCCAATTTACACGGTACGTTAGAAATAAAAAGCTATTTCTCTTAGGAACTTTATTATTCTAATATAATAGCACTAAGTACAAGTAGTAACTTCCATTATCAGATACATTACCAAGCGGCCATTAACTGGCACTGTATGATAGGTAAAATAAACTGACGTTATCTATAAAATCGTATCGATAGGTCGTAGCATGGAACTAGCCTCGATAACGTGTATCGAGACTTTTATTTTGTCAAATGTTAACCTATGACAAATGTCAAAATTAAGATCCATGCAAAGTTTTCCTTTGGTCTATTTTCATAACTAGCTACGAAAAAGGCAATTTCCTTCATTCGGTAAAATTTGTTGAATTTATGGGAAAATCGATAGAGTGAGTTCGATGCTACCGATCTCGACATAGTCCCGTTTAGTCGAATTTGAATACAAAATTTTATCGATTCAGAGATCTTGCAGCCTAGTTAGAACTAAATATAGTTAAACTAAAGCTTAGTTAGCGTACAATAGGTTACAACGCACCGTTATTAAAATCACTCACAGCGCATTAAGGTTTGGCGAACTATAGGTACTACAAGAATAGCGTTTTAAAAACATTATCCGTACATTCACGCTTTGTGAGCTGGCTTCGTTATCCCGATCGATACCAACAGCGAAACGTAGCACTGCTCGTTGTCACAGAATACATTATAATAAACAGTATGGACAACGGTCTAACTAAAAAATGGTATTAGCTCTTTCCGGAAATGCATAATACAATTTACCTTCATGTAGCATAGTATTTTGTTAATTACCATGAATTTTGACGACAATTGATTCGGAAAATTGGTTCTTTGATTCTTTTGTCAGAAATTTGTTCCCACCAAATAATAAAAACAGCTTTCAAGTTGTGTAGCTTCACTTATTTTTGTTATAATTGTTCAAAACATTTACCTACCAACACACAGTACACACTTGTATTTGCACGTGTTCACAAACAATCGGATATTGTGGAAATGAACAAAGCAAACGCGAGGCTCAAAGGAAGTGAGAAGCTTTCACGGAGATTTTACCACAGTACCGAGGCCTTACCATGAGCTCTTATAGCGATTCAGTTCAAAAACTATACAATACAAAATATCGGTTTCGTGATGTCCGCAGCTATATTTAAAGGCACAGTAGCAGAAGGTCTGCGAATAAAGTAATTCAATGATGACGAATGTCAACGACGAACCGATATTTTGTACTGAATAGTTTTTGAACTGAACCGCTATAAGAGCGCATGGTTACCCCCCTGTATACTGTGGAACTAGTAGTTCATCATCATCATCATCACCAGCCTGTTTACATCCACTACTAGACGAGGCCTCGTCCATTGAATACAATGTAGAATTTGCCCTTATCACCATGCTTGGCAAGCAGATTGGTGATCGCATCTCAGCTGGATACTTGCCCGCTGCACCACAGAGGTACCTTTTCCTTCCGACTGATATATTACTTTCAATAAGCAAATCAGCGGCTCAAACGGCTTAAGTATTTGTTCATTTATTTTAGTAGACTAACAGCACATGAAATGATATTGAAATTGTTTCAAACTGACTACGTTTCGTAGAGCGTAGCACATCTACGACGTAGCACATAATGTAGCGCAACGTAACTCCTACAAGATTATAAAATGGTGTTTTTGGTAATGATTTGACTCGTATTTGGCATGGCGGACCGTTACTATAGGACCGTTATTTAAGGTTTAATTTGCGATTCAAGAGTTTGAACTGAAAGAGTATATTTTCTTAGGGCAAGAATAAGAGATAGAGATAAATGCAAATAACAAGATAGAGATAAATGCACTAAAAAAAAACTAATAAACTAAGTTTCAAAATTAAATTAACATAAAGAAAATAAAATAACATAAATTTACATCATTTTAGGTCACAGTAACCTTATACTGGTTAGACGCATATTATGTCTGTTTTATTTGACTAGTTATAAAACCAATTGGCATTTAAAACATAGTAGAAAATAAGAATTAGTTATCGGAAGCTAGGATAAATTAATAAACTAAAACTGTCTCCGGCCATAAATCTAAGAACCGTCGGCTATGCCTGGTCTCCCGCCTTGCGCCATGTCTTGCGAACCACGACTTGACATAAACCAGCCGATATCGACGCCCACAACACGACCATGATTTATACGGACTTAAGACGGCGATGGCATTATGAGTCGATTTATCAGAATTAAAAGTTTTATGAACTTACGAGTGGAACGCTCGCGAACAGTGAAAGTTATCTCGGATATCCTGTAATAAGAGATACGTAGTGAAAACTGTTATTTGAAAAAAGAATCCTACACTATGTTTTCCCATACGCATTTGGCCGGTTTATTCCTTTCCCACCTATACCTTTCTCCACAAACAGTGATAATCACTGACATTAACTCCTATGTAAAGGCATTACAGAAAGATGGCGTGTTTACGGTGCGATTAGACGATTCAAAATGATCCTTGAGATTTCAATTAATAAAGTACTTTTAACTTTGACTTTTTAACTATGACTTTACAAAAGCTTGTTATTGTGACGCTACGCTTTGAATTCATGGGATTACGTTGAGATGATACCTACCTAGGTCGCGGGTTTTCAAAACTATTTAAGACCGAATTTCTTATGACAAGAAACTTCAACCTATTTCTTATAACAGTTTTCTTTGTGCACTTGATTAACTTTGTAGGCGTTACCAATTCGTATCACCGTGCAAAATTTCAGCTTGATATTGAGTGGTGTACGAGTAAAACGGCTCTGACTACAGATGGACAGACGGACAGATTGACATGGCCAAACTATAAGGGTTCCTTGTTGGACCTCGGAACCCTTAAAAGTCTTTACTCTTGACAGCAGTTTTCAAGAAAGTGGCTTAATAGGCAGATGCAGTCATTATTCTGAGGGCAGATGCGTATTTTTTTTTCTCTGTCATAGTTTTCTCTCTTTCTCTCTCTATCATGTGCCAAAAAAACAGATGCCATAATCTATATGTGTCCTAAACAAATGATTTTGTAAACAACCATTAGAATAGAAAGAACAGAATATATTAGAAAATACTTTATTGTACACCTTAAGATAATAAAAAATAAACAAAACTTAACATGATAATTGAAAGTTCAATGGGCGGTATTATCGCTTATAAGCGATTTCTTCCAGATCTGTTAGATTAGAAAAATGGCCGGGGGTGTACGTTAATTTTACAAGACTTTGCGAAAAAAGTAAAAACTAATAATTAACCTACCTATATAAAATAGCTATCGAAATAAATAAATAAAAAGGATAAACTACATAATACTACATATCCAATAATTATAAGTACAAACCTACATACATACCATAGATATTATATTAAATAATCCTACTATCCTACTATCCTACTAATATTATAAACGCGAAAGTTTGTGAGTATGGATGGATGTTTGTTACTCTTTCACGTAAAAACTACTGAATGGATTTCAATGAAACTTTACAATAATATAGCTTATACATCAGAATAACACATAGGTTACAATTTATAAAGATATTATGTGAATTGTCCATAATATGACGATAAGTGTCGAGTAATTAGCAAAAAAAATCTACCATCTGCGAGCTATTCTGACGTGCGCTGCCAAAACCGCTAGAGTTACACATATGTAATGTATGATAGAAATGTTTATCTTAAATAGTCCTACAAAAAAGCCCGCCGATATATCTATATCTTATGTGTAAGCCATTACAGCCAAAATGTGTATAATATTATAAACGCGAAAGTTTGTTACCTATTATGTTTGTTACTTATTCACGCTCAAACAGCTGAACGAATTTGAGTGAAATTTGGAGTGGAGATACCTTATACCTAATATATATATATATTCTTATATCCTGGATTAACACATAGGCTACTTTTCATCATCATCATCATCAATTTTCATCATTATTCACGCGGTTGAAACCGCGGGGCGCAACTAGTAACTAAATAATACCAACGAACTATAGTGAAGTGAAGGGAAATATTACCTTAAGACCATTCATCGCCTTCTACATTCATCTCCATAATCTGTGATAACCACTGAAATTTCTCCCTATAAGCATGTTAAGAGAAGACGGCGCGGCGTGTTTACAAAAGCCTGTAATTGCACCAGCACGGTAGCATTTATTGTATACTCAAGGGGATTACGTCGGAGAAAATACCTGGGACGAGGGTTTTTGAAAGCAATTTAGTATTTGGTTTGTATTTGTTTTGGGAATTAAATTGTAGCTTCGTCGTTAGTTGTGCTGGTCTAGCTATAAAATCATATGCATCATTTCAAGAAGGTATTACCGATTGAAGTTGACAACTAAAACCAATCTAGTTCAACGAGCGAAGCGAGTTCTCTGAATTGAGTTAAGTTCTTAAACGAATCGATGTTTGTATGTATGTTAGGATAACTTTCGCACCATTGATCAGATCTTCATGAAATTTGGTAGTGCATTATTATTAGTTAAATTTATAGGGAAGGTTATGAGTTAAGATATATATTGAGATAAGAATATATGTCTTATCTTTAAGATATATAAATATAGATAAGTTAAGATATGGGGGGAGGGGAGGGGAGGGGTTGTTGAGATATTAGGTTCTACGAGGGAGTAAGAAAAATTGTGGTCTAGTGGGGTGTCACATGAAAGGGTTTTGTTTTGACATTTCAACACTATTTTTTTTATTTTAGACTGTTTTTGAGGTATCAGTATATGTGTAAAAAAACTTCTAGGGTATAAAACTAAACACCAATTTTATCTAAATATTCGCTTAAAAAGATTATGATAGTATTCACTGCATAACATGGCGTGTATTTGGAATGTGTCAGTTTGGGGCGAACCAATAGCTTAATTCCGTACATGCTCGATGCAAAAGAACAGGATCCAGCCATATAACAGATGTTTATGTTATAGAACAGATCATACAATATAATTTGTATCATAAAAATCCTTTCATCCCACTTTATAATTTTCCAAAGTCATCATGCTCTAACTAGGTTATTTTAATTTGACTTACTTTATCATTTTCCTCATTTCCTCCCTTTTTTGAAGACAAAAATTGATTTTCTTACACTTTTAAACATAATAACTTCAAAAATGTACAATAAACATTTTCAATTATACTTGTCTCTTTTCTCCCACTCAATATTATATTCTAGCCGACGTGATTGTGACGTAATGATCACTCCCGAGTGGTCGCGAGTCGGGACCACACGAACCGTGTCCTACAGATTTACATTAATGTTGTGACTTCTCATTGCGATGGAAAAAGGTGGACGGTTGGGACATAAAAAACCTCCCAATAGCATAGACATAACTATGATAGTCATTTATAAATAAATAAAGTATAGCTAAGAAATTTTCACAAATTGAATTCAAGGTACACACAACAGTTACTTAAAATAAAAATATACAATGTCACATCAAACAAAATACAAAATACCTCTCGGTACAAAATTTAAACTGTCCCACAGATAGGTACCTTCACTTTTTTACTTTATCTATCTACCTTCAAACCAAAATATGACTGGCAGGGCTATTCTATATCTCGCGACAGGTTTGCAACAAAAAACAACACCTTTAGGTTTGATTTCACCAACAAATAACAGGCGGTTAAACAACTGTTTAGTCTAACCAATGCTTTTTGACAGGTGTTTTCAAAGATTATCTGTCACTTTGACCAATGGTTAGATTTAACAAGACATTTACTAACTAACAGAGTATGGTGAAATTGGCTCTTAGACAAACTAACATTCTAACAGCGATGATGCGAAAAGTCCAAAATGTTTGAGATTGACGTAAGCTATCGATATATCACGTGGTATATTGTATTGTATTACGACTGTAGAAATGGAATCGCTTCGATACCGTTTGTCTAGACCAGCAGGGCTGTAAAACGATAACTTTTGGATGAGAAAAGTGACATTTGACAGCCATGATCGCATAATTTACGCCTGTTGAAATCCTGTCGCGAGACAGATAATACGGAGAACGTTTATGAAAACTAACATAGCTCTACTTAAACTAGCCTGTGGGTATAACGTTATACGTGTTATGTGTTATACAATGATGTTGGATTTTAGGCTGATCGTTCAATGCCTTTGAAACATCGCGTTTACAGTTTTTGACTCTTACAAACAATAACATGTTTTGCTATCATTTTTTGTTAGAACATTTGGCGCAGCGTACTCGTCTTCAGAAAGTATTTGTAATGAGCTAGCTATTTTCTTTCCTCTGTGTTCTTGCGACCTGCGAATTGTGTTTTTACGACTTTTTATCTGTTTCCCCGGAAGAGCATTTGACTTGCTAATGCACGATGTTATATTCATTGCGCTAGTTAGCGATGTACCACGCCATGATTTCGCAGCTCATTTTGAAAGAAGCTTTTATAAAAAGTGCTAGCAGACTTAAAACATTAAGGCTTTTAACAATAAGGCACGTATTGTCGTATATCTATTGCATGAGTAGCTGATAGTGATAGTAAACATAAAAAACTGAGGTAGCTATGAGTTACGCCACCTTTCATGTCTTGTTATCCACGAGCGTGAAAAGGGACTAGTGGGAA
This sequence comes from Epirrita christyi, assembly GCA_951392215.1. Taxonomy (NCBI): domain Eukaryota; kingdom Metazoa; phylum Arthropoda; class Insecta; order Lepidoptera; family Geometridae; genus Epirrita; species Epirrita christyi. The sequence goes on along the minus strand of OX595857.1, from coordinate 899,881 downwards.
TGAATCGAAAAGTGACCCCTGGAGGCTATAAGGCGCTACTTGTGAGTAGAAATTGTGTTTACGCTTTATTCAACAATTCAATAATAGTATAATAAAATTCCGTTATCAATTTGTAATAAAGTCATAAGTACAGAGTTCAAGCATGCCCTTAACCACTTGCTTATCGAAACAGCATACTACAATGTTGACGAATTATTGAAGGATATAAATATTATTTGCATGACATTCAATTTAATTTGAATTTGTGTTGTTATTTATTTGATTTTTTTTATTCAATGGTTTATTATGTATGTTCTAAATAATGAGTTCAACTTCAATTTTTTTTTTAATTTAATGTTTTTTACACCTTAGATAGGATCTAGGACACATACTTATACTGTTTAACACCATTTTATAATCTAGTTTCACAATAAATAAATATTACATATTTATTTATTTATTTCTTTAATTTCATATTTCAAATTTCAACATTCATACATACATAAACTATAGTAAAACTATTTTTGAGTTATTATTTAGTAGATATTATTATTTTTTCCGTACCGTGGTGTATTCGGCCTATAATTAGATCTCTTCATCGCCTCCCATGGATGTCATAAAAGCCGATTAAAGGATCACAAAGCAAGGCTCGGGCAGCAGCATCCACCTGAGTACTCAACATAAATATGTAATAAATCCCCTCGTTACATTTCATGGGGGAGGCTTCTTCCAGCAGTGGACGTTTAAATGCTACTGATGATGATGTTTATTTTTATTTTCTGCTGTATCTTTGACAGAGCCTCAAGACAAAAGTCTATAATCAGGGTGGTTATTCGCTATGATTTAAGAGATTCCGGACTCCTCGTTGGGAATTTTTTGTCCCAACGAGTCACCCTGGGAGTGGTGTAACTCGTTGGGAATATTTCTAGACAAAAAAATCCCAACGAGTGATTCCTTGTCAATATCGAGTGACGTCACCCATACGATTCAGCGATGATTCCACGCAGATATTGTAACGAGCCCGCGCTATGTTACGTTTGGTCATAGCGAATAAGGGCCCAGTGCGTGTTGCCGGTGATGACTTGATTGGCCTCATATACAAGCTCAAATTCACGCAGCAGGCTATGTAGAGAGCTATGCACGTGATAGAATCCGAAATGAGATGAATGTGATTTGTAGAAGAATCAAGATAACTGACATAGCTGTCAGAATTAGGAAGTTACAAATACGCCATTATAGCTCGCAGAACTAACAACCGTTGGAGAATAATGGTTCTGAAGTGGTAACCAAATGGGGAAGCCTTTGTCCAGCAGTGGTCTTCTACAGGCTGATAATGATGATGATGATTATATTACATGATATTATTTTTGTAGTGATTTAATTACGAAAATCAATTTCCACCCCTTCGAAAAGACACTTACACATACACTTAGTTCATTTAAATTCACTTCCATGTGCTTTATAAGCTACACCATTTAAAATGCCACCAAAATTACACGATATAACTAAAAAATAACACTAGAAATTGAATTAAAATAAAAACGAACGACGTCTGCTTTCGAAAGTGCAGAAAAAGACCATTTTTGTGGGTTGCTCCGTCATGTACCACAGAGCTTAACAGGGATTAGTGTAGTGTACGTTTTATTCACACCAGTGTCAAAACGCTTAACTAACGTAATTATGTCACAAAACAACAGTTACATCGTATGTAATTAACATCCAAATATTCAATTTGCACCCTCCATTCGCTTATCACATTATAACTCATTTGTAATTCCCTCATAATTGTAATCCACTCGCATAATTCCCACGACATCAAATATTCATTCGCGAGCTATTGATTTTATTTTATTGTAATTTATCGTCGCTACGCCCTACTTAAAATTGCATGAATAAGGTTAAACAAGCAATTGAATTCCAATTGTGACTTTATTTATTAAAATCATTAATAAATTGTAAATCTTTTCAATCACACTGTTTATTTAAATGATTAAATTATTCATTTTGGATCACACTGATTGAGTTAACACTGGAAACAGGACTATTATCGATTAACAGTACAATAGATTCTATATAGGAACTAAAGACAGGTCTGCCATGGCTACGTACCACGGCTTTCCACTTGCAAATATTCAAACCACGGCCATCCACGTGCAACTACTCAAACCACGGCCATCCACGTGCAACTACTCAGACCACTGCCGTGTACGTAGTACGTAGCACGTAAAAGGCCGTGGTCTGGAAAGTTTCATGTGGGTATGAAACTATCCAAACCACGGTCTATCACGTGCTACGTACTAGACCACGGCCACCCACGCGCAACTATCCAGGCTATAGCCCCCCACCCCCCAGATAGTTTCATACCTACATGACCACGGCCTTTTACGTCCTACGTACTACGTACACACCCATGGTCTGGATAGCCGCACGTGGATGGCCGTGGTCTGGATAGTTTCATGTAGGTATGAAACTATCCAAACCACGGTCTTTCACGTGCTACGTACTAGACCACCCACGCGCAACTATCCAGACTACGGCCCCCCACGTGTGTCTATCCAGACCACGGCCACCCAAATGCCAATATCCAGACCACGGCCACCCACGGGCTACGTACTTATGACCACGGCTTCCCACTTGTAACAATCTATGAACTTTAACCCATTTTCGTGAAAACAAAATCAAAATGAGTACTTTGCTAGGTAGTTTAACCCAAGTTATAAGCCTCCAACTGTAGAGGATAACAAAGGGTTCAACCACAGAATAACACGCAGTACACGACCTTCAGCGCTTGCGAATATCGGGAACGATGCTGGTAGAATCAATTATTGAAACCACAAGTAGAAATAGGTCACTCCATTCAAAATGGATATTTACGCAGTTGACACCCGCCTCTAATCTATCTGTAGATTATTATCGTCTTGTCTGTCTGCCACACCAATAGATTACAATAAGAATACAATTGAAATTGAATCATGTTTAGAATAAGTAACTCTTTTAATTGAGTAAATTTTAAACAAATATGAATTTGCTTTGCCCTGTCCGAGACAAAAAATGGTAAGAAACAATACGAACAATATGAATGTTGTAGAGCAAGGCTAGGTCCACAAGGCTTTCAACAGTAACAGAATTATAGATATGGTTTTCATCATTTTGTTCATTTTTGTTTTTATACATTTTGATACCTGTTTCAGCTTTTGCGTTGTCTAGTTATTTTTAAACTTTTAGTTTAGATGTTCTTAGTGTTACCTGTCACATTATCTTGTGCCAGGTAATTGTAATTGAGAACCTCCTTCTTTTTTTGAAGTTGGTCAAAAAGAGACGAAGTGTGAGGCCCGGATTTTTCCTGAAAATAGACGACAGCACTTGTTAGTCTATGTTAGTTAATGTAGTAATAGACATTACCACGATGTAGCTACTCTAGTGAGCTAGCTGTTCTGTTGTAGCCAAAACTGTATGTACTTAACACGCTATTAGTTTTGTGGGAGTATCTATGTGCCTATATCTGAGAATTTCGTTCTTAGAGATTATAGATACCTTATTTTATGGATTATCATCATTAACAGCAGGCTTTTAACGTACACTGCTGGCCTCCCCCATAGAGTGCTACTGGGGGTTTTGCCATAATCACCATGCTTGGCAGTTGGATTGGTGATCGCAAATTGTTGTTGAGTACTCAGGTGGTTGGCCCATCTTTTGGTGCAATCCAGTGGAAGCTTCTAATCACTGGCCATAGTATAGATAGACTCCAAAAAGTCTTGAGACCATAAGAAAACTTCTTATCCCAGGCCATAGTTTAGAAACATTACCAAACCATAATCTAAGATTCCCCCATGTGGGGGGAAGAGATTTCCTCCTCCTCCCGCTCCCCTCCCCACCCTCAAATATACATACTATATATATTATGTACCCTCGTATAAAAGTCCTTCCATTTTTGTAAAAATTTAAGTAATATTTTTGAATTTAAAAATAAATAAACAAAAAATTAGTTTTGGAGGAATTTTGGTTTTTCTAAATTCTTTCTATTCTATATATTCTATTTCATTGCACGCCAGTTTAATTACTTATAAATATATATACGGATACAAATGTTCCTGTGATCACTTCTTGGCAACCTCGGTTAGCAGCAGTCCCTGTTGGCTGCTGCCTTATTGCCAAATCACCCTAGGCTAAGACTTAGGAAGGTCTTAAATTTGCGTGGATCAGTTTCTCATAAATGGCTCTTCAAAAACGAGGCAAGAATAGTAGATGGTATCATTAGGGAGCAAAAAAATATTTTTACGGCGAGGGCCGCACTCGCTACGCTCTGGATTCAAAGTACGTCGCCCGAGCCAAAAATATATTTTGCGCCCGAGTGATACACTCTATACTTTTCATCACCCACTATGAGAAAATAAAAGACGCCTCATATTTTATTTCAAAACAAAACCTTGAATTTCTAACAATCCATGAAAATTTACGAAAACCCGGGTTGTAGTTTGCGCGTTTTTAATTTGTTTTTTTTTATTCAGCCGGCCGCCGCGACTATGTGCTGTGGTATCAGCCAGTATTTATTAAAAAATTATTTGCGTTCGATTTCTATGGCACTGAACACTAAGATGTTCCAAATTCAAAAAGTGCGTGGCAAAGATAATTGCGGCGCACTTATAAAGAGGATTAAAAACTCATTACTGCCCGCTAAAAGTTTCTTATAGAAAACACCACCTTTGGGTGCACTTAAAGGCGAACCAAGTCGTCCTTTTAGAATAGATGGGATGAATAATAAATTTTAGGAGATTAGTGTTAAAACCTAACCCATATTCATCGCCTCTCCCCTAAAGACTCAAATAAAAAACACAAGACAAGTTACCGACACTAAATTCACAGCTGAAAAACTACGAACCTCTGCAAAGTTGTACACTTTTATTTTAGGTAAAAGTAAAATTGGTGGAGTACTTAGTGTATAGATAACATGGCCCGTTTTGTTAATTCTAGACTAATTATATACAATAAATGTAAAAGTTCGGGAGGATGGATGGATGGATGAATGTGTTACTCTTTCACGCAAAAACAACTAAACGGATTTTAATGAAACTTTACAATGTTATATTATATAATATATTATTATATTTATAATATTTTATATAAGTGCCGTGGTAGTCTCGGCCTAAGAATTGGACACCTTCAACTCCTGTAGATATCGTAAAAGGTGACTAAAGGATTACGCCAGGAGATGGGAGAACCACCACCACTTGAGGACTTAACACTTAACTGCTATCACCAATCCGCCTGCCTAGCGTGGTGCAAGTAATTGATGTCTGTCGGTTGATAATGACATCAGAATAACATATTATATTATATGCTATAATATTATATAGGCTACGATTTTAGGCATAAAGGCGACAGACACATCCAGGCACACACACACACCGACACACACACACAAACACACACACGCACACACACACACACAGTACGCAGTAGTGTATAGGGTGACATCCGTGGCGCGGTGGGTGAGTAGCCGGCTGACACGCAAGAGATACGGGTTTGAATCCCGCTGCGGAACAAAATATTTTTGCATGATCTGTAATTATTTTTTCCGGGTCTGGGTGTTGTGGTACCATGTTATTCGTAGTTCCTGATACCCACGACGCAGGGAATCCTAGTGCGGGATTAGGACTATGTATGTGACTGTAGGGTGTTATGTTGTGTTATTTAAAAAAAATATATAATTGAGGTTCCACGCATACGCGTGAATATTCTAGATAAAACAGGGTTCTACATTCACAATGTGTTCTTTCCAAAGGAAATGTATTAAAGAATGATCGCTGCTAAACATAGTTGACCTACATCTCATGGATCTAATACACATGTCACTCCGGACCTTTCAGATAACATCGAATCGCTTAGTAAGAGGAGGCTGGGGTAAGCCGTGCTTGGAAGTTTAATGCGAATAATATAGGTCAAGCAATCCAACATCATTGCGTTGTTATTTTTATAGGTCTTTAAAAAGGTTAATATGTACGTATTAATTATGTAGATAAACAATCAAAAAAATATAGCTACGAAAACCGTGATGTATCCGGCCTTAGAATAGATCCCTTTTTCTCCTTACCTTGGATTTCGTAAAAGCCAATTACATCAAGAGGGCAGCACCATCCATCTGAGTACTTAACACAAATACTGCGATCTTTATGGAAAATCCCCCCATTGTGTTCAATCATTGTCCAGCAGTGGACGTAAACAGGCTAATAAATGTTTATTTAATTTTGACTACCTTCCTAAGATTTTTAAGTTCTCATTTACTATGTATCAGCAACTCCTTGCTCCGAGGCACCACACAGGCGCTTCTCACCTAGTGGTAAGATGGACCATTTATGTAAGCCAAGCCGAGTTTGTTGCCTGATTCTTCTAGGCTTGGTCGCGTTGGAACAGGAGTAATTTTAGTTTATAAGACGATTCAAAATGATCCTTGTGATTTCAATGAATAAAGTTCTTTTTGACTTTGACTTAAGAATTCCGTAAAATATCAATTGGTTTGTGAAAATAGGCATTATAAGCTTATATTGAATAAACTTAGTTCAAATACCTAACTAATGTTGGCTCACTAACTCACTTAAAGCAGTACAAATCTAGAATTTAGTACCTACGTACCTAAGTAAGAAAGCTAAGCAATCATTTAAGTTGTTAATAACTTGGGCTAAGCAAAGCTCACTTAAACAAACCTCAATAAATCTAGGTAAGTCTAAGTAATAAGATTTTGTTAAATGAATTAAATAAGTAGCGCTGAGGAGTTTCGCTCTGACAACGATGCCCCCAAGCGTGGTGATTATGGCAAATTCTACGCTATGCATGCAATGGGGGAGGCCTCATCCAGCAGTAGATGTCTACCAGATGATGAAGAAGAAGATTTATCGATCTATCTAGGGATAATGGGTGTGGCCGAGAGCAAGTAGGTACTTTATTTAGGTAAATTACCTAAAAAAACCAGACGATGAACGAAGGAACAACAAATGGACCAAATATACAATATGTTGTTTTGTACACTTGCCATACTTGAAGAGCGCGTGATATACTGTATACGTAATCATCTAAAAATAAAATAAAAATCCTACAGATAACTATAAATGTTTTTTTTATGAAAACAATTTTAGGTCACACTAGAATAAGCCCCTAGTAAAATTTGAGAATAGACCCCAAAAAACGTAGAAGTCAAAGAACGCTGCGGAGACCACGCCACGCGGCTCGTGCCACAGGGGTTGATTTTGTGCGGTGAATTTAAACACGGGTGGATATTTTTAAATTGCAAAATTTTTACTAACTATGTTATTTTTCAGCTATGTTTTTTTACTGATTTTGTTGTCGGTGTCAGCAGTATAGTAACCTCCGTAAATATGGTAAGTGTACAAAATAACACGTTGTATTTTAATTATATTTTGACGACCTCTGTGGTGGCGAGCGAGTAGCCGGCTAAGATGCGAGAGGTTGCGGGTTCAATTCCCGCTGCGGGATAAAATTTTATATGATCTCCAAATATTTATTCCGGGTCTGGGTGTTATGGTACCATAGTACTCGTAGTTCCTGATACCAACGACACAGGGAATCCTATTGTGGGATCATGACTACGTATGTGACTGTTGGGTGTTATGTTACTGGTATATAAATCTCATAATATAAGATTAAGTACATGTAAATAAATCTAAAGCATATGGTATTCGTGAGATGTTATCGTCGTATCTTATCCCTACTCAAGATTCTTCAAACGTCCCTTGGCTCACATGAGAAAATTACTCACAAGCAGCTATGCGAATATCAACCTTATATCTATAGCTATATGGAGAGATCTTTGTAATTCTCAGGCTACTTGTTATAAGACATTTGCTAAGCAATTTTGAATCTAAATGCTTTAAGAATATGGAGAGATAAATTGTGATTTTGCGATCGATTGGATTTCAAAAATCTTTTTACGGTTCGCGTGACGGTATTATTAAAATCTTTACGATAAAGGTTTTATAGAATGTAATTTTACACGTTATATTGTTACTCCGTGTAAATAATACATAAAAGTATTGGATATTCATTTTAGGGTTGCGCATCTAAAGCGTGCCAAACGGGACCATACTACCAAGCCTACGCCATCTGTATTTCTGTCTGGATTCCGTCAAAATTCCGTCTTGGCACATGGGCGTAGACAGGGGGTGGGTTTTGGGGGTTCAAACCCTCGAAACCACCCCTCGAAATATTCAAAATGTTATAATTTTTGAAGAAAAACTATTACGTAATTTCGTGTATATTTTTGTTGTTTTATTTTATTGAACCCCCCCCCCCCCACCCCCCGAAACACTTAAAACTTGGCTACGCCCGTGTCTGGACAGCCGTCAGAGGTAGCTAACTGAAATTATATCACAGATTATTATGAAACAGGACATAAACCCTATGAAATTAATAATAATGCAAAAAATACGAGAGTACTCCAGCAAAGGAATAATACCTATAACACGTTCTTATATTTTATCTATAGTAGCGACATCTTGTCTTGAATTGAGTAAACTTGAAACTTGAGGAAACCCTGCACTATGCGTGCTTTGAGTAGCGACGTATGTCTGTTTTGTTTGTTATTATTAATTATTGTTTTATTTGTTGTTTTTTTTTTTATCTTATCGCTCTCAGCCATTTCTCTGCTGCCCTTTGTATTGCCTTTCTAATGTAAAACTACTTATTTATTGTTTCTGTGTGGTGATAAATAACATAACAGCCAACAGTCACACACGTAGTCCTGATCCAACACACACTTAGGATTCCTTGTGCCGTGGGTATCAGGAACTACGAGTACCATAACACCCAGATAAGGAACAAATATTTGCAGATCATACAAACATTTATCCCACAGCAGGAATCGAACCCGCATCCTCTTCATTTAAGCCGGCTTCTCGCCCGCAGCGCCACAGAGGTCGTCAAACAATAATTATAATTCAATTCTTAGTAATAACAACTAATTCACATAGCAAAAGCTAAAAGTATTATTTTCTCATGCAGTTTTAACATTCATGCAAAACAAAAAAATATGAAAATCTGTTGCACCTTACAAAAATACAAATTTTAAATTATATTTAAAAATTCTTAAAAATACTACTACATTTTAGAGTGGTATTTTTCCGTCCAAATGTTCGTAAATAAAGCAAAAGTACAAACGGATCATTACCCCTCGTTCCCCTTCCTCTCGTTAGGCTTGAGGCTAAAGGGTAGAGAGGGGTTTGCTTCTGGACACGAATCCTTTTGTTGCAGTTTATTTCTTTGTGTCTTTTTCTGCTCTTTCGAAAGGAGACGTTGTCCGTTTTTATTTTATTTAAATTTCTGTTTTTTTGAGTTAAAGAGCATAAATGGTAGTGAAATTCATTAAATAAAATAGTGTATTGCGTGTCTTTTCGAAGGGGTGAAAGTTGTCCAGGAATATTCTAATAGACTGCCATCGTTTTACTAGAACATGACTTGACGAGGACTTGACGACTTGACATTGTTTGAATAAATCAATAACTTGACATAGGCAAAATTTAGTAAATGCTTAGATGCCATATAAAAATAATAAAAAAAAAATTATGTGTCGTTTGCCACTTTTTTGATAAGTTATTTTTGTATTGTTTTGATGTGGTGATCAATAAAGTGGTATTTAAAGAAGTACTTAACTAACTACTCGTAATACTAATAATAATACTTGCCAGATACATATATATAATACACCTTATTAATAATCAATTTTTTAAATAATTAATTGGTTCAAGCTCTGTATAGTAACCATTATTTAATTATTTTTTTAAACTCTACTTCATATCGTAATCATCATCATCACCAGCCTGTTTAAGTCCACTGCTGGAGACCCCCATCGAATACAATAGGATTTGCCATAATCACGACGCGGCAGGTGGATTGGTGATCGCAGTTGGTGATAAGTACTCAGATGGATGCTGCTGCCCATCGCCTAATAAAATCCCTTAGTAAAGGTTACTACATCCACGGGAGAAGGAGGGGTCTATTCTTAGGCCGGACACATCACGGCAAATCAAATCGTAAACTATCGAGTAATTTAACTATTGAAACAAATCATTAATTATAAATGCTTTATTTTCCCTAAAATGTGACCAACCTAAAAAAGCTCGGTTCGTTGACTAAAGGGGTAGGTAATGTAAAAGGTAAACGCGTCCGTTTAATGTATCTATATCTTCTAGTCACAGATACCGCAGAACATCTAGGTTAAAGTCTATATCAGTGTTGCCAGTGATAACAATCGGCATTGAGACGTGGTCGATATTACCCTCTTATAAAAGTTCAACATGCTCGGAATTTCACTACGTGATAGAATCCGAAATTAACAGATCCGTAGAAGAACCAAAATCACTGACATTAGCAAGTTTAAGTGGCTATAGACAGGCCATTATAGGTCGTAGAACTGTGAACTGTGTGGGGTTCACAGTTCACATAAAGGTTCTCGAGTGGCGACCACGAATTATAATTGTACAGGTACTAAATGTAAACTGGGCGTAAATAGGCATTACAAAATGCCTTATTTTCCCCAAAAGGTAATCAATAATAGATAGATTATGACTTTATTGTACACCATGAACATAAATCCGAGGTACAATGGGCGGTTTTATCGATCTCTTTCAGACAACCTTTGGATGGACAAACTATTTAACAAATAAGGACGGTGGCGTACATCTTAGTATAATCACAAAATGACAAGTACCTACAGTAAAACAAATAGATTTAAAAAACAAAATAATAAATATATCCTACCAGTATAATATAATGCACACAATTATATATCTACATAAATATTATTTATATATAATATGCATACAGTAATAATACATAATAAAATTAATATAATTACATAATTAGAAGAATGTCAAGATGACGTACAGAGTGATGACAGATAATGTAGAGTGACCATGCTTTTTAAAATAAGAAGAGATTTAGCATGTCGGATCGAAACAGGTAATGCATAGTAAAGCTTGGTTCGTTGGATAGAGGAGTCAGGAAAACGGAAAAATGCGTCTGGTTAAGCATCCAGATGGTTCTAGGATAAACACATATAATTATTTAACCTTTTCAACCGGAATTGTGGAAATATCTCAACACAGAACATCTTTTGAGAATGAGTGTTCACTCAAGCCAACATGAATGGTTTAAACGTTGGCAATGACTCTCATGATTTCGGTTGAACTTATATATACCATCTGCAACGCAATAAAACGATAATAACGCACATTAAACAAGCGGCAGATTTTGTGAAGCAGCATCCAGAATTATTCAGGAAAAATAAGGAGCTTCTACTAATCAAAATAAGGGATAGATCTAACAACAGACTCTACAACCCAAAATACAATCTAAAAATGTCAAAAATTCAGGCCTATTACATGTCGATAAAAGTTTTCAATAATCTACCAGATGATCTTAAAAATCTACCTGGAAATTTGTATAATATCAAATTTAAAAAATGGTTCGTGGGTAGATGCTATTACTCTTTAAATCAATACCTACTTAAAATACAGAGATTTTCAATTATAATTTTTATTGATTAACCAAATTATTGTCATTTTTATTGAACGAGCGAAGCGAGTTCTCTGAATCAAATTGGAAGAATCGGCGTTTGTTTGTATGTATGTATGTATGTATATTTGTCCGATGAAAACTTCCAAACCGTTAATCCGATCGTCATGAAATTAGGTATGGGGGTAGATAGTATTAGTACAATTTGTAGGTAAGGTTATGAGCTATATCGATCAGGGGGTTGCTGAGATATTGTGGTCCAAGAGGGGGTAAAAAAAATAAAAGTGAGACAGTCAGATCAAGTGGGGAGTTTAATGAAAGCGTTTTGGTTGGACATTTCAAAACTGTTTTTAATAATTATTTAGCCTTAGTAGTTTTCGAGATATTAGGGAAAATAAAAAACGTAAATACCCAAAATTCTAGGGTACTTCCAGCAATCCCACGATGCTGAAATTTGGTATGCTTGTGGCTTTTGTGTCACAACTACAGGGAAAAGTCTGAAATTTAATAATTTAGAAACATGTACTCCATAAAACATAAACCAATATAACATCCATTGTTGACCTCCCATTTCTAAGAATTTGAATGACGTTGGAGTTCTATGGTTTTCATCAAAAGGACGTTATCAATTAATTCGTCAGGTACTTGATATAGGTACTAACAGGTATGTAGTATAACTACGCCCCGTTGCTTAGCCCTATTCAAAGGTTATTGCCATGATGTGTACGAAATTAGAGTAGTTACTGGTAGATCCTGTACTGTACTGGTAGACCTCGAGGGGAAAATTTTCAAAAATAATAATAGAAAATATGGAAATTACTTAGTTCAGTAGTCGGGCTGATAAAGGTGTTATTGTATAGGCGAGGTCTCAGTTCGGGGCGAACCACTAGTTTTACTTTATCGTTTAAATCTCAATTGTTATTCTAATTTTATTGTTTTTATATTAATCATATTACCCATGTGAAAATTTGCATGCCTAGTTATAAGGTAGAACATATTGGACTTTTTCTAGTTAAAGCCCTTGTTGTATTTACAATGTTCTGGCAAATAAAATTATCTTATCTTATCTTAATAATAAGTCTTATTAGTAATTTTTTCCCCAATAATTCATTGTTCACAACCCGTTGACTACCTACTCAATCACTATTCGTGAGAACCTGTTATTGGCTCTCTATTGTATTATTATGTTAAAGTAAGCTGTTTGTTCACCTGAAAATAAATAAATAATATAATAAATAAAAAATAAACTGTAAATGGGCCTGAGAAGGCCGTTATTTATTTATGTTCCTAAACACAGAATACTAGAAAGTACGTTGTTTTTAATACGAAACAAATAAGATGACAACATGTCGTAAAAAACGTAAAAATATACAAAATGGAATTCCCTTAAATTGCGTTTTAAGTAAGTATTTTGAAACAAAAACTATCTAGGAACCTAGATAAATACTATCCGAATCCGAATAATAGCATAATATGGTGGAAATATGCTCGAATTACAAATGATTTTGGTATTACGTTTGCATGGTCAGTTCATCCTTCCCCGACCCCTTAAATGCTCCAAGCAGCGTCATAATTTGGTTCCCAACCATGTCACAAAAATCATGATTTAAATTCTTGCACAGCTGTTCTATCTTGGCTAAAGTCATCCCTCATTACATGTGGTTTCGTTTTATAATTATTTAATTACAAGGATCCTAATTTAATTTAGAAATAAATTAAACAAAATCTCGTTATGTGAAAATATTAAAATCACTACAGAATTTTTGCGATGTGTTAGCAGATAGATAAATAGATAAACTCTTTATGGTTATGGTAACATGGTACTCGTAGTTCCTGATACCCAAGACACAAGGAATCGTAGTGTTGGATCAAGACTACGTATGTGACTGTTGGGTGTTATGTTATGTTTATTTCACACCAAATAAAAATACAAAAGCAGAGAAAACTGATCTCTTCCAGACAATCTTTATGTCAACTCTGGGTTCTGAATCTGGGAGTTTGTGATTCAGATGTTAAAATAAAATATATAATAACTATAATAACAGATGGTCCCCTGTCCATTCTAAGGAAAAATCTATGATTCTCCAGTTATGAGAGAGAAGTGGGTTAAACTTTTATATCTCTGGCATAAAATAAAATGGGATAGGTAAAATAAAATAAAATAAAACTTATATAGTATAGCGCGGCCCGCAGCTTCACCTCCGTTATTCATCCGCGAGCGAACTTAATTTAGTTTTTTTATATTTGTATACTACTAGCTAGGCAATCAACTCCACCATAGAATACCTCTGTGGCGCGGCGGGCGAAGGTTCACCTACGACGCAGGAGGTTGCGGGTTCGATTCCTGCCTCGGAACAAATATTTGTACAATCTGCAGATATTTGTTCAGGGTGTTCTGGGTATTTGTCTATGTACAATAAAATATATCTATCTATGTAATGTTATTGTATTAAGTATATATCAGTTATCTAGTACCCATAACATAAGCTTTGCTTAGCTTGGGGCTAGATAATTTTGTGTGAAATTTACAGCATTTATATTTATTTATTCGTTGCTCCGCTGTTTTTTGTAAGATTTGTAGATTTGTAGAATGCCATAACGAACGGTCTTGAGTCGCCTCCAACGACATCCTGCGACAAAAAAAAATACAAAATACATAGCTACCTATTATTTTGTCCTTCAGAACTCGACTCTTTGATCGTTGTATTCAACCGGACGAAAAGACAGACGAGATTAATGAGCAACATTAGAAACGTTAGCGTTACAGACGACCGCTACTCGCAGTATTTAATTCGCAATATAAATTTTACTCGTTGAATTTTATATAAACTTTCTAATTGCTATCATTAATTACAACTTTGAAAATATCTAGCAGAAATGATCCGTTGATGATGACCGTCGGTAAAACTAGTGTGGTGATTGGATTCAGGTTACTCCCTGCAAAATTTAATTCGGTTAACGGTAGTCTGAATAGGTAGAACCCATGTAGGCATTTAATAGAGCAACTCCGATTTTTAATCTTAGACATTTTTTGTGGACAAAGAAATGTCACTGTGCGTATAAAGTGTCATGTATGTGTATCATATATGTATATACACATATGATACACATACATGACACTTACACACGCAGTGGCATATCTTGACATTTCATTGTTTACAAAAAATGTCTAAAGATTATTTTATCCTTAGAATAAGGTCTGATTGCTTCAGTCTTTATTCTAAGATTTTATCAAACTCATCTGTCATGTCTTTTTTTTTATAATGGCATCTGAGGCCCAATTCTCTAATTTAAAAACATTCAATTCGCAGTATAATCTCGTCTCAGTCGCACTGTCAGCTGTCACCTATATAGTTACTATTACTTAATCTTAGCATGTATACGCGAAGATTAAGTAATAGTTAATATACGAGACAGTGCGACTGACACGAGATTATAATTGATATATGAGATATATTGATAATAAATAATGATATTGAGATATGATTGTGACTGGAATGTTTTAAAATTAGAGAATTGGGCCCCTGAGGATATACTTAATTTTGCCAATGTCAAGTAGCATAGATAATTATTAAACAAAGTCCAGTCGTCAAATACTCTATCAAGTCATTTTCTAGTAAATCAATGGCAGTTTACTAGAATGTCCCAGGACAATTTCCACCCCTTCGAAAAGACACGCAATACACTTATTTCATTTAAATTCACTACCATGTGCTCTTTATAAGCTACACCTGTTAAAATGCCACCAAAATTACACGATATAACTCAAAAAAACACTAGAAATTGAAATAAAATAAAAAAGGACGACGTCTCCCTTCGAAAGAGCAGAAAAAGTCCCTGTCATGTCTTATTGCTTGGTATTGAGGGAAATGACGTGTTTTTTTTGAAGTGATATACCCGCCCCCATTTTCTCTATTCAGATTCTCGCGACAGATTTGCAAGAAGCATAAATTGTGCAATTGTGGCTGCAAACGTCACTTTTCTCATACAAAAATTACCGTTTGACAGCCCTGAGGCCTCACCATGAGCTCTTATAGCGATTCAGTTCAAAAACTATTCAGTACAAAACATCGGCTCGTCGTTGATATCCGTCATCATTAAATAACTTTAATTGCAGAAGTCCATAGACCTTCTGCTACTGTGCCTTTAAATATAGCTGCGGACATCACGGAACCGATATTTTGTACTTAATAGTTTTTGAACTGAATCGCTATAAAGAGCTCATGGTAAGGCCTCTGATTGCACAATTTAAGCTTGTTGCAAATCTGTAGCAAGATAGAGAATAGCCCTGCCGCTGTTGTGTTGCTAGTGAAACAAAAAAGGTAATTAAGCGCAGCTGCACACATTCCACGACGGGTCTCTTTCTGAATGGACTCTACGAACTTGTTCACTTTTTTATCAATATTTTTCTGTTTTCATAACTTTGCTACTAACTTGTAATTTAACTTCCGAAGTCGTTAACAGTTTGTTCCTAAATTACTGATAAATTCTTGTTTTCGACTGTTTTCTTTGAACGTGAAGTTTGAGAAAGTTTTGGGGTAAGGGACAGGTGTTTGGGGGATGACGAGTTTGTTTTTGTAAAAATACATTGAATGTGACTTATTGACTCTCATTTAATTTTAATGTTATGTTATATTATGAATAAATAATAGTAATCATCATCATCAGCCTTTAGAAGTTCACTGCTGGACAACCTTTCCCCTAGAATGTCAAAATGAATGGTCTTGAGCCGCCTCCGTCCACCGACATCCTTCGACCTTTATAATGTATTTAATCCATCGAGAGAAGGGTCTTCCTCTACTGCAGCGTCCAGTTTGTACCTTTATTCCCCAATAGTTGTCTGTTCTGCGAGCTTTTATGACCTGCCCATTGCCATTACAACTTCTGAGAGCTATGTCGGTGATCTTGGTTCACAAATTCTCAATTTGAAATCTATCACGTAGTGAAACTCCTATCATTGCTCTCTCCATAATCTCTTTCTCTTTCAACTTTGAGCTTGTCTACACGGCCAATAGTTAGTACACTGGCAACACGTACTTTATAGACTTTCGTCTTCAGGCTCTGCGGTATCTGTGGCGAGAAGATATGGCGTAGTTTCTCGAACACTGCCCGTCCGTGTTGAATTCGTCAGTTGACCTCAACGTCGAAGTTCCCTGTTGAATCGTCTGACCCAAATATGCATAGTTGTCAACAACTTCGTCAGTATCGCTCCCAAAGTTTACCGGCATAGGTTCAACATTGGCATTTGACACGATGTTCGTCTTGCCCATGTTCATTTTAAGACTCACCTCTTGGGAGACAGTATTGAGGTCTCTGAGATTGTTCCATTGTCTTCCAGCGATTCTCTCATGATGTTTATGTCATCGGCATAGTATTCGCCATTGATGTTAATGCCATATCCGTTCCAGTGAAAAAACAAATAATACTAAGCAGATAATAGAATGTGAATCTGTTATTTTTTACCAGTTCTTAGGTAGATGATTAAGACAACCTAGATAACTAAGCCAACTGTCATACCAACATCATGTACAATAAAGATTTTAAATATGAAAAGTTTTATCAAATTTATTATTTCCAAGTCAGAGCTCACAGCACAGGTCACCTTTCAAAATATTAAAAAAAAAAAAACCTTGCTTTTTTTAAAAAGCGCTGATTCAATTTATATGGGACCACCTATGAAGTATGACCAACCAAACAAAAAAAGAATGATCAAAATCAATGCATAATTGGCAACAACCTTGAGTAATCGCGTAACAAACACGTAGGAATAAAAACATACAATCGAATTGAAAACCTTCTGCTTTTTATGAAGTCGGTAATAAATAATAACAACACAAAAAGCTACACATTCAAATAAAAAAAAAAATAGCGTTTTTTTAATGAACCTCTCTCAAAGAATGCCATTATTAAAATGAAAATTCATTAGGTACCTGCCTTAGTACTAACATTTTTGTCTCTTGTTCCAGGTCTTCCCCTAGCCAGCTCAGAGTGGAGCAGCTCCGAGCGCGCGCCCTCTCCCCTTTCCCCCTTAGTGGCCGCCGAGATAGTCCGCGACGCGCCCTTATACCCACCGCTTCAGCACGATGAACCCAACCAAAACGACTTACAGACCAATATCGAACAGACAACGCAGCAAGAAACTACTGAGACTGAACACGAAACCAACGTACAAAGAAATAAAAGGAGTAGCCAAGATTGGGATAAGACTTCTAAGGTAATATAGGACAACGCCATCTTTTAACTTTATTAGAAATCTGCTATTGATTGGTTAAAAGCGTTATTCCAGCTGTAGATTCAATTTGGGTGTATAATAATAATAATATAGCCCTTTATTTCCTTAACTTGCTATTTAAATAAATATTTGCATAACTAATAAACTTAAAACTAAATAACTTTTTGTGATAGCTAAGACCCTTTTCGGGTATAGGCCTCCTCCAGTTTTTTCCAGGTTGTTCTGTCTCCAGCTTATTTTACCAAATTTTGTCCTGCGACTTTTCGTAACTCAGCACTCTTCAACAACATCTAACAAACCTTTCGATACCAAGCCATAATAACTGAACCAACACGCAATATTGAATTCAAGATCATAGAACCCAATTAAACAAAGCAAAAAAGCTTTTACGAAATGTTTTTCCATTGATAACTCAATCAAGACTTATTCAAAATTGGGCCTCACACAATACAGTACCTACCATACAAAACCTAAACCTACCATTGATTCAGATAAGCACATAGCCCTTCCTTCATACAGACAAGCACACCAAACCGTCGAGTGAAAACTGGTGATACTATCCTCAATATCCGCGGCGCCGTCCGAGACGCTATCGGCGATGCCGGGGCCGCACCCGGTCCAAGGGCTTCATCGAGACTAGATACCTTTGTCATCCGTCCACATAGGAGGCCTAATCACCCACCACCACCTACGAATCCGCCTAATAATCAGGTTAGTCAGAAAGCAATATTTGTCTTTGTGTGATTACGCCAGCTCAGTAACTGGCGCAGCCGGTAGACCTTTGTACGACTAATGTCCAATTATGAAAAATTACAAATCTACCCAGTGAGGTAATGGAAGAGTTATAAGGCTATGTGAACTGCTCTTCACCATGCTAAGAAATTCACCCATATTTTTTTATTTAATCTGGGTTTTAAATTATTACATAGAAATAGCACATACAAATCCACTATGGTTTGTAGAGATTTTGCTATTAATGAGTCTCAAAGATAACGTTATAATGAGTCATAAAAACAAACGTTAGAAATGTAGGTATCTGTGACAAATAAAATCAAATCAAAAGAATTTTATTCATTGAAATCATATGGATCATTTAGATATAGAAGATACTTAAACTAAAACTTATTCGTTATACTTGGAACTAGCTGAGTGCGTTATTATTGTTGGTATCTTTCCATGTTAATTAGAAAATATAATTTTAATTTATGCTTGAATGTAATAAAAATATAATTACACAAAAAAACATCAACTCTCCCGAACGTCTCAAGTTTTCCAAAGAAAGCCGTTAGTATTTTTCTGTTTTATTATTTTACTAACACGATAAACAGGTTTATAAATGTTATTTTCTAACAAGATCCTTCTCCAACAGGTGCCCAAATACGATCGCGAGCTGCTAGTCGAGGCGCATTCCATGGCACGCATTCCTTGCGACCTCATCAACGTGACTAATGTGCAGTGGTATAAAGACAACGAGGTAACTACTCCTTACCACCTTCAGGGTTATAAACGCCTCCACAAAGTCCTGGAAAAGTGTCGTGATATCGTCTTTCAAACCTATAATTTTCGATGAAAGTGAATGAGACGGGAACCTAAATTACTTCTGGGAGGGTTACCATGCTCTTGTAGTGATTCAGTTCAAAAACTATCAGCTCAAAATATCGGTTCGTCGTTGACATTCGTGATCATTGAATAACTTTAATCGCAGAAGTCTATAGACCTTCTGCTACTGTGCCTTTAAATATAGCTGCGGACATGACGGAACCGATATTTTGTACTGAATCGCTATATGAGCTAATCGTGACCCAACTGGTGGGCCATATGCTTATTTGCATGCTAAGTAGGTAGTCAATTTTTTTTTATGAATTCTAAAACCAGACACATTAATTAAATCTATTCAAGCAACTATTGAACATTTTCTAGTAAATACATTTCATGTTATTCGAAAGTTTTTGTTATTTGGTTTGCTAAGTAATGTAAACTTGGGTAGCGAAATCAATTCATCTTGTTTGCCTCAAACATTTTGAAAATTAAAATCCTTGATGGTGACATCTGGATACCATTCATCATTTTGATTTAATATTCAGAGTCTATAATTAAATATTTTTTTCAATAAAACGTCTGACCCAGATTTGTTGTCAAGAAAATTCTCATTCGAATCGTTTAATTGAGAAGTTCTCAAGTCTGAACTTGTTCGTTCTCTCAACTTTTGTTTGGAAACGGAAAAAGTTAGGGAGCGACTGATGTCTTTCTAGGAATTTCAGATAAGATTTTAATATCAACAGGGCGTATTCTAGTTAAACATACACGTATTGTAGTTGCCGTTCGTCGTGGCATTCTAAGGGGGAGGCGTATATCCAGCAATGGACTTCTACAGGCTGATGATGATGATGATGATGAAATGATCCTTGTGATTTCAATGAATAAAGTTCTTTTGATTTGATTTGATGATTATGATTCTAGTTAAATTCATAAATGTATTTATTACATCACAAAAGGTTATTGTATGATTGTGTTATTTCTCCGTCTCCTCTTATGGATGTTGTAAAAGCCTTCTAAAGGATTATACCAGGTAGTTGGCAGCAGCATCCACCTGAGTACTCAACAACAATACTCCAAGTACCAATCCGCCAGTCAAGCATGGTGATTATCGACCAACAGTGGATGTCTAACGGGCTGATGATGATGATGATAAAAGGATTATTAGCGAGGCAAAGAAATAGGTCAGGCTAATAAGTCAAAAAAAATATTCTGGACCCAAGGCATCTCTGAAGGACACCCCTGGGGGGGTCACGAGAACTAATCGATGTCTTCCACATCTCGGCTATATGGATGTAACTGCCTTCATTATGACTAAAACATTTTGGTAGGAAACCAGAGCTTTGCTTCCAATAACAAAGTTTTCTGTAGTCACTTCGATTCAATTCAAAAGAGTTAATTGAAATCACAAGGATCATTTTGAATTGTCTTATAAACTAAAATTATTTCTGTTCCAACGTAACCAAGCCTAGAAGAATCAGGCAAAAAACACGACTTGTCTTATGATGATCCGTCTTACCACTAGGTAGGAAGCGTCTGTGTTTTTTTTATACTTCTTTATATGCAATCAAGCATACGGTCCATCTGATGGAAAGTAGTTACCGTAGTATACAAACGCCTGCAACATCAGGGGCATATACACACGCGCGCTGCCGACCCTGAGACATAAAGATGAAAAGTCTCACGTGCCTGTAATTTCACCGGCACCCGTACCCTTCGAACCGAAACACAGCAATGCGAGCACTACTGCTTGGCGGCAGAAATAGGTACGGTAGTAGTACTTCCCCGGACGAACTCTTTCACAAGAAGTTCGACTGCTAACAACTAGATACTACTATACTAACTGTGTGGTGTCTCGGAGCAGGGAGGACGGGATTAAAATTACCATTTCAAAATCTTGTTGTTCCCAGCTACTAAACCTGCCTACATCATCGGCGGGGTCGAGCGTGTGGCGTGAAGTGAGTCCTCTAGGGGCGTGGGCCGTGGTAGGCCGCGCCACGCGTGGCGACGCTGCTGCTTGGCGTTGTATCTCTAATGGAGTGTCTGGACAACCAACACAACTACTTATCTACGGTATTTAAGATTTCATAAACCCTAAACAAAACCTAATGTCTCATTCAAGCTTGATCACTCTTTCTTTTAACTCTAACTCCTAGCTCCAACCTCATATACTCGCTTCTACTAATCATTCACTTCCCATTTCTAACTTCTTCCTACTAACGACCATCTCCCTCTTTCTTATCTCTCTGTTTACCCTCTCACTTCATTCATTTTACCTTTACTTTCCATACTTTTTCCTAATTTATGCCCTTCATAACAAAACTCACGTTTGTTTTCCTAAGAAAAATAATGAAATAAACCTTTTTGACAAAGTTAATGTTTTTGGCTGATTAGACCATGGAAGTAATAAGTACTACGGTTGTACGTAGTACTTATTACTTCCATGGATTAGACATAGCACAGGATCTTTTTTTTTTTTTTTTTTTTTTTTTTTTTCATTTTGAATCGTCGCTTTGATCGTGATGTATCGTAGGAATGAGAGGAGACCATTGCCCAGCAGTGGAACAAAAAGCGCTATAAATAGAATACATTAAAACTTTATGTCGACAGAGCCTGTCCGGTCGGTATACCTCGCTATGGACGGCAGACGTCTAGACGCTGGGAACACCTGGGTTCCGGTGCGAGACAAAACTGAATTGGAAGTTCGCTGTGTCGCCGAAGGTACCAAGGAACTCATCAGCATAACACAACACCCAACAGTCACTTACATAGTCCTGATCCCGCAATAGGATTTCCTGTGTCGTGGGTATCAGCAACTACGAGAACCATGGTATCATAACACCCAGATCCGGAACAAAAATATTTGCAGATCATGCAAACATTTGTTCCATCGACCCCGCACCTCTTGTGCCTCAGCCGGCTACTCGCCCACCGCGCCATGGAAGTCAATTATGTTCCATAAGCCCTTAGTATTCTCATCTGCTTCTTAAATTTACTGGTTCTCTGTTAATCTTTGCACACTTCTTCTCTAAAAAGAACATTTTACTGTTATTTTTAATTGAAAAAAATATTGCGGTGAAACTATTTGATGGAGGGGCTTTTGCATTGTAATCTAGTAAATTAGTGCTATGGCATGTCTACCCTAAGAATAGATTCCTCCGTCTCCTCCGTAGATGCCATGAACGCTGACTAAGGGAATATACCAGGGTATGGTTGCAGCATCTACCTGTGAACTCAACACCAATACTGCGATCACGAATCCACCTGCCAAGCGTGGTGATTATGACAAACCTCCCATTGCATTATATGGAGAAAGCCTCGTCCAACAGTCGAGGTCTAAGATAATTGTTTTTTTTTATTTTTTTATGCTATTTAGCAAGCAGACAAGCTTACGGCCCACCAGATGGAAAGCAGTTACCGTAGCCTATGAACGCCTGTAACACCAGAGGCATCACACGCGCGCTGCCGACCCTGAGACATAAAGATGAAAAGTCTCATGTGCCTGTAATTTCACCGGCACCCGTACCCTTCAAACCGAAACACAGCAATGCGAACACTACTGCTTGGCGGCAGAAATAGGTACGGTGGTAGTACTTCTCCGGACGAACTCTTTCACAAGAAGTTCTACTACTAACCATTGTGATGAGTAATCTAGTTTAATTTTAATTTGTGTCTTGTGCAGGAGGGATTCCACCACCTGAGTTGACTTGGAGACTATCTGCCCTTGAACCAACACTGGACCATCGCCCTTACCTGAGGATACATTCTACCAATTACTCTATCGGTAAGTTATATAAATTGGCGAGCAATGAATAAGGGTCACTTAGAAGAGTCAAGATACCTCCTAAACTATGCATGATGCATAGTTTAGGATGTTCCTTCAAATGAATTGTATATGAAAGAAAATTTAATTAACTAATTGAACGAGCGAAGCGAGTTCTCTGAGTCAAGTTGGAAGAATCGGCGTTTGTATGTATGTATGTATGTATGTTTGTCCGATGAAAACTTCCAAACCGTTAATCCGATCTTCATGAAATTTGGTATGGGGGTAGATAGTATTGGTACAATTTGTAGGTAAGGTTATGAGTTATATCGATCAGGGGGTTGCTGAGATATTGGGGTCCAAGAGTGGGTAAAAAAAATAAAAGTGAGACAGTCAGATCAAGTGGTGTCTAATGAAAGCGCTTTGGTTGGACATTTCAAAACTGATTTTAATAATTATTTAGCCTTAGTAGTTTTCGAGATATTAGGGAAAATAAAAAACGTAAAAACCCAAAATTCTAGGGTACTACCAGCAATCCCACAATGCTGAAATTTGGTATGCTTGTGGCTTTTGTGTCACAACTACAGTGAAAAGTCTGAAATTGAAGAATTTAGAAACATGTACTCCATAAAACAGAAACCAATATAACATCCATTGTTGACCTCCCATTTCTAAAAATTTGAATGACGTTGGAGTTCTATGGTTTCATCAAAAGGACGTTTTCAATTAATTCGTCAGGTACTTGATATAGGTACTAACAGGTATGTAGTATAACTACGCCCCGTTGCTTAGCCCTATTCAAAGGTTATTTCGATGATGTGTAGGAAATTAGAGTAGTTACTGGTAGAGCTCGAGGGGAATTTTTTCAAAAATAATAATAGAAAATATGGAAATTACTTAGTTAAGTAGTCGGGCTGATAAAGGTGTTATCGCGAGGTCTCAGTCCGGGGCGAACCACTAGTATTATTATTGACGAACTCTGTGGCGCGGCGGTCGAGGGTTTGCCTGCGTCGCAGAAGGTTGCGGGTTCGATTCCCGCCTCTGAACAAATATTTGTACGATCATCAGATAATTGTTCAGGGTGTTCTGGGTATTTTTCTATGTATAATAAAAAAATATCTATCTATGTAATGTATTGTATTAAGTATATCAGTTATCTAGTACCTATAACATAGCTTGGAGCTAGATAATGTTGTGTGAAATGTCCAACATTTATTTATTTATTTTATTTTTATAAAAACCTTTTTTTCGATGACCTAACAAAAAAGCAAAAAAAAACAAAATTGTTTTATATATTGAATTTTATTGATAATGAATATCTTTTTTTTTTTGTTAATTATTACGCACGAGAATCATCACAATGCTGGAGCAAGGAACCAGTCAGCAATGAACAGCTCAAACAATAGCTGTACCATTTTTCCACAGTCCAGCGAGTACGAAGGCGGTTTGAAGAAACTGGGTCGCACAAAAGGCCTTAAACTGGAAAACAAAGTTGTAGTTACAACAGCCCGGGAAGACCGATTTATCGTATGGACAATACTCGGAAATCGACACCAAACTGGAATTGACTTGTTGCTCATGCTCTATGGAACAGATCCCATAAATGAATGGACCATAAGAAGAAGGCTTGCTGAAACATTTATTTTTGTTATAGGAGTTTTTGTTTTATAGCCGAAATGGTTAATTTTTGATAAATTAAAATTAAATTTATTTAATAAAATGTAAAGTAACTTTTTACAAAAAATAATATCTTACATAGTTTGGGAGGTATTGTGGTTTTTCTAAGTGACCGTATTTCATTTCACGCCAGTGTATTTTCTAATTAATACTTAGTAGTTAATAACATAAATATTATCTTCCGATAATTTCCATGAATCCTATTAGTTTCAAAACCTTAAGAGTTTGATGGCAAATTAAACGGAATATTTGACAATATACAGCAAAAAATTAACAACGAGAAAGAGATCAAACCCACGACCCGTGTTTAGATAAGTACGACAATGCTTTATCCAACTCCCACCCACATGGTCTACCACCCACTAGGGGACCTCTTCACAAAACAAGTCTTGGAATTATTATTTGAGTTAACCCTATAAAACATAGTAACCATTAAATTAAGGTGTTCGTTAAACAAGTAGAACTCCCTTGTTCTAATATCTTGTTCTCTTTCTCTCGTAGAAGGCGTGTCTTCGTCCCACGCGGCTGTAACAGCGGCCAGGGAGCTCCACAATGCGTCCTTACAATGCGAAGCCCGACAAAGGAGACCCGATGCATCCATGTTAGCTCTTGCCGCCAAACTAGAAATCCACGTCACATGTGAGTAACCATTATATTTGCTTATTGTATCAAATCAAATCGAAAGAATTTTATTCATTCAAATCACAAGAATCATTTTGAATCGTCTTATAAACTAAAATTAGTCCTGTTCCAACGCACTTAGCCTAGAAGAATTAGTACCTATGTAATTGAATATATACTTTATTTATTTAGTAAACTTCTGATGAATAAATAAATTATGATTATTATGACATTAATTTATTAAAAATCTCGTTCAAAAAATATTTTTTTACAAAAACATAAAGTTCAAAACATTTTTTATAGTACTTATAAAATAATCATTATAGTAAAAATATGTATCAAAACGGGAAATTATTATTGTTAAAATTATCATACATAGACATAGTTGTCGTCTCCCTCCCCCCCCCACCCCTCCTATAGAATGCCAGGAAGTACGGTCTTGAGCCTCAAATAAAATACTGATCATATAGGTAATCTCCTGTACCAGGGAACTCAAGTACTCAAGTATCCATCATAAGCAATTTCACCGAAACATCCTCATGGTACCGAAAACATACAGCGACGTTCCACCAGGATCTCCCCTGGGGCCCATTTTGTATCATACCTACATCAAACGCTGTTACATAGAAGAAATCATAGTACCTGGAAATACAGAAATTTCACACCGAATATTAAATAAACCTGACATGCGTCTCTCAAACCATGCATAGTAGATAATAATCACTAGAAATGGGATATTTACCACGATTTTTGAGCTTTATCAATTCCCGATATTTCGGGATTTAAAAATAATGATAAATATGTTCATAACCATTGTAGCTTCAAAAGCTATGCATACATGCATAGTAGTGTTCTGAAGTTTACTCAACTTAATTAAAACTAGATGTCGCTACTAGCAGTTAATGCCATAATCATTACGCTTGGCGGGCGAATTGGTGATCGCAGTATTCATGTTAAGCACTCAGGTGGATGCTGTTGCCCGTTCCCTGGTGTAATCCCTCACTAGGTTTTTACGACATCCACGGGAGGAGATAGGGTATTCTTAAGCCGTACACGCGAGGGCAGGTAAAATCTATTATGGCAAAACTAGATAATTAGCGCCAACAGGCACCTAATTTTTTTTTGGTAGTTTGTTTTAGCTCTTATTTATTTAATTTGATATCAAAATGTTATTCTATTTTTTAATTAAAATCCGATTTAAAGTGACACAGGCACTGCACGTTCCGTGAATGCAAATCCTCACCAAATATCAGAGTTATCTCAACTTAGATATAATTTACATATTATATTCTGTGAACACGTACACTATTAGATGGTAATTCATGATGTTGATATAACTTTGCATTGACATTCGAATGTGGTAATTTTGTGTTTGAAGTTGGTTGATGTACGCAATCCATTGATGGTTAATCAAGTAGTTATTTAGTTTCAAAGGGTATTAACTCAGTAATGTCAGTGGAATCTTAATGAACGTCATCTGAGGCCATAGCAATTCAGTTCAAAATATCGGTTCGTCGTTGACATCCGTCATCATTGAATAACTTTAATCGTAGAAGTCTATAGACCTTCTGATAGGTACTATGTCTTTAAATATAGCTGCGGACATCACGGAACCGATATTTTGTACTGAAAAGTTTTTCAAGTGAATCGCTATATACGAGCTCATAGTATGGCCTCTGGGTATAATATAATACCAAAAATAAATGGCTATGTCATTCGTGGTCCTAGGATTTTGTTTAATTCAATATTACTAAATTAATAAAGTATTAAATAATAAAATACGTTTATCCATTACTTTCTGTTGTTTTGAAACATTCCATTGAGTATTTTTGAGAGGGGTTAGTAAAGACCTTAACCGTTGTCGTTACAACAAAACGTTTTTAGGAGACTGTCCTTAAAGGGGCAATTTACACATAAATAAAAATTGTGCCAATCAATCCCGTGATCCTGTTTCTTATATGAATCAAAAGGTTAGGATAGAATTGGATATGATCAACTGAGATTGGAGTATTAGAACATAATGTTTTATGTGTGAAAAACTTCTACCATACCATTTCTTAGGAAATGTGACCCCAACTTACTTGTGACAGACATACAAATAGGGAAGAGCGATCCTATAATGGTTCTGTTGGTAACTTTTGATGTACAAAACTCTAAAAAAAAGTGAAAGGTAAATAAGATGTGTGTATAAAGCTAATGACGTCTCTTTCTCAACACAGATCCACCTTCATTCGTGATCTCCCGCTGGCCTGGCTTCGGTGTGTCCCTCTCTGCTGGTGTGGCTGCTGCTTTACGATGTGATGTGGATGCCAATCCACCAGCACGCGCCTGGTGGCTAAGAGATGATGATGATCCTACTAGGTGAGTAAGAGATGACAATTAAAGCCGCGTGGCCTGATGTCGCTCTGCCCCTCAACTGATAAAATGGAAATTTGCAATATCTGTACTTACTTATTTACATGTTCCTATTAGATTATTATTTATAAGTATAACAAGCGAAGCGTGTGCTGTGTTGCATATTTTTGCTGATGTTTATTCAATTTTGACTACCTTCCTAAGGTTTTTAAGTTCTCATTTACTATGTATCACAACTCATTACTCCGAGACACCACACAGGCGCTTCTCACCTAGTGGTAAGACGGACCTTTCATGTAAGCCAAGCCGTGTTTGTTGCCTGATTCTTCTAGGCTTGGTCGCGTTGGAACAGGAGTAATTTTAGTTTATAAGACGATTCAAAATGATCCTTGTGATTTCAATGAATAAAATTCTTTTTGACTTTGACTTTGACAATGGAAATACTTAACTAAACTAGAGCCAACGTTCACCTTGGTTCCGGAAACAATCCATCGATTAATAGAACAAGCTCGTTTTCTGTTCTACCTACTCAAGTATTAATAACAATATCTAATACTTTTTCAGACATAAAAACATCTTCACCGAAATCATTTTATTATCCCAACAATATTGATATCACAAAACTTATATCGTTCCAATAGTTTTTCACATATATCCACAATCTCAATCCAAGTTGGTCCATCTCTCACAATCTCTTTTTTACGTCCAACAAGGAATTATGTGACAGAAAAGTTGCCCGAACTTAATGGGTACACGACGTTACAAGCAACGAGGCATGCCGTGTGTGTTATAAATCTTGCTGATGTTTTTTAGTTTTGACTAACTTTCTAAGGTTTTTACTTTCTCATTTACGAGTACTATGTATCAGCTTCTCCCTGTTTCGAAGCACCACACAGGCGCTTTCCACCTAGATTAGTGGTAAGACGTAACATCAAATAAAGCCAAGCCGTGTTTGTTTCCTGATTAGTCGGCTTTGTTGCGTTGGAACAGGAGTAATCCTAATATATAAGACGATTCAAAATGATCCTTGTGATTTCAAGGAATAACATTATTTTGATTTGATTTGCTTCAAAAAATAACATGTGATAATCTGAAGCTAGAAGTTAAGGATTGGTGATCGATCGCAGCATTGGTGTTGAGTACTCAGGTGGATGCTACGGCCCATCCCCTGGTAACCCTTTAGTCGGATTTTACGATATCCACGGGAGGAGATGAAGGGGTCTATTCTTACGCGAAACGCAGCACGGCACCATCTCATTATAAGTTATATTAAACTACTTAAATAAATATTACAAGATTTGCGGCATTCTACAATCGTGAACAAGAGCCTCTGCAGAGGAAATTACTAACTGGACATAACCAAGTTACGTGGAGTTGGGAGTTTTATTGTGCACTAGTTTCGGGCCGTGACTTTCCTCGCTACTTCTTACTCCCTTAAGAATTTGCGCGGAAAGGCTTAACTTGTGGGAGCTTGGTTTGAAAGAATAATAATTTATTTTGAACTAGTCATGGAATAATTTTACAGTATTTTGTTTTTTGTGCATCAGCCAGTTTCAAATTCAATCGAAAGAGACAAAATACGGCACATAAGTTATTCCAAGCCTTTTATGCCCTAACATTTTTAACCGACTTAAAAAAGGAGGAGGTTTTGAACTCGACTGTATGTTTGTTACATGATTACTCCGCCAATTATGCATTCATTTTGATGATTCTTTTTTTTGTTTTTTGCTAGAAAATACAGAGAGACCTTCAGAGGTGGTCCCGTATAAATTTAATCGAAATTGTCTCATCGCATTTTGAAAGAAGTAGGTCTTTGTCTTTTTTCCTAAAAAATAATTATATCAAAAACTAATGAGAAAAAAATGTTTTTTTGTTGAAAAATATTATTTTCAAAACAAGTTTTTATGAAACTAGTTTTGAAATTAGCGGTTATCGGAACCGTGAGCTGATCGATACGAGCCCAAACACTGCAAAGCTACTATTAATCATCGAGGAGATACATTTCGGTAAAATAACCGTAAAAAAACCTACCTAAGGATTTTTTGTGAGATATTTGGAAGATCCAACAAAATGAGACGTTCTGCATCACTGATTTTCTAGATATCATCATTAACCTGTAGTCCACTGCTGGACATAGGCCTCCCTCTTAGAATGCCCCCTTTCCGACGAACGCTCTTGAGCCGCCTCCATCCACCGACTTCCTGCGACATTTATAATGTCTTTAGTCCATCGAGTGGAGGGCCTTCTTCTACCGCGTCGTCCGGTTTATGGTCGCCACTCGAGAAGTTTATTATTCCCCAACTGTTATCAGTTCTTCGAGCTATATGACCTGCCCATCGCCACTTCAACTTGATAATTCTGGTTCTTATTAGTTTTGGATATAAATGGATACAATCCTTACCTACGACGGACAAGACCGGACGACGCGGGAAAGAAAGGCCTCCACTCGATGGACTACAGACATTATAAACGTCGCAGGAAGTTGGTGGATGGAGGCGGCTTTTGACCGTTTTATTGCCGACATAATACGAGCGTTAAAAATAGCTATTGGAAGGTTTAAAGTTACTATTTAATACACTACCAGTGTGTTTCGTGTAACCAAAATCAACGCTGGTTTATGCAATCAGTGTCTGATTTCACGCTGTATTAATTGTTCTAGGAACTTTACTATACTCTATAATACCACTCCACTGGCTACCGGTATAGTGTACGTGAAATTAAACTGAATTGGTGGAATGCCCAACTACATAAAGGTGTATTAAAATAAAAATAACACCTGTACATTTTGTGAGAAATATGTAGATTGATAAATAGACTATAACTTTATCCATCAAAAAATAAAGATACATAGTTTTAAATATGAGGTACAATGGGCGGCTTATCGCGTAAGAGCGATCTCTACAAGATAACCTTTGGATGGACAGAAACTAAAAATAAATAGAAAATACTACACTAACTTGAACTTGTTCTTGTGTGAGAACTAGAAATATCCTACTATCCTACTAATATTATAAACGTGAAAGTTTGTGAGTATGGATGGATGTTTGTTACTCTTTCACGTAAAAACTACTAAATGGATTTGAGTGAAATTTGGAATGGAGATACTTTACGCCCTGGATTAACACATAGGCTACTTTTCATCATCATCAATTTTCATCATTATTCACGCGGGTGAAACCGCGGAGCGCAACTAGTATAAATAAAATAGAATGTAGGGGAATCGCAATCGTAGCACCTCTACGAGTGCTACGATAAAATTCGTAGAGTTGCTACGATTATGAACGATTCATCATACATGGTACAATTAAACTCTTGCAGTCAGTTTGTGGATGGAGACGGCTCAAGGCATTCATGGTATTCTAAGGGAGAGGCCTATGTCCAGTAGTTGACGTCAACTGGTTAATGATTTTATGAACTCATCATCATGATATTTCAATTGTTTAATGCTAACAGTTGGGCAGTAGCATCTACATGTGTGTACTGCACGAATATTGCAATCACCAATCTGCCAGCCAAGCGTGGTGATTATGGTAAATCGTACCATGGTACTCGTAGTTCCTGATACCCACGACACAGGGTAGTTCCTATAAAATTTATATGGGACTACCTCTAAAGTATCAACTTCCAAACATTTTTTTTTATCCTTTACCACTGTTTTTTGTCACCGGTTCTTTCTTAGTCACCAGTAGGTCAGAATTTGTTTTGTGAATGTGAAATGGATCCATGACCACCTGTACATTCCTACCTATTTAATTTCAACTCACGTACTAAGGACGTATGAACTAAATTCGACTCGAAAAGTTTCAAAATAGTTGCTCTAATAAAGTTAAAATAGTCGGAACTAATCGTGAACTAACATTATTTATTTAGCGAGAGTAGATAGGAGTTACCTATTGCTATATACTCTGTGGAAAGGGTTCGCAGTAATTCGTTTAAAACTAGTGTAACGTGTTACTATGTACTCGGTAATTTAGTTTGTTATGTTGAAACTGTGTTGGTTCTGTTTTAGAAAATTTTGCCACCCTCTCGAATTCTCTCGATAAACCGTCGACTCATTTCGACTCAATTCAATTGAGTTTAACTCTCATGAAAGCATTATTTAGTTCCTTTCAGCCTTATTACAGAACATGGACTAAATCTGAATTGAGTCTAGGCGTACTAGTCTAGGATTAAATATCGACATTAGGCATATGCGACTTTAAATACGAAAGCAGATGGTTTGTTTTCCGAAAGCAACTTCGTATATACCAAAGGTCGATATTTAAACCTAGACTGGTAGTCCTGGTTTAAACTCAGACTTAGTCCATGTTTTGTAACTTATGTTTAGTTTTTTTTTTTGTGAATAAATATTATCTTATCTTATCTTATCATTACCTTGTCATGTATGACAACCTCTGTGGCGCGGCGGTTGAGTAGCCGGCTGAGATGCGAGAAGTTGCTGGTTTGATTCACGCTGCGGGACAAATGTTTGTATGATCTCCGAATATTTGTTCCGGGTTTGGGTGTTATAGTAGGTTAGGTACTCGTAGTTCCTGATACCCACGACACAGGGGATCCTAGTGTGGGATCATGACTACGTATGTGACTGTTTATGTTGTTATGTCTTATGATTAAATATAAATGTTTTTTGTTTTATCTAGTTCCCCACCACCTTTGGAAGCCGGTTCTGGTGCTGGTTCTGCTACGCTGCGATGGGGAGCCTTGAGTGGAGCTCATGCTGGATGGTACCGATGTAGAGCGTCATGGTTAGATGCTGAATACTCCAGTATTGGATACTACCTCAATGTTATTCGTAAGTACTTACCTTACCATGATATCATAAATTTATTAGCAATGAAAACTTTGTCGTGAGGAACAGACGTAAATTCACCTAGCTTAAGACTATTCACGCTTTTGAGATGGATAAGTGGAAGAAAGTTGACTTATAAGTGGAAGAAAGTTGACGGATAAGTGGAACAAAGTTGAAAGAAAACAAGAAAGAAAGAAAACACAGAAAATTTATTTATTCCACCCAAAGAAAACACATCACAAGAATATGCAAAAAGAAAAATCAAAACATAAAACAAGAAAGAAATAATGAGTTAATTTTTTGTAGTAGAAACAAAAAATTAACATTAAAAAATAAATAATTAATATGAAGATAGACGTTATTGTGTTGTGTGAGGTGAAATAGGTCCCTGTCTCAGCATAAACTGCACCAGACCTGGGAACGGCCTAGTTTGGATGGATAAGTAGAAGAAAGTTGACGGATAAGTGGAAGAAAGTTGATGAATATGAATAAAGCCAAATACCGAGCTCAGTGGTTTGTAATGGAAGAAACCTATGTCCAGCAATGGACTAATGTACGCTGATGATGATGATAATACGATTAAAAATGATTATTTTAAACAAACATAACTCCCAACTGTCACATACGTAGTCCTGATCCACACTAGGGTTCCCTATGTCATGGGTACAGGAACTACGAATACCATGGTACCATAACACTCAGATCCGGAATAAATATTTGCAGATCATATTATACAAACATTTATCCCGAGAATCGAACCCGCTACAAATTATTAATTATTTGTCTTGTACACATTTAGATTTTTTTTATTAAAAATATGTCATTGTAAATTACTTTTTAAGGCGAGGTATGATCCTAAAACCAAGACAGAAATTACCTACATAGTTGATAAAATTGAGACATAGTATTATTATTATTAGTATTATTTTGGATTTTTTGACTTATGTTTAAATCAACATCTGTGAATTATTAGTCACTACCATAAACCAAATAGCTGTTACTGTTAGATTATCAATTTACTTGATTGTCACAGTACAAGCAATGACTAACCTACGAAATTAATCTAATTGAATTGATCGCCGAGCTAGCTGAATAATGATTAGAGCTAATAATTAATAGCTGGATATAATTTGCTAGATTCGCCTACACTATGATAGATTTGCTGTGCAAGTTACAGATAATTGATCAATCCGAGACTTGGCCTGTGAATAATTATGGGTATTATAAGAGAGATTTCGAAAAAATATTATTAAACTGCGAGACGTAGACGTGAAGGGTGGAGAACCCGTCGCGTCTAAGTCCGACAAAGATCTGAAAAAGTAGGTCCGACAAAGGTCCAAAAAATTCAGTCCGACAAAGGTCTAAAAATGTAGGTCCGACAAAGGTCTATAAATAGAACATTTTTCTTTTTAATATTGTATGGATATAGATGAGAAGGAATGTCAGTGATGATCAATCAGTAATATAACAAAGTTTTTGTTTGAAAACAGTTGTAATCATGCATCTTGGACCATGCCGTTTATAACTTTTCATTTAAAAAACCGACTTCCTCCATTGTATTCGTTTAAAATATTTGGATGAAAAAAAATGTTGAAAGAACCATAGTGGTGAAAGGATTATGATACTTTTTGAATGCAAATGCTTGGTTTGTTGCTGAAAATGTCAAAATCACCATATGTATGCCTACAATATTTGAGGAGTTCCCTCAATTCCTCATGGATTCCATCATCAGAACTGGATTCTGAAAATAATTAGACCAACCTGGAAGTACATCTATTCAAATAAAAAAGAATTTTCCAAATCGGTTCATAAACGCCGGAGATATGCGGTAACAAACATAATACAACCGAATTGAGAACCTCCTCCTTTTTTGGGAAGTCGGTTAAAAAGGATGCATTATATCTTCATCTTCATCAGCCTGTATCCACTGCTGGATGAGGCTTCCCCCATAGCATGCATAGGCTATGCAGCATAGCGTGAAATGGGGGGATTTACGCGCTTGGCAGGCGGATTGGTGATCGCAGTTTGTTGTTAAAGTACTCAGGTGGATGCTGCTGCCCATCTCCTGGCGTAGTCCCTTGGTCGAATTTTACGATTTCCAGAGGAGAAGTTGGAGGAGCCATATTCTTATGCCGATTATATGATATTTTTTAGGTATAATTAACTATTTATTTTCATAATTAAATGTTTTTTATTAATATAGCTGCTCCAGAAGAGAACACCGAAGCTGTGACAGAGTCTTTGACGGACGAGGATGAACCTGCGGATCATCAGAAAGTGGAAGTGCCTGTGGGTGGCAATGTGCAACTGCACTGTCCAAAGGGTAACTTTCTAACATTTCATTGAGAATTATCTGCAATGAAACAGGGCGTATCAAAATAATAATGTGTATACTATTTTTTTGATAAGTAAATACTTTCGTAACTGGTTTTAATGATAACATTGATTTTAACTGGTTTAACTAACTCATAGATGACTAAAAGCAACTAAATTGTCCTTAACCTCGGGTTATATACCCAAATTTTTGTATACTACTACATCAAATATTTTTTTAAAAGTACTGAATATTGGGCTTCACTTGTAGTTTATAGTATAAAATCTAAATTAAAGTATTTAAATTCCCACGGGAATTGTAAAGTATTCCTAAAAGGAAAATGCGAATAAAAAGTGTTGACTGACTAATAAATTTAACTAATCTAGTGGTTAATGGTAGCTTACTTTTACTAAGCCTTCCCTACGCGAGTCCAACTTGTACTTTACCGTTTTTTTGTTTTAGGAAGTGTTGGTTGCTGGTGGAGGCGTGTGGTCGGGAACTTAAGTGATAACTGGGCACCAGCCGGTTCACATCATGCTCATGGAGTTTTAGGTAAGCTTTTTATGTCTCTAGAGAACCCAGAACCATCTTTGCAGTCTAATTCAGGTCTAATCATTTTTATACTATTTGGCAAGCAAACAAGCATATGGCCCACCTGATGGAAAGTAGTTACCGTAGCTTATGGACGCCTGCAACACCAGACGCATCACACGCGCGCTGCCAACCCTGAGATATCAAGATGAAAAGTCTCATGTGCTTGTAATTTCACTGGCACCCGTACCCTTCAAACCAAAACACTGCAATGCGAGCACTACTGCTTGGCGGCAGAAATAGGTAAGGTGGTTAGTATTTCCCCGGGCGAACTCTTTCACAGAAGTTCTACTATTAACAAATAAGAATATAAGAATAGATTGTGAAATCGTTACGTATGTTTAAAATTGTCTTATCATATTTTCTTCTCGGCCAGGTATAAAAGACGCGCTGTATCAAGAAGGTGGAGAATACCGATGTGTTGGCGCACGAGGTCCAGATTTGATGCGTCTGAGAGAGTTGAAGAGAGTCACACTCAAAGTCACAGGTAAGTTAAAGCTTAAAAATAAGTCTCTAGTCATACACTTATGAATCTCGCAAATTCAGAATAATCTTGGCATCCTGACTCTTTGATATCACATAACACATAACACACCCAACAGTCACATACGTAGTCATGATCCTACACTAGGACACGGATTGATGGTGTCTCACGCTGTTCATTTTAACAGGAGGAGCAACAGCAACGGCCCTAAGTGCGGAGCCAGCAGCGGGTGGCTGGCGTCTCGAGTGCGGTGCGTGTGGACGCGGCGTACGCGTCATGTGGCTGCGTGCGCGCGGCGAGGAGGGGGAGCATGGTGCAGGCGGGGAGGAGGAAGTGTTGCCGGCAGCACTGAGACCAGACCTGGCGCATCACTGCTGGCGCGCTGTGCTGCATGTGTCTGATCCGAGTGAGGTGAGAGACTCTTTGGTATCTTTATTGATGACACTTACTCGTCGTGGTGTGATTTGACTGCCGGTGTACCTTAGGGCGTCGTTCTTTCTCCTCTTCTTTTTGCTATCTTTATAAATTCTCTAACGCGCTGTCTTCATCCTACCACAAACGGGTGGATATCAGAACCGCCAAATCTCTTCCTATCTTCAAAAAGCTATTGTTCAATCACTTTTTGTCCGTGTCGCAAAGCTGTTAAGTTAGCTCTAGTAATATGCTCAGATATACAAAATAATTTAAGTATTTTGTATTTATTTTATGTGTGGTTAAGTTATACAATATTTATATATTATCGAGTACACCGTATGTATGCATATACTTTTATTGTTTTTACACCACCGTTCTCATCAATTCCATTCCATCCCAAGGTTGTCTTTATGAGATTGCACTCAGCGATAAGACCGCCCATTGTACTTTCATACGTATAATAATATATATATGATTATTTAAATGTTTTAATTTTTAATGTGGTGTGCAATAAAGTGTCTATCTATCTTGTTGTGAAAGTCTTGATGCTCAGAGTACTCCAGAGGGGAGTGTCTAAATTGACAAGATTGATTTGTTAAAATACACTGGTCTTGCGCTTCTATCACATTCTGATTGAATTTCTCAGCAGTCTTATCTTCAACTCTTAACACTGTTTGTAATACCTATACTCAATGATCTTTCTTCCTAGATCTGGTGCATAGCAGCGTCTCCCACGGGTGGGGCAGTAGCGGTGTTTCCCCGCCGCGCTCCTCACCCCTCCCCTGCCCCCGCACGACATACTGTAAGGGCGCTACACAACTCTGCTAGCTATGTATTAGTGAAATATCAAGTGATGTCCTGTGTTTTGTGTTTGGTATTAGTTGTGTTTGTGTAATGTAAAGACACTAATAAGAAAGTCACGCAGACTAAAACGGTAGGAAAGTTCCTCCGATTTAACTAAAATCAGAGGTATGAAGAGGTCGAGAAGAAGCCAAAACAAAACAAGCTAACGTTATCAAGATCTTGTGGACATGGTATTTAGTACCTAGTGTTTGTGTAAATACAGTAAGACTTTGCAGGAAGAACAGTGGAAAGATCTATAGAAGGAAAAGGTAGGCAACAACAAAAATAAAATGGCTGTATAAGTACTAACTAGTGTTGATTAAGAAACTGAAAAATTAAGAAAAGAACTACAAGCTAAAGGTGTGTATTCACATGCAAATGTAAACATATATTGAGCAGGTGCTCGCAAACCATTCGCGACCACATAACGATTTAAAAATTTGTTGCTACGCACATTGCCCTGCATAATGCGTTTCTTTAGTTTAGGATAATGTGTGGTACACACCCTAATGTATTTAATGGTTGGTAAACTGGTAATTTTGAATCACCGAGCAAGACCTTTACAGTGTGGTTGAATTATGCCCTGCGTCAAGTGCAGCGGTAATAATAGTGTTGAAAATGAAGGAATTGAATCTGTTAAGAGGTTTCGAATCTTTGTTAAATGAAGAATAGTTCATATGAATCTTACGTAATTTAAATAAGATCAGGAACTTAGTCTACAAATTAAGCATTTTAACAGATTCAGAGACCTTCTAGCAATTATATGAAATTAACAAACTCTTATAAATATACGTCCAAACGGATACATACTTTCCGTTCTATTATAGTTACTGCATATGATACGAATCTTCTACTTCTAGTCTTCGTAGTGTCTATTGTATCTCTATAATCATTATTTCTTACTCTAGTTTTCCCATGTCCTATATACTCACTCGCTGCGATCCGACTTCAGTTCAGATGAAATTTCTTTTTTGAAATCACCAGGCTCATTTCGAATTATAAAAAAATGTTAATTGAGTTTCTGCTAAACAAATGCAGCGAGTTTATCAATAAGTTTAACTTCCTCATTATTTTCAAACTCATCTTTCTCTTCCCTTCCAAATTTCTCTTACTTTAACGTAATTTATAAACAGGAAACAAATGTGCCAAATTGTTAATATTTTGAAAGAATAAATAGATTTTTCTTATATGAATCGTGGATTACATTTTCTTTATCTATGTTTAAGGATGTGAAATTTAGTGCAATGTGAACACCAAAGGAAATGAAAAATATGATAATGTTAGAATTATGGATGTCAGCTAGTGTAAATGGGAAAGTTCATGATATTTGTATAGAAGAACGTTAGCATTGTTTATTTTCTAATAAACAGTGCATCTTCAATAAGCGTTACTTTACTATTCCGCGCTTTCTTGTAAGATGTTAGCCTCGGCAATAAGATATGTGAACTTTTCTAAATTAATCTATTCGCTAGCATAATCTTATATATTTTATATAGATGTCAAATTCTCAAATAATATAAACGATGTATCATAGCTTAAACGAAATCATGTAAATTGAATGTCAATTTTAGATGCTCGTTAGATCGAGTTTTTGTATGAACGCAAATGTTTGCTACCACAATTTTTGCAACAATCTTAGTACGTGTAAGTGTGATTTTTTATCTGATGTTTAAATGTTAATGTTATCGATGGTTAGTTTTGAATTAGATTAAGTTCCGTGCATAGCTCTTTTCATCTTTGTAGTTTTATGATCTATTGTTACGGGGAAATCTGCACTTGGATACAAAATACTACTACTATAAAAAAACAAAATTTATTAATGTTTATCTCTTTAACCCAAAGTGTTCTGTCGGATACTTTCCATGAATTAAACATTTAATTCCTACAAGAGTATTTGTCTTAGTATTCGTTATTATGACAGGGCATACAAATGGCTGTTTTAATACAGAGGTCTCGGTGATTATTAAATTAACTTGATATATAACTCATTCACTGTTACCAAATGGCCGTTATATTATAGTGATAAACCTATCTGACGAACCCTATCCTGATTTTTGACTTCAAGTGTAGATTCATTTTTGAGAAATAGCAATACATAAATGTTATTGTTGTATAAAGAATTGTGATATCATTAAGAGGCGCGGGAGCGTCGCGGTCCGTATAAACTTAATTACAAAGAATTTAATCATTAATTAGTTTAGTTAGGTAGTAGCGAGATGTATTTTTGTACCGTCTGAATTTGTCAATTGGATGTTTTATGGAATACAGAGTTCTGTTCGTACCTGGAAGCGTGTCGATCCGTCCATTGCGGCATTCGTAGATTAAGGAGCTACGTAGAATCCTTTCTTCCTCGTGTAACTTTTCCTCTATCGCTCTCCTCAAATGTTATTTCAAGTCACGTTCTCCACGTATGCTAAAAATTGTACTTCAAATGTCTTCGGCTCAACAAATTAGATTAGTAGGATCGTTTTGGATTGTAAAGCGCCCTTTGCACTATTTTCCCTTCTTAGATGAGTCCTAGCACCGCGGCCCCCGCCCCTCTAGTCTTATTTACATGGATGACATAGTTGCGTCCGATCGGTCTGAGATAGCAACTAGTTTACTTTTTATCTCGGTAGTATATCGGAATAGCTTCCGAGTAAATTTCCGACAACCATTGGCTATGAAGATACCCACCTAAGGACGCAGCTGACGTCATCTCAATCACATGTAACTTTTCTTAGCGTCCACTTACGATACAATTTGTGTGTCGCGTTAAGGTGCCAATAATTTAATAGAATATATATTTACATTTGTATACATAATTGTTTAATTTGATTATTATACAGAATCCATAAATTAATATATCCATCGCAATGTGTTTATGGAAACTTGTATACCGGAAAATAAACGATAAAAATATATTATCGGCTGTTTGTTCTCTTCCCTGAAATTTCTAATTTGGGCTGTAAGTTTCAATACAATTTCTTAGTAAACCAAATAAGCTCCTATTGTTGTTAGTTTATGGTCTATTTTAGCTTGGGAATTCAGTGTTTTAATAAATTTAATTTCACTAGGATTGCGTAAAGAATCGCCGATGCGTGGAATCGAAGTGGGCGCTCGCAAAGTTTGTGCAGAATTGGGAAGCTTTACAATCTATATAGTTATCTGAAGTATGTACGTATTAGTACAATGTATGACTCTGATAAATCGTCGAAGTTTTATCGAGGCACTTTAGTGAAGTTATGTCGAACCGTGATATATTAACGAAATTAAATGAACACAACGAAGGTTTGTTTTGCGTTTACTGACTTTATATTGGTTAGTTTAACGTTAGTTGTTCGTCCACACGACGAAGCCTCCCCCGTGAAATAAAATAGGGGGAATTTCCATAATCACCACGCTATGCAGGCGGATTGGTGATAGCAGTATTCATGTTGAGTACTCAAGTGGATGCTGCTGTCCTGGTGTAATCTCTTAGTTTAACTTTACGATATCCACGGGAGGAGATGGAGGGAATCATGGATATTGTCTTAGGCTGGACACATCACGGCTTTTTACTATATAACATAAAATAACATAACAACCCAACAGTCATATACGTATAGTCTTGATCCCATACTAGGATTCGTGGGTATCAGGAACTACTGTACCATGGTACGAAGAACTTTTTCAGCTTCTTTGGAAAGAAACGTCGTCCATTTTTTTTTAAAGTGGTGACCACGAACCTGACGATACTGTGTAGAAAGGCCTCCTTCTCGATGGACCAAGGATATTATAAATGTCACAGGAAGTCAGTAGATGGAAGCAGATCAGGACAGTTCATCTTGGCATTCTATGGAGGAGACGGATCCAGCAGTGGAAGTCTACTGGGTGAAGACAATGACAAAAAAAACATAACATGCACCCACCAGTCACATAGTATACGTAGTCCTACACTAGGATTCCCTGCGTCGTGGATATCAGGAACTAAGAGTACCATGGTACCATAACACCCAGAACCGAAACAAATATTTGCAGATCATACAAACATTTGTCCCGCAGCGGGAATCAAACCCGCAACCTCTTGCATCTCAGCCGTCTACTCGCCCGCCGCGACAAAGCGGTCGTCAATGAAGATGAGAGAGGTAAGATGATAATGTTTTGACAAATAAAATACTCGTCAACATTTACCGAACGAAAAGTGTAAATGAGACATTGTAGAGGTAATTTTCAACAGTTTTAGCCAAAATTACAAAGTGTCTAGCTCTAGTCTGCAATATCTGGAACTCTAGTAGACAATGCAATAAAACTCGCTGCGCTGATATTTGTTTCAATTTCACCAGACGTGTCACGCGACATGCAAAGGGCAATATAGCATCAAGTACTTTAGATACCTTATCTGAAACGATGTCTTGGCTTCCCCGCTTTCCGTGGAAGTGGAGATGCTCGTTAAACTTTAAGGCTAGTATAAAATATAGTTGCTAATATTAGGTATATATATTACCTGAACAAACTTCTTTTAAATAAAAAGAAAAAAACAGGGTCCTACCTAATGCCTAGTCAAAAGTCAAAGCATGTTTATTGTTAGAAATTAGATCAAATAATATAATTAGTACCTTTGTGTTCTACCTACCGAAGCATGCAATATATGCATATAAAAAGTTACCATAATAATTAACTCAACAATAAAGTTAAAAAGTTAGAAATAAGATGTCAAAACATAAATAGGTAATGAAATGGTTGACGACCTCTGTGGCGCGGCGGGCGAAGGTTCGCCTGTGACGCAGGAGGTTGCGGGTTCGTTTCCCACCTCGGAACAAAAATTTGTGCCATCTGCAGATAATAAAATTGTTCCGGGTGTTCTGTGTATTTTCTATGTATAATAAAA
The DNA here is from genome assembly GCA_951392215.1 of Epirrita christyi. Classification (NCBI taxonomy): domain Eukaryota; kingdom Metazoa; phylum Arthropoda; class Insecta; order Lepidoptera; family Geometridae; genus Epirrita; species Epirrita christyi. Next base: position 857,911 of record OX595857.1, on the reverse strand, counting down.
AATATATCCTACTAATATTATAAACGCGAAAGTTTGTGAGTATGGATGGATGTTTGTTACTCTTTCACGTAAAAACTACTGAATGGATTTGAGTGAAATTTGGAATGGAGATACTTTACGCCCTGGATTAATACATAGGCTACTTTTCATCATCATCATCATCATCATCATCAATTTTCATCATTATTCACGCGGGTGAAACCGCGGGGCGCAACTAGTATCTATATAATGCATTGTATTAAGTATATCAGTTATCTAGTACCCATAACATAAGCTCTGCTTAGCTTGGAGCTAGATAATGTTGTTTGAAATGTCCAGCATTATTTATTTATTTATTAAATACACTAAATAATAATAATAAAATGAAGAAATTTGCCTGATGACTTTATGGTAGTACCATGGTACTCGTTTATTTATTTATACCCATGACACAGGGAATTCCATTGTGGGATCAGAACAATGTATGTGAATGTTGGGTGTTATGTTATGTCAGCATAAAACGTTTGCCACTAACATTTTTGATATAATGTAATGTGAAGATAGTCGTGCGACTACACGTTTGTCGCCATTGTAATGCAGATAATGTAGGAAGCGGATGTCATAAATCCACGCCAGCCGTACATTGCGACTAGGTAAACACGTCTACACACGTAGGCTATACATGACCTAGCTTATCACTATCAGCTGTTGTGTAATATATGCCTACTCAGCAGTAAAGATCGAATCAAATCAAATTAAAATAATTTTATTCGTTGAAATTACAAGCACATGATACTTTCCGTCTTTATGTCTAAAGCCGGGTATTCATTAGGCAACATTTGTTAATGAACTGTTTAGACGTGTTTACTAACAAGTTTACCATAAACACTGTTTTTAGCATAAAAAACTTGGCAGTCCACACTTGTCAGTTGTTGCTAGGATGGCGCGAAGGAGGTAGTATGTTGGACAACACACGTCTACACCTGTTGTCTTTTGCTTATAAACTAGATGTGTCGTCTTGCTCTCCACTCGAACTGGGGAACACGGCAACATGTTTGATAAACAATGTTTCATTACCTTTGTTTATAAACTGTTTACAGAGATGATGAAACATTGTGACACGTTTTATAAACTATTTTTAAATAATGTTTATAAACAATTGTTGCCTAATGAATACCCGGCTCAATGGTGGCACTTCACTTGGTGTATATATTCGCAAATGTTTGCGTTATTTTGCCAAGGAAAACAAATTATGTACCGATAGACTCATGGTTGATTTTACCTTGGAAAAATACCGAAAACATTTGCATATATACACCAAGTGAAGTGCCACCATAAGGCCGGTAGCGCGCGTGTGATACCTCTGGTTACTACTTTCCATCAAGCCGTATGCTTGTTTGCTTACCTAGTAGTATAAAAAAAAGGTTTCAGATATGACGAATCCATGATAAAACAATGGTTGCGCTACAAACAAGAATTAAATGGAATACTCCCACTGATGTGCTACAGCAATAACCGAGTAGTGAATACGATCATCGATATTGTTCTAATTGCTTCAAGTCAGGCGGTGTGAGAAGCACTTATAAATAATTGGGTGTGGGATTCATTTGAGGAAAGAAAATGAAATAATGTAGTTATGTACCTACCTTAACACGGAAAATTACACTTCACGGTGCTTGATACGTTATGGGCAGTTCTATTCTTCGATTCGAGCAATACTGCTTGGTGGCAGAAATAGGTACGCTGGTAGTACTTGCCCTGAAGAACTCTTTAACAAGAAGTTCTACTGCTAATAACCTAACCACACCTAATTAACTTGTCATACAAAGCTATAAGTGGAACTGTGCCGCTTACATCTAAGTAAGAAGGAACTCCAAGATCTTAAGGATGTTTGAAGGTATGAAGTAAAAACTAGACGACCCCTAATCGGGGGATTTCTTCAGGGTGAGTTCACGCTACATGGATCGCACTTACCCTGACTAATTCTTATTATACTTTAATTCACTAACTGTCATTATGAACGATGGTTTTAGTAACTAAGCCAGGGTGACCAAGAAAAAACCAAGGAGTACCAAATGAAGCTATGGAAAATACTTAATTTGACTCAACATCATCTGTAGTTGGACTAGGCCTCCCCAAGGGGGGTATTTATAATCACCACGCTTAGCAGGCGGATTAGTGAACGCAGTATTGGTGTTGAGTACTCAGGTGGATGCAGCTACCCATCCCATAGTTGGCTTCTAGCATCCACGGGAGGAGACAAAGGGGTATATTCTTAGGCTGGACACCAACCACCATCATTTAACTAATTACGTAAAGATATTTGCAAAGTAGCAAAAATAAATACGTTTAAGTTCACAAACTGCTGAGTAAGGAAGCGTTTCACCGACTCGCGAGTTTTTCAGCGTTATCATCTGGCAAATGATTTATCTGCGTCCGACGCAAAAACTTAACTCCCTTCTGCGCTTCAGTCTTGAATAGGGATGGCAAGATTTGAATTCACAGAATAAGATAGGGTGGATTTAGATTTTTATCAAAAAAAAGGACAGCGTAACCACTATCACTGACCAGCAGTTTAATTCTCCGAAAAATCTCATGCAGATAACATCGTAACTCGCATTAAAACCTTAACTTTTTATGGGCGTCATACGTCATTTTGTAGACGAGATATAGGTATATGAGAATACGAACCCAGCTTGGCGCAACTACGTAATTCTGTTGCTATTGGTTTCAATAGATTTTAATGTTGTTTCTATCCGATATTAAGCTTTTGCAATTATCCAATTTGTGTATTTTGCTTACATTGGTTAATTGCAACAAAACTGTGTAAATTAGGTAATCACATAAACGTAATTTCAAATAGAAACAATATTGAATTTGAGTGAAATCAATAACAACAGAATCACGTAATCGCTACTCTGGTCTAGTAAAAATGCAAAATTTGTGTGACCGAAAGTAGCTCCATAGGTTTAATTATAACCTCAGGTAAGGTCCGTTCGTCATATGTATCACTTGTTTTTTTTTCGTCGATCAGAAAACTATTTATAGCTGGGTTCACTTGCAAAATAATACTTTTATCGGTATAGAAGTATGACCTACCAAACAAAAAAAGAATCACCAAGTTAAGTTCATAATTGGCGGAGTAATCGCGTAACAAACATACTAAAGAAACATACAATCGAATTGAGAACCTCTTCCTTTTTTTGAAGTCGGTTGAAAACTAGGAGTTATCGACAAAAACTTCAGTACACAACCCTAACCAACGATGTCCACCCCTGTCTAAACTGACGAATCTCCACACACGATTAGGTACCGTACATACATATATAATAATATATAGATCACGTGGGTGTATAAATCAAACTAGCTTGCCCAGCTTTGCCATATTTATACTTACCTTTAAAACTTTTGTCAGGAAACGCAGCAATGCCAAAACTGTATAAATCTTTTCAGTGGTATCTGAGAATAACGTCACAAAGATACAGACAGAATGTCAATTGTATGCCTACTTATGTCTCGTGAATAAAACATATAAAAAGTTTAAAAACAGGCTTTTGTATCGTTTGGCCTCTCATCACTTATTAAATAAGTTGAAAGCTTCTAGAGTCAGATCATTCCCAAAAACCCCAGCAGCAAAACCCCACCAGTGGGATTTTTGGAAAAATGGTAAAACAATCGTAGGCCCTAGAAGATTTTAAATTTTAAATTTTATTTTATGTACAACTTTTGACGTGTTAACGTCTTATAAATCGATGGAGCCGGCTGCACGCTCGAAAAAACATGACTAATGTGTCGTTACCTCGTCATACGTCGTTACCTCGTCATGCGTCACCTCGCAAAACGCATGCGGTATATATGCTATATATATGCGCATAGACAAAGAAGCACAATAACGACGTTGACACGTTGAACTATCGTCAGTAAACCGACTTTACAGACAACCGTTTTTTTAGTGGAGAAGTATATATTAGTAAGTTTTTAAAGTTATGATAGTAATATTGATTCAAAAAGTCAATTGGAAGTTGCGTTGTTTTTCCGCCATACTGAATTTAGTCTATAGATAGCGAATTCTATGACACGCGAATCGTCATGAGACGCTTTAGTGAAACCTCACTTGTCAAAATCTGTCAAATAGTAGCTAAACAAACTTACATCATACTTACATACATAGACTGCTAACATCATAACCCTTCTTTTGCTTTGCCGTAGTCGGCTAAAAAGGGCGTTGTTTGTGTGCGAGTTTTATAAATCAAATCACATGAAATATGGACCCTAGGGGAGACGTCTCCAGCCAAGGGAGTACGTATGATCTATAATAATAAATTATAGTTTCTTTGTTTTGGATGAATTTTGCGAAATACAAGACAAACTGGTGAATGGTCCACCTGATACTATGGAAATAAAGACTGAGAAAAGTCCCACGGCTGGGACACTGGGACCCAAAGCCTTCTCTCGAACGCTTGACATGACATGACATCAATTACATGTCAGTTTCTTCTCAATGTTTTCATTCATTATATAAATAATGTTTTAAATGACATACATTAAGTGGTTTTCTAAATACAATTTTTAAAGAAAATTATTAACATTATTATTATTTTAATTGAATTGTAAAATTGTTAAATTAAATTCAAATTTTGGAAGGACTTGTATATAAGGGTACATATGTATATTTGAGGGAGGGGCGATTAGAAGTTTTCTTGTGTACAAATACTACAACATAGTTTTAAAAAAAAAACTAACAACCTACCGAGGGCCTGTCTATAGTATGGCCTGTGATAAGAAGTTTTTCTTGTGGTCTCAAGATTTTTTGTGTACAAAAACTATAAAATAGTTTTAAAAAAACCTAACAACCTATCGAGGGCTTTTCTATACTATAGCCGCTGTGTAAGAATTTTTCTTGCAGTTTCATGATTTTTTACGTACAAAAATTAAAATTATTTCCTAGATCTGAAACTTCGTGAGATTGCTCAAGATAATGAGAACTTTGCATAAAAAAAAATTGAAGAGTCTACGACAAGTCCCGTATATAAAAGACGAGCCCAAATTTTTATTGCATTATTTTTAAGTCAACAACATCATTTTGAATCTTTCATAACCATATTTAAACAGCTGAACGAAGCCTCCCCCATAAAATACAAAGGTCAACATCACACCACCACCTTGGAAGGCAGATTGGTGATCGTAGTTTTGGTGTTGAGTACTCAAATGGATCGGCTTTTACGACATCCACAATTGGTAGAATATGATTGGACAGCTTAAGACCTATACCATATACGAATATGCCACATGGAGGGAAAGTACCTTGAATATCGCAGATGGAACATTTACTGAAATAAGACATTATTTCAATTTCAAAAACAATTTAAACTGCATTCATATATATTTAAATAATTACATGGTTGAACCGGGAATCGAACCCGTTACACGAGAAAAATAATCACCTGTAGTTTTATCTTACCGATCGAAAGGCTTCTCATAAGGATTATTTTTTGCTAACTAACATAGTGTCAGAAATAAAAGGAAGACCAAGAATTTTTACATTTTTAACACAAAATTAATAAATTTATCAATTAGTGCTCAAAATGAGTCCCTTTCTGTTGAATACAAAGTCGTACTCTTTTGATTATTTCGCTCCCTGTCGATTTTTTGATCTTGTCGTGGAGGATATTTAGAATAATACGTATAACTTCTGGTTGTAGCTCGTGGACTCTTACATACTGGTTCTTCTAAAGTGGGTACATTTATTAGTAATAGGTAGGTACTTATGATAATGTCAGTTGGAGGTCCTTACTTACGGCAATGTCAGCTTTTAATTTTTCTAAACAAAATTTATCATCAAATGTTAAAATTCTTGGTCTTCCTTTTATTTCTGACACTATGTTAGTTAGCAAAAAATAATCCTTATGAGAAGCCTTTCGATCGGTTTAACCATATAATTATTTAAATATCTATGAATGCAGTTTAAATTGTTTTTTAAATTTTTATAATGTCTTCTTTCAGTAAAATGTTCCATCTACAATATTCAAGGTACTTTCCCTCCATGTGGCATAGCCGTGGGATGCCCTGTATACAGATGTTCTGGCAAATAAATGTATCTTATCTTATCTCCACCATTTTGGGCTAATGGTATGAGTGTTGACTTTACTTGCAGAGCAAAACGAATGAATCCAATAGTTCGATTTACGTGACATCAGATAAATTTGCCCCGAGATATACCTACCCTCATTTTAAACATTTCCAAGAGTGGACTCCAAAACACTGCAAACCTCATTAATGGATATTTGGGCCTTAAAATCCGATTACGGCCCAATAAAAACGTCTGGACCACTAATTGTGCGAGTTTATGGTAATGTGATTGGGTCCCGTTTTGAATTACAGGACTTTCGAGGACTTTAGGGGACGGTATAAGAAGTTAGGTTGTGTGTGGGGGCGACTGGTTTATTTTTTTGGTTTATTATGAAACCAAAGGTACCTACAATACTAGTAAAGTTGTTTCTGAAATAACTATTAAATGTACATGACATCTTTACCTATATTCTGCTTTATAAACCTTTGAATCTTATTAGAGGTATCTACTTGGCCTTTAAAACAATTCAAGGGAAGCGTTCTCTAAAAGGATAGGTAAATAGGTAGGTATACATTAACCCTCTTATTCATAATCATTTTTAAACCTATTTTAGTTAAAATATTTTTTGTCTTGTTTTGACGTATGACATTTTACATTAGAGAGAACAAAACAAAAGCTATTATAACTAAAGTAGGTTTTAAAAATTATTATGAATAAGGCCCTAAATCTTTTAGCTCTTGGATATATAAAATAAATAAATGTTGGACATTTCACACAACATTATCTAGCCCCAAGCTCAGCAGAGCTTGTGTTATGGGTACTAGATAACTGATATACTTAATACAATACATTACACAGATAGATATTTTTTATTATACATAGAATAATACCCAGAACACCCTGAGCAAATATCTGCAGATCGTACAAATATTTGTTCCGAGGCGGGAATCGAACCAGCAACCTCCTGCGTCGCAGGCGTACCTACGCCCGCCGCGCCACAGAGGTCGTCAATATAAAACAATATTGTCTTGTCCAAGTACTATAACGTATATATACTCTGATTTTTAATCTTAGACAATTTTTGTAAACAAAGAAATGTCAAGATATGCCACTGTGTGAATAAAGGTCTTCGCACATTAAAACAACTCAACGGCGACTCGACTCTATGCCAAATATTGAAATTTAAGCCCTGTGTCATATGTTCAAGGTTTAATTTCAAAAAATGATATTAAAGTAGTGTACGACGAGTGGCCTACGCATCGTACACTAAAGGTCATCTACTCATCGAGAGTGTGAGTAGAGTTGCTGCCGCGTTGGCGTGGAGTTGTTATAATGTGCGAAGACCTTAAGTGTCATGATTGTCTATCATACATGACACTTTCACACACAGTGACATTTTTTCATTTACAAAAATTGTCTATGATTAAAAATCAGAGTTATAGGTATATTGTATTGTCTGAACACTTTCCGAATTCGCTTTAAGACAAACTAAACTTCCACGACAAAGAAGACTCCAGTAAATCCCGTGGATTAGACAAAGATGGCGGCTGCAATATTACGTTACAGTTCCGGCCTTTGCTGTGGCACATTATGGGCATGAGGTGTGTATTGTGGATGCGTTTTTGTGTCATCTTTCTAAATAAACAGTATAAGGATTATGTATTAAGTGATACAAATCGTATCAAATAATTATATTAAGTCTAAAAAAATACATCAATGCTTTAAAAAATGTTAATAAGTTTAAGAAAAACCTTAATTAAGTATTTTAACAATAAATATTAGAAAGTCAATAATTAAGAGTGGACTTCCAAGGAGCCGCCATGTTGATTTCGTTATGTTCCATGTTACGGTGGCTCGTCATGTGATTTTGTGTCAGGTGATTTGGTCCAGTAGATTCGGAGAAAATAGGCTGTGACAAATAGACAGACAGACACCTGAATTAACCTATAATAGTTACCTTTTAAGATACGGAACCCTAAAAATGCTTCAACAATTTAATAAAGTAAGCTTAAAAGCTTAAATTTCGTTACATCATAAGTAACTACAATTAATATCCTCTGTAATCCGACATTTGGACAGGACGTTCATCATCGCAGTCGGGTAACTCATAACTCTGGAAGATACCAAGTTTTGACCGTTCCCGAGAAATTCAACCCGTAGGAAAGGAATGGCTATTAAAGGAAAAGAAATTGCGGTTGGTTTGAATTAAGCAATTTATCTCTAGATGTTTTTTTTATACTGCTTGGCAACCAAAAAAGAATACGGTCCACCTAATGGAAAGCAGTTACCGTAGCCTATAGACGCCTGCAACACCAAAGGCATCAAACGCGCGCTGCCGACCCTGAGACATAAAGATGAAAAGTCTCATGCGCCTGTAATTTCACCGGCACCCGTACCCTTCAAACCGAAACACAGCAATGCGAGCACTACTGTTTGGCGGCAGAAATAGGTACGGTGGTAGTACTTCTCCGGACGAACTCTTTCACGAGAAGTTCTACTACTAATAAAAGTAGAAGTTAATAAGTTAATACCAACTGCATAGATAAAGTTTCTTGAGTTAGATGATGACGTAATGTAGAGCAGCAGTAGAATGTATTTGGGGTTGGAGGTTGTGTGTTTGTTTGTTTGTCGGTTATTATTTGTTGACAAACTATGGCGCGGCGGGCGAGTAGCCGGCTGAGATGCAATAGCTTGTGGGTTCGATTTTCGCTGAGGGACAAATGTTTGTATGATCTGCAAATATTTGTTCCGGGTCTGGGTGTTATGGTACCATGGTACTCGTAGTTGTACTGTGTTGTACTCACGACACAGGGAGTCCTTGTGTGAGATCAGGACTACGTATGTGACTGTTGGGTGTTATGTTATGTTATGTTGTTTGTGTTACTATCTAGTTCCAAAACGGCTTTACTGATTCCTCTATCATGCGGATAGCAAAGAGATGGAAATCTCTTCCGACGTCAGTATTCCCTGTTTTAAATTATACTCCAAGGGATGGGCAGCAGCTTGAGTACTTATCACTAAACTGCGATCACCAATCCACCTGCTAAGCGTGGTGATTATGGCAAATCTCCCAACTGTACCTATTGAATGGGGGAGGCCTCGTTCAGCAGTGGATGGAAACAGGCTGGTGATGATGATGATATTATATACTAGTGGAACGCTCGCAACTTCGTCCACGTGTTTTTCTGAGAGTAAATCTGATGATGATGATGATTGGTGATGAAGCCACATGTATTTCAGAGCGCGTTCATATAATGTTTCAATAGTAGAGTGCACTGCGATATCAGGTGCAAAGTAAATAATTTTGTTTGTGGCAATGGGCAGGTCATATAGCTCGAAGAACTGATAACCGTTGGGGAATAAAGGTTCTCGAGTAGCGACCACAAACCGGACGACGCGGTAGAGGAAGGCCCTCCACTAGATGAACTAAAGACGTTACAAACGTCGCAGGATGTCGGTGGATGGAGGCGGCACAAGACCGTTCGTCGTGGCATTAAATAGGGGGAGTAAGGGGGAGGCGTATGTTCAGCAGTGGACTTCTACAGGCTGATGATGTTGATGATGATGATATTATTGCTTGTTTAGGGCAACAAAGATACCTCCTTTTACACAATAGCCCTGCAAAAACCATGAAGGAAGAAAGGGTTAATTTTTATCCAATCCACTCCCCCCTCCTGATTTTACAACCAACCCTTTTGATGGAGTCGTTTGAATTGTTTTTTTTTCCTTTCATTACGGTTATTTTCCGGATGACAATAGAGATTGTGGGTATCACTCTTAATCAGCATTCGATGTAAATTGAGATTTATCTCATCGGTTTTAGATACAATATGGCTTGGATTCGTTGTAAAATTTATGCGTACGGTTATCATTTGGTTTTGCCAAATGAAACTGAGCTACGTTCGATGGATAGAGGTTTCAGTATGGCTTGTATCTGCTATAGATTCATAATTATTGCCGTAAGTAGGTTATTGTTTCTTCTCTGGTTCAGAGTTTAAGGGTAAAATTGTAAAAAACTTTATATGCAGAAAGAATAATGCAAGTAATATAAGTAGATTCAAATAATAAAAAAATAGACGTTTGAACTATCTAAAGACCATTGCAAAATATCTAAAGATAGATCAACTGATCCACATCACGACCAAGCTCCCAAAACCACTGGCTGCATTGCCACGCTGAATGCCAATTAATACGTTAAGCCAGAGGTCCAATTCTCTTAAGTTATTTTAAAACTACACTGAAAGTTAACCGAATCGAGACTGAATTGTAAATTGACAGAAAGTTGAATTTCTGGTCCCTCATATAATAACAATTTAGTCTACTTTCAATTCATGGTGACCACCATTAGAGTAGGATAGTTATATATTATATAATTGGAAAGAGTAAAGACAGACTCCTATGCTTAAATTAACGAAAAAAATTTGAAACTTTCAAGATTCGGTCACATTTCGATATAATCACATTACAGTGTTGTATTTTATGTCAGGAGAATACTATTTCTGACATTTAAGACATCGACACAAGATCGAATCATGATCCGAACTCTATTTTAACTATTTTTTAGTTAGTGAATTGGGCCTCAGATAAGAGTCAGCTCATGGGTCACGTGTCGCTTCGATCTGCCCCCCAATTATAGTAGCAAATGGTAATGGGGAACGCTACAATGGAGATCATTTCGGCAACCTTAGCGCTGCCCAAATCTTTTGAAACTTGAATGGTGGAATATTTAGGTCAATAAGTTTCCGCTATTCAAGTTTCATAAGATTTAGATAGCACCAAAAAAAACAAAAAGTTAAAAAATAGCTGACAAAATGGTCCCCATTGTTGCGATCTCCACTGCCATTTATAAATGGAGCGCAGATTCTTTGAAGAATTTTGAAAACGATAAAGGATGCGTCGTACCCCATTGACAGGCTCAATACACATATTTTATTAACCGACTTCCCAAAAAAGGAGGAGGTTCTCAATTCGGTTGTTTTTTTTTTTTTTTTATGTTTGTTACCGCATATCTCCGGCGTTTATGAACTTCTTTTTTTATTTGAATAGATATACTTCCAGATTGGTCCCATTTTTTTCAGAATCCAGTTCTGATGATGGAATCCATGAGGAATTGAGGGAACTCCTCAAATATTGTAGGCATACATATGGCGATTTTGATATATTCAGCAACAAACCAAGCATTTGCATTCAAAAAGTATCATAATCCTTTCACCACTATGGTTCTTTCATCATTTTTTTTTCATCCAAATATTTAGTCGAATACTATGGCGGAAGTCGGTTTTTTAAATGAAAAGTTATCTAAAAAAATAGTCTAATATCTAAACTACTCAAGGAACTATAAGCGTTCAGTTCTCTTAGATAAATACTACTAATACTAGGTATAATATCTACTAGGTACGTACTACAGAGTGGGCCAGAATTCAGTGGTACTTATGCTAGATGTAAGTAATTGTCTTGCAGCACATATCATGCGTTGTAGTTCTAGCTTATAACCTAAAAAAATATTCATTCTTGTGATAAACTAGCTATAGCCTCCATAAGACGCGGCCGAAGGAGTTCGCTTACATTTGTATGAAATTTGGTTGCAAGTGAAAGAAAGTTGCTATTTCTATCGGAACTAAACTCTTTCAAAAATTCTTAGTTGGCAAGTAGGCAGCGCAATAAGGAAAAACATTATTCTATCGCAACCAGCTGCCAAGAAAGAAGACTAACTACTCTTTCACAACTGGTTGCAAAATTAAGTTGTCGACGCTTTTTTCCCAACTTAAAGAAAAAGCAAATTTTTCTGGAGTCAGAGTCTGGATTTTTTCATCTTCGATTAAAAATAAATAAATAGTTCAAATTGGTTTGATAGATGGCGCTGAGTCCACAGTAGCTGTCAAGATAGTCAAATGTATTATCTGTGGTGCACGCGTACTAAGCTATTATCTAACTGCTAGCTATTAGCTTGTGGCTATTAGTCATCATGATATTCAGTTTGTGGTTGCTTCTTGAAGTAGGCAAAAATAAATACCACGAAACGAAACTTACTTCTACGTTGTTGATGTTGACATTTCAATTTATTTTGACACTTGAAAGCTAAGTTACAGAGCAGCGCCATCTATTTTCAACGCTGAAAGCATGATTTGAAACGGCCGTGAAACACCCTCATTGCAGAAAAATTTAGTTTTTTTTATTTCCAAATGATTTTTAGCAAAATCAAATTGGATTGTTGTTAGAAACATCACCCTTTTTGGGTTAGCTAGGGTTATAAATTCTGGTTCACCTTGTATTGGCTTATTGCAGGGTATCTCATGAGACTGAGGTATGAGATGAGCGGAGTTTAATGACTAAAGTTCTACACTCGACGTCCCAAACAGACGTGACTTCACGTGACGTATAGACGACTTGTACACAAACAATTGACACGGACGTTATGGTGTTGTGTAACACGGATTTTTGTATGGAAAATGAGGTTCACAGAGTGTACGCTAGGGGCGCTCATTGGTGTCGTTATACATAATCCTTGTTGCACTACACCATACGTCCGCGTCAATTGTGTGCTAAAATCTTAGAATCACCTCTCTATACCGTGTCCGGCCTAAGAATAGGCCCCTCCGTTTCCTCCCGTGGATGTAGTAAAAGCCTTACTAAGGGATTACAGGCGATGGGCAGCAGCATCCACCTGAGTATTTAACACCAAACTGCAATCACCAATGCGCCTGCCAAGTGTGGTGATTATGGCAAATCCCCCTATTGTATTCGATGGGGGAGGCTTCGTCCAACAAATTATAAAAATCTATTCTTTGCTGGTGATGAATCAAACAGATATTTGTAATTTTTTTTACTTCGCCGCTGCGGTCTTTGTCAAATTTTATTACCGTTTAATTTAATAAATACGTAATTTAATTATTTATGATAAAATTAAGTGATTATCTCAGACTATCCTGTGATTATTACTTTTCGAGTTATATAAAGAACTCTTGACTTCGGAACCCTACGCTATATGTGGTTTATCTTAAGGTGGAGCGTCTCGTATGTGGCGCAAAATTATATTTTTTCGTGTTTTTGACTTATCAACACTTCTTGAGATAGCTAAAACTGATTTGGCGAAAACTAGGAGACCATATGGACACATGTTTTAGTTGTAAGTATCTCATAAAGATAATAAGTTTAGCTACGAATATTGTTTAATGATTTTTTACAGTGTTTTTTTTTATTCAGGGATATCCGTAGCTTATCTAATGATATTTATGAGATACTATAAATTAAAACATGTGTGTTGGGTCTCCTAGTTTTCGCAAAACCTGCTTTCGCTGTCTCACGAAGTGTTGATAAGCTGTGACGAGCTTAAAACACACTAAAATTTGAATTTCGGCAGACGACCTTAATGTTGTAATTTGTATCAAAATGTACTACTAGCGCCATCTGTATCCCACTTAGTTTAGAACAATAAAATTCATTCCGTTCGATTCATTCAATCAACACACTTGTTATATTTTACTTAACTAAAATGATGTAGTTAATGAACGAAACTCTAAAAGGAACGAAGACATTCCTCCACTTTCGTTCAAACAAAGGATTAAAACTAAAGATCCTTCCTAGCTGCGAGGTAATACAATAAAACGGGTAGGTATCCCAAGAATGTGTAATAAGCTAAATATCTCAGAAACGCCAACGTGTTGAGCGAGACAAAGAAACATACACTGTACCTAACAGCGATAATGCCGAGGTGTGAAATAAAATCAATTTTTATTATTATTTTCTTCTGTTGGTTCGGAGCAAAATCAATTTATTAGAGTTCTCTCCATAGAGAGTATACAGGGTGTCCCACGGCTATGCCACATGGAGGGAAAGTATCTTAAATATTGTAGATGGAACATTTTACTGAAAGAGGACATTATTTGAATTTAAAAAACAATGTAAACTGCATTCATAGATATTTAAATAATTACATGGTTGAACCGGGAATCGAACCCGTTACACGAGAAAAATAATCATTCTGTAGCTTTATCATACCGATTGAAAGGCTTCATCATAATGATTATTTTTTGCTAAGTAACATAGTATCAGAAATAAAAGGAAGAATTTTACCATTTGATGATAAATTTTGTTCAGAAAAATGAAAAGCTGACATTGCAGTAAGGACATAAAACTGACATTATCATAAGTACCTATTACTAATAAATGTACCCACTTGAGAAGAACCAGTATTAAAGTGTCCACGAGCTACATGCAGAAGTTAAACGTATTATTCTAAATATGCACCAAAACAACATCAAAAAATCGTCAGGGAGCGAAATAATCAAAAGAGTGCGACTTTGTATTGAACAGGGACTCATTTTGAGCATTTGATAAATTGATTAATTTTGTATAAAAAATGTTAAATTTCATGGTCTTCATTTTATTTCTGACACTATGTTACTTAGCAAAAAATAATCCTTGTAATGAAGCCTTTCGATCGGTATGATAAAGCTACAGGTTGATTATTTTTCTCTTGTAACGGGTTCGATTCCCGGTTCAACCATGTAATTATTTAAATATCTATGAATGCAGTTTAAATAGTTTTTTAAATTCAAATAATGTCTTCTTTCAGTAAAATGTTCCATCTACAATATTCAAGGTACTTTCCCTCCATGTGGCATATCCGTGGGACCACCTGTATAATATATTATGTTATGTTGTTAGAGCGGGCGCAGTCATGAAATTAATGACTGACGATATGGTTTTTTTTTTTTAGTTTGAGTTTTGTTGCAGATACCCAAAGTTATTGAAGACCTCTGCGACGCAGTGGGTGAGTAGCTGGACACAATAAGAGGCCCAGTGATATATTCACACTAATATATTTGTCTGAGTGACTCTGAAAATTAATAAATCTTAAATTAATGGCTAATGAACAATGAACCATTTTTTAGTTCAACCTTAGTTCTGTGGGAAAGTTCAACGAGGTGTTTTCATGTCCTGGGTTTTTTTTTGTTAGCTGAGATCTAATATAAACTATCTAATGGCAATAAACACTTTGAATTTTAATTTATTTAACTACACTCGTAGTAAGGCTGCGTTTGTACCAAAGATGTGCGAGGTAGGTGAGCGGTGCGAGGATGCATAGCGAGGCTGTGAAACGATGTGAGTGTTTCCACCAGAGATTGCGAGGTAGATGAGCGGTGCGAGGATACGTAGCGGGCTCTTTTCAGACTGACTGCTAGTAGTTTCTCGCTCGCGTCCATCCTTTGCACACATACCTCGCGCACATCTCACACACATCCCTCGCAACACATTCCTCGTACACATTCCTCGGTTGTTTTGTACGTACAAAAACCTCGCTCGCTAAGTCGTTTCCACACAGCTGCGCTGAGCGATGCTAGGTAAATGAAGTGATTATATTGGTTCTTAACAAACACATCCCTCGCTACGCATCCTCTCTCATCTCTGGTGGAAACACAACCTAACACTGCCCACTGGTGAATAAATAGTTACCCCCTTATTCATAATCATTTTAAAACCCATTTTAGTTAAAATATCTTATGTCTTGTTTTGACAAATGACATTTTACATCAGAGAGAAGAAGACAAAAGCTATTTTAACTAAAATAGGTTTAAAAAATGATTATGAATAAGGCCCTTAATATTTGGAGTTGGCCTACTGTAACCCGTTGCCCTACAACAGAGTTGCAGTTTTGATTGCACAAAGCGGCGTGGAAAGGTGGCTCCAATCATGAATTCCATCATATTTTTAGAGGAAAAATTGTCAAACAAAGTTTATGGTTTCGCTTTGTTAGTTGGATTGTCTGACGTGTCTATTGGGGCTTCGAGCCTTTTGTGGGAAAGTATACGCAGTGCACAGGGAATTGGAATATGGAAATGGTTTTCCAGAGCTTAAATTACGTTTATTGTAGAAATGGTTTTCCAGAGCTTAAATTACGTTTATTGTAATGAAATTATTGATCACTTTAAACTTTTAGAGACTGAATATTTCCAAAGGTTTGTCATTGGTGCCGAGACGTTTTGAAGACATGGACATGTTCAAAAACGAAACGTTTCTGCACTGGGATATGCATCGAATTCTTCCGCCATACCGGTTTTTCAACCAGAATCAGAGTGACCATAAAGACCCGTGTAATCAGTGCGAGTAGGTAGTAGCTATATGTTTGTTATTTTTTCTTTTTAATTTGTGGATTTTTAGATCATATTATATAAGATCTTTACTTAACAAATGGCGCCCAACGTGGGGCTAACAGAAACCCAAGTTGGGGCGCCAATTCAAAATTTTGATTTCTCGGTTGCTTTTTCTGTGTCTGTGTACAAGTGCAGGTTCAAATCTTTGCTCTGAAAATACAAAATTTTAATGTTGCAAAAAGTTATGTCAGGATCGTAGCAAGTGCAAACCCCTCTTGAAAACCGCAGGCGGCTACTAGATGCATA
Source organism: Epirrita christyi (assembly GCA_951392215.1). Classification (NCBI taxonomy): domain Eukaryota; kingdom Metazoa; phylum Arthropoda; class Insecta; order Lepidoptera; family Geometridae; genus Epirrita; species Epirrita christyi. The sequence continues at coordinate 841,462 of OX595857.1, read as the reverse complement.
CGTGTTATCGAATAATACACATTAGAAGTTCAAAATACAACAAACAAAGTCAGTAGGCACAAACACATGGCAGTCGACAGTCGTCGTAATCCGTCACCGCTGAGGCGGCGGTCGGGCGTGATGGATGGGACAGTCGATCATGCTCAACCATTGTGCATAGGGACCTATGAATCTAGCAAGATCTATGTTATAGCAGACATGATTGCCAACAATCAAATAACAGATTTTATAACGTTATAGAACGTTGTTACGTTGTCGTTATGTTGTCAAGTTTCTTGGCGTAGGTATCAGACAGGAGTGCGATTTTGGAAAGTCATATACTGACTAAAGTGCATCACACACGTAAGAGATGCGGTAGTATTTTATATGCGTATAAAAACTTATCGCATCTGAAGGTATCACACCGTAGCAGATACGATAATGATACATTCATGCGGAAACCTTTAAACTGTATTGTATTTTAATACACAGATATCATCTGTCCATCTTTTTATATATGTCGGTGCCTACAGATGCTTGACGGTAAAATATAAGCGATCTTCTACGTGTGTGTTACTCCTTGATTTTAGTATAGAGAGCGATATGGACAGATACGCGCTCAGACATCTTACCGCATCTGCTACGTGTGTGACACACTTATATTTCAGCAAAATGGCCGCAATTCATATAGCTCGAATAAGATAACCGTTGGAGAATAAAGGTTCTCGAGTGGCGACCACAAATCGGACGACGCGGTAGAGGAAATCCCTCCACTCGATGGACTAAAAACATTATAAATGTCGCAGGAAGTCGATGGATGGAGGCGGCTCAAGATCGTTCGTCGTGGCATTCTAAGAGGGAGGTCTATGTCCAGCAGTGGGCTTCTACAGGCTGATGATGGTGATGATGATATGACTAGTCATTTTAATAATACTAACTTACTATCCATTCCCGTAGCCACTGGTCTATATTGGGCAAGAAAAAAGTAATAAATCGTTCGCCGCGTGATAGACGCGGCGTGAAATATGAAGTGTCACACGTCACACGTCCCATCGACGTGCAATATAGCTAGTGCGTAAATCAGTGTGTAGACCCGTAGGTATAGGGGCATACGCACTGGGCAGAGGAAACGCCGCATTTATAAAAACAGAATTGAGTGTCACACTTATAATCAACGCGAATAAATAGTTTGTGTATATCTAAAAGAGTAGAATTACCTTATTGTCATCATCACCAGTATGTTTACGTCCACTGCTAGACGAAGCCTCCCCTATTGAAAACAATGGGGGATTTGCCATAATCACCACGCTTTGCAGGCGGATTGGTGATCACAGTTTAGTGTTAAGACTGAATCCACGTGAGGAGAAGGAGGGTCTATTTTTAGGATGGAAATACCCGGCACACTTATACAGACTTAACTACTACTTATATACATTTATATTATATAATATATAATTATGTAGAGTTGCGGACGCACTAGACATTGCATTTAGAGCAGATTGTGAAGTTTCACACGTTATATTGGCTGGCTAGTGCATTGTTTACAATAATACCATCTTGGTTAGGCTTAAAGTTTTACAAACAAGATTGAAAGTTTAGTTATAAGGAAGCCAGAAACATATGTGACAATCACTTTGGGACATACATAAGTAATTTGATACGAAGATCGCCTTGACCTCTCCCAGTGCGTAAACGGGACATTTCCCAATGAAAATAACAAAACGATTCGACAATATAGGACACTCGCTGACACAGAATCCAAATGATACGGCCAGCGTAACACGACCCCTTTAAGCTTCAACTTGTCATTAAATTCCCGTATTTTCTGTAACAGTGAGGGGTCAACTGTGGCTGGTGATAGGATATGAGTTTGGAGTTATTGACAACTGACACGACTAGCTGAGCAAGACCTTTCTGACCTTAGGATCCTGGGCGAATGCGAATAGGACAAGCTCAAAACGCTACACATGTTATATCATTTGAAAGGGCCTTTCAAGTATAAATAGGTGTCTAGGTACATGTTCAAAAAGTTATGATGTTGATCTTGGAATAACATATAAACAAATAACGACATATAAACAAATGGTACATAGCAACGCCTTATCGACCAAAACGTTTTTTTTTAAATATATGACAGAACTTTCATTTATCCCACCTGATATTAAGCAGTAACACCAGCCCATTACAAATGCAATACCGCTTAGGTCATCGGGAACAACCACAGAGGGCCCATCTCCATTCCTTCCTCTACCCTTTTCTCAGCTACGCACTTGGATGCCGCTTCGCACCCTAAACCAAGAGAACGAACGTTGGGCACGGACCGCGGACAGCAGACAGTCAAGAGCCTTCCAGTTGTCTCACCACGACTCATGCGTCGTCTACTCAACCTTTCAAGACCAGACCTTCGTACCATTACGGGGACACTCACTGGCAACTGTTTCTTGAACACACCTCAATAGCATCGGAGCAACAGACAGCCCGCTCTGCAGGGGGTGTCTGACCGAAGAAGAATCAGCTGCCTACGTAGTCCTGGAATACGTGGGAGTAGCAGCTCAACGTGAACAAATCCTCAACAACCCGAGGTCACTCCGTGAAGCCTGCGAAGACACCAGGAAGCTTCTGTACTTCTGGACGGAGTTAGGCTGGCTAACTATCTAGCCAGTTAACTCTCACTCATAATGGACCATCCATAGGGTTCAAATGCGGAAAAGGGAGTTCTTTAACATTTTTAACCGCTTAGGTCATATCCACTATTATTCTTAGTAGGGTCTACAAATATAGGTACTTCTGTAATCTGTGCCTGTACTTCTGATACTGACATAATGGTTTTTTTTTTGTTATGGCTCGACAAACTGGCTTGCGGCCCGCCTGATGGTAAGTGGTTACCATCGACAACAATTGACATCTGCAACACCAGCGGCATTAACAATGTGTTGCCTGACCTCCGTCGAGGAGGGACGTGGAGAGAGTAGGCTGTATCGTACTCACCCTGATGAAGACCCTCGATTAGGGTTGAAACCTATTGGTGCTTGCACCAACATATCGGTACGTGAAAAATTACCGTTTTTCAAAATGAATAACTTTTCATTTAAAAAACCGATTTCCGTCATTGCATTTGACTAGATGAAAAAAAAAATGATGAATAAACCATAGTGGTGAAAGGGTTATGATACTTTCTGAATGCAAATGCTTGATTTGTTGCTGAAAATATCAAAATCGCTATTATGTATGCCTACAATATTTGAGGAGTTCCTTGAATTCCTCATGGATTCCATCATCAGAACTGGATTCTGAAAAAAATGGGGCAAATCTGGAAGTATATCTATTCAAATAAAAAAAGAATTTTCCAAATCGGCTTATAAACGACGGAGATATGAGGTAACAAACATAAAAAAAAATCGACTGAGTTGAGAACCTCCTCCTTTTTGTGTGAAGTCGGTGAATTACTAATTCTGTTATAAAAAGGCCCACTCTAAGCAATATATTGCTTAGGCTATTGTTTTCTCTCACTCACAGTCCTTTCCATATCACATACAACTTTTTTGCGCCTTGGTGGACCAGTCGCCATACAAAGTCGCCAAGCCTCCATTTCGTATGTTTCTAAAGGGTAGAGGTCAAGTGGGACTGGTGATAGGATATGAGTTCGGGAGTTATTGACAAGGGTAGCTACCTTGAGAATCATTCAATCTTGACACAGTGCAAACAGCTGTACAAGCAGTAAAGATGCTCTGTGAGAAAACCTAACAGTTGGTTCTCCACACTACGTACTGTATATCCAGAGCTCTATTAGAAATACAACAGACAAATGAATGTATAAGCCTCGTACTCTGAGGGTTCCAATTTGTATTTTTTTTAATATTATCAGAGCCCTTTTCGAATTTCAGCCACTTTAGGGTAAAAAGCCAAAATTCCTTATATTTAACTTTTGCCTTAATTTGTGCCACAGTCTCCTAGCATTACCAATTTTAGAATAGTGAGATCACTGGAAGTACCCTGTTGAGGCACGGAACCTTAATAAACTGGACAACTTCACAATCATTAATTTGGTTTTTTTTTTATTTCTGTAACGCGTTTTCACACTATCCGATCTTGTATTGTTATCGCACTTCATTTCCATACATTTTATAGGTCACTGATAAAGTGTATAAGATTTCGTTCGCAAACGATAGCGGATCAGATAGTGTGAAAACGCTACAAGATTTTGTACTCGCACGTAAAGCTTATACCACACCATCGAGACAAAAGCTATTGCGATGCAGTGACGCCTGTATCGCAATCGCTTTTGTCTCGCTGTCAAGTGATTTTAATTGAGAGTGTAGATCTCTATATCCATGGTAGTTGTACACCTACGCGTCAGTGACACTGGTCGAAATGTATTATTATCATTTGACTGACGCTACCACAGTCGAATAAAGTGATTATTGTTGTAGCTAGATTTTTTGTACTTAATGTTTAATCTATGTTGGAGCTTTTTAATAATTTCACATGATGCGGAACCGCAGTATTATACCCTTAAGTACATAATTTAAATTGTTTCATTTCAGCGTAGTGTCTATACTGCGTGAAAAGCGAATTATATTATGTGAACTGTGAAGTATCATATGAGTAGACTCATTTCGCATCGCTTGCCCGACTTTGGGTCCATTTGGTGATTGGTAAAACGTATGATTTTGTGACGTCATGGAGAAAAAAGAGGGTCTCGGCATTTGGAATTGTTTTCATATTGAAATTAGTTTGTGAAATCACCGGAATCAGGAATCATCAAAACGTTTTTACAGTATGCATATTGTGTGATCGTTGATCTTTGACCCTGGATGAATAAGAATTTATGCTGATATGGCATGAAATCTATTTAATTATACCTAAATCTGGCTGAACTAAGCAACGGAGTTTGGTATTCAGAAAATTCGAACCGAATTTTTAGTACCTACTATTTTGGTTAAAAAACGGTTATCTGTAAAGTCGGTTTACTGACGATAGTTCAACGTGTCAACGTCGTTATTGTGCTTCTTTGTCGGTCGTTCCGCGCTCGCGCGCATGCGGCGTTATATTTATATATATATATATAGCATATATAGCGCATGCGCATATATATATATATATAGCATATGTAGCGCAAGCGCATAGTGCTATATATATATATATATATAGCATATATAGCGCATAGCGCATGCGGTGACGCATGACGAGGTAACGACGTATGACGAGGTAACGACGCATTAGTCATGTTTTTTCGAGCGTGCAGCCGGCTCCATCGATTTATAAGACGTTAACACGTCAAAAACGGTTGTCTGTAAAGTCGGTTTACTGACGATAGTTCAACGTGTCAACGTCGTTATTGTGCTTCTTTGTCGCTCGTTCCGCGCTCGCGCGCATGCGGCGTTAGCGCATGCGCATATATATATATATACATATCTATATATATAGCATATATAGCGCATGCGGTGAAGCTGCATGCGCATAGCGCATGCAGCGTCACCGCATTCGTTTTGCGAGGTGACGCATGACGAGGTAACAACGTATGACGAGGTAACGACGCATTAGTCATGTTTTTTGGAGCGTGCAGCCGGCTCCATCGATTTATAAGACGTTAACACGTCAAAAACCTTATTATTCCTTGCTTCATGCAGTACTTAACTATTTATCAAAGTTCTTGTTATTCGGTGATACAGAACCCATGTCCTATATTCATCCACTCACTTGCCATATTCAAATTGATTGTCAGAAAGGGACGGCGTGACCTCTAATCGGGCTGCGGACAATTGCCTCGACCCGAATCTCCTTCTTTTATACGATTTTTATACTCTAGGGACAGTTCCTAGCTATTTTTTGGAGAAATGATTTTGGTATAGCATGTAACGAAGTGGTAGATATTATTATATTGTATCTGCTTCATCAACATCTGCCTTAAGAGGAGGTTACCCTCTTAAGGCTCTTAAGTTTTCTCCTAATTTGGATATTTTTCAAACTCCATGAAGTTTTGTACACATGATCGTTACATAATACCAGATAATTTACTTGTCTTTGATAATACATATTACATAAATATGTTAAGTGTACTGATACCACGCTTGGCAGGCAGATTGGTATTGGTTACTCAGCTCAATGCTACTGCCCATCCCCTGGTGTAGGTTCTTTAGTCGGCTTTTACGACATCCACGGGAGGAAATGGAGGGGCCTATATTCATAGGCCGTACACACCACAACAGTCTATCTGCTTACTCACCAAGTATTCACCAATTTTCTCAGTGCTGGTGCACGCCTAATACTGGACAAGTTAGTGTCAAATCTCATATTATGAATATAAATAGAAAATACTTTATACTATCCTATGAAAATAAAAAAAATAAACGACAAAACTTAACGTAATAATTTAAGTACAATGGGCGGAGTTCTCGCTTGGGAGCGATTCCTCCTCAGAACTCAGCATCGACTAACTTCACTGGCAAGCAATAATGATCCTAATGACTTTCCCGGTGTTTACAAGTATTTCAAGATTGTTTCCAATCCTCAACGATTTCAGGTGTATGTTACTAACGAGATCGTAATGACTGTTTTGCTGTGACACAGAGATAAGGCAGCGAAAATGATACTTGAGGAGCTACCTATCGGATTTCAAAATTATATAGGTCAAATTAAACATGACTGTGTTGAGGCATAATTTTAGTAAACAAAATTAAATTAAGAATATCTAATAAGAAAGTTATAGCATCATAACCGACACTGGGATATTTGTTGATACTATTCTCGAGTGGCCAAAACGAACAAAAAAGAAGAAGCAATGTATGACGCTCTCCACCCGATCGATCAGTGACTACTTTAAAGATTACAGCAAGTAGGTGGATGGAGGCAGATCAAGACAATTCGTCGTGGTATTCTATGAGAGAGGATTATTTCCAGCAGTAGACATCATCCAGCTTGATGAAGATGTCTTGAAAAAGAAGAGAGAGAAAGCAATGTATGTTCGTCACACTGCGTTATCAGCACATTTTAATCATCAAAAATCACAGTAATAATATTTTACTATAGACCACAGGCAAAAGCTACCAACACAAAAAGAGTATGTTGACTTGCATTTCTATTCTTCCCTAAAAGCAGTATATTAAGCCCGGGTTATCCGCCGGGTCGCCACTAATCCCGTGATAAGCGGGAGAGGACAATGCGCTATTGTTCTGTCCCACCCAGTGTACAGTGACAGAAATGCAGAAGGTGGCAACATGTAACATTTGGCGCCCAACGAGGGGCACTTATTGATTTAAAATGGCCCCCTGTTTGAGCGCCAAGATATTGAAAAATAAATTTGGAGAAGTAATCTTATACATGTCAATATCTTTACACGCTTCAACACTTAATGTGCTTATAAATGTTATGTTTTGGCGCCCAACATGGGTCACATTTTGATCATCTGATAGCTTCTGTTTAGGCGTCACATTACGTGTAGGGAAATCAATGTAGCTTACGTAGTTGGAAATGTTACTAAGAAATACGAGTTAACTATTTTAAAATGAGTTGATTTGTTTAATTTTGTTTTGACGACCTCTGTGGCGTGGCCAGCGAAGGCCGCCTGCGACGCAGGAGGTTGCGGAATCGATTCCCGCCTCTGAACAAATATTTGTAGTATCTGCAGATATTTGTTCAGGGTGTTCTGGGTAATTTTCTATGTATAATAAAAAATATCTATCTATGTAATGTATTGTATTAAGTATATCAGTTATCTGGTACCCATAACACAAGCTTTGCTTAGCTTGGGGCTAGATAATGTTGTGTGAAATATACAGTATATTTTTTTTAAAGTTTTTATTTAAAATGCTTCAAACATTTGCTGGCATCCGATTGAGCTGAAATTTGGCATACTTATGTAACTTCAGTGACAGTGCAATAATATGATACTATGGAGCTGGTCTGATGACGGAGCCAGAAGGTAGTATACTAGTACATCTCCTTAGACGTAGAACTCCTTACAAGATAACCCAGTCGTGTTTAAGCTCGTTGGGTTTGTCTGGACAAGTACTACAGCCCTAGTTGGTATATAGAGTCCGATGATAGAACTGGAAGGTGGCCAAAAGAACTCCAACAAGATAGTTTCATTGTAATGTTCGGGTTCGTTGGATTTGCCTTGACCTTGGGACGTAGCCCAAAGTGGTTTCCGGAGTTTGATCATGGTGGCTATTAGCTTGATGAAAATAAGTAGACTGGTTGTGTTTAGGCTCATTGTGATCAGCTCACAGTTCTGGTAACTAATTTCATCACCATCATATTAAGTTGGAAGTAAATATAACAACAGCTTGTTTTGTTTGTTTGTTTTTTATTTTTTAACAAAAAATTATTATAACAAGACAAAGTCATAGACGATCCTGAATTAGTTTTCTCTTATAAAAATACATATTTTGTAGTTTTTAAAAACCAGGCTTTCTGTATTTGCTACTCTGTGTAAGCCACCTCAAACTCAAATGAACCGACGTCTCACTTAAAAACGTGATACTGTTTCTCTTTTTTGTTAGCGCTTTTTATTTTCGCCTATTCATTGCGGTGACATCTTTATAGCAGGGTTATATGGATTGAAGACAGGTGTCACCTTGTTTCTATTGTGATAAAGTTCAGAATTCAACGGTTTTCGCTCCCTTGAGTGGGGTAACAATGTGAAAATGAAAATATATATCAGGTGTTTTGTTTCGATGTAAATTGTAACGTGTGGTGTTATTGTGTTATGTTCTACGTTGTGGATACCGCCTTCTAAATGCTGCTCGTCTGATACTTTGGGGATAGAAAATGTTTTGTTCACTTATTTCAGTATAATTTTCGTATGAAATTCTGAGAAAGTTAGAACAATCTCGTTTAACAAAACGAGTTAGGGTATGTACAGTACCGTTCTGATTTTCTTATTGTAACAGTCATAAAATAGGCTTCACAGATAGTATTGATTGAACAAGCTTGAAAAAATTAAGTTTTGCCGCCCAACATGGGGCACTTTTTTATACACTTTCTTATTGTAAATCAGTCATCGTCAGCCGAAAGACGTCCGCTAGTAGAAAAAGGCTTTATATATTGCCGCTTTGCCACCTCCATCCACCACCATTCTGTAACCCGTACAAAATCGTCGGTCTACCGGGTAGGGGCCGTCTTAAAATGTGCCTTACGCGTTATGGTCCCGAATAATTAAAAATTTTGAAACAAATTCGTCATTAAAAGTTATCTTTTTTAAATAATAATTAAAGATATGACGCAAACAATCTGACACATTCAATTAAAATTTAAATTGAAAGGATCCTTCAAAAATTGCGAGAAATATCGAAAATCCCCCAACGGGCGATATTATTGAACGATACCATAAAACTATCGCTTCGCATCCTATGAGGGAGATAGTAAACGCATAGTAGAGTAAGAGCAAATTCCACAACACACTTTTTAACACCAAACCGTTATCAAGTGCTTCGTTATAAGGAATAATAATCATGACCCTATTATTATATATATTAGTATGCTAGACTAACTACTCTTTCACAACTTAGTTGCGAAACTTAGTTGCCGAAGGAGCTTTCGTCCGCCCCCCCGCTACGGCAACTATTTCAGTACCACTATTCTTTATCAGTTAGATGATTTAATAACGTGATTTTTTTACTTTTTTTTTGTAGTTTAGTAATAAGGTCGAAGGTTTTCGAATCGTCAGACAGCATATTCAGATATTTAGTGTCTGTAGTCTCACTGATGAAATTAACCGTTTGCGTCACACGAGTCCAGCGATCAGCGCAAATTCTCGTAGCTTGCTACGAACTTCGTAGCAGCTGCGTGGCTTCGTACGACTTTACAATGAAGCTGATCAGAAACTTGTTATTTTTTGGAATTCCATACTTAAAAGGTGCCAAACGGATCTTAGGTATTCTGCCACATCGAGTACAATTTTTTTACAGATCAGGTGTTTGGGTATAAACTCTTTGCAAATAATAAAAATATAAAGAATCTAATCATAAGAGTATACAATTAGTTCTCCAACCAAGGAATACAACCGATAGTACATTCGCATCTATTAGTGGTGACATCTAGTCTTCGGATCCCTATACTATATATAAGTGGCTCAAAATTCGCTACCGTCGGGATACTCACGTTCTCTGTCTTCTTTATAACATTCTACATAGTCCGCTTTCTCCCAACTACTTAAAAGAACGTTTCTTTCCCCGTTTTCCTCCTGACCGTCTCTCTCGTTCCTCGCAACATCTTCAACTAATGATCCCTGTCCATAAGACCTCGTTTTTCACGGACTCTTTTACGGTCACTGCGATCCGCTTATGGAACTCTCTTCCAGTTGAAATTCGGAAGGCTGCGTCCATAGGAATTTTCAAGTCCAAACTGTACCACTACTTTTTCTCCTTGCAAAATGTTGAACAAAATTGAGCGCTTATGTTATTTTCTTATTTGTTTTCTTTATAAGTTTGTTTATGGTAGGTTATAATAATTATATATATTTATATATATATTTTTTAATATGTATCTAGTTATTTTAAGTAGGTAAGTAATTAATTATGTTATCTTTATAATCTCGTTCTGTATTATTTCCCTATAGCACTACCACCCACTCTATATTACACAAAGGTTAGCTGGAAGAAAATGCTAATTAGCATTAAGTTCGCCTATGTACTTGTTTTTTTTTGTCTTGTGCAATAAAGTATTTTCTATCTATCTATCTATACTATATATCTTATTTTTACAGTAGGACGACCTCTGTGGCACGGCGGGCGAAGGTTCGCCTGCGACGCTAGAGGTTGCGGGTTCGATACCCGCCTGGGAACAAATATTTGTACGATCTGCAGATATTTGTTCAGGGTGTTCTGGGTATTTTTCTATGCATAATAAAAAATATCTATCTATGTATCAAATATATCAGTTATCTAGTACACAAGCTCTGCTAAGCTTGGGCCTAGATAATGTTGTGTGAAATGTCCAGCATTTGTTTGTTGTTGTTGTTTGTTGGAAGTCGTGGTACGGGCAAATCACGCCCTGATTTTAAAGGATAACGTCTGCCTAGTAATGCAACATTTTGTAGATCCCTAAGTAGCATTACATTAATAGTTTTTCGTCTCGTGAGTCATTTTGTAGAGAGATGAGACACTATAATCTCAACGGTACACAGTAACAGGGAGTTGGCGCGAGAATATAACCGGGTGTGTGTAATGGGCGATGTTCAATAAATATTGACGCTCGATATTTTTGAGGCAGTTTCTGGCACGTGGTTAGAGTTTAGTGCGTAAAGTGATTTGCAATGTACGTAGTTAATATACAGCAAAATATGTGTAATCTAATTAGAAACGAAACATAATACATTTCTCGTTAAGAGAATCGAAACACTTCAAGTTTATGTGTTTAATGGATTATTAGAAAAACATTGTAATAAACGGAAAACAAATTATCATATATAACAGTAAGTAGGTAGTACAAGGTTACGACTTGTACTAATATTTATTCTGTGGTTACGAACTGCCAGCAAATATAATGATGGCTATTGTTAAAGAAATAATCTTTTTAATTGTTTAATTGTCGCCAGAAAGAAAATCTTGGTAGTGTTTCGATTTTTTTGATGAGAAATGTATAACAGTATAATTTAAGCAATGTAATTTTTTTTTGTCTTTTTTCGCAACAGTGGTAAAAGACTTGAAAAAAATTAACTTAAATCCTCTGCACGTTCTGACGCTTAAACTACATAAACCTAAAACTTACCTGAAACCTATAACATGATACTTAGAAACTTAGAAAACAAAAATGTTGAAATTAGCACCTAGTACTTATAGAAAATAATAATTGATTGTACATCTAATGTGTGTGTGAATGTTTGGAGTTTACCTAGATGTGTGTTTGAACGTAGAATTCTGGAAGCTGAAACTTGAAAATAGGTTGTTCATCTCTTTTTTCATACTAATAAGCAAGCAAACAAGCATACGGCCCACCTGATGGAAAGTAGTTACCGTATCCTATAGACACCTGCAAGATCAGAGGCAAAACACGCGCGCTGGCGACCCTGAGACATAAAGATAAAAAGTATCATGTGCCCGTAATTTCACCAGCACCCGTACCTTTCAAACCGTATCACAACATTGCGAGCACTACTGCTTGGTGGCAGAAATAGGTACGGTAGTAGTACTTCCCCGGACAAACTACTCTACACATCACTCTACATCAACTGCAGGATCAACGCACTAACCGTTAACGTTTATGTAGGAGCAGTATTTTTTTACGTGAGCGAGCGAGCGATGGTTATGTTATCACTAACGTCGGTCGGATATTGATACTACCCATATTTTTGAGGGTTACGAGCCTGGAAAACAATTTGCAAGTTATAAAACTTTTATGTTTCGGTATCGTTATTACTTATTTACAAAAAAGCGATATAAACAACAAAAAACTGTTTATGCCTACGAGAACATACATTTAATAATAATATTAATCTGTTTATTATTTATTTTCCAGTTCTTAGACTCTTAGGTAATCAGAAAACTTATCTCTCAAAATGCCTGTGCACAGCAGCTCTTTTTATGGTAAATCTTTCACAGTGTAAGCTGTGCGTCTGTGGAACACTTTGCTGGTGGAAGTCAGGCAGGCATCTTCGCTGCACACATTCAAGCTTAAACTAAAGAATCATTATCTGTCTGACCTATCCTCGTTTTGATAGGATTGTGGAAATATCCTGTGAATATATAAGTAAAATAGTCATATTTTCTTTTCTTTTCTTTTATCAGGGTGTATTATATTATTTACCGTTTATAGTATTTAACTTATTACTATTTTTTTTTAAAGTAAGTATATTGTGTATTCGAGTTTAATGTAAAAACTGTATTTTTTCATTCTATCATTATTGTTATTATTTTTACTCTGTGCACCGCTGTTTCGTTACTGCTTCGCTCGTTACTGTCCATCTAAAGGTTGCCTGGAAGAAATCACTCTCAGCGATAAGGCCGCCCATTGTACTACTAATTTTACTAAATCCTGTTATGTATTCCTGATGTACAATAAAGTGTTAATCTATCTATCTATCTATTTAAGAAACTTAATTAAAATACATAACATACACTTAGAAGAGTTACAAAGTTTTAAAGCAAATCCAGAACTTAAAATAAGACTAGATAGATTGTACAATGAAACAGTTTATCATTCGCATTCATTTTCGCATTATCATAGATGTTATATAAAAACCTTTCAATAGATAACAAATTTTCAGTTGGTACTACGTAGGTATAGAACACTAACTCCCACCCCAGGTACAACCTGTGTTGTAGGAGATAGTCTCTTTTGTCCGGTTTAGCTTCATTCAAGGGCAATAGTTTTGAATTTACTCCTATCCACAACCAAAACCTATGATAGCCACAGCTGTTTTAGCGTATGTCATTTTACATCAGAGAGAACCAAACAAAAAAAAACATTTAAAATTATAATATATATAAGAACTCCATCGAGACGTGAGGACCTTCCTTTACTGCGTCATCCTGTTTACGGTCGCCACTTGAGAACCTTCATTCCCCAACGGTTGTCAATTCTGCGAGCTATATGACCTGCCCACAAAACCGGCTGAGGTGGTTGGAAGAATCGCTTAGAAGTGATTTCTTCCAGACAACCATTGGACGGAGAGAGAGATCTGTAAGAATAAAGGTGTATGATTAAGAAATAACTCAGGTATGCATCTTAACCACTCACATCACATTGCCACAAGTGTATAGATCACAATCTACCCTGAATAATAAAACTATTTTATAGATACGAAACTCAATTACTAAATAACTACTAAAATGAATGACTAATATTAATATACTTACTACATAAAAGCAATAAATAAATGAATATGAATATGAACATAGAAGACTTTTTTTTTTTCTTTTTTTTTTATGCTACTTGGCAAGCAGACAAGCTTACGGCCCACCAGATGGAAAGCAGTTACCATAGCCTATGAACGTTTGTAACACCAGAGGTATCACACGCGCGCTGCCGACCCTGAGACATAAAGATGAAAAGTCTCATGTGCCTGTAATTTCACCGGCACCCGTACCCTTCAAACCGAAACACAGCAATGCAAACACTACTGCTTGGCGGCAGAAATAAGTGCGGTGGTAGTACTTCCCCAGACGAACTCTTTCACAAGAACTTCTACTACTAACAAAACTATGAACTTCTCATATGGACTCAATAAGGCCTAATTCCTAATTGCAACATTTAGGCTTAGCATCTAAGTAATCATCTCATCATCATTATCATCATTGGCCGTTATACGTCCACTGTAGGGCGAGGCCTTCCCCAAAGAATACAATGGGGGGATTTGCTATACCACCACGCTTGACTCGCGGATTGGTGAACGCACTATTATTGTTAAGTACTCAGGCGGATGCTACTGCCCATCCCCTGATGTAATCCTTTAGTTGGCTTTTATTAAATTTATTCTTAGGTTGGATATACCACGGCACGGGAACTAAATTACTGCGTTTACAATAAGCAATAATAAGTTAATTAACTTAATCCTGGTTGGTTGGCACAGTTTGGTCAAAGTGACTACTTACCACTCAAAATGATCCTCGTGATTTCAATAAATAACTTTAATACCTTTGACTTTGATTTTGCCGCGGAGGTGCTCCGTACAGCTTACTACCCTAGCTTTATCATTCCCATTAATTTGAATATCCTGGCTTGGTTTAATACACTTGTTGCCCGAGCGAGCGCAGCGAGTGAAGTCTTTGCAATAACTGGCAAAATTTGCTTTCATCTGCGGCGTTATTAATCTTTAAATGGTGTCATAAAAAAGGGCTATGTTCCAAAACTATTTAAATGTTTATTCTACGATGTATAGTTTTTAAGAAAAAAGTAAAAATGAAAAATTTATGAACCAATATAACATAAGCTCTCATTTGTTAGAGTTTCAACTACTTTGTGGTTCAGGTAAGATTGGGTTTATGCTTAGGTCACGCTATGGCTGCGATTTTCAAAATTTATTAAAAAAAATTACAAGAATGCTTTTTTGCTCGTGAGGTTTACTGTTCGCAGAACTACTAGTGTATTCTGGGTATAAGTGATTGATTTCTGTGTACTTAGCATGAGAGGTTCGTATCCATGCGTTAGAGTTATTAGTCAATATAAGTCACGTGATTTGTTTCTGCCCAGTTTTCAAGTGTCACTTCTGTTTATTTATTACCTGTTTGCACCTACCGTGGTTATCTAATACGTGCCTCACATTACAACACATAAAATAAGCTAAGCTAAGCTCTATCACAACTGTATAGAGCTTATTTTAACTTATCACTTGGACTTGGTGTGTATTAGATTTCTTATTAGACTGATTTTGAAAAATGATTTTTAAACTTAAGAGTTTTCAGTCCATTTTTGCGCGTATATAAGAATTTAAGGAAGTGAGAATGAAACACGTAACGTTAAGAGTCTCATTTAAATCCTATGTACGAGAATTATTATTCTAGTAACGTTTGCACACGGCTCCTCTCGCGCGAAAAGGCAAAGTTGGATAGAAATTGCAAAAGGTTGATGTTTTTGTAATGATGGACGAAAAAATTTGCAAGAAAAACTCGTAAATTAGACCAAAAATTGTATTTTAAGATACAATATTCCTCCTCAAACTTCAGTGGGCTTCTATAAGTCCACTGGTGGACGTAGGCCTCTCCCATTGAATACAATGGGAAGATTTGCCACAATGTTGACATTTTTCATCACAGCCTGCCGAAACTCATGGAGATAGCGCAGCTTGTTTTGGAGAAAGTTGAATAGTAGTGGTGCCTATAAGTAATATTATAGGTATTCCCCAGTAGGTGCCTACTTATTTTTAAGCTTGGTTCTTTGTTTTTATTTTATATAATCATGTGCATATAACATCGCTTTAGAGCCTATTCTGTTAAGGTGTTATAATAGTTTTTTAATAAATAAATAAAAAATAAATAAAAAATCACCACGCTTGGCAGGTGGATTGGTGATCGCAGTTTGTTAATAAGTACTCAGGCGGATACTGCTGCCCATCCCCCGATAATCTCTGTAAGGTCTAGTAGTTTAATTATGGTATTGCTTCAGTGTTTTTTGGATGCAAGTATTTTTTTTGTTATTATCCTACTTGTTCGGAACCCTCCCCACATGAGTCCGACTCGCAATTGGCCGGTTGTTTGTGGTATCTTCTGTTTATTTAGTTATTATAATAAGGTATTAAATAAAGTATTTTCTTATTTAATACCTTATTATACCTTAGCTTGGGGCTAGATAATGTTGTGTGAAATGTCCAGCATTTATTATTATTTATTTATTATTATTTATTATTAGATTAGACGACCTCTGTGGCGCGGCGGGCGAAGGTTTGCCTGCGACGCAGGAGGTTCAGGTTCGATTCCCGCCTCGGAACAAATATTTGTACGATCTGCAGATATTTTTTCAGGGTGTTCTGGGTATTTTATATGTATAATAAAAAATATCTAGTTGTGTAATGTATATTGTATTAAGTATATCAGTTATCTAGTACCCATAACACAAGCTCTGCTTAGCTTGGGGCTAGATAATGTTGTGTGAAATGTCCAGCATTTATTTGTCTATTTATTTTTGCACTAAATAAAATTTACAAGTATAGAATTGAAACTTTCGTGGTTGATGAGAGATCTCAGTCTTAAAACGTCAGCAAAGATGACGAAAAACAGTGGTAATTATCTGTTTTTTAAATTTAAAATTTACAAGTAATCAAATTTCGTAAAGTGTACAGAGTATTGCCACCAAAATTCCACACTTTTCAATCAATCCGAACCCAAAGGAAAAATAGAATTTAACGATGGGATTGGAATCTGGAGCGTTATATCTACATGCAATTACGTATGTCTGTCTGTCGCACAAAGCGCTATCATCACTGCGGGGGACGGGGGATGGACTAAGGACATTCCAAAGGGTGGCGGGTTATACAGGGGTGAAACTATGGAAGGCATAATTTCGCATAGTGATGACCACACTCAATCTATGATGAGTGTGCTATCATACATTTTTTTTTTCTTTGACGACTTCTGTGGCGCGGAGGGCGAGTTATATGATGATGTGCGAGATGATGATGAGTTTTATTAACTCCCTAGTACATGTTTCTGTCGCATAAATACTGGTAACATTATTATCAGTAACATCCAAATTGTTTCGTGGGAGACTCCTTTTTTGAGCAAGTTTCCCCAATAATAATAATAATATTAATAATAAAGCCAATAAACCATAAATAACAATAATACGTTATATTCTAATTTCAATAATAAAATCTATACCTAACATGCAAATAAAAAAATAAAATCCTTAATTTTAGTTATTAGATTTCTTAGTTTTTTATGAATCATATTTTAATGGACTGTCCATTTTTGGACGAAGGCCTCCTTCCCCAATACCCATTTCAAATTTCCTCAATACGTTCCATAAGGGGGTAGGGGGGTGAGTTTGAGGGGCACACCGACAGAGACAACTTTCATTGACGAAAAATCAGACGGAAAATTGGAACTGAGAGTGATTGAAACGTTTGGAGGTGACAGGCAAGGTTTGTGGTAATTTGAATTCTTTCGAAATAATTTGGGAATTTGTATACAAGGTGTTTCTGAAGGTGACAGAGCTTTAGGGGTTACGAGTTCCAATGGTTTCCTGTTTATTGTTGTTGAAAATTATTTGTGTTGAACGGGAGAAAGTTATTCAAATTGTTCCCATAGGGTTGACAATATGATCAAACAAATAAAATTCGATCATTATTAAAAGGGTTGCTTTCCGTGGTACTTTTAAAGTAGCTAAGATACATGGGAAACTTAGTGAAAACCGATTGCGCTGGTACGGACATGTGATAAGGCGAGATGAAGACCATAATTATGACTAAAAGAGTCCTGAATATACATAGAAGACGAAAAAAGGCGC
The DNA here is from genome assembly GCA_951392215.1 of Epirrita christyi. Classification (NCBI taxonomy): domain Eukaryota; kingdom Metazoa; phylum Arthropoda; class Insecta; order Lepidoptera; family Geometridae; genus Epirrita; species Epirrita christyi. Next base: position 823,603 of record OX595857.1, on the reverse strand, counting down.
CGTGGATGACCACCAATTGCTCCGAACAATACAAAATTACATTATAGCGAACAACACAACATAAAAGACAACCCACAACCATACGTTATGGCGCAGAAGTACTAGATGGGTTGACCCCAAATAAATTGGGATCAAAGTCAAGTCAAAGTCAAAAAGAACTTTATTCAATGAAATCACAAGGATCATTTTGAGTCGTCTTATAAACTAAAATTACTCCTGTTCCAACGCGACCAAGCCTAGAAGAATCAGGCAACAAACACGGCTTGGCTTACATAAATGGTCCGTCTTACCTCTAGGTGAGAAGCGCCTGTGTGGTGCCACGGAGCAAAGAGTTGCTGATACATAGTAAATGAGAACTTAAAAACCTTAGGAAGGTAGTCAAAAGTAAATAAACATCAGCAAAAATATGCAAGACAGCACACGCTACGCTTGTTATACTTATAAATAATAATCTAATAGAAACATGTAAATAGGTAAGTACAGATATTGCAAATTTCCATTTTAGCAGTCGAGGGGCAGAGCGGCATCAGGCCACGCGGCTTTATGGATAATAACCAGGAGAAAGAAGAAAGAGTTGCTTTATTCGAACATAATATCTATTTATCATAATTAATTGATTCAAGCGTGACTTTGCGGAAATCCATTCTACAATATAAAATAGACGAACAAGTATATAGTAACAATTCCGCTCCGCTCGAAAAAGACACACTACTGCAAAAACTCCGCAGCCATGTTGCCTCTTCGAACGCCGAACAGAAAGACTTCCTGTTCTTCTGTGTGTGTGTGTGTTCTGTTGTGACTTTCTGTTCGGCGTTCGAAGAGGCAACATGGCTGCGGAGTTTTTGCAGTAGTGTGTCTTTTTCGTTCTAGCACTCAGTGAGCCTACTGTTTCCTGAGGATGCTTCGTTGAGAGGCGAAACACGTGTCGAATTCTTTCAGAGTTTTCGTTGGAGAGGAGCAGAATTGTTACTATATATTTGTTCGTCTATTTTATATTGCATCTATTTATCAGCCTGTTTACGCTCACTTCTGGACGAAGCCCTTCCCATTGAATACAATAACACCTTACTTAATACCACGCTTGGCAGGTGGATTGGTGATCGCAGTATTTATGTTAAGTACTCAGATGGATGCTGCTGCCCTGATAATCAATACTTAAGTATGTCCTACCTATTTTATTTATGTTTTGGTTTGCTTGTTATTGTTTAGAATTTGTGTCAAATAAATGTATTTTCTCTCTTTTCTTTCTTTGCTATCACGCACGTTTTTCTTCTTCAATTTAAATCTATTCTATTATTTGACGACCTCTGTAGCGCAGCGGGCGAAGGTTTGCCTGTGACGCAGGAGGTTGCGGGTTCGATTCCCGCCTCGGAACAAATAAATGTACGATCTGCAGATATTTGTTCAGGGGTGTTCTGGGTATTTTTCTATGTATAATAAAAAATATGTGTTAGAGCATAGATACTAGACTAGTGAATATAAACTTAATGGTTAGTTGTCAAACTCTCCTGTAATGTGAAAGGATCGGACCAAGTTGCTCTGTAATAATTATCTCAATTTCTTTTGATAATCCGTGTTTAATTTGCCACAAATACATCAGGTTATGGGCGCAGTAATCTTCATACGCGTTATTTCAACAAGATTTTGCGGATTTCATGAAAAATAATTATTCGTGAAAAAGCCGGCCATTTTTGGCATGACACCGTTTTTTCAAATAATTTGAAAATTTTTACGTTGCACGGATTCACAATGGCAGGGACGACGGGTGGTTCAATTCCTGTCGAGAAACTGAAAGGTATCCAGGACTATAACACGTGGAAGTTCTTGATGAAGATGTATTTGATACATGAGGATATGTATGACTGCGTATCGTCGGAAGATGCATGCAAAGATGAGAAGAAGCGGCAGAAGGCTTTGGCAAAGATCTGCTTGTCGGTGAGTGCGGATGTGCTTCCGCATGTACGCAACGCTTCTTCGGCATTCGAGGCTTGGAACAACCTGCAACGTGCTTATGAGGACCGGGGATTAAGTAGAAGGCTTGGCTTACTACGATCGCTTTTCGGGCTCAAGCTAAGGGAGACCGAAGGCATGGAGAAGTACATTACCAGAATCACTGAGCTATCACAACAGGACTCACAAATGACTATGATCCACTTATCATGGCCCTGGAGAACTCTAATATGAAGTTGACCACGGAGCAAGTGAAGTCAAAGTTGCTCCAAGAGGCACAGAGACGAGAGGATAAGTTGGAGGCACCGGAAGCATCTGCCTTGGCTGTAAAGAAGGTTGTAAAATGCTTCAAGTGCAAGGAACCTGGCCACTACAAAAGGGATTGCCCGACGAACACTCGTAAGGCGAAGGATACAAGCAGCAAATCGAAAGATGCGTTGTTGACCGCGCTTGCAGTGAACGTGAATGATAATAGGTGGTATCTCGACTCTGGAGCGACGAATCATATGTGTAATAGAAAAGACAATATGAGTGAGTGTGTCTCGGTAAAAGCGTTAGATGTGCATGTTGCCAACGGGGCAAAGTTAGCAACGACTTGTCGAGGAAATGTGATAGTGATGTTAGGAAATGGTAAAAAGACAATTAGCAATGTTTACTATGTGCCTAATTTAAGTACTAACCTTTTGTCAGTAAGTGAGTTGACTAGGAAAGGTTATACTGTAAAATTTGATAGCAAACAATGTAAAATCTTAGGTAAATCTGGTAATGAAGTGGTAGCGACAGCGTCATACATCAATGGTGTTTATCAATTAGACACTGTTGGGGAGTTGGAGATTGCCATGAGTTCTAGTGTGGAGCCGGAGGCCTGTGAGGAGTCACAGAAGGTATGCAGTGACCGTTCTGCGGACAACGTCACACAAGAAGTTTGGCACAAGAGGTTAGGTCACCTCAACTCCAGGAGTATGAACCTTATGAAGAATGGGATGGTTACAGGTATGCGTTTTGAAAATTCTAACTTCAAAAACTGTGTTGCTTGTATTGAGGGAAAACAGACAAAGTTACCCTTTCCCAAGAAATCTTTGAGTAGGTCTAAGGTGTTTTTAGGCCTGGTACATACAGATGTATGTGGACCAATACAGATACCATCACTTTCTGGTGCTCGGTATTTTGTCACTTTTATAGATGATTTTTCCAGAAAAACGTGGGTTTATTTCCTTAAAACTAAAGATGAAGTCTTTGAAAAATTCAAGAGCTTCAAGGTCCTAGTGGAAAATCAAACTGATAGAAAAATAAAATCTTTGAGGAGTGACAATGGAACTGAATATGTCAACTGTGTATTTCAGAAGTACTTGGAAGCCAGTGGAATCCGGCATCAAACTACGGTTCCGAGATGCAGTTCACAGAACGGGGTAGCAGAGAGAGCCAACGGGACGATCATGGAGAAGGCTCGTAGCATGCTCCAGGATGCAGGCTTGGACAAGAAGTTCTGGGCGGAGGCCGTAAATACAGCAGTCTATCTGAAGAACCGCTCGCCTACTAAGGCGGTACTGGGGGTCGTTCCACAGGAGAAGTGGACTTCGGAAAAGGTAGATGTTAAACATATTCGGGTTTTTGGATGCATTGCATATGCTTTGGAAGAGAATCGAAGAAAATTAGATTCCAAAAGCAAGAAATGCATATTCGTGGGTTATTGTGAGGACAGTAAAGGCTACAGGCTGTTGGATCCATCATGTCCTAAGAAATGCATCAAGGCAAGACATGTAACGTTCTTGGAAAATGTATTTGTTAAGGGAGATATATCACATGATGATAACAAAGACATCGCCGGTGTTTATGAATGTCCAACTGATTCAAATAGCTCTGAGAGTAGGAGAGAATCCGGTTCTACTTCACAGGAAACACCTGAGAGAATTCACCAGTCTGATGACACTTTGGATGAGACAGAGGGTTATGACACAGGGGTAGATGAAGCAGATAATTCTTCGGATCCAACATACGTTCCAGGTTCTTCAGATGAAGATTCAGAGATGGAGTTTGAAGGTGTTCACGAGTATGCGCAGCTAGCTGGGATGCTGCTAGAAGAAATAGGCGTTCCAGAGACTGTAGTGAGATATTCTACAATTAGAATATTGCTGGTTTTGGCTGCTCAGTATGATCTAGAAATCGAACATTTGGATGTGAAAACGGCATTTTTAAATGGTGATCTAGAAGAGACAGTGTTCATGGAACAGCCAGAAAGTTTTTTAAACAAGGGAAATGAAAACAAAGTATACAGACTCAATAAAGCGATTTATGGACTAAAACAGGCGGCCAAGTCGTGGTATGAGAAGATTAATGGTGTTTTGGTCAACAAACTAAAACTCAGGAAATTATCTTCAGAGCCTTGTGTATTTGTTTATCATCAAGGGGAGGAATATATAATTATTGCCCTGTATGTTGATGACATTTTGTTATTTTCTTCCAAGTCTTTAAAGAACAAGAAGGAGGAGATCAAGAAGAAACTCAGTGAAGAATTTGAGATGAAGGACATGGGACAGGCCAGTCATATCTTGGGTATGAGTATTACCAGGAATGATAACCAAATTACACTGGACCAGTCAAGCTATACCAAAAGGATATTGGAAAGGTTCCACATGTCTGATTGTAATCCAGTGCAGACTCCTATGGAAACTGGATTGAAGTTGAAGAAAGCTGAAAATAAAAGCTGTAAACTTGATTATAGGAATTTAATTGGGTGCTTAATGTACTTAGCAGTTTGTTCCAGGCCGGATATCAGCTTTGCTGTGAGCTACCTGAGTCAGTTTAACGACTGTTACTCTGAGGAACATTGGAAGGCTGCTAAGAGAGTTGTGAGGTATTTAAAGGGTACGGTTGAGAATGGTCTCACGTTCAAGAAAGGCGACATGTGCATAACTGGCTACGCGGACGCGGACTGGGCTGCAAATGAAGTGGATCGGCACTCCTATACCGGGTATGTGTTTCATATTGGTAACTCATTGGTTTCATGGGAAAGTCGTAAGCAGAGGACTGTGGCTCTCTCCAGTGCTGAGGCAGAATACATGGCAATCTCTGACTCATGTAAAGAGGCGTTGTTTCTACGTACATTTATATTTGAATGCTTGAACATGACTTGTAATGTTACACTGTGGAATGACAGTCAGTCAGCACAGAAATTGTGTGTAAATTCAATTCATCATGCAAGGACCAAACACATCGATATTAGGCATCATTTTATAAGACAATTGGTCAATGAAAAGATTATTTGCATTGGATATGTACCCACTGATAAAATGATAGCTGATGTGTTGACTAAACCATTAACTAGGGAAAAACATGTAAAGTTTATTTCTTTGTTTTTCAAGTAATGTAATAGTTTAAATGTAGGTGTGTAATTAAGCTTGTTACATATTTGGTATTTAGGTATCGGTGACTTGTGAAGTTTGATACGTATGTGTTTATGTTACATGGAAGTTAAGTTTAAGGGGTAGTGTTAGAGCATAGATACTAGACTAGTGAATATAAACTTAATGGTTAGTTGTCAAACTCTCCTGTAATGTGAAAGGATCGGACCAAGTTGCTCTGTAATAATTATCTCAATTTCTTTTGATAATCCGTGTTTAATTTGCCACAAATACATCAATATGTATCTATGTAATGTATTGTATTAAGTATATCAGTTATCTAGTACCCATAACACAAGCTCTGCTTAGCTTGGGGCTAGATAATGTTGTGTGAAATGTCCAGCATTTATTTATTTTAATTATTTATTCGACTCAGTAGAAATGTCACATCCAATTCTTCACAAGTCCTGGCTCCGTCATTAATTTGTTCCCCTCTGTCATCGTAGAACCAATTTAAAGTCTATTATTTGCCAATAATAGATTGAAAGCAACCGTCCAATTTGACAACAATTTTGATAGCGGACGACTTATATGTAGTTACTAACTGTGCCCCGCGGTTTCACCCGCGTGAACAATGATGAAAATTGATGATGATGATGATGTTGAAAAAAAGCTTGTATTAATCCAGGGTATAAGCAGAGACTAGTAAATAATATCTTAAATTTATTGGTTTCATTTGCAGATATGAAATTTTTCAGGCTATGAGCCAGCGCCATCTACGCATATTACGGAATTTTGAGCTTCTTGCGAGTTACGATTTTTTGTACTGCAAATGTCAGTCTATATTATTTACTAGTCTCTGGTATAAGGTATATCCATTACAAAGGACATGTTCCAAAATGGCCTATATCGATGTACACCAGACAGAGAATGGCGAAAAAATCAGTGGTTATCGTAAAAATACTCTTACTCTAATTTGAAACATAATTTACTGCACAGAAATGTTTAAAATTCCATTTGTTTTTACAATGGTAACATTTTCCTGAGCAGCCATGACAGGGAATGTCACGTTTATTGCTCTGTGGTTGCTTGCTTTATTTATTCGTTGGGAGTAGTGTGTCTACATAGAATGCGTTACCTACGCTAGCTTTATTACGATCATCACATCAGTACAAGTTCTTCAATTCAACATTTCGATTCTACGCGAAAATATTTTCCTTGCTCCAAGACCTTGAAGCCAAGACGCGAATGAAGTGCAGTTCTGGTCAAAGTTGTCAACAGCTGTCGAAACATTTTACCACAGAATAAAAAATTTATCCGCCCCGCCATATTGTTTTGTCTTGTGTTGCTCTCCGTGAGAAAGATATTTTAGGAACCTGCATTAAATGAAGCGAAATAATCAAAAATGACAATGGGAAAAGGTTTTACATATATTTAGCCACGTTTACACAAGTGTACACCGACAAGGGCTAGGCTCCATACATTGTGGAACAACACCTTTCACTTAAATCCGGTCAGATGTTTAAGGATGAAGAAGTAACAAACATACTCACAAACTTTCGCATTTATAATATTAGTGATATATGTTACATTATGTATAGATGAACCAGAAATAAACCCAGGCATCTCTCATCAGCTTCTTTCTCGAACCACGACTAGTAGTAGGGTTCACCCATATAACAAAATAATATACATATATAACAAGCGTAGCGTGTGCTGTCTTGCATATTTGTTTTTGCTGATGTTCATTTAATTTTGACTACCTTCCTAAGGGTTTTTAAGAACTTAAAAACCATTTACTATGTATCAGCAACTCCTTGCTCCGAGGCACCACACAGGCGCTTCTCACCTAGTGGTAAGACGGACCATTTATGTAAGCCAAGCCGTGTTTGTTGCCTGATTCTTCTAGGCTTGGTCGCGTTGGAACAGGAGTAATTTTAGTTTATAAGACGATTCAAAATGATCCTTGTGATTTCAATGAATAAAATTCTTTTTGTTTTTACTTTGACTTTGACTTTGTTCTTAAGTTAAGTCACAGTGCTCCCAAGTCCACAACTTGAATAGTATTCTTTACAGGATATAAAAAATACATAATATATTTTTCTGAAATATCGGCCTATATGAGACATTAAAGTTATTTAAAAAAAAAGCCGACTTCTTTCTAAAAGTGCTAAATCAATTTCGATAAAATTTATATGCGTCCACCTCTGAAGTATGAACTACCAAACAAGAAATTAATCATCGAAATCAATTCCTAATTGGTGGAGTAATCGCATAACAAACAAAAAAAAACATAATCAAATTAAGAACCTCCTCCTTTTTTTGAAGTCGGTTAAAAATTCGACCAGCATCAAAAAATAATGGAACAGGACAGAACAAGGAGAACTCGAGAAACACCTAAGCGATATAAGCTTTAACAAAAAACCAAATTAAATTACTGCACAGATGCAAAGAAATTGGACAAAGAAAAGCATGACGTTTTAACGAAAAATCCTAAGGCTCAGATACAACTGAGCCCATTTAATTTTTTATTTAAGGTTAACACGTACGCCTTCGTAAACTTTTCGGCTAAATTACCCTTCAACTCTCTAATTTTTTTCTGGTTTATTAATAATCAAGATCGCTGTGGACCATGACAAGGCATGTCCGATTATAATTTAAACGTTAGGTAGATCTGACTTGTTTTTGAAGATTTAAATTTAAAAAAAAAAATACAACCGAATTGAGAACCTCCTCCTTTTTTGGGAAGTCGGTTAAAAAGGAAATTATAGCCAGACTGAACGAAATAACAAAGTTTCTCAATTATGAGAAAAAAAAAAATAATAAAAAAAATCATAAAGTTTGTAGACATAACAAGGTCTACAGCTCCTTTAACACATGCCGTTTTTCCCACATCATCATATTGAAGTAAAATAGATAGTTACAACGTCAACGGGGAATAGTGAACAAAAAGTTCACTTATCCCCGTTGACGGGGATTGTCAACGGGGATTAGTCGAATAAGCTAATGATAGTTGTCATGTCAAAAAGATGAAGTAGCTCAAATGAAAACGATCGATTGATAATTTTTTTTTCACGGTGACTACTTCACGGTCCCGTCTACTTAAGCTAAAATTATCTAAAAAACTTTCGATATAATCACATGACAGTGTTGTATTTTAAATTAAGATAATACCATTTCTGACATTTAAGACATTGACACAAGATCGAAACATGATCCGAACTCTATTTTAACTATTTTTTTGTTATATAGAATTGGGCCTCTGCTGTCAATGCATAGTACAAGTGAAATAAAGTTGATGGAAATTGAAACATCAGAGGGTAAAGGCCATCACACACGTAGCAGATGCGGTAGTATTTTATATGCGTATAAAAACTTATCGCATCTGAAGATATCACACACGTAGCAGATACGATAATATACGAAAATGATACATTCACGCGGAAATCTTCAAACTGTATTGTATTTCAATTAGTATACACAGATATCATCTGTCCATCTTTTGATATATGTCGGTGCCTACAGATGCTTGACGGTAAAATATAATTGATCTGCTACGTGAGTGTTGCTCCTTGAGTTTAGTATAGGGAGCGATATGGACAGATACGCGCTCAGATACAGATATCTTACCACGCGTCTGCTACGTGTGTGACACACTTAAGTATCTACTTAGGTATATGGTCGGGAGAAAAGTAACTGGATGCGATACCTAATTTACCTATTACATTATCGTGCTCCTGAGTTTTGGAACGCATTGTAGCTTATCGCGATTAAGATAGACACCTACATCCTACTTAAACCAGTTGCCAGTCTTTTAATGCTGTATTTGACCTGTGATAATAAGTTCCTATTCTATACTAATCCCACTCTATAAGCCAGGCTCAAACGTGCCTCGGAATCTAATAAACGCGCTCTTAAGCGAACTGGGTTGTTGGTTTCAGTGTTTCATTGTGTGAGAGGGTGTTGAAGTGCGATGGTAAAGCCTACGATGTGATGCGGTGGTGTACTAACCTAGCATTTAATTGACCTAGACCTATACGGCCTTATTGGCCATGGACTAAATCTGAATTTAGTCCAGGCGTACTAGTCTAGGATTAAATATCGACATTAAGCATATGCGACTTTAAATACGAAAGCAGATGGTTTGTTTTCCGAAATAAATTCTCGCGCTACTTCGCAAATTTCCAAAGTATCAAACTGACGGATTGTGTCACATCACAATTGAGATGTCCAAATTCTTACCTCTGACAAGCAATCAACTGTCAATTTATAGACCATTGCTAAACTAGGGGGCAGCCTGGTTTTACATAAACCCATGGAAGTAATAAGTACTACGTACAACAGTACTTATTACTTCCATGCATAAACCAGAGATAGTCCAAGCTTATGTCAGTTTTGGCATAAGCGCGGAATATCTAGCTCGAAAGTTGCTTCTGGAAAACAAACCATCTGCTTTTGTATTAGAGTCGTATATACCCTAGGTCGATATTTAAGCCTAGACTGGTAGTCCTGGTTTAAACCCAGACTAAGGGCATTTTTTATAATAACACCCAATTGTGTAATGACCTAGCATTTGATTCTGGTCTGTTTCTAGCGCCCCTCCAGTTAAGTAGTTACTTAAATAACTTATCTAATTTCTAACTATAGTGTATGACGTGACCAAGTGTTCTTAATAATTGTTCCTATGGTTTTAATAAATGAGTATGATTGACCGAGCAAAGCGAGATTTCAATGTTAACTATAAGGTATCTTTTTACATTCGCAAGAGAATCAAAATAAATAGAGTACTTCTTGTTGACCTAGAAACATGAAATTTGGTAAGAAGCAAGGTCTTATAGCACAAGTAAAGGGAAAAATCTGAAAACCGTAACTATAGTTACATCACGAACTAATTTAGATGTAATTTCCAAATCTGTCAAGACCCTCTTTCTCAGCAATATACCTATCCACATGAAATTGATACAATAAATAAGTTTATTGTTGGAAAATGTATTTTTCAAAACAAGCTTTTGTTAATAAGCTAATTTTACTATATTTAAAGGCTCAGTCGCAAAATTTCTATAGATTAAAGTTATTCAGCGATTAATCGTTGAATAACTTTAAAATTCTGCACAAAATATATTTTGTACTGAATAGTTTTTGAACTGAATGGCTATGAGAGCTCATGGTAACCCCCCTGGTAACTGATGGTGAAAGAACCAGTGGAAAGAAAGAAAGAAAGAAAGAAATAATTTATATTTTAGGAAATGCAGGTTTTCTCACGAAAATACTACCAATTCAGATCTAACTTGCTGTGTTTTAAATTAAAATTAAATTACGTCTTTCCTCTACTTGCTATAACCCTGCAAAGTTTAGATGCGCACGGCGACTTTATAACTCAGCTGGGTTGTCGCGATAGTGCAGTTTACGAGAACTAAAGTTTATGGTAAAGACCGGTGGAATTACATTCCGATTCTAAAAGTGTAGAGATTGTGGAAAATACTTCGTATATTACTGTGAAATAGAACCTTAGAGAGAGGAATAGGGAATTTGAAATACGGGAAGATTAATATGCTAATTTTAATTCATCAAATAATAGTGGCAATAGGAGTTTTAAGGGTACCAAAGTAGAGCGGAGCGTAGCGAAGGAAAAAAACGGTCAAATGCGAGTCGGACTCGCGTAGAGAGGTCCCGTATAAGTAGGCTAATAGTTTTAAAGCAATAAAACTTATTACTTAATCAACACATTTTCAATTTTCAAATATTTTCTTTATTATTTGAAATACTAAGGTTGTTTAAACTAAGCACTTTAATAAATATGTTTGTTTTTATCATAACGAGCTCTTTTATTTGATATGTCAAATCATGCTTTTACAAAATGTTTTTTTTTTCTAGTTTGCCCCTGTAATCAGAATTCGTTGGTTTACGCTATATATCCGTAATCGGGTCACCTAACTATATATTGTTATACAAATTTCAGCTATTTTGATCAAGTACATTCGGAGATTATTATTTTCGGAGAAAATAGGCTGTGACAAACAGACAGACATACACATGAGTGATCTTATAATCGTTCCATTGGTACCCTTAAGGTACGGAACCCTAAAAATGCAGTTGCTGGGGTATTAACCATAATCATTTTTTAAACCTATTTTAATTAAAATAGCTTTTGTTTTATTCTCACTGATGTAAAATAACATACGCCAAAACAAGACGAAAGCTATTTTAGCAACTTATCAAAGATTTAAAATTGATTATGAAAAAGGACTTTTTTTGCTTTTTCATATTCATATTCATATTCATTTATTCATTGCTTATATGTAGTAAGTAATCCATATTAGTAAGTATTGGTCTCATATACTAGGTAGTTAGTACTTACACATAAACCTCGTTAGGGCGCTGCAATTTTTAACCGACTTCCCAAAAAAGTCCGAGGTTCTCAATTGAGTTGTTTTTTTTTTTTTATGTTTGTTGAACTGGTTTGGAAAATTCTTTTTTTATTTGAATAGATATAAGTACTTCCAGATTGGTCCCATTTTTTTCAGAATCCAGTTCTGATGATGGAATCCATTAGGAATTGAGGGAAACTCCTCAAATATTGTAGGCATACATATGGCGATTTTGATATTTTCAGCAACAAACCAAGCAATTGCATTCAGAAAGTATCATAATCCTTTCACCACTATGGTTCTTTCATAATTTTTTTTTTCATCCAAATATTTAGTCGAATACAATGGCGGAAGTCAGTTTTTGGTGACATTTTAACCGGTGTAGCTTATTTAAAGAGCACGTGGTAGTGAATTTAAATATAAGTGTATTACGTGTCTTTTCAAACGGGTGGAAATTGTCCAGGAACATTCTAGAGAAACTGCCCTCGCTTTACTAGAACCTGACTTGACTGAGACTTCGACGACTTGACCTAACTTTACTAGAATATTTATTTGACATTGGCAAAATTGAGGATAGTTTTCCTCAGAGGCCATTTAATAAATAAATGATTATGAATAAGAAGGTTAGAGTTAACAAGGCTGCAAGCAAAACCCATCATAGTCGTGATCATGCGGAATTGTTGACGATAGTGAATACAGTTTTCTTTATATTCTATTTCTTATTATTTTATTCATAGTCTCACGTCCCATTTGCTCGTATTTACTACCCTAGTACCAAAGCATCGAGCAAGAAGTTATGGCGCCATTCTCAATATCTGATCGGATACTAGCCAGATACATTTTGATGTCAACACGAATGTAGGTTACCAACAGAACTAAATTAGGTTTGTATAGTCCAAAGTAGACGACAAAATCAGGTGTATAACAACATAACACCCAACAGTCACATAAGTAATCCTGATCCCACACTAGGCTTCCCTGTGTCGTGGGTATCATCCCACATTAGGATTCCATGTGTCGTCTCAGGATCTACGAGTATCATGGTACCATAACACCCATACCCGGAACAAATATTTGCAGCTCATACAAACTTTTGTCCCGCAGCGGGAATCAAACCTGCAATCTCTCGCATCTCAGCCAGGTACTCACCCACCATGCCACAGAGGTCGTCATATTGTTAGAGGTTGTATATTGTCGGTACTTATGAATATTTTGTATCACTTGTAACCGTTTTCGTAATCGGACGACGCGGTAGAGAAGGCGCTCCACTCAATGGACTAAATACATAATAAATGTCGCAGGAAGTCGGTCGATGGAGGCGGCTCAAGACCGTTCGTCGTGGCATTCTAAGGGGGAGGTCTATGTCCCTATGTCCAGCAGTGGACTTCTACAGGCTGATGAAGATGATTATTATGAACCGTTTTCGTTATCAATAAACTACTATGACTATTGTATAGGTACCGTTAAATATAGCTGAGCAACGACGTGCCCAAAACATGTTTTATTGTGAAGAGGCTTTTGACGCGCTGGTTGTTCAGAGAACTTTCAACGATGGATGTAAAGATATGCTAAGGTAATTTCAACAGACTATTTACTTCTGGTAATGTTTTTTAACAGCACCATAGGTACCTACTAGTTGTCTTTACAAATAATATCAACCAAGGGATTTTCAGAGCCACGTACCTTATATAGACCACGTGACCAAGAAACAACCAGTAACACATGAGAGAAGACACTGACCCACGCGCAAACACCGTGGAATTAATGTATTTTCTGCACGTAAATGTATTTTATTCCCTTTGTTCATTCCAAATGAGTGTCGTTAATTATCACACTATAATTAGTTTAATATTCTATTAGCACATTTCGTATTCATCGAAAATACACGTTTCAATGGGAGGTTATACGACGAACTTTTATTTATGCCAACTGTTAGAGTCTGTTGGGGCTACTCTTGAAAACAGTTCCAATCTCAATCCAGTTCCAATCTCAATCCAGTTTTCAACGCTTGTTTGGCACTCTTGAACCAAATCGAGTTTGAAATCGAGATAGAGCACGCGATTGACTTTGCGTGAAGAACAACAGAGACAGAATGTCAATTTCACTTAGTTCTATAAAATTCCACTCCAAATTGTGCGCTAGTATTGAATTCAAGAGTACCAAATGACCAAGGAATCTAGTACGACAAATGACAATAAATCCTGAATTAGGATCAAGTAGAGCGTCAAAAGTAGTCCTGCTGTACGGCAACAGGTGTGGCGAAAAACGGAACTAACATTATGATAGATAAGATTTTTACATTCCATTTTTAAGATTTTTGAAATCCACAATCCAAGCGTCTAACAGCCACACTCAGAGTTGCTTAATGGCTACTTAAGTTTTTCCTTAGTGTTGATTTGGAAAAAATCACCCTCAGAGTCAGTTAATGGTTCATTAGCGTCCCTTAATGGCAATTAAAGTTAAGCACAGCAAAACCTTTACTTAACTATTTAACGACTGATTTTGACTTTGAAAATTGTTAAAAAAAATTGTAAAAAAAGAAAATAGATACCATAGGTACACATAAATTACATAATACCTACCTATCCATGAGAGAAAACACATCCATGGGAGGTAACCCATCCATGGGAGGAGGGAGACTCATCCATGGGGGTAGACCCATCAAAGTTGACAACAACAATGTAAAAGTCTTCAAAGTGATTTGACATTGACAGTAAGGAAATATTTGACGCGACATTGACAGTAAGGAGTATCTTGCCTTAGATAATTGCAATCGAAATCGAGTGAATCGACGATGCTCCGCCCTACGGATACTTAAAAGTGTCATTAACTAATGAACCCTTAAATTATCTCTCTGAGATGTACCGTAAATTAACAGATTTAATGCTAATTAGTTAAATACTCATTAGGACTAATTTAATGAACCTTTCTGAGTGTGGCTGTAAGAGCAAATATTTATTATTTTCTTTTTAACTACAAGTCTTAAGATCTTCTAATAGAGCTATAATGACAGGATAGTGGTGTTAACAATACAAAATCAGTAATTAAGCATGCCATGCCCTCATCTCCCGCGCCTATTCTCATTTCGCACAGACTCTAGTAAATTTTTAATTTAAAACATACATGAGTATCATTCATTATGTATAAACACCGGTTTAACTTACGTATATCTGTTTTTCTTTATATTTACTCATTAACGATTACTCTTTGAAGAAGACTAATTTAAAAAAAGCAAGATTAGTTTGTATGCAAATGGTGAAATAGAATGGTACTGTTTGAAATTATATTAAATGTAACTGTATGTTGGAAGTTGGTATATGGAGGGGTCTATTCTAGTACCCAAAAATAAATGAAACAGACCATTTTGAAAGTCCACTTTCAATCACTTCGTTCGAGATTGTTTCGTTGTCCGATTTATTTCCATCTTTATATTTTTTTACAAAATTCTCGTCG
The DNA here is from genome assembly GCA_951392215.1 of Epirrita christyi. Classification (NCBI taxonomy): domain Eukaryota; kingdom Metazoa; phylum Arthropoda; class Insecta; order Lepidoptera; family Geometridae; genus Epirrita; species Epirrita christyi. Next base: position 808,491 of record OX595857.1, on the reverse strand, counting down.
TGTTGAACGTTATCGAAATATCATAACGTAATAATGTCATAATAAAATTAATTGTATGATTGTCTCCAGCCTAGTTTAGTTAGAAATGGTTAGTAACATAACCTAACAGTCAACAGTCACATGTGTAGTCTTGATCCCACACTAGGATTCCTTGTGTCGTGGGTAAACTACGAGTACCATGGTACCATAACACCCAGACCGAATAAAATTTTTGCCCGCAGCGGCAATCAAATGTTTGTATGATCTGCAAAAATTTGTTCAAAAAGATAGTTTGACCTCACCAGAAACTCAACAGTTAAATCGTTCGTGTAGCGCTTACCATAATCCGATTGAAAATAGTTCTGTAAACTTGGATTATAGAGAATTGTCAGCAATTACCGATGTGTGCTGATTTAATTTAAACGGGCAGATGGACGGACAATGCACCCTCGAGGGGGTAGCGAGGGGGTAGCGAGGGGTTAGAGGGTGTTGGTGGGAGGGATGTGAGCGGAATGGTTTATGATATTTGTGGATGATAAATGTTAGATTTCGTTTGGTTTGTATTTAAATTTACCGAAAGTCTGAGGATAGCTTTTATTATACTTTTCTATAATCTTGGGTTTGCGAAGTAAAGGAAGGCCCCCGTTATATAGAGTCCTGAGTGAAATGAGGGGTTCAAGCTGCCCAAGACGAAGTCAGGCTTTATTCCAGAGGAGCATACTCTACTTTTCACACTTTCTGCGAGACAATAAAAAGCCAGGGTTTGTTTTGATTTTTGCGGTAGCAGATTATCAATAATCTCTAAAGCGTCTGTTTTGATAAACTTTGGAGTAGAATCACTATCGTTTGTAATTTTTTATCAACATGAATATTGCAATAAAATTTACTGAAAATCACAGCACCAAACACGCTGTTCACATTCTTTGTAAACGCACCTTTTTATTTATTTTTTAGTTCTGCTTATGGTGGCCGGTTCGAATTTCAAACAAACCTTTTTACAATGCCATATGGGTATTTTTTTACTTAGTTTTCCACGAGTTTCCACACGAATTTGACGTTCCAAATTCAAATCACTTTAATCCCTAGGGAGTTTCATACAACTTTATATCCCTAGAGAGACAATGCTTTAAGTTACGTTGAGGTTGCATGATTTGTAATTGGACATTGTCGAGCAGGTGGTGTGAAAAGACATTTTTATGGTGTTGCAGGAAGTTGGTGGATGGAGGCAACCCAGGACCAACCAAGTATTCCTAGGTATTGGCAACCTGTGTGTGTGTGGCTCGGCGGGCGTAGGTTCGCCTGCGACGCAGGAGGTTGTGGGTTCCATTCCCGTCTCGGAACAAATATTTGTACGATCTACAGATAATTGTTCCGGGTGTTCTGGGTATTTTCTATGTATAATAAAAAATATATATCCATGTAATGTATTATATTATGTATATCAGTTATCTAGTTGCCATAACACAAGCTCTGCTTAGCTTGGGGCTAGATAATGTTGTGTGAATGGTCCAGCATTTATTTATTATTTATTTAGGTATGTGTAGCAGTGGACGTCTAAAGGTCGATGATGATGGTGATGAGGCTTGGGTATTGGAAAGCAGATTGGTGATTGCAGTATTGGTTAAGTACTCAGGTGGACGCTGCTGCTCATTCTCTGGTTCAATCCCTTAGTTGGCTTTTACGATATTAAAATATCAGCATCCACAGGAGGAAACGGAGAGGTTTATTAGGGAGTGAAGCATATTTGACTCTTCGTAGTGTCTTATGTATATACTTATTTCTAGCTTTTTAAATCTTTACAAAACAAAACAAGTTTATTTTTTATAAGCAATACCAAACAGCGTTCCATCTGACCCTCTCGAGTGCCACTCCATGGCCTCTTGCCCCACTCCAGGGTCTCTTGACCTCCGGTCCCGGCGCACAATATTCCCTCTAATTTTAAGGGTCAACAATTTCAGACCCTTGACTATTGTGATTTGTGACCATTTATGCGTGATTTGTGTAAGAATATTATTCATAAGTGCTCTTTGACCTGAAGAGATCATTTGGACCAATTACGTAAGATTTTTAATATATTTTGAATAAATAATTTTAGATAAGAAGAAAGAATTATAATAATAATAATAATTTATTTATTGACTCAGATACTTAAAATCCATTTCTTGTTAGTAGGTACACTTAAATTATTTGTTAAAAAATACATAATAGCCGTCAGACAGTAACTGGAAGTAGGTAATTAAAAACTTTTATTCGAATCCCGACCAAACAGACTCCAGCGAGACGCCTACCTGACTCAGGTACTCAGACTTCAGGACTCGAACAAAAGCCTTCATTACTGGCAGATCGTAACGATCAGGAATGACCTGCAGGATGCTGTTGGAACTGCTCCGCACTCTGCTGAGCAATGAGGCAGTTTTCTTACGGATGATGGCGTGAAAACCATCAACCCTAGCCTCCGCAAACATTGTAGATGCACTGCAGAAGCGAGGCAGTCCCATCAGCATCCTAAAACCATTATTGTACTGGACGCGCAGGGCATTAAGCGATCTCTGAGTAAAGCTGAACCACAGACTGCTCGTGTAAAAAGATTGGCAGTAGGCTTTGGAGAGAGTTATTTTCACTTGCCTACTGCAACGAGAAAACCTGCATTATCATAATCAAAATCATCAAAATGTTGCTGATTTGTTATTTGCCCTTTCAGTTACAAAACGCCAGTAATAAAAATAAATTTTGACTGCTTCAGGACTCCCTGTGTCGCAGCAGAAACTACTCGTACCATGGTACCAAAACCAATACCCAAAATGATGCAAACAATTTACTCGCAGAGGGAATCGAACGCGCATACTGGAAGGCAATTCTTGTAATTATTTGTAATTCAATTCATTTAGATTAGAACGACCTCTGTGGCGCGGTGAACAAGTAGCCAGCTGAGTTGCGGGAAATGTTTGTATGCTCTGCAAGTATTTGTTCCGGTTCTGAGTGTTATGGTACCATGGTACTCGTAGTTACCTACGGCACAGGGAATCCCAGTGTGGGATTAGGGCTACGTATGTGACTGTTGGGTGTTATGTTATATTGTCATTTCATTTATTCACAAAATAATCTCATCTTGGTCACCTTTCGAATAATCATCAACCTTTCTGTCGCTCAGGAACGCGTTCGTTAGAGCGAGAAAGATAACGTATGGTTACTAATACTACTCACGCAGTGATATTTAACTGAAATGAGATTTGATTGTGAATTAAATGTTCCATTTTTAACCGACTTCCCCAAAAAAGGAGGATGTTCTCAATTCGGTTGTATTTTATTTTTGTTTAATGTTTGTTATCTCATATCTCCGGCGTTTATGAACCGATTTGGAAAATTCTTTTTTTATTTGAATAGATATACTTCCAGATTGGTTAAATTTTTTTCAGAATCCAGTTCTGATGATGGAGTCCATGAGGAATTGAGGGAACTCCTCAAATATTGTAGGCATACATATGGCGATTTTGATATTTTCAGCAACAAACCAAGCATTTGCATTCAAAAAGTATAATAATCCTTTCACCACTATGGTTATTACATAATTTTTTAAAGTCGGTTAAGTTCGGTAAGTTTAGTCGGTTTTTTAAATTAAAAGTTATAATATTATATAATTAATTAATCGAGATTAGCTCTGGGTAGCGGTTAAGAAAGCCGTAGGTATCTACAGTGAAATTAAAGTTGGAAATGTTGTCAATTTGTCAAATTTTCAACATAGCTACATACATACATAAACACACGCCTTTTCCCCTGAAGTAGTAGGCAGAGCCTTAAATGGCCTCCTTTCGCCGTTTTTTTTGATATTTTTTTTCCATTTTCGACATTTCCACCTTTAATTCCTACAGTGACATAATTATGACGTTTAAAGTTATGTGAGTACGTATTTTTATTAATTTGCCGTGGCGTGTCTAGCCTGAATACAATAAGTAGAATGATAGTCGAGTGAGTAGTGAAAGGCAACGAGCGAGTCTTTTGGCGAAAAACACTTAAGTTTCATGTATTATTGATAATAAATAAATTAAATGCAAAATATCAGATAGTACTAAGACTGCAATTTTTTTTTGTAATGTTTGCACATTTTGGCATGTACACACACACACACACAGGAGTACACAGCGAGGCTGTCGTACTGATGGTCACTCAACCCGGCAAGCGTTGGGACTTGGCATATGTACACTTGCGGTCAATAAAACTATCAGTACGCACAAAATCACACTAATAAATAAGAAATATGAAAGATTGTGATTATATTTGTTACTCTTTCACGGTCAAACGGCTGAATGAACTTGAGTGAAATTTGGAATGGAGATACTTTACTCCTTGGATTAACACATAGGCTTCTTTTCATCATCATCATTATCATCAATTTTCATCATTGTTCACGCGGGTGAAACCGCGGTGCGCAGCTAGTAAAGTAATAAATCTATGCTAGGTAATGTTTGACCAATTCATTTTTATCAGTTATGGAAGCAAGCGTAGTAGTTTGTTCAAAAACGCTGAGTTGTGTGAAATGTCTATTTCACTTTTACTGGAATACACGTACGAGTAAAAGAGTTAAAATCTGAAGTTTTATGTACAAGACAAACATGAAGTTAGAGTTTGTAAAAAAAGCACTACGGTTAGTAACACTGTAATGTTTGTAGTGTTTTAATCGATAAGGTATGCAACTTGTTATACCTACAATCATGTTATTTTACTATCCGTTTTCTGTAAAGTCACAAACCTTACAGATAGATAATATAAAGAAAATACATTATACAACATGCAAACAAAATAGCTTTTCACACCACCTGCTCGACAATGTCCAATTACAAATAATGCAACCTCAACGTAAAGTAAAGCATTGTCTCTCTAGGGATATAAAGTTGTATGAAACTCCCTAGGGAATAAAGTGATTTGAATTTGGAACGTCAAATTTGTGTGGAGACTCGTGGAAAACTCTAAGTAAAAAAGTGCCCATAGGACATTGTAAAGAGGTTTGTTCGAAAATAGAACTGGCCACCATAAGCAGAACTCAAAAAAAAAGAAAAAGGTGCGTTTACAAAGAATGGGAACTGTGTGGTGCTGTGATTTTCAGTAAATCTTATTGCATTATTTATGTTCATAAAAAATTACAAACGATAGTGATTCTACTCCAGAGTTTATCAAAACAGACGCTTTTGAGGTTATTGATAATCTACTACCGCAAAAATCAAAACAAGCCCTGGCTTTTTATTGTCTCGCAGAAGGTGTGAAAAGTAGAGTATGCTCCTCTGGAATAAAGCCTCTTCGTCTTGGGCAGCTTGAACCCTTCGCTTCACTCAGGACACTATATAACTCCCTCGCTACACTCGGGAGTTAACTTAAGAGTCCCTCGTTACGCTCAGGGTTCAATATGCCGCCCGCGACATAAGACACTGCTTTATTCCCTTAGTGCATAATCTACTCTTAGAATATTCTCAATTGTGTGAGTCAGAGCCGGGCGGTGCGGCATAAAAAGGATCGAGATACGACGGACGGACACACTTAATCCCTTCGTCGACCAAGACACGTTCTTGGTGACCCGGATGACGAAATCACCGCCGCGAATGCGGGGGCGTCGTCATCCAATCACGACAGAGTAAACACTACACAGATACAGCGACCCCGCCGGCGGGGTCGAAGACTTTAAGTACCTTCAGTACCACACGCCTAAACCGTTACAAGCATGTTCTGGGGCGTTTTCCTATTCCTCCCAATCTGGCAACGGCCCAAGCCCAAGCCGAGGTCCGTACCTAAGTGGTGCCCTTGCGCTAGTTGCCCAAACCTAATTTTAACGGTTGAGCGCCTTCCGCGCTCACCAAAAGTCCGGTAACGCAGCATCGGCCGTCTGAGGCCAACTGCATTTACTCCTTCAGAAAAAAAAAAAAGGACGGACACATTCTCTTCGGCTTTCGGACGCGACGGTTGTCATCGGGTGCTAGGATTTGTTAACCTTGTACTTGTGTTGTAATTAAATTAACTCTGCGGTCATTATTTTTAGTTAAAAGTCATTGTTAGAACTATTAATTTGTTAGCGTGCATTGTATGTTCTTTTTTTTAAATAAATTCTGATGAGATTTGTAAGACTACTATTACAAATAAAATCTATAAGTATGTCATACAACGGGCGATTTTATCGCTTTATAGCAGTTTCTAACAGATAACCTTTGGGTGTAATGGACTGCATAAAACTATTTATCATTTTATTTGTAAAAAGTTTTTTGGTATAAAATTTATATTATTTTGGTATGTTGCTTAACACTTTGCAGCCGCACTCACTGGCCCTTCCTGGCAGACAACTTCTCCGCAGTCAAAGAGTTAAAAATATTCAAAGATTTTGTCCCGCACTTCACAGAAAGTGTTTCTCAGTAAAATGGGTCGGTATAACCCCGCAACTCTTTTCGACCTACTTTCATTGTTCATTGTGAGGCTTAGAGATTCATTATGGATTGATTGGAATATTCCACGATAAGATTTATAAGTTGGAACCGCAGTACTATCATCATCATCATCATCAGCCTGTGACGTCCACTGCTGGATGAGGCCTCCCCCATTGAATAAATTGAGGGGATTTGCCATAATCACCACGCTTGGCAGGCGGATTAGCGATCGCATTTGGTGATAAGTACTCAGGGGGATACTGCTGGCTTTTACTATATCAAAGGGAGGAGAATACAAAGTCCATAATTCAAATAAGTTTTACATTACTAAAACCCAACTGTCACTACATAGTCTTGATCCCACATTAGGATTCCATGTGTCGTGTCAGGATCTACGAGTATCATGGTACACTGTTAGAAAAATTTCTGTAAAATTACATAAAAGTGCGGGCCACGTTCGTAGCCCTCACTTTTATGTGAAATTACATGTTTATGTGATTATCCATTCTGTCTGTAAATTTACATAACCACTTTTTTACATAAAATGTGAATAAAATTTATGTAAATTCTATTATGTAAATTTACATAACTCATTTTCCTATATATTTTTTTACATAAATTTCACATAAAATTATGTAATCCAAAATTACATATAATTATGTACTTCGATTTCACATCAAAAACATGTAAGGTGAATATACATAAATTATGTAAAAAAAATACATATAATGTAGGTAAATCTACACAAAAATGTAGATTTATCACATAAGTTTATGTAATTATTTCACATACATTTATGTAGCTTTACATATAATGTAGGTAAATCTACACAAAAATGTAGTTATTCCACATAAGTTTATGTAATTATTTCACATACATTTATGTAGCTTTACGTATATATAGGTAGAACTACACAAAAATATGTATTATTATCTACCTAGATGTTATGTAGATTTACATACACATACGTAATTCTACAGAAAGTGCAGAATTTTTACATACATTTATGTAGACTTACTACATATTATGTATGTAAATTTACCTAATAATTGTAATGTTTTTACATACATTTATGTAGTACTTACTACATATTATATATGTAAATCTACCTATTAATTGTAATTTTTCACATATATTTATGTGATAAAATTACATTAATAAAATGTAATATTCAATACTACCAGGGGAATTTTACAGAATATTGTATGTGAAAATACACAATTTAAATGTGAATTTGCATACATTAATAGTAATTATACAGCCAAACTGTAATATTCTTTCTACCAGAAAATTATAGGTATTTTGTTCCTATCCATTGGCTTTCAGCATATAACATCAAGATCAACTTGATTGTTATGTCCTGAAGGCCCATGCGATAGAAATTACCAAGCCTGTAATTTACTGAAAGAAAGAATATTACTGTTTGAGTGTGAGCATAAACACCAATAATGGAGATTCACAAATAAATTGACTTCGTTTACAATATTCTGTTAATCATAAATACTAAATTTAAATGAAACCAATGTCAATTAGAAACCTGTATAGCTATATTGTCAATAAACAGTCAATGTATGTTAACTAGTTAAAAATAACACACTTATTGATAATACAATTTTGTACAATATTCTGTTAATCATAAATACATAATTTAAATGAAACAGATATCATTTAGAAACTGGTATAGCGATATTGTCAAATGACAGTCAATGTATGTTAACTAGTTAAAAACAACACACTTAATGATGATACAATTTCAACAGATACAAAATGGTCGTAATATTGAACCTTATAACCAAAAATTTACATAACACAGTACCTAGCTAAAGTACGAAAAAAAGAATGTTACACAATAAGAGAGTGACAGCAACTTACTGAATGAAATACGATATAATTTTACCAATAATACAAAATCGTCCTAATATTGAACTTAAAAACCAAACATACAATTCAGTTGATATTGACATCAAAATTTACATAATACAGTAGCAAAGGTACTATAGAAAGCATGTTGTACAGTAAGACAGTGACAACAAATTACTGATATACAGTGTATATAAAGTTCACAATACACAACAAACATATTTTTTTAAGAATGCGTGCTATCTATCACATAGTTAGATACAAGATAGATACACTAACCCATGATCTGAGGCCTTACCATGAGCTCTTATAGCTGTTCAGTGCAAAACTATTCAGTAGAAAATATTGGTTCACAATATTCTGTTAATCATAAATACTAAAATTAATCAAATAACAGTCAATGTATGTTAACTAGTTAAAAATAACACACTTATTGATGATACAATTTTGTAATCTCTTATGGATTCGGATATCCCCATACTGTCCCATTTAAAAAAAACACCCTGTATAGAGTGATAGATCAAGATTTATGTGAACATTACCGTGAAATTTTTGCTATTTTTTTTGGAGTTGTAAATGAGGATCGAATCTTCTTTGGAATGAGTGTGATCCACGCTTCACTCTCTCCGCGTCCCTCTTCACACTGTGTGAAATTTCTTGTACAGTTGATTATTTAAAGCGAGCCCGGATTCCATCTGAAATTAAATAATACAGTCAAATAACTATCACATAAAACTGTTCTACCTATACAAGTTAAGGTATAACGATCAGAAAACAAACTATACCTCAACTGTATAGCCACGAAAACCCTTAACTTCTCCACCATATTTCTTGATTCAAATAACTGATCTGAAAGCAACATGACTGATTTACACAATTTATTTTATTAAATAATAACTATACCACTGCACATTCTTAGCCAGTAAAACTATATTATGTAAGTAGGTACACCATCAAAACAATATATGGGGGCATATGAAGGACTACAACATCCCCTTGTAAAGCAATAAGTAACATAATTTCTTACCAAATTAAGTATTTTCCAAAATAATTCCTACAGTCTCGAAATCTTCAGACAATGACAATTTATTTGTGATGGAAACGATCTCCCCAAATTCTTCAGTGTTACACAGTGTTGTACAGTTGTACTTGGTTCTTTGAAGCGAGCCCGAATCCATCTGAAATTTAATTATACAGTCAATATATGTCATATAATTGTTCTATCTGTACAGGTAAGGTATTACGATCAGAAAACAAACTGTACCTCATCTCCTCAAAAATCCTTAACTTCTCCAACATATTTCTTGATTCATGTAACTGATCTGAAAGGAACATAATTGATTTACACAGTTTATTATAACAAATAATAATTAAAAAAATTATATTTAATTAAAAATTATTTTTAATTATATATAATTTTTATTTTATTAAAAATTATATCACTGCACATTCATAGCCGGTAAAACTATATTTTGTAAGTAGGTACACCATCAAAACAATATATTGGGGCAAATGAAGGACGACAACAAGAAAGGGCATGTTGAGATGACAGACAAAGGTCTTAAGTAAAACAATAAGTAACATAATTTCTTACCAAATTATTAAGTATTTTCCAAAATAATTCCTACAGTCTCCAAATCTTCAGACAATGGCAATTTATTTGTGATGGAAACGATCTCCACAAATTCTTCAGTGTTTTGTTCAGTTACTGCAGTACTAAGGACAATTATTTATTATCCATTAATGCATTTAGTTAAAACTTTATGTCCAAAACACAGAGGGTCAGAGGGTCTGAAAAAATATTAAAGCTATAAATCTATATTCAAACTAACGTTAATGATATAAATATTATAATGTCATCATACATAACACTCCTAGACTGATCCTGATTTTGCTCTCAAGCTTTTGTTTTGAGCCAAATCAACTCAAATGTATTAAACAACCTGAGTTCTTGTTTTAGCAAAATACACAATCACATATGTGTTTCTTGTACAGTTGTACTTGGTTCTTTGATACGAGCTCGAATCCATCTGAAATTTAATTATACAGTCAATAAATGTCATGTAATTGTTATATCTATACAGGTAAGGTATTACGATCAGAAAACAAACTGTACCTCATCTGTATAGCCTCGAAAATCCTTAACTTCTCCAACATATTTCTTGATTCATGTAACTGATCTGTAAGCAACACAATTTATTATATCAAATAATAATTATACTACTGCACATTCATAGCCAGTAAAACTATATTATGTAAGCAGGTACACCATCAAAACAATATATGGGGGCAAATGAAGGACGACAACATGCAAGGGCATGTTGAGATGACAGACAAAGGTCTTGAGTAAAACAATAAGTAACATAATTTCTTACCTAATTATTCAGTATTTTCCAAAATAATTCCTACAGTCTCCAAATCTTCAGACAATGACAATTTATTTGTGATGGAAACGATCTCCCCAAATTCTTCAGTGTTTTGTTCAGTTACTGCAGTACTAAGGACAATTATTTATTATCCATTAATGCATTTAGTTAAAACTTTATGTCCAAAACACAGAGGGTCAGAGGGTCTGAAAAAATATTAAAGCTATAAATCTGTATTCAAACTAACGTTAATGATATAAATATTATAATGTCAGCATACATAACACTCCTAGACTGATCCTGATTTTGCTCTCAAGCTTTTGTTATGAGCCAAATCAACTCAAATGTATTAAACAACATGAGTTCTTGATTTATCAAAATACACAATCACATATGTGAAATTTCTTGTACAGTTGTACTTGGTTCTTTGAAGCGAGCTCGAATCCATCTGTAATTTAATTATACAGTCAATAAATGTCATATAATTGTTCTATCTATACAGGTAAGGTATTACGAACAGAAAACAAACTGTACCTCATCTGTATAGCCTCGAAAATCCTTAACTTCTCCAACATATTTCTTCATTCATGTAACTGATCTGAAAGCAACACAATTTATTATATCAAATAATAATTATATTACTGCACATTCATAGCCAGTAAAACTATATTATGTAAGCAGGTACACCATCAAAACAATATATGGGGGCAAATGAAGGACGACAACATGAAAGGGCATGTTGAGATGACAGACAAAGGTCTTGAGTAAAACAATAAGTAACATGATTTCTTACCTAATTATTCAGTATTTTCCAAAATAGTTCCTACTTTGAACATATTTCAGTGTTAATATCTCAATAACGGTAACTAAGAAAAACTCTACATGGTAGGCAAAAAGAAAATAACCAAAAAAAAAATTTGACAGTCCTTTTTTGTCATGCTATTTGACTTACGGGCGCAGGAATTTTTGACAAAAACTTATCGACAACCAAAAAATTTTTTTACACCTTGTATGTGCTTTACATCCTGTATATGACAAACTAAAAATAAATTCTACAAGGTACATTAATTGATGGCCGAGAAAAAAGCTACACGGTAGGCCAAAAAAAAACAAAAAAAAGTATTTTCACGATTTTGAAGAATTTTCCAAGTATTTTTTTTCTGCGATATATTGAGTATTTTTTCCTGAATGCCCCCTTATCGACAAACCAAAATTTGTTTTACACCTTGTATATGCTTAACACCCTGTATATGAAAAACTAAAAATTAATTCTACAAGCTACAAGTTCTACGTACTGGGTCTGGGTGACATATTTTAGTAGCCCACGTGGAAACCGGGGCTAAGAGAACTTCATGGCATATCTGAGTTATCCCCACGAGTCTACATTCTACGATAATGAATAGTTTAGGAGTAATAAATATTTTAAATCTATGCTATGAGGTCCCCAACCCCTGGTTTTTATTTGGACTACTATAAATAGACCACCCTGAATAAGCATAGGTACTATTTATACTACAGCCCATTTAAACCGATACTTATTCTCAAACCAATCAACAAGTGAAAGCGACACAGGGAATCCTAGTGTGAGATCAGCCCCCCTATTCCCTAACTGAAAGTTACTCGGTGACTAACGTTTGACAAGTAAAATTACCATCAATTGCTCAAAATTATCATTAAAAATTGACAAAATGATGGTCATATTACTTGTCAAACGTTAGTCACCGAGTGACTTTCAGTTAGGGAATAGGGGGGCAGGACTATGTATGTGTCTGTTGGGTGTTATGTTATGGATGTTATGTCTAAAGGCTGCTGCTGACGATGATGATGATGAAAGTAAAATTATAAAAAAAAATGTGTGGGTCAGACACCACGGCACACATACACATTGAAATTGATGGCAAAAATATACCCTCGCTTTGTATACTCAGCGGCTTGATAATGTAGTATGAATCATACTACATTATCAAGCCGCTGAGTATATGAGTATGATTGATGAAATAAATATCAGTCTATTCTATAATATCATATAATACGTAAGGTATTCTATTCTACAAGATATATTCTAAGTAACTGTGGGTTCTAAATACTCACAAGATAGCAACAGTTGAATAATCATCTGATAACATTTACCCTTTTCCAATAACTGGTTGATAGTTATTTCGTTGAGGCAAACTGCCTTCTTTACACTTTGGTCTGCGGACCACACTTTTATAATTGGCAATCATGCCAATTATGATTATAACTGCAAAGCCTGATTGATCTGTAACACAAAATACATCAATAGGCATGAGGCAAGCTAAGAAGGTACACTTATCAGAAGAACACAGGCAAGAGACAAACTTATCCGGAAAACCTCGTCAAAACTCCATCGACCAATATATCTATCAGGAATCAGCGAAGGAGATTTGGGTTTACTCTGAAAGCTACAGTCATCGTTCCAATTCGCAATGTGAATGTGAAATAACCTAAAGATTGAGAGCCTGGACGAATTCATCAACCGCATAGCCGGCCGTGAATGGGTTCCTGCGGTCGAACAGGACCACCGAGGGAAGGCATACCCAAGGAAGCTGCTCCAAAGCGAGAGTGACGCCACGAGGAGCATATACAGCAGGCCTCACCCAGAGGCACAAGATAGGTACCGTGTCACATAGGCTAAACGTAAGGACCCCAGCAAGGGGCCAATGCCTGGTGGCAGTACCAGGTCCCCCCACTCGGGTGGGAAGACCCACGATATGTACGCACCGATAACCAAAGCCACACAGTTCTACATAGTTTTACGAGACTCATTATCAAGCGTCTACACATTTTTCACACGACAAAATGGCGTTTGGTGTCTTCGTGTTTGAAGATAAAATAAAATTGTTTCTATAAAATAAGGTGTTCTCGAAGGGTCACAAACAATGCTAAATGTACTTACCAGCTTTGGAAATTTCACTACAATGTTCGTGGTCAATTTTCACCCGTTTGAAAAGACACAATACACTTAGTTGATTTGATTAGATTTCATTACCACGCGTTCTTTAAATAAGCTACACCGGTTAAAATGCCACTAAAATTATACGATATAACTCAAAAAAACATTAGAAATTGAAATAAAATCAAAATGGACGAGGTTTCGTTTCGAAAAAGCAGAAAAATTAACAAACGAACGTGTTTGTACCGCCCCGCTGCGTGAGCTCACAGAAAATGAAAAATGTTGCCAGCAGGGCGATTTTAAAACGTTGGATCCGATCCGATTCGTTAATATTTCATTTCGATGTGGTAAGTACCTAACTAAAACAATTTCCTCTAGTAAAACACAGTAAAAAACAATAAATATTGTATATTACTGTGGTTTATTAGAGAAAATTGATATAAAATTGTTTTAGTTACTTACCACATCGAAATTAATAACTAACTATCTTCATGAAAGGAGACTATTCACGCTTCATACAAATTTGGGCCACAACCTGGAAGTGCCAGCCAATGAAAAAAATGTTATTTAACTATAGGGCACATCGGTTCGAGCTTATATTATTATGGCACTAAAACTAAGGAACCAATGTTTTGCCTGATATCGCAGTTTGAAAAATGCAATTTCTCATATATTGCAATGAAAAATTTATATTTATATTTTAATGATATTTAGATGTGAACTTATTCAGGGACCCATTATCAACATTTTATACTATAGCGGTAATAATCTACGACCAGTCATTCAATTGTTTTTGATGTCAAAAGGACATGTTCCAAAATGGCCTTTATCGATGTACACCAGACAAAAAATGGCGAAAAAATCAGTGATTATCGTAAAAATACTCTTACTCTAATTTGAAGCATAGTTTACTGCACAGAAATGTTTAAAATTCGATAATTATTTACAATGGCAACATATTTTCCTGAGCAGGCATGACAGGGAATATCATGATTATTGCTCTGTGGTTGCTTGTTTTATTCGTTCGTTGGGAATAGTGTATCTACATAGAATGCGCTGCCTACGCTAGTTTTATTACGATCATCACATCAGTAAAAGTTCTTCTATTAATTTTTTTTTTATGCTTCTTGTCAAGCAGACAAGCTTACGGCCCACCGGATGGAAAGCAGTTACCGTAGCCAATGAACGCCTGTAACACCAGAGGCATCACACGCGCGCTGCCAACCCTGAGACATAAAGATGATAAGTCTCATGTGCCTGTAATTTCACCGGCACCCGTACCCTTCAAACCGAAACACTGCAATGCGGAGACTTCTGTTTGGCGGCAGAAATAGGTACGGTGGTAGTACTTCCCCGGACGAACTCTTCCACAAGAAGTTCTACTGCTAACAACTACTACATAACAACTACTACTACATTTCGATTCTACGCGAAAATATTTTCCTTGCTCCAAGACCTTGGAGCCAAGACGTGAACGGAATGTAGTTCTAGTCAAAGTTGTCAACAGCTGTCGAAACATTTTACCACAGAGTAAATTGTATCCGCCCCGCCTTATTGTTTGGTCTTGTGTTGCTCTCCGTGAGAAAGACATTTTAGGAACCTGCATTAAATGAAGCGAAATAATCAAAAAATTACAATGGGAAGAGGTTTTGTATACATTTAGCCACGTTTACACAAGTGTATGTACACCGACAAGGGCTAGGCTCCATATATCTTGGAACAACACCTTTGGACAGTGGTATAATATTTATTTTCAGTATATAGAGTTTAAGAGACAAACAGACAAGCTCACCCTTACACAATGTTTTTTTTTTTGTTTTTTTTTTTTGTTTTTTATATTTGTTATTTTTTTGCATGCAACTCGCTGCAGATTTTCTGTTTCGTGAGAGGACATGTGACTAGAAAGGGTGCAAACTAGAATATTGCACTATTTTGATGACTTATGTGGCGCCGCGGGTGAGCAGCCACCTGAGATGAGAAAGGTTGTGTGTTCGATTCCCGTAGCGGGGCAAAACGTAAGTTTCTTTATTGCTTGAGCTTTGAAAGCTGATTTGGATGCCATAAAAGGATCTACGCCACTAATCAATGAATTGTAAGAGTTAGCGATGCGTGTAATTGATTGATTTTTGACCATAATTTGTGCGATGGAATGGAACATGGAGCATAGCCGTATGGCGCGTACGTATTAGAGGAGCTCTCAATCCTGGAGCACTATAGTATAAACAGGCCACATCTCGAGATGATAACCTCTTTTCTTAAAAACCGTACACAGTTAACATCTGTACGTGACACTAAATCAGACACTTTTTTATCGGATGATGTCACCGGCCCCAGGGCTCAATCATGAGAATTAACCTATTTTTAATACTTATCAATTATTTGACGATGGGTGCCTTATTGTCTCTTCGGAAACACTTATACAGTTAGCTGACAAACTCAACAAGGTGATGAACGAAGTTGCTAACTGGTTCTCAGTGAACGGAATGACACTAAATATTGAAAATAGAAATATTGTTCACTTTCACTTGGGAACGAACAACTATGCCCATCAACTTAATGTGTCCTGTAACGGGTTTACAGATCCTCTAGCTGACCGTGTCAAACAAACGTTTACATCCCTTTTCACGCCCTTAGAGGGTGAACTTTCAAAATTCCTTTCTTATTGTGCCAATACATCCTAAAATAAACAAACCCTGCAAATTTCATGTCTCTAGGACCAGCGGTTTAGGCTGTGCGTTGATATGTCAGTCAGGACTTTGAATTTTATGTATACAGAAGAATAACGTTGCGTTGAGCGGAGCGTGCGGCCGCACGTAGTATTCACCGGTCTACCATTGAACGCGGTCGCGGGCGGTGCTCATGATAAAGAGGCTTCTGAACTCGGTCTCGAAACGTCAGCAAAAGTGACGGAAAACGGTAGTAATTAGCCGTTTTTTCAATTTAAAACGAATAACGTTTGTCATTTTTGCGAGCTTTATTATTACTTGCCCATGGCCACTACACCTTGCTAATTCAGAGAGCTTTGTCGGTGACCTTAAATTTTCTACGAATTTTCTCATTGTGGATTCTATCACGTAGTGAAACTCCTAGCATAGCTCGCGCCATAGCCTGCTGCACGACTTCAAGCTTACCTTACCTTCAAGCAAATATACAAACCATGTATAAAAACCATTAAAAATATCTTTAATTTTTGATCAGATGTATGGGAAGTATATTTTTTTAAACTGCGATAGTAGCTAAACTATTGGTTCTACAGGTTTCGTGTAGTAGTACCAAATGCTCAAATTAATGTGCCCATCAAAATAACATCGTTTTTGTCACTGGCCGGCACTTCCGATTCTAGACCTAAAATGAATGGTCTCCTTTGTTAGTTAGGTAGTAAAAAAGTACGATATGAGCTAATTTAGTGCGGCGAGCGAGCAAGCGGCGTGGCAGAGTGGAAAAGTGCCTAATCGAAGTCAAGAGAAATGTCTGCTCTCCGCTTTGGTGGAAATAACCTGCCAGCTTTGCAGGACATCTCCTCTCGTCTCGTGCTTTGGTGGAAACTGGGCCTAATGGCACCTGTTCGTTTTCAATGTTTTATGTATACATTTCGTAGGTACTAAAATATTTTTTGGTGAAAAGATAGAAACTAACCTGGCTTAATACCTTTAATTTTTTACTTCCATTTATTCTTTTAATAATTACCATAATCCACCTTTTATTTTTACACCAAACTATACTTACTTAACTGTTCTAATTGACTATAAAATTCACGATATTTTTGTCAATTCAATAAGTAGGTAAATGCCGTTCCCAAACCAATACCTACTAATATTATATTGCATCATCGCGTGACGGCGTGACCTTCGTTGTTGCTATGCTACTCAAGCTGTTGGTACCTACCTGTTGGTGCAATGTACCTAATAAACAAGTCAAAATATTCACAAATTCTTGTATTGTCATTAGAATATACATATGCAAAATTTCAAATTGATACGATAGTTAAAAATAGGTTAAAATAAGATTCTAAGATTTCAAGAAACAGAATATTACATAGTAACAAGAGCACGTACCTACCTATGCGGCTTACGGACGCTTCTGGTTGTAGGTATTTCTGTTCAAAATTCAATAAGAAAATTTGATTAAGTACTTACACACTTACAGCTGTTAAACTGAAATACCTAGGTAGGCAGGTAAGTAGGTACTTGTACTTACGCTTAACACGTTTAATAATAATTGTATAAGTAAGTACTCACCTAAGTAAGTAAGTAGTAAGTACCTACCTATCAGAAATTGCTGTTTTACTTGTACTTTGAATTGAAAATTATCCTCCAAATCAAAACAAAAGACCGACCAAGTGCAAGTCAGACTCGCGCACGAAAGGTTCCGTAGGTACCTACCATTATCTATAAAAACAGGCTAAGTGCGAGTCAGACTCGTGCAACGACTAAGGGTTCCGTACCATTATCTATAAAACCGGCCAAGTGCGAGTTGAAATCGCGCACGAAGGGTTCCGTACCATTAAGTATCTATAAAAACGGCTAAAAAATCACTTTTGCTGTATGGGAGCTCCCTTAAATATTTATTTGAAGTATTCTGTTTTGTAAGTATTTGTTGTTATAGCGGCAACAGAAATAGGTACATCATCTGTGAAAATTTTCACGGTTCATGAGATACAGCCTGGTGACAGACAGACGGACGGTTGGACGGCCAGCGGAGCCTTAGTAATAGGGTCCGTTTTCCCTTTGGGTACGGAACCCTAAAATTATGTTTTTTTTTGTCAAAATTTTGTCCTATGTACAGTATCATTAGAATTACATATATACGCAAAGTTTCAAATTGATACGACGATAAAAAATAGCTTAAAATCAATTTCTTAGAATTCTAGATACAGAATAGTAAATAGTTAGTATGAAATTTACCGAACCGTGGGTTTTTCAGAAATTCCTGTTTAAAGCTAACCAATCTCTTCAGTATATAAATGCGGGACAAAATATGTTTTTATGTTCTGCAAATTAGGTAAGTATTTGTTCCGGGTCTGCATGAGTGTTATCGGAGCATGGTAGGTATATACCTACATGGGATCAAGACTACGTTTGCGGCTGTTGGGTGTTATGTTATGTTGTTATACTCACTTACATAACAAAACACCCAAAAGTCACATACTTACTCACATCATACTTACATAGTTCTGACCCCATACTGCTGGGATTCCCTGTGACGTGGGTATCGGAACTACGAGTACCATGGTAAGTACTTATTACACAGACCCGGAACAAATATTTGCAAATCATGCAACCATTTGTCCCGCAGTGGAAATCAAACCCGCACCTTTTGCCTCTCAGCCGGCTACTTGCCCGCCACGCTAAGGAGGATGTCAGATTTAGGAGTGTGTTATTTATTACTTACTGAAAGAAAGTGTTAGCCGAGTTGGTCGTGGAAAGCAATGGCTGCGATGAGCTCACCACTTGTCACGTTTATGTTCCAGCGATTGTGTAACCCACGGTGAAAAGAGGCGTGTGTTTATGTATGAGTATGGATGCGATTAGAGCCCGATTTACATTACAAGCTACTTGAAGTCACACGCTTGCGAACGATAGGTAGGTACTTACCTATAGATTAATTGTCGCAGAAAATAATCAATCCTTAAAATTTACATGTGATATAAGTAGGTACGTACTTAATAGAACGATGGATGAGAGATTGTCTGGACGTCTGAAACCATAACTCATTTACTATCTTGTCAACTGTTGGTACCTACCTACCTACTGTTGACCTTGTGGCTATAAAATCAATTTGCTACGCGGTTGTATCGGCCGTGGAGGGAACCAATCGAGCCGCAGACCTCACCTGACATTACACTGATAAGTACCTACTTTTCCTACCAACTGTACTGAGAGCTATACCTACTTACATACTGTACTGGGAGATATCTAGATGCCTAGTTAGGTACCTAGGTACCTACCTAGTGGCTACCAGAACCGGCTAAAACGGAAGGAGCTGCCCGGATCTACCTGTACGTGATGCAAGGGGAGTGATACTAGACAAACGGAATCAATTCTCCGTCTGATCAAGACTTACTTTGGCGACAAGTACAACTCCGTCGACCCCTTACTTCTCGTTTACTCCCAGCGTCCCCCACCTGTCTGGCCCCATTGGGGGACGATGGGAGAAAAAAGTGCCAACGTTCCCTACTTGTGACAACGTGCAGAAATTTAATATTTAACCGTAGAAGAACTTTTTTTCAGTTTTTAAGTGTCCATTATGATGATCACTGAACACGATTCTGCTGTCAGAATTAAAAATAGTGGCTGCCATTTTGAAATTTTTTGTTGCCGAACCAATTGCTTTCAAAATCGATATCTGAGGGTCCCTGTGATCACTGAACAAGAATTTGCTGTCAGAAATTTAAAAAAGTGGCCGCGATTTTGAACTTTTTTGTTACCGGACCGATTGCTTTCAATATCGATATCTGAGGTTCCCTGTGATCACTGAACAAGAATTTGCAGTCAGAAATTAAAAAATTTGCCAACATTTTGAACTTCTTTGTTACCGAACCGATTGCTTTCAAAATCGATATCTGAGTTTCCCTGTGATCACTGAAAAATAATCTGCTGTCAGAAATTTAAAAAGTGGCTGCCATTTTGAACTTTTTTGTTCCCGGACCGATTGCTTTCAAAATCGATATCTGAGGTTCCCTGTGATCACTTTTCTTACAGTAGAATCGTGATCAGTGATCATCATAATGGACACTTAAAAACAGAAAAAAAGTTCTCCTACTGTTAAATATTAAATTCCTGCACGTTGTCACCAGTGGGCCAGACAGGTGGGGGACGCTGGGAGTCGTGTGTTTTAGCCCCTTAATTTTAAACTCAAACTCAATAACTCTTCCTTGTCATATCTTCTTATCTATTAAACTATTACCTATATACTTTCTTGGCTATCTTATTTCATTGTTCACCTGCAACAAGACAACAGTTCAATCTAGCATATATAAGAAGCAGCATGTAAGTCTAGTGCTGAACGATAGTTCATATGCGTATGAATACTGTTGCGTACGCAATACAATTATTATAAGATAGATGTAGAGATAGAGGAACAAAATTGTTGTATTTATCTACTTAGGTAGTACCTACCTACCTACCTACCTAACTAGGTAGGTAACTATCTTAAGTACTTAAGTAAGTATAAGTACTTACCTACCAAAAAGGAATAACATAGTAGGTACCATCAATAGTTCCTAAGTATATTCTAACGGTACCTACTACGGTAAACAAATTAAGTAGGTTATATGTACCTACTTAAATATTTTATGAACCTAAGCATTGCACATAATTATACCTACAAACTCTCTAAACTCACTTGGCAACAAGGGCACCGGCGTCGGCGGCGCGGGGCAGTCTAGCGGCCAAAAAACGCGCGCGCCACGCCACTGCCTGGCCGGTGGACAGATTGGAAACTAGGCGACGAATAATGCCTAAACATTAATTATAATAATCATTAAATTTTGTTTTTCAAAGGAGTTTGAAGGTGTTTTTAATAGGTAAGTATATTATTACTGGAGATAACTGGATGTGATTCATTTCAATTCAAAGTAGGCAGGTAAGTAAAAGTAAGTAGGTAGGTACTTCAAACGACAATTTATTGCGAAGATATTAGTACTTAGGTTTTTTCTCTGATCCTAGTTGTCCCGTTGGGATGTCCCGTAGCGGGACTAATGGGATTTTTTTGTTCCAGTTGTCCCGTAATGATTTGGATGAAATAATCCCATTAGTCCCGTGACACCTAACGATGCGGTCTACCTACAATGATAGGAGGGTCCCTTATCACACTGGTTTTATCATAATAGCTCACTAGCGCAGGGTTACCCAGAAAGAACCAGTGACACGCAAGCCGAATGAACGAACGTCCGGAGTAGACATACCTTATAATACCTACAATCGTATCTATCTAGTGATAGAGGAATGTACCTACCTATACCGTAATCGTAGATACAAAATGGAATTAATTTGAAAGTCAACTCAGTATTGACTATTACATAGTATTGTCTGCTGGTATTGAATTTTTCAGAAAACTTCGTAATACTTCCGAATTCCCTAGGATTCCCTGGGAATGTCTGCAAAGTTACCCCTTGAGCGACTGTAGTCACGGCCATTTAGCAAATTGTAGGTATGTAAGTAACTATTTATGATCCATAGCAACTGCTTGCAAACCTCAAGGCTTCGCCAATTTTCGTAACTTTGCAAAAGGCTCCTTAAGGTATCCGAAGGCAAAGGCACCAACAGTTTGACTGGATTATACCTAGCCATCTAGCGAAATACCTTCTACAGGGTGTCCGCCGGCAGATTTTATACTTCAAAAAATAAAATAAAATAAAAATATGAGTACAATCAAAGTTATTTATTTGTTATCTTACATAATAATAATGCGGATTTTAGTTTTTAAAAATCACTCCACTCAAATGGCGTCCTTCAAGCCGCAAACATTCTTGCAATCTTTCCCTCATGTTGGCGAAAACTCGCTTGCAAAGTTCTGGACTGATAGCTGCGATCTCTCGTCGGATATTTTCTTGTAGGGCCTCTATTGTTGATGGTGAATTAGTGTATACACGAGATTTGAGATATCCCCATAAGAAAAAATCACAAGGGGTCAGATCGGGTGATCTAGGCGGCCAGGCTATGTCGCCGAAGCGACTTATCAATTTTCCAGGAAAAAGCTCTCGCACTTTAGCCATTGAGTCCCTAGCAGTGTGTGCCGTGGCTCCATCCTGCTGAAAATGTGTTCTGTTATTGTAACCAACATGACGATGCAGCTCCGGAATAAAAAAATTGTCCAGCATCGCGCGGTACCGTTGTGCGTTGACTGTTTCACCTCTGCCAAAAAAATAAGGTCCAATTATGCCATTTCCAGAAACGGCGCACCAAACTGTAGTCTTCGGGCTGTGGAGAGGCTTTTCATGGACTTCTTTTGGGTTGCTCGCACTCCAATAACGCATATTCTGTTTGTTAACGTACCCCCCAATGTGAAAATGCGCCTCGTCGCTAAAAAAAATGTTACATAAACGCGTAGGGGTAGAAAATCGTTCCAGAACGACTCTAGCATAATTCAGCCTTTTTATGTAGTCATCTTCTTTCAATTGCTGGATGATTTGGAGCTTGTATGGATAGAACTTCAATTTTTTTCGGATAATTTTGTGAACTGAAGTCTTTTTCACACCTGTTGATGCTGCAATCTTTCGTACAGACTTACGTGGATTTTGTAAGATTTCCCTTCTCACAAGTTCTACGTTTTCAGGAGTAGTTACAGTCGTTGAAGGTCCAGGCCGAGGTTCATTTCCGACTGATCCGGTTTCTCTAAACTTCTGTACCCACGCCCATATCAATTGGTTTGGCGGGCCATCCTTCAATCGTCGGATATCAAAGTTAGAACAAAACCGACGCCTTGCTGCATTGATCGAATTATTGTTCGCAAAATACGCCTCAACTGCAAAAGCGCGGTGCGCGCCCGTCCACTGACTCATGGCTACTAAATAACCCGCAGCACTCCCGCGTCGAGAGATGCCCCGCTCTCCCCGCTGCCGCCTTCCCACACGCCGTGAGCTCAGTTCAAAGTGTAAAATCTGCCAGCGAACACCCGTTACATGCAAACTAATTCGATTGCTGCTTTAGTTAATATTTCACTAAAAGCTGAATGCAGAATGAATCAAACTCTGGGTGCCATTTGTTTAACAGAAAAATATAAACATAAATACCTACCTACTAATGATTCTAGGACTACCTTTTAGGTATTTTCGGCACTAAGTACCTCAAGTCTGTAATTTTTTTCATATTGTTTTATAAAATCAGTAGATTTAAAAATGAGAATTAGCATTGCAAATGTACGATAGCAGAGATTTGGTATAACTTGTTATCTAATAATTACATCATGGTACGTGAAATTAATTTTGTTATGTAAAAAATATACTACAAATGTAAAGTTTTCCATACGGGTTTGTGAAAATACAGAATGACATGTACATTTACAGTAAGCTGTAAATATACATACAAAGTATGTAAAAATAACACAAAACAAGGTATAAATTACATCTAACATGTAAAAACACATTTAACATGTAATAAATTACATATGCATATGTGAAATTACAGAGTTTCTGTAAAAGTCAATTTATTTATGTAATAGTTACATCACGGTACGTGAAATTCAATTTGTTATGGAAAAAATATACTACTGCAAATGTAGTTTTCCATACGGGTTTGTAAAAATACAGAATGACATGTATTTTTACAGTAAGCTGTAAATATACATACAAAATATGTAGAAATTGCACAAGACAAGGTATTAATTACATCTCACATGTAAAAACACATTTAACATGTCATAAATTACATAAACTTTTGTGAAATATATAGGTATTTATGGCACTACGGCAGAAGTCTGTGGTTTTCCTTTTTTTGCTGTAAAATCTGTGTAGCTTACTATGTAGATTTACATAAAAACTTTAAAATCACAGAATTTATGTAAAAAGTCAAATTTTTTGTGTGTTATTTCCATCACAACATGTGAAATTACATATAAGAACAGTTTAATTCCAGTTTTTATGTAAAAATTCACAAATTACCATGTATTATCACATATTTTGTGGAAAATCTGGACAAAAATACATAAATTCTGTAAAATATTCGAGAAATATGTGATAATAACGCAAGTTATGTAGAATTAACGAAAATTATGTAATTCTACTGATTATTCTGTAGTTTCTCCCGATTATTTCGGTAAATTCTCATTTTTATGTAAAAATTTTGCATGTAAATTTACATTTTTTCTAACAGTGTACCATAACACCCAGACCCGGATTAAATATTTGCAGATCATACAAACATTTGTCCCTGACCAGGAATAGAACCCGCAACCTCTTGCATATCAGCCTTGTGTTCATCAGAACACAATGTTATTTGCCTTTGCAAAATAATGCAAATACGCCAAGTGAAGTGCCACCATGACGCAAATAAATTTTGTTGAAATTATTTTTTTATTGCAAGTATAATATGTGACTTGCCTATACTAAACTAGTGGTTCGCCCCGAACTGAGGCCTCGCGATGACACCTTTATCAGTCCGACTACTTAACTAAGTCATTTCTATATCTTCCATTTTTTTTTTCACCTCTGGGTAATTTCCTACACATAATCAAAATAACCTTTAAATAGGAGTAAATAACGGGGCGTACATACTACATACCAATATATCAAGTACCTGACGAATTAATTGATAACGTCCTTTTGACTAAAACCATAGAACTCCAACGTCATTCAAATTCCTAGAAATGGGAGGTCAACATGTTATATTGGTTATTGTTTTATAGAGTAGAAGTTTCTAAACTCTTCAATTTCAGACTTTTCCCTGTAGTTGTGACACAAAAGCTACAAGTGTACCAAATTTCAGCATTGTGGGATTGCTGGAAGTACCTTAGAATTTTTGAATTTTACGTTTTCGTTTTTCCCTAATATATCAAAAACTACGTAGCCTAAATACTTATAAAAAACAGTTTTGAAATGTCTAACCAAAGCGCTTTCATTAAACACCCCACGTGATCTGACTGTCTCACTTTTATTTTTTTTACCCCAATATCTCATCAACCCCTCTGACCGATATAGCTCATAACCTTACCTACAAATTGTACCAATGCTATCTACCCTCATACTGAATTTCATAAAGATCGGATAAACGGTTTGGAAGTTTTCATCGGACAAACATACATACATACATACACACAGACACCGATTCTTCCAAGTTGACTAGAACTCGCTTCGCTCGTTCAAATATGTCATATGCTTCTTTTTTTTTAAAACTAACTAACGTAACGAATGGCGTGTTTCTAGACTCAAATATTTTGTCCAAATAATCTCAACACGACAAAAACAACACAGACCGTTTCGACGGCTCGTTACAGCTCACGGACAGGAACAAACAAACTGAAGAAAGTTCTGATTGTCGGAAGATGACAAGTTGGAGCAAGATATTTCAGCTGGATACTTTCAGCTATTGTCAAAACTACAAGATGAAATCTTTTAGAGGTGCCAGTTCTAAGATAATCTTTTTTAAGTCCTCTTTAAGTCTTTTTATGGTTCTGAACCTTTAGGGTAAAACGGACCCTATTACTAAGGCTCCGCTGTCCGTCCGTCTGTCACCAGGCTGTATCTCATGAACTGTGATAGTTAGAGAGTTGAAATTTTCACAGATGATGTATTTTTGTTGCCGCTATAACAACAAATACTAAAAAACAGATTAAAATAAATATTTAAGGGGGATCCCATACAACAAACGTGATTTTTTTGCCGTTTTTATAGATAATGGTACGGAACCCTTCGTTCGCGAGTCCGACTCCCACTTGGCCGGTTTTTCTTTGACTAACTAAGAATATCAATTATTATTGTTTATTTATGATTTTTGGAAATAAAATAGCTTTATTATTATGTCACTAATTTATTTTAAATCCCGTTTTATAAATTCATTTTTTATTATAAATAAATACTATCTACAAAAACATAATTAGTATAAAAAATTATATGTATATCAAAACGGGAAACCTCCGGCCGCGGAGCAAGGCCCAAGCAGTCAGAGGCTAGGGCTGCAGAGAGAGGAACCTCCTGACTATGCCTGCCGAGTCTAGGAGTACAGCCTTCTGAATCTGACCCTTGATCAATTCATTTAGTGAGAGCCTCTCAAGGTATTGGTCGAGGCTCTTCGCTATAAGTCCATTCACTGAAACAACTATCGGGACGATAATCGTTAAATTCACATCCCACATGATTTATTTTAGAAATAACGTGCCCTGAGAGTAATATTTCCTATAGCTAAATAAACACAACAGCAAAACAATTATCATTTAGAGATTTTGACACCCAGACCCACCACCAGTTAACACCAAATCAATTTCAACGCCACAGTTTATTACAAATAGTACAAGCGCTAGATATTTTGTATCAATCGCCGATTTATGCGCGCTAAGCCAGGTACCTGCACACCCGAATAAGAGTTAGTGCGAGAGCTGAAGGGAGTTTGTTCTAACAACATAACTAAACCCTGTTGGCATCCCACCAAAAGAGCAGTTATGTAGAATATAAACTCTATGGTCTAAAGGTTCTACCTTATCTATGAATAATAATAATAAATAAATGCTGGACATTACACACAACATTATCTAGCCCCAAGCTAAGCAGAGCTTGTGTTATGGGTACTAGATAACTGATATACTTAATACAATACGTTACGTAGATATTTTTTTTAGTTATACATAGAAAAATACCTAGAACACCCTGAACAAATTATCTGCAGATCGTACAAATATTTGTTCAGGAGCGGGAATCGAACCCGCAACCTCCTGAATGGAAGCCTTGCGGGCAGTTGTGATACGTGTGGGACGAGGACACGTCAATTAAGTGCTCTTCTATAGGAGTGGCACGATGCCAACGGCAGAGGCAACTGCACCCATCGGTGGCAGCCGTCGACCTATAGCGATGCTTGCAGTTGTTGAAGCAGCTGTCAACGGCCGATGCCGATGCGTCGACGGTGCGTCGACGGATGCAGTTGCCTGTGCCGTTGACATCGTCGCTCTCGTGTATTTGAAGCCTTACTAAGATTACTTCTACATATGTAATAACCACCAGCCTGCAGTTTTATTCACTCTGCCCACCTACAAAATAACTAGCCACAACACCTAGACAGCTACAAACCCAACGGTTTGAATCCTACACTAGGATTCCCTGTGACGTGGGTATCATACTTAGGCCCATATTAATAAGTTTTTATATAGTGACTACTGTATGGGGTTCTTCAAAAAGGGCGTTTTAAAGTTCTTAAAGAGTTGGCAACGCGTGTGTGATGCCTCTGGTGTTGCAGGCGTCCATAGGCTACGGTAACTACTTTCCATCAGATGGGCCGTATGCTTGTTTGCTTACACAGTACAAAAAAATAAATAAAAAAAATCAAAGTTGATACTGAGAACGATCTTGAGTTTGTTCTAATTTCAAAATTCTCATACTTAAATTTTTGGTGTCCTCAAAATCTTTTTCAGAGTTGAGTTCGGTATTAATTTGTGCCTTAATGTGAAATCACATTGGTACACGTAAATTTAAATTCTGACACCAGCGAAACATAAAATCCTGGTGCGATATTTTGGCTGTGAACGCGTGGCCCAACAGCATAGTCCGCTCGATCGGACGACGTGAACTTTTTTTTCCTATTGGTCCTATAAGATAAGCGGACCACGAGCACTCTAACGTGATCCGGCCACTTGGTCCCCTCGGTCGGACAACGTGAACTTTTTTCCTATTGGTCCTTAAACTTTTAGGTACCTATGATTTATTTGTTTCTCTTTTTATTTTAACACTATAGTGTAGTAAATTCTCTCCCAAGCTCTTAGACTTTAAATAGAGCGTAGAGTCCACGATTTATGTTCAATGGCCATACCCTTATTTATCGGCCCAATTTGAATTTCTAGTAGGTTTTTGTTTATGTATTATTGGTAGACCATTGCTATTGGGTTTTTGCCTAAAATAGAGGTAGATGTTATTCAGTTTTCTATATTATAATTTTATGGAATAAATGGATTAAAAAAATATAAAAAAATTACTGAAAAAAGAAACTACTGATGGACATAAGCCCCTCAAAGATAAAAAAAATTCTACCTGTCGCGCCACAGAGGATTTTGACGACCTCTGTGGTGCATCGGGCGAATAGCCAGCTGAGATGCAAGAGGTTCGGGTTCAATTCCCGCTGCGGGACAATTTTTTCTCTGCTATTATTTTTTACGGGTTTGGGCGTTATGGTACTATGGTACTCGTAGTTCCTGATACCCACGACACAGGGAATCCTAGTGTGGGATTAGGACTATGTATGTTGGGTGTTATATTATATGTGTTATAGAATGTCACGATGAGCGGTCGTAAGACGTCTCCATCCACTGACTTCTTGCGACTTTAGAAATTATAATCAGGAGTAACTTCAAAAACAGAATTAGCTATGAACTTAACGAGAAGCCGATTAACACTTGTTCCAATATGGGAATCGAACCCACCACTCATTTAGAAGACAAAAAGTGTATTTCAAAAACTACCTATGCATCCTACCTAGGTATAACTTTGCTCCATCTTCTTTCGAATTCAAGAGATATGAATAATAAAATATTAAGTGAGAATTGGCCAAAATGTTCACCATTATGTTTAAATTTTCGAGTAATTCCTCCATTTTGCCTCCTTTGAGAATTTAATGTTATTAGTGATGTTTTTATTTAAGAATGATCAAAGCCTGGATCAAAGAGACGACTTTAATACAAGATGTGGGGTGCGAGACATAAGCGGTAGCGGGTAAACGCATATCTTCGTCAACCTTTTGAGACTGACTGGGGAAAAAAATGCATATTTTTTTTTAATGCTACTTGGCAGGCAGACAAGCATACGGCCCACCATATGTGGAAAGCAGTTACCGTAGCCTAAGGACGCCTGCAACACCAAAGGCATCACAAGCGCGCTGCCGACCCTGAGACATAAAGATGAAAAGTCTCATGTGCCTGTAATTTCACCGGCACCCGTACCCTTCAAACTGAAACACAGCAATGCAAACACTACTGCTTGGTGGCAGAAATAGGTACGGTGGTAGTACTTCCCTTCTTTCACAAGAAGTTCTACTACTATCAAAAAATGCATATACCTGCAGCAGTATTATAGATGTATATCTAAATATGCATTTTGTTTCTTTATTTTTTTACATGTTTAAGTGAAGGAACATGCAAGTGATTAGGAACAGGAGTAATTTTAGTTTATAAGACGATTCAAAATTATTCTTGTGATTTCAATGAATAAAAATCTTTTGATTTGATTTGATTTGACCAACTTTAGACGGTAACCTCTGCTTATATGCAGATCTACAATTAAATCATGTGTGTTGGGTCTCCTAGTTTTTGTAAAACCTGTTTTTGCTATCTCAAGAGTGTTAATGAGTTGTGACGAGCAAAAAACATAGTAAAATTTGAAAATCGAGCCACATGCAAGACGATCCACCTTAAACACTGACGTTAAAAACTAGCTTCCTACAATTTCGCTCTCACATCACGCATTACACAAAGATGCCCGCCCGAACTCGCACCGAAACTTTACTTCTTTACATAAGACTGGAAGTCTTAAGGTACCCAATTTTACAGAGCTCCCCCTCCTTAACAAGGCACTTAGCCCTCCATTACATAAATAATTGCTTTCTTCGAGATTAACTATCGATACGATACTAGAGTTTTGTTGTAAGCTTTTTGAATTTGTTGGATTATTTTTAAAGAAAATTTATCTAGAGATTTCGTAGTAAGTTGGTTGCTTAGGAATTTTCAGTGTCAGGCTGTTTTAGGGTTCCGGATTCAAAGGGTAAAACGGATACTATTACTAAGGCTCCGCTGTCCGTCCGTCCGTCCGTCCGTCCGTCCGTCTGTCACCGATCTGTGCTGTTTTTATAGATAATGGTACCGAACCCTTCGTGCGAGAGTCCGACTCGCACTTGGCCGATTTTTATTTAATTTTCAGCCTGTTTACGTCCACTGCTGGACGAAGCCTCCCCCATTGAATACAATGGGGGGATTTGCAATAGTCAACACGCTTGGCAGGCGAATTGGTGATCGCAGTATTAGTGTTAAGTACTCAGATGGATGCTCCCATCCCCTGATGATAAGGCCGCGTGGCCTGATGTCGCTCTGCCCCTCGACTGCTAAAATGGAAATTTGCAATATCCATACTTACCTATTTACATGTTTGTATTAGATTATTATTTATAAGTATAACAAGCGTAGCGTGTGCTGTCTTGCATATTTTTGCTGATGTTTATTTACCTTTGACTACCTTCCTAAGGTTTTTAAGTTCTCATTTACTATGTATCAGCAACTCCTTGCTCCGAGGCACCACACAGGCGCTTCTCACCTAGTGGTAAGACGGACCATTTATGTAAGCCAAGCCGAGTTTGTTGCCTGATTCTTCTAGGCTTGGTCGCGTTGGAACAAGAGTAATTTTAGCTTATAAGACGATTCAAAATGATCCTTGTGATTTCAATGAATAAAGTTCTTTTTGACTTTGAATTTGACTTTGATGTAATCCCGTAGTCGGTTTTTACGACATCCACGGAAGGAGAAAGAGGAATTTATTCTTAAGCCGCAGACACACCACGGTATAGCCACGTTGTCGGGTTCAATTTCTAGAGATGTGTTCAATATTTTAAAGTCATAAGGAATTTATCTTCAGTTAAATACTACAGTCGATGAACCGACAATATTTCGCGGGAAGTCAGTGGATGAAGGCGGCTCAATACCGTTTGTCACAGCGTTATATGAGGGACGTCTATAGGCTTCTGGTTTATAATTACAAGTTTTTATTGATTTTCAATTAAATTTTTGTCTATTTGGATTTTACATTGTAATTTTTTTTATTGATATATTATATTACTTTATTTTTGTGTTAAAGAATCATTTAAATAAAATATATCTTATTCTTAACCAAGACAAAAGCAGAAAGCTACTACCCATAACCATAAAAATCCTTATCCTTAACCCTCCACTTGAGGCGGTGGGCTATGAGGCCCTATATTGGCCTTAATGGGCCAATTGGCCCGGAAGTGTCGAGTGGGTCCAATGCCCGTTCAACCATAAAACGCAAGACAAGAAGATGGAAACATACGCGTACCTAATTTGGACGAAAACTCAGCTGTTTAGTAAAAAAAAGTGGTGTTAGTCGTGTCCAAGTCGTAGGATTGTACTTGACAAACGTCAACGTACTCCGATATCCTTGCATCTTTGCAAAAAATATTTTTTTATTAACAAAGCTATTTTAACGCTTAGGCACTTTTCGGGTCCTCCTTGGTCAGTCCTTGCTTCTGATTGCCATATCCTTCATTTCTGGTCGTATTTCCGACTCAAAGAGGCCCATATTTAAAAAAATATAGAATGCAACAATAATTCACTCTGAGCCAGGTAATTTTTTTTTAATTATTGTTAAAAGCCAATGTCACTTAGGTGACATTGGCTATTAGGAGGTATTATTAAACGTATAATGCTTTCCATGAACACTTCCACTAGCTTTCATAAGGTAGATAGTCTGTAAAATATTTATTATTCTATATTTAAATCTTTTATGTCCACGGTCCATATGCTCTTAAATTAATTCAATTGTTAAAATAACCCAAAAAATAAAAAAAAATAAAAAAAAAGCCACAAAGAGTTTGCTTTTAAAATTAAATCGGTGATTTACTATCGGTATGATTAATTAATTAATTGTATACGCATTTGCAATGGTTTTGCAAAACTATTGTAAATTTCGTGATGCGATGATTCTGGACCATTATTCACAGAACCATCGCGTCACTATATTTGCAATAGTTTTGTAGCATCGAAATATTGACCTGGCTACATAGACATATACTACCTATGGCTCGTTTTTTTAACTCACACTCGTATTTTAAGAACCCTTAAGGTGGGTACAGATTGGTGCAATGCAACATGTAATGTAATATTCTGCCTTACATTGCATGTTCCCTGCTGCCTTGGACGCGTGGCGCGCGCGGTACGCGCATTGACTACGAATCAGAACGAGAACACTGCGCGCCCCTTTGTGTTCGTACTAAAAACCGACAAATCTCATCGAGCCGCGCACGAGTTGTAACGCTCGGAGCGTGCGCGACCCAGGCGCAGTTCGTGCGCGCGAGGCGTCCACACTATGGGAATTCTGTTACATTACATGATACATTGCAGCAATGTGGACCTCAAATTCTTGCATTGCATGTTGCATTACATGTTGCATTGCACCAATCTGTACCCACCATTATTATGCAACAGTTTCATAAACTACTATTATTGTTGAAACTTTTTTAAAGAATCTACCCTTATTAAATCCCTGTTATGACTGCGGTATTATCTCCCCGTATGTTCTGCCTGTCTCGTAGTGATGAATGACGCGTCGTCCGCACGTTTCAAGAGTAATCGCTCTAATCCGAGACCTCTTCATTCTGTTATTAACAATTATATTATTCCAACTGACAGACACAAAAATATTACAGACCCGTTATAAAAATACATCGAGTGTCAATTCTCGCGCGTTTTTTAAAAGTGAATAGAATAGATAACTTTTCATTTAATAACTTTTCATTTAAAAAACCGACTTCCGCCATTTTATTCGACAAAATATTTGGATAAAAAAAAATGATGAAAGAACCATAGTGGAGAAAGGATTATGATACTTTCTGAATGCAAATGCTTGGTTTGTTGCTGAAAATATCAAAATCGCCATATGTGATACCTACAATATTTGAGGAGTTCCCTCAATTCCTCATGGATTCCATTATCAGAACTGGATTCTAAAAAAATGGGACCAATCTGGGAGTATATCTATTCAAATAAAAAAGAATTTTCCAAATCGGTCCATAAACGCCGGAGGTAACAAACATTAAAAAAAACGAATTGAGAACCTCCTCCTTTTTGTGAAGTAGGTTAAAAATACTTTATTGCACACCATATGATAATAAAAAATAAACAAAACTTAACATGATAAATAAAAGTACGAAAGTTAAAGGCACTCTTATCGCTTAAAAGCGATTAAAAGAGAAGAAGAACAGAAGAAGAAACCGCTTCGCTTAGAAGAGAGTTTAGTTAGTTTTTTTTACAAATCGACAGTGAAAAAAGTTTAGAAAGTTTTTACCATTTAAAATAATCAATACTTTTCCAGTACTAGTTTCCTCTTCGCATAATTATGTATGGATAGTTAATATTGATCAACAGTATAAAGAAGTGCTACAAAGTGCTAGAGTGTGCTACTTGTAGCACACCCGAGCTCACTCCGAAGCACTTCTAAATGTATGTGTGTAATGTATGTTCCAATGTTTGTACCAAAATACAAGCACGTGGCTGTTATACGGCCAGCAGTGGATTCGAACTGAGGATGGTGAGGGCATATTTTTATGCATCTAAAAGTAGATTATTCGTCCTATTCGTCGTCGTCGTGATCTTCATGTTCTCTCTCTTCTATTCAAAATTCTTTATAGTCCAATCGCTCCTCCTTACCTCCGGGAGCGCTTTGAATTTCTTGTCCCTCGTGGTAAGCCTTGCAGAACGAGCATGTCCCTCCTGCTACAAACGCCCCCTCACTCTTCCAGTCGCTACGGTGACTCCTTTACCGTACAGGCGGTAAGGCTTTGGAATGCCCTTCCCCATGTCATCCGTGACAGTCCTTCAGCTAACGTCTTTAAGAGTAGAGTTAAAGAGCACTATCTTTCTCTGTAAATTGTTTCTTTGGTAGAATTTATATTTTTATTTATGTATGATACCTACCTAATTATATATATTAGTATATTTATGATATGTATTTGCTATTTCATATATATATATTTATCTATGTTTAAGTATGTTTATTTTAATTAATATATAATTTTTAATTTGTTTTGTTTCTCACTTTTCTTTTTACATATGTGCACGAACCTACCTCTATAATCACCACTCTCTAGCCTCAGAGGTTTGCTGGAAGAAAACTCTTTTTAGGGTTAAGCTCGCCTTTGTACATGTCCTCTAGTTCTGTCTTGTGATCTTATTAATATGTGTGTACAATAAAGAATAAAGAATAAAGAATAATCTCGGTATTCATTACACAAACTTTGCTCTAGAAAAACCCTCAAACGTACAAAAAGACTAGCATCGTTGCTTAGTCACTAATTGTTGATGAGTTTAGGCAACTGGCAGCCTGCCAGCCGGCAGCAGAATGCAGCGTGATTCGCTTGCCACTGTTTCAAAAAGGAAAAATTTATCCGGTTAAGGGCGAGTTGCGAAACGCTTATAAATGGGTTCCGTGTGTTAGCTGTGCGCTTACACTGCAATACAATACAAATGTTTTTATTGCGTTTCCAAAGGTTATATAATTTAAAGCAAAGATAAACCCTCCTTTTAATCCTTGAAGTCGCGGCCTTTAAAGAAAATATAAGGACGACGAGGTGGCTCAGCACTAAACCGTTAATTGTAGCCGTTAATTGTGTTGTGTATATCAGTTTTATGGTAGCTTTAGTAATAAAACTGTCACATGTACAAGAATCCTGATAAATTTGCCTATTGTTTTCTTGTATTCACGAGCAACAATCTATATAGAATTGTCTACAAAAAAAAATTATAATATCACATTTACAAAATTATTTGGCGCCTGCTGAACGCGTGATAAAGTCAAGCTGGCTAACTCCGGCAGTCACGCTGATTGGCTTACAACCGAGTTGAATTAGTTGGGAACCTTTTTGATAAACGCAAGGTTTGGTTTACTACCTCTTGTCAATTTCCTTTCATTTGACAGTTCTCAAATACGTTACGCTGTCACATAGGTTAGTCCAAAATGAATTTCAAAATGTCAGTTATATGCAACGATCTTCTATATTACATTAGAAACGCTACTCCGCGCTCAGAATGGCAACAAGAAACAACCGTCTCTGGTTATATGGTTGTAATAAATGCTATTCAACTCATTGTGGATTTTGTCATATCAACTCATGGCAAGACAAATAAACGGATGGACGGGAATAATGAATTTTGAAGAGTTTCGTTTTCTCATTTTGCTACGGATTCCTAAAAGAAAATGAAGCCACGTTCTACTACTGCGTTCAATTAAACCCTGAGTTTTGAGAGCTTTTTAAAATGACTAACGAAACGTAATTAAAAACCGTCAATAAAAAATGATAAACGCTGTTTTTCAGGTTTCAAGGAGATAAATCTTTTGCGTATCTTTTGGTAAAGGCTGGTTCACGTTGAGACAATGACTTGCATCTGGAGTCCAGCCCCCCTATTCCCTAAGTGAAACTGTTTGAACTGTTACTGTCATTTGAAAAGAGATTTTCTGAAGTCGCAGTGGATTGGCTGTTTTACTAACATGTTTTGCTAGAAAATTTTACGCATAGTACCCGACTACACGATATGATATTGACGTTCTTATTATCACTCATAATAAAATTCCCATTGGACGGCCAAATTAAAATGACGTAAAACGTTATTTGAATGCCCAGAGCTGCCGTAATGGCGCAGAATACAGTAATAAACGTTGGAATCATGTTTTACGTGAAAATATTTTTTTCATTAAAGTTCAGAAAGCTGTAAAAACGAATGTGTTGCCAACTCGAATCAATTTTGTTACATCATGTGTAATTTGTAACAGATAGGTTTTTGTTATTTTTTGTAACAATTTTAATGAACTGGTTTAGAACTTTCCTTGGTACGGTGTTGCCTGTGACGCCAACACGCTAAGGCAGTGAGGTAATTTTGTCACGTGGCCAGGTGTATGCTGTGTACGAGTTTTGCATTGCAACAATCACTTTGCGAGTCGTGAGTATTCAACGTGACTTACGTAGTAACTATTTATGAATCTGTGCTGTTTCTATCGACTACGTGGCGCAGAATGATGAATAGTTACTATGTAAGTCACGGTAAAAGCTCACGACTCGCAAATGGATTTTGTTGCAATGCAAAACTCTTAATAGGCTCTCTGGTGTGCAACCGTGTGTAATCGGCCTTGCAGTTTCAGAATTCATTTCATTTTCATTTCATTTATTTCCGCCATAGGATCACAAGGAACACGTAATTGCATCACAAAAACGTACGGGACAAAGAGAATACAAATCGCCAAACAAATAGTTACTCATTGTATAAATGAGTACAGTACGTACATTTTATTTAAAAAAAAAGAACTATCGATCTAATCTTCCAAGCTTCTCTGCAAACTCTAAGTACATCTGGAAGAAATTTGTGTGTGCTATCTGTTTTATTTATTATTGTTTATATATTGTGTATAATTTGTTTTATATATTATTTATTTACTTTTATTCTATTTTTTATGAACTTTATTGATTTTATGTTTTATTTCTTGTGTTTAATTATGTTCGGGACTTTTTAACCAATTTATTACATTGTTTGCAAAATGGCTCCAACGGAAGACCAGCGTAGGTTGTTTACAATCTGCATATGCCGAGTTGGGGCTTTTTTGCAGCAACTTTTTTTAAATACTGTTTGATTTTATTGTATATGATGTTTTTATTTTTGTTAATTTTTCTGAATGTTGTTGCGAATAAATCTATTCTATTCAAAATTACTTTAAGCTCAAAGATAGAACCACGTCAATCCTATCCTATCCTACTAATATTATAAACGCGAAAGTTTGTGAGTATGGATGTTTGTTACTCTTTCACGTAAAAACTACTGAATGGATTTGAGTGAAATTTGGAATGGAGATACTTTACGCCCTGGATTAACACATAGGCTACTTTTCATCATCATCATCATCATTAATTTTCATCATTATTCACGCGGGTGAAACCGCGGGGCACAACTAGTAAGAAATACATTACAAATGTATGTGTCAAAAATAAGTATTTTATTTCTCTAAGGTTCTATTTGTAACCCTCCAAAACCAATTAAATAATGATTTCTAAAAATAAATCTAAAATCTGCCCTAGCACTTCCGCCCTAGCGTAAAGGCTGTCGAAGCCTTAGTTTATGGGCTCGTAAACGCAGCGCTGACTCAGGATCAGGCGCGGTAGATAGTTTCGGGATAAAAGAATACGTGAGACAAGGGGAGACAGATTAAAATAAAAGAAAATTGAGAAAGTAAGAAAATAGATCTTGCTTACTAAAATTTGTAGGTAACTATTCTCTTCGACCTGAGTAAACTATAATATTAGATTAGTTACCTAATAATAGTCTAGTTAATAAACACAAAGACTGGTAAAGTTTGGCACGCATAAATAGTGGAGACTGGTACAGTCCGCAATGACTCCGCTACATTACGTACATCAAATGAAGCTCAATTCTAGTAATTACAAAAAACTAGCATTTGCTCGCGACTCCACGCTCGTGGATCCTCTATTGGCTCCGCCCGCATGAAACCTCTATTATAAATTATAATTAATATGTTACTTTAATGTATAAACTATAATACTAGTAGTTTAGAGTAGTTTTTGCGTGAAAGAGTAGCAAACATCCAAAACCTTTCCGAAACGGACGGCAATATCAGTTTTCGCTATCTCAAGAAGTCTTGAAAAGCTGTGATGAGCAAAAAAACACAAAAATAATTTGTGCTAGTTGCAAACCCGTTCACCAGTTTTTTTTTAGCTGGTGGTCGGAATAGATTAGGTGTCTTTTTCATCAAGTAACTAACTAGTAATGTTTCTACTTTAATCTGTATTGTAGG
Source organism: Epirrita christyi (assembly GCA_951392215.1). NCBI lineage: Eukaryota > Metazoa > Arthropoda > Insecta > Lepidoptera > Geometridae > Epirrita > Epirrita christyi. The sequence goes on along the minus strand of OX595857.1, from coordinate 770,760 downwards.
TATCTACAATATACCTTAGTGACTAGATGGCGGACGAGACTAAAATGCATGGGATTTTGAGTTAAAAATAGAGTTATAAATCTGAATACTCTGCTGGATGGAGTAAATAACAAACGCAGCGTAAAGCCTTGATGTTTCTGACAGAATGGAAAGTGCACCCTTTTAGAAGGCGTGGACATAGTGATAGCGATCATATATATAAGCGGAAATGTGTTATTTGAATATTACCGCATTTTTATAGTACTAGCTATAATATTTATACTTTTCGTTATTGTTTATTGATATTTCCAAAGAAGTAATAATTTTACTAAAATAACTTTCGTAAATTTTATCATTTTTTTTATAAAACGGGAAATTTTCACGTACCGATATGTTGGTGGAAGCACCAACAGGCTTCGACCCTAATCGAGGGTCTTCATCAGGGTGAGAGCGGTCCGCACTCCACACTCTCCCCTCGCCCCTGTGCCAGACGAGCCGAGAGGAGCGAGCTCAGAGACACAGTGCGAGGAGGGACGTGGAGAGTGTGTTGTGCGAGTTTTGATAGTTTTCAAAACTATGTGAAGTTTCGTTTCCTTCCATACATTTACTTGCAGCGCCCCTAGCGAAAACGAGAAGAAAACTAAGGACGCTATCAGTAAATGTATGGATGGAAACGAAACTTCACATAGTTTCGAAAACTATCAAAACCTGTAGGTACTAAGCCCCCTATACAGCGTGTAAAAGGACGGCTCCCGAATACTGAAGGTATCTGTAAAGCTACCTATATCATAGCTATATAAAATAGCTTTCATCTGAGAGGTGATTCATACTGGAGAAAACCTTTTTTTTCGTTTCGTATCGTATTTGTCAGCCAGCAATGTACGCCATTTGTTCCGGCCAGCGAGTTCAACGCTCCCGATCAGCTGATCGGCCCGTAGCGCCAATATTTCTTATGTGGTTTTCATTGCTTTTTTTGACGTTTTTATTTATTAACGTGTTTTTAATGATGGAAATTAGGTTTTTGTGTTGAAAACATCGTAACAGATTTTTTCTGATTTGATGAGATTTTTTTTCGTGTTTTTTCAGCTTAAACATTTTCAGAATCATCATCTGAATGCACTGTTTCAGTTTTCGGGAGTATTCGTTTTACTCACTGTATATTATATTATTCTCGCTATAAATTGGGACAAACCTTAGCCGTCAGAGCCAGGCCTCTCTGTTATAAAGTATCGACGAAGCACACGTTTTTCCAAGAAATCTGCTTTTCATACGACTTGGCAAGTTAGCCTCCATATCTTGAGGAAAAAGCTTAGAAGCTCAACTTTCAGCTTTGACAACTTTGAAAGTTAAACAAGTACCTTAGTCATCATCGCCATCATTAGCCTGTAGAAGTCTACTTCTGGATATAAGCCTCCCCTCTAGAATACCACGACGAACGGTCTTAAACCGCCTCCATCCACCAACTTCCAGCGACGTTTATAATGTCTTTAGTCCATTGAGTGGAGAGCCTTCCTCTACCGCGTCGTCCGGTTTGTAGTCGCCACTCGAGAACCTTTATTCTCCAACAGCTATCAGTTCTGCGAGCTATATGACCATTGCCACTTCAACGGTTTCAATTAACGAATTGGGACCCTCAAGTAAAATTACCATCAATTGCTCAAAATTATCATTAAAAATTGACAATTGATTGTCATTTTACTTGACAAAATGTTAGTCACCGAGTGACTTTCAGGTAGGGGATAGGGAGGCAGATATAAGTGTTACCGTCGTTTATAGACACCGGCAACACAGGAGGCATTATCAATGCGAAACCTACCCAGTTTTTAAACCAGATGCCGTACCATTAGCGATTCAGTTCAAAAACTATTCAGTACAAAATATCGGTTCCGTGATGTCCGCAGCTATATTTAAAGGCACAGCAGCAGAGGGTCTATATACTTCTGCTATTAAAGTTATTCAATGATGACGGATGTCAACGACGAACCGATATTTTGTACTGAATAGTTTTTGAACTGAATCGCTGTAAGAGCTCATGGTACGGCCTCAATACATCGCAAAAATAAAGCTTGAATCGGTCTATTTTGCAATTAAATACAATGACCCCAATTTCACGAGTCTTGGGTTCCGTACAAAAGCCAATAGTTTAACAATCGCTGTTTTTCAAAGGATTTATCCGTTTTTTACCAAGCTTTCCCGTTATTACCTACTCACTGGTTTTTTCCGTTGGATTTCACCCAACGAAAACAGACTAATTACCTACTCCTGCCTGATTACCCCCCGCATGAAATAAGTTAGATGATTGATCATGGGTAAAATGAAAAGAAATTTTTAATTTTTTTTTTTCAAAAATAATCTCTTTTTCTAGCGTGTCAACGGTTTAGCTACTACACTAAAAACTTACTTACAGACTTCTCCCGAACTGAATGTGTGTACTATTCAGTCCATGCCTCGTTTGCTCGCTTGTCGTATCCCACAACTTGCACAAGGAGTGACCTTAATTCACAGACGAAGCTTTAGAAGTGACCAAATTTTACTCTAAACTTGTTAATTGGGTTGAAATAAACACAAATTATGATTCAGGATCACGAGCAGCGACATTGCTCAAAGTTTATATAATTGCTTATGCAAATGGAATCCAATGTCCCTTGCCTACCCTTTTGGAAATCCAGCGTGAGTTTATGTAATATGTTTTAACCAAAACCACATCTGAACTAAGAAGTATGTTAATAATCTATGCCACCGCAACCTTGCAATTTCCAAAAACCCCAAAGGATTATAACCACACAGATAAAAGTTTATTTAGATGGGGAAAGTACCAAAAGGGATAGTTACTAGCAGCAACTAGAACACTGACTTGCTTGTAAACTTGGTAGATTGTTCAGTGTTCCGGTATATTTTTTATTAGGTAAGTAGCGTGGTGCTTATAAAAAGATCATATGATATAAATGATTTATAAGTCATAAAGAACAAGTGTAAATTTACTTATACAAGATAATTCAAATGGTTCTTTGTGATATAATGGAATAAAAATATTGAATTTTAATTTTGATGATATTATTACTTTCATATGATACTAGAATAAGATACAAGTTACTGATTCTTCAAGTTATTCCTGTAGGCAGAAACCACGGAGTTCCACTTGTAACATTCCTAAGATAACCTCTCTTACTTCATTGGCCTCACATTCATCATCATCATCACCAGCCTGTTTACGTCCACTGCTGGACGAAGCCTCCGCCATTGAATACAATTGGGGGATTTGCCATTACCACCACGCTTGGCAGGCGGATGGTGGCCGCAGTTTAGTTTTAAGTACTCTGAAAGATGCTGCTGCACATTCCCTGGCGTAATACCTTTGTGAGGATTTTACTACATCCACGGGAGGGGTCTATTCTTAGGCTGTACGCACCACGGCATTCATAATACTTCAATTAAATTAAATTTGTTTTTATACAATGTATTTCTGAAAACCTCTTGGAGTGTTATCTCTCTAACATACTAAAAATTATACTGGCAGTAGCCGGTATAATTTTTACCACCATATTTTTTTTTACCACCAGTAGGTTCAAGTAACTCTTTACTAAAACTAATATATTTTATAATAAATATAATAGTAATAAACTTTATTGAGGACACAATGTTAGATATCAATGTTAGCAGAGAGCAATTTCTTGCAGACAACCGCTACTTTCATCATAAAAAAAGGCTACAATATTATAACAGTTACTGGATCCAGTTACTGGCCATGTCTAAAACAACCGAAAGATAGCATCGACGTCAGCACACGTACACTACAAACCAACTTCTTGCTAATAAAGTTTCTTTATCAAACACTGTACGTGCTCCGTGTGTGGGGCCTCACGGAAAAATAAAATGGCGATCAGAGTTTTGTAGAAAAGCTAACATTTTTTGCTAAACACTAAAAAATTCTAAATTTTGATAAATTCTAGAAATTTTCTGCTATTTTTATACTGACTCGTATATTAACAACAAAATATATTGTTAAGCTAAACAGCCTTAAAGTTAATTTTAAAAGTTAGTTTAAGAATTAAGTACTACTTCGTGTTACTGGATTTTTCTCGGTCACCCTGCTTAGGTCAAAGATGAGGTTGAAGATAATAACATAACATAACATACATAGTCCAGATCTCACACTAGGATTCCCTGTGTCGTGGGTATCAGGAACTACGAGTACCATGATACCACAACACCCAGATCCGGAACAAATATTTGCAGATCATACAAACATTTGTCCCGCAGCGGGAATCGAACCAACACTACTTGCGAAGATTAAGTAATAGTTACTACGTGACAGTGCGACTGACACGAGATAATATTGTAATTTAATATTTTTTTAAATAAAAGAATTTGGCTTCAGATTTTTTCTCACTTTATTATATTTTTATTTCCAATTATAAGTAGTTCTACATTCTATATAGCTGTGTGTCACACAAGATGACCCATACGTCACAGTGCGGTTAATCAAAGCTATCTGCTGTGATTTATAGTTAGTAGTTGAACCTACTGATACTAAATCACACTGTGGCAGTTTTTCTTTGGTCTAACCTGGAACTGCGATCGATCTGAAATGGGCACGTCAAATAACTTTGCGGGTCTTTGTTACAGAAGATAATATGTTAGTTGTAAAGTTATATTGAAATTAGGTTGTGTTGGCCTTTCTCAGCAATTTTTTTTATTTTTTTTTAATGGCATCTGAGGATATAGTGTCTGCGTCACGTAAGAAGTCCTATGACTGGGGCGCTAGTTTCTATGCCCAAAGTTGCATAAGCGAAATTGTTCTACCTGTTCACCGTTAGTTCCTCAAATGTCCACGGGACTTATTACGTGGAAACAACTCTACTTCATTTTGCCAATGTCAAGTAGCATAGATGTTAAAATAATGACAAGTCGTCAAGTCCTCTGTCAAGTACCGCCAATTTTAAATGCGATGTAGTGAAGTAAACTGTGACAGTTCTATGAGCGTCAGGAGATGCGTGAATTGAGGTGCAGTTAGCTCGCAGCTAATGTCTGAGAGTCAGAGTTTTGACAAGTAAATGACACGGACGTCTGGTGTAATGTAGTGTGGATTTTTTTATGACGACACCGATGAGCACTTTCATTTCTATTTAGATTTTTTCAGAGTTTCTAGAACATCTGGTATATGTTTCTTAAAATGAGGGTTCTGTACTTAATAATCTTAAGGTTCTCTTCTTGGTTCTGGTTCATTGTATAAAAAAATTTTACGATCTCTGTGGTGCGGCGGGCGAAGGTTCGCCTGTGACGCAGGAGGTTGCGGGTACGATTCCCGCCTCGGAACAAATATTTGTATAATCTGCAGATATTTGTTCAGGGAATTCTGGGTATTTTTCTATATATAATAAAAAATATCTATCTGATCTATGTAATGTTATTGTATTAAGTATATCAGTTATCTAGTACCCATAGCATAAGCTCTGCTTAGCTTGGGGCTAGATAATGTTGTGTGAAATGTGCAGCATTTATTATTATTATTTAGTTTGCTATCTACCTTGATAAGTCTTATCCAATGATATCTACAAAATTCCATGAAGATCAAACTTATAGTTTTAAAATAAAAAATAAACCAGAGCCAGACGGAACCAAAAAATAAATAATATGGGACCACATCTGAAGCCTACCACTAAATAAAAAAAAAATCGAAATCAATTCATAATTGGCGGAGTAACATACAGTCGAATTATGAACCTCCTCCTATTTTTGAAGTCAGTTAAAAACTTATTTTCTCATTCATTTAGAAACTACAAGTCCAATCTTCATTTAATTTTAATATACCTAATGGGATAAAACATTTATTTTATTTTATTCGGAAAACAAACAGTATGTATAACTAGTAAACCACAGATTAAAAAACGAATTACCATTAACATGTTTTCGCATATAAGAGTTATGGGGTATGCAGTGTTTAAGATTTTTTAAACAATGAACCAGAAAAAGTTTAAGAGTAATTCAGCCGAAAAGTTTGACTGCTGGTACGTGGGAACTTTAAAACTCAAATGTGAAATGAAAACTTCCTGTTTTTTTTTTGTTATGTTTACGATACGAAAACCAGGACGTGTCTGTCGTAGAACAGTCACGAACAAGTTTATACAGCCCGGAACAGTTTTTATATAACCCCACCTAAGCAAGGGTAACCATGGTTTTATAAAAAATTCGATTTCCGCCTCGGAACAAATATTTGTACTATCTGCAGATATTTTGTTCAGGGTGGTCTGGATCTATGCATATTAAAAAATATCTATCTATGTAATGTATTGTATCAAGTATATTATCAGTTATCTAGTACCCATAACACAAGGTCTGCTTAGCTTGGTGCTAGATAATGTTGTGTGAAATGTCCAGCATTTATTTATTTAATTATTTATTTATTAACTTATATAAACTAATATTATTATTTGTTTGCAAATTTTTCTGATATCAGATTTTTTTTACAATAGTAGTAGTTAGTTTTTGTAGTGTCAGTTGTCACTATTCCCTTTTTATTCCATATTTTTTCCGCAATACGCCAAAGTTATCTGGAAGATAATACTTTTTAGCATTAAGAAGATAGATAGAAGAAAATACTTTATTGCACACCATATTCAAAATTAAACAATTTAACAAACGAAAACTAAAACTAACTATGCTATACAATGGGCGGTCTTATCGCTCTGTAGCGATTTCTTCCAGACAACCTTTGGATGGACTGGACTGTGTAAAATTAAATGGGGCATTTATGGTGTACCTACCTACATACTTAAATATTGATACGATAACATGAAACTACATACATACTGATAATACAAACAATAAATACCTACCAACTACAATTTACTTACAATACATACAATTTATTTTATATATAAAACATATTACATACTATACTTACAAATGTTTACATACCTATATTAAAATTTTGAAAATAAGAAACAAGCAATAGTCAGCGACAACAGGACAAATAGTGTTCCTTGACCATGGACTTAAAAATTGGAAGCGATTGAGCACGCCTGATAGTAGCAGGTAGCGCATTCCACAAACGGACAGCTTGCACTGTAAAGGACTTGTCATAATAAGAGGGAAAAGTTCAGTTAAGTTCGCCTTTGTACTTCTTTTATGTGCAAAAGAATTTTCTATATAGGTATTATATTAAAAATGCTTATATCAAATGAGACCAAGCTTACAATTTAACAAGGAGCCTAGATAAGATCGGAAATATCAGACAATAGCTCCATCACCATTGTCTTAGCGGAAGCTACTATCTAGCCAGCTAATGTAGTTACTTTATACTTTATTGTTTTTTTTAATTACCTACTTATATCAATACAAATGAAAATAATTTTATTCATTGAAATCACAAGGATCATTTTGAATCATCTTATAAACTAAAATTACTCCTGTTCTACTAATTACTTCTTTTATTGTATTCCTTATTTCTTTTAATGTATTCTTACTAATTTTAAGCTAAGTTGTGACACCCTGACTAGGTACATAATTATGACCTAAGTAGAATAAGTTTAATTACTTGAACTTTATAATAAAAACTAAATATAAATAATAAAACATTTTTTTTTATTTTTTTTCTTTTTTTCATAATTGTCAATGCAATAAAAAATTTAAATTGAAATTGTAGCCCTATTGTACTGTATTGTACTGTATTGTAGACCTTTTATGAACAACTTGTCCTAATTTTTCGCAAGTCCATAGTCACCCTACACTCCCCGCAAAAGACGCCTGCCTGCATTTTTCCCATTTATTGTCGCCGTCTTTTTAATGTCACTAAACCTAACTTTGTACCTAATGTGTGTCCCTAGTCTTAACAATGCATTTTAATACCCAGCTACATGAATTTCAACCTTACAATCTTCTACAGGTAAAGTCTATTTTACAAGAGCTATTTTGCAAGAACTTGGATACAATTTGATAGTACTGAAAAGATTCTACACGAATTTGAAACTGTTCCTGAAGCATAGAGCCTTTCGTTGTTATGAACAATAACCGTCTCAAGCTTTTCAGAAATTTCAGTCTTACATAGCTGTATCATAAAGTTCAATTTTGAATAGCAAAAAATTGACAGAAAAGACTTTCTTTCGGTTAAAAATGATGTTTCAGCAGCGTCCATCTTGATAATAAATTAATACTCTATATCAATGTAATAGGGATGGTTTTTGCTTGGTATAAGAGTGGAGATTATCGTCTCATTTCCTTTTGTAATACCGTAATGTATGAAGTTAGAATTTGTGAATGACTGTAATGTTGAGAACAATTGTTGCCAGATAGCAAGAATTTATGAGGTTAATTTGTGAGATATTACAGAAGAACCTCTGTGGCGCGGCAGCAAAGGTGCGAGAGGTTGCAGGTTCGATTCACGCTGCGGGACAAAATGTTTGTATGATCTGCAAATATTTTCCGGGTCTGGGTGTTGTTGTACCATGGTACTCGTAGTTCTTGATACCCACAACACAGGGAATTTTAGTGTTTGGTCAGGATTATGTATGTGACTGATGGGTTGATAAAAAGGTTTGGATTGTTAATTACTCTACAAGACAAAGAAACAAATTCAATGGAAACAGACACTATCAAGTACCTATGGCATGAAAAAAGCAGCCAAGTACGTGTCGGACCAGCAGTGCAAGTACACAAAACAGTAACAGTTACAAAACATAAAACACAAAAGTCGACAAAACAGGACTATGTAGAGATAATAGTCCCGTTTTGTCGAATTTGAATGCCAAATTTATCGAATCGAGTACTACGTACTTGCACTGCAAGTACAATGAAGACTTTCAAAGTCAGTAATCAGTGCCAATACAGGGCTGTAAGTATGGATCTCTGAATCGATGAAAGACATTAAAATTCAACAAAACGGGACTATGTTAAGATTGTCCGATAAATTCGACAAATTTTACCGAAAACTCTAGCATGGATCTTAATTTTGACATTTGTCATAAGTAACATTTGACAAAATAAGTCTCGATATACGTTATCGAGGCTAGTTCCATGCTACGACCTATCGACAAGATTCGATATATAAAGTCAGTATGTAGAGATGTCAAATTTATCGACCGACTATCCATGCTTGCAACCCAGAGGCCTTGGTCATCTCATAGCGATTCAGTTCAGAAACTATTCAGTACAAAATATCGGTTCGTCATTGACATCCATCATCATTGAATAACTTTAATCGCAGAAGTCTACAGACCTTCTGCTACAGTGCCTTTAAATATAGCTGCGGACATCACGGAACCGATATTTTGTAATGAATAGTTTTTGAACTGAATCGCTATAAGAGCTCATGGTAAGGCCTCAGGTATGTATAATACCTATAAAGAATTTCCCTTGAGATTACCGATTCTGGCTATAACAATAGCTCCTAAGATCAAACCTTTAGATAGTCCTGAGTCCTGACCCAAAAACATCAAACCACACAATCAGATTACACAACTTATTCCCAAAACTTGTTAAAACTGTATACAGTTGCTGTCAAAAGTAGCTGAGCAAACCGGATTTCCAAATGCAGCTTTTTTTATAACAAACACTTTAGGTACCTACATCTTACACCTACCATTTATCTTATCTTATCTTACTACAAGCATGCATAAAACGAAAGTGTGTCAGGCTGGAGTTCTGAGCACCCAGCGCGCGTCAAAGCATATTTACACTCCAACGCCATAATTAATTGATACAAGCGTGACTTTGCAGTAATCCATTCTTAAATATTGAATAGACGAACAAATATATAGTAACAATAACGCTCCTCTCCAACGAAAACTCTTAAAGAATTCGACACGTGTTTCGCCTCTAAACGAACGCGCTAGAACAACAAAGAAACAACACTCCGCAGCCATGTTCCAGCGCCGAACGCCGAACAGAAAGTCACACCGAACAGGAAGTTTTTCTGTTTGGCGTTCGGCGAGGAAACATTTGTTGTGCGCACTCAGTCCTGAGGAACTGTTTCCTGAGGATGCCTCGTTAAAAGGCGAAACACGTGTCGAATTCTTCTACAGTTTTCGTTGGAGATGAGCGGAATTGTTACTATATACTTATATTTGTTCGTCTATTCAATATTCTCCAACTCCATCTATAACAACTGCTATATAACCAACTTTTAACCAACCACGCCTAAGCTAGCCATAAGTACAATGCATAGTACCTTAAAGTTATTTAAACTTGATCAACAATCTATAACATTAACTGCTTAGTAAGTTGTTGATCTGTTCTCACACAAAACAAAAGTGCCCACTATCAAGTCTACTAGTCATCTTGGGCAAAAACAGGATACCATTGAAACGAAGTTCTATTCAAAAATAATTAATAAAAATAAAAAAAATATGATGGTTAATTATGAATTATGATGTTGTTAAAATAAATAGTTGTAAACGTCAGATTAAAAGTAGATTATGCTTTTGACATGCTGGGTGCTTTGGAAATGAATTCAGGACATTTTGAGTGTTAAATTATTTGTGCACCTGTGTTGCTCAGCTCATTTTAACTGCGACTGTACATAGTTATTCCCAAACTAGTTATATTGTCGAGATAAGCGGGGACCCACGTTATAAGAAATCCGCAGTCTCGTGCTTAAAACCCCTGAATCAGAAGGTAGCCCCATGTCAGTGTCCTGGAGGATTTACGACCTATTTCTGAGGAAACACCGTACATTTTGTAATAGTAACTCAGATATCAGGATAGTAAATAAGAGTAACTGAGATAAATCAAGATCGAAAACTTAAAGTATTAAGCGGGGAAAAGTTTGGAGATCTTTTTGCGAGTTGAACTTTTACAAACCTCCTCATGACGACCTCTGTGGCGCGGCGGGTGAGTAGCCGGCTGAGATGCAAGAGGTTGCGGGTTCGATTCCCGCTGCGGGACAAAATGATTGTATGATCTGTATTTGTTCCGAGTCTGGGTGTTATGGTACCATGGTACTCGTAGTTCCTGATACCCACGACACAGGGAATCCTAGTGTAGGATTAAGACTACGTATGTGACTGTTGGGTGTTATGTTATGTTATGTTATAAAAGAAAATTCAATTCGACTAGGGTGCAATTTTTGAATGTCACTGAGTGACTAAATATCGTCAAAAAGGCCGCAAAAATCACCGTTTTTCAGGAGATGTAGTTTTTTTGGAGGAGGCACTTGTATTAATATGATAAGTATGCAAATTTTAGTCATCAATGAGTTTCAAATGTATAGAAATTTGGAAATCGTGGAATAAACGGCAATTTTACTGACGTTTACTCAATCGATGACTTTCATAAATCGCACCCCAGAGGCCGTAGACAACTAATAGCGATGACGCCAGTAGAAAAGTCCAAAATGTATGGGATTGACGTTAGCTATCGATATGTCACGTGGTCTATTGTATTGAATTACGACTGTAGAAATGGAATCGCTTCGAAGCGAATGCCGTTTGGCTAGGCCCTCTGATCTTAATTATCAAAAAAAGCCCAGTCGTCAAGTCCTCTGTCAAGCCATGTTTTAGTAAATCGATGGCAGTTTACACTTTAGAATAAGGACTGAAGCTGTTTACACAATCTATTATTTTATTTTCTGCATCTGTCACTGTCAATATGCAATTTTCGAAATTTTTATCTTAAATCATTTTATTTTAATTCAATTGTTATTTAATCGAATGGTTTTTTTGTTTGGAAAATGCAACCTAAACAATTTCAATTATTCTCAAGCATGCTTGGATATTTAAAAATTACTTAGATATCTTTCTTCAGGATAAATAAACCATGCCGGTCTGGGTCAGCAATGTTAGTATGAAAATACATTATGTTATCACAAAGGCAATTTCACTATGTTAATCTAGAACCCTGAACTTACGTTCTATCCCTAGAACTTCGTTGAAATACCCATTCGATATATTAAAATTTCGCTTTTTTTAATTTGCCTCAAACAAACATTAGGTATTTAAATTTTAGGGCATTGTGACTGTCGTTATTTTAGTTTTCGATATTCCCGTACCCGTACCCGTAGTTTTACATGGTACTTCATTTGATAGATAATTAATTAATTATATTTTTCCTTCGATGGATGTCTAATTAATAAATAAAAATAAATAAATAATTATAAACGAGCGCCTGACAAATCCATCACAGCATTCTCAAAAGCGTTAAGCTCTCATGGTATTAATCAATGGAAGAATATCAGAGGCCGTAGACAAAGTAACATTCCAATAGCAATGACGCTAGTAGAAAAGTCCAAAATGTATGAGATTGACGTAAGCTATCGATATGTCACGTGGTCTTTTGTATTGTACTACGACTGTAAAAATAGAATCGCTTCGAAGCGAATACCGTTTATCTAGGCCGGCTGATAATCATCATCGCCTTTGTCAATCTGTGCAAGTCCACTGCTGGACTTATTATAAGCTCATTATGAATCGTCTTAAAAACTAGGTGAATTGACTAAATTATTAACCACTTCTTGAACTATTAGAGAAACAAGCATGGTACGCTCTATTTTTAAAAGCTTGATAATTTAACTTGCAATGTAGGTTTCACGACCTCTGTTGCGACGCAGGAGGTTGCGGGTTCGATTCCCGCCTCGGAACAAATATTTGTAGAATTTGCAGATATTTCTTCAGGGTGTTCTGGGTATTTTTCTATGTATTATAAAAAATATTTATCTATGTAATGTAATGTATTAAGTATATCAGTTATCTAGTACTCATAACGCAAGCTCTGCTTAGGTTGGAGCTAGATAATGTTGTATAAAAATTTCGAGCATTTTTTTTTTTATTATTTTATTTTATGTACTTGTTTTTCCGGGTGGAATCTTGAAACTAAGTTTTGAACCAGTTCCACCCAACTGATTGAGCTGAAATTTTGCATACCTGTCAAGTTCCGATGACAATACAATATTAAGGTGACAGCGAGCTGATCTGATGATGGAGATGGAAGGACAACGGAACTTTTCGATGATTAACAGTAGCCTGGCAGTGTTTGGGCTCATTTTGATCAGCTCACGGTTCCAATCAATATAATAAAAGCTTGTTTTGAAAAATATATTTTTTCAACAAAAACTTATTTTGACTCCTTCTTACCACCAGGAGGCGTCTTTATGGTGCCTCGAGAACTAGGAGAAAAGCTGATGCGTAGATACCTGAAGGCCTAGTCCTAGTATGAGTCACTACTAAAGGAAAGTTACAAACATAATAATAATGTAGCGGTCAATAGCCTAGGTACTTACCTTTATGTATAAGTAACACAAGTTATGATCAAGGTAATTATATCAACTTATGTAAAGTTGACTGACTCATTGCCTGACTCACAGGTAGGTGAAGAAAATTACTCATACAAACAGACATGCTTGACATTTTAATGTGTGTAGAAACTGTATGTATGAGTACTTTTTTGTAAATTGGTCATAGTTTCATTTTACGAAGAATTTGAACAACTAGCCAAGTTATCCAGTAAGACTTAACTTGGACTTGGGTTCAATCAGTTCGGTTCGAACTGTTTTGAAATTCGAACTGTTTTGAAACCAACAAACAGTTTTGCAAACTGTTTTGAACCCAAAACTGTTTTGAACCCAACAAACTGTTTTGAACCCTTCGGTTGTGCGTGAACACCATTGGTCAATTTGACAGATAACGGTTTCCCTAGGTAGGTACATGACCACTTGACTAGTCTAAGGAAATATAATTTTGGTCAACTTGATTTTAGTGATTTACAAAACTTTGAAATTATGAAGGATGATTATGCTGAAAGAGGGGGGGAAGTGAGGGGTTAGGTGTCGGTTAGAGATGATGGAGTGGGTGTTGGGATTGGGTTAGGGTGAGGTCGGGGTGAAAGTAGGTGAAAGGGGGGGAACGGGGGTGAAAGGGGGGTCACCATCCATAGTGTTCATCATTAGTCACTAGTTAAGTTGAATCATTCAAATTAAGTTGACTAAATTTAAATTTCCCTAAACTAGTCAAGTGAAATTAACTCTCTCGTCACAGAGTATTATGTTCCTTAGCAGGGATAGTATAAGCACGTGTTCTCCTTACCTACAGTTCATAAATAACTCTCTGGTCAGTACTCGAATTATATTTCTCTATACAAAAGCACAAATTCTTGGTTTTATGCACCTAAGAAATATTTCTATAAAGTTAACTATCTACATTTTGAATTTGTCAAATGCACTCAACGTTCCACTAAACTCTATTGAACGATTATTTATTCTATGTGCAAAATACATTGCTGGCTTTGTATACAAAGAGTGGAAAAGGTTTTAACCAAAAAAGTAATGGTTCCTAAAACAGTAAAATTTAGTCAATAACTTTTGAGAAAACGTTTCACGGTAAAAATTTGCTTTATCCACAGACAAGTTTTATTGGAAAGTTTTTCGAATTTCGAGCGATTCATTCAAATTTGGAATCAGTGATTGGCGTCACGTGTGTGGAAGTTTCTGGACGAATGAAAAAAGTTTGTTATCAAAGTGTGGTTTGATTGAATATTTGAATGTGAATCATAGCAATGATTTTTTTATGAATGAAATTAAATTCAGTAAGTATCTAGATATTCTAGATATTGTAATTTTTCTCTCGTATCGCTGGTTTTGTCTTTGGAGGCTTGTAAAGTTGTAACCCCAAAAAGAGGAAGAGTAAGCGTTTTGACTCAGGGATACTTTCAGCCCCTAATCTCTTGTGTGCAAAGGTTCTAATAACTTTTCATTTAAAAAACCGACTTCCGCCATATCTGGATGAAAAAAAATTATGAAAAAACCATAGTGGTGAAAAGGTCATCATACTTTCTGAATGCAAATGCTTGGTTTGTTGCTGAAAATATCAAAATCGCCATATGTATGCCTACAATATTTGAGGAGTTCTCTCAATTCCTCATGGATTCCATCATCAGAACTGCATTCTGAGAAAAATCGGACCAATCTGGAAGAATATCTATTCTAATAAAAAAATAATTTTCAAATCGGTTCATAAACGCTGGAGATAAAAAGGAGGAGGTTCTCAATTCGGTAGTATTATTTTTTTTTTTTTTTTTTTTTTTTAATGTTTGTTACCGCATATCTCCGGCGTTTTTGGAAAATTCTTTTTTTAATTTAATAGATATACTTCCAGATTGGTCGCATTTTTTTTCAAAATCCAGTTCC